>JARPVV010000009.1:0-1487075 GCA_038502285.1 Trichoderma sp. 2475 | reverse complement strand
GGCCTGAGTTACCCAAGCTTGAGCCATCAAAAAAAAAAGTTGTTTGCCCACCAGAGGCTTGCCCTTCATGGGTCTTTGCCCTGACGTCGGGGGGGGGGAGGGGTGTGTACTTGCGGTGCTGGGTGTGTGTACGAGAGCGAGCTTGGCGAGAGAATGAGAGGAGAGTGTTATTACAACCTAGTTACCGCTGCCATCTCCACAGGTACCAAATATGGTGCTACAGCTTGGAGAAGGGGCGTGCTGCGAGGGCTTCAGCGAGTGGGGGTGTGCGGATATTCGCAGGGTGGTTGCTAAACGGGCAAGAGTCCACGGTCTGGCTAGTTTGGTAAATGAGAAGAGTCGCTCTGTCAGTCACCGGTGCGCTCAGACACTCCGACAGGACTCGATAGTTGCATAACGACCCTGGTCTCCTCTTGCAGCGGCGTCGTGGCTCGAGTCTCGTTTGCTGGAGCGTATGCCAGAGCGTATAGTCGCGTTTGGGGCTCTACAGAACATGTACGTACTGCAACATCTCGGAACGGCACCGTGGTTCAATTCTCGTTTACTAGAGCGTATAACAGGGCGTATGGTGGCGTCTACAGCACTGTAACAGCACGGAGGATAGGAAACAGCTGTTAGCACCTGGGAATTACTCGTGTGAATACCTGTTCCCTGCTTGCTGCTGCTCGCTGCCTCATAAAGTTGCCTGTGCTACCTACGAGGCGCTTGTATGTATAGCTGAGGAGGAGGGGACGGTCCGCCGCTGTCTTTGCCCTCCAAGTTTTAGCAACGCGGAATGCCGCAGCACTACGACTGCGCTCCATCAGTTTAGCTGCTGCTGTCGATTACTCGAGGCAGTCCTTTCAAGCCGTTCCATCCCTTCCCTTCCCTTCCATCCCTTCCATCCAATCCATCCAGCCTGCTTGCCCTCACCGCCGTCTCAGCTTTAATCGCTCGCGGCGCCTGCAGAGCAGACAGAGATGTGCCGTCTTGTCCGTAGGACTTTTCATTAGTTGTGGCGATTCAAAAGACACGGCATGGGGCGCTTGTCCAGTCCATGTCTTGATTCATCAGTGTTGGTTCCTTACCCCCCTCTCTTGGCTGGCAGGGGATGTCCTCCGATGGGACCAATCCACGCCGTCGGTACGGGAAAATATCCTAGAGTTGCGAGGATCTTGCTGAAGTCACGGGCTGTGCTGCTCGCAGGGAGCGGTTATGCAACTGGTATGATTGCTCGTCTGTGGTCATGAGACAAACAAAGAGGAGGAACACGATAGGCCGTTACAGCGTGCTACCAACGGTATTATGACGAATAACATCCCCCCCTCTCCGCGGCCTTGCTCTAGCGATCATCCAGCTGTCTGGAGGCAAACATTGCGTGGGAGCTGGTAGGGAATACCCTGGAATGAATTCACCTAAGTTCAGCCAATCCGCGCTAGATCAAGCACCGACTTGAAGCTTCTGCGCTCTAGGGCGCATGGCGGAGTGAGGAGAAGAGAGACTTTGAGCGCCACTGTTCGACTCCGTTGATTTTTCCTTCTTGTTCGACGAGCCCCCGACTCCAGCGAACCCGGATGCCCACGTAGTTGAGCGGCGTCACATCACATCATAAGCCTCACCAGCAATGCTCCGTAGCCATGCAGCACTCGCCCATCATCTCATCGCCAGCATCGGCATCAAGTACGACACTGGACTGCATCCATTGGCACACTGGCCCGCCAAGGCCATGCAGCTAGCCAGAACATACATGCATAAAAGTTGAGACCGGTGAAAGACTCAAAATACCAAGAGGCCTTGCTGCTGACATTGGCAAGCCCAAAGAACCCACGTGGTTGGATGGTGTCTTGGAGCAGCCAAACAGTCCAAAAGCCCACAAATATTGGGGACCTTGGTATTGAACCTGGTCACCTCACTTTGCTTGGTGGCAGCTTCTGCCCTCCATCCCGCGCTGGTTGGACTCAATTCCGGTCCGTCTCGCGGCTGCCAAGTCATGCCCCATGCCTATAACTTTTCTATTTTCTTGTTTGCTACCACTATTTATTTTTGTACGCTTCAACCCCATCGGGCTGCCATGAGAGAACAGCGATACGGTTTTTCCAACAACGAACCAGCTAGGTAAGCCGAGACGATGGAGGCGAAGACCAAAGCAACATCGGCAGCTTCCAGTAGGCAGTTTTTATTTGCGCAGAGTCATGGGTCCTTGCAAGCGTAGGATCCTTGGGACATCAAAGGCGGGTACACAACTTGGTGTCATGACTTGCTTTGTCCGCCGTTACTGGCTGCAGCCTCTGGAGAATTCAAAGCTCTTGCAAAAATGGTGTGCCATTGCTGCCGCATTTCGAGCTGGGGGGGGCCAGAGATGGGAACCATGCTCGCGCCAAAGCTTCTATTATGAGCCAGCCCCAGCGCGGCTACTCTTCGCGGCGGCTTTTCATTTCATTGTGTGCGCGCTCAAGATTACACACTCGTACAGAGAGCCCTTGTGCAGCTGGATAACACGAGCATGCCCGAGCCAAACCGCTGAAAACTGCACGATCATGGCAGCCACCTTGGCTCGTCGGCAAACTTTCTAGGCAGAGACTGTGAGTGGATTTGTATAGGTAGAATACGAGCAGCCGCCATTGCAGCCCATTCGAAACAGCGGGGGAGATGAAATGGCGGCAGAACAGAGGACCCGCCATGGACAGAACGAGTGATCCCTTAGAAGCCTTCTGGAAGACTTCGCCAAACCCGCCAGCCCACTTGGTGGGAGACGTCGTGGGTTTCGAAACTACGGAGTGGTGCCCTCGTACTGGCCGCTTGCAAAAGCAAGAGAGGCTACACCCCCTGGCAAATTGGACGGGCTACCAAATCGGTGGGAGCGCCTAAGAGTGGCTGGAAATGGCCGGTTTAAGCCCCAAACGAGAAAACCCGATGCCGAATTGCCCTTTCAGTTGGCCTCGACTTTGTCAAGCCCCCTGTCAGGACGTGTTACGGAGCTCACTGGTCCGGCAGCTATCTTGAAAACGTAAAAGTGCCTACTGTTATACAAGCAATATCAAAGTATAGGCAGTACGCACATACCAGCAACACCAAGACAAAATTACCCTTTGCCCAGGGTCTCAGGTTTATACGCACGTATCCATAGATTGACATCTCCACGACTTGGCGAGCAAGTTTCCTAGGCAGGGGTCTCAGGCTTAAGGAGGCGCCATAATAAGCACAGCCGCAAGATGGCATGCAACAAGCATATCGAGATGGTGTTCTGTCAAAATTTTTCTCATAGCCGTATATAGAAGTTATACTGCCTCCATGATCCCTGGAGGATATCGGTCTCCATCGCCGGTCAAAGAACGAGTATGGATCAGGCTCGGGGACCTACTGTACCGAATTCACCGGGGGTGGAGAAGAGGGCGTGTGTCTCGGAAACACCACAGACGCTCAACCTCAATAAAAAGAGTCCATTTTTTTGTCCCGCAATGAACGGATGGCCTGTGATGAGAGACACCAAAGAAATGTCATGACACAGCTCAGCTGTCTGTGCTTGTTAGTTAGCCTGTCCTTCCAAATGCAGGAACCAGCAAAGTTCGCCGCCGCATGGACGCCGGCAAGGCCGCAGTAGCTTCGTTAACAATCCGCTAAAGAGATGGAGATTTATCTTCACCACGTTTTTTTCTCTCGTCTGAACCGAATGTCTCAGTGGCGCGCCACATGGCACGGCTCGTGACGGTAGCGGTAAGATTAGGACAGAATGTCCTGGGTACCTTTGTTACGCCGTTTGTTGACAGCAAATCGGGTTGAAAGTACATGGACAACTCAACTGCCCTAAACAGACTGTCAACAGGATACGAGGTCACGACGAACTCTGGATCGTGAATTTGACATGTCCGCCCCCTGTACTTTGGCAAGCATTGAAGAGGAAGAAAAAGAAAAGAAAAGAAGACTAGAAGCAGAAAATTCTTCCAAGGAGCTTTGACACATCCCCACATAGTCTTCATTCTCGACACCGTTAATCACCAGCATCTTAGCCTCTACCCCTTGGTACCCAATCATTCCCTCGGACCGCTCCCTTCCTCGCGTGCTAAAGTCCCCTCAATGACATAGTGAATTACTAGTAATTGAGCTCATCTGTTGACAGCTTGCGGCTCGCCCGATGGCCTGGGACTCAGCATCGCGTCTCGAGCTAAAGCATTCTCCACGCCCACGCCGCATTGTCTCAAAGGGTCTCATGCTTGTGGCTACACAGATTCATGCAATCGTGCTGAGAGTCGTCACTGTCGCCGCCGGATGTTTCATATTACTAGTCGTGGTCACGGACCTTCTGACTCCGAAAGTAAACAGCAACCAATAGCGCCGATATCAATGGCATCATAGGTAGACAAGACAGGTACACAGGTAGCTGCAGTCATCATCACTCTGATATATTGCCGTAACCGGCATAGATTTGCTGTGCCGGAAAATGGTGGCTCCCTCCCTTAGCCCGGCCCCATTGAAAAGAATCTGTATGGAACAAATGAAAGAGCCCACAGAATTTCATTAGCAGTCGTCACAACAGACAAGTCGGTGTCCCTTCAGAGGCGGAACAATCCGAAGCTTGTGACTACAAAGTATTGAAAGATTGACATTGAAGATCCCCAGGGGGGTTCTCGCTCATCAGGCACGAGACCCAGCTAGGGGTACAAGTCGGCCACAGCATTGCGTCTACAGTACGTGTAATTGCCGCTCGAGCCAATCACTGGCGTCACCGGCTGCTCGTCTCTGGGATTTTTCCAGGATGCACAGCTGGTTGGTTGCAATGGGAGAGTGATTTTCTGGGGGACAGAACGCAGGGCCCCTGACGTCCAAGCACGCAGGCTCGGTACAGTAGCAGCGGTTCTCGCTTGGTCCTCTACTGCGAACAGCCCGTCTTCTTTTGACCTTGTTGCATGAACACGGAGATGGGCGTATAGGTGACATGACGCGCATGAACGAATGTCACTTGCACAAAGCACTCGTTTCTGTTTCTGCCCCGAGCTGTAGATATTCCAGGGTGACGACAGTTCCGCCGCTGCACGGAATCGAGCCAAGCGACGCGATTCCGCTGCGAGCAGCCCCTCGCACCGCTATTCGCTCAGGCAAACAAGAGCATTTCTCGGACTTTGGGGCCTTGTCGATACTAAGGTGCTTAGCCTCTGGTAGCGGCCGAGTCTTACGACCGAGCAGAGCTGCTCTCCACTTGTTGACAGGACAGGCCCAGATACTTGGCCAATAGCCGGCGTATGAGGCAAAGAAGAAACGGCTAGTAAGTTGTCAGGCCTGTGCCTGCCCTTCTCTCTCTTCTGCCTCGCTCTCGTTGTGCCTATCGCCATCAGGTACAGCAACTACTAGAGATTCCCAAGCCTCTAGCGTCGGTCTTGCGGACAAAGTCCTAGGGGAGTCTATACTTCCGGCCTAATGGACGCCACCAAGCCGCAACAAGGCAGTAGTGGATAGACGCCGAGTTCTTATCGGTGAGCCGTGGATGATAGCGTGTACCCTTATGGGTTTGTTTCTGCGGATTGCCTTCTCCTCGTGACAGCCTGTGGTTGACGCCTTTGCAGAGGCGCTGATGGCCCATTGGCTGTGTTTGGGTCTCAGCACCACGACGACGGGACGGCGCGCGGGCGGCGGAGATCCAGTATAGCAGGCAGAGGATTCTTGCCGAGCCTAGTTGTCAGTAATGGAAGCAGCAATAAGTAGTAACGCCTGAAAACTCGTCGTCGGCGTTGGACCGAGACCGGGAACATAGCGTCGCATTTCAAGAAGCAGCAGACCGAATGCGCCAGCGGCCCGAAGAATAGCTTGCGGAAGTCTTGCGGATGACTTGCGGCGTTTGGCACCCCGGCGTGCTGTATCTTCATTTGCACTCTCTTTCTAAGCTTCCCTCTTGCAGAGCAGAGAATCATGTGTTGCCGCTGATCGCGTGCTCCGGCAATACATTAGCTCTTTAAAAAGCTTGAATATAAAGTAGAATGCCGTCTGTTTTGGGGGATGCTCTGGAAAGCCGCCGCCATCAATCTAAAATTGCATCTATGGGAGCCGAGATATAGTAGGCAGTACGCCTTACAAGGAAACCCTCCGACAGTGGAGTAGTACTTTAGACATAGGGCATGCATTCACAGGCGAGTGGCAATCCTACACGGCCAAATTTAACGTGTTGCCAGTGGCTTGCCTGGAGCGGCAATATTATGAGCGCCAAAAGGCACTTCTTGTCTTGTTCAGCATGCTCCGTGCTTTCAATAAATTTTACTACCGGGGGTTGTACACTGTCGCAGAAAAGTCGTATTTGCCGACGGGAAGTTTCTTCGAGATGATTATAGGACATTCAGAGTACGGATGGGCGGCAGCACCAGCCCTACATATTGCTGGGAGTAGCGTATGCAGCTCAAGAGGAAGCCCGCCCACCCTTGAACAGAGGCGAGAGAAAGAGAGCTTCCGTAATCAGGTGTGTGTAAACTAATACGGCGCAAAGGCTCTTACGAGTCATACTGTCCGGCAAAGAGGGAAAGAAAAAAATTTTACCAAAGAAGAAGTCGGCATTGACATCAAACTTCGCTTGGGGTTAGTTTCAAGTTGGGTGCAGCAAGCGGGCTGCCAAAAGCAGCTATCCTGATGGCTTTCGCTTTTGGCTTTGGCGTTTGACATGGCGGTAAGAATGGAAGCGTCATGCAGAGATCCTTGTAGATGCAGATTGACGTGTGCATGCATGGCCTATTACTTACTCCATATGACTGTGCGTGCACCCCATACTTGTTCGTATACGGGCAAACGAGTGCCGTATTCTTGTGCAGCTCGCAGAAAACAACTGGGCTTTGAGTCTTTGCATACAAAGTGTTTCAATACCTAGCCATCTTTGGCAGCTACTTGCCTGATCGTGGTAAGTAGTGGAGAGATTTTCCAGAATCCACAACCGAGGTCGGTGAAGATATGCGGTAGTCGTGGTGGCAACTAGCGGTTGGTCGATCGGTGTATGTATATTAAAGACACAAACATCATGTGAAACAGTTTGGCTGTCGCCGGGATAAGCGGAGGGAATCTGTTTACAATTGCGCGTGAGCATGTAGCGAATGCGATGGAGACTATTGTTTTGGCCTGCTCAACGACTACAGAAATCGGGCGGATGATTAGTATTTCTACCAATGAGAGTTTGCGCGGCTTCCTTTAAACATACATCAGTTGGAAGGAATTTAATAGCCAGGCTGGTATGTGCTTTTAAAATAGGATGAAAAAGCTCCAGCATGTGAAAATGAGCCAAGGTGTATTAACGACAATGAATAAGATCGGGTTTTGTGGCAAATTTGTGTCGTCTAGTCTGTAGATGTGGTTCACATATCCTTTTGGCTGGTCCTATAATTGCAGTTTATGCTGCTTCTGAATAGCTATCTCATCCTCTAATTATTAGTAGAACTTGGTGATATTCGTTCCAGTGCTTTTGCAAGTGATCATTTACTGCTATGTTGAAAAACCCTGGCCTGGCGAAGCTGCTGCCTTTTGTGAAAGGCAACCGTTATTGTAGAAGGGATATAGCCTGGAGAAGTATGTAATATAAAGCTATAGCTTCGAAATATAGATTACTGACAACAGTGTAAACCGTCATAACACCGATTGCATGTTCCTCCGTGTTGAGGGACGATGCGACCGAAGTTTCTCTGCCGGCTGGATGCATCCTTGAGACTGCCTCATCAGTAAAAGACACCACCGCAAATATGCCACAATAATAGGAATTATGAGACCATTCTTCCTTTCTACTAGTTCTAACAACCGATGTCTTGAAAGACTGCATTTCTGGGCAGAATAGCACGCGGACAGTTACACTGCAACTTCATAAACGATTACTGAGGAAGTATAGAGCCAATTCATCTTGCCGCGGTGACATTGTATAAACATGTGTGTGTTTTCCTTCTTTCTATTGTCAAGATGGCTGCATGGTTTTTGAGTCTTGCCTAGCGATGCTCAATATGTCCATTTGCATCGATAGCGACTTGACTGTCTGCAGATTTCGCCAGCTCCCAACATACTTCGTCCTCGCTTGACAACGCACGCTCGCAACTTGAGTCTTACAAATATATGAGTAGATCTCACGCGGTCAACTCTAGATATTTGGATGGCCTTCCAACTTCTTCATATCGAGGATATCGTTGTACTTAGCAGTCCTGAGCTGTAACCTTACTCAATCTTCAAACGAGGTATATAGCGCTAAGGATGGGCATACAACTCATACATTATTTAGCATGCAACTCAGTTCTTTCAAAATAAGGATCTTTCTACATTATATTGAACGGAGTTTTATGTTGTATTGTCTATTTAGCCAGGGCAATATTTTCTGTAAGAAGGCTTAGATGAAGTTGATCGAATTTGTAATACTTTAGGTTAAGAAGCCACAACGAATATCGATTCGATACGCTACGCGAAAACCGGCAACGATCGGAGGCCCCATGAGATATTAGTCTCAAAGTAAGTATTATAGAGAATTGTATGTTACATAACTTTCTAGTGCTTCAATTCCATAGCTAAGATTAAATGGACAATGAGGAAAAAAGGTCCGATAACTTAGAGTAGTATGGCAGCCTGTCGCCAGAGAGTGAAGTATACAGTAATTGATGATGACTTTGTTCACAACCATATCCCATACATTTTACCAAGAATAACCTGTACTAAATCTCAGTTTTATGCGCTTCTCTTCCTATAGACTGATTAAAAGTCCCCCGTCTCGATGAAAGCTCTATTAATCCCAAGAATGAACACTGCTTGTCTATTGCTTCTTTACACGTCAGAAAGAACGTAATTCAACTAAATTATATTTCGTCCAATCTACAGTACGCAGCTTTACTGAAACTAAATAGGGAAGTTGGAGTACTTTAGCACAGAAAATAGAGCCCATATCATATTGTATAACGCCTGTGTTGTGGCCTGTACATATTTCATGGTTGATCGTTGAAATAAGAGTCATATTAATCAACATTTGTAACATGTATTTGGAGAATTGTATCAAATACCTAGGAGACAGCCAAATCAGAAATGGTTACCATGTTGACCTAAGCGCTCATGTGCAAGTGAGTTCCATGGCTGAGTGATGGTGGCCGTGCACGATCAACGGTGGGATAATTTCGCATGAATAATAGTCTTACCACCGCTTACTATTCTTCTTGTAATAATTCGTCATTATCTGTTCCTGATTATAATCGTTAAAAAAAAAGGGATCCTATTCTAGTACTCAAGGGTCAACATACATGAAGACAGGCTCTCGGCGGTATAAAGACCTCCGAACCAGCACCTTCCCGCTGGCCACCCTTGGTTCGGTTTTCGCTTATGGGGTGATTAGTTGATCCTAGTTTTCGTAAGCTGTAATACTCCGTGAGCAGGATATATTACTCCGTAATTCGTGCTCTGCTTCCCTCTGTGGCCATCCAGTAAAAGGGATGGCCTGCTGGAATAAAGCTGAATACACACAGGGTGTAGCCTGGACCAAGTATTAGACTATTCTGTGCCAACCAACAAAGACGGCCTAAAGGACGATCCTCCTTGTACACGCCTCTTCTCCGCCTCCTTTCTCCTGTGCGTCGTTTCTACTGGCTCGCTTGCGCATGTTTGTCTGAGTCACGGCAAGTTTCCGTCAGACGTTGCTGTACTTCGTAATCCTTCTTCACTGCTAGGCAATATCCCTCCACCCTTCTCTGTGCCCCCAAAACCTGCGGGATCCAATTCGGTCAGCGAAAACTGGCTCTCGGTATCTCCCAACTCAGCCATGTGATGATGAAGTCCATAGGCACTATGCCTATTCTAGGGTACGGGTTGCATGCTACGTGGAATGCCCCCACAGTCGTGATCTTGGGAAGGGTGTGAGTATGCGTATAATTGATACAAGGTTGTGTGTTAGCGAGGCCGTTGCGGCAGGCATCAAGTGCTTGCTGGGTGGCGGAAATATTCACCTGCGGCGGCAGCCTCAGTCGTAACTCGCAGACGGCCCACTATCAGGTATTGAGACCGGGCTATTCTCCTGTACGGACATGACAAAGGCAAAGCCTTGCATGCGGCAAGTATTTTATTTTTTGGGCCGCAATGATATATTTGTAGCGATAGCCGTTTGCTAAAGGGATCTGCGACCTCCGCGGAGAATATAGGTACGTCTTAAGTTTATCCTTCTCCACGAATACCTATTCGGCTGAAGCGGCTAAAAGAAGTCGAAATGTACATATGTTTGTTCATTAGTGGTACGTGCATGGTATCAATTTGGCTCAGAATTCCATGAATAGACCGCGATGGGCAACCTCTACACTCGGAACTCCCAAAGTAAAGCACTTGACTTTTGAAAAATATAAACGTCATGATGAGACTAGACCATTACTATAAAAGCGCTCTTATTTTTCCTTATTTTAAACTGCTTACTGAAAGCCGATACCATTCCAAATAGAACACACTCCGCCGACGGGACGGTTATTTGTGGGCAGATCAATGAAATTGCCGCTTCATGAGTGGGTATCCTCGTTTTCCCTCTGGTCTTTTTCATCAGCTCGAGCTGCACTCCCTGAGCGCAATATGAGCGTTGAATTCCTTGAGAAAATTTAAGATAGTAGCAATATCCTTTCTCAGACGTGGCCTGTTTCTGAACGGGAAACTCACGAGCTGAGAAAGCGGATATAATTGCCGACTTGCCAAATTCGGCTCTTCGAAAAGGGCTGAGTCGCGCGTTGGCCTTAAACAGCAAGTCTCCGTAACACGTGAGATTCACTTCTTTCAAGTCTGTCAAAGGAGTGCGAGATGTGATACTGTAGGCGACTCGCCGATCTTGTGCTATTTCCGGCCGGACATGTATACAACTACGGACGACTTTGTGCGGCTCTCAAGAGCAGCTAACCGTTATGTAACTTATGACGATACTGATTAGACGGGCGACCGTCAGCCCTATGCAGTGTTGCGTCTCCACGTTTAAGACAACGCTGCGTATATTACAGGCACAGCTACCTGATACTACTGCACTGCTGCTGCTAATGGGTAGTCCGTAACTGCCCTATTTGAAATATTAATCCAGAAAGAGAGTTCTTAGATTGGACCGACGTGAGCTTTATTCGGTGATGTAACCTGCTCGCTTCAACATTGCCCGAGCCTCCGGGACAAATTTAAATAATCTTACTTACATAAAGTATTTTTGGCGTACAGGTCGACAGTTCACTGTTGATTCTATTCTTACGCCCGATGAAACAGTTTGCATGCCTCGGCACCCAGTGGAGCATCTCCGCTTGTGGAGGAGATTTGGATTTGGAAACCGCTCTCATGCAAGAACGGCCATCTGATGTCCCGCGTCCCGTTGTGCTGACACATTTTATGAATGAAAATTTTCGCAGGAGTGTTGTTCTGATATGCTATTAGATGCAGTACCATATACGAACGCATCGGCTACGTGGCTTAGATTGGTAGGTAGTAGAAGCAAAGCAGGTAGCTTTGGCGAGCACAGCCGTTCGTGGTGCCCTGTGGGCTGAGTCGTATCCTTTGTGGAGCGAAACATAAATCAATTGATCTGTATTCGTTTCGCTTCGCTTTCGCATCCCATATTATTAGACAGAATTAGACAGAGCGTATTCATATGTTGCCGGAGCTCAGTTGGCTACCATACCCATTCCACAATGGTTCCATATATAGCTACATCCTGACCATGTTTCCCATTCTCGTAGTTAATTATCTACCGTTGCTGAATTTTCCGGCTTGTTTTTTAGTTCTTTCTAAACCCGTTGTAGGTGAAGACTTCTTCTTCTTTATCGTCGTTATTGTTACTTCTGTTATGCGACTATGAAGAGGTGAGCGCGTTGCTCTTAGTACGCGATAATATCCAAGACCGGCTGCAAGATTGTAAAAGGAAACACACCGCAATCCGAGCAATCACAGCGATACGCCCTCCTCCACTTGAGACGCCTTGAATACTTGCTACTTTTCCATATGCTTTTTCGCAGTGTTTCATAACAGGATTTGAACATAATATTGAGTCAATTATAAGCGCTTTATAGTAATAGGCTTTCTTGTAAAGCGCTATAATTTGGCTCTCGTCCTAAATACTCTTGGAACATTTGGAGCTGATTTGGATGGCTTCCTCCATATTCTAGGATTCCGTAACGGAAACGATCCCATGCGTCTCGGCTGTGTAGATTCTTTGCAAAGTTTTCTTGAAAAACGTCTTGGGCGTATGCCAGGCAGCTGGCAATAGTAGTAAAGTTAATTCTCACTGCAACGACTCGTCAAGAATAGAGCTCAGGAAAAATCCTACCTTAGATAGCCATAGTATCCCATATCATATCCGCTTAATAGGTGCTCGAATGTGGCTTGTTCATGGCCAACGGCTCGTGAACGAGTCATATCTAACCCTTCAATCTCTTCTCGCAAGTCGTACCAGAGCTTGCCTAAGTCGACTTGTTCTATCTCTTCGTGCGTTTGAGGAGTGTGGATTTTGAGATCAAAGAATGAGACGACCCTGTGGGATTAGAGATGTGTGTCTTGCATAGCTGCAGTGCATATGTGAACAAGAGACTCACAGAATGTGCAACAGCCTGAGACCACGATGGATATTTCTGGAGCTAACGATAGATTCCAGTAGATCACCCGGTATCTGAGCAGGCGGATCTGGTGCTTCAGGATACTTTCTATGCCACTCAGACAAGTACTGATCGTTGAGAAGGGTATAATGGCAGCTGAGGTGCTTCAAAATCTCGCGATCCCAGCACCAATTCTCCAATAGTGTGCTCGGCATCTCTCCGAAATCCACGGGGAGTTGGGTGCCATGAAATCGGGAGAATTTCGTACGAGAGACTAGGTCATGCATTCCGTGCCCAAGTTCTATAGTTGCATGTTACTCTTTTAACGTGTCATTATCATTTCTCATGTGCATCATCATACCATGGAATAATGTTACCACCTCTCGGTGCTTTAGTAACACGCAATTAGACTCATTTGAGTGTGGAAAGCTGCACATAAGCACCGTAGCCGGGAAGTTTCGCGCGCCATCTGGTTTCAAATATCCCTACAATCGACGTTAGCTGTCAGAGAATGCTTAGCTACAGTAACTCTCTCTTACACTCTCAATGTTAACATTTTGCGAACCCTTATACTTGTTTTCGCGCCACAGGATATCGAGATAGAGGAAGCCAATGAACTCTGTTTCCTTACCATCCCATGCTTCCCAAATTTGGACGTCTTCGTGCCATTTCCACGCTGGATTCAAACGATCTGAGGAGATCTGTGTGAATTTGAGGGAAAGAAAGGACTCAAAAAGCCGCAGCATTGCTGAAACAGTGTGCTCCAAGGGAAAGAAATGCGATATCTCTGTATCGTCAATTTGCGACCGCAAACTTTCTATGCGCTTGTAGTATTCGAGGTCCCAGGGATAAAATTCATCATCTTCAGCGAAACCACTGTCGCGAGGCTTCGGCCTCTCATTCGCAACGTTCTCTCTATGAAGACGATGTTCATCCCGGATTTGTCGCAAAGCTTGCAGTTCGTTTCTTCCATGTGGAACTAGCGATCGCTTTAATTGTTCGAGAAATTCCTGAACGTACTCTGCTGATTTGATAGCACGGTTTTGGATGCGGAATGACCCATGATTGTCATATCCCAGCAGCCTCGCTTGAGAATCTCGCATACTAATGATATTTCGGAGAATATCCACGTTGGCTGGAACTTTTCCCTCCTCTGCCAGATACATTTTTTCGCGCGTTTTTGCTTTATGGGCTCGAGCCATGACTGTTTTGTAGCCACCGTTTGCAAAAGGAACAAATCGCTTGCCATGGTTTTCATCACTCCCCATGGTCCAGCTGTTTATATCAGATTCCGGGACGCCGTTCAAATCCGCCTCGTCGATCCACAAGCCAGCGTTATTGTTTCTTAAGCTATTATTATATTGCTTTCGCAGTTGGTCAATAACTGATCTATTGCTCAGATATTGCTTGATGGTCTTCTCGTCGGCCAAGCCATGGCCAGCAGAGATAAAGTCCCGTAGCTTAGTCTGAATCCAAAGTCTTGATTCTGGATCCAGTTCTTCGTCTTTATCAGCGGCCGCTCGCAACAGCGCAAAGAGATCTGTTCGGCTGGTCCAAGTAGTCACGGCATTATTGTACAGCCTGCTTGCTGCGTCCACGGCATCATGTGTTTCTTGATCGGGTGCAGCATAGCCAAGTAGCCATATCATTCCGAGCTGGCCCTGAGTCTCATTTACGACCTCTGCCCATGGCCGAAACACGTTTGCAAAACATGCAGAAGACTGAGTGGTTGTATTGATTATATTTTCTTGCATATGGTGAAATTTGGAAATGATCGTCTCCATCGCTGGGATGATCTCGGATGGAGCCAAGACGGAGGGCGGGCTTGGTTTGTCCATGTTACCGAGAGTTGTTAGCTATCAAAGAAAGATTAATTGAAATATGAGAATCTTTTCCTGTTCTAAAGTATCGCTATTCCTCAATCGTGTCGAGAGAAGAGGGGAAGCAACGAGTTTGCGGCCTTTAATCTGTGGTGTTACCCGCACTATCGCCGGAAGCTACAGGGTTTAAGTGAAACCCATCGAGGCATTCCAACATATTCATTCAGCATATGCTTATTCTGGAGGTGCCAGAATGCATTGATTTGACGATTTTTCATCTTCTTCCAATTCCTATGCTTGGTATTGACGACCTCTCGAAGCACAATTGATCGATGCCCTTCGCTGTTAGGTTGAAGGAATGTAATGCCGCCAGCAACATTGCTTATAGTATCGGTAGTAGATTGATTACCTAAATATTCACTATTGTTTAACGTAGTATCAAAAGTACATGTAGATTGCTATCGCGTGACTTGTGCGAACTACTGCGGCCAACAGCTTGAACAAAGATGCCGCATGTTCGTGTATTTGTTGACACTGTGTGAACAAATCAGGAGGCTCTTTCACTCTGGGCAATATTTATGTTATAGCTAGGCTTTTGAAGGAAAATGGGGATTGTATAAAAGTTAACTGATAGAAAAGCTATATTCGCTTGGAAGAAACAAAATGATCAAACCATCACAAGTGTCAAATCTTTCTCACCGTGTTTCTCTGTTCTAGCTGCTGGTGGCGACGCTCACGCAGGTATGAAAAGCCTGGATACTTGAATTGAAAAGTTATTGTACGAAATAGGTGTTCGATAAGTACAAAAAACCGTTGGTCTGTTAATTGCTCAGATATTCTGGCACACCAGACTTTCTCTCAGTGGTTCTTGACATACTGAACCGAATGGCGTCTGGTCAGCCCTAATCCTCAGAAGTTTAGATTGCTTATAAGTAGCTGTGTTGGGTTTTCAACTAATGGGGTATATTCGGTGTGAGCGTGGAATAATACAGCTGTATTAGCAAGAGAGTCTCAAGCGATCAATTGGTTTATGTTCAGATGTTGATGCGATTGAAATGTGCAGACCCGATTACCTTCGCCAAGTAGTCCTTCGCTTGAGATTATGGCACAGATGGATAATCGCGCCAGGTTTACACTTCAAGCATAGTATATGATACGTTTAATAATCGAGCGAATACCTTGTTATCTTCTGTAAGAAGATGTGGCATTGCAGATACGAGCTGAAATGTGGCTGCATGCAAAAGGATTATGTTCGCACAAACTCGGATCGAATTACTTAGAGCGCTGCTAAAGTATGACGCTAAGAATAAATATCGCCTAAATTCGGTCGAAAATGGACATAAACCTCTTCCCATACGACTTGGAAGAGAAGACACTACGAAAAGTATCAGCCGGAAGTTTTAAGCTTTTGTTAAGATTAGTTATTCTTTCTATTAACCCTGGCATTGCTTCTTGGGTTTGTTTCAATAGATTTTTTTTTATAGCGATAGCGGGACTGGAATACAAAATAACGTTCACCTAGTGCTGAGAAAAGACTTCTGATCCCCCAAATCCTATTTATAGCAATACTCTCCCTCAACGTCCTCGCGCATAAATAAGAGCTTTGGGCGCAATACAAAGACCGTTTAGGAAATATCGATCCAAATTCTATGCATTTCATTCTGTGCGCATTATATATATTTATTTTACCATCAACCGTGCCATGGATCTTCTCTTAAATTGGCCGTTCATTGGCTTGCTTGCAGGCGTTCCTGTAATACTGGAGCTCAGCAGGCCACAAAAATATCCTCTGAATGCTCACACGGGGCGTCAATCTCCATGGAAGTCATTAATTAACGACCAATCTTGGTGGATGAGAGCTGCGTTACCCATTTATTTATTGCATCAATTCGAAGAGCATGGTTATGATTTCATGGGGAGGCGGTACGCGTTCCGTTCTCATTTCTGTGATCATCTTGTGAGACCCCCCTCTCCCTTTTCCAAGAGTGCTCAAAATCTCTACTGCCAGAAACACATACTTACAAATCCACATCCAAAAACCAGGGCTTCGAGAACATCGAACAGTGTCCATTAACACCACTGGTCATACTCTTTGTCAACAGTACAACAGTGTGGGTGACTGCGATTTTCGCTCGCACGAGAATTAACGTAGCCAGGAGCTTTTATGGATTTGCTTTCATAAACGGACTAACGCACGTAATACCCTCATTTATGGATGGGCTAGCCTATAACCCAGGCCTTGTGACAACTTGGCTTTTGTTCTTCCCTGGGGCATACTTGGCGCTTCGATTGCTTGGAGGAGTAGGAAGGGGAATTGCAGCTGGAATCATCTGTCACATTGTTTTGATGGGCTCGATGAAGCTCGCCGCCAAAGGCTACGTAGCTGAGTGGGCTCTTTGCAGCGTTCAAGTGCTGAATACTATGTTGCTGATTAGCTTTCAGTAAAGGAATGAGGAAAATCCCCTCCACATAAGAACTATAAGAGAATCAATCATCCTAGAATGGCAGCCTTAGGTGCATCTTCGTTGAATCATCCAGAGCTGTCTATTTCGCTCTTGTTACGAATTCCTATCAAAAAAGGATTACATCCATCACACCAAGTTCGCGGCATGCTGATATCTTTCTGCTTACCCTAAACTTGCCTTATTATGAAACTAGATTTATCGGGGATTTTTTACTTCAAAGGATGGAAATGTAAATTTTTTTCCTCGGAAGAATGAAGAAACTATGTTTCCATTAAGAATATTGCCTTTCATCCTATACTGCCACTATTTGCTAAGCTTTTGTGTATCAATATTCGAACCATCAGCTCTGTGGTGGGCTTATCTCTATAAAACGGCCCTTACAGTTTGGAAAGCCTGTTTTTGACTACCGTGGCATGTTACTATCTTCCATTATGTAGTTTTTTTGAACTACGATAATTTCCTTGTGACAATCGTAGAATGGCTAGTACCGATGAGACTGCTCGAAATTGCCATTTCAACTTCCTGACTCTTTTCCTACTATTTTGTCTCGAAGTTTACTACGTCCGGCTGCTTCTATACAAGTATATGCCATATTATCTATGTGTGTTTTATCTGTCTTTACATGTGTCATCTTGCACCCCTCGTTTTATCCAACATTCGCCGAAATTCGTTTGGTACTGCCAAGCTCTCTGTGATTAGTTTACTCATTTTCTGTGATCGTACCCAAAATGTTTCAACAGCCTAGGTTACTTTGAGTCCAATTAAAATGATCTTCTTGTCCTCTCGTTATGCATGACACGCTATTGGTGTCACGGTATCAGTATTTCTTCTTCGCGCTCCGCGCCTGTGAGGCAATATCACCCCTGGTCATTAGTTCTATAATTGCGGGCGTAAAAGTATGTGTACAGGCAAAATCGAACCGTGATCAATCCCGACGGATCGTTCTTCTCTCTATCGCTGATAAAGAAATCACCTTTTTTTTTTCGAATAATAACAACAAATTTAATACTTCCACCATGAAGGTTCTCTTTGCTCTCGCTGCCGTCTTTGCAGCCGTCACCGCCATGCCCCAGAACTGCAATTTCGAGTGCTCAGATGTAGAGTGCTGCTTTGAAGACGCTGCTTGCGGAACACCTGAATGAGCGTCGTCGTTTTTGTAAGACTTGCCAGTCAAACATGTCGAATTTTGATCTCATGACCGACTCCATTGGACAGGGACTGGCGAGCCTGAGGTGACTTACTCGAAGCCTCAGTAATTTTGTCTTGTGCTATAGGCATATACTACGCTCGTGTCTCTTTGACAAGGGATGTCTTTACTACATCGGTCAATGATGATTGATGATTCATACTGTGGAAGAAACACTTTTGGACAAACTTAAATCGAAATACAGGAGACATTATATGTCATAGTCTGAAATGAATGCGAAATGATGTTCCAAATGACTCAAGAACGCTACTCTATGCCAAGTAATCGTGATACTGTCTTATGAATCAAGCATAGCAGCCATCTGGAACAGAGTTACTTATCCGCAGCGCCACATTTAATATACGTGATAATTTTCTATTTTGGCTCCCGGCACTATTCCTAATACTGACTGCACAAGATACCGTGCAATTCGCACAGCCACACGAATTAACTTATAACAATCTAATGCGTCTAAGAGGATACAAACAGAGAGGTCTATGCTTTAAGACTATCCTTCACCCATCGGTTTAGCGCCATCTGATATAACATCATTGATGCCCACATCGCCATCGCCAAGCACTATTAGGGCTAAGCGCCAAGCCGGCAATGAAGACATGGATCATGGATGAGAGATGTGGCTGTTGCGCCAATACAAGTGTGGAACATTCTGTTTGTACATGAGACTGTTCTAGTAGGGAAATTTATTGCAATGAAGCCTAGTTACGATACTCACAAGCATAGGGTGACTAGAACTAGGTAATTAGGTCGAATGTAGCAACAACTCCAATTAAATCTTGATTGAGCAAGGGACCCAAAAATGCCAACAACCCGGCGTTACTAAAATAGTAATTATCAGTCAGCATCACGTTGTGCGTTGGCTATCCCTGCCCAAGTATCCTCTAACACGAGATTCTGGAAATAAGATGAAGCATACAGACCTAGATACTATCTATGCATAGAACCCCTTGGACCCCTATAGGGTGGTGGAAATGACCAATCACATTTTTAGCTTTGCAAGCGCGAATACCGCTATTGGGATACAATTCAAATGCGGACTTCGGTGTTCGAGCTCTGCTCCGAGTGGGGAATGGAGTTTTCTGAACCGGGCTCTAAGAAACCCTAGTTATGATGAACTCCACGAGAGCTCAATGGAGAGCAAATCTTGAGAAGCTCAACTACCACACTACCTCATCTCAGACCGAATACACTGGGCTAACTCTTCATGTTCGATTGTAGATCGATGTCCAGCACGCAGCAGCATTCTTACGGGCTAACATCAGCGGCGACAAGATGATGTATCTCACTGCTTGACCTAGCATACAACGGAGCGGCACCCCTCAACGTGAGCATGTCTAAATACATGCACTCCGATGGGTTTCATCACTTATTTTATCGTCAGAGGTCCCCTGCTGGCGAAACATGAAATCCTGAGTTGTTGTCACGGCTATAGTCCTACAGCTCTCCTTTCCCCAGCTTGTGCTCAGTTACGGCTTTCTAGCAATTGGTCTCCATTTTGCTTGAACTTTTGTCATTGAATTAAGTAGTATAATATGATCTGACTCTTGTAGAGTGTTTCGCAGATCTTGATCGTTATTCCGTAGCACCGTGATTGCCCCCAATTTGTACTCCATGTCGTAAATCAGACCCAATTGATTCTCAACGTGCCAAGATGCAACCAGTATCGCCAAAATGTATATGTACACGAACATACTCAAAACAAAAAAATAATCCTCCCCTTCATGCCAACTTGCTCTCTTTGATGGCATAAGTGATGGAGGGAACCTTGCGAAGAAAAGCCTCACAGGTTATCAGCAACAAGTAATTGATCAAGTACAAGATGGCGAGTAGGGCTATCGCTCCACCCAGGAACCAAGTCCATGGTCGTGTTCCCAGCCACATCAGGGCATGAGCGTCTGCCTTGTGCCATGTAGCACTCTCGAGATCGGTAATGTAAGCCGTCAACTCATCGGGATGGATGACCTCTACCGTCGGCGAAGGCAAAGAGGGCTGTCCAAGCAAATAGTCTTTGACCACGAGACTGAGGAATAGCGGGCCAGAAGACATCATGATGTTGGCGTAGGGCTGAATCTCAGCCCAAAATCGCGTAATGTCGTAAAAGAACGGCAGCTTGGAGACGGCGGCAGCGTAAGCGGGGTGTCGAGCGGTCGAAATCATGAAGTCGTTTGTGACACCAGTCGGCAGCGTCGACTTGAAGAGAGCGTAATGAGGCGATGGGCCAGCTTCGAGCTGCTCAAGAGGAATGGGCTCGTTGCAGAAAGTATCCATGTCGAGGTAGATGCCTCCATAGTGGTGGAGAACGAAGTAGCGGATGGCATCGGCGCGCTGGATGGGGAATGCGTAGCCATCCCAGTTGTCCACGAACCAAGGATACTCGGAGGAGATGAAGTCGCGAGCCGACTCGTCGGTCCACAGCTAAGCAAATTCCAGTTAGTGACGAGATCAAGCAGTCTGCAGCCGTGTCGGGCAGAGGAGGAAGCGCGGCCGGCAGAGAAGCGCGCCTTTCCACCATGTGGCAGCTGTGCTGTCCTATCCTGCCCTGTCCTATCCTGTCCTGTCCTGGCTTACCTTGTACTCAAAGTCAGAATAGGTTTCCATGCAGCTCTGCTGCGATGCGATCCATTTCTCCGGAATCGTGCTGTTTTTGGTGGTCTGGTGCAGAATCCGAGGAATCTTGTGCCCCGAGAAGGACGACGCGCTCGCGGTGCCGTTGAGAGGCAGTGTTACTGTGGGCGTAAACATCTCCTCGTTTCTGCGCAGCAGGGTGATGAGAGGCTCGAGCGTGTAAAGAAGCATCCCCACGATGGTCAGGTCAACCACCAGAAGCAGGAACACAGCCATCTTGGTTAGCCTCGGCAGCCTCAGATACTTCATCGACCATCTCTGGCAGGACGAAGTCGGCTCGCCGCCGTCCTGGCGCTCTTCGTCAAAGGACATGCTGGTGGTTGAGATTCGGGAGGCCAGCCGCCGGAACTACTGTGTGATGGAGATTGAGGATGAACGCAGCACTTGCAAACAAAGAGGGACCTGGGGAATGTATTAATGTTTACAGTAGGCTCCCGCAGCGCAGGTTTTTAATCCCAATCAAACGCAAAACCACAGGCATGGGTCCAGCAGTGGATGGCGCACGGCTACTGCGAATAGCGTCCCTTCCCCCGTGGCTCGAGGACTAGATGGTCAGCCATGGCGCTGCTGATTGGCCACCAGGGGTACCGCCGAACCAGGGATGCGATGCGAGCTTCTAGGGGGTCCAGGCTAGGGGGGACAGTGGGCCCCAGCAGCCCTCAGAAGCATTTTTAGTCGTGAGCGTTAAGACTAAGTCAGGTACGCGCCAAAGCTAGCAGCAGCGCCTAGCCGATCTCAGATTAATCACGGCCGTGCCCCCGGCCCCTAACCCCCACCGGCTGCCAGCCCTGATCCAAAACCGCCTCCAAAAGGCTTGTTGAGAGTTATACGTGTATCTCGTGCGCATTTACCAAAGCCCAGCTCGCAGCCTCTTGCCGGCCTGGGCCTGGAATTTCTTGGCGCATAACGCAGCCTCAGTTACTCGTCATCAGCATACTCGTAAAGCCTGAACAGCGAATATCGCTTCAGGGGAACCCTCAGACGGCGACACCGCGTGCGCGGGCTCCATTGTCGGCGTCGGTTCAACTGACGCCTAACTGACGCTCAACTGACGCGCGTACCGGCGCTGCGCTGGTCCCTCTATGCGAGAGCCGCGTATGACCTTGGGGCGGGCGATTGTGTGCTGCTACGGCCACTGAACCAGGCTCGGAGATTACTCGCCTGAATCGGGTTTGCACTCTCACACACGGTGCCTCACGTTGTCTCTCTTTGAGATGGACCCTTCCCGTGGCGGCGCCACATGGCGGACACAAGAGCGCAATTTAGCCGGCCTCGCGCATCCAGGTGCTACGAGTACTTGCAGAGGCCCCTGAAGATGAGCGTTGCAAGGCGAGCGCTCCACGATTCGCGAGATTCGGGCCGTGCAGCATGAGGCTCGTGGTGCGGAGGGAGCCTTGCCAGCCGTCTCCTTTTGGCCGTCATAGTGTAGGCAAGTCTACATGGACTGAATCAAGCTGCTCTTCACCGTTGGGTCCCGAGGCTCGTGAGCGCTCGTATGCATGCACTCGTGCCCTCGCGAGGATTCAGTCGATAATCCCTATTGCGGGGATCCAGGGAGACTAGCGTCCAACGCCGTGTTGGGAAAAGTGGAAGATCTGGGATGCGGTTAGCCGATTGGGAGAGCCCGCGGCGCTGATCCATTTGCTCCATTGGAGGCCTGCTTGTGACATCGTCCTGAACGCCGTTGGCTTCTGGAATGGCACCGACCGACATGAGGCATATACTCGGCCGAGCGTGTTAGCAGCAGGCGAAGCTGAAGAGGTTGCAAGATGATGTCGACGCGCAGCGCAGCCCACGAGTCAAAGATGAGGAGAAGAGGTGGAGGGCGATCAGCAGAAAGAGGGGAGCGGCCGTCGAGGGGGGGAAAAATGGCACGTGTGCTTAGCTCGCGATAGTGCCAGTACTTATCAGCAGCAGCAGCGCACGAGTATTGATACCCCCAGCTCTGCGGATTATATATATCCTATATGGAGTACGGGGTACGCCTCCCGCAGACTCGTCAGAAGTACTGAACCAGCCAGCTAATCCCGGTAGCAGCTCGACTAGCCTGGACACACGCATCTTCAACGTTCTGGGATGGTAAAGAACTGCCTCTATTCATTACTACTAGTATGACACGACGCGCAGGCTGTGGTGGGTATGTGCAGCCAACCTGGCGGAATACACCACCTATTTAGTTAGCATTGATGATACTAGTACTTGCAGTAGTGGTCGTGTGTAGTATAGAGTCCAGCTCGAGGGCAGAATTCCTGGAATATCGTCCATCGTGGCTACTGTAGGCAGTGGAGAATGGGGTTGTGGGTTCAGCTAGCCAAAAGGTCCACGTTCGTCCCCCCTACTGTACTATATGCGACTAGGTTACGACAAGCGGCGAGACCTTCTCATGGACGGTGTGCTGCTTTGTGTTGGCGATGACATGCAGTGCCATAGGAAGACACTACCTGCTACCATGTATACGCATGCCTCGGCATACCGATAGTGACGACGAGGCGCTCTACAACAACTTCGACAGTAGTTCTAGGCCATGGGCTAAGCAAGCCATCTCATACAGTATCTTGACGCCTACAATTTTCAGTTTATATGCTGAGATGCTATCCTGCAGCACCGGTCTCAGCGATGTGGATTAGTCTCAGAGACAACATCCCATTCTGGGGGATCTTCTGCCCATGACGAGTTGTCCGTCATGAAGTGCCTATGACGAAGACGCCTATGACGGAGGATCATCCTCTGTCGATCCCTCTGCTTTGAGTTCATCGTTCCTGCTCTAGGCTGCGACGGCTGCCAAGAAATTGTTTGGCCAATTAGTTGAACACTAGCCTTGCTCTGAACGCGTTGCTCGAAGAATTTGATGCTTGGTCGCCATGACGATCTTTTTTCGGTCTGGGCGAGGTTGGCTACTAATGCAGTGGCTTATCGGCCCATATCTTATCAGCCTCTTATCGCCACTGCACAGCCTGTCTCCCACTGTCTTTTGGCAGTCGCAGCGCGCCACTTGAAAACGTATGTACTGCTGCTGACGCGTGGTTGGTTTTGAGGCTTTAGGAGTGTCCAGATAATTTCTTCTCTGTAGCATCTGTGCCATTCTCCAAATGTTCTCCAAACCCCAAAGTGAGAGAGAGAGAGCTGACGTATTGTTATAGTATATTTGCGTGGATGACACTGAAAGCACATGTCTGCAAGCATAGGAGATGGCCGCCCACATCAGACACATCCACCTGCTAAAAGCTGAGGCAACCCCGTATGAAACAAAATAATCGTACGAAGGCGCTTTTCTGACTCGCCGGAGCCGGCTTTTCTCCATATCCAGTGTTTTGTTTCGATCGCCACTACGGAGAGAAATTGCCAAATACAATCGGCCCCATCTTTGCTGCACGCACCTTAGTCACGTGCTGATAGTTGAAGCGTTTTGATACTGATCTGAGGGGTCGTCAAGATTGATCGTTTCACGGCATGTTGCGAGGCGAGATTCATCAGATTTCAAAGCACAGTGCCACCCAATTGGTCCAATTGTTGGCCTAAAATCCAGCGCAGCCCAACGCCACTGCTAGGCGCCAATCCAGTATCAGGCGTCGCCGGCTGCGGCTGGTACCTGCGCCATGCCCTTATGGCTCTCTTTTGCTGTAGATTGTGCTCTTTGATTCAAGTAACTGAGACCTGCTATAGACGCAGCATCCAAGGCTCATCATGACTCAAGAATCCTCCGAATGCCAGGTGCGGAAGTCTTGGCCCGTTATGAACACTGGAAGAGGAAACTCGAGCTAACATAAGCCACTATTGGCCACGAATGAGTAGGCGTTGCACCTTTCTGATGGTAGCAAGTGCACGAAAGAGGCGACACATGCCAATGGAGTCTTTTGCTGGTTCCATTCCAAGCAAGTATATGGCCTCTACAGGGGATACAAACGGCGTAATGCTTCGCTGGATGCGCTGGATGAGGAGAGCCCTCCCTATCTAAAGAAAGCCAAAGTTACTCTAGCCAACCAGACGTTTGAGGACATAGAAGACGAAAGTACTCTGAGAGCAGTGCATTCCCATCTGTTTGAGAAATATGTCCTCATTGGAAAAGTAATTGATGCCCGCAAGCTTCACCATACGCATTTCTATTCGCTTCAAGTCGACTATGGGCACCAAGCATACATCGATAAGCTCAGTAGCCAGCGCCAGAATATTCTTCAATCGCTAGAGAAATTGGAAAAGCGTACTGCTGATCTACTCTATCGAAAAGAACAATGGTTTGCTTGGGTACGCAAGGCCCAAGAAGAGGAGGAAGCAACTCGCGAGAAGGAGCAGAAAAGAGTCAAGCAAGAGGCCTCCTTGTTCAAACGTTACCGAGACCAATTACGTGCGAGACTGGAACGAGCTAGGCGAGAGGAAGAAAAGAAAAGCCAAGATGCATATCTCGAACAAGCTTACCAGGAGCGCATGGCCATGTCCGCGGATGAGACTGACAATGACGAGGATTGGGATCCCATCAAAGACATGGAACTCGATAAGCGGACTCAGTACATTGACTTGATCAAACACTTCCTTTGGATGGATGTCGTCGGTACCGATGACGGCATGGAGGATGCCTCGGTCGATCCTGTAGCCGCTTCCACAGACGCCGTTCCAACCCAAGACAGCCAAACCCCTGCTAAGAAAGCAAAGAAAAGGTCGAGTGCCAAGAGAGGAACCGCGAAATCTGGCAATTTGGGTATTTCCGCTGCCGCCAGCATAGCTGAGAGAGGTCAAAAGAGGCTTATGGCCATACAAGAAGGCAAGGAAGCCCGCAAAAAGGACGACCAACACGTGCCAGACAAGAAGAAAATCGAAACGGAACGTGAGATGAGGAAGCGCCTCAGTGAGGGGGTCGACAAGAAGATGGAAAACATCTGGGGATTCCAGCTTGTAGGATCATTGGAAAACCCCCACGAGACCTACAATAGAACGGCACCGATGCCAGATGACGAGATTGAGTCCGCCGTCAAGGATATCAGAGAGATCAAACTGCTGCTCTTCTGTCGGCTGCTGCTCTCGCAGGCTTCCATGCTGCCCGCTGCGCTCCGTTCCAATAGCGTGGAAGAATTTCTCAGCGATGCCGATATAGTGGACTCGGACTTGCGAGATCTCTGCTTAAAATTGGAAGATCCTTCTCTGCAGCAGATTCGAGATGCATGCGCCGATTTCGCACGCGGAGATGACGCGGAAGAAGAAGTTGATGGCCTATCAGACGAAAGCGATACCGAAGATGAAGATGCTGACACCTTTGCCGACATGATGAACGACAATGATCGATATGCACACCTCCATACTGACGATTGGCTGGCGGAAAAGCTGTTCCCCGAAGAGCTAAAGTCTCTCAAGGAAGAAACCAAATCCTCGTCACAAAAAGTTCGAGTTACTCTTTGTGGTAAGAGTGTATGGAACCATGCCAGCGAAAAGGCAATGTCTCGAGATGGCTGGCTACAGTTCTCTATCATCGCCAAAGACTGTGACCTTAAGGATGCTATTCAGCTTTGCCGGAACTGGGCCGAGTTCTCAGACTTGAACCTGCTTACCCATTGGCAGTATTTCCCTGCTTCCAACTGGGCTTCATGGGGCACCAATAGGCTGATTCAACAGCTACAAGAGCTGGAGTTTTACCCCTACTTCATCGATCTCGACGCTCAACAATACAGCCGCCATCTCCAAGTTGGTGGCCGGAGCAAGGTTCGGCGCCAGCATGACATTGTTGAGGGGAGAAACATTATTGTCGGCCACATGAAGCGCAGCAACCCCATCACTCGGCGGTTTCTACAGTACCTTAGCATGCGGACCGGAGAGGTACTGGTTCTGGTAAGGGATGGGAAAACTGGCCGCGTGATAACGGCACCTCCCGATAGGCATCTCTGGACTTATCGGAGAAAGCACGGTGTTGGTAGGGCTTCAAAGAACGAATGGGACAATGTTCTAGAAGTGGGTCCTGATTACTTTGATATGACCGACTCTCTGAGAGAATGGCGTTTTGGATTCCAAGACTATTATGACGTTTTCATCTGGAGTTTTGTACCGGATGAATCGCCGATGGATATGTATAACGTGGTTATAACAGTAAGTTTTGTTGAATACTTTGCGACAGCAAGTATCGTATCCGGCTAATTAATGTCGTTCGAAAAGGAACTTCGTATGGCATGGCGCCTTACACATCCACGGGATTCATATTTGCACATGGAACCCCTGTTGCGCACATTGACCAGAGAGAAAGACACTATGCGCACTCGCAAAATAGCGCCCGGTGAAGATGTCGAAAGTATCTGGGACCATGTGATGGGCGAACATGTCCAATTCAGGGTTTTTAATATCCAGGAAGACAAAATAACTTCTCGAAATTCTGACGAGTTGGGTGATTCTCCATACTTGTTTTACAACAAAGCCAACGTTGTTGAGGACGAGATTCTGTTTCCTGATGAGGCTGGTTCTAAGAAAAAGAGCGTCCCTTTCCGCGAGATTAGAAATGGTATTAGTCGCATTGAGACTCCCAGTCTTCCGAGCCGCACCCGGCAGATCGAAAGAAGCTTGGCGATGGCCCGTGAAGGTAAAGATTTTGCTGCCGCCTACGAAGAAACGCTGGACAGCGATGAGGACAGCATTTGGGCTCTTCCGAAAATATGGATGACTGCCTTTGGACAATTTCGCCAAGGGACCCTTTCGGTGCAGCAGCGCAATCTTCTCAGTCGCACTGGCCTTGACACCGTCTGCCTGGCTCAGCCGTTAGCCGATAGACTGGAAGGTGCAGATTTCATGGAGATCATGGAACGTGACAGATCCTTTGGTAAGTACTTTCACAGCCAAAACGTAATTGAACTGTGAATACTTATTGTTACGATTAGGATTTAAAGAATCATTTCATCAAGGAGACCTCGAACCGGGCAGTAACGAGAAATATTTCCAAGTCCAGGAGAAAATAAGCGTTTTGCTCAAAACTGCGCATACCGGAGCGACTGACTGGACTTTGCTTCTTGTCGAAATCCTTGACTGGCTCCAGATTCGAGCAGACTACGACGACTACGCTCAGGATCCAGCTGCGCCTTGGCCTCATCCTTTCATTGTCCAGGATTTAGTCCAGGCCTTTCTGATGGTGGCCATGTTTTTCCCAGAGTCAAATGTGACGGCCAGCGTGACAGCATTCTTGAAATCTGACGAATGCGAAAAATTCAGAAATTCTCTCTTATTCAGTCCACAAGAGCGATTTAAGTCTCTGCCTGATCGAAGGAGCCGGATAAGCTACAAATACCGCGATAAGAAGTTTTGGGACGAATGGAACAAGGTTGCGGAAGGCCCAGGATATTTCACAGACATTTTCCCTTTCGAATGGAGCATTAACATCCGCCCAACTATAGCTAAACGTTAGTCTCGCTTGCTTCATCCCGTTCTAGGAGCCTTGATAACGGTCATTGCTAACAAATCACAGTATACCGGGCAGGAATCCTCGCCCCAGCCTACTGCCAGAACGATCCGCAAATCGTCCCGGGAGTGGCCGTGGCAGGGACAGAGCCTCACCGCCCAGATGCACTGGAACTTTTCATCTGCTACGAGGATAAATACAAAAACTGGCCACAAATATTCCCACCCTCTTTTACTGGACCAGATAAATGGCCAACACTGTTGCCCCACGCTCAGGCATTTGCAAGGAAGCATCAAGGCGCGCGCTTCGCTCTCCTTCGGCTCTGGTCGGCGCCGCACTTTTACCCCCTCATGGTCGGACTGCAGAACCGACAGGGTAACAGTTTCGTCGATAGCGTCGGCCGTCCCTGGGAGTGGAAGTTTGTGCCCAAGGACATGCCTGGCAGCGAGTTCAGCATACACCATACTATAAGTACGAGGCTTGGACTGTTGAAGGAGCAGTTTGGCGACCGTGTGTATAGCAGGGCGGATTTAATCCTCGTTATGGGAGAGGATGTGGCGGATTTGTTAAAGTACTGTGTGGCTGTGACGTTTGCTTTGCAGACGAAGCCGTGGCTGAGGGAGGTTGATTTGTGGAAGAGCTTTATCAATGTCGAGCTGGATTTCCTGCAACAGCTGGATCCTTACTGGCTTGATTGAATACATACATCAGTGCCAGTTGATATTGGGATATATGGCAGCATACTAAGATTTCACAACGAGAATATAGTTAGCAGTCGATAAGCTGGATGAATCAGACTGTTGTTAATATGAGTAATACGCTGATATAATTTTTGCTTTTACACCAATCATTTCCAAGCCTGATCAAGTCTTATTAAGTCTTATTAAGATGAAACTGGGCTGCATTGAGTCGATTGGCTGCGTGCGTGAATCTAACTCGAATAGCAAAGCCTTGCCGCAGCTTTATGCAAGGGATATCAACATGCATCGTTGTACTGCATGTAGTAATACTTACATATATATATTGTTTATCAGCCCCTCAAAACTTCCCCGCTCGTAGAGCCTCGTCTTCCCACTTACATCATTTCTACACAAGTACTTTGTCAATCAGCTTTGTTGCACTGCTCTCACTAATCGCCAACTCTTTTGTGTGGCCATGGAAGAGGACAACCTCTCACAGGCCGCCTTGGCTGGAAGAGGTGAAAGCAAGGGTAAGCAGTTTCCAATGGCGAGGACGCAACTTCATCTAAGCTTTTACATCACTGGTTCCTTGACCCTTCTCTTAGTCAATATCAGAGCCTAGAAAACTAATAACAGTCTTATAGAACCCACTACTACATCGCCAGTGCCCTGGGAGCTTGTTGAACATATCGTGAGCTTTCTGGACAACCGCTCAATCAAGATGCTACGCTTGACCTGTCGACTGTTTGGCAGAGTCAAGCTACGCTTAAAACGAGTATTTATTTCCCCATATTCAATCGACATCCAGACTCTTTACGCTATTGTCGCAAGCGACGTCTATCGGCCTGAAATTGTTGAAGTTGTTTACGACGCTGCCTTCGTAGGGTATCCTATTGAATACGGTGATAATATTTACGACATGCCAGAATCAGACTCAATGTACGTGAGTACGCAACCGATGTGGATCCAGGTTGAAACAGATGACAACCTCCGAGAGATAAGTAGGCGTTTTGGCAGCACCGGAATCCTCCCTAAGCACATTAGAAAAGCCCAGCAAGCAGGTGATAAAATATCAGTGGAGGATTCAATCCAGTTCTGGCTCACACTGGAGAAAGAACAAATGCAGAATATTCTCATTGGAGCTGATGCTGAGGCTTTTCGCTATGCCCTGCGGCACTTGCCCGCGCTGCGAACAATCACCGTTACTCCGGCGACTCACGGGTTTCCTCATTTACCTCTTTACGAGACCCCTTTGATTCGTTCTATCCCTTATGGAATGAACTACCCGCTTCCGCGCGGCTGGCCAACTCGGCGCGGTGGTCAACCCGTCAGGGTCACGGAGCCTTGGGAGGAAGACAAAGCAATATGGCGTGGCTTGAACATGGTGACAAGGATTTTGACCGAGGAGAAGCAACATCATAATGTCTCAGAATTCCTAGTCGACGCTCATTATCTTCATACAGGCCTTAGCTGCCGCATCTTTGAGCAAAGATGCGAAGAATATGACAGCTTTCGGACTGTGCTTCAGCAACCCAACTTCAAGAAGCTACAGCTCTCACTTCTTGTAGCGGGGCACGAGAAAGTAAACATGCGTTGGCCGGCCTTTCGCACCAATCTGCTGCGAGACGCCATAGCGGAAGCTTCGCAACTGGAGTCTTTCAGCATGGAGACGGACTGGGATATGGACCGTATCGTTCAGCCACCAACGCTGGCAACGTTCCTGCCTATTGAAAACTGGGCGGGACTCAAACATTTCCGGCTGTGGAACTTTCCACTACGCAGCGATGATCTGATATCGGCGCTCTCGAGGATTACCGGGCTGCAATCCCTTGAGCTGGGCTTTTTGGATCTATATGAGCAAGACAACTACCATGATCTCCTCAATAAGATGCGCGATACACTGCGGCTGCATGAGCGGCCGGTGCGGCCTAGAGTCAAATTGGGCATTCCCATTCCTGAACTTACTCACACCCGCACGAATTATCTCCGCGGACGTGCAATTTGGCTTGACAAAGAACTCGAGGCGTTCTTATATCGAGGTGGCGAGAATCTCTTTCATGATGGAAAGGATACCTTGGTGCGTGTTATGGGGGTTATGAAGGATGCTTTTGATCCTACGTATGAGAGGCCTTATGTGCCTTTTTCTCGTATGGATCTTTTATATCGCAATATGGCTGGTTTGTAGCTTCTGCGAAGAAAGGAGAGATAAATTGGCGATGCATATACTAGGTTATAGCAAATGAGCCGTTGAGCTAATCGCCATGGAGTACTGTAAACTCAGAATGACAATCTACATAAGAAAAGAATGTTCCTGTCTTAAAGACATCAGACAATGTATTACTCAGTATAACATCTAAAACATGTGAATCTTCTTCGCCGAGTGAAACATGGCCGGTAAAAAGTCCCTATTGTCATTCAAATTCTCAATCGCCTGCCTCAGAACCGTGGGCGTATCCTTCAACACAGTGGCGCTCAAGTGCTTGTCATAATGCTTCGCCGTCTTTTCAGCCACCTTTTCAATCAGAGGCAGATAATCCCAGATTTTGGATTTCTCATCTGCTTCTGCCTCTGCCTCTGCCTCTGCTGCTTGTTCTACTACTTCATTTCTCCCCACGACTGTCATGTCGTCGAAAGATGGAGTTGGTACCTCTTGGCTTGGTCTTGTTTGGCGATCTCCGTAATTAGAGACGGAGTCTTCGGGGCGAAGTTCCTGGTTACCCCATCTATCTGGTTCTTGGACGCTTGTAGTAGAGTATTGGGTGGGATCTGGTACAGCTGACCATACGTCGTCATGTTGCACGCTTGACGCGGAATCCTGAGAGTATATCACTGATAATGGCTCCTGGCCAACTGCGTATGGGATATATTCATTTCTGTTTTCAGTAAAGTCGTCCATATAGTCGTATTCATGCTGAATGGGGTTGACTTGCTCCTCATGGGTCTCGCTTCTCTCCAAGCCATTAGCTCCATTCATCTCGAAACCATTAGCCTCACTCCTCTCGAAACTACTTCGTGGCGTTCCTTGTCGTGGCGTTCCTTGTCGTGACGTTCCTTGAACCTCATCTTCAGCTTTCTCATCGAGTGGTGCAAGATCACGTATAATGCGACCCACAAGCCGTCTTCTCTTGAGCTTATGCTCCTTGGACTTGAGATATGTCGCCAGTATCTTGCACATTTCCTCTTTCTTGCGGTTCATGTATCTGTTCCACTCAGCCACTAACCCATCCTCGGGAAAACAGTTGTTGAAGTCAATCTCACTCGTCGGTATGCGGTAACCGTAGAATGGATGTGTAGAGCCTAGTTCGAGATGACAGAGGAACCAGTCTGCATTGGCCACGCCTGAGCATCTCGCAAGGACCCATTCTCCCGCAACAAGACGCAAATCATCTTCCTGGATAAACTTGATCATGCGATTAATGGTTTTCTCTTCGTCCAGGTCGCGGGTTTGAGGTTCTCCCGAGGCATCATTTGCTACTTCGCCTTCGTCGTTGGCTTCGTCAAGGTTCATCGTTTGGACAGATTCGGCATCACCTCGCTTGTCTTTCTTCTTCTTCTTTTCATCGCGACCCTTTTTATCCTTCTTCTTTTTCTCAAACAAGACTTTACTTGTCATCTTGTGCTCTCGCTTTTTATCCTCCTTTTTGTTTTGCTCCTTCATGACGCGAAAGTCAATCCCGTCGTTGACTTCCAATTGCTTTCTCAACAGTTCGCTTTTGCAAGAGAACTGAACAATGACTTGAGCGAATCCGGTGCTGATTGAGCAATAGCCAGAAATAATTTGATCTGGGCTTGTTGCGTGCTCGACTTGTTGTCGCAAACCTTGAAGATCAGCCATTGTGATAATGACACGTTGAATGTCAAATATGCTCTCAATGCCTGCATTGGTAACGATGATGGGATGCGGTGAGACCATATTGGGAGACCCAAAACTGGCTGTCTTATAATTACTGTTTTCTCTATCTTCTTTCTCGATTTTATGCCGTATGTCCTGTATTTTGGCTGGTAGTGGGGTCTCAAAGAAATGTGAATCTTTCTTCATCCACTGGACGGAGTTTGTGGCCCAGTTCTGAAGATATCTAGATATCTCTTCATTCTCACTCAAAGGAATATTGCTTTCAGTTTGTGAAGTCCCGTTTTCGCCCGTCATGAGTGGCGGCCGAATCGAACCTGCGTCTGAAAGCTGCTCGACAAATCGGCTCTTTCTACCAAGAGGAGGAGTCTCGTTTTCTCCGTCTTCCGTTGGTGTTGGAACATCTACTAGTTCTGGCGGAGTTGTGTCTTCCGTATCAAACGCATTTTGGCCGTTGCTGGAACTGGAATCGCGCCCAATTTGCTCGTGATTGCTGTTGGGCGTCTGAGCAGGTGGATCTGCCACAACCTGAACATCGGGATTGATGTCAACTTCAAATCTCGGATTTCGGATCACCCTACTCGATAATAGCCTTTTTGGGCCGGGCCGTGCTTGACTTGGTCCGTTAATAATAAATCCGATAAACTTGCTAAGGACCTCAATCTCATGCGGCAAAGCGCCAGCTCCGTTAGAGATGTTACTGCGCCCGCTCAATTTCTCCAGTCTCTCGGCCGAAGCTGGGGCGGCTTTCAGTTTCTCTAGATCAAATGAATAAATGATGGAGGAAATGTAGCCAATCCATTCGACCACCTGCTTCGGTGGTACATCTTTCTTGAGAAACTCAATCAAGTCGCGTAAAAGAGAGACAATAGCATGGTAATAGCTCGTGGTTTGGAGCATCTTGTCTTTCTCAGTTTCAGCCACAGAGTTGCGGCTATAAAGATGGCTGTCTTTGGCTTGATATGCCTCTTGCGTCGACGGATACATCGAACGCCCGCGAATTGAGCTTCCTTTATTATAACCGGCCCAGTTGAAAACGGACACATCGTTACGCGTAGTGACTGTTTCGTCAAAAAGCCGACAAAGCGCCTTCTCGTACCCTTCAGCAGGAAACGTCGGAAAACGAACGCCTAAAATACCCATCAGCGAGTATGCGCGATCAAATGACTTTGTTGTCCTCCGTTTGCATGCCAGCGTCATGACTTCTTGAGTGGTAAAGCCGTGTCTGCGCGTTCCATCTACCCACGAATCTAAAAGAGTGATGTTTCCAAACTCGGCGATATATTGCCTGTCATCCAGAATTAAAGTGTTGACCTCGTCCACTAGAACATGCAAGATGTGTGCAAAGGTCCTGGCAATGGCTTCTTCTTTTTCTTCCAGGTTTTCAATACTTTCAATGTAATACTGCTCTTTTGCTTCGGGGAAAGAATCCAGAAGCTCCTGAAAAAGCCTTTTCCGTATTTCGAGCTTCACCCTCTTTTCGATTTCTCTTTTTTGCTTCAAAATGGCTTTTTGTTCACTGTCGCTTTGCTTCTTGCCCAAATTGTCTTGTGATGACACTTCTTGTATAACCATTGGAGATTTGGTTTGCTCATAGCACTCAACTAATGCCATGGTGGCAAAGAAAACAGCTTGGGCAATTTCTGTTTTAGCTGTTTCTGGGGATATATCCTTGGGAAAGTAAAGCCCTACTAGCTCAAGAGCTTTGATGATGGAAAGCGCATGCGACACCTTGTCTGCCGTTGTCGTATATTCTTCCAGACGAAGATGCTCGTTTATTTTATAAGCTTTCTGTTTATCTTTCTTCTTCCCTTCATCTCCGGTCTGAGGGAATTGACTGGCCAGGTTCTGATCCCAGACGACAGAAATTTCGCGGGGCAAAGCGTCTCCAGACATCCTAACTTTGGTCTTCTCATCTTGTTCAACCTTGACTGGCTCCGGCTTTGCAACATGAAAAACAGTGTCCAAAATGTTCCAAGGCATAGCAATCGATGCCAACAGAGCATTACTCATGGAGAATCCTGCTTCAACCTCTTCTTCATCAGAATCCTGCTCGATTCGAGGATAAACAGCCTTGATCGCTTCTGTGTATTGAACAGCCCCGCAGTTCAGCAGAGCCGTCATGAGAACTTCTGGTTTCCACGCATTTGAGGTGGGCTTGACGTCGAGGAGGTTGGCGTATAGACCTATGTGCGGGATAAGATGGTATGCTCGCCCCAGGTTCTCAACAGGTCGGGGTAACAGTTGCCAATCAGCATTCACATAATAAGTCATCCTACTCATAACGAGCTCCTGTAGTGTCCATCCCCGTGTCGACCATTCAATCTCTGGCTCCTTTGCGATATCTTCGTATTTCTGAATTGGATCTATTCTTCGATTGGCAATGGTCTCGAGTTTGTGATAGTCACCATCTGTCTGCAAGTACTCATCCCAGTAAATCTCCGCATCAGACTTGTCAGGGAACCTGTCAAATGCAGTGTCCAAGTGTACCAAGGTAAAAGCAGATTGCGCATACCAATCTCCCATTAGCGACATTGACTCGGAATACTCGTTGTGATTACTCTTGTCGATGCAGCAGGTATCAAGCCACACGTAGAATTTCTGCTGTTGTTTATACCCGGGCACCAGGCCTCGCTTGAATATTTTCTCGGCCTTTAAAATCGATTGCTCGATCTTGATGGCAGATCTCCACAGACGTAAGCAACGAACCATCTTCTCCACCATGTCACGCAGATCACGATTCAGAGTATCGAATCTAGCATCATCCGAATGCTTGTCGCGTTCCCACTCGGCGTCGAATATCCTCTCATAAGCCGCTTTAATAGCATCGGTGTCATCGTCAGTGTCGTCAACGGCAGGCTGCTGTTCTTCTCCATTGGCTAGCGAAGCTCTGGTCTCATCGCCGTCAATGCTAGACTTTGTCTTACTGCTGAGATCTCTGAAAACTCTGTTCTCCATATCTGTGACTTTTTTATCATGTATCATAGTTTCCAGGTGCGCGTGAGCATCTTTGACCTCTTTACGAATCTGTTTGCTGCGGTGATATATTCGGAGAAGAGACAAGACGTAACAGTCGTTTTGGGCTAACTTCTCATCAACCCTGTTCTTCACGGCGCAGCCGTTGACCTTTTTCCTTTGCTTCATAATCTTCTCTTTACAATACTTGAGGACCAATTCGACGTCAGTCCGGTCTGTATTGTACCAAGTCGGGTAATCCTTTGACATTTTCTTTCTAACTCTTCGAAGCAGATCAAGGTTGATTTCGGGATCCTTCCAACGATGGGACACCATACAATATGGCGCAGAGGGGTCGATGTCGTCGACAAGCACACCATCAGTAATATCAAACATTCTGAACGGCCTCGATACCTCGACAGCGTTATTTGATACTCCCAGAAACCCTAAATCATGAATTTTGGCGAGACGTTGGTCATATTCCGCAATGATCTCCGGTTTGAACTGGGGAACAAGCCATGATGTAACAATGCTCCTAATCATCTCCTGATTGAGTCCCATGGTTTTAATCATCTTCATGGCAATCTTGGCCCTCTTTGATGTGTCTTCTTCCAACTCTCCAGACTTGTCTAGTTGCCCGTCCGCGGGCTCCTGGCTACGCCCCAGGTTTTTCATCATTTTGGCAAGCCTGGCTCTTTTCGATGTCTCTTCTGGCTCTCCGGCCTGAGCCAGAGTTTCCAATTCGTCGTCCATGGTAATGCAAGAAATGAAAGACGCGCGTTACTCTGCTACAGGAAACGATGCGATGTTGAAGCGCCCTATCTAGTGGGAAATAGGTGCAGCATAACCCGCATTTCTCTGATTGAACAATGGGTGAAAAAAAAAAAAAAAACAAGTTACAAAACAGTGCGTTAAGAATTTAAACGCATTGAACGAATTTCTAGCTGAATAATCGCTGAGAGATAGGAAAGCAGTGTTTCGAATACACGGATAGAGGCATCATATATCACTTATTTTAGAAACAGGTCAGCCATTGTGGCGCTTTCTTCAGCTGCCGCCATGACTAGTGTCTCGTCGCAGAATATGCAACTCGATTAGTTGCTCCTTGGAAACAGGCCATCCGGCATCTTCTAATTAGACGACGTTCCCCATAATTCATGCAATCGGCATCTCTGGCTCCATAAGCATCTGCATTACTACCCAAAGTCGAGTGACGTGGTCTCAACAACGGTCAATTGATGGAAATGATAGGATGCCAGACGCAGGGCTAATGTGAAGCTATGCGACATTTTACGCTATTTGCACCTGTAGCCGCATGAGCTAGTTGATGCTGACGTTCATGCATTTCCCCTGTAATGTTTGATCAAGGGCCAGGCATTCTCAAACAGCAGCTTCGAACTCATCTGCACCTAGAGAATAGATGTTGCCACTCTTCATTGATTCATCGCCAACTGCTTCAATATCTCGGTCAATTCCTAAATTACTGATTCTCTCAGAGGATGGCATCCTATCATCGTGTTCTTCGGACCTTTGATCGAAGTATAGACGACAAGATCATTGAATGCGATTAGTGGGTAACAGCCTATCTCATTTATTGACGGTCATCGTGCTTAAAATCCAGCATCTAGCGACATCCACCCATGGGATATTCTCATTAATAAGGAGCGGTGGCCTGGCAAGGTACGGCTCATCGGCTACATTGATGTGTTCTTCTTGATATGCTATTCTGGTGAATCGCGATTTGAGCATGGCATCATCATTTATAGTAAGCCTGTGAATTTATTTGCCGGTTCATTGCTCGGAGATGTCATCTATTGCAAGCCACTAATAATTTAGAGGATGACGAAGCTATCCGGCAGCTGTTAAGGAGGGCGGGCTTGAAAGCCGACGACGACTCTATCAAGCTTGAGTGTATTAATAACGAGAAGGATGAGGGTAAGCCTGCGCCCACATTGTTGTTACGAGGCTTCTGTTTGCTAATGCGTATGTGGTGAAAACCGCAACTGCGTTACAGCCTTGCGAAAATATTACTCGTTAAACACTGAAGATGACGGTAATAGACACACAATTATCAGCTTGGGTCATCCGATTGGCTTGGCAATCAAATACCGGAAGTCGCAGCTTAAAAAATATACTATTACTTTACACAAGGGACACACTCCAGCAATGCAGAGTAAGTGAAAATTCTGAAGAAAAACTGCTTGCTCAAGCGAGGTCAGAATGTCGCTAACAAGAATATATGAGAGCAGAAGAAATACAGCGTGGCGTCATGCAGCACGGGATAACGAGGTTGATTAGCGACGCTCTTAAACTTGGCGTGGTCTCGACAGCTGGGCTTATAAGCAAGATTAAAGGAACCATCGTCAGCGGTTCAAGCCTTGAAACAACGACGACGAAATCCATCAATGCACTCACTGCTACAAATGGACATAATGTTACCTTGTCGGCTGACCAAACTTGAGGCCACAGCAGGATAAGGTAATATTCCAGAGTGTCAAAGGTATCGCGGGTAGAAGTTGGAATTGATTCGGAATCGCTGGGGTCAATTAGTGGATATTTTCCAAGATGGTCATGGTATGATGGCGATTGTCAGGAATAATCCACCATGGATACAAAACGGGCTGTGTCAGCCGCAAGATCCGAAAGGATGTTTTCTTGTAACTATATAATAACATTACAAAGGTTAGTTGAGCGTGTCTATACAGTCTATATACCACCCATGTCATTCGTTTCCCAACCAGAGGCGCCGAGACTGAATCGCATACCGACATTTTGACGTATGGCGCCGTCGAGTTGGATGATCTCTCCCAGCCACTCGTTTTACCTATGCTCAGATGCCCCAGAGTGATTGGCAAATAACCATGTTCTGAGGCAGCCAATCTAGCTCCTGGTCCAGACCATCGTAGGCTGTCTGGTGTAACTCGAACCCACATGATTGTGACCAGGCGGCTGAGGCTGAAATAGCGGCGCCGCCAAGCACCAAGAATGAGGGTTTGCTGCTGTTAATACTTTAGCCAGCAACTCTTAATTAGAGTATGAATTAGACTGCCGACTAAGCATTTTACCCATACTTTATATGCTTAATGAACAATTCCATGCCCCTCTACCTGAGATTGCCCATTGTGTTGGGTGTCATTCACGGCATTTCAACACTGAAGGCGGGGTTGTCTGCATGAGCTGAGCGGGGTAATAAGGCATATTCACACTGACACAGCCGCCTCCTTTTCCCTGCATGCATGTGTGGACTCTGCTCTGCAAGATATAAATATCATGTATATTCGTACCATTGTCTTCGATATCTTTCTGCAACACTCAAAGCCATACACGAGCCTTTAACGTATTCTATTTTTCTGCATATTACTGCCAGCGCAATGTCTTTCCAAGCTTCATCAAGAGATTTCTTCCTGGAGGATGGCCACATCCTCTTCGCCAACGTCTGTGACAGAGAGGGAAACTGGTATGAATCCAGAATTGACCTGGACAGATTCATTGGCAACCAAGATGGCTGGTTCATGTGGGATGGCGTCAGTACGTATTGTCCTTCCCCGCCCTCTTCTGTTGCTGTCTAATTATCACACCGCTTTGTACATGCTTTACAATGCCCCTCATGTTAAGGATGCTTTCATCTCAACGATACGTTGCCTTATATTATATGCTGCTGTTTGATTAAACGTCTTTATATAAGCAATTGCTGACTTGGATAACTTTCCAGACTTCTCTGATTCAGCCAACGATATCCGTCTCGAAGGCACTCTCTTGACTGCTGAGCTGCCCATGCGTGACGGAGGATACCGGGAGCGACAGGGCATTGACCTTAGCGAGCGTATTGCCAACGAGAACGGCGAATTAGTTGTAAGTTTCCTTCTTATTACAACGTCTCACACACCCTAAAAAATTGTTGACTAACATTTTGTGTTTAGTTTATTTAGCTTCAACTATCAAAGAGTGATAGACCCAAGGACTATCAGACTAACTACCTGATGGCGGTAGAAAAGACACTGCAGTGCCATAGATAAAGGTCATAAGCCTAAAAAAAAAATACAATTAAAGCGATTTGAAGCGCCTCTATATGCGCGTACGCATACCAAACCTCTCTATTGTTGGCTTCGAGATAGGTGCAATTCGCATTATTTCGAAATGTGATATTATTGTTTACCAGCCATAGCAGCGTTCCACTTCGAGCTTTATAAACTTTCCAATTATAAGCCTAGGTTTTGCCAAAACACCATCTCTATTCTAAAATATGACCAAAGTCGTGGCAGTCTACGTCAAGTCTAGACTGGTGGCTGCCGTCAGTTCCGCGACAGAATCTAGAAGCTACTTCATATATAGGCTGACTTTTCTTGGGTCAAAGATATACGCTGCAATGTTTGATGAGCTTACTAGCGATAAACCGATGGAACAGTCATGGCGCTTGGCGTCATTTACTACCGAGACAAACAAGCTAGATCCCCGCGGCCGCACAGCTTGGGACCATTTATGAGAAATTGCAGGTTTGCACTCGGATGAGACTTGGCAAAGACATTTGTGTTGTATGATAAGCATTTCTATTAAAATGAACTTCCGTCCTTTCGTAAGTCATTAATATGAGATCATTTCCCTCTATTGGTTGTCCTCAATGCTTGCACTAACCACGTTGGAAGCTGCTACGACATCCATAGCCTAAAATCGTGTTAGCGGACGTCAGCAGTGTTTAGCAGATGACTGCTATAAAACTGCTAGTTTAGGCGACAACTCACTGTGCAACTTCGACAACACAAGACCGTCGCTTTTATTAACCAAAGCCAAAATGGTATAAACGGCCAAATCCGTCGATGAATTAATTACTCTATACTCTGGGGAAGACCGATTTGCATGGGAAAGAATTCGCAGGGGGCGATCATGTGGGCGTATCTTTGGTGGCAGCGGTGCCGTAAGCAACAAAACACGTTGCCCAGACGGCGAAAAGCCATTGGACTGTAAATGGTATCCTTGTAACATAAGGCTGTGACCGTTCTATTAAGATGCGATATGTGGCTGGAGTGAAGGATTCTACTATATCAGCTGATGCTTGGAATACAGGAAATGGGGGCTTAAGCCGTTCGCGAGTCGAGAACTACAGGAGTACTGAGTGTATCACGAAGCTATAATAAGAGCCGAAATTTCTTGTTGTCTTTGGTTTCAGTATATCATTCGGTAGTTAATAGGCCGACAATGCGACCGGTGTGGGAGCTACGTACAAATACAAGAAAGATGCGATGCGCAGGAGCCGAAAGCTCGACATCTGAAAAGCTACTGACAACGCAACAGCTGACATGAATGTTTCAGATTAACAAAATGAGGAGGTTCCATATATAAGCGCGAGATAAGAGCCTCATTTGCGGCAGAACGATACGCTTGGCGCATAGTTTCTAGACTCTACGTAGCGTTCCTTGTTATGCTCCCTTGTGCGCCCATCTATAGTCTGAATAATCCTCCTCGTATTCTGTGGCAAGGCTCTAGTGTCACAAGGGCGTAGGATCGGCTTCACAACAGTTCTGATGTTCTTGACTAGCCCAACTGGCTGGTCTACAACTGATTCTATAATTTGTCTATCGGTGGCGTGCTAGGATGCCGTCGCCCCGCCTCTTAGTTTGACTATAAGTGCCGTTCCCTCTATATATAACCATGTTCGATACAAGGGGCCTTGGTTTGGGGGCCAAGTCGACTGTTGGATCGCATTCCCTGCTCCTGAGGCCCTTTTCAGCCGCCCACGTAGCGCTAATGAGAGTACATGCTGGGGTAGCACAAATTGCCTAAAAGATACGTGACAACATTATTTGAGGCCCAGAAGCCGCCCTAAGTGTAGCAGCCTTCTTTTTGGCAAACAAGCTCCTCCTTTTCTTTTTCTTCTTCTTTTGCTTCATTTGGCCGTCTTGATAGGCGCGTCAAGATGGCTAAACCCAAGTACTCTACGTATTCTTCCAACTTACAAAAGGCCGAAGTGGCAGTCAATGAGAAAGAAGATGGAAAGCCTCGGACCGGCGCTTACACGTCTATTATTCTGGCGGCAGCGATACCTAGCCTGCTCGTATTATCTGTGACTGGAGTTCTTCTCGGCTTGACTTTGAAACACCGCGTGATTATCAACACCGGCTTACCTGAGCTACAAGCTGCTCCCTCTGGCAACAATACTGCGCAGTCAAGCAGCTTTGATAGTCTAGTTCAAACAGGAGGCTCAAACGCATATTACATCGACTTCAATCCATCGTCTCTTACTACTATTGCTTCTGTGACTGGAAAGTTCATTCCATATCTTTCGAGCGCTGTCACTGGAATAGCCGCATTTTTCGCTGCGAATACCATACACAAGATAACGCGAAACGAACAAGATGCTAAGCTTTTGACGCCAAAGCAAATGTCCATTATGCTAGGGCTGCTTCTCAGCGGTTGGCAGGGCATGTGGGATTCTATATGCTATAGAGTGAAAAAGGGTAGCAGATTCAACGGCCCTCTTTTGGCAGTTGTTATCACCCTTACTATCACAACACTCTTGGGGTACGTATTTATTATGCTCAGCATTAGAGGACAAAGATTGTTCGATAAGGTGTCTGAGTACCACTTATTAACTATTCAGCAGTTTTATAATTCCCGTCATAGATACGTGGTTTGGCATTGTCGTTGCTCCAGCGGAACAAACGCAGATACAAATCAACAACCCTCCCGCACACACATTTAGTCGAGGGCTAAATAGCACCAACGGCTGCATGAACAATACCAATACTGATCATCCATGCATCATTAGCCCTAATCAGATGGAAAGCACCATTGATTCCAGCAGCGAGGGCTACAAGATTGCAAACAATGTCTCTACTACCAATGTTGTGAACCAGTTCTCAGCAAGCCCATCGCAGACGGTCTTGTATCTCGCAGACGTAGCGGCAATGTCTTCTGGTATCGATTTCAAAGCCAGCACTTTCGCAGCATCCGCTCAGTGCCAGTCAATAACCTACCAGTGCGTACAAAACACCGACCCCGAACGTGGGGACTCGGATTACAACTGCACGAGCGCTCTTGCCGGTGATTTCAACGAACCCGACAACGATCCAGACCATGCACAAATATTTTATAACCCATCAGGCGCAAGATTATTCACCGACGCAAGCTTGACCAAGACCACCCGCTTCAGTTACCAGAATCCAGCATACTTTGCTGCCTGGGCTACAAGAGTTCAGATTGACTCCCCTGCTTTGATGATGGACAAAGGGATTGCTGCTAGCTCTAATATTCCAGGCGTATACAACTGGATTCTCAACTGCTCCGCTACGTTTTATGAAGCCACATATGCTTGGGTCAATGGCTCTGTAACCAGCCTCAACACTACGCTTGTGAATAATACCATGGGCGGTATCCTCTCCGCTCCTTTGTCCGATTCACACGCAAATGATCTACTACAAGTCGCAACAAACCTGGCAAGTGTCAGCAACAGCTCAGCTGAAATATCAACTATAACCGCAAACTATGTCGCCCACATCGCGCTATCGCTATCAATTGGCGCGATGAGCAGCCGGGCAAATCTCCTTGAGCAATCTCGCTCAACTTTACTACTCACACGAGTCCCGACTGTTCCCTTTTATCTTCTGATTGCTTTCAAACTCGTCTACGTCTTGGGCGTTGTGCTATTTGCGATCGCTGCCATCATTTTGACGCATCCCAGCGAGTCAGCGGGTATAAAAGCAAAGCTCACCATTGATGGACTGTTGTCGACGATATATACACAAAATAAAGTTAAAAGCTCGCCTACGGCGAGTTCAGAGGATCAAGCGGAGCCACAAGAGCCAGAACAGGCAGAAGAAGCAGAGGATGATTTAGGAACGAGTGGAGAAAGAGATGTAAAGGTTTCCATCATAAGGGATAATGGCGATTGGTCCTACGCTGCAGTGATACGAGATAGAAATGAAAAGTTAGTGAAGATTGTATAAGGATGTGGATATATTTTATTAAAATCCAGGTGGAAAAATCATAGTTGGCAACTTGTAACAAATGAAAGCGAGCATAGATACCAAATAACGTATGAATGAGCATTTTATTGTATCAATCATGATGTAAAATGAAACTCAATCATCTCAGTAGTCTCATGAAGCTTTCAGTCACTTCAAGGATGGATCTAGGTGGCAAATTCTAACTGATAAGTGGAGATGAATGTGTGACTACATGTAGCGAAGAAAACACGAATGTAATAAAGTTGCTCAGATCTAGCTCTCAAAAGCGTGTCTCGGTATCAATCCTTTGAGAATTGATTTAGCTGTCATGCATCACGCTTTTGTCATCGCAATGACATCCAGCAGGGGCTTCGGGGCATCCGGTGCAAACAGGAGAGTAGCAGTGCCGTTGCTTCTCTCAATCAAATCCTTTCCGCGCTCGAACATGTCTTTCTCGTATGCTTCCACAGCCGCGTCCAGATTTCCCACTCCGTGCTTCACGATCTCTCTAGCCAGTACCAGAGAGTCGAACATCGAGCAGTTGACTCCCTCTCCCACAAATGGGGTAGACAAATGGGCAGCATCTCCAATGAGGGCTACGCCTGGAACATGACTCCAGCATAGCGCATCGGATGGAAGGTGATAAAGGGGCCAATCCTTGAAAGCGCCTTGCGAGTTTGCAATGATATCTTTGAGCTCAGAACCCCATGTTCCGAAGAAGTCGGCGTTGGTTATGAAGAAACTGCGAGCAGCATCTCCATCTGCCTTGGTGAGGTCCACGACACTTTTAGCAAAATCCTCCGGGACAACCAAGCCGAGGTAAACACGATAAGACTCATCTCCCATCTGCGTTACCGAAAGCTGTTTACCTTCTCCCAAAGCGATGAGACCTGCGACGCCGAATTTTTTATTTACCGTCGGATAGAATGGATTCGAGGTGGATATTTTTCCTTCGATATAATGCTTGCCAGAATATTGTGGCTTTGCAGAGGTGAGCTATCTCGCTGTTAGCATTGGATCAAATTATAGATGATCTAACAGCTCGTCCTACTTACCAAATGTCTTGCTTTGCTCCATGCGCCATCCGCACCAACAACAAGTTTAAAGCCGCTGGCGGAAGTACCGTTGACAAAGTTGATTACTATGTCTCCATTACCAAGCTTTTCAACGGTCTTGACAGCATGGTTCCATCGGATCTTGCTTGGAGGAATAGATTCGACAAGAATTTTCCGCAGCGTGGCACGGTCGATTTCCGGCTCGTCTTGATCTTCTCCGTCTACGAGATGCGTGGTGCCGTTCTTGTCCTGGATAAAGACCTTTGACGCTTCCCAGCGCGCATATTTCTTAAATTCATCGTGCAGACCGGCTTCCTTCAAGACCTGTTGGCCGGTTTTTCCATGGATATCGAGCGAACCACCTTGGCCTTCCATCAGCGAGGAGGCATCGCGCTCATAAACAACATAATCTATTTTGTTGCACTCCAGAAGCCGGGCGAGAGCAAGGCCGCTGGGGCCACCTCCAAGAATGGCAATTGTCGGAACTGACATGATGATAATGGTTTAGACTGTGCTGATATTGGATTGTAGAGTAGAGAATGAAGTGTGTAGAGAATGTTTGCGTTGTAGAAACAATTCAATAGTAGATATATACTTTTCTTTATGAGCCGCAACTTGACTTCGGAAATGTTGTTCCATGTTCAGCCAATAAGACTATGTATCGTCGGATGTGTTCCACGTCGCAGATGGCCCCACGTTAGCACTCCGAATAGTCTGGGCTACCGATCATATATATTTCGGGCATTTATTTGGGAAGATTAATACTCTAAAAATAGGGGTCGGGGATCTGATGAATACCGTATTCCCGAGAGGATATCTATGTAGGTTTATTGAGCCAAGCGATTCATAAACCGCATTTTTTACAAGTATCGACGTTGAGATTAATAAATAGAAAAATGTCTATAATACCTAAGACAAAATCTCAACGTGTGCAAATATACCAAGCTTTCTTCATGTTTTCTATTATTGGCAATCGAAATTTTGCCAGTTGATGAATACATTACTATTGAACCTTTGGGTACATGTACCTAGTAGGTAGTCGCGGTTAACCTGTATTCTGCGTATGTGGACGTAATTTACCATCACTATCAACATCTTTAACCCATAATCTAACCATCATCCGTGGTGATTAGTAGTACTGACTCGTATAGTCTATTATACATCATTCAATAAAGGATGAACATCTGGCGGTGTAGTTTCATGCATTTTATTCGAACGAGATCGTTTAGAAATCGTCTCAACGGAGACGCATCCATGCCACTCAAGCGCTGATTGGACGAGCCCGGACTTATGTAAGGGGGCAGGAAATAAACTCCGGACGCAGCCAATCAAAGCTCCTGGAGCCGGAATTCGTTACTGGCACATGGTTGGCTTAACTCTCCATTGTCTTGGAGTCACCGGAGGAACAAACCAGCTTCGTCAACTTTCTATGTCATCATGAGCGCGAATATGCCGGTATCCAAAAACGCAGGACTAGCACGATTTGCGGTACGTCGCATTTTACATGTGCCATAACGGTCGCGATCGTTCCTTGTAGCTGATGCCCATCCATCTATAGTGCACCCACTGTCGGCAGAAGAAGATCAAGTTAGTTTTACCAGCCTACATGCTCTGCCAAGATTGCTAATTTAAAAAGATGCTCAAGAGAGATTCCTAAATGCGCAGCATGCCGCCCTTGGCCCGGCGAATGCGTCTATCACAGGCAAAATCCAATCGCACAATCTGACAAGAAATGCTCCCTGTATGTCACTGCAACGGGGTTCTTGAGTTAACCTGGGTCTAATTACACGCAATAGGAATGAGCCAGCCAGGTTAGCAGCAAGCACATCACTTCAATACTCCAAAGGCGTCGACCAGCGTCTATCCCGTGTTGAGAAGGCCTTGGAAACCCTCTCCGAAACAATCAATACCTCTCTCCATAAGAATGCCGATTCCGAAACCCCTTCAATTACGACCAAATCGGACCATGAGGCGGCGCAATCCTACCAACCGCAAGCCGATAGCCCAGAGCTCACCTTGGATGATTCGCATTCATTTGCCTACTTGGGTGAAGCATCTAGGCATTTAGAGTCAATCAAGAGTCAATCAGTGCACGAACAACTTGCTGAGCACCAAGCAGCCTCCACAGCACTACAAGATCTTTCTAAATCGCTAACTACAATTAACCTTCAACCACCTTATAATGACACAGCATCTTTTGAGCTCATTAATGGCTATTCGATACCTTCAAAGCCCATCGGATATAGATTAATAAGTTGCATGTCTGCCCAATTTTGCCCTCAGTTGTCAGATGCCAAGGCTAACGATATCAGACTTTCTCCAAAACGTGCAGCTTGCCGAAGTCTTGTTCATCCCACCGTCCGAAGAGACTCTCTTAAACGCCATATTCAACCCAGCTACGTTATCTCAGCGCGCTTGGATCGTTTTCATCAACTTTATTCTCCTCAGCCTTCTACAACACGACGCTTCGCAAGCAGATATTGTCGAAAACCTCAAGAAAAATACAAACTTGGCACTAAACGACTTTAGAATATTCCTAGAGCCCAGCGAGGCAAATATACAGGCGCTCATGTTGCTAGGGTGCCACGGTGAACAATACGCTTCGCCCAATCTGTCATGGATGCTCGTAGGCCATGCCTGTCGCCAAGCTCAAGCAGTCGGATTGCATAGCCCCAAAAACGATAGCTATGAACAGCGACAACGTCGATTGACACTCTTTTGGTCACTTTTCTCAGTGGATAAATCTTGTTCATTGGCATTCGGTCGACCCATGTTGCTTCCAACCGCCATCTACGAAAATGTGCCACTACCGGATTTCCAGTATCTCTTAAAGTATCATCCACATCGAAAAGAGCCGATACAAACAGTAAATGGACCCATCGCCTCAAATTTTGGTGCCCATTTCTTCATCCAGGGAATGCTATTAGCAAGAATGACTGGAGCCGTGCTCGAGTTTCTTGCAACCCCAACGAATTTAACCGTATATCAAACCTTGATTGATCAGCTGCAATCGTGGGATTCAGTAACTAACAAGGTCAGTCTTTCTCAATTTCTTAGCTGTAAGCTTCAATCCTAACTTTTTGACAGCTCCTACTGGAAGCCATCGATACAGAGTCAACCAGCTCAACAGTCAATCAACTTCAAGAAATGATGATTGGCGTTCGTACCATGAGATTCCAGTATCTTCACATTCTAATACTACTATTACTACGCAAAGATGACAATAATAAGGAGCTCCGTATTCAGGCTGCTCGAGATGCCATTGAGCTGCTTCCTGGCCTGGTATCAAACTCAACCCACGTATATAATGGGCTAGTGTGGTATGTTCTATCAAGCCAATTCCAAGATTACCAGACTTGACAATCTCTTAGGCAGTTACTATACTACCCATTCACGCCATTCTTTACAATCTTTGGTCACATCATAAAACATCCCTCATCACCAACCGTGGAACAAGACCTTGAGCTGTTAAATCGAACCGCCACTTATTTCAGCAGTATGAAACATCAAGGATCCCTCCCCGAAGCTTCGTTTAAACTAGAGAGGACTGCTCTCGTGTTCTACAATTTAGCTTGCTTCATCACGTCAAAAGAGCATGCAGGTTCAAACGTTCAAGGGATCGAGTCAACTATAGCAACCACAAGTTCAGAAGACACTCCTGTCCAAGAAATGGATATCCTATCAAGGGAGATTGACTTTGAGTCATATACTGACGCCTTTATGGCCTTTATCAGTGATCAGGATAGTGCTGCACAGCCGGGATTTGATAATATTGATATCGAAAACATATTGGGATGTTTGGAATCTGATGACGCTTCGCGTCGTACACGTAAACGATCGTTTGAAAGTACATTGGATTGGTTCTCTTGGGATTCTCAGTACTATCAAGACTAATGTAGCATGAATTTCGAGACATTACAATTTAATAACAGTCCTTTAGTGCTCCTGATATAGATTATAATCGGTCTATAAAACTATGACACACGCTAAGGTCTAAGAGATTCTAGTCTGCGACTCACGTCTAGCAATACCTCTAATTACCTATACCAAATTACCATAACGCCTTTGTACCCTTCCAATAAAACATAACGATAAAGTATCTTCAACGAAATCAAGCATAAAAGAATTGGGTGCGTGACGGTATCTCAGTGTAATCCGCTCTCCCCTGTCTCAGCCATGTGCTTTTGGCAATCCAACATCATCTTGAGCTGTTCGCTCACTTCATCAAGACGGCTAATAACTTTGTGGTTGCCGTCAACAAAGCCCAAAACAGAATAGGGAACACCAGTGTCTTGGCAAAATTCCTTGACGAGAGTCTGCACTCTTCGGAGATTATGCCGTGGAACTCGTGGGAACAAATGGTGAACGGCTTGGAACTGCAGCCCGCCATGAATAAAGTCAAGCCAGGCAGGGCAGTCCACATCCATGGTGGTTCTTAGCTGGCGTTGGGCAAAAGACTCGGACTCGCCCAGGTCTGATGTCGACATACCCCAGTGAGATAGAGTAATTTGCACATGCAAAGGCATGGTGACGATATGTGACACTAGAACAAAAGCCACACGAATAGTCCAAGTCGGTAGTGAGCGCCAAACAAGGCAGTACCCAAAGAGGAACCAGTAGCAGCTGCAGAATGCGATTTCTGTCGGTCGAATCCACCATGCTTTTGTTGATCCCAGAGAAGATGATTTGCCAGATAGCAGGTGTAGCCACGAGAGAAAGTAGAGATTGAAGCGGGCGAGGGCCATGATGGGATAGTAGATATACTTTTGGTATGGAACAATGAGATCAGCAGCAGCGTCCCAGACAAAGACAAAATTGTAGTAGGTGGAACGAAGCGATCGAAAGAAGGAAGGGCAGGTGGCGAAGAGAGGGACATTTTGAATGTCAGGATCGTGCTCCTGAATTATACGATTAGTCTATGCTTGGTCTATGCAGCAGAATAGATGAGCCACCAGCGACTTACTGGTTGATTGGTGATGAGATGATGGACATTGTGGCTGCTCTTCCACCATCCAATGGACAGGCCACAGCAAAAGTCGGCGATGAACATGCCAATGAGCGTGTCGACGGCGAATGTCTGAGTGATGGCTAGATGGCCAGCATCATGAGCCGTGAACATGATTTGATGCTAGAATTCAGTGAAATATCATGTTAGCATATTCTCTTTGGCAGAAGAAACACGGCAGTGCTAACCCAGAACAGTCCCAGCATAACAGCTGAAGTCATGTACCACTCAAAGTACAAAGCAGTAAGAAAACCAATAAAGAGACTCGTATATCGGATCATTTCTTTGCCATATTCGATGTACCGACAGCTATAAAGCCCCTCATCGCGTATCTGCTGATGTAAAGCTCGGTACCTGTTGACGATACCTTGTTGCACGGCGGGATCTACAGACGGGTAGTCGCGCACGCCCTCATCGACCCCTTGCTGCACGGCCCAATCCGTGTATTGGACAGGACATTTGGTCGGCGGAGTAGCAGCACTAGTAGTAGATGAGGCAGATGAGGCTAGGCGTTTACGAAGACCAAGACCCTTTCCCAAGCTTAGACGAGAGATGCCGGCATTGGGGACGTCTGCGCCGCTCAGGCTGGGGGTGCTGCATGGGGACAGAGACGCAGGTGTATATGAGGAGCTTAGGCGGTCGCTTAGAAGATCGTCGGACGAATCATTGTCGGCATCATCTGAAAGGCTTTCCGGCTCTGAGATCCAGATTGACGAGTCCGGAACCTCCGGCTCATTGTGGAGGCTGTATGGGCGAAAGACGCCGCCCCTGACTGGAGGAGTCTTATTTAGCCATGGGCCCATCGGTTTCCGACCAATCCGGTAGCCTTTCATTGTTCGCAGCGTGGCAGCTGAATGATAGCTAGAGCACAGGTAAAGAGATAATGTCAGCATTTTGGATACCAATCGGCAGCATGATGGACTAAATGGGTGGGTGGTCCTGGGGATCTTGATCAAACTTGGCAACCCCCGCGTGCCGTCCCGCGTAAACGATGCACCAATTGCTTGCTACGGTATAACGCTGTTTAAGCTTAAACCAGATGGAGCCAGTGATTACTGTCTCTGTGCTATTTTTGTTTTACGCGTTGCATCAAGGGCGCAGCATCATGGCAAACCTCTGGCTTTGAGATGCAGGCACAGCGAACATATGGGAAGTGAAGAAGAAAGTAGTTGGAAATAGAGGGAAATTTACGCTGTGATCTCATCCGTCGCGTCTCGGCCCACCATGTGCTGAATGACCAGAGAGCCGCCGGGATGCTTGTCGAGCCATCCGTTGAGTCGCAAGACATAGTCTTGGAAAATGACAATCGTGTCGCCGTCAGCAATCATGCCTTCGACAGCACGCTGAGAGAGGACCTGATCACGGTCCATGGTCGAGAAGCGTGATGCCCGAACAGAGGATATCGATCGTTATCTGAGTTGGAAAGGATGTATTTCGTTCGTCGGGAAGTATTGGATTCGAAGAGACGCTTGTTTCGTTGCGAAGAACAGATGTCGTCAATGCTGGCAGAGTTGAAAGAGCAGAGGAAATTGAGCGCTTTATTTTGAAATTCGAAATGTTAGAAGCGCAAGCCCCAGGAGAGGAGGAGCGAGTCTGTTTGAAAAGTACAAAGCGCAGGTGCTGATGAGAACCTACCAGTTGAGACCAAGTCCTACCTCCTTTTCTTTCTCAATCTTGCATCAGCTACCCATGTGGGAAATAAAGGACAGACTCGATGAAAGAAATTGGACATTTGGACACGCAGCAACGGTATACGGAAGCCATGTTGGCCGTTTCGCTCGCTCCGCCGCGCGTCGGTTAGAGCTATGGAGCATTGCGGTGCTTTGGCCACGAGGAAAGGAGAGAAAGAGGATCTCGGCTCGTCACGCCAACGGCGATATTCAAACGCTAGGTTTGATGTGCAAACGGAAGTGGACTATTGGCTTTTCGATAGGAGGTCAATCTAACTTGTACGTGCTACTTTACTGATACTTGAATACATCCTTGCAACTGCAGTCGTGTTTTTGAGGCTTGTCACTGCTAGGTATTACATACATATACACAGGCTGAGATGAAGCACTCGCAGCATGATACGTGTCTGCATCTGTATAAGCGTCATGCAGGTACGAGTACGTTTGGCAAACAAAGGGTCGTACATGAGTCGAGGCCCCCGAAATTCCAGAAAGTGTGGAGATTAAATACGCGCATCCCCAACTAGTACTTGATAACAGCAGCCAGATGGTTATTCTGGAAGTAAATCTGTGCGCCACGCGGAGCGCCTGATCAAGCCACCGCCAATAAAGAGACGATCTATTCGAATAGTGTCCATAGAAAAAGAGGCACTAGATCCTCGCTAGTGTTTGGCGACAGTATTGTTTGCGTTTACTCCACGGCCACTGCGTATCAGAATTCTAGAAGCCCGGATACAGTAGGCGATTCGAATATCAGGAGGCCTCTTCATACTGTTTGCCCTGTGTTCCGTGCTCTATACGTGAGTTAATGTCGGAAAGACGCTTCGTCATTCGAGGCTGAAGCAGTTCAGATAGGGGCACGGAGTACGAAAATAACAGTGCTCAGCTAGGATCGTTGAACAGGGGTTTGCTCGAATGGCAGCGACTCTTTTGGTCCCTGGAGTGGCTGAGATAGTACGACGCTTCGCCTCAGAACAGGACCCCTGGCTATACGGCGCATTCGCTTGCACCTAATTGGCTAGAGTTCGCGCAACAAACAAATCGCCTGTTGGACGTTTTTTGAGGGATTTAATCTCAGAGTTAGGAGCTTAGATCTGAATTCCATTAGAGCGCGGGTTGAGCACAGACACTATTGAGATCAAACCCTGTCAACTCTGTCGGTTTTGTCGCTAGTACTAGGAAGAGAGAGAAAAGGGCCAAGTAGAAAGCCCAACTCTTCACTAAACACTGTAGCGTTGTTTCGAGGAAGCAGTTGATCGCTTCTGACTCGTTTGAGTCTCATGATTCAAACGAGTGCAGGTTATGCATTCAAATCCATCCATCGCCTCTGTTACATCAGTCTTCTGTGACAGAGCCCATGTGCCGTTGTATTAAAGAGGAGCCCAGGGTGGGGGACCAGGTCCCTGCATGTGCACGCTGATCCAAACGAATGGGAGTGGGTGGTTACGTGTATTCTGCTCAGGAGCTCGGCTAATAGGAGATCGTGAACCTGAGAACGACGCGTGCGCATCTGACGTCCTGGAGCCGCTTGCCCGAGATCTTCGCGGATCTAGAAATAGTAACTACCCACACACACGCGCTTTATTATTTTTCCAAATAAGCCATGACTGAGTCAGCACGTCCAAAGGCCTTCTGGCCGAGGCAGATGATACCGCCCACGCCCGAAAGCTTCAAAGAATTGGCCAGAGATGGGGGCGAGCGACTGGCTGCTGTCTCGCTGGCTCAGATCCCGGCTATTCCGGCTGGCGCCCGAATTCATGACAATGGCTGCGGATCTGGGGCTGCGACGACCGCCATCATGGACTCGGTGCCGCCAGAGGTAGCAGCCTCCATCAGCATCACGGGGACGGACATTTCGAGAGGCGCGGTGGACTCGTATCGCGCTCGGGCGGCGTCCTCATCATGGCCTGCCGAGGGGCTCGTCATGGACGCCGACTCGCTCTCGTTCCCGGACGAGACCTTCACTCACAGCTTTGGCAGTGCCATGATCTTTGTGGGCCCGCGAAATAACGGCGTTGACGCAGTCAGGGAGATGCATCGCACGCTGCAACCGGGGGGCACGCTCCTCTTGAACTGCTTCGGCCGTAGCAATGTGCTCGAACCTATCCGCGAGGCATCTCGAGCGACCCGCGCGGGTGGCGTATTGCCGGAGTGGGATTCATTCGAACAGTGGACAGATCCTAGTTTTATAGCCGGCATTGTGGAGGCTGGTGGCTTCGAAAAGGAGGTCATCAAGGTGGTACAATGCCACATGTTTGTGAATATCGGAAACTATCAGCGCGCCACGACGCTGGTCTGGAGTATGAGGGGAATGCCAAGCGGTGGATGGACCGAAGAAGATGAAGAGAAGTGGGATGAGGCGGTCGAGATTGTGAGACGCGAGCTGCAACGGACGGATGAATTCAGAATGCTCGACGATGGTACTGCAGAAGTCAAATATCCCGTTATTGTTGTAACGGCGACTAAATAGGCGGCGCTTCAAAGGGCGAGAAAATTACGGCGCATAGGTTGAGATGAGAAATATTCAGCAAAAAAGTATGATGATGACACAAGGGAATTGCAAAATACAAAACTTATACAATGATACAAGAGTCTCGGAAGACGAACACTAGCATATAAAGTCTCGTTATAAGCGGAGCCAAAAGAAGGCGATAAGTCAAATATGTAGTTGATTATTATGTATATATAATATTAACCGCTAGGTAGTGATTACAACAAGCTCCGGTAAATGTATCATTGAATGAAATCCTATTAAATTTAGAAGCATCTTCCTGTGCTTCTCAATTCTTTTTCGTATTCATGTTGCCAAAGCTTGCAGTGGCTGCTCCTGGTCCTGCGACTCCCTTTTCTCCTCCATCTGGAACGGCGGCTGCTTGCGCCACCTGCGCTCATCGTAAAGCACCAACAGGACCCAGATCGTTCCCAAAATACCAAGAATGACATAACTCCTTACATACGAGCTCGTGTGGATTATCACATTCTTCTGAGCCAGCTGAAAACCCAGCCCCGTGTTGATCATGCCGGTTATGATGGCGCTCCGCCCCAGCCAGCGATGCATATATGCAAACTTGCTCTTACCACCCGTCCTCTTGAAGTATCTGTGCTGCAGAAGGCCCAGGAGCGGCTGGAAGAGTATGATTGTGCAGACGACGACGAAGCCAATGACGACGTGGGCGCGCACCGGATGGCTGAGGTAGCCAACGCGCGAAGCCACCTTGATGCCGAGACCAAAGCCTCCAATCATCATGACGAATCCAATCAGCTGGATGGGAACGTGCATCGCCATGACTTTGTTTTGAAGATATGTGCTCTTCAGATATGGAATATGCAGGATAGGGAGGTGGAGAGAGATTGCGCCCAGAGGGAAGAGCACAATGAAGACGATGGACATGATGCAAGCGTGCGCATTTCTTTCTCGGTTCCAAATTTTGAAGTTTTCGGGGCCCGGATCGTTCAAATGGAATTTTCTCCTCTCAACCTGGCTGTCAATCTCTTGTGCAAGAGCTAGACTTGATGCTGGGAACTGTCAGCGTTTATGCCACTCAGCCAGCAATATACTACCACACTGATAGTCGCTCACCAAATGTCAAGAGAAGCGCCGGCAGCGTGACTCCGTAACGTCGCATCGTGATGATTGTCTTGGGGATATGATATTTTTATTTTTTGAATATTTGTTATATGGCAAGGTGATTTCAAAATCATGATATGAACCAAGAAGGTGGCTTGGCGTTTAATAACATAATTCACCAGCTACGCATCGAGTTGATATATAACAGTCTGAAGAGCTTCTACAGCGGCGAGACGGCAAACCTACTTCCGGGGGCATAACAGGCCGACAGGCAGGAATAGCAGTATTCGGGAGGATTATTCGCCCGTAGCGGAAGGTTAGCGTGTGCAAATGACGCTTATAAGAAGATGAAGCTCTCTGCTTCATTCACCAGAGTCACACGCCACACCTTAGTCAGATAGGTAGCTCTACTAAGCACGTTCTTCTTTCGCCTTGTTTCTTGGAGAATGTCATCTTATAACCAACAATGATCGATCTTGTCTTTTTGATACATCTAATATATATGTCATCAGACTACATCGGGCTAGACATTTTGCCGACGGTCGGGCGCAGAGGTTTGTGGGATTTGGCCGATATTCGAGATTTACGAAAGAATTAACCCATAGCTCTGATACGTGATGATTCCAGGCGGATGCTTCTAATCAATTAAATTTATATTGACCCGTAGCGGTGAACGTGATGTATGATCTCACGTTGATACTCTAGACTGAATCGCAATTCCGGCAGAAAAGCTCGTGAAGCATTGTACGTGTATCATTCCGATAACGTGCTGACTGATGTTTTTGATGGTTGCACGTCATCGGTCCTGTCATTCTGTCCCTCGGCACAGCCGGCCGCAGAAGCGAAATTGTATCGCAACGGCATCGACTGGCGTCTACGTCTATTAATAGAACTCCAAGTGATATAGCTCGCTGCCTAACTGTATTTAAGAAGTGCCGAAGCTATGTAGACTGCTGGTGTTCATTGTGTATTAGTACTGCTCATAGCTAAATCTTGATCGTACCGTATTGAAGATATTCGTATCCTGTTCACAGCAAACTTTGTCCCAGGCCTTGCTCAGGTTTTTAACAGTTTAGATCATACATTATTTCATCATTTCTTATGCCTCGCTCAATTTCTCATGGTTCATATCATCTATCGTCACATACAATCACTCAGTCCGGCTTTCCCAATACCGCGTACTGTGAGGAGCGTGTATGCTCTCAATCCCAACTTCCATTATTCACCAGTCAACTTGTTCACTGGCATTTCCAGCCCGCTGTGACCTGACCACAGTCGGAATCTCAGGCGAGACTCCCAGCCAGAGGACGTCTGGGCGGCTGTAGTGTCCCGTAGAATCGACAAACATCTTGGTTCGAACTAGCTCGTCCATGTCTAATTCTGCGTAAATAATACCCTCTTCATCCTCGGGAATGGATTCTGTGATAACTCGACCATCCGGGCCAAAAATAACCGTGTGGCCACCTCCCGGGGTTGACATCATAGCTTGCCCACCTGTCTTCATGACTTCAATGCCCTTTTCAGTAATCACTTGAGTACAGTGCAGGACAAATGTCCCAGATTCCATGGCAAAAGTACGCGAGAGCGTTTGAGATCCTTCACAGTAATATTCAGCAAGACCTAGCGCACAGAATCCCAAGAGAAATTTTGATACATACCTTCTGCAGTCATAGAGTAAGCACCAAAATCTCCAGCAACGTTATTGGACAGCGGAGGCCAAGCCGCAACGTGAATGTCTCCATTCTGCGTGATGGCATTGTACTTGAGGAGCGGCTGCAAATGTTCCCAGCAATTCAGCGAGCCAACGCGGGCAAACGGGAGTTCTCCCACGTTCTGTAGCGCGTGACTAGAGCCGTCACCAAATATTGTGCGTTCCATGTGAGTCCCCTTCATCTTTCGACGATGAACTTTGATCTCTCCGTCGGGTCCAATTAGAGCTTGAGCAATGTAGAGCGAGCCATTGCAGTTCTCTGAGAATCCCAAAGAAACTGCGATATTGTTGTCACGGGCGCAATCCTGGATCCTTTGCATTTCTGGAGAGTACAAGCGAAGGGAGTTTTTGATATACTGCACATTTAGATCAAAATCAACATTTCGGCACCTGAATTACGACATGAACCTGTATTAGTTTCTTGATGAAAACTGCTCTTTCCGGATTCGCCTACCAAATCCAGCATGGATAGCCTGGAATCCAGACTTCGGGAAATCCAACAAGATCGGCCTTGTTCGAGGCAGCTTGTTCTATGAGCTTGCAAGTCTTATCCACAGCTCCTTGAAGATCGAACCAGACGGGCTCAGCTTGGGTGGCAGCAACGCGGACAGTGGGGCAAGGCATGACGGTAGATGGTTTGGTTGAAGAACAAAGAGCGTGGTATAGAAGAGCAGTGTTGTGCTTTGTTAAATGCAGAAGAAGGAGATAATATGTGTGGCGAAACAGGTGCTGATACAGACTAGATTTCCAATTGTGACTGCGTGTTTAGATATCAAGATGAATTTGTAATTAAATGCTGTGAACGGAGCTGCAATCTTGTGAACAGAGTTCGTGTCTTGTGAACAGACCTCATATCTTGCCATAATTGGATCAAAACCCCTCACTTCAATTCTTGTTGCAGTGCATGGTGCAGCGTTCGGGTATGACGATGTGTCTCGGAACTTTCCAATAGTGGCGCATGTGCATCACAAACATTTATATAGCCCTGCAGATGGGATACGCCACCACACAAGGTGTTTTTAGTCTGCCAAGAGTTTTATAGGGGAGGGCATTCCCATCGTTGCAGCGCGGTGAGCTGGGCGCATTCCAGGCGTGTGAGTTCACCATGCACTGCCGCTCTTCATTTCCGCACTTGGTCTCACGATGTCTATTTCCGACGAATATGGATTTCTATGGTTGAAGACTAATGTACAAGCACAGAATCGATAAGAGGAGCAAAGTTTCGGCGTAGAAGCAAATTTCTTGACCCTATATTAAGGAGTTACATCGACTCTCAATAGTCGATAATTTCTCTTATGCGAAACAAAACAATAAGGAGATAAAGTACGAGTTCAAGTTACAATCAAGTCGCCGAGAGTAACATGATGCCTCTTATGCTCGAGTCTCACTTTAAAAGCGTCTAGTACTGCAAGAGAGTCTAGGAGATGAGTATGAGGAGCTGGGATAACAAGACTATGCTAGAGGAGTAATCTCTATTACATTGAATTATGAAAAGCCGTCTTGGTCGACTCTTCATAAGGAGACGGAGCTGCACATTGGTATCTGTGTGAATACGAGCAACTTGGTGCGATATCATTCACATATTGAAACTACCCACAGACTAAACGTATGGAGAATTTGTATCATGATGGCACAGATAAGGACTCTTCCGGCTTGGTTATCCATGAGTTGCACTGGTGGGTGCATACAGTCAAACGGCGAGTCGCATACTTGCCGCTACAGCAGCTCCAAGGGGCAAACACGCAGTGCTACCGTAAGACACGGCATTATTCTGTGAAATGGTTAATGGCATAATATGGCTTCATTCTACTGCCGAGAGCTGGCTAGATGATATGATCTGAAAGACGCAGAATAGTCAAGCGTCGTTATACCCTGATGTTATAAGCAGCAGCTAGAACTGGTAGACCACGCTGCATCAGGTTCACACGAATTCTCACATTGGTAACCATGGCTGGCTACAATCTCGAGACATAGGTATGATGTGCAGATGGTGTTTGCTGCACTGCTTTCGTGCTGCGAGAAATGGACGGCGGCATGCTCCGTATATCACGACATGCCGCTTTCTGGCGAGGCCCTCACGTTCAACGCAAGGCACGAGTTCTGCAGCGGCTCGTCGGGCGTCCGGGACGTTTGCTGCCGCTCTCAACGCTCAACGCGAAAACCCCACACTGAGTCCATATCCAGAGACAGACTCAGTTCTGGTGTCACCCAGTTGCCCTGCCATGGCTGTGTGGAGCCGACGCAAAGACGAGGAGAAATGGCAGCCCAACACGTCCACACTGATGCAGCTTTTCCGCATATGCACGCATGCAGGCGCCGTGACGCCAGCGGAAGATTTGCCTGCCTGCTCTCAGTATCAAGGCCTTTTCATGTGCATGTCGCCTTTGCCGTAAATTGCGTGCTCCGTCGACTCGCATGAGGTGGTGCATCTGCTTGTACGCGACATGCAGGCAGCCCGTGAGAATGACAAGTGATGCATGATGCGTCAATTTGATTCGGTGCGCGTTCTTTCACCGCCAGAATACCCATTGCCAATTCTGCCCAAACGTTTTCTTTTCTTTTTTCACTCTTTTTTTTTTCGAGGGGGCTTTTTTTCCCCACCACCAGCCCACAATGTGGTGGGATTGCTGGGATGGAGAGTTTTTGTTTGTGTTACACGTGCCCTGAGACCCTTATTTCGCTCTCATGTGCTCTTCTCGCTTCACTTTAGAGTTTCTTTTTGTGTGAAAAATCTTGATTATTTGCGGGGGCCAGCCATGCCCAGGTAGCCAAGCCAGGGGTTCGTAAACTCTCTGGCATGTCACTGGGTAAGACTTGAATAGACGAGCAACACAGAGCCGTGAGCGGCGTTTGCGCATACGTGCATTGCCGTCTGGCCACATAAAAAATGGAATGGAAGAAAAGAGCAAAAACGACGAGATGGAATCAACCGTCACTTGCCGGCGCCAGTGCCCCGAATCGGGCGCCTGGTCCAGCGGTGAAGGGTCCAGCTGCATGCGGGCTGCCTGGCGAGCCACTGAGCAATGGCCTACAGAGAGTCGGTTATAATGCGTGCATGATATCTGCCTTAGCTTCGTCCAGCGCATCGACGGGTGATGCGACCAGGGGGCCCCGGCCTGGTTCCTGAAGGGGGGCTCTCTGTTGTTTACAGCAGGTGTTTGTTTGTTTTTCAGCATGTGGCCAGACCCGACGACGCGACTCTCTTTTGCAGTAGCAAGTTGTGCTTGTATGTAAAGAGGCTGTCGCATTGCATGGATGCGTTCGTTGCTTCTGGCCCTTTTTTTGCATTTGACCTTGATTACGGTTCTATGACGAGTTGAGTTGGCGGCGATGTGTTCGTCTCCCCTAAGACGATGAACCGTCAGCCTCAGATTCTGTCTCAGATGTGGCGCAACGAGGTGGAGATTGGGAGAGCAGCGCAGATCATACTGCTGCTCGTTATTCGCACTCGTGGCCATGTGCCGTGTTGATTTTTGTCGTTTGTTTGAGCTGTGCTTCGATTGATTCTGGGCCAATGAGCCATTTTCACAGCCATCCAGGAGAGGAGAGAGGGAGGCGTATAGTAGTACTGCAGCATGCAACCCCATGAGCAACAGGCGCTCTTGTGATGTGCACATGCAGACCCTTTTCTCCTTTATATGCGGCAAGTAATAACATCGCGACTATCAGTCGACGCTCAATCAATCAGCGTAGTTTGATCTGGAAATGGCATCAACGCATTTTCTGTAGGTCTCCAGCTGCTTTATACCAATGCTTCAGGCGTTGCCCAGGCACTCCCTGCGCTACACGCAGCCACTTGTGGGAGCTTCCCCGCATAAAGCTCCTGCGTTGGCGCCAAGCAAAAACCTGCCCCGGGATCCGCGCCCACTAGCTCCAAGCCAATTCTCTGCCCTCGACGCTGATGCCGCCACAGTCCGTCTGCCTCTTGCAACAGCTCGCATCGCCAGATTTTGAGGCGACGGAATCTGGAAACCAGCCGCATTCTCGATTGACATTTATAGACTTGATTCTACCGCCGATCCACAACGGCCACGCAATCCCTCTCCTCTGAACGATACAGACCCGCGAGCGAGCGAGAAAGGTCCGAGCTCCCAGCGATTCGATTCGAGCACGATGCACACAAGACGTCGACAATAGCCATTGCCACCAACCATCTCACGTCCCATCAATCATCCGCTTCTCCTCTCCTGACGCCTCGCGTCTCATACATGCGAATTGAGAGCAATCACCATCAAACTGCCACCGGCGAGAAACATCAAAGAAAAGAGGACACGCGAGTGCCGTACGCCCACCACGAGGTACCTGAGACCGGCACCACAACCACGCTTCTGCTAGCAGCAGTGGCCCCCACAGGCCTCCTCCAAGGGGTCCCCCTCACACAAGTTTCGCGCATCTCGTCACGCTCGCGCCCAACTCCAGTGAAGCTCGACAGACAGGGGAGCAGCTCGCCATCCCTGCCTGCACGGCTGACTGGCCCGTTCGGTCGCTGCCGTGCGTGTCATCTGGCTTTTCTCCCTCCAGCCTCGGGGCTCTTTCTTCCATGACAACTTCTTTTCTTCCCTTGTGCCAGTGAAAAGTGGACTGCTCTGCCGCCGTCAACCGCCCGTTTCTTTTCTTAAAGCTGAACTGCGGCTGCTCGGGCGAAACAAAGGGGGAGCTTGGCGCTGAGCTGAAAGTTTCTAGCGCCTGGCGATCTCGTGCTGTCAGTGGCTGGCCCGCAACTTTTTTTTTCTTACCATCCATAACGTTTCGCATTCTAATCGTGACGCAGGGAGCAGCTTTTTTTCGCCCTGCTTTAGCTCCGGCCTTGCGACGAGAGAAAAAAAACTTTCGGTTGACGCCTGCCAACCACGCGGTGGCTGCCAGGTGCATGTCCACGGGCGACCTTTTGCAGCTACTCGGCGGCACGATCAAACCAGCCTCCAGGCCCGACTCTGCACAATTCATCGTCGCCTCTCTTGTGCTTCTCGCCTCGCATTCCTCTGCACAGACAGGGCTTGGCTCGCACAGTCTCAGCAGAGGCCGATTGATCGCCGCTGGATCGCTCCGCACGCCCGGGTCGCACTTTTCGAGCTAGCAGCCAAAACTTCGGCACTATGGATCCAAGACGGTCGCCAGCTCTTTACCCCAACCATCACCACAACCACAGCCCTTCGGCATCGCGACCGCATTTCCCTCCGTCGACGCACGCACCGGCGCCTCCCGCGGCCGCAGCCTCGCATCGCATCCCCAGCCCAGCCTATGCCGCGCACCAGCGACGCATCTCCGACGCGCCCTACCACCGCCCTTCGCACGCCGTCCGCGACTATCCTGCAGAGCCCAGCCATTCTCGCGCCCAGAGTGCTTCGTCGCTGCCCACCGCCCGCGAGCTCAGTCGCAACATCAACATGCCGCCGCCCGCATCGCCTCCCCAGCAAGGGCCGCATTCGCAGCACCAGCTCCAGCATCAGCATCAGCAGCAGCATCAGCAGCCACACGCCGTCATGGGATACGCACCGCCTCCACCTCGGCCTCCGCCTGTCGCTGTCGGGCCCCCAAGCGCTTTTCCCAATGGCCGTGAGCTGCCCGCCCTGAGCTCCATCACACGGTCTGGCTCCGTGTCTAATGGTGGGAGCTCCATGTCGATTTCATCCATGCTTGGCGGGCCTCCTCCGGCCTCGCGAGATGCCCAGCCTCCAGCTTCATCAGCGCAGCACTACTCTTCGCACTCGGCTCCCACGTCCGCCTCGACGACTGGTCCTGGCTTCGCATCAGCAATCCAAGCCTCGCCTCGCATGCACTCTGCATCCTCCGAATACCCCCCCTTCCGACGTCCTCAAACCCCCGAGCTTCAGCGACCTTATGACCCCCGAGTCGATCCCCGAGTCGGCGCTGCGCCTTCTCCCCGAGGCCAATACGCTACGCCCCCAGAAGTTCAACGGTATGGCACACCACAACAGCAGCAGCAGCAGCAGCAGCAACCACAGCAGCCATACCACTCGCGACACCCATCAAGCTCGGTCGACCCTTCGAGAGAACAAGCAAGGATACCAACGGGGCCACCTCCTCCTGGTCAGAATGCTGCGCAACCCAGACCGTACGGAGCCATGCCACCACGGCAGATGGACATTGGGAGGGGGCCGGGGCCAGAAGATGCGTATGGTCGACGGGAAGAAGGCATGCGGCCCGCACCGGGCATGGAGTATGGCGATAGAACCGGCCTGAGACCTTATCCCTACGACGATCGCTACAGGGCCGAGAGGGAAAGGGCAGCTACGATTGGACTAGAGCAACAACAGCAGCGGGAGCGAGAAGGCAGGGAGCGCGCGTATTCCGGAGGCGATCCAAATCGACCACCTCCGCCGCCACATGATCAGGCGCATCGCGAACCCCCGGTACATCAATCTGCCCCCTACGGCCCACCCCCTGCCGAACTGCTCGACCGACGCGATCCTCGGGACCCTCGCTGGGGACGACCCGAACCCGAAGTCAACTATAGAGCCGCGACGCTGGAGCATCAACGCGCCCACCCAGACTATCCTCCCGCCTCTGGACCCTATGCACCTCATAATCCTTCAGCATACCCGACAGCGCCTCCCGAGAGATTCCCTCCGGCGCCACATCCTGCCTACCCCCCCAGCTCGTCTGGAGTTGCCGGGCCGCCCCAGCCACACGAGTCTCCAGACCGCGCACGAATGGAGCTTCACCACTCCCAACAGCAGCAGCAGCAACAGCAGCAGCAGCAACAACAACAACAGGGGCCTAGACCGCGACCTCTCGATGAAGCGCCCCCGCCCCTTTCGTCCGCGCCCTTTGGTGTTGCTGGCGGCCATGGCCACCATCAGTTTGATCCCTTACGAAACCGAAATGGCGAAGACCCGTCGGGAGGATCTGGCATCCACCAACGCAATCTGCTTGCTATTCAAGAGATTAACCGTAAGGGCCGGGTCTCTCCGCTCCCACAGGCTGTTCAAGGCGCGCAGCCTCAGCAGCCGGGGCCTGCTGCAGAGCCAGGCATTAAGAGTGAGTTTGGCCGCATGTTTGCGGGCATAGGCAGCGGTGTGGGCAGCATGAGCGGCGTATCGAGCCCTGTTACGTCCGCGCCAATGGCCCAGTACATCAACGCCGCGCTGGCCAAGCGAGAAGACTCTGAGAATCCAGCACCAGACGTGGGCCCAGATGGCGCGACCAAGGGAAGGGGCAGACGGCGCAAGTTGAATACAGAAGAGGGCCGTGATGACGAAAGCTCGGGCAGATTGACGCCAGTGGGGCGTGGTGCGAAGCGCATCAGGGGACATGCGCATCACCACCACCAGTATGTATCCTTTCTTGTTTTTCTCCTTCAGTTCTTTGATCGTAAACATTGGGCTAACTTTTCAACAGTCACCACCACCATCACCACCACGCACCCGAAGGAGCGGCCTCTCCAACTGTTGGAATCACCACGTTTAAGAATTTCAAAGGCGTCACTCCGACTACCTCGCCAACCGAAAAAACACCAGCCGTTGCGCCCCACCACCACCACCACCATCACCATCATGCCGCGAGAACGACGCAGCCAGCCCAGGCTCCAAAGGCCGCGCAAAGTCCTCCGGCGCCACTCCCACCAAAGCCGCGAACGATTGTGTCATCCAAAGCTGTGCTGGAGCAGGTGGCTCGCCAACCACGCCACCACCTGGGTGATTTCATGTATGAGCCAGAACTGAAAGCTGGACGGCTGCTCCCGCATACCCCCACCCACCGGGGCTTCTCGTCGAACCCGAAGCCGCTGCCGTATGATCTCATCAAGGGCAAAGAAAACTGCACTTTGACCGTCAAAGTCTCGCGCATCCACCTATCTTCGATTGCTCGAGAGGAGATTACATCACGAGCGTTCCTATGGGGCACAGATGTCTATACTGACGACTCGGATGTGGTGGCGGCATGCATCCACGGAGGATGGATCAAGGGAGAATGGACCGAGGACGTCGACACGTCTCTGTTGGACTTGGATCAAGGTGCGAATGGAGAGACAAAGCGCCGAAAGGTTAAGAACCAAGAAAGCGAACCCACGAATGCCACCTCCGAAGGTCTTATCTCCATGCCTCCTGTCGCTGGTCCGATGGCCGTCCCAACCGAGCGCGACCTGCACGTTACCGTTTTGATATTACCTCGACTGGTCAAATATGGCGCCTCTACGCGCTATGGTATTACAAGCCGGGAATTTGGCGGCGAATATGGATCTCGACACGCCGTCCACGATGGTTTAAGCTACATGGTCAAGAGCATCCGCTGGGTACAGAATGGAGCTCAGCCCCAAGCTCGACTGCGTGGAAAGGGCCGACGAGAGCGCATGAGAGAGCAGGCGGTCAACTATATAATGATCACAGGAATGACCAAGAGTCTGGATGCTAAACCCAGCCTAGGCAGCGAAATCTCTGGCAACTGGGTGAATAGGAATCCCACAGACGATTCTCTGGACGCCAAGCGCCGACACAGTGAAGGTGACAAGGAGAACCAGCCTGATGAGAAGATGGCTGGAGCCCAGTCTGAAGAACACGACCAGGACAAGGACGTTGAGATGGGAGACATGGGAAGTGAAGAAAAGGTGGCTGCTGTCGAAGAAAAGTAGCTTGCTCATCCATGTTTCCTTTTCATTCCGCTCAACCATTTATTGTTTTTAATTATCTTGTTTGATCTTCATTTTCATTTTCATTTTCACGACCATTTAACGAAGGATTTTTGTTGCTCTGCATAGGAAAGGAAAGAAGGGAAAAAAAGGCTCACGGAGAGCTTTTTGTGTATTTACGGACAGGAAGGGCAAGACAAAAAATTTTAGCGGGATGGAACCAAAATTTGCTTGATGATTTGTTTTGTTTTTCAAAGGAGGGCGGTGGGAGTGTAAAAAAACAGGTCTTTTTTCTTTTCATTTTGCGGCATGGAGGAATATTGTTCTTTCTCTCTACTCATCATGATGTGCGTGTACATGTGTATGTAGCTATAGTAATGGTACATGATTCATTTCGTTTCTGGTCTATTTAGTTGTTATAGTGTACAAAGTCCAGTTGCTTTAGGCGACGTTGGTATATTTTTTCCCCTCTTGGTCATGATGACTGAAATGCTTTCCCGTCTTTCTGAGTATGTTTCTTTTCTCTTCTGCAATAGGTTTTGTCGTTCCTTTTGGGCTACAGAAACAGTTTGTAGCATCATTCCATAGTAATCGACTTTGTCATATCGTACACTCTCCCAAAACTTTGTTCCCATTGCATTTCCCCCTTCTTCTTCATTCGAGTTGCTTTCTTTAGAAATCAGTCACCCTCCCATTATAGCTCCAGTCACCATCCCCACCCCACCGCAAAGGCTCATTCTTCGGCCCCCCAATCTCGCCCGTCTTGGGATTCTTGTCGCCTTCAAACTCGGGCGGCGCGCCGCGGAACAGGCCCTGATTCAGCGAGCTTTCGCCGTCGCTGCTGCTTCCGCTGCTGCTCTTGGTGGTGGCGACGTTTGTTGCGTGGCGGGGGGATTCCGTCGAGGGAGGAGTTTGCGTTTGAATGTCTTGGAAGGCGGAGGAGACTGCGGCGGCGCGCTGGAGGCGCTCGAATTCGGCTTGTTGGGCGGCGGGGAGTTTGGGGGGCGCGGGGCGGGAGGAGAAGGTTGATGAGAGGCGGTGGGTGGAGAGGGAGAGGCGGAGGTTGGTGATTTTGAGGGGGCGGAGAGGAGGCATTTTGGCTGTGTTTGGTGGTGTTGTGAAAGAGTTTGGAGCTTTGGAAAGATGAAGCTGGAGATGAGGAAATGGCTGTGGCGGCGATGATGACGGAATAAGGCGGGTGGATAGCCGAGGTTTAGGCTGGTGGGGGCTGTAGGTGTTACTGTAAGCTGGTGCTTAGGTGACAGCTGGAGCATTTAGTTGCCGTTATTTATTTAGGACTTGTTTTCAAGTGATATACCTTTTGGAGGGTGGAATTCAGCTTGCAGTTTCATACCAACATTTTCAAGTGTTTTCATGTATTGTACGCAGACCCCAATGATTGCCACTGCCACCATGAGTCTAGCCACCGTCAAGATGCCAAACTCTTCTATACATGTATGATCTCATACAGTTTTAAAATATTCAGAGAAGCTTAGGGTCTATTACCATTTACTCGAGTTCAAGAGGAAGATTTATCCCAAGAATTGGGAAATCAATTGTCTCCAATCGCCGTAACCTCCGGGTAACTAACTAATCCTTGGGCTGACACTCACGTCCTTAAGTGAGCATATACAATCTCTTCTGTTCCCTCCACCATTCCGATATCAATCGTGAAATCCTAACATGGACTTTTAGAGCACCGTAAATAATCCCAGTGTTGCAAGACTTGCGTACCTATTTACCGTCCTCAAACAGATACCGACACCAGACGTTACCTCTTTGAGTCAATCCAACGGCCTCATACAATCTCCGAATCGCAGGATGGAAGCCCAGCACCGCCTCAAAAACGTCTGACAAGCCAACTGCTTTCACAAACGCCAATAAACTTGCAACGGTGAAATCTGCATAACCAGGGCTGTCGCCATCGATAAACGGCCCGGGGACTGCTTCGAGCCAATCGCCAAGCTCTCTAAGTCGAGGCTCTGCAATAGCCAGGCCCTCTTGTATAGGATGCTCCTCAACCCATTGCTCTACGGATTTGCCCCATCGCAGTTTTCGCTTTTCGCAAAACGCCACGGTACTGCGCTCCGATAATATTCGAGGCACGTATCCAACCGTGAGTTGAAGAATTGGCGAAAACGCTGGCCCGAAGCGGCTCCTGTATTCGACACTTCGCGGCGTATCATACCGGAGCGATGGTTCGGGTTTTAACTCCTCTAGCGCTTGGATTATTTTCGTAATGTTCATTTCGTAGCGAACAGAGCCAGCTGATGTCTGGAGGCTAAGCACTGGTATTTCGTATGGCTCTATAGGATCATCTTTCGGCTCCAGAGCTGTCGGCGCAAATGTTGGGACAATATCAGGATACTCGACTGCTTTGAATGAATAGGGAATCCCTTTATAATGGAGCGAGAACAAAACTCGGAGTACATGGTGTGACCATATCTTGCCTTCTTTGCTGAGATTATCGAAAATCACAACGTCGCTTTCGGAGGCCATATTGAGGGATTGTGGTGGACTTGAGTTTACAGAATGATCGAAAGGACGAGTTTCATGCTTTAGCATCCAAAATATTCATGGAGGCGAGGCCTCCCGAAGGAGCAATAAGAATGCAAGTAGGTAGCCAATTACCCCGCGGACGGGGTAATTATTGCCGCTTCAACTTTGGTCTTTTGACGGGGATGCTGTAGGGTGGTCGTAGACTTTTAGCCCACGCCGTATAGTTGGATCATCTTGTGAAATGACAAGTTGGACATTTTTATCACACTTTAGCTTTGCAACTATATCAGGGCGTCATCTATGGTAAAGAGAAGAGACCAAGAAAAAAAGAATGGATGTAGAGAGCAATATTGTCGATATCGTCGAGATAATTACCCCTAGTCTCGGATCTACCAACTCGACTATAATAAAGAACTTACAAGTTCAATTCTACGAACCACTTCGTTGGTTCTCCGAGACATTGCATCCCACATCACCGCTGCAGTGGATCCAGATCTGCTTAAAGTACTCCCCTGGCTTGCAGTCACAGCTTTAACCGCGCTCATCATCTGCGTCCATAGCAGCGCCGTGACGTTTGTTATCGAAGTCATGTACATGTGTGATGTAGCCTTTGAAGATACCGGATTCTTATTATCGACTTGTAGGCTTGGAAGGGCTACTGAGCCCACTTGGAGCTTTGGCAGAACAACAGCCCAGCTTGTGTTTGTTGGGGGAGCAATAGAGTGTTCCAGACAAGCTCGTATCATGTTTAAAAGACTTGTATATGCTTCGGCCAACTGGCAGTGGCATGAAAATATTAGGGAAACGAGTGCTTCATCCGGATGCAAGGTGCTTTGGCCTGGGGACGAGGACAAGCTTTGTATGACATGATTGAAGTCTTTGGTATGTTCAAAGAGCTGGTCGAAAATGAGCTTGACTGTTTTCCTAGTTCTATTTTCGACTGTCGTTGCCTTTTCGGCGGCCACGCGAATCTTTTCCAGCATAGGAAATGGCATCACAGATTCATATAGCGCGATACTCAGAGTTGCAAGTCTTCTGGAAGCACGACGTCGTACTTCAAATTCATCTCTTGGATCTGAACCATGCTTTCGTATGCACAGATCGACGCTGTCCCCAGTCAAGAGGAACCCGCTACTCGACTCGTGAGTAAGTGGAAAGGCATCCCAATTGCTAATAAAAGTGTTGAAATCATCGTAACCTTCGGTGGTCGCGGGAAGTATTTCTGACCAAGAGAGATCTTGAAAGCTACTGTTGGAATAGAGAGTGTCTGATGTGCAAGGAGACAGCTGGATGCTTTCTTCCAAGTCAAAACTCCTTAAAGTCGGAGGTGGTATGGTAGCAGTTTCTTCGGTCACTGAAGTAGCCCACCCTTGACTAGGTGCTTCGCCAGAAACACCTGCTCTGTACGCCGTCGACGAAGGTTTGGAGCCTCGGCGGCTATACTGACACGGTACTTTCAGGCGCTGACACCGGTCGCAAGTGGCGGACTCGGCATTCCGCCTGCATCGGAGTTTTTGTCTGTGGCAGCGATCGCATGACGAGCGAATGCTTGGCCCCTGCCTGTGCCTGTTTGTGCCATTCGGAGTTCCTGCTGCCGATGCCGCATTTCCTGAGTTTAGTGACGAATCCATGATGATACTTTGGCGTTGTTGGTACCGATAAGGATGATGGTGGAAACGGCAAAGGAAACAAGATGAAAACTAGTAGGCGTATGATGCGAATGATGGAAGGAAACTAATTATGCACGTTCGGCGTTTCTTAGTGGGGGATTCGGCGATTGTTTCAACGGCCAGAGTCAGTGCCAACTTGTAACCGCAGCCATAGTCAAGACAGCTAGGTTGACAGTCACTCATGTCTAGATATAAAAGCACCTTCAGGGACTTGATAAAAATGGCTTTTCCAAAAATTAGAAACTTTCCGCGTATACAATCTTTATAGTTTCGTTTACACACTCTGCCTTTACAATGGTTTCTCTCTCTCAAGTTCGCGCCTCAAACTCCTTAATCTCCACTACCTTTCCTGAAAAGCTTGTGGCCGTCTTCGTCGGAGGCACAAGCGGGATTGGCGAGGAAACCGCCAAATGCCTAGCCAAATATGCCAACAGTCCTCGCATCTACATTGCCGGTCGTTCTCGAGATGCGGGCGATCGCGTCTTGGCGGAATGCAAGCGCATCAACCCCTCAGGACAGTACATCTTTTGCAAATCCGATGTGAGCTTGATTCGTGGGGCTGATGAGCTTTGCAACGAGATTAAGAAGGAAGAAGCATTTATCAATTTGCTCGTGATGAGTCAAGGAGTATATGACTTCAGCCGAAGTGGTGAGAATTAGTCTGCTAATATTTGTCTATCTAAACTAATGGGTGAGAATAAGTTACCTCCGAGGGCCTGCATCTTCTGGCCGCGTTGAACTATTATTCTCGCATCCGAATCATTCAAAACCTCATGCCACTCCTGGAACAAGCCCCATTTCTTCGACGAATAGTCTCCGTAGGAGGAGGCGGCCATGAAGGCAACCTAAATACGGCGGACTATCAAGCCCTGAAAGTGCCAATGGAAAATCTCCGCGAGCATCTATCGACGTTGGTTACTCTTGGCTTACAAGTTGTGGCAAGATCTTCTCCAGAGGTTAGCATCGTGCATGGCTACCCCGGCACCGTTAAAACATCACTCTTCAAGGATGTACCTGAAGAAACGTTGAAAACGATGACGTTTATACCGTTGGAAGAGTGTGGCGAGAGACACTTGTACTTGGCTACAAGTTCGAAATACTCGCCTCTGAAAAGCCAATATGCGGGAATACCTCTGGGAGATGACGTTGAAGTGGCACTAGGATCTGGCGGACCAGCTGGAGGCGTTTACTCGATCCGAGAAGATTGCGAAAGTGCCTCGCCCGAAGTCATGCAGAAACTCGCAGAGTTGAGAGCCAGTGGGGTTATGGAAGAGGTCTGGTCCCATACTCAGGATCAGTTTGCGCGCATCGAGGAAAGTTACAAATAGTCACTGGAGGAGTGGTACGCTACCTCGCACACGAGTAGTAGCATAGTTATTAATGTCTCCAAGTTCCTATATCCTTAACTGAAGTATGTCTAAATATTATTTGTAAGGGTCTAGTATTCCAAGTAAACGCAAGAAGCTGGGTTGCTTGAAACTAGGTAGTGAAACTAGAGTCAATGTAAGTTACAGGTGTCGACAATGCTGTATAAGAAAGATCAGTGAAGTTTGCTCGCTCATGCCTCTGGCCTCAGCCACTCAAACGTATCCAACAAATCAAAATTAAAAAACGTGCTGAAATCAGCCGAAACGTCCATATTCCAATGCCCTCCCTCATCCAGCATGTTCGTCTGCACAGGTGCCTCCAGTGCCTGCTCCAGCACCCGCCTCACGACCTTCTTCACTCTGTAGCAGATATCCGCGTTTGGCGACGTAGGCCCAACCCAGTCCAGGAACGAAGCCAGCATTCCCAGCTTCTCGACAATGACAGCCTTTGTCGCGACTGGACTCATGGTGCCGCGCGTTGTGCCTTTCAATAGCTCCATGCAGAGAACTCCGCCTGCCGGGGCGGCGTACGAAACAACGTTCCATTCAACGCAGTCTTGAGCCGTTTTGAGACGGTTCTGATGCGTCCAGAAGAGATGCGCGAGCGTCACCATCTCGATGCTGATTTCGAATAGACGAGTTTCGTTTGCCTCGCTTGCGCCGTCTTCCTTGCTGAGGAGGCGCTCGATGAAGAAGAGGTTTTGGAGGTGTTCTAGCCAAATGAGGAGTTTGCCGTAGAGCTCTCTTCCAGGGATTTCCGGATTGTTGATGTCTTCGGGTTGGTAGATTAGCCAAGGCGGGAAGCCGGCGACGATTTGCATTTCTCGTCGTTTCAGATTGCTGCCAGATCGATGACGGTCTTTAATAGAAGTTCATGGAAATCTAAGATGGTAAGTGATGGAACTTACGCAAGTGCGGTCTTGCCACCAAAATCCATGCCCTGCAGAGAAATCTCCAGAATCTCATCTCTTATATACGACATCATGGCCCTTGCGCGGAGAGTTGTCGTGAAATAAATCTTTCCATCAATGTTCCATCCGTTCTCATCAACGCGACAGTCTTCACGCCTAGTTATAGGAGGTTTTGACAGCAACACTTCATCGCTCATATCAAGAGGCAGCGGCGTCGATGTGAATTTCCTGCCGAGGAACATGGGCCTTCCAGTAAACGTGGATGTTATCTTGTCATGCGCAAAGATGGCGGTGAATAACCGGCGCTTGATTTGGGTCGTTACGGACCAGTCCATGGGGTCGGCGTTTGGGGAGACGTGGAGGCCCAAGTAGGTCGTCAAAGCCATGAGATCTCCGTGCGTCCTCCAATATTGCATGCCTGCATCTCCTGATACGGTCGACTCCAGCAGGCAGTGTCCAAAGACAACAAATGCCAACAGCGTGTTGCTATTGGAAGCGTCACGACTAAGCTCGATACACTTCCAAGCAGCCGTCTTATACCGGCTGACAAGACAGCTCCCGTGATTGTTCTGCAGGTCGACACAGTCCTTTGGCAGGATGGCCTTGTCGGGAATCCTGCGGGCACCATAAGCCCATAAAACAAAGAGTGCCCCAAGAGACTCCCACCGGAGATTTGGTCCGGAAAACTCCTCAAACCACTCTTCCGCATCTTTGTTCCTGTCGTCTCTCAAAGGAACTGCGCTGTTTTTACACAGTTTAACAGACATACGCCTAAGCTGCTCTTCGTCCCGAGGCTCCTGGCCCAGAATTCCACCAAAGGTCGCCCACACAGAATCGGTCAGCCATTCCCCTGCAAGCGGACACCAGGCTCCGTAGAAGCTGGTGTACATCCTCGCCAAGAGCTTGGAAGTAGCCATGTCGGGGATCGCACGCACAGCGCTGAGAGCAAACTCGTCTAAGCGTGGGAAGGCTTCCACAATCTTCAGTGGCAGCGTCTCTGGATCGGGCTCGCGCTTCCACGCCGTTGATAGGCGATTCTGCGCCTCCTCATAAAACGTCGTAAAGCTCGTTGCGCCGAGGTACCCAATATTGTTGTTCTCTGACATATTCGCCTTGGGAGTTCCCAAGATTGATGCCGAGCTGCCGTTGGTAACCTGCGGCGGCCTCAAAGGCGGCACCGATGCGGCCACTGACGACCTTGAAATACTGCCATGGCGGCTCTGATGGGAATGAGTCCGCTGGCCAAGTTGAGTCATATAGACGCACTTGTCGGCGACGCCCCCGCGACGACATCGCGAACACACCGGAAGGCGGTGGTCACACGCAACTTTGCGCTTTCGACAGGGCTCGCAGGATTGCAGACGGCCATTTTTGCGCTTGGGAGCTTCTGATAGAGAGACTGGGCTGTCCATGGCGGCGAGTCAATTGACAAGGCGCCTTTTGAGTGAGCTGATTTATTGTTCGGTGAGGTTAAGATTAGTCAGGTGAGATTACTTTTACGGTGCTTACATGATGTTGGCACTGTATCTCTGGAGCCGTTGATTGATATTGAGGTAGGCATTGTAGAGTTGGCATAGCAAAGGGTAACATTATGAGTATTACGTCGTATTGTATCAAATACTCTTTTATCAATACGAGATAACTCGTATTCAAAAATAGATGATACTCCTCCTGTTGCTGTAAACGGAGAGATATTCCGTTGATATGTAATTTGTGTCATTGGAAGGCGCGTGGAAGGCGCGCACAAGTCGAGAAACACCATGAAAGTCGAAAAGCATTAAATTCCAAGAACCCAGAATATGGATATCGTGATTAGAAATATATATTCATGTTTACTAATATCTTATAACCAGCTTTATTCCCTAATCAAACCGAGCATCATGTCATCGGAGTCAATTCGAGTCAATCTGCCCCACGGCCTCATTTCTACCCCAAGTTGGAGCGAGACTCATCCAAATGCGCGCCCCATATTATGCCGCCGCTTTCGCAGGGCCATTTTCGGCGAAATAGTATTCACGTTTACACAAAAATAGCAGAGATTGGAGCTGAGAAGATCAGGCAGCGATCAGGTAATATTTACTCCAAGAAGCCCCAGGGTCGATATGGGAAAATTTCTTCTCCTCCTGCTTCTGAGTTCCTTTTCTCCTTTTTACTCATTTTGATATTTTCTTTGGATATCAACCCAGTTTTTTATAGCAATATGACTCCCTTGAGCACAAGAGATCTTGTACCATTAGATGATACACCGAGTCCGGAGTGGCACTCGGGTATTTGTATTAGCGATGGATCGATGAAAGGTCCTACTATTGCTGATATTGATGCCCGCCGTCAAGCTGTTGGCCAGATGGCGGCCCCGACAGCTGCCTATGCCGACTCAGACATGTTTAAACTACAGTGTTCGAGAGTCAGTTCATCTCCTCAATACCCTTTATCTGTCTTACAACTTACTGAACATGTATCGCAATAGGCAACAAACAAGCCAGCGGCAAGAAGATGGGACAGTACGTCTGATTCTCTTTGACCACAACAATCATCTTCTAACGTACTGCCACAGACCACTTGACGGCTGAATCCTTAGCACGAGCCCCTGGCATTTTAAAAGTCGCCGCAAGATTCCTCAAAAGACCGGGCATCATCTCGCTGGCTGGAGGTATACCAACTCCTGACTATTTCGGCTTCCGCTCAATAAGTGCTCAAGTTCCCACCTCGAGCCAGAGCATCCTCTTCGAAGACGAGGCGACAATTAAAATGGGCATACACGATATAGCTTCAGAAAACGCGGCATTTGATCTATCCGTTGCTTTAAACTACGGCCAGGCAGCAGGCACGGCACAGATGATCCGTTGGATCACCGAACACGTCGAGCTGGTCCACAACCCTCCGTATGCCGACTGGGATACCTGTTTGACGACCGGAAATACAGATGGCTTATATAAAGCGCTGAGGATGCTATGTGACAAGAACAGAGGTGATTCGTGGATGACTGAAGAATACAGCTACGCTACAGCCCTGGAGACAGCCATTCCCCTGGGTATTAGAACAGTCGGCATCAAGATGGATTCAGAAGGACTGATACCAGAGGCGATGGATAAAACTCTTACCAACTGGGATGCTACAGAAACGGGGGCAAGAAAACCACATGTACTGTACATGGTACCAACTGGGCAAAACCCAACAGGATTAACACAAAGCGCATCGAGAAGAAGAGCCATATACGACGTCTGCCAGAAACACGACGTATACATCCTCGAAAACGACCCATACTACTTCCTCCAGCTACATTCCCGCGCTTCCAATGGCCAACCTCCCCCCAAACTATCGGTCGGCGAGTTTCTCGCCTCACTACCGCCCTCATACCTAAGTATCGACACTGACGGCCGCGTAATGCGCCTCGACTCCTTTTCCAAAATCCTCGCCCCCGGCACGAGAATGGGCTGGGTGACCGCCTCAGAGCAAATCATTGAGCGGTTCATCCGCCACAGCGAAATGGCAAGCCAAGGGCCCAGTGGCTTCTCCCAGGCCATTGTGTATAAGCTGGTGGACGAGAAATGGGGCCACACGGGGTTTTTGAATTGGCTGCAGCATTTGCAAGCGGGATATACGGACAGGAGAGACGTCATGATGAGTGCGTTTGACAAGTTTCTGCCAAAGTTGATTGTTAGCTGGGATGTTCCAAGTGCTGGCATGTTTGTAAGTGGTGATATTCCATGTTTCTTCGAAATGCTAACATGAACGTTACAAGTGCTGGCTCAAAATCAGGCACAACTGCCATCCCAACGCGAAAATATACTCCACGCTCGACATTGAGGAAGAGATATTCGCGGCATGCCTCAAGCGAGGTGTTCTCCTCGCAAAGGGGTCCTGGTTCAGGGCAGAGCCGGATCTGCCGCTCCAGGGCGTCTTCTTCCGCCTTACATTTGCGGCGGCGAGTGCTGAGAGCATAGAAGTGGCTGTTCGGGCTTTTGGGACTGCGCTTCGCACGATTTTTGGCTTGGTTTGAAAGAATACGAGAGCCACAGTGTATCATAAGTTTTCATCTCTCCTCTTCTATCCCAGCGTTGTCCATAAATCCTTTTGGAAAGAATGAGAATGTATATCAAAACGCCCATCTATGATTATATGCCCGTAAAATCTCATTATTAACATTCTAGAGTTGCTGCGTACTGGTCAACCGCCTCTATACACGTCCCAATTGCATCAAACAAATGCGACTCCTTGAACATCTCCGTAAATAGCCGCAGCACCGAATATGCTATATGTTTAATCACCCCTGCGCTGCAGTAGTCATCCGAACTGGGTTCGAAGAAGGGAGTCTCTTTCAAAATCCTCGCAATGATGCGGATCAAGATCTTCTCTTCTGCTTCCAACAACTCGCTCTCCAAGCTCGCCCGTTCGAGCCACTTGCTTAGGAATAAAGCGCATTCCAAATTAGCGATGCTGTGGATGATGCTCCAGGACAGGATTTGGGTCTTCGATGCATATCTAATTCCGATGCGAACCGGTATGCTGAGCGCATGGGCGCTCTGGAGAACGGCAGAGTACAAACGCGGCGAGCGTTCAGGCATGGGAGACTGAGTAAATGCAGCCGCGATGATGGCTGGATCCCTGGTACTAAAGTTCCGACATACTGCCATGTTGAAGCTCAGCCTTAGCCAGGCAATGCGGAAGACTGCTGTGGCATTGAACCCCAGCGGCGCCATATAAGCAATGGGCTGCGCGGTATTCTCCCTGTTCCGCGACCAGCTGCCATCCCAGCGGCAAAGGGCTCGTCTAAACTTCATGTAGACGTCTTCTGAAAGTGGCACCTTGTCAATATCTCCGTAGGCATCAATATGGAGTAGCGTCTCTCTCGTGAGATGTATTTGCTGCACCAGACAATGAACAGAGACCAGACCTCCAAAAGCAGAAGTGCGATGCTCTGGGTTTCGAGACGCCTTGGGAACGGTAAGTTCCAGATAATAATCGCCAAAAGTACTGGACAGTGGCGGATCGCGACGCCGAATTTCTTCCCATTCGCGCTCTGTGGATGCCCACCATACGTTTTCGTGCTGTGGCATCGTTATCGACCACACTTCCCGAGCCATCAGCCGCGGTGGAGTCTCGTAGAAAATTGTGTGTAGATTGAAAATTATGAATGCAATGAAGATCGTCCTGCGGCGTCCTTCACTATATATCCACTGCCCCCATGTTTCATCCGCTGGGGCATTCTCTTCGTGCAGATATCCTCCTTGGCGCAAGTGAAACGCAATTTGTTCTGCCAAACTGAACGCGTCGGGTAACAGATTCTTATATTCCCATGAGCATAGGGACATGCAGATAATCATGGCCTGAATTGTTTCGATTTCCAACGGCGGTTGAGTTACGGACCTCCTCGAGTTCGGCATGATGCTGGCAACGGCTTCATGGGTTGGCTTTGCTTGTATCGTCGAGTTATGGGCAGCTTCTACGACAGCTGCGTAAACTTTGCTGAGTTTTATATCGATGAGGCTCTTTGCAGCGTAGTACAGCGATAATGCCGATTCCGCCTCAAATCGATATTGAGCCCCCATTGCAGCAATAGAAAACACGAGCTCCAATGGCATATGGGAAAGGTTTTTTGTTGAGAGATGTAGAAACGGTCGATGTAAGTTGAAGCTTGAGAAGCCTTCGATATATCTGCTGAATGTATGTTTCGAAGGAAGTTGAAAGTCCAATGGGAGGAGCGCAATATTGTCTTGGGCTCTGGCCGCAACCAAGTCATAGGCATCCCGGGACATGTAGCATGGATTTCTCGCCGAAGATTGCAAATGCTGCTCGCTCAAGGTGCCAGCCGTTGCATTGGGAAGCATTGGTCGAGGATGTATGGCTGGATCCTTGATAGGGGGCTGGAGCAATAGGGTAGAAGCGCATGGCAAATCGTCCTGCCAAATACATTCTTCTGTTCTGATGGATACATCATTGTCCGATGTCGTTGTCTCGAGTAGCGACGGCACACTAAGGGAAGGCGAAAATTCAAACGCTTGGAAATTCATTGGAAACTCTGGATGAAAGTACGAAAGTTCAAAAGGGTTGTGTTGTAATTGGAAGCTGTCCCATAGCATGTCCAGCTCCGCAGAATGCGAGGGCTGCGTATTGCTCTCGGACGGAGTCGAGATGTTTTGGCGGCTTGTACCATCAGTTCTCAGCTCTTCTGTTTGTTCAAAATCCGGCATGGGAATTTCAGTCTTATCCTCTACCCTCCTCCGCCGGGGAGGGACGTTGGGATCGAGGGGCCCATGCTCCCCCAGCTCTTTGGCCAATTTGACATGGCGTGATAACAAGTCTCTGATTCATATGAGTTTCTGCTTTACATGAAAGACGTTGGGAGAATAGACGAACTGGCGTGAGAAGCTCCGTCCACATATACAGGCATGCGGCTTCTCCTTTGTATCTACCCCAAATTAGCGGTTATGAGACCAGACGATGCAAATCTCGTATCGAGCACGTACGAGTTCTCTCGTGGCGCCGTAGATGCTCAGTCCTCAGAAACGACTTGTTGCAGAACTGGCAGGGGGGCACCTTGACCTTGTGCCGCATCTTTCCTGGTGCACGCCCTGTGGTCTCTCGGTGAGTCGGAGTCTCTCAGACGAATCTACCCCAACTTTTAACGATGCCCGAGCGAGACTGGTTCCACTCCATGTCAATGTCAAAGCACGCCCTAGCGCCTTACAAAGGACAAGAACACGTGATGGAGGCATCACATGACACTCGTTGATTTCTGACGGAGACGGAACGCCGTTTGATGGGAGCACAAAAGTCTTTTTAGGTACATGTACTGGGGTAGCACTGCTTGGACGCTCTGATTTTTCCGCTTCCAAGTAGTTGTGTTGCGTCATGCTGCTTGATTGTTAAGCAGATCTTGACGAAACTCGACATGTTTCTTTAGCGGGTGGGTAACTCGGCAGGACGCCTCCGAGATCCGCATCGCTACACACGCATTGCAAGCCAATGGAAGCCAATCAATCATGCATGCTTCTTGGTCTAAGACGTACGGAATCCATCAATCAATGCATTGATGGATTTCTCCGATGGTTCTCAAACTTGACAAGATGGCTACTTCTGAAAGGATTAAAACACAGTGATCTTGTTCACTATGCACACATTCGCAATCATAGCAGGGTAGCAGTACCGAGGATGTAACAACAAAGAGCCTGTGCAAGCTGATCCCTGACACTTGAAACGCTGGGGCTGGTAGCTGACAGTTTGCCCGAAGAGACTGGGACTTCTTTCAGGCCCAATGTCTACTGACGTTTATTTCTCCAGCACTGCTACGAAGACAGATTTTAGCCGCCGCAGCCCATAAACTCAGAATGAGGCCACTTCACCACGTCGCAGCCATTGGCCTCACAATAATTCAGCTATGTCAGGCCAATGGCAGCGTTTCGAAAAGAGGCTCGACGCTTCCTCCAAAGCCCTCGTGTGATCCAGGATTCACTCTAGAGGGCGCCTCAACCGAAGCGGTCAACGCTCCGGGGACTCAGTTCAAAGCCGTCATTTCATGCTCAAGCCTCGACGCTGATAAAGTGTTTGTGTTTGTCAATGGCAAAGAGTATAGCGATTTCCAAGCCTCAGATTCGGGCATTGAGTTCACCAACGGCCTCAGTGAGGACACAGCTCTACTGGGAATCATCGCCGCCGACACCTACGGATACCCGTTTGTGAGCAGCTTTTCGCTTCGCTTCGGCACCCCGACTTCGAGTGTGAACGCTTCACAGCCACAGCAACTTCTCCAGACTGCGGTGGACAATGGCTGCTCGACGTGCGGCGACTGCAACTCGTGTCCCGGCTATCCAATGTGCGCGAGTACGTGCCAAGTGCCGCCTCCTCACCAGTGCGACTTTTACCAGACGTGTGTCGAGGATTCTGTGCCCTGCTCCGGCGACCCCAACTCATATGCCATCAACTACGGTTTGAAAAACTGCGAAAAGTTTGACCAGAATCTCGACCTCTTTTCTGAGAACGGCCAGACGTTTATATGGGGCACCATGAACTGCCTGCAGAGGACGCTCGTCCCAGTGGTTTCGGCTTGCAACGCCACGTGCCAGAGCATCCATGATGCGGCGTTTGGATCGCACGCGCAGTGCTACATTGCCAATGGCTTCTGTAGTCTCGAGTGCAAAGACTATGTGGCTGAGCTATACACGGTGGGCCTGGACCTCTTCACGTCGGACGCCATCAAGTCCGTCTTTCAAACAGCAGCCGGGTGCCTTGAGCGGATTGAACAGGTCATCCAAGAGGGAGCCTGCGTGAACAATGTACTCCAGGATATCATCATGTCTATTCTCGATGTTTTATCCGCCTGAGATGCTTAGCGCCATCAGAGATCCCCCATGACATCCGAGGGAATCTACATCTTCACAGTCGAATGTCCATCCGTCGGGTGCGTCTTAGCCATTGCATGTTGAATTATGGAAAAAGAGATATGATTCATCTAGCATTGATCATTGTGTCATGATGTCGTATATAATTCATGATATGCGTGATAAAGCGCAGGCAAAACGATTTACCCGCCAAGCCAGCAAATATGTATAGAGAAAGATACGAGGACGTGTGATTGCTCCCTCCACGAAGAAACTCATGTGCTGGCGTCAGTCTCGACGCCTTTTGAAGCAGGCAGGCTAAATCCCATTTCCTGCCACGACTCAAACTCCTTTTCAATCGCAAGCAGCTCCTCCTTGTACCGGTCAATGTTCAATTGGTACTTTTCGAGCGCGTCCGGCAGCTGGCCCTCGGAAACCTGCTGCGGCGTCGATTCTGCCGCGGCATCCGCAGAAGACGCCGCGTCCTTTTCACCCATCATTTTCTGCTCCTCCTCCTCCAGCTTCTTGAGGAGCGTGCTCTTTCGCCGCCTCGTGTCTTCCAGCCATTCCAGGCGAGCATCGGTTATTTTGTTTGACATCTACAGTGGCTGTTAATACGGGTTGTCGCAAAAAAGTAGCGGTAGCGCTAAAAATATCTTTTTTTTTTTTTACGCCTTACTTGTTCTTCCGTGGAGTGGCCTCTCTGTTGATCTCGTGGTCTCTTGCAATCTATAATAGCCAACGGGCTGGAAAGGAAATATGGGAAAAAAAGGGGGCTAGTCTGGAGGGCCTCTGGTTCCAAAGCTGAGAGAGGGGGATATAGCTTTGGCGGGGGCAAATGGCGTGTTGTGAGAGGTTGAGAGGACATGCAGGGGGGTTACATCGCGAGAATGGCCCAACTGGGAGCCGATGCCGAAGCTGGAAGAGACGGATTTTCATCAGCACCGAATGGTTGATTACGCAGCGCAGCATCTGCCAAGCATAACGTGGGTGGAGGTTCTTTGCATGCTGCAGGGCAAAGAGACGGCTCGCAGCAGAGAGGGGCAAAAATGGAGCTGAGCGGCAAAAGCGTGCCGTTTCGCAGCGAGAAACAGAAAGATGGCTGTATCTAGCTCATGGGTGGACGAATTACGTAGATAATAAGAGTATTGACATGGTTGAGTTAGTCTCGTAAGGTTACTGGGTAGTTTATACTGTAACTGAATCGCTACCTGGGACGTGCTCCTATTCCCAGCTCCAGTCCTCAGCAGCGTGTTGGCCAGGCAAGTTTCAGAGGCTGGCTCGGCCCGAGCCGTACAAACGTCCGATGTATGGGACATTGCAAGCGAGTAATGAAGACAATAGTACAGGCAACGGCTTCTATATAGACGAAAAGTCTGTATATATGTATGTGCTTATAGCCGCGTGCAACTTGCTTCTGGAGCAAATCAAGCGAGACAGCTTTTCCACAACCAGAACGCAGCAGTAGACCCTGCAGTTAATCCTTTATTACGACACCACCATTGACATGTGACGGCAAAGTGGTTATTCTACTATAGGCATCTCCAGGATATCACGCTTGCAGGCAACTCTATACTACCCTTTGATAAGCAAAGATAGAAGACAACTCCATAAACTAGAGCCGACGATCACACGCGCTTGGCATCTGGCCTTCCATAGGCTCATCACCTTTTTTCTTTTTCAACCCAGTCTTCAGCATCATCCCGAGTACTATATGAACCATCAGCCCTGTCCCTGTCGCATCTTCCATCGACGCTCGATCCAGCCCAGATCTCAAAAATGCCCGGAAAACAAGCTTTTCGTTTCCCACCTTTGCCCTCGCTTGCAGCTTAGGAAAAATTCGCTAGTGCCGGTTCGTCTACACTGAAGCAGACAAACTCTCCCAGACCGACGCCAAATCCGGCAGCGCAATCAACCGCCAGTAAAAAGTCCCGCAGCGCTCGCGAACGTTGCTTTTCCCTTCCCTCCTATCACACTGACAAGATGGCACATGCGCTTTCGTGCTGCTCCACCGTCCGATGCCGAATCGCCGGTTGGCCCCAATGCCGGTGCCGTTGACCTGCTGAAACGGGCAAGCAGGCCGCGGGGGGAGAAAGGCCCGTGAAGATTAGATCCGCCTGTCATGGCTCAGAGTTTGGGTGTTGACGCAGATCGTGGTCGAGATAAGGCATCTGATACGGCTCTGGATGGGAACGAAGGGAGCAAAGGTCCAAGGCTAGCATCGCATCGAGCATCGCATCGCGTCGCAACGGCGGCAAGTCGCGGGCCGGGTTGAGGTTGAAGAGGACGGAACTGCGACTGCGATCCGGGGCATCGGGTGTATAAAGCTGGCGTTGCTGGCTGTTTATGAACATCTTTTCTGCCAAGACGACAGTGAAAAGGACCTGCCATCTCTAGCTTCAAAATGCCTTCCATCTCCAAGATCGCCTTTACGGCTCTCGCCTCTGTCCAGGGCGCCCAAGCCTGGGGTGTTTTGGGCCACGCAACTGTTGCCTACGTTGCCCAGCACTATCTCAACTCTGCCACCGCATCATGGTAAGCCATTGCCTGTTGAAGATGAAGATGGAGAAGAAAGCTAACAGCAAATAAACAGGGCTCAGGGCGTCCTTGACGACTCTTCCAGCTCATACCTGGCCAACATCGCCTCGTGGGCTGACGACTACCGATCAACCTCCGCTGGCAAGTGGTCTGCTCCCTTCCACTTCATCGACGCCGAGGACAGCCCTCCCACCAACTGCAACGTCGACTATGACCGCGACTGCGGCAGCGGTGGCTGCTCCATCTCGGCCATGGCCAACTACACCCAGCGTGTTGGAGACGGCCGCCTCTCCGCCGCCAACGTCCAGCAGGCCCTCAAGTTCCTCGTCCACTTCGTTGGCGACCTGACCCAGCCTCTCCACGACGAGGCCTACGAGGTCGGCGGAAACGACATCGAGGTCACCTACCAGGGCTACAGCGACAACCTGCACGCCGACTGGGACACTTACATCCCCGAGACCCTGATTGGCGGCGACTCCCTGTCCGACGCCCAGACCTGGGCCAACACCCTCATCAGCGACATCACCTCCGGCGCCTACAAGTCCCAGGCTGCCAGCTGGATCGCCGGCGACGATGTCAACGATGTCATCACCACGGCCACCCGCTGGGCCAGCGATGCCAACGCCTACGTCTGCACCGTCGTCATGCCCAACGGCGCCGCTGCCCTGCAGCAGGGCGACCTGTACCCCGACTACTACAACTCCGTCATTGGCACCGTCGAGCTGCAGATTGCAAAGGCCGGCTACCGCCTGGGCAACTGGCTCAACATGGTCTACAGCGCCAACATTGCCAAGCGTGAGCTTGGTGATGATGCCACTCCCAAGCCTGATCTGCTGGGCCGAGACCTGCTGCCCGCTGCCCGTCCTGCCACTCGTGCCAAGCTTGCGAGGGCCGCTATGGAGGGCGCGTGCTGCAAGAGCCGAGACCACGACCACAAGCACTAAAGAAAGATGTTTGGAATGAGATTAAATTGGGTGGGTTCAAAAGTTTTGTGAGCGTGGCGTTGTGAGCATGGCGGGGAAGCGAGTGAGCGATGATTTGGAATGAATAAATGAGAAAATACCATAGTGAATATTAATTCCTTTCACGTATAGATGCTGAGATTTTGCATAGCCTTGCATGTGTTATTTTTCCTGTGGAATCTTGTAAGCTGCGCTGAGACACGAAAGTTGGAAAAGTGTTTATGATCAGTGTCTTGGCCGTTAATAATGTTAAGCCTGAGCTGCATAGAAAACGCAGGGCCGCTGAGAATAGGCATGTTCAGGCCCTGGTAAAATGTACGTGTGTTCAAACAAATAAATATGGCTCAAATGTTTGCGAGTGACTTGTCATTCTTTTTCAGTCACTTTGGTCTGCAACTCTCGTCGTTGCCGAAAGTCATTATAAGACAATAATTCAATAGCGCCCGCATCGAATGTTTAAATCCACTGCATTCCGGCCATCCGAACATTCGACACGTCTTAAAAAAAAATCCACGTAAAAAGATGGAAAGGATATGTTCAAACTAGTTCACCTACCCCTGTTCTCAAATGCTAAAAGCTCACCTAATGCCCATCTCTGTTCCTGTCCCAGCTTCGTAACTTTTAAGATTCATCCAGAGTTCGGCTGGCCAAGGTACTAGTAAAACCATATATTGCTTATACACACAAGTACGGGTTCATTTCATCGAAGCGTCTCAATCATTGCCCTCTTTGTGATACAATAATGCCGCAACTACGTAACGTCACCTTGTATTACCCAAACCAGGAATAAAGAACTTACCTTATAAGAAGGTCTCATAGAACACAGCAGTAACCACACTTCTCCAAAAGAGATCTGCATGCCCTCTTCTCGCCAAAAAATCAAGCTTCATGCCCCCGGCTCTCCCATCTTGTGATCGCCCCGATTCTTACCTTGATCGTCGCAAAGCCAACCCCTCACTCATGCAAGTCTACATAGCACCATGCATACTACACCCCGGTCAATGGACCATCACTGGCTCAGGCGCCGTTCATGCATGAAACAACCAACTTTTTAAGTTTATTTTCTCATCAATCAGTCATGTGCGCAATAAGGAGTAGCAGTTGCATTGTCCAATTTTTAATTTTTTTCTTTCATTCACGGCTTTCGTATGCCGGCTAGAGTTTCGTATGAACAGGATTGAAAAGTATCCAACAATACGTATCTACAGACTATTCTACCCATCCCTTCAAGAATAAACCGCTCTAAGCATTCACCCACTTGCTGTAGTTGACAACAGGCTTCACCGCAAAGCTCTTATCCTTGTCGCCATTCGCCGCCACGCTCGTCGCATAAGCAGCCTGCAGACGCGCAGCATCCTGCTTCGTAATCTTCAGCTCGGGGGTCAGGCCGGGGCGCAGAATCTCAGTAACGATCTGCGCCCACTCCCAGGGAGCGCTGGTGTCGCCGGGCAGGGAGTTGAAGTACTCCCAGCCCATGACGCCGCCGATCTGGCCGTACTTTTGGTCCAGCGCGATGATGGTGGTGTTGAGATCGGACGTGGGGATGTAGCCGCCGTTGCCAGACGGGTTGGTCACCTGGCCGGCGACGATGATGTCGGGCGAGTAGCCGGTGTTGACAATGTTGATGAAGTCGTTGGGGGTTTCCATGGTGCCGAAGCCGCTGTAGAACTGCGTGTTGTACCAGTTGATGCTGGAGCCCTCGTCGGTCTGGAGCTGGTTGTAGTTGAAGCCAGACAGGTTGGCGCTGTTCTCCAGAGCTGTCGCAACGGGGGCCAGGGTGATGAGGAAGTCGGGGCCAAAGTCGGACCTCAGGCGGGAGATGAGGCGGTTGATGCCGCTCTGGCTAAAGGGCTGCTCGACGTCGAGGTCCATGCCCTCGAGCTGGAAGTTGACAATCAAGTCGTGAAGCTGGCCGTAGTAGGTCTCAAAAGTGGCATCGTCAGGGGCATCCAGAGTACTGGTGGTGTAGGATCCGCCGGCGGCACCGCCAACCATTCCCATAATCTTCACGCCGGCCTGCTTCATGATAACAGTCTCGTTCCATAGCGTAGAGAAGTGAGGGTCATCCGGAGGAAAGTCATTGAGATGAATGACTCCGCCGACGTTGATGTGGAACGAGCACACAATCAGATGCGTCAACGCAATGCCCTGCTCGTTGATGAGCGGCAGCATCGAGATGGGGTTGCCGTTCTGGTCGTGCGTCGTCTGGAAGTAAATCACCAGACGGGGCAGATCAGTCGGCTCAGACCGAGCAACAGCAACATCTTGGACAGGCGCAGGGGCAGCCAGCGACAGCGTCGCCAGCATGGATGCTAGAAAGACAAATGCCGACTTCATGTTTGAGTCAAGCAACGATCGGCACTGGGAGAGACAGGGCAATGCTCAAGAAGGCAGTGGATGGACAAGATCCCATCGCCAAGATCCACGCCGGCGCGGGAGGAGATTTATATATGTCTCCATCCTCGAAAAGCTTCAGACCACACCACGCAAATCTCACCGGCCCCCCCTTACCTTCTCCTCCAGGCAATTCAGCCAAATTCGGGCCTTTAGCACCGGCCTCTATCGCTGTCAAGGGGGCCCTCATCGTAGTCCTCGTGGCCTCGACGCTTCTCTCTCTCCCCCCCTTCAAACCTGTAAGGGCTCACGGTCCACTTACACTCGCATAAGAGGATTCCAATATTTGGGACAGCTTCTCCCTTGGGAAACAATCAGATTCTTGCAACCTTCCCAAGACGGCTATGCCAAGACTCCGTTGCGGAGCCCTCCCTCGTCCCATCCTCTGGTATAAGACGCGGGGTCCTTTTACCGGAGCCTCTCCGACGGGAGATGGACAGGCCAAGGCAATGGCGAAGGTTACATTTATGCACGCTAAGCATATATCAACCTAGGCTCTAGAGTTTATTAGCCGTTCCAGGGTGCACGACCAGGGGTCCTGATAGCTGCCAAGCCACCATCCTCCTCTTGTGATTGTGATTAAGACGGCCGCAACAGGGCGGCGGTCAAATATTTGGCCCTTCTGTCTCTTTGCCGGTCATTGCTGCGTCTGGCACGCAGGCTCAACTTGATAGCACGGCATACTATTTCCGGGAAATGGCACGAATAGTCGCTGTATTAGCGTGTAATTCTAATCAGAACGGGCGCCTGACTATTCGTAAGCCACTCTATCTTGCAACTATTCCGTCTTTCTTGACACATAGTACGACGCTGGACTTGTTGGAGATGCCTGCACATATCTGTCTCACTCCAATTACCCAAGTCTGCTCCAACGGCCAAGACACTGTTTCGCTGTAATCTTAATACTATTATTAGTAATATTAGTAAAAGTGTTTCTGCCGCTAGTACGGAGTACGATCTTCTGGATAGACTCGAAATTCCAGAAGGCACCCAATTTCCGCTGTCTGACACACACGCTGCATTCAATACCAGCACCTCATATTGCTACTCCGCACAACAATTTACCTTCCCCCTCCGGCAAAACTCAGCTCTAGGCGACATCAGCCTTGGGAGCTGGTAGGACCATATCCCTCATTTTCCTTCTGCAGGGCTGCCAAGGAGCTTCTTCAAGATCTCATTGTTTTGCTGAAGCGTCTCCGAGGCCTTCTTGTTTTGCTGGATCATCTCTGAAATGTTCTTGTTTTCCCAAAGCGTTTCCGAGATCTCAATGCTCTTCTGAAGTGTCTCCGAGATCTCTCTATTGTAGGTCAACATCTCCCGGATCATGATGTTACGCGCAATCGCCAAGCCGGCGCCTTGATTGAGAAACTGTGACACGCCAACGTCTTTGTCGGTCCGTTTTTGGATAGGCTCTCCGTCCTTCCCCTTCAGCTTCTTTGTCTTCTTCTTTGTCTTTGTCATCTTGGAACTCGTTGGCCCGTCTACCCTTGATGAGTTATAGAGGCACTGGACTTTGATCAAGTCATATATGCTCCCCTGACTCCAGATTGCGGCCAAGTATTGTGCCGCTGCGGTTTGCATCGCATAGAAGACCTATGAACCAGCATATATCCGTCAGCTCGCTACAGCGACAAAACAGTAGATCAACCTACATTTTTAGTGACTCCATCATCTTTTTCAGGGTCATTTGCCGTTATTCTTGCGCATTCTCGTGCTTCTATCAAGATAGCACCTTCTGAAAATGCCTTGAAGCCACCCTATTCCGTATTAGCCCTCTAAACGACTCTTCCATTTACTTGTAATGCCCACCCAGGTACATGTCCGTCTGGCGTAGGCGCATTCGATACAGGTCTCGGTGTTTCTGATTTCTGGAGCGTGTCAGCGATTTAGAGATCGAAAAGGGAGAGAATTCAATGAAAACGCAAGGCGTGAATGCTTCATACCGGGGTCCCTTCGACAAAGAGCGCGATAGTCGCCATCCTGCATGCGCAGTGCACAACACACGCACGGAAGCAGGCTAAGAATGATTAACGCGCCGTCGTCATATCGAATATTATGAGCGACAAAACATACTTTAGAAGATGACAGCAACCAGTATTCGTTTTACCTACAGGAATCTTTGCTGTCTGTTCAGCTTGTTTAGCTGGGTGCGGATCCGGTACTATCTGTACTAGAGGTATAATATCTATACGACGCGGGTCGCCACATATCGGGAGATTGTTGAAAGTCAATCTTCCATTGATGTGCCGAGGAAAATGCTTGGATATACTGGTGTCTTTGGGGGTTTGAAACAACAGTGGGCGGTTGTACCATTCGACGGCGATAACATCGTTCTTGGATTCGATCTTGTTTATGACGACTCTAGGCATGTTTGGAGGAAGAGAAGAAAGGTTTGAGGTGTTCTTGTTCGTTGTTGGTTCGCTATCGCTTTTGGAAGATGGATTTTCCTCCGTGGTTTCGGGTCTCAGAAGTGCATTTTGCGACATGGCGGGCAGGAAAATGTAGAGCACAATTAGTCAATGAGATAGAGAAACGAGGGCAATAATGAAAATGGACGAGGCGCAGATACGAGTGCGAGATATTCTGTTTGCTTCGTCAGCGTAATAAACAATAGTTGAAGGAGAAGAACTTGAAGTTTATTCTTCGAAGCTTGGGTATTGAGCTGGGCCTGCTGTAAGATGCGGCAGCTGCCACAACTGCTACTGCTTTCATCTCAGAGCAGACGCGCTCTTTACTTTTCTTTGCTGCATTTGCCATTCGGCAAGAGGTTGATGGTAGTTGAAGATTAAAATATTGCTACACTATGCCTACCCATGCAAGGACATGCAATTGGGCAAGTGAAAATGTTAAATGCTTTTCTTCAAAGATTTTTAAATACATTTTAGCCTCTCAACGGCAATAAACCAGAGAAATATTTCAAAATAATATATGCCCAGCCAGCTGAGGCTTCGCTATACCAAGTTTTAGACCTCCAGAGCTCGTACATGGCTTACTTCACCTATCACGTACCCGATTTCGTACGGAGTGCAAATAGCACCATTTGATGGACTACAGGGGTATGCTACGACGACAGGGAGCAAGCGACATGTTGTATAAAGCACGCAATCCTCCTTTCTTCTTTTTGTACCGAAAAATCCTTTGCTTATAGGCCAGCATCAGCTTCCTTTATAGGTGCAACGGTATGAAAGATGACAGGCGAGCGTGGTAATATTAGGTGCTGACCAAACAGGGATTCACACCCCGGTGGTTCTCCTGGATCGCACATGATTCCTGGTGTCAGCCTGTCTAGTTCACATTACCTGGCTTGCTGCAGGTCCCCTATGAAGCCCTATGAAATGCCGTACAAGGATGGCAGAGGCAAAACGGGATTTGCTCCTGGAGTGAAGCAAAAATAAGCCACATTGCCCCAAACGCCATCTTCCAATTATAAGAAATAATAACGGAATACTGGTTTTGAATGAAGATCCTATGCATCATTAAGAGCTCAGCTAAATATGATGTAAAACACGCTGAACAAATACTACCCGAATCATGCATCAGCTTTCAGGCCGTTAGATATAGCTCTGTGCTACACTCTGCTTCACCAATAGAAATCAATGGTCACCTCCTAATTTCTTTTCATGTACGACCACAGCCCGATGCTAATCACCGGCACCAGTGCCGTCCCCAAAAGCTTCAAAACTGAAGTCCTGATGCGAGGTCCGACGTGTTTTTTTACAAGATATTCGAACTCGGCAGGAGCGTTACCTCTGGGATACGGTGTATTGGGAATGTCCTTCTCAAGAAAGGGACAAATTTCTTCCCAGCCAAAGCCACCTTCCAGAGTGCAGGCCAAAAGCTGGCCCTCTGGAGCCAGCCTCTTTGCCTTTTCCCCACTAAAGAGTTCTTGTTAGCTTCCAACGATTGAATGAAGAAATTTCTAAACAAAATTAGCCATGCACGTACTCTGTTATGTTGTCCCGCTTTGCTTCTTCCATGCCCCCTTCCATGCCTTTATTGTGGAACATGACGTCCTCAAATGTGACGTGGAGAGCGACAAAACCGCTGATGTAACGATCGACGTATTGGCTGACATTCAAGGGAAACGATCGGCAAGCCTTTATAACAGCCTTGACAGTATTGTTCAACGAACGTTCCCAAGCGTCGACGTCGCGTTCGACGAGTATAAACTTCGCGTTGGGGTAAAATTCGATAAACTCTTCGATGAAAAACTGGGGAATCTCGACGATGGCCTTGTTAAAGCGTTAGCTTGTGTTCCTTCGTATAACGTGGGTTAAAGCGGGACAGAGGGACGAAGAAATGTTTTACATCGTAGTTGGCGAGCCATTTGTCGAATTCGGCTTTGCCATATGGCTTTCCTGTGCCTGAGTACTTGCAACGTATCGCCTCGTCGAAGAGTTGGAGATGGGGGACGCCGTGGGTGATCACTTCGTACATGTGGTAAGGCTTGTACCCCAGCATCTTGAGAGCTTGATAGAGAGAGAAAGTTCCAACACTAAAACGGGATATTGTGTTAGATGGGCGGAGGTATAGCCGAGGGGAAGAGAGCCTACCGGCTGCGACTGAGTACAATCACTTTCTTCTCCTTCACCTTCTCCGGTGTGGGAAGTCTATCGATAAGGCGAGACATGTTGTTTCTAAGGTGTGATGAATTTCGATAGAGGACAGTTTACCCCCTTGCTTTTCGTTATGTATCAGAGTTGAAAGGTAATAGTCCTCAGAGCCAGCATCTCGCCAGCTTTTACGTGTATATATAGCCATCTTTACGAGGTCCGCTAACAGCTACGGCCGGTCCCTGTCTAGTTTCAAAGGCTATTAAGACAGCAACAATAACTTGATTCCAGATCAAACTATGGATCGGGTTTGTTCATTCTGCATGAATGACGTGGGATGATTGGCTGGACTTGAAACTGCTAAGCCGTAGGATTGAAGACGGTTGCTGACTGAAAGCCACGATCCGTTAGTGTAGGTAATTTGGACGCGCTATTTCACAGCTTTGAAGCCGAATAAGAGCTCGCAAATGAGATTTATGATGAGTATGAGCATGATTCAGTCAGCCATGTGAGATTGGAAGAATTGCCATCAAGAGCGAGCAAAGCCGGGCTGCCATCTCTTGAGCTCACTAACAGTTGGGCGATGAGGCGTTGAAGCTAAGGCACATGTATGGAGTAAGCTCTAACAGGATGTTAGCAACGCCGACAGCCCGGTCCCAAAGGATTGAAATAGAAACAGGAAACAGCCTTTACCAAGAGCTGACAGACTACTAGACGGTCATAGACGAGATCATCATAACATTATGAGATGCCGCATTGATTGGTTACCGGTACGCGTATGATGCTTGGCAATAAAGCCTATTGGACCGTAACTTTTTGAAGACAACTCGTAAAGGATTTAGCTTACCCTTGTGTAGAGTAGTGCATATCGAGGTTGTTGTTAGCCATAGCTTGCTGAGCCAATAAAAAACAACGGGTTGTGGCTCTTACGTAGTTGTCATCCGATCGAATGAACGCATATCGCATACTCCTTCCCTTCACCAGGAACGAGAAGGTTGAATCATGGCAGTGGGATCAAAGCGCTGAGTTGAGATGTATTACTTGGTATGACTATTGTTTTCACTAGTTTGGAATCTCACTGGCTCAATGAACGCCCAGTTCTGAAGTTTCACGATGGCTTGCTGAGTGGCTTGAGCGCTAACCTCATTGTCAACTTATTCTACGATGCGGATTCTTAGGTAATACCCATAGCCATGGGGCGTGAATGCCATAAGCAGTGGTCGGAACGGCAAAGGGATTTGCCGGGCACCTTGAAAGAGAAACGTGGAATTTCGCCTTGCTCTTCAAACTCCAACTCGGGAATAGCCTGGACGAGCTGAGGGTGGCCACTTTATCTGTGCTGCCATGTGGTGCGACGAACCCTGGAGGCAGGTAGCCATCCAAGGGATCATTTGATAACCTTCATCCCACCAACCGCGTGAGGCATATTACATACATTTTCACAGTTGAGAGATATAAAACGCTTGACAGTCAATTTTGGGGGTCCAGCTAGAGATAGGTATGATCTCGGGGTCTCTGCGTGGGAGGCATCTTTTTTATCGTCTTCCTTCTTCTTCCGCAATAGGCTTGTCATCTTATAACACCCCATGTTTGCCTACATCACAAGCCAGAATGAAGCACATGTAGCCGCCGACGAACCGGACAATTTGCCATTTAGGCAATCCATCAATCTTCTTCCCCACGCCTGGTTAAGAGATTGCAGCCGCGCTATGAGAAAAACAGACAGGGCTTTTTCTCAAGCTTCCCGTCTTGTGGCGCTCCCGTTCCGTCGAGCGATTTCGGGGGGAGGGGAAAAGGCAGAAAACTTGGGGGAGAGAAAGTCTGGAGTATCGTATCGTAGCGTATCTCTTGATCCTCGCGGGAAGGGAAAGCTTGAATAGAAGAGCGCCCCCACCAGCGGCCAGAAACTCGGGCCTCTTTCTCTCAACCCCCTACCTCTATCTCTGTTTTCACTTTTCACTTTTTTTTTTTTTTTTTTTTTTTTTTTTTTTTTTTTCGTTTTTTTGCTTTTCTGCTTCTTGTGCGTGGGCGCGTGAGAGCATCGAGAAACTCTCGGATGCGAATTCGTCAAGAAGCCGGGGAGAGCAGCCAATGATGGCTCGACGATAAGACGCCCTTGTAAGTGGAGGCTAGTGTGAGGCGTTGGAGATTTTCTGCGCCCTTGTACTCCGTAGTTCGGCTTAGTTTGGTACGGTGCAAAGGATGGACTGTCGAGATATTATTAGCATGACATGTAGATAATATGGAGAGAGCGAATTTAGGACGAGCGGATAAATTGAGCGAATTGGGGTGAATGTCGAGCAAGATTTTGACTGATTTGCATGTGCCACTATTCTGCAAGACAGCGGAATGCAGCATCCCTCCTATCCTTTTCGCTTTCTTTTGTTTCTGATTCTCCCGTTGCTGATCTGTCTTTTCCACTTACACTAAACATGTGCTAAACTACAGCCTAATACTCATAGAGAGAGGTATTAATTTCCCTGCCGCAAGCAGAGTCGCATTGTTTGCAAGGGAGCATGTCTTTCTCGGGCTTTTTTCCATTTGTTTTGGCTGCCCAAGCGGCTCAAAGCACAGCCGAAAGCGATTGGGAAGGGAGCCAAGCTAGAAACGTCAATTTCTCGATCTTCCCCATGTCTTAGTTCCGCTGGGACTTGCGCATCGTGTCTCTGATCTGTCCTGTGGCTTGTCTCGCTCGCTCAGCGTATCCCGAGTCGCAGCGAGTTCGGCATCGCCACAGCTCCAAGTCCAGGCACTGTGCTCACATGTCGGACTGCCGCTTGTGGACGGCCTCGCCGCCAGCACAGGTACCGCAAACGGGCTGCTTCGTCGCGGCCACAGGCGGCTGTAGCAAGTACCGCGAATGGGACTGCCGGGTGGATGCGCTGGACGAGTGACCTGTGCGCGATTCCGGAAGACTCACGGCATACGGAGTACATGCGTCCCTATCTCTGCATCGTGTAGTTCTAATCCACAACAGACTCACGGAGCGTCCAGTCCAGTATATTTTGTACGTACAAACAATCGATGACCTTGTTGCTTCTCCTTTTTTTTTCCATCTGTTGTTCTCGTTCCTGGGTCGATGCGTTGATAACACATGACACGTACCTGCGCAGCTATCCTCGGCGTAAGCCGATTCGATGGAAGCGACCAAACAATAACGTAAAAAGAAACCCAAAAATACGTGGTCGATGCTCGTTCTCGGCGCATGGTACCGCCTAGAGCAGGCACTGCCAGCGATGCGATGCCCTATTGTTCATGCAGTGGACGGGACGGTGTAAGGGGAAGCACCAAGCTAACAGGTACGGTGAGCGTGCCTGAAGCTAGCGACACGGATGCTCCGTAATTGAAGGCGTAGCAGCTGGAAGAAGCATCTATCTTGCAGTATTGTACTGTATTACCTACCCGTGGTGCGCTATTACTCGCGACACTCCAATTTTAGAAACCAGCGTTTGATTACGGAGAACGGTATCGAGTACCGACTCTACGGGACGAACAGGCTAATCCTGGGATACTTTGGCCGGACTCAGCTCGTGTTTGCGCACAGCCTCACGCTTTGGCCTTGGCTGAGGCTTTGCCGCGGCGACGAAAATTATACTCTGTGCCACGGTGTAGATTCGGGTGGCGCATGTGCTCGTTGTGCTGCACGCCAAGAGGCACGCCGGAAAGCATCGCCGCGTGAGAAAAATCAGATTAGGTAGATTACACGTGCAGATGTAGGGAGGCCCGGTCAGACTTGGGTGCAGGGCCACACAAAAGTAAAGTTTGGTGATACTGTGCAACTCTGCATGAAACCTACATTCGACCTTCCGGCACACCAATTGCAGCCGTTGGAATTTCCCCCCAAACAAGGGACTCAGAAACGAGATACAGTCATATCATCTGTCATCGGATGGTAATCGGAGCTGGGCCACTGGCTCGCGGCTTCTGCCCCCTCCCCCAGGATAAGTGACGATGGGAATAAAAATTCTTGGTGAGGCGTTTATGTAAATTTTTAGGGCCCATGGCAATCAGGTTCGAATGACACGAATCAATGAGCAAAGGCCTCTGGACCGCGGCCACTCGCCCACTCAGAGTCCAGAATCAGCAGTGGGACCGGTCCAAGCAGCCACCACCAATTGCCTCTGCGCCGCCCCTTATCAGGTACTTGTGGATGGAGTACAGCAGCATCGATTGTGGTCAAGTACCGAGTACCGGAGGGGGAGGTATCTGACGGAGGGCTGAAGATTCGAAAAGGGCCAGACACTGAGAGCACACAAACAGCACATATTGGACATGGAAGCAGAGACATACGTCATAACCAGAAAGCAAAGATACTAAATCAAAATCAAGATTGAAGAGAATTATGCCATTTCTTTCTGAAGAGAGGCGACTCTTCCAACTTCCAACTTGCTCAGCTTCCGCGCCTTTCATCATACTGTACTTGTCATACACACGACATGCCCCATTACGCTATTTGCAGGTCACACAGGCACCACAGATAGCGGGGGACCCTCCTGGTGGCGATACCCATCCCCTAGTACTCCGTACTTGTGCGACTTTACGGGGCCCGTCGCTCCATCCGGGGGTGAAGGTACCTGCGCGCCAGGTTCCTGTGGTTGGGGCGGTACGTACCGCTCACAGGCTGGGCTTTTCCACTTCTCGCTCGCGTTCAAGACAATTTAGTACTTAAAGCCTCGCCGCCCAAAGTTTTGCATCGAAAACAGAAACCTTCTTTTTGGAAAACCATCATTGCATTCCAGCTGGTTGCGCAGTTACTTTTTTTGCACCCCTTAAATATCCGACCTGCTCACACGAGTCCATCCTCCAACCTCCCTCTTGCATCGTCTCCTCCTCCGCAGACCTGCAGAGCAATTGTCGATTTCGTCTTTTCGCATTTTACCAAACAAACACCACACAAACCGCTATCATGGTAAGCTGCTGCCGCTATTTTCTCTGTTATTATGCAAAGAATCTGTACTAATCATCTTTTGCGCGCTACAGGCTGTCAATCAGACTTCATCGTCTCCTTCAGAGACTGTACGATAACCCTGCTCCATTCCCACTGAATCGACCGTACGAATTCACCGACGACAACAATACTGACTCTTTTTTCTCTCTCCAGCAAAAATATCTCCTCCTCGACCAGAAGAACAAGATCATGGCCGAGTACGTCTGGATCGATGCCGGCGGCGAGACTCGATCAAAATCAAGGGTAGGTTCCCTCCCAGCGCTTTTTCCTTATCTCGACCCTGGTCCCTGCTTCTTGGCAATGCAAGGCAACCTAGCCGGCAGGGCCCCGACTTGTCCCGCAGGCCCCGCCACCGCATATCGCTGGGACTCGCTCTTTGGCTCTGCGCGTGTCAATCATGACGCCACAGCTGGCTTTTGGGTGTGGCTCGGGGGCAAGCGGGATTTGGTATTGGGGGGGGCTTGGGCTTCGTGCTAAGTGGGGGACAAAAAACGCTGGTCGTCGGCTTCTACGATTCTGTAGTTCCTGACGGCCAGTGTAATTTGTCTACCGCATAGTGCTTAGTCCGCTCTCCCAGTATCGTCCCAGCTCAGCTTAGTCTTAGCCTTGCCTTGCCTTGGCCATATCCAGAAATAGCCCCCCTCGTTCTCCCTCAGGCCTGCGCCTATCCACCCCGGATAAGGAAGACCCGCCTGTCTGGGGCTGAGACCTGGGATGACTTTATGCCTCGGCCAGTGTCGGGTTTGCCATTGATCGCCCAAAGGGATCCGGGCGGTGACGCGGATGAGTCGCGTGTGACGTTATTGATGCTATTGACGGCATCGTCGACTGCAACCTGTGTTTCGAACATGCCTGCTGACTTCATCATGATAGACTCTTGATGCCAAGGACGTCGAGTACACTCCCGAAAACCTCCCCGTCTGGAACTTCGACGGCTCCTCAACCGGCCAGGCTGCCGGCCACGACTCCGACGTCTACCTGCGCCCTTGCGCCGTCTACCCCGATCCCTTCCGTGGCTCACCCAACATCATCGTCCTCTCTGAGTGCTGGAACTCCGACGGCACTCCCAACAAGTACAACTACCGCCATGAGTGCGCCAAGGTCATGGAGGCCAACGCCGAGCGCGAGCCCTGGTTCGGTCTCGAGCAGGAGTACACTTTCCTCGGTCAGGATGACCGGCCTTATGGCTGGCCCGTTGGCGGCTACCCTGCTCCGTACGTCATTTAATCCCCGAGACAAAAGTGTCTTGACAAAAAGTCCTGAACTTGAGCTAACCTTTTCCTACAGTCAGGGTCCCTACTACTGCGGTGTAGGTGCTGGCAAGGTTGTCCTGCGCCACGTCGTTGACGCTCACTACAAGGCCTGTCTCTGTAAGTTAACACAAGCTTGATACGATATTTATCCCTTAAACAAAGGCTAATCAGAGTTTTAGATGCTGGCATCAACATCTCTGGTACCAACGCCGAGGTTCTGCCCGGTCAGTGGGAGTTCCAGGTCGGCCCTTGCGTCGGCATCAGCATGGGTGACGAGCTCTGGATGGCCCGTTTCTTCCTTGCCCGCATCGCTGAGGAGTTCGGCATCAAGGTCACCCTGCACCCCAAGCCCATCCAGGGCCCATGGAACGGCTCTGGTCTGCACTCCAACTTCTCCACCAAGGACATGCGTGCCGAGGGTGGCATGAAGTACATCGAGGAGGCCATCAAGGCCCTCGAGCCTCACCACACCGAGTGTATCAAGGAGTACGGCGAGGACAACGAGCTCCGTCTGACCGGCGAGTACGAGACCGGCTCCATCGAGAAGTTCAGCTGGGGTGTCGCTAACCGCGGCACTTCCATCCGTGTTCCTCGTGAGACTGCCGCCCGCGGCTGCGGTTACTTTGAGGATCGCCGACCCGCCTCCAACGCTGACCCGTACCGTATCACCAAGGTCCTGATGACCTCCATCTTCGGCAAGATCTAAAGGGGACGGCTGAGGATGAGCGGATGGACGATCAAGGTGAAGGGGAAAGGGAGTTTGGATGTGGATTTGAAAAACCCTGCGTGGGCGAAGTTGTAACATTATGGATAGGAAGCTGCACACACTTTTAATATGATGAGGGAAGATATGGACTGACCAGAGTATTAACTACCTGGTTTATGGCGTAAAGGATAATGATGGGATTTTCGTTTAGACATTGACGGCCTTGCATACAGAAATGCTGCCGCTTAGAGTTATTTTGCAAATATATTAGCGACTTCTTCTGCAACTCTCACACACACACTCTCTCTCTCTGACTGTCTCACTCTGACTCTGGCTTTAACTCTGGCTCTACGTCTGACTATTCCTTCCTTTTTACTCTCGCTACTCTTTACATCCCTCAAATGAAGCGACTGTGCAGATGCGATAATTGCTCCGATTGAGTCTGATATAGCTGATTTATCCTAGTCTGTGTTATTCTTCCCGGTGTTTGGTCTCTCGGCACTGATGTCTTTGGTGGAGAACTTGGAAGGTGGACCAGATCCGCTACACAAGGGCACTTGGACCCTGAAAGGACTTTGAGTTGGGACCCAGGAGTGTGGTTGTTGTCTACCTATGATTACGTTTTTGAATACGATGGATGGATCGTGTATCTTTATACTTTGTGGCTTCTTTTGGAACCGAATTACGACCCAACATCCTCCCATTTACAAACAGATGAACGTTGGGTTTGAGCGGAATTAATACGCTCAGCGCATTTATCTCATTCTAGCACGAGTTACAACAAGCTCTCAAGCCACCGGCCTCTTGTTTCCCTATCTTTCTATAAGCCACGTACAAAGCCACCTCAACAAAGCATATTTGCGATGGAGTATATCATTTTGTCTTTTGATATAAAAGTCAAATCGCTTTAGTTGCCATGGCAGACGGCCCACAGGGCTTCTTATCCAGTTGTGTACGGTCTAAGTGTTGTTTGTTTACGATTTTGGTACTGTAACATGGCAGCCCGCCCTGTCCTAGCTGGCAAATGGAACGCTCTGCAAGCTCACTCACACTCTTTCATCGTACCAAAATTATTATCCTCTTGTTTTTATGAAGTCAACATGTGCTCTCTGCGTAGTGTAGAAGGCACTTTCTTGCCCATTTCAATCTGCAAAAAAGCTCCATCTCCTGGATGAAAAAGAGCAAAATCTGCGGACCAAGCAATCGGGAAAGGTTTCTGGTCTCCGGGCACCTGCGAGTTTTCACCCCACAGAGCACCACTGTTCTTCTCTTTAGAGACAGTTTCCTATCAGGATTTACAATCTTCGTAAAGGCGAGGTTTGGCGATCCATCGGTCTAAAGAAGTAATTTTCTGAAGCACCTGTTTTTACCAAAGCTGTTTTCCAAATGCGAGAGAGATGTGTTTGAGGCCGTCTTATGGACTCTCTGGGAGAGCGGACTCGAATGCTCTTTGCAAACTTGGCCGCGTTCGCCGGCAACTGACGGCTGGCGATGTTGCAGACGTTTCCGATCAAGCTGCAATCGACACTGTGATCGAGTTATCATCGTGAAGCTTCCGGCTACTAAGAGCCTTCCTTACAGCTGCCGATCAACGAAATTGACGGCAGCTCGAAGAGCAACAGTCAAAGCAACGGCACAGGCGGCAAAGTGGGTGGGCTCTTCGAGTCATCAACTGTGATTTCGTCGTCTGACTATTCAGATGATCCGCCTCGTCCCAGTTTTGATCAGCTCCGGTCTGATTTGGGTCCATCGTGGTTGTCTCATCTTCTTTTGGTGGGGATGGAGTGTCTTCTTTTTGTTCTTCCTCAGCTTCCATGCCGTCTTCATCTGTGAGAATTTGCTCCACCACAGTCCCTTCGCTGGTTTAATGCCTGTTTCTTCACGTTTTCTTTTGGCTTTCTGTTGAAGATCTTTTTTTTATCTTTTCCAGCTTCGCCTTTTTTTCTTTTCTGTAGTCTGGCTTTCTATAGTTCAGCTGGTTCTAGTTGTGGGGCTTCTGGGTTCCATTGATATGCAACATCCGTTGGGATATGCGCCAAGTTGGGCTTGTAATTGTCAATCGCTATTCCTAGGGGATTCCTTTGTTTTAAATTGACCAGATGAATAGCGACGGGTGACGCTTTTCACGATCTTAAACAGTTTTCTGGGCTGAACATGTGTTCAAACGTCCAGTAGCGGAGGTCATCGGCTGTGGGTATAGATTCTCAGCATGGCCATTGTAACACAGCTTTTGCACGAGGGGAATGAAGCGAGAGAGTTCCATGAATAATTTAAAGTAGTAGTATATATCTGTCGCACTAGTTGCTTGGATAAACGGGAGAATGGTGAGTGTGTCACCATTTGGATCAAAGTTGATGTAATCAGTCTTGACGCCAAGGATGCAGTTCTATCAGCCCCCTTCAGCATCATACTGGAAGAGTTGAAAGACAAATCCGTCAGAGAGCTGCTTGAAAAGTAGAATGGGCTAGTGGTTGAAAAGGTCAGCTGTTCCAGATCTGCCAAAGGGTGTCTCCGTCTACCTTCGTCTGGCGTTCAATGGCGTTGGCAAACCCTTCCAAGAGCGTTTGAAGGTTGAATGTCGTCTTGTACCAGTCCTGCTTTGTCTGTTATTGTCATAAACGATATTTTCTAACGCTGCCATCACTCGTAGCATATCTTTTTCCATGCTGGTCACGTCAATTTAGAGTCTAATAACGCCTCGCCCCATGGCTTCTTGGTGATTCTGCGACGAAACTAGTCGGAGAAAGCCGTGGCTATAGCCTCAGATGCTCTACAGCTCAATACCCATGAGAGCATTGTAATGGTCTACAAGTTTAGCAGATGCTTGCCAATCCATTATAAGGTAAATTTTCCCAGCTACTAAGCACATACGACCATAGGTAGTGGAGAATTCGGGGTCCCGTCTGCTCCCCCATAGACAAGCCACTAACCGGCAGATTAGTAGTCAAGTGGGTGACCATTGGCGAACACCGGCTGTTGTATGTTTTTCTTTTTTGCTTTTCTTGTGAAGGAGCTGTGTTGCAAGTGATTTCAGGCGAAAGATCGTCATATACGACCATATCGGTGGGAGTATACGGGATCCCCTCAAGCACCTGTTTTGAGTGCAATCTCTTCCATCTTTTGCACATCCCAGCTCCAAATCTCAAAGAGCACCAATCAGCATCCCGTTGTCACTTGGCACGGCCATGCCTGGGACAATGACACCCAGGATGTAGAAGACGGCAATCCGGCAGAAAGTCTGCTTCACAGCTCTGGGAATGTTCTTCCTCGAATTCAGCGTATCGCCAAATGTCATTCTCACGACCTCCGTCCCAGTAAATTCGAAGTAGGTCTGTGATCAGGTCCTCTACATAGACCAAGCCAGAACTCTGTCTCGCCGAGCTCGAAACGTGCAGAAACTGCCAATCCCCTTGTAGTGCAAAGTATGACCTGATTGGGATGTCAAGAGCTAAAAAGTGCTTCTTAGTCATCGATGTGCCATTTGCGAAGACTTTTTAAGCACTTTAGAATGGTTCTGGTCCTCCATTTCTTCGAAATCAGGCTAGGGGAAGTTTGTCTTTACAATCGAGCAGTGATGATAGTGGCCGTTACATTGCCGAACCTATAACAGTCTTCACAACTGCCGGCCATTTTGAGCAATAAGTTGATACAATATGCAGTCTTGTCCTAATTATTCTTATATCTAAATAATACAAATATTTTGATCAATCCCCCTTTCATTGGGATTTAGGTGCGATAGCTCTCCCTTGACGTTGCTGGTACAATACATATGCAAAATATACTGCAGCAATCGTTCCAATGACGAAGATATTTCCTGTCATAATTAGTTTAATCTTAGAAACCAGAATTTGAGCCGTACCTAAAATAAAGCCGACAAATCCTTCAGCGACATTGAAAAGGTTTCTGAAAATTCCCACAACCAATCCCAGGGCTGACTGGATCGCGCCAAATGCAGTGGTAAAAATTCCTTTGAAAATCTCAACGATCGAGGCGACCAAGTTAGAGAAACCTTTGATGATGTCCGACATGTTGTATTATTAAACGTTTCGTGGTTGTTGAATAGTTGGATATAGTATTGTTTGTGTAGTATGTAGAATATTTAGTATGTAAAATATGGGATCAAATACAAAACCATGCTTTTTTCAAAATGAACGATATTTCGACTCATTATATCACCTGGTCAATCCCAAGCGACTACATCGACTACATCATAGCCTTTCCATATGTTCATGGATGTGTTACCGGCCAATGTTTATGACGTCAGTTATACGTGCGTTGCCTCGTCTTGACTTCCAACTTTTAGGTGGCTGTGGTGGCGTAGTTTAAAACCACACCAGGTCAGGCCGATCTGATTGTCGTCACCAATTATGTGGCTGTTGCTCATCAAATCATCTTCACTGGATCGAAATCGTTCGGAACATTTGTCCACCCTCGTATACACTGCCAATATTGAATCATGTCAGCCTTGTTGGATACGCTGCTGTACAGCTAGCGCAGATACGGACCACGATCCGGGGATGACGTTATACATTTATAAAAATGATGACGGCTCCCAAAATGGCAATTTAGATCCCGTAGTTTAGATTAGGCCTCCATTAGTGAATCCTGCTGCTGTCAGATTTGACGGCATCGCGATGATGTTCTTAGAAAAAATAATTCCAGCCGGTTGCGAACCTGAGCGGAGAGTTGGTATCAGCATTTCGGTCTCTGCGCTGCCAACGCCAGATCAACCATGCGGCTAGCATATCCTCCAAAACCCTTGTCCATGAATTATGGGGAGAAATGCAGCTATTTCTCCGGGTCCAGTCATAACGAAGACGGCGCCTACCATGAGGTATGCAATGAGAAGACTACCCGGGCCGCCCTCCGATAGGGCCGTCCCTGAGTTGTAACGAGCCCTGTACCGATTGCGCATGCAATGGAGATCATCAGGATTAGCGGGGTTTGGGCTCGCGCTTCAGTTGGTTCAGTTCTGCGCTTTCTCCGGCTCGGGTCGATATGGTCTTTACGAGACCGCCTTGGTTCAGCTTTCCAACATCTACGAGTGCTGCCAGTTTACTATAGATCGCCTCAAGCGTCGAAACGAAAACTCATGAACTGTAAGAGGGGTAAAGCAGTCGAAGCCAACTACAGACACACTCAGGGTACGATTCAAGTAGGAGAACGGCAATCTCATCCCAAGTTTCTGGAGCTTGACTTATCAGTCGTCTTATATGGAAAGCAGCAAACCCGGCTATTTTTTTGATAAGACAACTACGACCTTCCGTACGAAACATTTCATTGGCCATCAGCTCTGGGTTCTCATAATTTGTAATACTATACGTGCGCAGAGAAGAAAGTCTTGAAACGTCGTTCTACGCAAGAGTACGATTAGCTGTAATATAAGTGCTTCTGACAATCATTACTATCACATACGACCATATCCATTGGAATATACGGGATCCCGTCCGCTCTCCCAGAGTCAAGCCAATGAGAGGCAGATTAGTAGTTGAGTGGGTGACCATCAGCGAACACCGGCTGTTGTATGTTTTTTTTTCCTTTTTGGCAAATCTTCAATTTTCCTTCTTCTGGATAAAATTTGTCCTTTTCCCCAGCAGTCTGGTATGTCTTCTGTGAGTGGACAACCGGGTTATGTGAAAGAATTCGCAGATCGCGCCCCATCCCAAGATTCTGATGGTGGAGTTTCGGGGCTTGAGGTAATCGTGAAGGTCGGTGACGAGTGGCAGCACCGAATTTCTCCAACGGCCTTGTTTTCTTCTCGGGTCCTTTAGGATGATAAACATTAATTGGAAATTTAATTGGTCTCTATTGATAACTAACCCGTATTGAAACCCCAGTACATTAAGCAAATGCCCTCGGATGCGTTTGGCGCTGATCTTGCCTGAGATAGATCTTGTCGGCGCGAGTAGTTGGTGCAGCAGAATAGACCTCGCTCTCATGCCTAACTGTTAGATACATGTACGCTTTTTGAAATGCCGTACGCACTGCTGAAGCGGTATAGTTGTAGTACCGTGGTCCGTATGGGTGATAACGAGATGGGGGTAGGCGACTTTTTGAGGACGCATACCGAGGCATCTGAAGAGAATATGATGTATTTTCCGGGTGATCGATCATTCTTTTGTATTGTCGACTATGAGCGGGTAGTTCATGGTGTATCTTGAGGGTCGGATAGGCTTTCGTTTTGTTGAGCGCGATAGAGCAGCAACTGTCTGTGAATACTGGTGTAAGCTACATATGGTCAATGACTATTGAGAGAGATGCTGAGATTGAGATGAGTCCAAGAAAAGATTGAGGATCGCCTGGATTGGAACGGAAACAAGAGCATATCTCTTGGAGAATATATAAGGCTGAGATTAGTGTGCACTTATGAGGGATGCCGCACCTGTCAAAGGGGCTTGGGCTCTGCATTTATTCGAGGCTCTGAAAAATCAGGAGATTGGCCAATAATGAACAATAGTCTCATTGAAATGATAATTTAGACCCTATCTGATGAGAAAACAAGACAACTATTGCCGGCCTTGGCTTGACGAAAATGTAGCGAAAACGGTGGCTAGGACGGGCTCAGGAGGCGCACCTTGAATGCTTTAATCATCTGCCGAAATTTTCCATTAAAAATGTGAATTCGGTGCAGTGAATAGCGCATTAGTATTTTTACAAAAATGAGTATGCAGCGCGTTGCGCGCCTACCAAGGCATGGACGTGTTTTGACAATTTTCTGACAGCTGCCATGGAGCGTGTCATTCTCCGAATACACACGTTCACTGCTTCCGCACTTGTTTTTGTTCATTGTATTCCAGGTAGCATCGTATCATTGTTTTATCTTCACGTCCATTTATCTGAACACCGATAATAAACAATGCCACCAAGAAGACCTAGAACCGAAGACGAAGTCGAGGCAGAGGTCCAATCCTTTGGTCTTACAAACGAGGGCGCTGCGGCGATTGTTCGCTTGGGAAACACGCTAAAGGGGGTTAGAAAACTGCAGCGAGAGCATGCTGAGATTCTGGCCCTCGGGAGAAGATTGCATCCCCCATCGCCTCTGTCCCAGCCGGTCTGGAAACAGGCCGATATCGAGGATAGCTCTCAGCCGGAGCTTGAGGCTGGCATTTGCGGTCTAGGATTGGAAGACGCCCACTATGAGCAAATCGTGTCTCCGGTCGGTTTCAAACAATCCAGAGCAATGTCTTTCTCTTTGTATCAATTAGCTAACAACTCACCCTTCTTGGAACAGGATACAAGTGTTGGAGTGAATGGGAATCCTCTCTCGCAAGAACCTATCACCTCGCCAAAGACCAGAAGGAGGGCCCTCTCTCCAATTCAAGAAGAAGAGGAAGAGAAAGAGGAGAAAGAGGAGCAGGAACAAGAGAAAGGAGGAGAGGATGATGGTGAGAAAGAGAAGAAAGAGGCCGACTCGTCCGAGGGTAGCTCGGCACGTTGAGAAAGTACATTGTACAACATATACTTTTCAAGATCTCGATGCAGCTTATTGCTCCAACATGTTTTCGGCTACATTTGGAGCTTACCCTAAATTTGACTCTGATCCCACTATTACAATGGGAGGTCGGTCGAGCTCAACAAATAGTAAACTGGTAAGTCATCTTGCAGATGCTCTGGTTCCAACAAAGTGGGCATCATACATGCGCTCTGCCTTCCCTGGCCAATTGGGACATTAGATGTTAACATGCTTTTCTTAGATCAAATGCACTGGTATTATACCGTCAACATCAAGACACGCGTCTTCTCAATTCACAATTTCGCCGTTCGCTCCTATATGGTTGGACAAGGTCAATATTTTTCCTGGAAGCAATGACTTTGATACAAAATATTGTCAACTGAACCGGCGGGATCCTGGAAGGTTGCAATGAGAAGATTATTTGCTTTGTTTTCAATGCATACCAAGAATACAGATGCTTCTAAGACTGGCTGGTGGAATCAATACAGCATGGATATTCATTTCTAACGCTACTCAATGCTGACGTTCTATCGTCATTAATGCTCTCCTCATTCCAACATTTAATTAATGCAGCTGCGGAAACACCTTCTTGAAGGACTCCGTGGCGGTAATATTGGCCCACCATTCCCGTGTCTTCTCACCAAACTTGAAGTTAGGGGCGGACTTTTGGATAAACTTCTCCAGGGTGTCGAAATTCTGAATCTGGGTCAAATCCGAGCCGACTCCCCACATTGCGTGCGACAGCCATGTTGTGACGTGGATATCAGCCTCCGTGACAGAGTCGCCCACTGCATATGGCAGTACCAGGAGAGAGTCCAGCCGCTCCAGCTCTTTAGCCCAGATCTTCACGGCCTCGTCGGTCTCCTTGTAGAACTGCTTATGCTCCTCTCCGATAGGCTCAGTGTAGTATTTGGCCAGGGCGCCATTGTCAAGCATCTTGGGTCCGTAGAATGGGTGGTCTGGGTTGGCCTCCTTCTCCTTAATGAGCCTGTTTTGGCGGTTCACCAGGTAATCCTTGAAGCCGGTGGCTCTCTTGGCATTCATCTCTTCATCGTTCCGGGCGTTGAAGAGGACAGTGTCGGTTCTGCCATCGAATGAGTGGACAAGATCAACAATAACCTGCGCCTTGCTCTTGGCAGCGGCATCCGAGGGCACTAGAGTGCGCTCTCCCTTTAGCCCATCAATCCACCGGACGACATCCACGCTCTCAATGATGTTCTTGTCCAGCAAAGGCGAGCTGATGCTTGGCACGGTGCCGTTGGGGTTCACCTTCAAGTACTCGGGATTGAAATTGTCGGCGGCAACTGATGATTCCAAATGTTACTAATTTGCGTCTAGTCGGGAGGGGCTTAGGTCTTACATAGATCAACCTCCTTGACATCATATTCATTTTCCGCGATGCCTTTTTCCGCCAATGCAAGATGGGACACCTGGGCCCACTGCGAGCCGCCACAAGTATACACGGTAAACTGGAAAATAGGTAAAAGATAGTTTATTAGCGCGCGGACTTTATTCCCAGTGAAATTACCAGCAGTTTATTAATAGGATTATGCATACTTTGGACGCCATGGTTCCGCGGAGATGTCACGATAGTGTGGGATGAAGTAGACTAATTTGCCGGTTGTCGGCTTTTACTACCACTGCCGAAAGACGTGTTGGTTTAACTGAAGCTATTCCGTTGAACATCTTGGGCGTTTACAGAGAGCTTTATATACACTGATTGCTGGATTTCGCTGACAAAAGCGCAGACTCTCAATGTTGCGCGTTGATTACCCAAGCTATCCAAAAAGGGTTCAATCTATCTCCCAAAGCTGCATAAACTTGAACGCTGCTTAGCAACTCTGGAGACTTTAAGGAAAATCGAAGATATACTCTAGCTTGATCAAGAAAATTTAGCGTTACCGTTGCAGCCAAAAGGAGCCTTTTCCCGCTGAATAAGCTTGACACACAGAAATTGGAATCGTGGGGCGCTTTGCAGATCCCAGCACGACGATGTTATGCTATACAGCTCGTGCTGAGTGGCCTGTACAACCGGCAATAGCTCTTTGGGTAATGTGAAACAGCCTCAAGTGGCTGGGAAACAGCATGTCAGCCATTGAGTGCTGATGGAGGCGGTTACGCGGGCCATCTTTTGTTTACAAGCTTACTTGTGGTAATTAGCCCAGGAACCTGGCCCCTCGTCCGAGTTGGTGCGGGCAAAAGCATAGCGATGGGCCCTGAATAGGAAATTCTAAAAGGAGCACCCTTCCCGAAAGTGAGCAAGCAGGGCATACCGCCAGCTTGGATCATGGAATCAAGATGCACAATTAGGTAACTGTAACTCCACGATTCGCAGGCCTGGTGCCTCAGCCTCAGCCTTACTTGCTCAGGTACCTGGACCCCACTGATGCTGACGGTGACCTGGATGTTGGTAAGATGTTGATCTCAACGAGATGGAATTCAGTTGGATAAATGGTTTTCGTGAGGAATTCTAAGACATCTTGTAAAGTATATAATAGTGACGATGAGTCTCCTAATCTGCTCTCTTTTGCTTCATCATCACACAAACAACACTCTCACTCCCGCCTCTTTCACCACCTTCCAACATCTTTAATCGTAATCCTTCAGTCGTCTTTACAACTTTCCGTTTAATAATAATTCCTTCAAGATGAAGTTCTCTACTCTTGCTTCCATCGGCCTCACTGGCATCTCTGCCGTCCTCGCTGCTCCAAGCAACGTTGACTCTCGAACCACCAACGGCGCAGTCTTCGCCCTGACCAACGCCGTCAACAACGCAGTCATTGCTTTCAACCGCAATGCTGATGGCACATTGACCAAGACTGGCGAATACCCCACCGGCGGCCATGGCCAGGGCGTCGACTTTGACTCCCAGGGCGGCCTTCAGCTCAGTGCTGATCACAAGTTCCTCTATGCCGTGAACCCGGCCAGTGATGAGATTACCGTGTATTCGGTCAACGGCTCCAGCCTCAAGAAGATCCAGAGCATCTATGCTGGCGACCAGCCCCTGTCCATTACCCTGAGCAAAAACGGATTTGCCTATGCCATGGACGGCTCTGTTGCCTCAACTGGCATCTTTGGCTTCAAAGTCAACCAGCAGACCGGCATGCTTTCGCCCCTTACCAACTCCACCATTGCTACCAGCACTCCCATTGGTGTTCCCGGAACCGTCACCTTTTCCCCCGACGGCCGCACCCTCATCGTCACAAACAAGGTCGGCAGTACCCTCGACCAGTTCTCAGTGGGAGCCAACGGCGAGGCTGTCCTGGAAACTACTTACGCATCCAACGGTCTCCGTCCCTTTGGAGCCATCTTTGGAAAGTCAAACACTCTCTATGTTGTGGAGTCTGGTCTGCCCGCCTTCGGCAACGCTGGTCTCTCAACCTACCAACTGAGCAAGGCCGATACCAACCCGCTCTTGAAGCCCGTCACCAAGTCTGAGAAGAACCAGCAGACTGACGGCTGCTGGGTCATTGTGACTCCCGATGAGAAGTTTGCCTTCACGGCCAGCTTCATCACCAACGCCATCTCCAGCTACAAGGTTGCCGCCAACGGCACCGCCACTCTCATCAAGGAGGTTGCTGCCAGCCCCGGCGAGGGCACTGAGCCTGTTGATCTTGCTCTCAGCGCCGATGGCCAGTACCTGTACAACCTCCAGCGTGGTGGCGGTGCTATTTCTGGCTGGAAGATCGAGGCCGATGGTACTCTCAAGACCCTGAGCAACTCTTTCGGTGCGGGACAGGGCATCCCTGTTGGCGATGGTGCTTCTGGCTTGGCTGCATACTAAGCGCGGAACGCATATTCAGGGGACCATTTGCCTTGGATGGTAGGGGTACTAATGCAGGGGAGCTGCTATAAATGAAGGAGGAAGGGTGGTCAGCAAGTATATTGTCTTTTTGCTAGAGTGTAGTAGCACACTCTTTGTGCATAATTCTTCTTTAGATTAGTGTTTTCATATTATTTTGTCCATGAAAAGATAGAGCGGGAGTTAATATCAAAGTTTTTTTGAACACAGTGGCGCCGCGGATTTGTGATGTGATTACTTTGAATGCTTGTGTCATCAAATCACTCTGATTTTCTTACTAATATTCAAGGCTATACTTGATGAATATTACTTTACTTCAGCCTTCATGCTCCTTCAATCCAACCTCCTCGTGAAGCTCAAGCTCTATCTGTGTCACGTCCACGGTCTTCCTACCTGTTCGGATATCCTCGATGTCGGGCACGGATGAATGCTTCTCTCCCTCGAAAATGGCGTCGATTTCCTCCAGTGTTTTTCCTTTTGTTTCTACCCAATAGTAATACTAGCCAAATTAGCATCATATTCACTGCTGTCGTTTACTGTAGAGAAAGTACTTACAATCAGGAAGAATGTGATAATATCCCACGATCCGTTAATAATGTACGTCTTCCATGTGATATTTTGCAGCGCAATGGGCATGACAAAGGTGAGGAGCAAACTGGAGCAAAATATATTAGCTTCGTAAGCCACTGCGAAGATCCAAGAGTACTCACGCTAACGCATTCAAAGCGAATCCTGATAATGCCAATCCGTTGGCTCGGATGGGATAGTTCATGACCTCTGGCGGATAAAGAAGCAACAGAGGTGTCCAGGCGATGGAGTAAATTCCCTGAAAGAGGAACATCACAGCGACATCACCATAGACCAAGCTCTGAGAGGCGCCATCCGGGTTGTCTTGATAAATCTTGGTCAGGCCGCCAATAATGAAAAGACAGACGATGAGGAGGCCTTGTGAAAGCAGTGCAGTGGGTTTTCGACCCCATACTGCCGCTAGGTGAGTCCCTCCAAATGCGCAAAACAGACAAAAGACGTTGAGGACAACATTCTACGCAGATAGTTAGTCGATCGTCTCTTCCAAGACATGAAGCAGAGTTCTTACAGCTTTGAGTTGCTGATTTGGGTCCGTGATGCCCGCCGTGTCAAGCTCGTTTCCGAGATAGTAGGAAGCAATAACATTTCCGGCAATGCATGAGAAGGGTCCGACCGAAGCGCCAATCAACGTTCTCTTGCGTGCTGTTGGAGATTTGATAATCTCCCGAGGACTCATAGTCATGTCGTTCTTCTTCTCCCACTCGAGAGTATCGATAATCTCTTTGTAGATGGCCACCACGACGGGGTTGGTGATATCGCCATCGGCATTTGTCTGGGCGACAGATAGACGGGCATCCTCATACCGTTCCTTGCTGACCAGCCAACGTGGCGATTCAGGGATAAATGGCAGCACCAGAATGCACGCAAACGAAAAGACTCCTTGGAGAAGAGACGGCAGCCGCCAAGCCCAGGTAGATGTCCATTGGCCTGTGCCGAGAGTAACTCCAGCGGCAATCAACGCGCCGACGTAGTAAAAGTTGTTTAGGGTCTATCAAAAAGACAATCTGTCAGCTTCCAAAGATTACTCTTTTCTCTCTTTGCTGTACGACTGCATTACAAGAGAGAATGGCACTTACTCCCACGCCCCATGCACGATATCTACTCGCAAATGTCTCGCTGAGGTAGACGCCTCCAGCGACCGAAGAAATCGCGCTGCCCCAGCCCAGGATAATTCTCGCAATAACAAACATTGCAATATTCTGCGCCGCAGTCTGAAGAAGAATTCCCAGCAGCGTAACCACCGAGCCCCAGAAGATGGCGGGCCGGCGACCGAGGCGATCGGTCATGACACCAGCCCCGATGGGTCCAAAGAAGCCACCGATGAATACAGAGGCCGTGTTGAGGCCAGTATAGGCGGGGTTGTCGAGATGGAAATAATTTATATACGAAGGCAAGATATTGAGACCGTTGAGCATGGAGCCGTCATAGCCACCGGTGGCAGACTGGACCATGGAGCAGACCATCAGAAGAACCGAGACCGTGGCGGTGGACTCTGGGACCCAAGCAGGGATCCAGGTCCCAGTCGGAGTTTTGCGAAGCATGATTTCGGTTTTTGTTTGCCCTCTTGCGCTTTCACAAAATGCTCGAACCGACAAGATCAGAGCGAAAACACCGACAAGCAGCGGCGCTGGACTATGAATGTCTTGTGCCCTCTGTCGCTCTTACTAAACGAATCATTCCGCCTCTCTCTCTTACCCAACAAACAGCGGGTCGTCGGGAGATATATACTAATTTCTACTTTAAAGCTAATCTAATCTGCTGGATGTAACATTGATGCGAGACACCAAGTTGCTGGCACCACATGATAGCTCAGAATCTTTCCGAGCAAAAGTTCGCCAACAACGTTCATCGGGTGCCGGCAGCATAGCGGATAACACTACCAAAAGAGAGCATTTCACGGCCGATCCCCAGATTCGTGAGAGCGGTCGACACTAAGACGTTGATAACGGCTCCATATTGGCTCGGCTCAACTTGGCCAAGACAAGGGCCGTCGGGTAAAAGTGGCAGTCAGTTACCTGTTCCGGAATTGTTTTACTTATCTTCAACTCCAAGGGTTCGCCTCCTCACTGTTGGCGATACCCCGCGTTTGTTCCCCCACTGATCACCAGACTTCATACCAGCTTAGTCAAGTTTCATTGGGAACAAATTTGTGCGGATAAACGGCTCTTTAGCTCTCGAAGCTATTGATGACACGGGAAATACGACGATAACCATTGACCGTGGCATGATAGCAATTATAACTAGCCTCGCCGCTCCGCATTTCCACACGTCTGGAGATAGACTAATATTTCGCTGGTAAAGGGGCCAACCTATAAGAAGGGTGGAGGAGGAAGAGGAGGACAACAGCAACACAGCGCTAGCCAGATACTCATACGGACCAGCGTCAGCGTTATCGGCCCGCCAGAGACAAGATGCAAATGTCGAAGCGGCCTGTTATCGCGGTGGCCGGCCTTGCCTGCGAGACGTCGACCTTCTCCCCTGCCGTCACCCTTGCCCCGGCCTTTCACCCCAAGCGCGGCGACGAGATTGTCGAGCGATACGCATTTCTTCATGATGATACGCCGCTGGGCATAGAGGCAGAGTGGAAGGGCGCCCTCATCGGACATGCGCTTCCCGGAGGAATTGTAACTCGCGATGCATTTGAGACGCTCTCCAAGGAGATTATAGAGCGGCTGCAGGTGATTGTTTCGGAGAACAAGGTGGATGGCTTGTGGTTTGATATCCACGGCGCCATGTGCGTGCAAGAGCTGGACGATGTCGAAGCCGAGCTCCTGAGACGCGTCCGCGCTGTCATCGGACCAGATGTCATTGTATCGGCGTCAATGGATCTCCACGGCAACGTCTCACGGGAACTGGCTCACATGTGCGATCTCATCACCTGTTACCGCATGGCACCGCACGAAGACGCCATGGACACCAAAGAGCGCGCATGTCGCAATCTTGTCAACGTGATAAAGGGCAAAGAGCCGGGCAGACGGCCTCTCAAGGCCTGGATCCCCGTCCCCATTCTGCTGCCCGGAGAGCAGACGTCGACGCGAGACGAGCCGGCAAAGCACATCTACGCTGCTGTGCCCGAAGTTGAGGCGGTGGATGGCGTGTTGGATGCGGCAATTTGGGTGGGATATGCTTGGGCTGATGAGCCGAGGAATCGCGCTGCCATTGTGGTTACGGGATGGGACGAAGGCGCGGTTTCTCAGGGAGCTGAGAAATTGGCCAAGTTATTCTGGGATGCGCGGGCTGACTTCAAATTCGTTGCGCCTACTGGTAGTTTTGCTGAATGTCTTGATACGGCCGTCAAATCGCCTCCTGAAGAGCGGCCGTATTTCATCTCTGATTCAGGCGATAATCCGACGGCTGGAGGCTCGGGCGACATGACCTGGGGACTGACGAAGTTACTTGAGCGGCCAGAGTTCAAATCGCCTGATTCTGGATACACCGTTATATATGCCAGCGTTCCAGGGCCAAAGGCCATCGAAACGGCCGTTGCTGCGGGCATCGACGCGGTTGTTACAGTGACTGCTGGCGCAGAAGTTGACAATATTCATGCACCTCCGCTCACAATGACCGGTCGCGTTCATTCCATCAAGCATGGCGATCGCGATGCCGAGACCGAAGTCGTATTGCAGGTCGGCTCAGTGTACGCCATCTTGACAAAGCTCCGAAAGCCATATCACAAGGAAAAGGACTTTACCGATCTGAACCTCCGTCCAAGGTCAGCTGATGTTGTTATTGTAAAGATTGGATACCTCGAGCCGCAGCTGTATGACATGGCAAAGGGCTGGATGCTTGGATTGACGCCAGGTGGTGTTGATCAGGATTTGAAGAGATTGGGGCACCATCGGATACGGTGGCCCATGTGGCCTTTTGATGAGGATTTTGACAAGATGCCTGATCTGAAAACGGTCTGGATTGATAAGTCGAATGAGCCACTGAGTGGTCCGGATATTTAGATAAGAATAGATGAAAAAGCAAGTTTCAAGGCCGCCCCCTACCTAGGCCTTCGATCTTGCTTATAGATATTGACTAAATTATTGCAGAGAGAGAAAGGCAACTCATCACAGAGCAAACACAGTGGCATTCATTCCACAAGTGAGAAGTTGATCAAGTCATGATTATCAGTTAAAAGGACGCCGAATGCTATTGTTCTTGTCATCTCAATCTAGTAAACGCGGTGATGGACGTGATGACTAATCGTCGCTTCGATTCAACCCGCCAGCGAAATCTTACCGTCGAGCTTAACTCCGCACAAGACAAACAACCACCGGCTTGATCAGCGAATGATTTCTTCTTGAACCAAATTGAGAAACCAATAGCCCTCTATATGCACAAAGCACACCATAAGACAATGCCACCAAAGCTTTACTCGTCACAAGCCTGCCGAGCTTGTCGGTATATGATCCACTCACCTCCAACGGCTATCCAAATCGTCTGAGAGCTGACATGACTCGTCGTAGGCGCTTGAAGAGAAAGTGCACGCGGGAAGTTCCTAAATGTTCTTTGGTATGTCTAATTTTGTACAGATTTCTCATGATGGATTGTTCAAAACTAACAATGAACAAAGTGCCATCGTCTAGGAAAGGCCTGCGAGTACGCTGAGCCTATAGCAGCAGAAGCGGCCAGTCGTATGGATCAGGTTCTCCATGTTGGCGCAATTTCTCCATCTAGGATACACTTGAACGGAAACTCTACCATGCCCCTCCCTAGACCAACCCAAGAGTTTCCTTTGGCCTTTTTCTTGGACTCTGATGATTTGGCACCCCAGGGAGGCAATGCTTTCTCATGGAGTCGCCAATTGGATATTCGTGGCATAGTGGCCGAGCATCTTGAGGATGATAGAGCCGCTCTATGCGAAGAATATCTCTTAACGGTGCACGAATGGCTACCGATGGTCAGCCGGAAACGTCTTTTCAACGAGCTGGACAACGGCTCGGATGACGCGGATGGCTGTCTCCCCATCTTACTGCTTTGCATGAAAGCATTCACCACGAGAGATGGCAATGGTGCTAGAGACTCTCCCTCGTATTTGCTTGCCAGATCACTTTGTTCAGAAGTAGAGTCGGCGGGGTTCTTGTCTTTGAGATTAGTCCAGTCTCTCATACTCTTGGCGACCTATGAGATGTCTCATGCTATCTACCCTTGTGCGTACTCAACTCTTGGTCGGGCGTCAAGATTAGGCCTTTTGTTGGGTTTGCACGACCGGAAGAACAACAAACTTTTTAAAGGTGCCGAGACTTGGACACTTCGGGAAGAACAGCGCCGGACGTGGTGGGCAATATTCTTGCTGGACAGGTGATTGAATTCTTACCTTTTGTTCGTCAAATTTTCACTACTGACTTTCGTCTAATAGACTCATGAATATTGAAACGAATCTACCAATCACGGTTCCTGAGCCCGCTCGAGATGAGCTGCTCCCGATCAACGACGATGACTGGGACGAAGGAAAGATTGTCCCTAGCGAACCCTTATTCACCACGTCATTTAGCAGCTTAACGTTTGTTGGGTCCTTTGCTAAGATGTGCCAAGCGGCACATATGCTTAGTAGAGTCATGCACCATAAAGGAAGCAAAAAAGCTTTACACGAAGTTGAGAATCTCCTCCCAGAAGCTCAAGCGCTTCACTCAGCACTGTCAGCACTACATAGCTCTATCGAAGAACACATCTCTGGAGGGGTCTTGCGCAAAACCGCTATAATTGCATTATCTCTTTGCAGCTCTGCCCGCCTTAACCTCTACAATCTTTATGGATGCAATGAACCGGGAGCCTTTGTGGAGCAGAGTCGAATAGCCATGGAGACAGAGATGCAAAAAGCCAGCCTGGACGGAATAATAGCCATCTCCTCGAATATCGTGCCGGCGATTGCGCGTGCCAATATCGAGTGCCCTCTCATAGCGCAATGCTTGTATCACTCGGCCACAGAGTGCGCCTGGTTTGTCCGAGAAGACCATGAAGCGCAAATGTACAACGCCTTGGAAGATATTGTGCGAGATTTGAAGCTGATTGGCGAGAAATGGAACGTTGCAACGGAATATCTTGCGTTACTTCACCAGGCTGGTATTCTAAGTCTGATTGGCTCTGATACCGCATCAAATACATTAACGCCATCATCTGGATGATTTGGTGTTGTTCCATATTTCTCTAGCCCTTTTTAATTTAATATGGTTCTTTCGAGCATCTAAGGTATGGGAAGAAATTTCTTCAACTACTGGCTTTTATCTATCTCAAGATAAAACGCGCTCTTGCACTATTCGTCTACATTTGCGGAGTAAGCCACCTCAGCCATATCGATATATGCTTGCTGCAAATCCTCAACCCTCTCCTTGAACAAGTTATAACAGTCCGTTCCAAGCAAGATCCTCAAAGCCTTACTTTTGTCATGCTTTGCCCAGATACTCTTAAATAAACCTTGGCTTTCAACAGCATCAACAACTCTGTCGCCAAATTTGATAGGATCTCCCGTCAGCATTGTATCATCCCTGTGTGCTGCATCTAAAACGCCAATCCAAGCCTGAATTTTGGATTCGTAATCTGCCGAGATACCGCCATCTGATTTGGAGTTGTTTCCTGCAAAGGGGGTCTTGAAGCCACCAGGCTCCACAAACATAGTCCTGATGCCAAACGGCTCGAGCAATGTAGCGTACGATTCGGTCAGAGACTCGGTAGTCGCTTTGACAGCGCTATACAGCATGTGTTCTGGCTTTGGGACGAAGCCAAAGATGGACGAAATGCTGACGAGAGTGCCTGTACGGTTGCGGCGTAGAGTTGGCAGCAAAGCTTTCCATACGCGAATGAAGCCCAACACATTGGTCTGCAAATACTGCTGGATCTGATCATCGCTCATGTCTTCCACTGCGCCGATCAGAGTAGCTCCAGCGTTGTTCACGGCGACCCAGTGGGGCTGCTCGTTCCTGGTGGCAAAACGATGCTCTTCCAGTTTTACGATGTCTTGTATGGTTCGTTCAGCGCCTGGCTGAGATACATCGAGCTGGACCCATTGGCCGCCAAGCTGAGCAAACTCTGGATGTTGTGCTGCAGCCTTTTCAATGTTACGGCCAGTACCAATGACGCGGTGGCCAGCGCGGAGGGCAGACAGAGCCATGTTAAGGCCGAGGCCTGAGGATGCGCCGGTGATGAACCAGATTTTCTTGGGCAGAACGGCGGATGCCATGATGATGCTTTTCTGTGCGTATGTCGATTGAAAGAGTAGATGAAGATGATTTTTAACCATGGGATACTCAGATCAGTACATCTTTTTATACTTGACATGACTGAATGAACCTATCGTGGCTTCTCTCCACAGCCCGCCCATGGCCTCTTCGTCCGCTCTGGCACCCGCCTCATAACTCGAGTAGCAAAAACCAAAAACCAAGGCTCAGTTGACAATATCAAATCAGGCAAGGCAATAAGTTACAAGATGTATTAATTCCGATGGAGTTAGCATCGTTAAAACCGGTATAGAGAAAACATTTCTGCCCCTGGATTTTGGTCGCGATTTCGTCATTGTTCAGAGCGGAGGTAGAGCGGACGCCAAAGCGGACGCGAGCGGAAGCCTCCATTGTGAAAGCGCTTATCGATATCGATGAACATGATTGATTGAACACTGCCCTAATACAGTTAACGTTTACATCCATCGTAATGTATGATGATAGAATAGGTAGTATCTCAACAGAAGCTACTTACTAGGTATATACTACGACGATCTCATGTGAATGTAATTTTCGAGGACTCACAAATTAATATACATTAAATGAACGTATTCTTCTTCTTTCGTCATATGTTTCATACAATTCAAATTCTTGCCGCAGTAAAATAAATATAAGTTACATGCAGAAACGAATTTCAGGACAACTGATCCCGTATGGTCGGATCAGGTCATCTAAATATAACTTATGTCTCTCATCTTCAAGAGTATCCATCTATTACGTCGCTCATCTAATATTTTATTATCTCAGTTATCTTATCACTTCTATCCTTGTTTGGAACCAAGGATCTGGATCTGATGGAACCATCCTCCAGAGCTTGATTGGATACTTGGAAGGAGATTCTGGAGTCAGCTGAGTCCGCAGATGCATCATCGCCCAACTTCTATCTTAATCGGCAAATGCAAAAGCAGCAGCTGGCGCAAGAGAAGGAAAAAGGACGAAAGCATGCGTAAACTCTTAGTATCTGCAGCCAAAAGGAGGGGGAAGATACGTCTCACGGCGGGAAACGACAAAAAAAGAAATTTAGTGACACCTGAGGGATTCGAACCCTCGCCTATTTCTAGACCGCGAATAGATCGTCTGGAAGACCAGACAGAACCTGAACACGGCGCCTTAGACCACTCGGCCAAAGTGCCTATTTTAGATGGGAGAATGGGAATGGCAATCAGTATTTGAACCTGCGCTGCGGCGGGGTGGCGCAAATTGAAGATTCTGCGAATACCCTAGAAGCTGAAGAATTATCAAGTTAAGGATGCCGCGAAAAGGATATAGCACATAAAAGTAACTAAATATTTACGATAGAATAGAAAGATTTTCACGCGTTTTATAATTACCCATTCATTTTATTTTTATCGTAGATTAATGGAAGCCATGCAAGCGATGAATTCACGCTGGTAATAATAAGCGATGTTCCCAAAACGGCAACTACACGAATACCGTAACACCCAATCAAGAGGAGCAAAAGATCAGATTTATAAGATTTGGCAATTATTTATGCCTATAAGATGGCAAAATTGCCGCAAATATGTGACTCTCGTGAATGAATGGAGAGCCATATCGCACACTACTAGCAAAATAGAGAGCGTGAAGTGATCTTACAATGATCATGTCTACTCCCCTAGCAGTCTTTTGCGTAGCTCTGCATGTGCGCACACATTTCTTAATTACTGTCAGTTCTCTGTTCCGGCAATCTTCAATTACGGAAACCTACATACGTGTAAAATCGTTCTCTATCTAATCTACCAAAAGGAAAAATGAATTGTTGGCCAAAAAAGAAAAAATTAGGCTTCATTCTCCTCCGGGAAGGCTCGAACTTCCAACCTCCTGATTAACAGTCAGACGCGCTAGCCAATTGCGCCACAGAGGAGATCCACTTATCTGGATCCACTAACGTAGAGCCACTTGTTGATGTCTGCGGATAAAGAAAATAACTATATAAAGCTTACAAAAGATTGATCGCGGTTTCGCAAATTCTGTGAAGAGCTTGAGCTGTTAAAACCATCTCACCGTGATGAAATTTGGATACTTTTGATTAAGTGAAGAATGTGGATAGATATTTCATGGCCAAAGGTGTAATAATATGCCGTGTTCGCCTGGAAATGTGAAAGCGGCAGAGCATCTCGGCATTGCATAGGAGACGTCTTTTAAAAGGCTTCACAGATAAGGTGAATTAAAGTAGGATATGAGTGGAAATCATCATAGAGTTGATACAACTAGATGCATAATACAATACCTAGTACATGCCCCTTTACCTTGCTTATTTCAATCAAGACCCAGTTTATACCCTTGTTAAGAAGTCTCTACACTACACACACATCTTCGTCGCCCTTATAAAACGCCTCGATAAAGCCATAATCCGATTTCCCTTATTGCCCTTCAGAAGCGAATCACCTCCTGTACAGCGCAATATCCAATCCCAACGGTTTTCTCAAGAAACCCTCCTTTGTCTCCATGGGGCCCTGCAGAACCTTGGCGCCAAATCTTCTCGCCCAAGTAGATGCAATCAGCTTCATCTCCATCTCGGCCACGTTTCGACCGACACAAGCTCTGGGCCCGTAGCTGAAGGGAATAAAGGCATCCTTCTGGCGCTGCGTGGCGTTCTCCCATCGCTCTGGCTTGAAGTCGTCGGCATCGGGACCCCAGATCTCCTTAGAGTGGTGGATTGTGTAGGTTGGAACGCTGAGAACAGTGCCGGCAGTGAAGAATTCTCCGCAGATAGCAATACCAGGAGAGTCTGCGGGGATTTGGCGAGGCAGACCAATACCGGAAGGCGAGTGGTGGCGCAGGGTTTCGTTGATGACAGCGGCGAGGTAGGGCAGGTCGCGGACCATGTCGTAGGTCGGGACGTCAACACCGTCAGGAATGGCAGCATCCAGTTCGGCTTGAAGCTTCTCCATCACACGCGGGTTGCGAGCTACAAAGTCCATCAAGGCGCATGATGAGTTGGAGGTTGTGTCGCTTCCAGCGATGAGTTGCGTCAAGGCCTCGGCTGTCAATTCCTGTCTTCCGAGAGGCTCGCCCTTGTCGTCGCGGCCCTCCATCAACCGAGCGAGAAGATCCTTGCGTTCAACATCAGGGGGGTTGTCAAGACGTCGCTTCACGCACGCGACTGCGATTCCGGCAAGGTTTTCCACTGCGGCGAGACCCTGGCTAAAGAAAGGATCGGGCAGATACTTGGCGTAAGGTTTGAGCGCTGGGAAGCAGCCAAGAGTCGCGCTCACTTCACCGCGGCGGTTCAGGATTTCAATAGCAGGCGCATAGATAGGAGGGCTTTCCGGTGAGCATCGGACTTCAGCAAGGTCCACGCCCTTTTCAAGCATGCCGAATGGAGCACCGAAAGCAAGATCGCCAATGACATCAAAGGCAATGAAGTTGAACCATGGAAGGCAATCGAAGCGGGCCTCCTTTTTCCCATCCTTGCCCTTGAATTGGCTTGTGTCTACTAGGCGATCCAGCTGCTTGACAAAATTCTCCAGATTCTGGTGGATATATGGTTCGAACTGAACGATGGACTTGGCAGAGAAAGTGTGGGAAACCATCTTTCGCTTGCGGGTGTGCTGAACGCGGTCGCGCGTGTTGAACAGTCCGCGCTGGATAGAGACGAAGGCATCGTAAAATTCACTATTGCATGTAAGTGTCGAGTCCTACTCAGTTTGACTTATAAAGAGGGTTCAGTGGGGATGCGCCATACGCTTTCAGAAAGCCGTTACCGTGGCCATAGACGGCGTTGATCGCTTCGTCGTCGGCAATGGAGACATGGTTGGGCTGGATTCGCACGAACTTGCCCATCTTCTTGTGCAGCTTGTCAACAGTCGCATAGCGATCACCCCGGCGACAGACACTCATAAGCCATAGGTTTGAAAATTGAGCTGGGAAGGGAGCTGGGAAGCGACGGAGCGGCGCATATGTGACGAGAAAGTCGTATAGATATGATGCAACCAGCAGTCCGCCGAGGGCTACAAGAGTCCACGGCGACAAGAGGTTTTCGATCAGCGCCATGGCTGCGTTGACAGGCTCTTGCTGTCTCGCTCCTCTTGTTTCCTGAGCACAGGCCTCGCGACACTAAAATGTGAAGTTACTTCGGTTGTCGGATAGGATAGTCGAAGCTCTCAGTTTTATGGAGCCCCGACTATTTAGCAGCTCCTGTGGATAATAGTCGCCGTTTGGTTCTTCCGTCAGCAGCGGACTAGCAGCCAAAGTTTATGCTGGTATCTCAGTGATGTGTATCAGCGCTTGGAGGTCTGATTTTTAGAGAAAAAATATCAAGAAGCAGAGGAGAAGAAAACAACAGAGACAGATATAATACACGCCAGACAACTCTGCTATGAATCCAAACGTAAATCTCATCTCAGCAGCGAATTCGCTATATATACAAAACTCACAGGCCCAGCCCCAGCGGCTAACCCCGCAATCTGCCCCGGGCGTCAAGGCGTCAAGGGGTGCAAGAAATCGGTAGATGGTAGCGGCTTCTAGCCTCCCAGGCCAAACCACGACAAAACCTTCCGCATGTGGCGGCCTGTGACGCCGCAAAGATGGGGGAAACAAGCCTAGAGGGCCTGGTTCCAAGAGGGGCAAAGACCAGTCCGAGGCCCCGAGCTAGATTTTCTTCCCGGCATAGGAGTCGGCAATCAGCATTTGCGGGCGATGGCCTGTGGCTTTATTTTCTCACCTTGATTATTTTGGTAGCAACCCGCCTTACTGTGGGCTGAAATGACGGATTTACTGCTGCAGTGTGATTTGCAAGGTGAGGCAAAAAAGTGGACGACTCGGGAAGAGGAAGCGGCAGTACGCAAATTGGATATGCGCAGAAACTGATTGGCTAGCAGTGTACTTCATTTTTCTAGAGCCGTGAAGCTGATTGATGATGCTGTTTACTAGGTAGGGAATAGTAAGTTCATATATCACGGCTCAATGATATATACTGTGAGCGGTAGTATCCAAATAGAAATCCGAGTTGATTTTAGTAGGTTCTTTTCTAATAGGAATATTAGGATTGGTACCTAGTAAGGGTGCAAGGGTCACATTTCACAAATTGCAAACAGAAAGTGATACTTCTAGAGCTGCATCTCGGATAGTGACATACTACATCATTCCGATGCGCTTTAGCCCAGTCTGGACAATAAATTACACGAATATACTTGTTACAGCAACACTATGATCTTGGCTCATGAATATTACCGTCTTTACGACCTTTACGGTCTGTACGGAGTACTAGAGTCGCCTTTGCCACACTCCACAGGTTCCGGTTATGCCTCACGAGTCAAGTCAAGCGCCCATGTCTTGCAGCTTCACCAAGCGAGCTACGCGAGAAATTTTATAAATCATTTAAGCGAAACATCGTAATTTGATACATTCGTGGGATATGCCGCCGGTTACATACAAAAACCAGAATAAAATCCAACGTAGAAACAGAATAGAAATAGAAAAACACAAAATAGCCTGCCCTATCCCCAGATTTGCCTTGCCGAACTCAGCAGCCGCTGTATTAGAGTGGTGGAGTCCCCGCGGAACCGAGTCATCCAAAAATCTCCGCGCATATTTTAATCAAATTCTCCGTGAGCGAATTCTCTTTGATGTCGATCAACTATTCGCTTTGATCTTGAATGGCTCCTGGATCCTATCGCTCGTCGATGACTGACCAACTATCACCCCCATCTGTGTCGGAATAGTCACTCAAGCTGTCTGAATCCGAGTCGAGATCGTAGTATTCCTGAGCCGGGAGAGTTGGAACCATAGAACGGGCTGTGCTCATCATAGACTGGGCAGTGGGGGCCATATATCGATCCAGAGCCTCGATGAGTCTGAGACAAGACTCTGCCAGATTCTCCTCGTCACTCTCATACTCGTCGTCCGTTTTAATAACTTGATAGTCCTCGGGGCTCTCACTTACGTCACCGTGTTCTCCCTTCTCTGATTCCCCTTCGTCGCTTCCACTCCCCTCATCTTGCGGCGGGGGCATGTGCACATCATTAAGCGGCCTACATTCTTGGCGGATTTCATCTTCCTTCGTTACCTCGTCAGCATTCGCATCAACAAAATTCATTATTGACTTAAAAATTGACGAGATGAAACTAAAGCCCGCCATTTTGGAGTTGTATTACGAGAGCAGTTGTTCGATGAATAGTGAATTGGGGCTGTAGCTCTGGCTAGCTTTGAGGAGGTCTGCTTAAGAAGGAGCGGATCTCATTTCCACGGGTTGAATTGAAGGAAATTAAATTGTGAAAACAGCTGAAATGATGGGAGTTCGTTACTGTCGATTACCTGTTGTTACGGCTGTCAACTTGCCACGCTATCTTGTTTGGCTTCAGTCGCTGTGTTTTTTGACCTGGTCTCGGCATATTTATTATATGCACAATGTTGCATGTCTTCTCAAACGAGAAATAATCATTAGTTGTACAAATCAGTGTCTGTAAGTGGTATTCCTAGACACTTTTTTGTTCTTTCACTAGAATTCAGCGAGTGTATTAGTTGAAAGGCCCAGAAACGCTAGAGGTGTATTTCACCATTGTTGCGACAGATCCTTATTTGAAGGCCGTTTTTTGGCCTCCGAGATGAATATTTATTGAACTAACTACTTACGAATAATAACAATGCAATTCTTTCTTCAAAGTGAAGTCAAGTCAATACGCTGATTGCAGAAATGAGTACATCAAATACTGACTTGTAATTTGGACAAAGAGAAGGAATAGAAAAAGAGAGCATACAACACAATGAAAGTCTTTGTCCAGCAATTTTGAGTATCTATTTGTTCTTTCATTGGTTTGCAATAGTTATTTGACCATTAACAAGTCATTATCACTATCACTGACTTATTCCATCATAACATCTAATTTTAGGCCTGTAGTCCCTTTCGCAGTTCTGAACTAATCTGCGCAATGCTCTCTTCTGTCGTCTTCTGCCCCGCCATCAGATACAGTACGTTTCCAAGCACTCTGCAGTGTACGTTCCATGACCCGTTGGCGCCCTCCGAATCCCCTGAAATGAGGGTATCGCGAAGGTCTTGCGCGGCATTGCTAAAGTAGCCCGTGCTGCCGGATGCGTCCTTGATGTGGATTGCAAGAACGCTGCCGAGAGCCCAGATGCCCGAGACGCGGTCTTTTTGGCGGGAAAGGTCCTCTACCAGATCACGAGGCCAGGTTGACCAGACGTTGGCAGAGGATTGGCCGCTTGGGAGAGACGTTTCGGAAGATTTCCAGCCTTGTGACTTTGCCCAATCCCATGAGCCGTCTTGATCCATCTTCTGCAAATCATTCAGTGATTCCACGGCGACCTGACAGCCTACAGGATGTGCCGTGTAGCTATGGCCGTGGAGAAGTGCATCGGTTTTATCTTGAGAGCTGAATGACTGGAAGATATTCTCCGAAGCAAGCGTCGTACACAGCGGAACAAGGCCTCCTGTAAGAAGCTTCGCGTGAACGGAGATATCAGCATATGTGTTAAGGAAGGAAGAAGACGTAAAGCGACCGAGACGGTAGAGGCCGGTGAAGACCTCATCAAAAATGATGGGAAGGCCTGTCCATGCGTTGGGATCACTGGGAGTTTCTTCAACAGCGGTACCAGGTTTGCGGAAGAGATCTGGGGATTTGCGGACAACGTTGACGAGAGCGCGCTGGAAGAGAGGATCTCTGTAAATAGAAAATTAGTAAGATCTTTCAAGAGCTGATGAGAAGGTAGATTCTTACACTAAGGCCATGCCTCCAGCACCAAGAACAACAGGCTCGATAATGACCGAACCGAACCGACGGCCTTGTTTAACAAGTCGCTCCAAAGATTCTCTGAGGAATGCTTCATATCGAACATGGTGACCCTTCTGCTCTCGGCTTTGGACATCGAAAATTTCCGATAGTGAGCTGAAATCTGCATCCTCACCCAATACCTGTCTCAGCTCCTCAGGAACATTCACACGCCACTTTCCATCAATGCACAGAACAGTCGGATAGTCGAACCAATGGCCCTTTCCATCGTACCACTCAACCTTTTCATTATAGCCACTGGGTTCCGAGCAGTCCATGGCACCAATGGTATCACCATGGTATGAGCCCTTGAGGCCTACAATCCCGAGTTTCTCCTCCTTGGCCCATCCGTATCGAAGTTTTGCTGCTCCAAGGCCCATCTTGAGAGCCACCTCGATACCAGTGCTGCCGTTGTCAGAGAAGAACACGCGGTCGAGGCGAGGACTGTTCATCCCTTTGAGAAGAGTTGAAGAGAGCTCCAGAGCAGGGCGGTGGATGCCACTGGCGAACATGACGTGGCCGTAGCGGCCGGCGGCGTAGGCGGCTGCGAGAGTAAGCTTAGGGTTGGCATGACCGAGGCCCTGAGTCCACCAAGATGCTGAGCCATCGAATGAAGCGCGGAGGAGGCTGTCGTTCTGTGAAGAGGATGATGAAGAGGAGGGGGCGAGAGTCTGGAAGTAGTCGCCGTGGGCTGAGTCGATGACGTTGATGTCTTTGGGGGTGAGTAGACTATGTTGAGTGAAGGGATACCAGATTTTCTCTAGAGCCTGAGTAGCCATGGAATCCAAGGACGCGATGCGTTGCTCATGACGCTTATCGAGATGTGAGATGACATCGCCTGTATTTTTACCCTGTGATTGCTCTTCGTAGTACTGAGCCATTGCTCGGACATCTTCCCCAAGGCTTGATTTCCTCTCAGGCGGCTCTACTACCCCAGCGACGGGCACATCGTGATGCTCTGCAAAGTACTCTGAAAGATAGTCAAAGTTCTGGTACTTGTCCTCCTTGAACAGCACCACCGACTCAACATCATAACCCCGCATGCGAAGCGACTCAAAGGCTGATATCGTCTGAGAGATACCTCCTAGCCGAGAATCACCAACAAGAACAACAGGTAAACGGAGAGGCGCATACATGTCCGCCTGAGTTGTCCCTGATGGACCAGGCGAATGAACACCTCCCGCAGTTTCAACAAAGAGCCATTTCCGGCCTATGTTGGCGCATTGAGCTGCGTAGTCTCTGCATTGGAAGAGGAGGGTATCGTTGGAAGGGATTGTCTAGTACGGGGAGACGGCAACGGTGAGAATTAGATGTTTTCTTCGTAGAGGTATTGAACATAGACTTACAGAGTTGGAGAGCTTGGCGGCAATGTGTGGGCTAACTGGGATTTTGTACTGGAAGAGAGTCTTGTTGGAGACATCAGGAGCGAATTTTGATATGTGACTGCATAGACGATAGATGAGTTCATCAGCAATGCCATCCTCGTTAGCGTCAGGTGAGTTGTATCATTCTTCATCTAAATCTTCATCGTTAACCCCACTTCTAATAGCTGCTGCCAATGTCTCTCGTTTCTTGACTTCTAGCCTTCAAAAGGGCAATCACTTACACCGATCATCAGCCTCGCTATCCGGCCCCGTAGAGACAGGCTTCAAGAACGCTACGCTACGTCCTGTCGTCCTCGCAGCCGCAGCCTTGCAGAGCAGCGTTGAGAAGACCGTCTTCCCCACCTCGGTGTTGGCACCGAAGATTTGGTACGCGCGCAGGGAACGCCAAAGCGGCGATGCGAGCGGCGGTGGCGGCTGTGGCATGGCGACAGTTCAAAAGAAAGAGATGAGAAGAACTTGATTGAGTTTCTAGCCCTGAGACATGAAAAGCGATTTCTTTGTATTCTCCTCTTTGGCTTGTTTTGTGTTGTCTTTGAGGCTGAGAGAGTTTAGAACGGATGAGTCTCTCCGGCCGAATTAGGAATCCAGATGCCCAGAAGGGTAATGGCGGCCACTAAGCTGGAGCTTCTTGGCAGTGCGAATTGCAAATTGTATTTTGTTCTCTCCCTCTCTTTCGTTTGTCATTTTTGTTGGGGACCGTGCCGATCTCCGTTTGTCCAGGCCAAAGTGGGGGTTTCTACAGCCCGTAACAGCTCTTGGTGCGCAAAGCCGAAGAGCTCTACAGTACCTGACACGGGCTTTGAAGCCTCGAAATCCCTCATTGCTACCTATTAGAGCCGGACAACCAAGCTGTCAATTCGTTAGTATACCGGAGGCAATCTACCAACGTTGCCCTAACACGGATAAGTGGGCTTTTTTAATTGAGAAATAGGCTTTTAAAAGGCGTAGAGTTACGGTTGAGCTTGGCAATTGGGCATAGCTTGATGTAGTGGAGCAGATATTGGCTTATTTTTTCTAAACCCATGTGATGAGCAACTAATGCGAGAGTGGGATTCTCTTGCGCGGACGCCGATACAGGCCGAATGTGACTGCATTCATGTGTATGGATTGTTGTTTATGGCAAAGCGTGCATGCATCATTCAAACGGTATTGCAAAAGTTCAATTGACGAGACAAGCCTGAGTTGAGACGATCAATTGAGCCAAACGAAGCCGGTAGCCAGCAACCATGGCCTCCAATCTCGACAAGACCCTCGCCAACATTCTCTCATTACGTTTGTCTCAAGGCCGCCTTCGTCGTCTGACAATTCCTTCTGCCAACTCTGTCGACTTTTCTTCAAACAGCTATCTATCACTTTCGTCCAATCCAGCTGTCAAAGCTGCCTACTTGTCTTTCGTCCAACCCTACCTGCAGTCAGCAGATTCCGAAGCCGGCTTTGGCCTTGGATCTGGAGGCTCTCGGCTATTAGACGGCAACTCAGCATTCACAGAAGATCTAGAAGATCGAATTGCCAAATTTCACGGTGCAGATGCAGGACTGTTGTTTAACTCTGGATTCGAAGCCAACACAGGATTATTCGCCTGTGTGCCGCAAAAGGGAGATGTGATTGTTTACGACGAATTGATCCATGCCAGTGTTCATGATGGCATGAGATTAAGCAGGGCGCAAAGAATATCTTTTGCACACAACCAGGTCTACGAAGGCTCTACAGCAGTATCAGAAACATCAAATGAGAAGAACAAACGCCAATGCCTTGATTCTCTGTTGAGAAGCCTAACAGATGGCATTGAAGGAGCAGATGTACGGAATGGGAAGAAAAACATCTTTATAGCAATTGAAGGAGTGTACAGCATGGACGGAGATGCAGCACCGTTGAAAGACATTGTTGAATGTGTGGAAAAGAGACTGCCTCTCGGAAATGGCTACATCATTGTCGATGAGGCGCACTCTACGGGCATATTTGGCCATCAGGGAAGAGGGCTCGTATGCCATCTTGGGCTTGAGAGCAGGATATGGGGCCGTGTGCACACATTTGGAAAAGCTATGGGATGTTCTGGAGGTGAGTTTCGTCATCTCTCTTCATTTTCTTTACTAAATTTACTAATCGAATGTTTGCATGGGGATAGCCATTGTGCTATGTTCTTCGGTAACAAGATCATATCTCATCAATTACGCCCGCAGCTTCATCTATACAACCGCCATGGCCTTTCCTTCTCTCGCTAGCATACGCACAACCTACGACTTTCTAGCGCAGGGCCATGCGGACCCTTTGCTTCAGCATCTCCAGTCACTTATACTCCATATGCACAATCTCCTCACTGGGATTATTGAGCAGCATCATCCTTCACCAGAGCTATTTCGCGTAAACTCAGAGACGCCGCAGTCACCAATCCTACCACTGTTTACGAGCAGAGCAAGGAATTTGGCGCAGTACTGCCAAGAGAGGGGCTTCACTGTAAGACCAATTGTAGCACCAACAGTTCCAGCTGGACAGGACAGAGTAAGAGTGTGTCTGCATGCTGGAAACACCGTAGAAGAGGTAGAAGGGCTGTGCAAGGCGGTAGAAGAATGGATCAAGGGCGCCATCAAAAGCAAGTTATAGAATCAGCATAAAACAATTGTGCTTATATATGTAGAATAATCTCACTAATGCTATTCCTGTGATACTCTCTGCGAGAAATCATTTTCTTTATCCCCTTTCTGCATTTCCTATTTATGATGAAAAAACCAAAATCGTAAAAAAACAAACTCATGAACGCTCATCTATGCGCTTGAGGGGTCAACCGGCTTCTTATCAAAGCTCTGCATGGGCTCCAGTCCCCATCGGCCAAACATGGCGCTGTCCTCATCCCAACCATTGCACTCCGTCGTCAACATCTTCTCTCCAGTGAAGATGGCGTTGGCACCAGCCATGAAGCAAAGCGCCTGCTTCTCCTCCGACATGGTCTTGCGGCCAGCAGCAATACGGATAATAGTCGCAGGCATCACCAGACGGGCTGTGGCAATGGTGCGCAGCATGCTTGTAAAGGCAATGGGCTCGCGATCACCCAGCGGGGTTCCCTTGATCGGCACAAGGGCGTTGACTGGGAAGCTCTCCGGGTGCTTGGGCAGCGTGGAAACAGTGTGCAGCAGACCAACTCGGTCCTCTGATGATTCACCGAGGCCCAGGATACCGCCAGAGCAGACGTTGATGCCAGCATCGCGGACATGGCTCAGCGTAGTGAGACGCTCATCGTACGAGCGAGTCGAGATGATGGAAGGGTAGAACTCGCGGCTGGTGTCGACGTTGTGGTTGTAAGCAGTCAGCCCGGCGTCTTTCAGCTGGCGCGCCTGCTCGGCATCGATCATGCCCAGCGTCACACACGCCTCCATGCCCATGGCCTTGACGCCCTTGACCATCTCGACGACGTTCTTCAGGCCAGACTTGCGGCCGCGCATGTCTCTCCAGGCGGCACCCATGCAGAAGCGTGTGCTGCCGTTGGCACGAGCCTGGCGCGCGGCCTCCAGCACAGACTCGACCGATTCCATCTTCTTAGCCTCGAGGCCCGTGTCCTTGGAGTATCGAGATGATTGGGCGCAGTATGAGCAGTCCTCGGAGCAGCCGCCCGTCTTGATGTTCATGAGCGTGCATAGCTGAACCTCGCCGGGGCTGTGGAAGCGGCGATGGAGCGATCCCTGGATTGAGTCGTGTTAATCTCAGTTGTTTTCGGGCTGTACCATCAATTGAGTGACTTACAGCCTGGTAGGCCAGTTCCAGCAGAGGCTGGTAGTAAATGGCCGAAATCTCCTCCTTGGTCCAGTTGTTGCGCGGCTGCGTTGCTGCCACAGCCTCTGCCACCAGCTTCTTGCCATCCAGGCCCGATTTCTGCTGCTGCGGGGGAGGGGGAGGGGCAGCTCCAAAGTTGACGGGAGAGTCGACGGCGGTGCTGTTGGCTCGGCTGTTGATTCGCACCACGGCTGGAGTTTGTCTGAATGAAGGCGAGAAGGACTGGGCCAATCGGCCAGCTCTTAAAGTTGTTGTTGATACTCTCATTGTTGTGGTTGTTGTGTTGTGAGTTGCTCCGCTGTAGTTGCAAGAGTTGAATAGTACTGATCGATAGACAGACGGCAGCTCTGACTCGCTACTATCCAGTAGCTGAAAAGAGTGGGCAGATCGGGGTTTGGCTCGATGTGTTTCAATGGCGCAATGCGTTCAATCGTATGCTCAAAGTTTACAGTGCATGCATGCGCTACAATTGCGAACGAACTTGATTAGGGACTTCAGCGCAACTCCTTGTGATTAGTCGAATTCCCTCAACCTTTCCCTTCTGTTCCTGTCGTCTTAGTCTATTTGGCTGTTTGTCTAGCTGCGGCTTACCTTCTCGGCCCTCCGCATTGGCGGATCTTCGGCGGGGCATGCTCTCGTCTCCATCCAAATCCGGTTTCGGTTTTTGTTGGGCTGTGCTATCTAACGGCAATCTCTCCGTAATCTGTTGTCATTTAGATGCGTAACGCGGCTGTCTCTCTGCCGCGTGTTGTGTTATGGGGTAGCAACAAAAAACGCCTCGGTTATCGAGTTACCAATACTAAATGAGCAACACGGGTGGCTTCGGTTCAGCTTGACAGCGGCTCGGCAGCCTTTTTTTGTCTTTCTCCCTTGAGCCGAGAAACGTAAAACAAGATGAGTGGCATCAATCTAATCAACTGAGGCGCTTGAGGAGGATATAACTCGGCTCCAATTTGTCTGTGAAGACGGCTCATAAGGATGTGCCTCTGAAAAACAGCAATTAAAACAACCCTGCCTTAGTCAGCAATAGAGGTAATTGTTGCATATACCTGGAGATCTGGACTCCATAATCTTTTCCCTCATGACTCTTAGAATAATCTTTTTACTATTATAAACTTCGATTCAGTTACTTCTATCAAAACATTTACCTTGCTTCTCTAATTGTTACTTTGTGTTTGTCTCGGTAGGTATGTTGTACTAAAGTACACTTTTAGTGCCCGTGTCGGGTTTGAGCGTTGCGAAATGGCCGTCTAGGCTCGGAATCCCAATATACTTTTGATAAGTATATTCTTGATACGTACATGTTTGAAATGATTTAAGCAAAGGAGATTGGAAGGATTATACCTGGTAATTGTGTTAAAGAAAAAGTTTCGAGCAAAGGGCGCGCTGCTATGCAACACTCATACTAATTGAAGCTCTAGTTTATGGTGCTAACACCCGTGCTCGGTGTTGTCAGTGCTATTGGCTTCAGTCCTGCCCTTATATTTGGATTCGTCAATGTCGCTGGCTGCCACCATATCTTCATCCGCAAATGTGGCATGATCTTGTTAAGAAGATGATACAGATGAGGGTTTTGGGACCGGTAAATGCCGCCCCGCCATTGATGAAGCATTCTGACTGAGCCTGGCATGGAGCGATGTAAGGCTGTTGACATTCTCCCTAACTTCATATCATTCTAAAGAATGGCTCTGTAGCATGTTGCGCATCATATTTCTGGCAGAAACTACATAATTGCTGTCAATAGGGCCTCCTTATCCGAGAGTATCTTCGTTAGGATCTCCTTGCCCTCGGAATATCGGCCGTGCGCGTCGAGTGCTTCAGCTTGCTGCAAACAACTCTCAACAACAGGTGCTTCATCTATTCAACTTGAACCAGTACCCTTGATTCCAGGCTCTAGGATATAACGAACGCGAAGACCCCATAGGATACTATCCATCTTGACGTCATATGTTGGATTGCTCTGGTTTCCTTGGCCCTGAAGTCTCTCTCGGACCTGTAACCTGCCCCAAATATCTGGCTCGCCAGGTGTATATTCGATTGCAGGAGGCTCAATAATGTCGCTAGATAGCCTCATATGAGATGAGACAGACCAATAGTGCAAACTAGTGGCCATCTCTGGACCACCATCGAGAGATTATGAGCAGTGGACTCGTCAACAACTTGCACAGCAGTGTGACATTGATCCTTGCTCGTTTTCCTGGCCGGGGATTCAAATTCTGGCAAAGTTGCTACTGCGCCTTCATCCGTTTTGAGAAACTTAGGGTTGTTGATTGATGATGATACGCTTGTACCGCTGTTTGGGGCTCCAGAGTCGGAATTAGGACGGCGGCTAATGTCGTGCGAGAAATTGCTGCCCTCCAAACAGTTACCACTGCTTGACTGCTCAGACTCAAGTTCCACACATTGCAATTCTAAGAAGTCCCCCGGGATTGACACTTGATATAGGTATAACAGGTGTAAAGTAATATGATCATTGAGACTAACGGACGCGTCGTCTGTATATTCGTTGCAAAAGGGGCAACTCTTTAATAATGGCCAAGACGGAAGAGACCCATAACATTCCTTTGTGAGATCGGCCAACTCGTCCTCAGTTGCATCGCCGCAATGATGGTCGATTATGTGACGTCTAAAGCTCTGTTCCTCTTCAAAATACTGCACTGAATCGTGGCATCCATCGTAACAAGCCCACCCCCGGCGCGCGTGCTTTGTCTCGATGTGCGAGATCCAATCTGCGTGGGACTCATACCTCGTGTCTGGCGTAGGACATGATTCTAGGACGCATATGAATGGTGCGAGGTCTTTGATGATTTGCTAGCTACCTTCAATTAGCAAATGTCAAAACCTCGAAAGGATCGTGGCACTTACGACCAATTCTCCTCTGTGTACTCTTCTGCGGGGCACACTACAAAGCATTGAGGGCATTCAAGCTCAGTTTGGCCTACAGGCATTTTAGGGCGACGCGGGAGATTTTCAGCCATGTTTTGAGCTTTTTTGTGTTCCAGAATTGTGTTCATCTGCGGTAGCTGATCAATATCCACTGCAGTAGGGATCCGGACAGAATGGGCAGTTCGTGTTCCATGAGTTCGTATCCAGTCTGCCTGCAAGGCTGTCCGAGTATTCTCACAACTTTGGGTAGTGTAGGCTATTCTAATCTTCGACGATGCTTGGGGAGCTGGTACACTCGACTCCAACGCGGATTGCATGATCTGTCTGGATGCAACCTTCCTGCTCGATATGGACCTAAGAAATGATAAGTTTTGTTGTCTCAGGCAGATGGTTTTTGATAGCCGCTCTCTCATTTCCTGTGTTGCATCTCTAAGCGTAGCGTTCAAGTAAGGCAAGATGGTGTCCTGAAACTTTACTGTGAGGCTTTCTCCAGTTATCTCATCGTATTCGAAATGGTCAGGAACTTGTACAAGACTCTGCATGATACCAGATCGATGAACAGCCCGGGTATAGCGGAATAAATGTTTCAGGATATCTCCTACAGTTTCCAGGTTCTCATCGCTAGAAGGATCTCCTGCACTTTGCGGGTTCTCATTATTTGAGCTAGCCCGGCTGCTTGGCTCAACCATGCTAGAGTCACCTACGTCGCATTAGAAAGGTTTTAGCGATTAAAGGCAGAATACATACTGTTAAGGGCTTCGAGGAGGTAAACGAGTAAATCTTGCATCAAAGAATGTGATACCACATCCTTCCTCAAGCGACAATCCAACGAGTCTCGCTTATCGGAGGGAGCAGCATAGTACTTTACCCACAGATTAAATTTAAAGAGGTGGCTCTCTATTGCTGTTCGTTCTTCGGGATAAGTTGTAGCGGATACAAGATCCTTGTTGAAGAGCTCTGCACACTCTTTTGACAGGGCCAAGATGGACATGGCGCTGCACTGTTCGGTTGTCGATGTGCCTGATCTCTTCAATTTGGATTGTGAGGTAAGGAGAAGACGTTGATCGCCCTTATCGGAAAGTCGACAAATAGATTGATTGTATTGAGAGAATCTCAGAGAGAGGGTAAGCGAAGAGCTCAAGTTTTAAGTGGCTGTACAGCACAAAACTTTATTGCAGGGTTCTTGTTGTGAAGTCGCAAGTTGAGAGGTTGTGCTCAAGTACATATTTGCTCAAGCAATCAGCAATGAGCTGCGCATTTTCACGCGGATCGCCGGAACCACTTCAGCAAAAGACAAATAAGCCTTCATCTTCTTTGTCGACCACCCACTAGGTGGTCAAACCACCTATTTTCCAACCCAAAAAAAAAAAAAAAAAAAAAAAATCCCTTCACTGTCTTTAGCTTGCCCGGCGGAAAATACGCAGCATCGAATATTGTTTTACCGTTGAAATACTAGTACATACCATTGTAGAACACTTGCTTTCTCTGCCCTCGAGCATGGTAAAGTCTCTGCCTTGTTCTCTCAATGGACGCTATTTTAGGGAATTGAACGCTTCCTTTATCTAGTAATGGCTAGAGAAGAGCGAAATTTACGCTTTGCTATCTTGTTTGATCAAACTCGATGAAGATCTGGACCGCACAGCACATATTTTGAACCGAATGCTCGATGAGAGCTGCATAAACAGCGCCACCAGTGATACACAGCCCAGTGGCGAAGCTCTCCAGCAATCAAGTTTACCGAAGACTGCAAATGTTCTCAAGAAGCTACTCATAGACTGCCAAGTGAAAATCGAGAATCGAGAAGATCTCTTGATGGGCAGGTCTCCATGACTTAGATGTCACTGATGCACAGGCCAATTCTGAGTCCAAAAAGCATCCGAAGCCCTGAATCGACATGGATGCCTTCCAAGCCTTGAAGGCCATTGCCATATCGGTAATCTCGGAGAATGCGTAGAGGCCGAGTCTTATTCAGCATCACAGCACATCATGACGGGAATTGAGACAACTCCTTATCCATCTTTCTCCTTTCAGGTTCAAGATTTCCTTTGGAGTGCAAATTGTGCCTCTCGCATGCTTCCAAGTAAGCACTGTGTCATCTCCCTCGGTTATGGCCTGACTGACTTGTCAGCCCAAGGGCCGCAACCAAAAATCTCGACTCATTGTCCTGAGCTACCTAAGGTAGATGTAGTGAGCAAGCATGCAAGCTGCCGCGAAGTCAACTGCGGGCCTCGCCTAGTACACAGCTTCTTCGCGGTTAATCAATATAATAAATACATGGACTTGTAATTTATTAAATCTTGCGCCTTCATGTCCCATTCACTTCTCTGCAAGATCTAGCTTTGTCTAAATGCATTTCAGTTACATGTACTTAACTAATCCCGCCATTTCCCCTCACTGCTCACCTAGGCATACTGCTGTATGATGCAGAAGGCTGCTTGCAGCCATGCCAGTGTCTTCTGCCCACTCCCTCTTCAAATACAGCGGAGGCTTACATGTAGGTACATGTAGTCTACATCGAGCCAGGGTCACCCAGGATCTAAGATACGGGGCTACCCCAGAACCAGCCACGGCGCTAAATCAAACACATTTGCCGCCATTGGCATCCCATTACAACTCGTATGAAACAAGCGAGCGCGTAAAATCTTTATCATCATAGGTGGTTAATAACAAGTTCTTTAATCCGACCGTAGTTATAAGATTCCTAATCTTTGTCATTTGCTAGTAACATTCACAAATGCGTTCCGCTGTCCCCCAATTAATTGGAGCCCGGGGACACAATGAAGTCGATAGCGACAGGGCATCCTGCATGTTGGCTGGAACACATATCATGAAGTCGGCTTGCCCGAGAACCCCTCTCATCTATTGCGAATTCTCACCTTCTGGATGATCAAGCGAGAGAATCTAAATCAGAAGGGAAGCGGTGCGATTGCTGGAGCGGCTGTGGTGACTGAGCGCGTCTTTATTAAAATTATCGCGAATACTCTCCTCTGGCTCTTCTGATGCTAGGTCCACCGTGTCGTTCAGCTCGCGGACTGTATCCGCTGACAGGTTTCGTGGGGCTCCACGATGGTTACATCTGCTCACTTATCGCCAACACGCATGCTATTTACGTCCTGTTTACAAGCCCCGCCAATGAGAACCTCTGCATTGAAGCGGAGTTCAATTTTATTCTTTCCTACATGGACCAATCTAGCTTCCTCTCTTGCCGCTGGGTCACACCCAGTGGGTTAGTATCGGACTACCACATGTTACAGAACAACAGTTGTGCTATGGACGGTGGCTGACGTATATATTCCGCAGCCCCATGTGCTGAAGAAAAAACAAGAGCTGAGATTGACCTTAATATTTTCTTTACAAGATCAGGACCAATGTGGACATCTGACGCATCGGCCCTCTGTTCCAACACCTTCGATACACCACGCAAGTTGTCGTGTTACAAGCACAATTGTGCATAATATTCCAAATATGGCTTCAGTAAAAAAGGCAGAGGAGGTTGTCCGCCGCCTAACCAGGAAGTATGGATACTTGAATGAAGAAATGATGAGCGATATCGAAAAATGGAAACCAGAATACCGTCGCGAAATTGATGAAAACTGGCTTGCGATGGAGAATACCGCGGCGCACTCAATCAAAACGTCTGTATTGCACAAAGTCCTCAAAATCTACACATATGCTAACAAATCCTAGCCTGGCCAAGCAAATTTATGGCAGCGGTGCTCGTTTTGTTTTTGAACTCCTTCAAAACGCTGAAGATAATAGCTTTTCCAAGACCACCGAAGATCCCTACATCTCTTTTAAGGTCTATGAAGATCGTATTGTTGTGGAGTGTAACGAAGACGGCTTTACCGAGCGGGACTTGGTAGCCATTTGTGCAGTTGGGCAGAGTACCAAATCCACTTCGTATGGCTACATTGGCGCAAAGGGTATCGGGTTCAAGTCTGTGTTTATCGCCGCTTGGAAGGTACATATCCAATCTGGAAACTTTTCGTTCGAGTTCAGACACAAAAGGGATGACCCTGGACTGGGTATGGTCAGGCCCATATGGATACCAACAAATGAGAAGCTGAAAGGGCCATTGACACGTATGACTCTTTATTTCCATGACGAAGGAGACAAGACCGAACTTCAACGCCTCAAGTCCATCATCTTCAAACAGCTAGACGACTTACAACAAACGTCTTTACTTTTTCTGAAGAAGCTTCAAAGGATAAAGATGGTATTTTACGACAAAGATGACAGAGTTGAGAAATCGAAAGAATTTCTGAAGCGCCAAGTCGATCAATATCGTGTAGCTTTGGACACAGATTCTACCAAAGGCAATAAGACAAGGACAGAAAGCCAAATATATCATATCACGACATCAACAGCACACGGCCTAGCAAGGAGCGATAATCGCGACCTCCCTAAAACGGATGATACTCAAGCTATCTCGACCTCTGCCGAGGTCGTTCTAGCATTCCCTCTCACTGCAGAATTCGAACCGTTTGTCAATACAAAGAGAAAGCAAGAAATATTTGCATTCCTACCCGTGAAAGAATCGGATTATAAGGTGAGATCCCATATGGCTTCACTATAGCCCAGGCTATTTACAAAAGATGATTAAGTACTCACGCCATCCAGTTCCTCATTCACTCCGATTTTGATACCAGCGCCAATCGCCAAGACATTATCACCACCTCCACAAGAAACGAAAATCTTCTTGATTGGATAGCGAAGGCATTCCTTACCGCCATCAAACAGTTTTGCAAACACGATACTTTATGCTATGAATGGCCTCTGTTTCTTCCAAATACTGAAGGTGCATTGGATACGTTTTGGGCCGAGCTAAATATCAAAATCCGAAAACTTGTCATGACGAGTCCTACTCTCAAGTCACGTCATCGAAAGGGCCTGCGAGTGATCACAGAAATCTCGATTCTTACTAAAGATGCGACATATGAGGGAGGTGCGCCATTATTTGACGACCCGGACAAGGACCCTTTTCTTTCATTAAAGTATTCCAAGCCTGTAAAGAATATTCTGAAGGGTTATGGACTCAACAATGTTTCACCAAACGCTATCTTGGAATTGCTTGAAAGCGATGTACGCAGTCTCAACTCTAAACTGCATGGAAAAGAGATGGACGGGGACTGGTATTCAGCTGTGGCTAATCTTCTTTCTTCGTGGTTCGATCGCAATTATTCTATGGCTAATCGGTTAAAGCAATTACCTTTGATACCCTTAAGAGATGGGAATTGGACCTCTGCGGCGCTGAGTCCTATATATTATCCATTGACAAAAAACGTCCATATCCCTAATCAGCTGGATATTAGGGTTGTACTTGTTGATACTATATTTGACGACAATTGGAAGAGACTATTTGATCATCTAGGTGTTTTAGAAGCGGACATAGCTGCAGTCAGGGCATCAATACTGAGGGCATATGCATCGAACAACAGTCTGCGCCTATCAAGTCATAAGGACTTTTTGCGTTACTTATACCGCACACACCAGCCTGGGATATCGACCGAAACAGAGCTTTCATTCAAGGTTGCGGTGCTGGATAAGCAGAAAATCCATATCCAGCCACACAAGATTGACATTTATCTTCCCGGAAAGATCTCTGATAGTTTTAGCCCACAGTCTCTTCTTGCGCCTGATGGAACAGCTCCGGGGCTGTCTTTCAAAGTTATTCACACAAAATACATGATGGAAATCCCAGAGAAGCCTGATCCAAATTTCCCATCTTGGGAGAGGTGGCTGTTCGACTTTGTGGGCATACGAGAGCGGTTACGGCTTGTCAATACCAGTGGAGGGGCTTTATCAGAAGCTTTACTTTATGTCCACGAACATCGCCCTGAGAAATTCCTTGGGCTGCTGAATTATCTCTGGCAAAATGAGGATCCAAAAACCAAGAGGGGCGACATTCTACGGCAAAACATCAGAGCTCTGCCCGCTAAAGAACTTTGTGGAGTGAGCTACACCATCTCCTTTGGAAACACATGGCTCCCATGTGAAGGTCTTCGCGACCACGCCTCGCTATATATGGAGTTTCCAATGCATTTTCCCTTTCTCAAGATCGACAGCACCGAGACAGATGATAGATTCAACGTTGAATGGAGCTTTTTCGCAGACCATTTCGGGGTTAACAAGGACAAAACATTGGGTTTCTACTTGACTATGATACAATACATTCAGAAATCACATTTGAATGCAACAACTGTATCAGTGCTACAGTGCCAGAAGATTATGGCCTTATACGCTGCCATTTCCTCGATACTCAAATTGTCCAGAAACCAAAAAAGGGATCAACGCATAATTAAGTAAGCACGAATACAGCTCTTTACGTGCGACTGCTAATCAATTGAACTAGAGATTTCTTCGCAAAATGCGGAATATTTATACCAAATGGCAAGGATTCTAGCTGGACATCGTCTTCTAACTGTTTGTGGCATGCTCCCCCAGATATGATATCGAGATATTCTCTCAAAGACTTCTATTCGAGAATCGTAGATGACGACCAGTTGGAAGATATAGAGCGTCTCTTTCATAAGACCGTTGAAATCCCTTCCGCCTCTTGGTCCGACATTGTGACGGAATTAGAAAAATTGAAGGACGCGGGCTATAACGGCGACGACTTTCAACGAATTGTTCAACTGTACAGGTATTTGAGAGGACTTAAGCTCCCGACAACTAGTTTGAGGTGAGTTTGATGATACACGAAGATCTGGCAATTTTGGGAAATAAGCTAAATGAAATGCAGAGAGATATTTGCAACGAAAGAACTCATACTTGCTAAAAGTCACGGCTTGTGGCGGTGGTGCAACACCTCCGATTGCCTGTGGTCTAGTAAGGTCGAAATTAGGGGAAAATCCATTTTGGATTCGGACTACGAAACACTCAAAGACTTTTTTGTTGGAAAGCTGGGGGTCACATCGCTCACCATTCAAATGCTTTACGACGAATTGATACAGCCCTCCCCACAGAAAGACCGTAATGACCTGAAAGATGCCATCTTATCGTTTAGCAGCTTACTCCAAACCGAGCCAACATTGCTAGATCCGCAGCCAATTCTGGATGTGGATAATTTTCCCGTAAGATATTGCAACGGAGAAGTCGCCTTACGATCAGCAAAGGTGGATTTTGCCATCCCAGACAGGGACCCTTTACGCAATTTGTTTCAAGACAAGATCACGATGCTAGATTTTAACTTGGAAGATGTTCGTCGTTTGAAACCATTTTTTGAGTGGGCAAAGCTTGAGGGGAGATACCTATCCAACTGCGTTACAGAGGGAACCTCTGTGTCCAAGATAGGGCGACCAATTTTGATGGAGCAGAGAGATTTGAAGCGTAAAGCTTACTATATTCTCCGGTATGTATAGCATGTGTGTCAAAACGGACCAGCGACGCTGACATTCTGATTTTCACAAACCAGCATTGCGGCTACATTCAGCAGCCCCCGTTATCAGGCAGACCCAACTGGGTTTTACGAGCTCTTACGGGCCATCAAGACGATGGAGACAGCACGTATATCATCTACTCTGACTGTATCTCAGAATAACCAAAACTTTTGCGTCGAAGAAGTTACTGGAAAAGTGCACATAGAGCACATCCCGTCTGAACTCAAGATTTTTGTGCCCCGAGGGAAAAAAGACCAGGGCATCTGCTTCAGCTCTGTACTGCCAAAAAGGTTTGCAGAGTGGCTAATGCAAGATCCGACAACGCAGACAATTGGCGGAGTTGAGAGTGAAATGGTAAACATTCTATCCATTGTCTTCGCATATGATCGTTCACTTCTCAGTGAAACATGCGACCGTTATGGTGTCTTTCAAGTTGAGATTCTAAACGAGGATGCTGAAGATGATGCTGAGGATACTGATGATGACGAAGAGGAAGATGAAGATTATGAGGAGGATACAGAAAACGACGAGGACACTGAGGATGAGGAAGAAGACGAAGGCGAAGATGATGGAGAAGATGGCCACATTGAGGATGAAGATGAAAATAGCGAATATGGACAGCAGCAAGGCCAAAGAACACCATCTTCAGATACACCAGGAAGCGACTCGGAGACACTAGTCGAGAGCGTCATTCGGCAAAGCCATCGGTCAAGTCAACCGCCGCCAGATGGCCAAGCGCGAGGAGATATGCCTTCCCATCGGCAACGTTCAATCGCTCATTCGCGCCTTTCGAACACTCCTGATCAATCTCTGACGCTAGCTGAGAATCGTGAGAGTTTGGCATCTGCGGGACCTTCTGCCGATACACAATATGGAGTGCTTTTGGAAAGGGTTGTTGCCGCAGCTCAGAGTGCAACATTTCCTTCTCAGGGTTCTTTTAATATGAGTGACTTACGCAATAATCTGCCTGGTCAACTCATGGACAACACGTTGGAGAGTTTTGATGGATTGGATATTGTCACTCGATTTCAATCTGCAAATCAGCTGGAGCGCGACAAGAAAGTTGGGGCCGCGGGCGAGCTATTCGTAAGTACTTATCGCAAATAGTGTGACTTTATCTGAGGTTTAACTAATTTCATATTGTAGGTATTTGAGTTACTATCCACACTTGAATTGCCCCGTTGGAGCAATGAGAATTGGCAAAGTACAATCAGAGGCTACGTTAGGGCGCATCCTAGCTATCGCAACTTGGCTAGTTGGCGTGGCAGAGAAACCGCGGACTTGGTATACGACGATACTGAGGGCCAATTCACTAATACTCTTATCGGCTGTGGCTATCTCAATCATGATGAATGGCACAATGCTCGACCAAAGTATTATATAGAGGTAAAAACCACTACAGGGCCACGCGAAACTCCGTTCTACATGAGCAACAGTCAATATGAGCGTGTAAGTAAATTTCAAGAGGGCTGATCTTTGCGAAGACTAACGGTGCATACAGATGAGGCGCACGCATGCGACTCCAAATCGTTCAGAGATATATATGATTCTGCGTGTGTTTTGGCTTAACAGCGATCATATTGGGATGTCTGTATACTTTGACCCTGAGCAATTGAGGCAAGACGGGCGGTTATTATTCACCGCTCAAACATGGTCTGTCACACCAGCTGAGGTGTCCGAAGAATCAGAATCGGAATAATCACTCTATCATAGAATCGCACTGAAGGGCTATCAATAAATTGGGCTCAAAGCTTTGTCAAGCGGGCACGTTACTGTAGACCTTGTCGTCAGATTGAATCATAGCAATACAGAAATCTTTGACCCTGGATCCTTCAAGCTCGCTTTATTTTGTTATTTGACCGCTATTGCCTAACATTAGAACTAGCTCAGTCATCTATAACGGTATGACAATGTGTTACGATGCCAGGCACTATGTTTACTCAATATGACAAGCTTTTATGCACGGCGCGTTGGCTCTTGGCTTCTGTGGCTGAGTCTCCAGTAGATTTATTGGCTTCCATCCACCGCCAACTCTACTTAACTCATTCTAGAGAATTAAGACACTCAGTAACGCCGCTTATACCTATACTATCATTAACAGGTTCATACAGTTTTCGTAAATATTTGGCATAAACTTCTAAATTCGGACAATGGTAAACGCTAACTTGCATACAGTTGCCGCCACTCCACTGCACTTCTTACAAATCGCACCATTCAATGCAAGCCGCCAATTAGGCGTCCGCTCCCCCCTCCAGTCTTCAAAAGATCTGTCAGCTTTCTAGCTCTCCAGCCCTTCTCATTGCGTCATGCGCGTCTAAACCACGAGCTTGCGGGGTCTTTCACGCTTTCACGCTGGGAGACTGACAAAGCCGGAAGCAGAAAAAAGATGCGTAACGGAAGTGCTGCAAGCTCTTGATTTATAAGACTGTTTTTGTAGAATTTAATTAAATACAGCTTCACACCATTCTTTTCTATCTCTATTTTACAATTACTTCTCATTTTCTGCCATTTCTGTAGATCATTTGCAAACTGAATTAACAATTGACTACCGCCAAAATGGGATCCAAGTAAGTCGCTGCTCTCGCTGTATTCACAACATTGATCGCTATCAATTGTGTCTCTCAAAATACAATTTTCGCTTAATCTAAATTACGATCAAATTGACTAATGCAATTATCGCCGATAGCCTTGTCGAGCTCGCAGACCGTCTCCTCAAGAATGGCGCCAACAAGGTTCTCGCCACGCCTCGCCGAGTTCGCGTCGTCTTCAACCAGACCACCATTGTAGATACCACCAAAGCAGTCTGGGTTTGGGAACACGAATGGTACCCCCAGTTTTACATCCCTTCTTCTGAGATCAAGGACAGCACTCTCAGCGATAGCCAATCCGTCAAGAGCGAAGGCAATGCGAAGACCGCCGCCATTGTGAAACTCACTGTCCCAGCAAAGGCGGGCGTACCGGAAAAGACCACAGACCGAGTATTGAGGTTTGACAACGATCCTAGCTTAGGAGACTTGGCAGGCCTTGTGAGATTAGAGTTTGGTGCGATGGGTAAGATCAATTTCTTTTCATTTTAAACGATATCTTTCGTCACCCGCATGCTAACTTCATGATACAGACACATGGCTTGAGGAAGACGTCCGTATCATTGGCCACCCCAAGGATCCGTTCAAGCGCCTCGACTTCCTCCACTCCACTCGTCCTTTCGAAGTCCGCATCGATGGCAAAACTATCGCCAAATCTTCCTACGCCATTCACCTTCACGAGACCAGCCTCAAAACTCGCTACTATGTCCCTCTCGCGTCCATTGATCCATCTCTGCTTCGACCCAGTACTACTACTTCGGTCTGCCCGTATAAGGGCATTGCAGAGTACTACAATGTCGTCCTTGATGGAAAGGAGTACAAGGACATCGTCTGGTATTATAACTACCCGATTCAAGAGAGCATTGCCATTGCCGGCTTGATTTCGTTTTACAACGAGAAAGTGGAAATTCTGTTGGACGGCAAGGCAGTGTAGAGGCAATTGTTTGACTTCAGATGGCATGAACTTAGTGACATAGAGCGAGTTGGTTGGGCATGATCTACGATATGTTATATTACGCAACGTGATAAAATAGCTGAAGCTTCAAAACGAAGCTTTTTCAGAAGACTGGTATGAAATAGAAAAAAATATTGCATACTATCTATCTACTATTTTCCCTAGAAACCGTATACTTCATGTGTATAGACCATTTCCTTCGTATATATCCAATACCCATCACTAACCGGAAAAACAAATAATAAATTTTATATGAGCTAATCTATGACTGAGAAAGAACTTGCCTTGTGATTCAATTCGTTCGCGACTTATCGCATTCATAGCAATTTCCACCATCGCTTGCTCACAGGCGCCTTCCTCACATATAACTGGAGTACGTTTCCAGAACCGCAATATTCTGTGGCATTTCCAGGACACAGCATACTACATTGGGAGCTCGATACGTTTTTCCCCGGCGTAGCACCGGACCAGCCCGCAAGATTGAGCGTATTGCCGCACCAGCACTCTTGACCGTACTCAACACCAGCGTACTGGAACTGCTGGCATTGAGATAAGCAAACCTGTGGCGTCATAGTCGTGCCATTGTTGTAAACTTGAAAGTCCATTAGTTTACCCGCCGATGGCTCTGATACACACCCGTAGTAGGTATAGTTCTTGTCGCCTTGGAAGATAATGGGGCCAGTCGGGGATGGCGATGCAGACGTTGCTGCTGAAGTAGCTGTTCTCAGAGTAGTAGCTGCTCCTGATGAAGTAACTGCTCCTGAAGTAGTAACTGTCTTTGAAGTAGACGTTGCTCCTGACGAAGTAGAACCTGAACTAGTGGCCGCTCCTGAAGTAGCTGTTCCTGATGAGGTAGTAGCTACACTTGAAGAAGTAGCTACACTTGAAGAAGTGGCTACACTTGAAGAAGTGGCTACACTTGAAGAAGTGGCTACACTTGAAGAAGTGGCTACATTTGAAGAAGTGGCTACACTTGAAGTACTAGCCGCTCCTGAAGTAGTAGATGCGCCAAAACTCTTAGGGGCTGCCGAGGTACTAGACGCTGACGCCGTGGTCACAGTCGTGGTATTAGGCGAGAGCATGTATAGCTCGAGTCTGTTGCCCGCACCGCAGTATTCTGTGTCGTCTCCAGCGCAGGGGAATGAACAATCGGCTTGGTTGGTAGCTTTGACAGCGCCTTGCTTCAAAATATTGCCACAGTAACACTCTCGTCCATATTCAGTTCCAAAATAAGTAAAGCCGTTGCAGAAAGTAGCGCAGGATTCGAGTGTCATCGAGTCGTTTGCGTACATCTGGTCAATGATGGCACGATCATTGGGCGGCTCATCCCAGCACCCTTGGAAGTTGTAGTTGTTTACAACTTTCTTAATCGCAGGGCCTGTGGGAGTGGCAACAGATGTAGTTATGCTTGAGCTTGTGGTTGAAGAGACGGTAGTCGGAGGGACAGTGGTTGAAGGGACAATGGTTGAAGAGACAGTGGCTGAGGAGACAGTAGCTGAGGAGCCAGTGCTTGAAGAGCTAGTAGTCGCGGGAGCAGAGCTTGTAACGGGCGTCTTCTTAAGCTGATAAACGTTGAGTCGATTTGGACCGCCGCAGAACTCAGTCGAGTTACCATTGCAAGTCATGCCGCAATCCCCGATCGGCGCAGGAATAGACCCATTTGCGAAAGAGTTGTCACACCAGCATTCGCCACCGTACTCAAGGCCCGCATAGATGTAGCTACCTGACTTGCATGCCTCTATACAATCTGCAACGGTCTTGTTGGTAGTATCCATAAAGTTAGCGAGAGCTCGCGCGTTTGTAGCTTCGGTGTAGCAGCCGATACTAGAATAACCGTCCAATCCGGGGTTGACTGATGGTCCTGTAGGAGTTGGGCTGCTGGACGAGATGCTCGAGCTAGTGCTAGTAGCGACCACAGTCGTGCTTCCGCTGGTGGGAGGAACAGTAGTAGCTATGCTAGAAGTAGTTGAAGTTGATGTAGCGTTGGCAGTGCTGCCGAGTTGATAGACGTTGAGGCGGTTAGAGCCACCGCAGTACTCGGTAGAGTTATCGTTACAAGTCATTCCGCAATCCGTAATAGGGGCAGGAACCGAACCGGCGCCAAACGAATTACCGCACCAACACTAAACACAAAATTAGTAACAGGATCTTCTCCAGTAAACACGGTGCATAAACGATATGACTTACCTCTCCGCCGTATTCGACGCCGGCGTAAGTGTAAAGGCTACTTTTGCAAGCATCTATACATTCCTTCACTGTTCGCTTGTCCGTATCAATCTCATTGGGAAGAGCTCGTGTGTTCGTGGCCTCAGTATAACATCCAATGCTTACATAGCCGTCGACACCGGGATTCACTACCGGACCACCACTTGGCGGAGGAGGAGGAGGAGGATTCGTAGAGTTCGTAGCCAAAGAGTCGGCAAACAGAGAAATAAAGGCCTCGGTACCGTCACCGTTTCCACCACAGACCTGGTTGATATCTCCGTTGCAGTAATAGTTGCAATTAGAGTCATCAACCTTAAGAATAGGAATTGTGTTTCCTGCCCAGCACTCTGTATGATACTGCGTTCCACAGTATGCAAAGTTCTGTGCGGCACATGCTGAAATGCACATTGGATTGGTGTTATTGTCGTTTCCATAAAGCTGAGTAGACAATTGGCGGCCTGGGTTGTTCTCTTTGTAACATCCGACGTAGCGGTATCGGCCCTGATCACTGTTGGGCAGCAAAGGAGGAGCTTGTTCCGAAACAGCTTGACAAAAGAACTGTATGAACTGCTTTCCAAAGGTTGGATCGTTGGTATTCATTGTCCAAGGTGCAGTGCCGTTGTAAGGATCGACGTTCCATTGAGATTTGGGAACAGTGCATGTGAGGGTAGCATTTGCGCTCTCACCCGGAGCCAAGTTGGTTCCTTCAGCAAGGTCTACCTGGTTGACAGCTCGAATAAGACCGGCGAGACCAAAAGGAGGCTTGGAGACAGTGAGAGAAAGGCCAACGCCACCCAGCGGTGCCTTGTTAGTAACGCGGAATTTGAGTGAGCGCTCGTTGTTCTCAGTAACGTTTCCAAACGTAAATGGGGTTCCGTTAACATATGGCACCCAGCCAGAGGCGTCGGGAGTCTGAAACTCGAGCAGCGCGACCGCAGCGGGTCCAGAAGAGCCAGCGATGGAAACCGTCTGGTTGCCACCATTAGAAACAAACGTTACGAAGCCAGAAAAGGTGCCGCTTTGAGAACCATTAAACGTGATTTGGATAGTAGCGCTGGCTGCCGCAGCAAGGGAAGAGGGGATACTCTGCACGACAAATTCACCGACTGTCAAGTTACCCGAGCCGTTCCATGTTTGCCATGGGCCAGTAGCGCTAACATTGGAGTACAGGATACTTTGGAAAGCGAGGGGCCCATTGCCTAGATTGGTGAGGATCATGGTCTCTGTGACGCCATCTGGGTCCTGTCCAGTAACAACACCTTGGAAGGTAAGCGTAGTTGGCGCAACTGATAGCAGCGGGCCTGCGCTCTGTCCAGTGCCGGTTAATCGAGCGTGAGTATTGGGACTGTAGCCAGTAACGCTGTTTGTGGTGTTGACGACAACATCATTTGAGATGAGGCCAACGGTGGTAGGACTGAATGTGGCGTTGATGGTAAAAGAGTCACCAGCATTCAACTGAAGCGGCGTGGTAGGAAGGCTTGAGATCTTGTAATCTTTCGTAGAGTCAAGCGCAACTCCAGTAACAGTCAGGCCAATCAAGGCTGTGCACTTGACCGATTGGGGGCTGCTGGTCGTTTTGAGATTAACATTACCAAAAGCAACAGGCGAGGTGCAGTTGAGAGGTGCGTTCACGGGCGATCCGAAGCCATAGAACAGGCCTTGGTTGGTGCCGACATAGACAATTCCATCGCCAAACACAGGTCGTGTGAATTTCATGACTCCAGGGATGTTGAACGAGTTGATCATAGTAAGCTTGCCGTTTGTGGGAATAGCATTATAAATGCGAAGATTCAGCCCCTGAACATCAGTCACCCAAAAGAGACCCGTACCTGGCTGGCCGTTGAGAGAAGTTGTTGTTCCGTGACTGACACCGAGAACATATGCGTTAGTCTCAGGGGTTTCGGCGACTTTGGTAAATGAAGGAACGCCGCCATTGCAAGAGAATTGAAAGACATTGGATGGATGCTGAATAACGTTGATGTATATGTAGCCACCTTCCAGAGGATAGACACCGGCGCCAGCATAGACGGAGTTGTCGTTCTGGTAGACTTGAATAGCAGCGTCCAAGTTGTTGGGGCCATTTCTGTAACCTCCCAAATTGTCCATATTGAGCCAATACGTCTTGCCACTCTTGCCAGTGACCACACCGATGCGCTTTATGTCGCCGCAAGAAAACTGACTTGGAAGAATCTCAAGAGGACTCGTGCCCAGATCTCTGTCAGCACCGTCTAAAGCTTGCTTCTCCCATGGCATGAAAAAGTCAATCAAATTTAAACTGCCGTCGGTGTTGATTGTCATGTGTACGGCGGCTTCTTCCAAGGAAGTAGGGGGGTTGAAACCCTTGACAGGAACATTGGACAACTGTGACGCGTAACCATTGCCAGTGGCATACCAAATAGAGCCAGCGTCGTCAGAGGCAATGCCTCCACCAGACATCCAAACTCCTGCGCCTCGAATATCGTTGGGCACGCCTTTGCCTTCCATGGCATAGTATTCAACCAGCTTGCCACTGGTCTTGTCCCAGCCGATGATCCAGCCAGTGAAGTTATACTGAACACAGTGTGACGCAAATCCAGCATAGACGAATTGACCAGTGTGTAGCAAAGCAGTGCGCTGGTGGTGAATGCCTCCGTTGAACATTCGCACATCACTGTTGCGAGCAATGACTCCTTCCAGGGGAACTGGGAAGTTGGGCCTCTCGCTCAGATCGTTGGCATCCAACGCATGGATGTAATATCGTCCAGCAGCCAGACCCTGTGGTGTATTGATCGCAGCTTGGTTGGCATATGTCTTTGAGGTGTAATAGATGGTATCAGTGTCAGGATCAATGACACCAGTAGCAGTGACACCGATGTTGGGATTAATATCGACACATCCATCGAGATCGGCAGCCAAGAAGGGAATGTGTAGATTTCTTGAAGCCACAATCGCTCCAGTCTTTGCGTCGAGCTTATAGACATTGTTTTGCGTTGTAGCCACATAAACGTACTGCTTTGTTCCACCACTGGGAGTGTAAACAAGAGGCTGAGAGAATATTTGCTCAGCTGAACCACCGTAGTTGCCAGGGAGGAGAGTCTGGAACAGTTGGCCAAATGAAGAGCTCCCAACGACAGAGGGATCCATATTGTGGTTCCTATTTGCAATTAGTCAATGGCAGAGAAACGAAAAGTGTCAGACTCTCTTACGTTTGGTATCCAGTCCTAGAGTTATCTCCGCCCCAGGTAATGGTATCCGTCGACGCCAGCCCTTGGGCCAGGCCGGCAAAGGCCGTGAAGAGCAGCACGGCTAAACCCATGATTGCGATTATCAACGATGGATGCGAAACTCAGTTGTGTCTAACGGCATTCATGACAGCGGAAGATCGCTCATCTTTAAGTAAATCGAGAAGATAAGGCTTTAGTTAGTCTGCCAAGAGAAAAAACGCATTCAAGGCGGATATCGCCCGTACTCGATATCAGCACCCATGTCCAAGAGCTGAGAGCTGAACAACCCTGGCCAGGCCACGGAATGGCACGAAGCAGCTGTCATGCAATGCTCACCCGCTCGGAACCCTCGAGAACCCATATCTTGCCACTTGGCTAGCTCTATAACTTTGCCCTCACCGGCAGGCTGGTGGAGACACGGGCTGATGGTGCATCGCAAAACTGCAGCCGCACAGCCGGTACGACGTGGACGGTGGGAGCAGCAAAGCCCACAGCCCTGCCTCGCTCACCATAGTTCCCAGTAAGAGCAATAGCAATCAGCCGGGGGGTTCGGCAGGCTTCCGTAGCTTAAGACGTAGGAATCATCTAGAGCCAGCGGGTTGAAGGGTCGAACAAGAGGATCATGCGGCTTGGTCGACCGGGTCTAGCGCAAAGCCATCACCGCTCAGCCAGGGCCGAATCAGATCTAGCCGCGGCCTCTAATTCCGGGTGCCTGGCGGGAAGCCAGTCCCTGCCAGGTTGGTGGCGCATCGCGGCATTGTGCGTGGTAGCAGCACATGTAGCCTGCAGTAGATGTGACTGATAGCAGTCGATCTCGGCGAGATCCAAGATGGCGCAGCATTAGAGCTGCATATGAATGGGTTGGTAAAGGTAGTACTGTAGGCCTGTGTGAACCGGCAGTGAAGTTGCTGTAGAATATACGTCGAGATAACACGTCTTACATGTACGCACACCAACACAGATTAATTGCATCGACGCGACATCAGGATCCCGCTCTGTGCTACCGTGGAACAACCCAGGCGCAACGGCAAGCCCGCTTTGGGCTAAAAAGAAGCATGTTTAGATGCATCATTTGAGGCTAGTAAGCAAACCAATACGAACCCTGTTAGTAATAGGTAATAGTAGCATTTCCAACGCGCGTGTGTTACTACACGCTGAGCAAAACAGAACTGCAAGACTCAGCTAACCCCTCCCTTGCTTCACGATCACAGCTGCGGCTATTATTAGGCGCCCGGCAGCTCATTTCCACCGTCTGCAGGGAGCCTGCAGGCAAACCAATAATTCATGGAATGTCTGGCGCCCTGAACAATAGCTAGCGGCATCTCGCTGCGGCTGTAATGCACAGCTGCATCACTCGATGCAAAATTTGCGCTCTCTACTTTGTAATGGTGTGTATTAGCCGATGGCCTTGTCTTAGATACGGTAATACATACATACATGTACCCTGGCTTTGGTATATCTCACAGGGCAAGACACCACCACGTTCTACTACCTATGTACGCCACCAGACCCTGAACCTTGCACACCGATTTGGACTATTCTGGTAACTTGCAGGCCATATACCAGCTGGAGGTCTAAATACTTCCACATACGGGCAGAAGCGCCCCCAATGCTACCGCCACTTCATTTGGATGCCAAGGTCTAGAAGCGAACTTACGAACATGTATGCCACCAAATGTGCAAAAATAGCTCTTCCAGCCCTATGTACCAAAAGCAACTGTTATCATTTTAGCAGTAAAGAGATAGTCCCAATGTTCACGGCATCGTGGGAGGATTGATACCACCCGCATTATTGGTGGCGCAAGACTACCGGAATATTGGCTGCAAAAAAGAACCAATGGACAATATTTGCTCCCCCCTAGCGTGAGACAGAAGGTTCTATATTCGGAATTTTACGTCGAGTACGGTAATTCTCCTTACGTACTGGGCAGAGCCCTGTCATCAATCAGGTACAGTTCCCGACCACCCGACGGCTTTCAGTTAGCGGCACCTCTTGGCTGCAGCAAGCGGCAATGTTCCTTGCAAATATGTAAAAAGAAAAAAACCCCCAATTTGAAGTAGCATCTGAATGTGTTCTAAGAGTAGTATATCGGCGAGCAGAACGTAAAATGCTAACTGGTTCTTTCGACTCATCTCGCGCCTCCAATCAGTGCAATATCTTTATCCACACTATAGTATGGCAAAGCTATTTAGCGATTGATGAATCATACAAGAGATGTAATAAGCCTAAGAAGGTGGATATACACATATAAAAGCAAGAAAGGGAGCATGAATGGTAATTGTTTCAGACTAGATGCTATAATCACGTAAAGATTTACCCAAAAAACAACAAAGAGGCAAGAGAACTACTGGGAAATCACTCATCCCACGTCAACTCAAAGGTATGTTAAAGAATCATTCATAAAATTAAACAAAGATAGGTCCAAAATTGAATGCGTGTCTAAACTAACTGATCCCAAACTAACTGATCCCAAATCAACTGATCCCAAACAAACTGATCCCAAACAAACCGATGTGTCTTTAACAAAAAGAATGTTATTCAAGTGAAAACACACTATCCGTCCCCAATAGTACTCAAGCTGTTGTGTTCCTTCTCTTACCAAATGCCAATTCATTTGTCCTTGTTGCTGTTGTCATTCCAACACTTCCCCCGCCCCCCAAGGAGTTTCTGGCTAAGCCGAGGGCTTTGGTGCTGGACATCCGTTGCAATGGATCCTGCTTTCCAATACAGGTTCAGACACCCCATCCCCAGACATCTCAAGAATGAATTCATTGTATGAATACTTCTCGGAGAGCCTTTTCTCTTGGCAGTCTGGGCACTTGAATGGCCATTGAAGAAAATCAAAGATCGTCTTCCGCTTAGTTAACCAGCCATCAGTCCTTGGTCGGCAAGCCTCAAGCCATTTTTCCACAAGTACTCTCTTATCTGCAGTCGTTACCCCGTCGTAAAATCCTCGCGTCTCTAAGAGAGTGAATGATCCAAAGCTAAGGGTAAACTTTGTGTTGAGATGTGGTTTCAAGTCCTTGGGCGCATCTTTCAAGATCTTATTCCTTTGTGCGTCATCCTTTTCCTCTGGTCGGGGATCTTCGTGGATGATGAAGTCTTCTCTGTCACCCGCCATATTGTTGTAGTCGGGATATTTCTCTCTCCTATTACGATAATCCATAATGGTGATATTATGGCAAAGTTTAATCCTGTTTTGTCTTTTGCTCACTAATGAGTTGCAGTGTATTTGTGCGAGATGTTTGGATGGAAGATGATTGCTGGCTCTGCTGGTTGTTGACTCTGCTGGTTGTTGTTTTTGATGAAACCAGTGTCCATTTCTCATGATTTATATAATTTCTCTCATAGGTCTAATTATATCTCGTACATTCACATTGCTATTGTTTTTTACACTTTGGCTGGATTCTTTGTGGATTGGTTTGACCTCTGGCGGTGCACAAGTTGCCGTTGTTCACTGTTCAAGGATACCAGGCGTCAAACAACCGTTTGTTCTAAAGCTGTGCACATTTACCTGTACGACATCACTAAAGTATTCATACACTATCTTTATAATGGATAATGAGTGCAATTACCATATTGTTGAGACTTCAATGAAGACCTTGATCGCCGTTCTGTTCCATTAGAGGAACTTTTTTGACTTGATAACGTTCACAAAGAGCTCTAAGGCCAACAATTGTTTTTCTTTTAATCTTCTAAAACTTCATTGAAACAAGTTCTTTGTAATACATATGGGACGTTGAAGTCACATCAATGAATATTTGGCTAACCAAAGCAACAAAGCTGACGGAGGATCGTTATAGCATGCCGACAGTACAATAAAGTACTCAAAGTATTCATAATTAAAGAAAATTGTTACAAAGGAGAAATAGAGCAAAGACGTGTATGTATACATCTACAGTGGAAGTAGATAACATGACGACAAATTTATCAAGTCATGGTAGTTAAGCGGAGTTTAGACCAGGGGCCTGGATAAGCGTCCTTATATTGATCTATACCCATGTCTGAACGTGTTTGACCATGCCACTATTTCTCTTTCCGCGCTTGGTGTTTGATTCCGTTCTGTCTTCTAGAGAAGTTGCTTCTGCTTGGAGCGTCTGAACAGATTTAGTATCTGTATCTCTCTGATGAAAGAGAATAGTTATAATCATTCTCGTCGAAATGGCGATCATCGCATTCTTCGCAACAGCCCACGCTCACCAACTTGACTTTACCATCTCTCTCTTCGATATCGAACGCATTTGCTGTTACATATTTCGAAACAGCTTTGACAACTTGACATTCGCGGCATTCAAATCTCCAGCCGAGCTTCTCGAAGAGCAACCCCTGCTGGAGCTCGTCCAGCCCTTGATTTCTGATGACGTTTTTAATGGCCATTACGATATCGTATCCGTCTCTAGTACGCAGATTGCCAACTTTCCCTTTCTCCCGGACTGACCACGATCTGCCTCCAACCCTAATTTGGGTGTCGAGGGCTCTATTGACCATCCGCACAGTCTCCCGCAGAGGATAGTCGCTTACGTATTCAATGGACATTATGATGATAATGTTTTTCTTGGTAGATACCTTCGTTGATAGCTGATTGTTTGGAGATAGCTGCACAGAGAGTGATAATTGGAAAATGATGTCTGAGCTTGCTTTTTTTGTTCCTGTTACAAGCAGCAGCGCTCAGTCTATGGATTATATAGTTTCTGTAAATAATTTTGTTACGCAGATTCACTTATGTCGCAACTATTTTAAGCGGGTCGTATGGCTTCTAAAGCTATGAATAGCAGCTCATGGAGTCGCTCTATCACCTCTGTTCAACATCTATGTGATGGATGGCGTACACTGTACCACTGAAACACTGATCACTATATTACAAATCTTTTTGGAAGCCAGCTGTCTTTTCTGCCTAATTCCATCTGAGACTACATCCAATTTCTTATTCATATAAAGTTACATTAGGCCTGTGAATGTGATTGACATAATCTATGAGCTACCCTTTTGTTAAATCAACGTGCGTATACTAATACGAATATCCCTAAAAACCCTTTGCATGCTATTAATCATACTTCCACCATTTGTGCCTCGCTCCTGCTATCCTCCAAAATCTCCATTGCTGCGCGAATTATCCAGAAAGTTGAAATCGCTGCCTCTCTCTGCTGAACGTTGATGATCTCCATCATTCTTCTCATCATGTCTAATGACGCCTGCAGTCGTTACAAGGACCCTCGCTCTCAAAAGTGATGAAGTCGTCGTAAACATAGATTTGGAAAAAATTCGGCGACCTGAATTTCCAAGCTTCTTGGCCGACGTCGCATATCTTGCATATGAATACCCACTCGAGTTCTTCATAGATCATTCTCTTGTGAACATCATGCAGCCCGAAATCTCTGATGGAATTTAGGATAAACTTTAGGGTTTGGTACCCCAGTGCGCTGTGTCGGTGTACAGCCCTCTTGCCTGCTGCCCGGATTGTCTTGCGTGTGTCGCCAACCCACAGTTCGGTGTCGAGAAATTTATTGACTATCTGCTGATTCTCCTGTCTAGTGAGCCCGTTTAGGTCTATGCGATCCATTATGATGATGCTACTCTCTCGTGGAAGACGATTTCTTGATAAAATGTGAGTTGGCTGCGCGAGAATTGCTGTGAATGGTTGTGTGAGAATGGTTATTTAGAAGATGGGTTCCTGTCTGTTACTTTTTGGCGTAAACACCGTTTACTTCCAAGTATTATATACTTCTTCTAAATAGCTTTACTGCAATGATTCACTCACGTTGTGATTTTTTGAGCAGTTCACATGGCTCTTGGGGCTGTACATAGGGAGCTTCACAAGGCGTCCCTATACCGCCTTTGCGCCATATCTATGTGAGACTTTGTCCAATTTCTTGTTCACAATAATTTCTGTTTCTCATTCGTAAACACAATTGACAAATCTATGAATTGTACTTGGTTATTATCATTATTGAGTGTTGAACTCTGCATCTTTGATGCTCCTGTCTTTGAAGCTGCAAAGACGATGAGTTTGTGCGCAATCACATTGCACATGATGGAATCTATTACTATTCCCTTAAAATTGACTTTTTGTATAAATGGATTGAGTTGCATTATTAATTTTGTACAGTAACAATGGGATCTGGACATGAATGCGAGAACCACAGAGGATGCTCTCGTTAGATCTGGATCAGCAATGTTTGATGCGATTCAACTTCTGAATCATATTTGAACTTGACAAAATCTCACCGGAACAACCTCCAATGATGAATGAGTGTGCAAACCACCCATAGACCTATTGCCTCTACGACTACAAAAGCGCAGTCACAAATTATATCCATGCTGCATTACCTTTCACTTTGGGGTCGTTCACAACGCCACAAACAAAGATATAGAGAATCATTGCACTTTAGAAACCAAAAAGATTGCTACAACAATGCAACGATACAAAGAACACAAAACTCTTTGTTTTCCCAAAGATTGCCTTTATCTATCTATTTTTACATTCGTTTTGTGATGCTATCCACAGATAACCTGCGCCGTGACGCATGATCGCCAACAGCGAGTTAGTCCAGCGCAGTTAGCGAATGAGAAAAGAGTACCTCGCTGCAGCTGCCAGGCGCTAATAGCTAGAGGTACCGCCTGAGTCATAGAAAACAGCAGCTCCAAGATCGACGGCGGCCGATTGCCGGTCCGAAAATTTTCACCCCACCACGACTGATAAGAGAGGGGCATAATTTCTATCATCGCAACTTTTCTGCTTTGCCTGGGGCTGCACCGTCGCCTCCGGAGCAAAAGCCTTTGTTTGTCCAGTCGTCTTATGGCATACGAGTGATTCTTCTCAGCAGCACAAGTCCCCAAAATGCCGTACGAGGTCCTTGTTGGCGGCTCGTGCTACACGGCCCCGGATGCCCAGAAGCTGCGGGAGCTCATCAACAAATCCAGCCCCTCCAAGGTCAAGGACATCCGCGGCCAATGGATCTACTATGTGAACCTGCAGGTGTCGTCTCACGACACTCTGGAGCAGGTCGAGGAGCTGCTGCACGACGTCAAGGGCTGGGGGCTGACTTCCGAGACTGCCGGCAACGCCATCACCATCTACGCAACGCCTCGCTACATCTCGCCATGGAGCTCCAAGGCCACCAGCATTGCTCACGTGTGCGGCCTGAGAGAGCGAGTCCTGCGCATTGAGCGAGGCCGTCGCATCTCCATTGAGTTTGAGGATGCCCTGCCCGAGGGCGGAGATGCCGCATTCCGCGATGTGCTTCACGACCGCATGACGGAGCTGTTCACCCCCCAGGCACCGTCCTTGGTGCAGATGTTCGAGTCCAAGTCTTCATCTCCCCTGGTTGCCGTCGACATCTTCGCGGATAAGGAGGATCCGATGCGGATTCTCAGAGAGTACAACCTCAAGATGGGTCTGAGCCTCGACGATTCTGAGATGCAGTATCTCGTCGACACTTTCACCAAGCTTGGACGCCCGCCTCACGACGTCGAGCTGTTCATGTTTGCCCAGGTTAACTCAGAGTATGAGTGTATCCCTGTTTGACTCTCACGAGTGGGCTGCTCACTGTTATATGCAGGCATTGCCGACACAAGGTCTTCAACTCGTCGTGGATCATCGACGGCGTCGCCCAAGACCAGAGCTTGTTTGGAATGATCAGGGCGACTCATAACAAGACGCCCCAGTTCACTGTTTCTGCTTACAGTGACAACGCGGCGGTTATTGAGGGCGACCATGCCAATGTTTGGGCGCCGGATTATTCCACCGGCTCCTGGAAGCTAATTCCCGAAGTCGTCCATATCCTGACCAAGGTTGAGGTATGGTTTGCATTGTTACCTTTTCTTGCCCATAGGCGGTTCTAACAAGGCTTTATAATAGACGCACAACCACCCCACGGCTATCTCGTAGGTTTTTCAGTCTTTTTTCCACTTCACACAAGCAGCATTGCATTCATTACTAGCCGTCATTGGCTTCGCAGACGATAGAGGCTAACATTTTCCTAGTCCTTTCCCTGGAGCAGCTACCGGCTCAGGTGGTGAGATCCGAGATGAAGGCGCCGTCGGACGAGGTTCTACCACCAAGGCCGGCCTCAGCGGCTTCTGGGTCTCAGACCTGCTTATCCCTGATGCTAAAGCGCCCTGGGAGGCTGACATTGGCCGGCCTAGCCACTACGCCAGCAGTTTAGATATTATGCTGGAGGCACCAATCGGTAGTGCACGGTTCAACAACGAGTTTGGCCGTCCCGCTCTCGCAGGTTGCTTCAGGACTCTCCTCACACCCGAGGATGCCAATACTAGCTCTGATCTATCGGGCGTCACAAATTGGCGGGGCTACCACAAGCCCATCATGATTGCTGGTGGTATGGGAACTGTTCGGCCCCAGCATGCTATCAAGGAGCAGCAACACGTTCGCGAGGGCGCCCACGTTATCGTTCTCGGAGGCCCTGCAATGCTCATTGGCCTGGGTGGTGGTGCCGCGTCCAGCAGCGACTCTGCGGAAAGCAACGCGGATCTCGACTTTGCCAGTGTTCAGCGTGGCAATCCTGAAGTAAGCAGAAATCTTACTAATGATTCAGACACATGAGAAGCACCTACTAATAACAGTACAGATGGAACGACGCGCTCAAATGGTCATCAACACTTGCACTGCCCTGGGCGACCAGAACCCGATTGGCATGATTCACGATGTTGGTGCTGGTGGACTTTCCAATGCTCTTCCTGAGCGTAAGTTTATGCGTCCCTGGTGAACTCTTTGATTCATTGCGTTCTGACTTTTACCAGTTGTAAAGGATGCTGGGTACGGAGGAAAGTTTGAGCTTCGCCAAGTGGAGAGTATGGACCAGAGCATGAGCCCGCTGGAGATTTGGTGCAACGAAGCTCAGGAGCGATATGTCCTGCTTATCAACGCTGACGGCATGAACCGCTTCACGAGCATCTGCCGACGTGAGCGATGTGGGTTTTCCGATGTTGGAACTGTGGTCTCCAAGGATGAGCGTGGAGAAACCAGTCTGATTCTCACCGACCGAGAGTCCAAGGAGTACCCCAGGCCGATTGACTTGCCCATGGATGCCCTGTTTCCTCCTAAGCGCCTGTTGGAGAGAGACGTTGCCTCCAAGAAGCCCAACGTGCTTCCTTTCCATACCCTGGCCAGCCTACAAAAGGCATATGGAGAGCTAAGCGGAGCTGACCTGTTCAAGAAGGCTGTTGAGCGCGTCTTCTTGATGCCAGCGGTCGGCTCCAAATCCTTCTTGATTACCATTGGTGATCGATCTGTCGGTGGTCTCACCGTGCGCGATCAGATGGTTGGACCTTGGCAAACACCCGTTGCCGACGTTGCGGTAACAGCTACGTCGTTCCACCTTGATACGAAGCAAAAGACTGGTGAGGCCATGGCCATGGGAGAGAAGCCTACGCTTGCCATGATCGATCCCGCCGCTTCTGCTAGAATGGCCATTGCCGAAAGTTTGATGAACATTGGTGCTGCTGATGTCGGGCCCGATATGCGCCGCATCAAGCTTTCTGCCAACTGGATGGCTGCTGTGAATCACGCTGGCCAAGGAGCTGCTCTGTACGAAGCAGTACAAGCGGCTATGGAGATGTGCACCAAGATCGACGTCAGCATTCCTGTCGGCAAGGACTCAACATCAATGAAGGCATCTTGGAAGGATGGAGAGCACTCAAAGAATGTCACGGCACCAGTCTCCGTGGTCATTTCTGCATTCTCTACGGTGCGTGAGATTCGCAGCACTTGGACCCCTCAGCTTCGCAGGGTGGAGGATGTTGGCGAGACTTCTCTCATGTTTGTCGATCTTGCAGAGGGGCGCAGGGCTATGGGCGGTTCGGCTCTCGCACAGTCTCTTGGCGCTATTGGAGACACAGCGCCTGACATGAAGAACTTTGATCTCATCACAGACTATTTTGATGCTCTTTCCCAGCTTCACAAGAGCGGCGTTGTCCTTGCTTACCACGACAGATCTGATGGTGGTCTGATTGCGACCGTGGCAGAGATGATGTTTGCCGGTCGCTGCGGTGTTGACATGATGCTGGATGGAATTTCCAAGTCAGGCAGCCCCGAAGACATCATCGAGGCCATGTTCAACGAAGAGCTTGGTGCTGTCTTCCAGATCCGCAAGGACGATGAGATCAACTTTAAGCGATGCTTCGCTACATGCGGACCTCCGCCCGGATTGATCCGCAAGTTTGGTGTTGTTCGAACAACCGGCAAGCAGAACCTCAACATCCGTCACGGCGGCACCACTTTCGCCACCCTTGACCGAACCGAGATGCAGCAATGGTGGTCCAAGACCTCTTTTGAGATGCAGAAGATCAGAGACAACTCTGCGTGTGCCGAGTCCGAATTCTCGACCATTGCCGACTCTGCAGACCCCGGCATTACTTACAAGCTGTCATTCAACCCTGCCGAGAAGATTGATTCTTTGATGTCTCCCATCACTGGCCTCTTTAAGAAGACCCCCCGCGTTGCTATTCTCAGAGAGCAGGGCGTCAATGGTTACGCAGAGCTTGCCTACGCTTTCAGGGCTGCCAACTTTGAGCCCATTGACGTTCACATGACGGACATTCTGGATGGCCGATCACTTGCCGACTTCACCGGTCTGGCAGCCCCTGGAGGTTTCTCGTATGGTGACGTCCTCGGTGCCGGCCAGGGCTGGGCCAAGTCGATTCTCATGCACGACAACACACGCAGAGAGTTTGCCGCCTTCTTCAAGCGCCCCGACACCTTTGCGCTGGGTGTGTGCAACGGCTGCCAGATGCTCACCAGGATCAAGGAGCTAATCCCCGGCGCCAAGGACTGGCCCACTTTCGTGGACAACACCAGCGAGCAGTTCGAGGCCCGCTACAGCATGGTCAAGGTGCAGGTCGACAAGTCCAAGCCGTCCGTCTTCTTCCACGGCATGGACAGCTCCGAGCTACCCATCGTTGTGTCCCACGGAGAAGGTCGCGCCTCCTTCTCCTCGCCCAACTCCCTCCAGACCCTGACGGAGTCTGGCATGGTGCCCCTGCGATACGTTGACAACCGCGGCAACGTGACGGAGCAGTACCCATACAACCCCAACGGCAGCCCTATGGGAGTTGCCGGTGTGTCCAGCCCCGACGGCCGTGTCGTCGCCATGATGCCTCACCCCGAGCGTACCATCATGGCAGACATTACCAGCTACGCGCCTCCAGAGGACCTCGAGCAGTGGGGCGAGTTTGGTCCCTGGCTGAGGATGTTCCGCAGTGCCCGCAGATGGGTTGGCTAGAGGGACTGACCAGGACTTTTGCTTACAACTTGTTTCCATTTAAATGTATTATAAAAAAAAATTGAAACTTTAGAAAATATTCAACACTGTGGAAGGCGTAGGGTGGATTGGTTGATTATGGGTTGGTTTTACAAGGACAGAGGATATTTTTTTCCATACAAGAACAAATCAAGATTGAACATTGCAACATAGTATAAATTGATCTGTGTAACTCTTTTGCATGTGTGACGTTGGATATTTTTCAAGTATTGTGTGTATCACTTGTACATTTCCCGCTTGCGGTTAAATCAGTCAATTTGATTTGGCCGAGTATGTATGCTCAGCTCGCTCAGGGGTATTTCCAGCCCTCCTTGATGCTATTGAACTATATACATATAAAGAAGAAGAAAAGAATATGCCAAATTATCATCAGCTGCGCCTATTCGCCCTTTTCATTTCATTTTTCATTTAGATCTTTTACAATGCTGGCCCTTCCCATGCATCCCTCCACAGCCTGACATGCCACGACTGTTTATGCGGAAAGGAAATCTGCCTCTCCTTTCCGAAACCTGCTTCATCTAGATGTCGCAACATTCTATCCAGGTTTACAATGTTAATAAAACAACATTTAAACAATGAAGCGGGAAATAAGCTTACCTCGCATTATCAATCCTCGGTTCCAGCGACACGCTCATCGTCCGATTATCCGCAATGAAGCACCAATGCACAAGACTCGTCAGCCACGAAGGCACTTTTCCTCTCGCCCACTCCTCGCCAATAAAGACGTGAATGCCGCGGTCAAAGTCGCCCGCGCCCGTGGCCAGGTGTCGACCGAGAATGTCCTCCTTGACCCAGTATATCTCAAAGTAGCCAAAGGGCATGCCGTCCCACGCAGCAATGACGGGGAATGAGTGCCGCTTCTGGAGGACGTCTTCGAGGAATCCGGGCTTATACTCGCCCCAGAACTCGCTAACTCGGGGCTTCGCCATCCATGTTTGGAGGAGCTGCATGTCTGTTAAAGAGGTCAGATTTGCGTGTTCCTGGGGCTTGGATCCAATGGGGCCCAGGTAGGGCACTGGCTTCGTCGACGTCGAGGCAACCCGCAGAGACAAGTATCGTCCAACACTAGGCACAAAGCGCGAATAGAAAATCTCCCCCATCCTATGGGGTTTCGGCCGTACCGGGTGTCGAACGCCGTCTGTAAAGGTGTACTGCAGAGGTGGAGGAGGAAAATACGTTGGGAGATGCGAAGACGAGTAAAAGGGCCCCAGGGGCACAGTATGCGCCAATGGGACGCTCGTCGGCATCGGCGCGCCGGGAAGGTCGTTGTCCATGCGTGCGAGACTGTCCATGGACGGGTACTGGCTCATGGCCGACTCGCTGTGGGGAGAGCTGGGACGACTAGTCACCGGCGACCCAGGCACAGACGAGAAGGCCCGGTTGTTGGGCTGCAGCGTGAAGAGGAACAGGTGGCCCGGGATCTGCCAGAACATGCGCTGCGAGACAAACATGCGCGCCCACTCGTCACCGCCGTCATCAAGACTCGTTCCACACGAAGTGTCTGCCGCGGCAATCAGGCCCATGCGCTCCAGCTTCGGGATCAGGTTGCGCCCGCGCAGCACGCCGTCGCGCTTGATGTTGATTCGCCAGTCGCCTCTCGGCTTCGCATCGTCGGGCGTGTCTCTGGCGGCGAGCACGTCGAGCTGGGCGCTGGGCTTGGGCTGGTGGAAGTACCAGTACAGCGTCACCCACATCATCATGGCGATCTGGCGCGTGGGGCTGGCGGCGGGCTTGAAGTCGGAGTTGGACGGATTCGAGATGGACGAGATGAAGAGCGTGTCGTTTTGCAGCGTCGGGCGCACAAAGGGGTGCACGCGAGTCTTTGTGCGCGACGACGGCCGTGACGACCTATTCCGGTTGCTGTAGTCGTCGTTGTCGTCCTCGTTCTGGGCATCGCCCTTGTCGTCAGCCTCGTCGGCGTCGCTGCGGCGGCGGCGCTCGTAGGGCTCAAAGGGCGACTCGACCTCTTCTTCAGTGTGCAGCACGACGTTCCAGCCGATGGGGAAGGCGTTGGGGTGCATGTTCATCTCGTGGCTCTTGAAGCCCAGGCCGGCGAAGACGGGCGTGACGGTGAAGGTCTGGCCATCGGGCAGATGCAGCAGCTGCGGCGCCATGGCCTTGTCTGCTGCAGGTATAATACAGAGGGGTAGAGAAGGGGGAGATGGCAATGGGTGCAGGTCAGATGTAGAGCAGTAGATATAGTGGCATCAGCTGGAGATGGTGTCTGATATGATGATGGTGTGGAGAGCAAAAAGCCAGCGGGGGCGGGGTAACTGCAGCAGCTGAAGAGGAGCTGTTTGCAGCAGCAGAGCTTATGCAGCCATGGCTGTGCCCCGGATTTATATCCCCAGCGATTGTAGCTACAATTAGCTACCACGCGATAAAGAGATGGAGTTTGCTTGTCATGTTGGCAATGAGAGCGGGTGACATTCCAGCTCCCAACAACAACTTCACCTTCGTCACAAGTTGTATTACCAATACAATGATTCTTCTCTCACCCGCTCCATGCCTTAGCTGAGACAAACTTTGCACAAACAACATCAACCCACGGCTGCCGTGGTCTGACCAGCACAGATAGTCTTTGCGCCACTGCCTCTTGACTGCTTTCGAAGCTCCCCAGACAGCTGATGGTGGCACACTAGGCAAATAGGCCCATTTCGGCTGGACGGACCGCGTCGTTGATCCGGCAAATATCGCTGACGAGTCATGTCCAATTTATCCAACGGCTTCCTCTATTACATAATGAAATTGGTGATGTGCTCTTCTCTGTCCCTGCTTTGTTCCTCTATGCTATAGGCTATAATTCCAGCTCGCATCTACATCTACAAACGCCATGATATATATACGATGCAACATATGTAAAACACCTCGTCTCTCATCAAAAATAACAAACCGCTTGCCCAAATCTACTTGTCCTCTCGCTTCTTCGGCTCCTGTATCGTGTCATCGTCACCAACGACATCATCCTCGTCCTTATCCTTCCTCCTCCCATTCCTCTCCTTCTCCAGAATCTCCTTGACCTCCTCTCCTCCAAGATCTTTCATCTCATCCCAGTCATAGCCGTACTCCACCGCCGCAGCCTTGATTTCTCGTCGCAGCGTATTCGCCTCATGCACCAGATGCTCCCACTTCTGCGGATCAAACCCCCGCTCCTGGTACAACGCGTGCTGCCGCCGTGACACCGTAATGTTCATCGCCGCCTTGTAGCTCAGGTCTCGGCTGATGAACAGGAACCACAGGTAACCGCCCATGATGGTTGCGAGCCCAGCCAGGTACGTGATGGGTTCCACCAGATCCCATCCAAACTCGGTGTGGAACGTCACGTAGTAGACAACTCCCCACCAGGCGGCAAGAGCTGCGAATCCTCCCTGGGCCAAACGATGAGCTCCCTTGTGCGCCAATAGATCGCACTCTGATTTGATCTTGCTCATTGCGTCAATCTCTTTCGACATCCGCCGGAGCTGCAACCGCATGTAATACGTCCGATCCTTGAAACTAGGCACCGCCACCCGCAGCTCCTTGTGGAACCCTTCAATGTTGATTGCAAACTCGCGGCCACGAGCCGCATCTCGGATGAAGTCTCCAACCTCTGTGCTGCCACTCCATCGGACCCAATTAGCCTCCTTGTCCTTACTGGGACCTTCACGGCCTAGTCCAGAGTACGACGCAACATTGCTCTTGCCTCGTTCGCTTGCTTTGCCGGGAAACTCCTGATGATCGGCTTCGGCTCGGAAGACAATGTCGGGTAGCTTTTCGCGGCCTCGGACCACCAGGGGAGGAATCTCGGCCTGTATCAACCGCTCGAGGTATGAAAGCGGCTGCTGAGGGTGCACCAGCAGCGCCAATGGTTCTACCCTTTTCCCGTTTTTCTTGTAGTTTTCGTCTTCCGATTCATTGATCGTATCTTGCTCGGGGTGGAATGGGATGGGCAGTATTATCTTAAGCAGGCGAGTAGGCGTCGTGAGAACTCGTCCTGCAGACTCAACATGTCAGTTTTGGCCAAGTCGATTGTTTGACGTGTATACTTTGGAAATACCTTTTGACTCGTCTCCTCCAGAGGGATCCGGCGACGTCTCTTTGTACTGCTTGCTCCCGCTCAACCGGTGCCACGGCCTATCATCAGCCTTTTTCTGCGCCCCATGGCGTCTGGCGTCTTTCTCATCCGCCTCCTCGCCCTTTTCGTGCAATTTCTCCAATCGTTTCTTCGATTCGTCTTCGTATACCGCTCTCGAAGCCGAAAAGTTTCTTATAGGCGCGTGGAATCGCTGCTGGAGGCTTGGCTGAAGCCATTGATGCGATCTCGTGCAGTTTGCGCCTCGGAGCAGTGCCCGCGGCCTGGAAATCAGCGGCAAGACGCCGAGGCTTGATCGCGCACTAGCCGCAAACATTGCATATTAGAGCTTTGGCAGTCATAAAAGGTTAATTGAGTAGGATTGATAGGATAATTCAGGGTTAGTCTTGGTAGTATAAATACAATGGAAGCCAAGAAGCTGCACCGTGAAGCTGGTTCCTTGGAAGACCAATAATCATGACGTCACGGGCCGCGTCGGCGATCAGCTGTGGCTCCCCTGTAGCCAATCCGTGTTAGTGCCCTCACCATTGAAATTGCCCGTTTCAGCTCCCACAGAACGATGCAGTACTGTTAGCAGTAAGGCACAAGGCGTTGAAGCTCATAGTAGGTATTCGAATCATTGAACTTGGCTGGCAGGTTTTAAGTTTTATAGGGGCTTGCGAATAAACTCGAGCTCACCCGTGGTGGCTTGCGTTAGTGCACCGAGAAGCCTAAGGAATACAGAAGAGCCTTTCCTATCAAAGCTTCTTTCTATGTGCAAAACTGGAGTTTTCTATCTCTCTGAATACTATTTCGGTCCCACTTAAGACTTCGTGCGGAAACTGCTAGACAGCTGGCTGTTCAAGTGGGAAGCGGCGTGCAGTCCGGGCAACATCCCAAGAATTGCTATGCAATCTAACTACCGGAGATATGTATATAAATGAGGAACTTCATCTTCTGTTGAAATGATTTCTGTACGTGCATCTCACGTTTCAATTTACAAATGCAAGATCTAGTAGCACTAGACCTTAGATATGAACACCGGTCTGTGGATGATCCTATTCGTCTCGCATGCGACAACAGTCAGGATTACAGGATGGCTTGTTAAGAGTCAGAGGATATATGCGACATGCACGTAAAAGGCGTAATCTGCCATCTGTTCGGAAATTTTCAAACATAAAACTTGGTATATTCGGGCCGTTGGGGCTGGAACAACTTGCAATCGGTGGAGCGTGTGGTAGTCGATTACCGCCGTTTATAGTCAGCCCAGCTGCGACCAAAGTCTAGAATAATGCAAGAATTTCAAATGCTGCTGAAACCTTGTTCAAGGATCTAGATTCTGTGAGATAATGTATGATAAAAGCCGCTTTCATCGCAGCATGAAGTTATGTGTAAACTGCCAAGCGTGGAAGAGGCTGTTGGCGCGGCACCGCGACGAGAACGAGGCTACAAGTGAGTATTGGCTTTTCCGCAACGCCTCTTCGGTCCAAATCACCTTGGAAATCCACATCGTCCATACATTCAGACTTTGAACAGCCTTCGTGGCGCTTCTATCTGGACTCTTTGTCGAAGTTGAGAGTAACACTTATGCTATTATGCGGTCAGCTATCAGAGTCCCAGTGTGTATATATTGTGCCCCTTTTACCCAGTCTTTTCTTCTTCTTTTTCTCTCTTTACATCGCATCTCTATCGAGTCAGTATTAGAAGTTCATAAGTTCATACAACTTCTTGCTTGCAGTATCCCACTTGCACATACGACATTCCAGACTTGATCGCTTCCAGATACGGATACGTCCTCTCGTCTACTTTTCTCTTGCTATAGTATGCATAAAATCCTTCTATCGGCCTATTCATAGAAAATGGTTACTAACATATATCAGCTGGTGCCTTACTGCGACATCTCGCATCTACAGTGTATACGCAGGCAATACCAGGCCTTCCCCTTTCTACCACACGAGAGGAATCCCTTCTCTCCCTACACAATGAGCATCAGCATTGCCAACACCGTCTCAACCCTCGGGGGGGACGGTAGCAACAACAAAAACGATGCTCCCCTCGTAAACGCCCTCCCATATCCTGGCACTCGCCGACGACGAGCCGTGTCATCGGCCTCAGACCAACTCGGTCCTCGAATTCGACGGACCGAGCAACATCTCGACTTCGCCATATACGAAGACGAGACGGCCCACGAAATCCCACCACCCAGCCGTGAATATTACGGCAGCAACGTCCCAGTCCTCGCAGACATCTCCAGCGGGAAAAAGCACAAATACGCCCCGCATCATGTCCGACATCGCACATACGACAGACTCATCGAGGCAGCGACCAGGAGAGGAGATGTCGTCGTCAGGAACGCTTTGATAGCCGCCCAAAGAGACTACGATACTGTATCTCTAAGGCAACGGGCCACTGGGTGCTACGAATGGGTTATCGCGTGTGATCCTCTGGACGTCTGGCTATGGGTCCAGGATAAAGGATACCACCGGCGCTGGACCGAGACCCAGAAGAGAGTCTTCGTGGAGTTCCTGAATTGGATGGTGCGTATTATGAGGGGGACTGGGGGCAGCGATGATGACCGCCTGATGATGGGCAGAGAGGAAGCCGATGCCCAGCTCATCAAGGAGACGTTTGAGGCGTGGGACTTTCAGAACCTGACCGTAGAGAAGGATGGGCTGAAGGTTCTTTTCACTCCTCGTGGAGAAGATAAGCACGTCATTTATAGACGTGACTTTACGAGTAATGAGCGGCGTCACATCGATGTCTACTGGCCGGAGCAATGGGCGCCTGGACAGGAGAGGAATCTCGACGAGATGTTAAGGTCGGCGGGTTATGGGATAGGCTTGGGGGGATGATACGACTGTGACTGTGGCAAGTCGTTGTAAAGACGTTGCGTTTTGGATAAGTTGCGTAGCGATGGCGTTTATATAGGATTGATACCCAGTCGTTTGATATTGTTTCGGCTTGGATTGGCAGATTCCAGCCTCAATACATTTGTAGTCTTTCAAGTTTTCCTTGTGATGATCATTCTGAATGCTATGCTGGAGCCATCTCCTTCACCATTGCTATTTAATGCATGGCACTAAAATGCAGATGGAGAGGCACGTTGAGAACATTGAAGGACCTTTTCGAGAGTATTGGAATACAACATGCCGGCAATGTGGTACAACATTTGAGAGCAAACGTGTATACGATCGACATATCGCATCCAAGATGCATGAGGACGACGCATTTTACAGGTGCCCGACATGCAATAGAACCTTTGAGACTCTATATATGCCAGAAGCGCATCAAATAATACATTCACAAGATCGAATCTCTAGATGTGATCCATGCAACAAGAATACTTTTGTTTCGATGAAATGTGATGCAAACTTTACCAAATGGTCCATCTCCGCGTACATTAATCAGCTTGATTGACTCGCGAGCTCGTACGTCGAAAGTTGGTTCTTGTAGAGCGTCGTTGCCCCATCCTCTAGACCATCTTCAGACGGATATCGTTGCTCCAATCGCTGGCAGATGAGACATGGCGTCGTCCAGCACACTGCCTCCAAGCGTGGATGACGGTGCTTCGCCAACGCAACAGAGGAGCAACCATGATTTGAGAACAGCCACGAGCGCCATCTGGTAGGGATCTCTAGGCTGGTCTGGCGCTCTTTAAAGATATTGATACTTTTTACCGTCATAAGTCGTACCTTATTTGTAGTATCTGGCTGAGCATGGGAAAGCCGCATTACAGCGAGGTTCAATATGAAATAACCTTACCTTGGTAATTATACTTGAATTGAGGCCCAAATTGTAAATTGAAAGTTACGGCCAACTATGTCTCCAAAGTTTGTAAATAAATACATATTCCATAGGATATATTCACGTTGAATCGAGATTTGACCAGGTCTCTCGTACTCGTATCCCCAATTTGGACCCTGCGAAATTAGCGGCCTCTTTCGTGGTGGGGGTTGCAGCAGGCCCCGCGCCAGCAGCCGAAAACGAAAATCGCTTCAAGGCCGCCGCCAATGGTTTGGCTCCAAAGGAACAAGAAAGGAGATGAATCGAGCAGTTAGCGGCGCAAATACAGAGCAGGGCGCTATCGTTTAGCGCCTAATCAGATAACATGCGGATGGTGCCTGAGCTGGGCGGTGTGAAAGTGGTCAATTGGCCGTGCTAGTCGCTTTTGCGCCCAACACCATCCATTCTCGCCAACTTCTCCTAATCGTCTCCGAGCATCTCGTCCCATTGTTCTCTGTTGTAGCATTTGTTGGAATACGAGTTGCACGAGAAACAGGAACGAGCCACGCAGCCACCGATTCTGTCACTTGTCGCATTTCACAGCATCAGCCTTCGCCATGTCAGACGCAAAGGTCTACCGCGCGAGCACCACCGCTCCCGTCAACATTGCCGTTGTCAAGTACGTCCAAGGCATTAGTCTTGAGAGTTGTTGCGAGGAGCAATGAATGGAAAATCAGAGAAGAATAAACTGCTGACTTCAACCTCACAGATACTGGGGCAAGCGCGATGCCAAGCTCAACCTCCCCACCAACAGCTCCCTCTCCGTGACGCTCTCGCAAAACGACCTCCGTACCCTCACCACCGCCTCCTGCTCCTCCACCTACTCGGGCGACGACAGCCTCCTCCTCAATGGCGAGCCCTCTGATATCTCCGGCGCGCGAACCCAGGCCTGCTTCCGCGAGCTGCGCGCCCGCCGAGCCGCTCTCGAGGCTGCCGACGCCTCTCTTCCCAAGCTGTCGACCCTCCCCCTGAAGATTGTCTCCGAGAACAACTTCCCCACAGCCGCTGGCCTGGCCTCGTCCGCTGCTGGATTCGCCGCCCTCGTCCAGGCCATTGCCAACCTCTACGAGCTCCCCGACTCGCCCGCAGAGCTCTCCATCATTGCTCGCCAGGGCTCTGGCTCTGCCTGCCGCAGTCTCTTCGGCGGCTACGTCGCCTGGAGAATGGGCGAGCACAAGGACGGCAGCGACTCCATGGCTGATCTCGTCGCCCCCGCATCGCACTGGCCCTCCATGCGAGCCCTGATTCTGGTCGTCAGCGCCGCCAAGAAGGGCGTCTCCTCCACCTCCGGCATGCAGCAGACCGTCGCCACCTCTGGCCTCTTCAAGTCGAGAATAGAGACCGTCGTGCCCGCCAACATGGCCCTCATGGAGGACGCCATCAAGAACCGCGATTTCGCAAAGTTCGCCGAGGTCACCATGCGCGACTCCAACTCATTCCACTCCACCTGCGCCGATACCTACCCCCCCATCTTCTACATGAACGACGTCTCCAGAGCCGCGATCCGCGCCGTCGAGGCCATCAACGCTCAGGCAGGCAAGACCGTCGCTGCCTACACCTTTGATGCCGGCCCAAATGCCGTCATCTACTATCTGGAGGAGGAGGCGGCCACAGTGCTCGGTGCTTTTGCGCCGTTCGTCGCCGCCACAGAAGGCTGGAAGCAGGGAAGCGCCGCAAACACCACCGTCAAGCTGGACGAGGGCATTGCAAGCACAATCAAGGAGGGCGTCAGCAGAGTGATTATGACTGGCGTTGGCGAGGGTCCGCAGAAGACGGAGGAGTTTTTGATTGCCGAGGATGGCACGCCCGTGAAGCGATAGAGGGGCGGCAATAGAATACGGCGTTTTGTGGGATGTAATAAGCTGTGCATAAGTCTCCAGCGAACAAAAAGTTGATACACATCTATAGATGCTTTAGAGACGGAAAATAATTTATTTTGAATAATCATGTTGAAACCTGCTGATTGGCCGCTGTGTGGCTCAGGCAGCTGCCGGCACTTTCATTTTCTGCTACTTCTGATTCACCTGCCATGCGCGACCTCACCCCTGCAACTGACAACTTTCCTTCTGCACCATTCACGCCAAACCTGGCGCACACTTCACACTTCACTCTCTTTTTCCTCTCACCTAATTTTAGTCTTTCTTTTCTCTAGTACTATCGTCGTGGGCCCAGATTTAATTTGCCAGACAGCCTTCGAGTGCGCAACTCCTCTGAAATATACAGGCCTCGTATTTCAAGCTTACAGCTGTGCCTGCAAGCTCAAGGCGAATGAAAACAGCAATGTTACCAGACGAGGACGACCCGATGGAGAAGATCACGGATCTGCTGGCCTGGGGCAACGATGTCGAAATTGTAGAGCTTGACAAGTCGGGCCACCCGCAGCAGCAATGGCTCCATGCCCACGACGGCCACATCTTGCCTGTTAGCTCTTCCATCTCTTTTTCCTTGTCCGCCATGCGTACCTATTAAGCACATCAAGTTCTAATGACTGGCCCAGATTCAGCTCAAGAAAACGTCCAACAGCTTATTCTCCCGCTCTTTTCGAGAATGGCGCAAGGCAATCATGGACTCGTTCCTCCCCGTCGGATTCCCGCACTCCGTCTCAAGAGACTACCTCGCATATCAAATGTTTGATTCTCTCCAGGCCTTCTTTTCCACCATCAGCTCGCTTCTTGCCAACCGCGCTCTGCTTCAAGGCCTCGGAGTGGGCGATGCCTCGTCTTCCGCTACATTTGCCCTTCTCCTCACAATCATGAAGGATGCCATGTCCCGCATCGCCACCATCGTGTTTGCTCATCGCTTCGGACTCCGCATCGAGCCAGATGCCAAGCGATATCGTTTCCTAGCCGATGTTTTCAATGACAGCGCCTTCTTCTTAGAGCTATACAGTCCGTATCTGGGCTCGTGGGGCAAAGTCATTGCGCTCAGTACAGGTCAAGCGCTCAGGGCCTTGTGTGGTGTTGCTGCGGGTGCCAGCAAGGCGGCGCTGAGCGTTCACTTTGCGAAGCATGACAATTTGGCAGAGCTCAACGCAAAGGAAGCTAGCCAGGAGACAGCCGTGGGATTGATCGGTCTGCTTGTGGGAACGCTGGTGGTCAAGATGATTGAGGATCACTCCAGTGTTGTTATTCTGATGATTCTCCTCGTTATTGCACACCTTGTAACGAATTATCTTGGCGTCCGCAGTGTCTGTATGGCAACACTAAACCGTCAAAGAGCAACAATCGTGTTTGAAGAATACCTCAGAAGCGGCACAGTCCTGACTCCCGAGCAAGTGGCCGAAAGAGAAAACATCATCTTCTGGAATCCCATAATGCGCAATCTTCATGGAAAGAAAGTAGTCCAAGTCGAATTTGCCGAGAGCTATAGCCACGCTATGAGCTGCTCCGATCCACACGACAAACTCATCATTGTCGATGGTATCAATCATACCCGGTTCATCTGTTCTCGCGTTCCTGGCCGCGTTACTCCCATCAAGTTACTTCTCTGGGCCGGAGCTCAGCCTATCGATGCCATCCGAGCCTGGTTTGCCGCTATGGAAGTGGCATGGCTAATGGACAACAATGGCGCATACACGCAGAAATTGGACCAAATGTTCTGCGACGCCGGCGTCGAGGGCAATGGCAGGAAGTTTAGCATCGCGGGCAGGGACAGGGATAGTGACTTTGTGCCAAAGTTCAACAGTCCCGGCCTCTGGGCCAAGCTGGCGGAACAAGGCTGGGATGTTGAGACGCAGTCTTTGGAGACGAAAGCTCCTGTGCGGCTGCAGATTCGGCGTGCGCGCGCAAAGAATGTCTAAATGGTTTATGCTCTAAAGAAATGCGACGATGGACAAGCCGAGGAGGCCTTTCGCTTGCTATTCACCAGATGTGGCTGGCACTGTACTATAAAATTGAACGAAGATAGGACCATAACGATGATGACAAGACGTAACTATGCATATGAGAGATGTCTTATAATCGTAATTGTACAGGGAGGTTGTATTATACAAAGAGCCTTACCAGCTCTGTTTATATCTGTCTAATGCAGCATGCCTTTTTGTACCCGTTCCCAAAACGCCCCATTTTATACATATCAAACATAATCATACCAGAAGAGAATAGATTCGCTTCGTTTTCACCAGATACCTTCTCCCTCATGCAAGCCCAGTCCACCTCGCAGCCCGCATCTTCACACCCTCCCACGTATTCAGCTTCGGCCGCACATCGAGGTAGAAACTCGGCGCTCCAGCAGTACCGCCAGGCCGACCGGCGTAAAAGTCAATCACGTAGTCGACACGGATGCCGCAGCGGTCAATGACCCAGTCGTGGCGGTCGAACGGCGCGGTGTAGCCGAGGATGGTGTTTATGCGAGCGGTTGGGGTCATGCGTTCGCTTTTGTTAGCGAAGGAGGTGAGTTTGGGGCCGCCGCATCTGTACAATCGCTTTGTTAGATGTGCATTTCTCATACAGCATAGATATTGTGGAAAGGTTTAAAAGTAAACGTATGAATAGAGAGGTTACGTACTTGGACTCTGCCAGATAGGGAGCCTCCCACTCCTTAATCTTCGCCCACGCCCGCTCGTTGACGGCATTGTGGATCGGCACAACCGTCTTCATGTCCACCTCGCGCGCATCATAGCCCTTGCGCTTCATGGCGTCAAAGAACATCTTCTCGGAGGGGTAGACCCAGTTCCCCGAAGCGTCCCGGCCAGACTCTACCTCCGCATTGGAGGGGTTCGCAGAGGCGCCGTGGTCGACGGGGCAGTCTTCGGCATCTGCTGAGAAGGATCGCGGGATGGAGGAGGTTACGCGGCCGTTATCGAGGCCGGGATGTGAAGATATCGTGGGGTGGTTGGCGGGGAGGGTTGGCGTCTCGGAGGATGGCGCGGACCAGATGAGGGAGGAGATTTTCTGGGTCCATGATGATGAGGGTGCTTTGGGGGAGTGGTCGACTGGGCATGTTGCTGGTGGGCTTTGGTTTGGGGTTTGGCTCTGCTTGGAGGCTTCGGCGGCGCGGGCGGCTTGGAGCCAGGCATCGCGGGTTTTGTGGTCGACCGGACACGATTCGGCGTTGTCTGCCATGGCTTGTATGTTGTGTTGTGTTCTATTATTACAGTTTTTTTGGTGTTGATGTATGTTGCTGTGCTTGAGCCAGATGCTTAGCTAGCTCAATTGGACGTTGAACGAAAGGCCTGTGGTTGGTCGAATCGGAATTCGTAGTTTTAATAATTTTTTTCTGGATACTGACGCAGAGCAATATGGGACGTTTTTGCGATCGCGACATTCTTGGCGGTTTGAGCCGAGATTTTGCCGAGATATATATGAAATCACAGAAACTGAGCAACGCCTATTCGCTACCAAAGAAATGTAATTGATAATGTAATTGATATCTATGGATTTTATTCTTGGTATAAACTGATAAAAAAAAAAAGAAAGAAAAAGTAGTCAAGGGAATGGAATTGTGCAGTTGTCAGAGTGAGGCGCAAAGGTGTAGGGTGAGGCCCCAGTGCAAGTTGACGATCATGCCATTGGATCAACTCTGGCGTCAACCTTGTCAAGCCATTCATATCCTCATCATCATAGATTCGACTCTGATAAAATTCATATTGTGATTGTATGATTCAAACTTTTTTTCCAAAGCTATAGGCGGTCAGAAACGTTATCGTGGTCCACATTTCGCCTCCGTGGTGGGTATCATGAAATCATACAGCTCTCTTCTGAAGTCATGCAGATGACATCGCTGAGTTTCTAATGACATATAAATTTGATAAATTCAGCTGCTTAACAGCCATTATATCTTGAATTCTATAGCCGTGAAATACATTCTTCTTGAGAACTTTACTTAGATTACACAGTGATATCTCTCAAAATGCCCAACTACGAGGAAATTTCCCGTCGTGCCGAGGCCGACCTCAACACCTATCAATCCAAGACTGGCAACGCTCGTCCCCAAGGCTTGGACGATGCCGGTGTCAACTCTTATGCGGAGAAGAAATTCGACTCTGCCCAAGTCAGCTACGGAGATGACTTGAGCACAAACAGAGGCTACAACAAGCGTATTCCTCCAAGTGAGGGAGGAGACCTCGATGCCCGTGGCAGGTGAGTTAGCTTAACTTTATACATTGACATCAAATGCTCATACACACGGCTTCATCAGACAAGCTACAGGCAATCTCTACGAGGGTAAAGGAGGACCCGACGATAAAATTGCCGAATCGTACCGTCAGCAAGGCGGCCAAAACGACAACGACGTGGTAGACGCGCGAGTGCCGGATACTGGAGGCCTCGACAGCGCCGACGACATTGCGAAGCAGGGAAAGATTGCGTCCAAGGCAAATGTTGGGAGCAACCCGCCGGGACCTGGAGGATCGAAATACAAGGGCAGCGAGTTTTATACGCCTGAGAGCGTGCCCGATAGTATCTCTGCAGAGGGATGGATAGCGCCGGAGAGTGTGACGGAGGCGAGTCGCGAGACGGAGGGGTATTCGAAGTGATGAATTTATAACATGTAAAAGAGAAATTATGAATAAATGAATTAAATTGTACAGCTATTTCTTTTACCCAAGCGTATCACAGGGTGTAAGTGAGCGTGTAAGTGTGTAAGTGCAGCTAGTGCGTCATAGTGTCTGTCACTGCTTATCGCCTCCTTATCGCTAGCTGCGAGCGCAGCATGTTGTAGCGTGACCTGCTCAGCCGCTACTCTACAGCATCCTCCCCCAAGCTTATTCAAAGCTCGTCAATCTTTTGATGCTCTTTTCTTGACGATGATTCACTGCTGGCGCTTGATTTTCTATCATGTCTAGTCGGTCCCCGTCTGCGTCGGGGCTTCTTCCCATGCCGGGATCTCCGTCCTCGTCGTGGGCAGTCTACGGCTCTCGGTTTACGAACTTGGTCAAGCACCCCAGCACGAGAGTCGTCGTTGCTTTCTGGTTACTTGGTGCGCACTCCATCACGACTAGCTATGCATTTCAGTGCGACATGCAACTGAGCTAACAAGCTGTCCTACGATAGGCCTAATCAACAACGTGCTCTATGTCATCATCCTCTCCGCCGCCCAAGACCTCGTCGGCTCGCTGCCAAAAGGCGTCGTCCTCCTCGCCGATGTCGTCCCCTCGTTCTTCACAAAGCTCATCGCTCCCTATTTCATCCATCGCGTGCCATATCCAATACGAGTCCTCGTCTTCATCGCGCTATCCGCTGGCGGTATGCTGATGATTGCGCTTACGCCTCCGTCAAAGTCGGTGGCTGTCAAGATGGTGGGCGTTGTCCTGGCCAGCCTGAGCAGCGGCGGAGGGGAGCTCAGTTTCTTGGGGCTATCTCATTACTATGGACACGTGAGCTTGGCGGGATGGGGTTCTGGCACGGGCGCGGCAGGCTTGGTCGGCGCTGGGCTTTACGTGCTGTTGACGGATTGGTGGGGATTCACTGTCCAGCAGAGTCTACTCTTCTCGGCGTGTCTCCCTGCCATCATGTTCATCAGCTTCTTCTTCGTGCTCCCGCTAGAGCCGCTACGGCAAGGCAGTGCGCTAAAGGAATACGATGCTGTTCCGGGGAGGGACGAAGATGAAGTGGATGGAGAGCCGACGGAGCGAGAATTAGCGGAGAGTACTTCTGCACTGCTTGCGCCAGAGCCTTCCGTTCTCTCGGCGAACACTGCCTACGCGATGAACAAGGGCGATGGAAACTCGCTCAAGAACAACTTGCGAAGAGCCAAATCGCTGGTGATTCCGTACATGGCTCCTCTGTTTATGGTCTACGTTGCCGAGTACACCATCAACCAGGGCGTGTCTCCAACGCTACTCTTCCCACTCGAATCGTCGCCGTTCAAAGAGTACCGCGAGTTTTATCCGTTTTATGGATTTCTGTACCAGCTCGGCGTCTTCATCTCGCGATCCTCTACGGCCTTTGTCCGTATCCACCACTTATACGTTCCATCCCTGCTCCAAGTGGGCAATCTCATTCTGCTGACACTGCATGCCATGTTCTTCTTCATCCCCTCCGTCTACCTTGTGTTCATCATCATCTTCTGGGAAGGCCTCCTCGGCGGCGCCGTCTACGTGAACTGCTTTGCTGAAATCATGGAAAAGGTACCCGCTGAAGAACGAGAGTTTAGTCTCAGCGCCACAACGGTGAGTGACAGCGGGGGAATATGCATCGCGGGGTTGATTAGCATCGTGATGGAGACGAGTCTTTGCGAGTATCAGGTCTCGCATGGGCGGGATTGGTGCCACAGGATTGGACCTGCACATAGCTGAGGAATATAGAGACAAATAGACGGACGTGCAGATATCAACTGGAATAGCGTGAATGGTTTAGTGGTAAAATTCTCCGTTGCCATCCGCAACGTCGGGGAGCCCTGGGTTCGATTCCCAGTTCACGCATTCGATTATCTTTTTGCCACTTTTGTAACTATACTGCAATGAATACACCACATAGGTTTTTTTTAATCATCGAGGGGTTGGGAATATTAACTTTGCATATTCAGCAGCAGACACACCGAAGTGGAGTCAATTCATCTGTTGCTTAAGCTTTCTTACTCCTCAAACGGTGGCGTAAGTTTTCACACTTGATGCAATCGCTCAGGGCGTTTTCGGGAAGTTATTCCTAATTCGTATGTATTAGAGTCCTAACAACAATTGTATCTGCGGCAATCATTCTGAGCAACTGCTACACAGATCATGCTGACCTGTTAGCTCCGTATCATGAAGATATATGCACGCGGCAGACACCTGTTATGAGTAGGTAGCGGCACGTGTAAGTGGCCTTGGGCCCTGCACCTTGTTCTTGTTGCAACCAACCAGGTCTCATTGAAGTTACCGATGTCTATGAATGCTGACACTAAATTTTGTTGTTTCTCCTGGAAAATCAGTTGTATCCGTGTCTTCTTTTTCTCTCAATAGTAGTAGCATCTCCCCGGCTAGCGATATACCTAGGTTAGGTAGGTAGTAGTTTACAGCTCTTAGCGGGGTCTTGACCTCTCGGATTCAATTGATCACTGCATGTTTGCAATACGAAATACGCAATTTCTCAGACACGCAATAGAGGCCCTCGACAGCAGCATTAAATCACAAACTCTTGAAATCGAAGAGAGAGAAGGGCGTTTTCCTGTTGATCGTGCAATCTCGACACCAAATCCGGAGATGCAGATCGGCCCGAGGCGCTTAGATGGCTTCCGGCGTGAAAGCACAGACGCAGCGTGACGACACGAGTAAAGATCCTGAAGCAGCCAGATGGTACGCGGCGCGCGAAACCCGAAGTGGCCGGAAAAGGGAGCCTGAAGCGGCGATCTGGGAGGATGGACGTGCATGATGCGGGCTGCCGGATTTTGACTGCTGGCACGCCAAAGCTGGATGTTGGCTCAATACGAGCAATGAGCCTTGGCGTGCGCGGTGATTGGCTGTTGACGGCAGGTTAGGCGCACTTGAGCGTTGAATTGCAGTAACATTGCCAATTGATTCTGGCATGATGCTCCCAGTTACATGTTTTGTTCTAAAAGCGCACCTTTCTTACATTGGCCTCCGCAAACATTGAAAGCTGAAACAATAACCCCGGCGCCCCTTGCATCCGTCCGACTTGAAGCTCTGTGCCTCTAACTCATCAGCAATACTTACCAAGGTAGTCTATTGGCACAAACCTTGCAAGTTTTAACGCAATAGAATACGTACCCAATAGTATCGCCCCTTGCCTTTAGGCGCGTCCATCGCTCCAAAGTTAGCGACCAACCGCCCCCAAACGCCGCTGCAAATGCGCCGCTCCCCATCATCGCCAAGACGCCAAGCCCAGCGTCTGGTGCCCGCGAGAGGCCGCGCCAGCTGGGAGCAGCCAGCCCAGCCCAGGCCAAGAGACTCCAGGCGCTAGGATAAGGTGCCGAGCCCCTTTTCCACTGAGCGTTTCTCTTTTTCTCGTGCCGGTGCTTCGCCACGCTTTCGTCGCCCAAACCTTGCGCTGCTGTCGGTGCCGCGAGCCGTTCACTGGCGCTCTTGTGACTGCTGCTGCTGCTACCTAGACGAATCCTTTCTTCTCCCCCCCCCCTGGTTTTTTGGGGTTGTCACAGCCTCTTGTTTCTTTTCTAACATTGGAACCTTTTTTTTTTTCTTGCTAACCGGCTGTCCTCGTCTTCCTTCGTTTCTCTTTTCCCTTTCGCCGGTGGACACGCGGATCGTCGTTCGCTACCAAGGCCCAGGCTCCACTCTCTTGATCCCTCTTTTTCCCCTGCCTGCCACCACCTACAGTGCTAGGCCCTCTCAACTTCGTATTTGCGCCGCGACACAGGCACAAAGAGCCTCCTCTCCAACGTCCTCGACCCGACAGAGCATGCAGCGATAATGTTTGTCGGCGGCGTTCGATCCTCCAAGCTGTCGGCCCTACTGGCCGGCACAATCATCTTCCTCATCGCCTTTGCCGGCCTGGCCTGGAACCAGATGGACTCCATTGAGCTGCCCAATAGGTGCGTCGTACAGATCGCATCGTATTCCCGGCTCGCATATTGACGGCTAACCTTATCTCGCCTGCAGAACGCAGCCAAACCAACATGAAGGCTCCAGCGCCGCACCCTCTGAGCCCTTGAAGCCCGACCAGCCGTCATCGCCGTCCGAGCCCGTCGAGCCCGTCAAGCCTGTCTCGCCCGACTCTACCCTCCGCGACGTGTGGTTCAAGGTGCACAAGCCCTCCATCAAGCCCGATGCGCCCTTTTACCAGCCCTTTGGCGCCTTCAAGTTTGAGCAGATCCACGAGGCTCACTTCCCCGAGCCTCTGGGCGAGGACCTCTGCATCATCGATCTCGACAACCGTCCCTTTGATCTCCCCGGCCAGGTCTTTGGACCTACTGTTATGAGCTGGGAGGAGGATGCCGAAAAGGTTCACGGTCTGTCTGTCGGCGTGCTCAACCACTGGCTCTATGGTATGTTGCTCTTTGAGATCCTGCTGCGCGCTGCTGGAATTGCAGCGGCAGCGGCAGCATCAACAAAACAGTCCGGCTAATCTGATCATTTGTAGCCAAAATCCACGGCTACAAGTACTACTTTGTCGCCATCGAAAAGCCCGAGGACCGTCGCGCATCATGGAAAAAGGCCCCCGTCATCTCCACCATCCTCAAGAAGCACAAGACGTGCCTGTACCTCGATTCCGACGCCATCTTCCAGAACCTCGATCTTCCCTTTGAGTGGCTCTTGAACTACTGGGACATTAGCCCCACCAACAACTCGCTCGCCCTTGCTGTTGATCCCGACCGCGAGTACAACAAGGACAAGTTTGGAAAGCTCATGCTCAACACTGGCTTCATCATCACGCAGAACAACGCCAAGACCTACGAGATTATGGACGCGTGGGCGGGATGCCCCGAGGAGAACGGCAAGCACCCCGAATGCGTCGAGTTCCGCACCAACTCTCCCGGCCGACCCACTGACCAGGGCGGTTTCGGCACCTTCATCCGCTACGACTACCCCGACGACATCAAGCAGCTTGCCTGCACCGACGCCAACGGTTTCCCTAACAGCGATTCCGAGTGCGAGGGCCGCTTCATCCGCCACCTGTGGACCGGAAAGGACAGCTGGATCAAGATCTTTGTTGGCCAGCAGGTTCCCGGCCACTATCTCGAAATGTTCCACAAGGAGTTCCTCGAGGCCAAGCCTGAATTCTACATTACCGAAAAGGATCTCATGGCCAAGGCTGCGGCTGAGATGGCCCAGGCTGCAGCTGAGGAGCCCAGGACCTCGTCTGAGGAGATGCCCAAGGCAAAGTTATAAATGGCTTATACGCCACTATACCAGGGACGGATTCTTTATCACGAAACGACACGACACGACTAAGATGCATTTATATCGGCATATAAACAAAGCACCTATAATTCGGCCAGCCATTTTCACTGGGGCATTTTTCGAATCGTGTTTCTTGGCTTTCTTTGCCAGTGTCTTAATTTTTCTTTTCTTTTTTTCATATACGATATGTAAGCATTAAAAGGCACAAAGAAAAGAGGGCTCGTCGTTTTTTTTTTATAAGAGAGGGTGGAAGAAATGGTAAACTGCCAAACAGGAATCGCGGGATTTGTATATATAACCAAGGTCGTTACTTTTTTGGGATCTTTTTTTTTTTTTTGTCAACATTAGCTTAAGAAAGCTCTTTCGGGGCGTGGATAAATCAGCGAATGGTGATGTAACTTGCATCATGGTTGAGTAAATGGGCGGCAGATGGGTAATGTGCTGCTGAATAAATATTTACAATGACTTGACCAATTCCTGATGTTTAAAAAAGATGAAGGCTATGTGCTAGGAATATCAGGATATGTGTGAAAAGATTCAATCGAAACATTGAGCTGCTGCGAGCTCTGCGCTACCAAAAAGGCGTCCTGTCTGGATACAAAGCAACAGTTCTATTCCTGGCTACAATATGAGGCTGTGCCGTGTTGTTTGCGTGCGAGTTGAAAAGGCAAGTCGTCGGGTGAGCGCGCACATGACCACTTTCAAGCAGCACGAGATAATCATATTTCAAATAAAAAAAGAGGCAATTGGGTGAACACAGATGGGTAGACGAATATCGTATTCCTTTTTTTTTGTCGTAAGATTCCTCCCTCTGGGAGAGAAAATTCAATGGCAGTTGTATGAACCCAAGCCTCCTTTGATACAGCCTCAACTGGTATATATCATCAAGAAAAAGAAGCGAAGGGAACCTAACGAAAAAGAACCATAAAAAGAAAAGAAAAGGGGGAAATATGCTCACCGCCTTTAATCATTAGGTCAATCTCTGTGTAATCCCTCCTGCGAGGACCCGCGAATCTGTGACACGGCGAGGTCAAGTTGGACAGGAGGCCGCGCATGAGGCTTATTTGAAAACATGCAGCAGGGCCAGTGCTACGAGCGTGTTGTTGACTCACTCACGATAATAGGGTTTTTTGAGAAGATGAAAGAGAGTTTGGAAATTGTTCAAGGGATATCTGTCGCTCTAGAAAAGGCACATGTGGTGTTGATATGTAGAAGAGTATTTGCTAGTATTCCAGCATCCATATCCTGCCTCGAGCATGGCCCTTCTCCCCCCTTTTATGTCTATACATACTTCCTCGTCCACACAACACCTCTTTAAGCGCCCAGCACCGCATCAGCATCTTTTTCACATCCGTAGCTCTCCTCGTCGTCGCAGCCACAAACCGACCAACTCTCTTCCCCCCCAAACCCAAACTCAACATCGTCATCGTCATCTCGCTGGTGGCCGCCTCTGTCGAGCCCGACTTCATATTCTCGTCTGCTGCTGCTCTTTTTGCGGCCTCTAGGCTGCATCTCCCGCAGCATCTGTGCGTATAAATCTCATCCGGGGCGCGCTCGTACCGGCCGTTGCGGCAGGAGAGGCCGTGGTGGTGGAGTCGCCAGCGGGAGAGGGAGCCGTTCCAGCAGGGGACGCGGTTGAGGCGGCGGTTGAATGTGAGGAGGCAGGAGGAGCAGCGGTTCCAAGACTGGAAGTGGACGCACATTGCGTTGATGAGAATTTGTATGAGTGTTTTGTTTGGGGCTGGAATATGATGGTTGAGTTGCAAGTGTAAATCTGCGTTCAGTCGCAGAGCTCTTTGTTATAGTCTCCGGATATGTGAGGTAAACAAAGGCTCATCTGCGATTATATTCATTCCAGCAACGAAACTTGAAACTCTTGGCCAGTGAGGCAGCCCCCATCTATATTTGAAATTCCGGTCAACAGATACAGCAGCTTTTTCTTCCTTTTTTTTTTTCGTGCGTGTTACAAGATAGTCTCGTTTGAGTGGGCTCCCCAGGTGGACGTGACCGAACCTTGCCCCTTTGTGAAATCGTACTTTTGCATCGTCGCTTTTTTTTCCGTGCTCGAACGCTCGGACGATAAATTTGGAGCTTGGAGAAAAATTGTTTGCTCTTCTTTTTCCATGAGATTTGCCTTTTGAGGATGGGCTTGTGAGACGCGGCGTGGTGCTGCCGTAGAGCCTGGAGCGGGCAGGCCTTCTCTCTCCTCTAATGTTTTGCGACTGACAGTGACTTTCTTTGAGAGAGGCGGAGTCCCGATGAATCGGAACTAGAGGATGGCGTGGTGCTTTTTATAGCCATCTTGTCTCCTTTTGTGCGAACCGAGGAGAGGGCTGTGAATGGCATCAAGCTTGCTCCGTACACAATCTCACACACAATCACTGCTGTTTTCTTTTCATTACTCCCAGCAATCACAGCTTCTGCCTCTCTCTTTTACTCCATCTCCTTTCTTAGCCGCCTGATGTACATCCGCGCACCACACCCACAGCCCCCTGACAATTCATCTCAGAGCATCCTGTGGTAGCACCAGCATTCTGTTACAATGCACCTGGAACGCGCATATACACGGTGACACGAGTGACAGCTCATCCAAGGCGGTGCATCTGGCGGTGAAGCTCTCCCGGCTCGGGACATTGGTCGCAAAATTCTGCTGCTGGTGTTGCTGGAAAAAAGAGTCTCTCTCTTGATCCCTCAGCACTCCAAATCTGCCCACACGACCATGTTCCCCGGCGGATCGGGCATCTCGTTGAAAAACCTCGCAACCTCCGCATCATCATACCTCATGCTGAAATGCGTCAGGATAAACGTCGTCCGCGGCCACTTGCGGATGACGGGCTCCAGGTCGCTCCACAGCGTGTGCTTCGTCTTCTCCGCCTGCGCCCTGTGCTCCTCATACAAGAAGCTGCACTCGTGAATCACCACGGGGATGCCCTCCTGCAGCCAGGCGGGCTCTTCGGCGAGCGTCTTGGCCGTCGTGTCGCCCATAAAGGCAAAGATGGGCGCCGTGTGAGGCGCCGTGAGGTCCTCGCCGGCCTTGCGCTTTGCCTGCAGCTCCGGGCCGGACAGGGAGGCGAACTCGGGCTTGAGGCGCTGCGTGGTCTTGCTGAAGACGTAGCCGAGGCAGGGCACCTGGTGATGGCAGCGAAAGGCCGTGGCGGTGATGCCCTGCGCGCGCCGCAGAGGCACCGAGTCGCCGGGCCGCAGCGCATGCGTCAGGTGCGTCCCCAGAAAGGCCGTCGCCGACCGCGACCTGCCCAGCGCCTCGCTGCGCGCAACCACAGCCTCGTCGTCCACGGCCAGGCCAACCGCCTCGGCGTCGTCGGTGCCAATCTCGCCGCCGCGGTTGAGCATCGTCTTGGCCAGCACAAAGTCGTCAAAGGCGTCGCGCATCTCGGCCGGGCAGAAGACGTCCGGCGGGTCGTCGCGCTTGACAAAGGCCGGCGCCAGCAGCGTGTGGTCGCTGTGGCCGTGCGTCAGGAAGATGTGCTTGGGGCGCTGGTTGTTGACCACCAGCCCGGCGTCCAGCAGCAGGTTCAGCGACGGGATCACAAACGACGTGTGCCAGGCGGCGCGCGACCGGCCGGTGAGCACCAGCTGGCTGTGCGGCTTGGGGAACTTCCATTCGAGGGTGCTGGAGCGCGTGGATTGCGGCAGGGGGGCGGCAAACCGCGGCTTCGACGGGGTGGCCATGGATGGTGAGATTTGGACGGTGGTGTTTGGCTGTTGATGACAGGGCTACAGCGTGTTGAGGATGTTGATATGGTGTTTTGAGGTCGCTTGGTGGATCAAGATGTTTCGCCACTTTTTTAGAGTATACTCCGCATCACACTGATGAAAGCACTTTACAGCCACAGAGCAATCTGGTACTAGATTGATTCAAACTGATTGAAGTTGAACAAAACGTTGAAATACACTGAGTATTCTTTAAGAATGTATCTATGCTTACCTAGGCGCTGTATAGAAGTTGCCAAGTAGATACGTTTTGCTCAGTAACACGGCTTGAAGAATTGGGTTTCGTTTTCTTAGACATCATCTACATGCGCCTGAGTTTTTTTTTTTTCCCCTTTTTTTTAGAAGGAATTCATTTTGATGATTCCATACAATAGGACTAGTAAATCCAAGACAGTGCTTGGTACAAAGTCTGCCAAGTTAATGCCGCTGTGTCTCCAACTTTCACAAAGCCATCACGCACTCTTCCTACTCATTCAATCAAGGTGATATGACTCTTCCACACCGCAAGCAGTAATGACACAAGACACAAAGATGGCCTAAAAATATAATAAAGATGAATTATCTAGGTAGTGGTAGTTTTGAATTAGTCTTTTTAACGAAAGCAACTGGTAACATTTTGATCATAGCTAGCTAAATTATCTATCCAAACGAGTGTATCAAAGGAAACGAATTCCAACATATTCACCAAAACATTTTTTTTTTCCAATTAAAAATAGCAATCTTACTCTGATAGCAAGCAAATACATGGCTGAACAAGCAATCATCAGTCTTCTCCAAATGCCACATATCCCAACCACGCCCCAAGTCCGTAATGACATTCACATAGCGATGAGCCTCCTTGGCAAAACAATCCAACGTGGAGCTGAAGCTTTGTGATACAAGTTCCTTCTTCAGACTGAGGTATTAGCAGGATCAAACATCTTTCGCGGCCTGCTTATTCCCAACAACTGACGGCTCTCCAAAGCCGGAGAACTGGGCCTTCGGCTGGTGCGAAACACTCTGCGAATCGTCTTTCCCTCTGTATAGGCCTCTCGAGATGTGCCTTCCACCTCCTTGCAATTCCGAAACATCAAGAGAATATTTGTACGTGTCAAATGCTGGAGTGTATCCAACATGGCTGATCTCAGCTTGATCTTGCTGAATGACTGTGGCTCGATTAAGGTATCGATTAGAACAAAGGTTTTTGCAAATTGCCGTGTGACTTGGTTCAAGCTGTTGGTGAGCTCATCAGTACGTGGCCGCGTCTCGCCATGGTGTGACCAATAGAGCCAATCCACCACAGATGGGACATCGGGAAGGCCTTTGACTAGCTGCCTCAAAATGCTCGATAAAAGGCCATCAAACGCCTTTTCAGTCTTCCAGTGATCAGGGATATGGATGCTTGCGATTCCTGTTCTCGGTTCGTTGCGCGACTTTGAGTAGAGAAGGCCGGTCATTGTTGATGCTGTGACTTCATCGGGCGCTCCCTCGCTTGAGAGGAATTAAATCTGGCTGTAGCCCCGACACCATTTCTCAAAGTCTTGTTCATTGTGAATATGATCAATGCCTTGATATTTTGTGAAATTGTCATTCTTCTTTTTGGGTGTAGTTTTGTCAACGCTCGAGAGCCAGCCAAGAGTGGTTTCGCGGTCATTGCGATGTTGGCTAGCACCGCGAGCCTTGCGATACTAGTAGACGATTTTTGCAGTTCCTAGAAAGATGTAAGATGTAATGTTTAATGAGCGACAACTCCTTTCTCTCCTCGACTTCTTTCCTTCTTTCCTCTCAATTCGCGAGTTTAAAAGAAATTGACTAACCGAGGAGTACCGTGGTATGTCCAATCTCAGCCTTAGCTCCAATGTCGATAGGAGGAAGTGCCTTCAAAATCTCATTCGCGTAGGTCGCCGCGGTTATAGCTGAGTAATCTTGCTAGATCTTCCAAGTCGTCTCAAGCTCAGAGTCAGAGTCCAAGTACTGGCAGACGCCACGAATTACTAGACATGGACGATCAGTTAATCCTGCTACCTCGTTGTCAAAGCATAAGACGTCCTTTTCACGTCCAAGGAGATTTCGTATCTCATAATCCTTGATTTGTTGATCACTAGAAGCAATTAGACCATAGTGAATCCTCGGTGGGTCTTTAATCAGTTCATCCTCTTCACATAGCCGCTCTAAACGTGGGAGTAAGTACTTGTTGAGGCCAGTGAAGAAACATTTGTCAGTGCGAGAGTCGGGGCGTTCAAATTTCCTGAGAAATCCAGGGAATTATTGAACCCGCCGTTTAATGGTCCCTTGGAAGGTTTCGCTCGCCCACTTGTACGGGTTGACTTCGTATAGTGGACCGGAGTAGCCCTCGTCCGTTGTTCGGTTGAGGCTCTCCATAGCCTTCTGCAAGAGCCCAGGAAGCTGATTCGTGAATTTGATCTTTTGGAATGTTCTTTTCTGGACCGTTTCGTCGAAATCATACTGGAACACGCTACTCAATCCTGTTTTTGTAGTGCCAACGATAACATCGCCCAGGCGAATATCATGTGCCGAACTTGGCATGCCACCACCAAGACCTACTATGAGACTGGCTTTGATGCTAGGAAACTTTTTGCAAAATGCCCTGCATGACAGCCGCTGCAGTCATTGCGCCGCACTTTCTGTAGAGCGGGGCGGCAATTGTAATTTTATTCCCTGCTATGGTTCCCAAGCTGAAGACAACGCCGTCGTACTGACTTATGCCTTCTGGGAGAGAATGCTCCTTCTCAAGAAAGGTTCTGGCGGCTAGATATTGTGTTGGTGTATCACAAATCCAAGCAACTGTGTACTGATTGGCTCTCGGAATGTTCTCGGCACATGGAACTATGAAAAGATATTGGCTTTGAATCATCAAGAAGGAGTCGATAAAACGATTGTTCCATGTGGGAAACTTTTGCTTCAGGGTATCTTCGGATATAGGAATGTGAAAATCTGTGATTCCTTCTCCAATAAAGCCTAGAATGGCCTCTGGAGACTCGTGAATCATCAGGATGGAGAAGAGCCTTCGTCTGGACGCAAATGTCTCTCCTGTTGGCCACCTTTTATCACGGTACCGACGAGCTGTGCAAACTTGATCGGTGCAGTAGCCAATTATCGCATTGTTTTCGCCACAGTGCATAGTGGAAAATAGCCCGTCGAAAAAGTCACAAGTCCTCTTGTGTGAAAGCGTCAGGCTCGCCAATTTTGCGTGAAACTTGGCCTTTTATCCGAGCCAAAGCAGCTGATGCCTTGGGAGGTAGATCAAAGTTACCTCTTGCATGAATATCCCAGGCGCTCTTCAAAAGATTGTCATATGTGAGGCGTATTTGCTGCACCTTGTCAAGCAAAATGGCTTTATCTCCAAGATCTTGCCACAATGTAGCCTTATGCTCCGATCCTGTCTCTCCATCGACTGATTGTGCCCTCGTTGTATTGACCATGGATTCTCTTATGCTCTCGCCTTGATGGGAAAGAACGTCAGCTAGAATATCCTCCGGAGCGTTTTGTCCCAGAACCTCAGGGTCATCGTCATAGCTCTTTGTTGTTGTTAGATCAATGATCTTCTTTTTTTCTTTAGCTGATAATGCAGTTTTTGACATTTTCAGAGCGAGGAGACCAAAAGCTTGCAAATGATCGGCAATGCGACTCAGCATCGCACCGTAGTGCAGATGTTTCAAGTCATGGTCATTTGCCAGCAAGTTTACATGCAAATTCTCAGTAGCTGCCGCTGTCTGCGGATCATTGCAATCATTACTCGAATCATTCGTTTCCCTGGCTGCGCATATGAGGCAGGTCTTCAGAGGCTGATGACGATTAGGTGCGGCATTTCCGCCATTTAACGCGAGCTCCATTCGTAGCAACAAGTCGCCGTGAGCAACATTCATATGGCCAGCCCATTCAGATCGCGTAGCGTAGCACGGGAAATCCGAACACCCTGGCGATATGCAGACAAATGGCAATATATCTTGGTTCACATGGCGCCTGTATCGCATTAGTTGGTATATCAATTAGCCTGACATTTCAATCGTACTAGGGAAAAGAGCTTGAACTCACCTCCACCAAGAGACATTGTCAAAGTTAGATTTCGAGAACACCTCTTTACAAATGGGGCAGCGCTTCTTATTCTCTTCGCCCTTGAATTGTGGGGGTTTAGGAAAACTGGCCACGCTCTCATCGAATTGTACAAAAGTCGGAGCGCTGCTTTCTATTGATTGCTCGCTTTGCTGCGGCTTGGCATTGGGCGAACAAATTGAGCTTTGCTGCATTGGACTGACGTGAGTATTCCAGTAGAGAAATCTCGTGTATTGTGAACCCATTGACTCTCGAAGACGACGCAAAAACGGCCAAAAGATTCATGGATAGAGGTCAAGGAGAGCCCTTGCCGCTTTGTTTTTAAACCTCTCGTGAAACATAATATACGTCATACTACCTTCCAGGTAGATTTCAGCAGAATTTTGAGGTGCTGGCCTAGCAGCGGCTCTTATTCTAGAGTTCAGCTCCTGAAGCTTTTGTATTGATCGGCTGATGAACCTGAGTCTCGGCCATATGTTGTGAACTTTCGCTTCAGGTGACGTCGCGTTCTCGTAGTCGAGAATGACTAATATTCGGTCAGCTATAATTTAAGGAGTGGAATGCACTGTACGTACTTGAATGCAAAACCTCATTGAGCATATCCAAAGCCAGCTCAAATAACAAGCGAAAATCCGGCTGGCGCTTCAAGCGCTGATTGAGACCTTCGTAGCCTTCATCGTAAACGCAGAGAAGTGTCTTCCAGGAATTAAAAGCATCCATATAACTTTGTAATCTAGAAAAATATATCCTTTCTTCACATGTTGCCAGATATCTGACGGCTTCTGCAAAGTTCCAAGCGCAGAGCGCGACTATATCTGCAATTTCGCGGTCATTTGTGCTGGGCTCAACGGAATTTCTCTCGGTGGTGACAACTTCATCTCTGGTAGTCGCCATGGTCTATCTCCCAGAAGAAATCTAAAATGATTTCGCTCTATTCTGGTAGTCATCGGCGGGTGGCAGAGTCTTTATACGTGGATTGTCCAAAGCTGCCGAGGCGAGTGATTTATCGGACTCTACACAATGAGTGGCGAAGGTGACACAGCTAAGAGGACTTTGTTACATGGTTGAACAAGGCCAATATTTTGAGTTACACAAAGGAAAATGAATGATCCGGTACTATTATTGCCCGATTGAAGCCTCATTACATCACAGCAAGTACTTTGAATCAGTTCTTCTCGTTCCCGTCTTAACGGGATGACGTTCACCATAACAAGCCCATGGACTTGGTCTCTTTGAGCGCCCAAGCAATTCCGACATGAATAAAAAGCAGCAGCAGTTCAGACGAATTACTATGACAAAGGAAAGCACATATAGTGGCTTGTTAGCTGCTTGCTCAGCTCTTTATCTCGCTTCCCAACGGCTGTAGGACATTTTTTTTTTAATACGTGCGCAGGAGTTGTCACTTGTTTATGAAAGAAAACAAAAAGGTGATTTTCGACTTGAATATCTTTGCCTTTTTTGCTCCCTTTGTAGAAACACGTGAATGCTTTGTTTTGAAATATAAATAGCTGAAAGAAATATGACATGCAGATTGGGGTCAGCGAAAATCAGATATACATAAGCGCTGTTGTTTTTGATACATGCAATCCGAACCCGTCCTTAAAGTGCTCAGTCTCCTGAAACAAGTAGTGAAGCGGAATTATGGCTCGTTGCGGCCAGAGATAATGCTGGTATAGACCGCATATATAATCAAGGTGGCATTCAGCAATGCCCAGATGTATACAAATCTTCTCCCTCAGCTTGATGCAGAACGTACATTTTCCCACCCACAAGTATATCATCTCTCGATTATCCCAAAAAAACCCTGAAAGGATCTTATTTGAGGACATAGAAAAAAAGAAAGAAAAGAGGCGGGAAAGTAGGAATTTAAGTTCGAAGAAAAATGTTTATCGATAGTAAGCGTCCACGAGACCAGCAAAAGGGCTATCTATGTCTCCAGCTTCGGGGAGCCATGAATACAAACACAATGAATCAGTCTGTTCATGTATAAGATACTTGAGGAAAAACGATGTCTCTTGCCGCTTTGTGTTTTCAGGCTGTATATTAAGTATATACACTCACCAAAGATGCCACAGAAATTTCCTCTCCTAAAATGACAGCCTAATGATTGGTACATCCTTCTCTCACCCCATACCTTTTTTCTTCGCGCGCGGGTGCTAGCTAACCTTTACAAATGAAACAGGCCAAGATTAAGTTACAATACAACGCGGGTATTTTTATAGACTATGTCTCTGATACAGAAGGCCATTACATATATGCCTAGAACAAGAGTTTGCGCTCCTTGGGGCTTCGCGTGAACCTGCATGAAGAATATTGATTGGATTGCTTTTTTCGCCTCCCAGTGACGGCAAGATTGATAAAGTAAGAATTCAAGGTTAAGCGTCTTCTTCCATTGATTCCAAGCCTATCTAATGCTTGTTGTCTTCGCTTACACATCTCACGCCTCTTTCGTAATCCCTTGTCAACCGACGCTACGGCCCGGCTCTTACGCATGTCCGGCAGCCGTAAGCTATGGCTTCAGCCTTTGCGTTTCGGGCAAATAAAGTAATCGAGAAATCGGCTTTCCCACTTGCGCAATGCTCTAAGCTCAATAAACGTCTAGCACGCCGTAGGATAACACCAGACTATTCTCTGTGATTTCTAAGCTCCACTTGATCGCATATGGGTTCAGATTAAGTTTTAGTGTTATGAGACTGACTCGGCCGTGACTTTTGTTCTCAGGCGCCTCGCTTTTAGCTACATGGCCGACGATTACTAAACCTCGGCCAATATATCGCTGAAGCTAATAAGTACTCTACATATATACGAGTATAACAAGTATGGTGGTATTATTGAACAAATGTATCAGTGAAGCTGACGACTACATTTTGAGGTTCTTATCCCAGAGGCCAAGAAAACGCGGATGACGGCAAATTGTTCGCCGACAGTGCTGATAGGGATTGAAGAATAGAGATGCTCAAACCCGGTGATAGTATCATAGCGCGCCGAATAATCTAAATCAGTCGCATGACCTAATAGATAAACACATGGCTTCGATGGTCCAGATTGCAATGCGACTTTATACGAATCGAGAAAAGAAGTGATATCCATCCCTCATGGAAACTGAGCTGCCTGGTTGAACATCTATCCCATCTCCACGGGCATCTTTACTGATCTTTAGAGCCCCTATCCATCCTAGCCTACCAACGTATACCTCATCGTAAAGAAAAAAAGCTCAGATCCCGGGCAACATTGTGGCGACGCCTTTTCTTTCTTATCAACTCGCCAAGCCATGTATCGCTCGCACTCGGTTCGGCCACGTTTTTTGCTCCCTCCCTTGAAACCAAATTAATATTCTTTGCGGAATTTGCTACTCCATTTGGATTTAGCCGCTGCCTTATTACAAAGATTCTCCGCGATAAAAATCCTGTAGGCAGAATACTGAAGTCACCAGCTAATCAGACATCTTTCTTGTGATGTCTAATCAATGTTGAAAATATCGAATAGTAATCATCAATGTCCAAAGCGGCATGGCGTTGCCCATTTGCGCAATGCTATTCGCTGAAATCTACTTCATACCTCGGCAATTCTCGAGTTCAGTAATCGTAAAATGCCCGCTTTTCCGGACCCGGGCCGTCGCCGTTGATCTTGGGCTTTGCCCCATTCGGCCGGCGTTTATTGAGCCACAGTACAATGATTAGCAATGAAGGAATGAAGAAGGAAGCTGAGCAGGGCGAGTGCGATTGCTTTTATACAAGGCGTGTCCCATTTCCCGAGGCAAGCTTTGGTTTAAGTAGTAGTATGGACCTCGAGCATCCTTGCTACTGAAAAGATCGCCGTTCAGCCCGCTCGCCGAGAGATATCAATAACACAGCATAACAAGGGTTATTACAGAAAAAAAGAAAACGAACACAAGAGAAAAGGAGAAGAAAGAGCACACGGATCTAGGCTCTACGATTGATTTGGCGAACCATCAGGGGCCGGGAGAAAGGAGAATCATCCCGCAGCCAGCTCTACATCCTCGACTACACCGATCGCTTCTGTCGGGGACAAAAATAGGCGAAATGGCGTCTCCAGAAGGAGTCCTGAATGGCTCTTCCTCAGACATCCAAGCAGACGACAAAACGTTGGTATTAAAGCCAGAAGACCAGTTCGTCAACAGCGATAGCAACAGCAACAGCGATGCCGAGAAGGGCCAGGTTTCGCAAGAGGTGCTCGACTGGGACAATGACCCTCATAATCCGTACAATTGGCCTGCGTGGAGGAAAGCCATGATGGTGTTTACTATTTCTACAATGGGTCTCACAATGTGAGTCTTGCTGCGCTTGCCGACCGCTGGAAGAAAGCGCTTTCAAGAAGCGATACTAACACGGCAAACGCACAGATCAATAGCTACATCCATCTCCAGTTCGTCTGTCGGCCTTTTGCAACAAGAATTTGGCGTAAGCAGAACCGTCGCCTTGCTGCCTCTTACTCTCTACACCGTCGCCCTTGGCCTTGGCCCTGTGATTGGAGGCCCCCTTTCCGAAACGATTGGTCGATATCCTGTTATTATGGGAGGTATGCTTCTCGGATCCTTCTTTACCATTGGAGCAGGATTCGTCCACAACTTTGGCGCCTTGTGTTTCTTCCGATTTCTCACCGGGTTTCTATGGGCTCCTGTGTTGGCCAATGCCCCTGGATCGCTTGCAGAGACGTTTATGCCAAAGACAAGAGGGCCTGTGAGCGCCATTTTCATTCTAACTCCCTTCTTGGGTCCTGGTCTTGGGTAAGTCTTCCTTCTCTCTATATCCCCTGTATTGGGTTAAACTCAAGGCTCTAATTGTTCTTTGTAGACCCGTTATCGGCTCTTTCGTTTCCGTCGACAAGGGCTGGCGTTGGACCGAGTGGACAATGCTCTTCTTCGCCACCTTCACCATCACACTGGGTTGTTTCATTACAGAAACTTTCCACCCAGTCATCAAACGCCGTTTGGCCAAGAAGCGTGGCCTCGAGGTCCCTCCCCTTCCTCCTATGAGCCAGCGTATCAAAACTTTTGCCGTCGTGGCCGCTATTCGACCAATTGCCATGCTCTTTACCGAGCCCATCGTTTCGTTCATCTGCCTCTACGTCGCCATCAACTTTGGTACCCTTTTCAGCTTCTTTGGTGGCGTTCCATACTCGTTTGGTCTGGTATATGACTTTGATACCGAGCAGTCTGGCTTGGTATTCCTAGCTATTGTCATCGGCTGCTTCATTGGCCTTGTGACTATCATGGCCTGCGATATCTTCTTCTATCGGAAGCAGGCCCCCAAGTTCCCCCCTAACAAGATTCCTCCCGAGCACCGACTTTATCCCGCCATGTTGGGCTGCTTTGGACTGCCTATCGGTCTCTTCTGGTTCGCTTGGACGGCACGAAAGGACATCTCCTGGGCGAGTCCTGCAGTGGCCATCATTCCGTTTGCTTGGGGCAACTTGTGCGTCTTTGTCAGCACCATCCAGTACATTTCCGATACATATCACGGAAATGTCGTTGCGAGTGCTTCCAGTGCCAACAGTTTGGCCCGATATGGTTTTGCAGGCGTGTTTCCTCTTTTCACGATTCAAAGTAAGTAAAGAAACTACAGTCGGGAATCTTTTGACGAGAACAAATTGCTAACGATGTACTTAGTGTATGAAGGTCTTGGAATTCACTGGGCTACCAGCTTGCTGGGGTTCATTGCCTTGGCTTTGACTCCAATCCCCTTTGTTCTTTTCAGATTCGGTCCTAGAATCCGGGCGAAAAGCAAGTTTGAAACTCACAAGTACGAGTAAAAAAGCGGCCACCGATGGAGACAAAGACGAAATCTCTATCAATGGCCCTTGTTCGTTCCTTTTATCTTTATTTTTCGTTGGGTAATAATTGCATTTAGACGAATATCTAGCATCTGAAGTGGTGTTTAACTTATAAGATCTATGGTAATACGGGACACATGAATAGCATTTAGATCATTATCATGAGTAGAATAATAGACTGGGGCAAAAAATTGTACATAGGAAGCCCGCAACTTTCTTATAATATTTATCTCTTCGCTTAACCTTTTTACGTATCTCTTTCTATCTTGATTCTTTTGCTCCAAGTCTACATCAATAAACTGCTTCAGCAGCATCCGAAAATTCTCATCTATATAAAGCCACCTATCATACTTTGTGGGTCTCGGTACGGCGGGCTCAATCTTGAGTTTTTTCGGCAGTTAAAACTCGTCAGTTGCATCTTTGCTTGCGACATAGCTCTTGCAAACGCTTGGCTGCGAAGTCTTGGGGTCTTCTTTACCGCTGGTGAGGTCTTTCCAGGAACTGTGACTTTCACGGACAATGTCGCGTGCCGTGTTGGAGTCTTGGTATCCGTTTCCAATTTTGATGTTGAGACTGCCACTGTGGAGAAGTTTACAATGCCAGGTTCTTCGGATCAACGTGTTTGCCACGTTTGCTAGGGAAAAAAGGCATCTCTCCGGAGTGGCAACTCACGAAGAACCAGTCACAAAAGGTTTTCTTGAGGCCACATCGATATTTCTCGGGACCGTCGGTAGCTAAATGTAATTAATTTCTGGTACTCGCCAGTGTTTGAAAGAGTGCCTCATTATCGACCATTTTTGACAGAGGATTATTGACGTTGATGCCAATGGTCTTCCAGTTCGTAGTCTGGCCCGGCGAGAGCGATAGGTCCGCCATGTGTCGAATTGCAGATAAGATGAGAATTCATATCTCAATCATAGATATCCCACTCAAAATCTTGACCGTTCTGACCTGACCATCGTGTCCAGGACTTGGAGTGAACCCATCAGGTATTCGGTTATTCATTCGAGTTTCTCCTGTGCTGATTCGATTGCACTATATCGTCGCATTTGGCAGCCGTGAATGCCAAGAAGACTGTCCAAATCAAAAGATGGAAAATCGAGCACACGATTGACATCAAAATGTGATGAACAAAGCATTCGGACAAGTTCATAGGCTTTTCGTTTCGCATACCTCGTAATTACTGAGCTTGCCACTGTTTTTATTTACGCATAGCGAGGGCCAAGAGAATCTTGTGGGCCCCTTGTACGATACAGATCATACCGTAGCATTCCTACCTGTAAACGAAATGTTTGTGCTGCGAAGCCGATCGCTCTTCCTTGTAGCATAGATGCACGGCATCACCAGCTCAGGAAACTTAAGCGGAAGGATCCTCAGCTCGTCTTGGCTACCATCCAGGTCGTTTAAATGAAGAAATCCTAAATCGTTCATTATCCGACAACACACCATTCAAGTCGAATATCGATTCACGTAAATGCGTTGAACAGATGCCAAGTGCAATAACAACTACATACTTGCTCTTAGTTAAAAAAAGACTCACGCGCAAACTACATGCATTTTTGAGTTTTATTTTAAGCATATGTGCTGGGACTGTCTTAATTGACAACCATTAACATTGGAGAGTCAGATGATACTAGCTTCGGCATCCAAAGAGGAAATCCGCAAAGTTTTTACGCGGGGCAGAAATGCCAAGACGTGAAGACGTGGTCAGCCGCCATTGGCATAGGCATACAGTCACTTTCACGGCCGAGAGAGGGCGCGGTCTAGAGAGCACAATTAAGAGAATCGAGATTCTGCGGGCAAAAGCGGACAAAGAACAGAAGAGTGAAAGAAGAAGGAAAGAAGTAAAGGAAAAGCCATATGTACTCGTAGTATTTCGGATCGGGAGCCACCAAAGAGTAACGAGAGCCGCGCGAGTCCGAAATTATATACCAGCTAGTCTGCACAATGGTAAAGGAGAAGAGCGCCCTTTGGCGGGAATATCCGTAAACAAACAACATCATATCGAAGTTTTTCCTCCTGTCGCTGTCGACAACATAAGATGTAGGTCTAATAGAACAGTATCATGTTCGGTATGGGAGATGCAAAGAGCTGGACGAGCAGACCAGAGCATACGTACGGATAAGCATTTAAGAGAGAAGCCGCTAATTCGTTGGTTCGAGAACAAGCCACATAGAACGGATGTTCGCCGGATCTAGCTATTTGTGACGATACTAGTGGCGGCCTCTGCGCGATAATATGACGGAGATGATCGGCCGGTCTCCAATTCTCATGGTTCCTCCGTATGTAGGAACCCTCCACGCTATCTATTCATCTCCGGAGGCTGATCTCTCATTCATTTGGTATTTAGACGGTAAATTAGATGCAATTTTAATGCTCATGATTTACATTGAGAAGGAAATCTCAATGTAAGCAATCGCCATAATGCATCTAATGGCCATCTTTCTGAATCCCTTTATCCAGCATTCCCGATAAATTCCTTCTATTCAATGTCGAAACGCACATGCAGGGAAATGCACCTGTAATTAAATCGCGGGGAACATGAGGGGTGAGTGGAGGGCTGTTGGAGAAGGCGCGCGCGCCAAGCATGGAGTATGTGGGATGAGGATTCGGAGATCGTCAGCGTGGCTTGTAAGTGTCTGCTTCGACTTTAAACTAACAATGAGGGGAAAGGATAGCGCTCCCATTATATCTCCGCAGTCTAGTAGAAGAGGACTCGAACGGAATAAGACGGATCTCAGTGTTGGTTCTAGCGAAATCTTTTTGCAAAATTATTTTCCATAATAGGTAACTGGTAGCAGTTGCCGAGGGTGGTGGCGACTCGAGATTCAGGACGGTTGTGCCGTCAGTAGAGATATGGATCAATAACTAGAGGAGGGTCGGAAAAAGTCGCAAATACGAAGAACAATAGGAACGCAGGCAATCGTAATGGATTCAGCCGCGCTGTTTCTTTAGTCTCTGGAGACAGATTGACATGTTACAATCATGGTATTCCAGAAGTTGCAAAGAGTAGTAGCAGTGGCAGCTGTGGTAATAGTAGAGGTAATAGCAATAGTAGCAGTAAAAGCAGTCGTAACGTATTTTCATAATATCATTCATCATTCTAGCTAGATAGTCCAGTTGCTATCATCTTTTTTTTAGCCATCCCAAGTAGTTTTGTAAGAACCAGCTTCAAATCCTTCTACGCCTTTTCAATCTGCTGCACGTTGCCAAACTCTTCCTCGGCAGCCCTCTGCTTTTCATCAACAACCATGTCCTTCTCTTCAGCATCCTTGTTGCCATACAGACCAATCTTGTACCACGGAAGGTCAAACAGGGCATCCATGTTCTCAAGAGAGCGACCACCGGTTTCGGGGACGGAGAACCACACCCAAGCGCCGCCTAATATAGTAACAGCCGCGAAACACCAGAAAGTGCCCTTGGGCGTGATTCCTCCTTCCGAAGTGGTAAGCAGCATGACAGGCAAGGCGCGCGAATTGCCATATTGGTTGGCAAAGTGAAGCGTCATAGCCCACGACGTAGCAAGGGCACGAACACGGAGGGGATACAATTCAGCCGTGAGCAGATACTGCATGGAATTCCAACCAAGCGCCCAGCCGACACCTGAAAGGTAAATCATAGCAACTGCGCCTCGGCTGGGCCCCTTCATGGAATCAGGCAGGACGAAGTTGCTAACAGTTCCGAGCTGAGGCACGGCAGTAAGGAAAGCAGCAACATAGATCATGGAGATGCTCTGAAGCGTAATACCCCAGAGCAATGCACGCTTGCGGCCAATAACATCGACGAGGAAGAGGGCGCAGATCATTGCCGCAACGAACTTGATGATGCCAAAGACGCCAGTTACAAGAAGCGACTCACTGTTTCCGGTAATACCCAGAATTTTGAACAGATCCGGCGCATACAGGGTGATGGATCCAGCGCCAGACCATTGACCCAGCAGCTGAACCATGGATGACAGATACACTCGGTACAGATTGTTCCTGTTGAAAAGGAGCTCTTTGACTTTTCCGAGCCAGCCAACGCCCTGGCTAGCTTCCAGCTCACGGTCAAGGCCAATCTGAATCAGGGCGATTTCGCGATTGACGTACTCGCTGTCTGGAGACTGCTGGCGCAAGCGAGCAAAGCTGTAGACAGCCTGGTCGATTTTACCCTCTTTGACGAGGAATCGTGGCGACTCGAACTGGAAAAAGGAAAGAATGAAAATGATTCCACTCATCATGATGTGTAAACTGGTGGGGACAAGCCATTGATTCGGGCTGCCATTGGGGATATGAAGCTGGCATCCATAGTTGGCAAAATAAGCAAGCAATATGCCAAGGTAGACAGCACCGGTAAAGAAGCATGTGCAGAGGCCACGAATCGATGCAGGTGCAATTTCAGCAATGTAAATGGGACTGCAGAGTGATGCATCATGTTAGCATTGTTCAACCATACACAAGTAACGGCAGCAACGGCAATAGCGGCAGCAGTACTCCATAGCAATGGCAGCAATGCAGCAATGGTAGCAATGGCGACGATAGAATGGCAGCAGCAGTAGCAGTATGAGTGGGGCGAATTGTACTCACCCGACGACCGGCGTCTGTCCCACGCCAAGGCCGGCGATGAATCGACCAGCATAGATGGCGCCCAAGTTGCCCTTCACTCCGCCAGCCATAAAAATAGCAATGCCAACAGCCCAGATGAGGCACAGCACACGCGTGGCATTCAGCCGGCCAATACGATCACAAATCAGGAAGGCACTATAGCAAAAATGCAAGTAGTCATTCGTTAGCCATCAATCGTGGCAGCGATAGTGGAGAGGGCTGAACCATGCATGAAAGAAGCGGTGACGTGACTTACAACAACGCTCCTGCGACGGACCCAATCTGCACCATGGCAGAGACGTTGGCCTTGATGTTGGCCTGGTCAACCTTGTCGTACGAGGCATAATGAATGGACTGTTTGAAATCGGCGGAGTTGAAGGCGCCAGAGATGAGTCCTTCGTCGATACCTCGCGCAGCACCGAGCAGGCCAAAAGAAAGGACGGCAAACCAGAGACGCCAGTTCAGAGCTCCCTCCGGCTCTCCCAAGTCTTTCAACTTGAAGATGTTGACGGGTTTCTTCCCCCCGACACCCATGGCAGCGGTCTTGATGCAAGTAATTTAAGAAGAAGCTGACACCGCTGTAAAGACGATGGAGATAAGCATCTGGTAGCGATAAAGGCCAAAGACTATACCTGAGATGCACACGAGAAGAGAGGGTTGGCCTCAGAATCTCACAGCGGAGAAGGAGCATCCTGTTATATATTCGCCCACATTCACATCGTTTGCAGAAATCCTTAGCCCAAGAGGAGCCCCAGATGGTCACACGAAGAGTCTTTTCCTCAGCTAGTGTCCACACTTGCGAGTTGTCGGAGTGTCTCGGACGGCTGTGTTGCCATACCCGATTTAGCCTCCAATAGTTCAAGACCACTCAGTGCGTGCAGCCAAGCCTCAGGTTACGACATCAAACTCGTGGCCGAATGCTGGTCGATGCCTTGAACAACACGCCGCCATGTCAATCCCTGCTGTCGTATAGACCAGCAAAACTGGTCCAGCCCCGCATATCGTCCTTCTAAAACCGTCCAATCCTGCGCATCGCTTGCTAGCCGCCAGCTTGTGCTCCACAGCAGCTCCACGACCATGGCATGCTGCTCATGCCGGATTCCCAGCAGCCTGGCCTGCGTTACATAGGACGAAATGCCCAATAGTCTGTAGGTGCCTAGTCGTGCGGCTTGTTGGTTGTAGATCCGTTTTGACTAGCAAGACTAGTCAGCAGGCCGGCGGCCCGCCAAGAGTCTAAAATCTATTTAATTCGGGGCCTTAAAATAGTGAGGGGAAGCCACGAGTTGGAGAGCGCGGGGAATCGGACAACCTCCGTTATATGTTCGGTGAATGATGTTTCTTGACTTATGATCCATATCCGTATTATCTTCTAGCTGATTACCGCTATCTATCCTGGCTGACGTGGAAACGGAAGGATGTAGCACTCACGTATTATGCGACTGGGGTGAGCCTGGCCGGGCGCAACCCCAGATCTTTGGTTACATCAGACCATGTCACATTGAGCTGGTTTCGTTTCGGATTCGCATCCATCGTCATCAACGACATCCCGGATAGGAAAACCGAATGCTGCTTTTCCTCGTCGAAAAGAAGCCGACTGATTATCGTATAAGCTATGTGAATAGAGTGGCTCCTAGTTCTTATTTCGCTCTTTTGCTCAAAGATGCGGTGTTTTCATTTGTCGCTAAACTTATCGCCTGGAGGGTTTCACAACATTTACTCATGACCCAGTGCACCGAGTTGGAACATAGTCCACAGAAGTGTCCAGTAGTAGCTTGTACTTGTTCAGTCCTGTGATGGTGGCTATTTCTTCATGTGACTGAGTGTTGTTATCTAGACTGCGGCGAATGTCGCTTCCATAGGATTTCGCTAGTGGTCTTATAGCGGTTGGCGGGCACCGAGACATCGGCTTGGCCGATTGGTTGCCACACAGCATATATCAGGTCTGCCAGTTCCGGGCATGAAAGGCGTGTGTAGCAGCAGCAGTGTAAAAGATTATCCGCTCAGATCCAGTACTGGCCCCAAAGCACATACTCCTCCTTTGTGCCGCGGAATTTGAACTTGACTTCTGTGACATCTTGAAAACCCTCCTTTTCCTTTGGCTCTTTGAATCGTGATTGAAACCCGGTAAAGGCCAGTTTAGGAAGACTCTGTCGAGCCTCTGGATTCAATACGGCATTGTTCGCTCGGACAGCGTCATTATGCTCACACACTATAACAGGCGTTGAAAACCAGACGCACCGGATTGGGACGCCGGCCTTTTTAGCTACGTCAATCCATAGACTTCGCGTGTCAGGGTCTGCATTGGTGTTGTCTATTCATCATGTTAGCCTTATATCAGGTACAAGTGGCAGTATAGGGGTATGATAGCACGCACCGACAGCTACAGACTTGCCGTCTTTGAGCAATTCTCTGGCAACTTGAATGCACTTGTCGCGAGACTTTAGTATATCTTGGTTCACTCGCTCATACCCGAGGGGTTTGAGGACTTTAAAGTAAAAGGTGCTCTTTCCTGCTCCAGGAGGGCCGCAAAACAAGACGACGTCTTGATCATTTTTCCGCTCATACACGTCTTCAGCAGGGTCGACAATCCCGTCCTCCTCCGGGAATATATAGCTTCCTAGGTCAAACTCGCGGTTAAAATCTCTGGGCTTGTCTCCTCTGAAGAACTCTTCGGGTGTCAAGTAGTCAATGCCGATGTTATGTGCCAGATTTCGATCAGAGCAGCTAAAGTCTTTCGCTACCGCTACTGCAGCTCCAGTGGCTCCTTTGCCAAGACCAGCGATTCGACCACCTGCGTCGCCAACAAAGAAACTGTCCTTCAAATTCACTTCGTCCTCGGAAATTTCGAGATCGTCGCAGACTTCTTTCCACATACCCCTCCTAGGTTTCCGATAAATGTCTTTGGCTGTGGCCGCATAGACGGTCATTGGGAGATCAAGACTGGTTAATACAGCGCTGCATTTTTGTTTAAACTCAGCGACGCGCTTCTGAGCATTGGCTTTTGGACCTTTGTAATTTGCGTCAAAGTGCAATGTTAATCCGGCCTGGTTCGAAAGGATCACCACATGGTAGTCCTCTTTCTCATACAGCTCCCGCAGTCGATCCGGGACTGTGTTATCCCACCACTTCCAGTCTGCCGCATTGGACGCGTGCTTCTTTCCCGATGACGTAGTAATGAGTGTCGAGTCGAGATCAAATGCAGCTATCTTTCTCCGCTTGGATGGGGATTCTTTGTCACTATTCTCCGGCTGATATCTGCCAACTAGCAGTGTCGCGGGAAGATCCTCCGCAGGGCTCCGTTCTGACCACACCGTTCGATCTTTCGGTTTTTGAGAAGCTGGGGTAAAAAAACCTGCAACGGCTGACTCTGGAAATGGATATTAGTCACTGAGAAGAGGCCAGCAATACAAGGATGCCCAGCCATACTTGTAGTAGTGCTCTTCACGGTTTTTTTGAGGGGAGGTGGGGAGATTGGTGCGCCAGGATCCTTTCGCTTCTTTGGTGGATTCTGCGTGGCCATGTTTCGTCTCAAAAGCGAGCTGCAGAGGTTTCCGTAGGGACTGATACAGCGTATTAGAGGCGATCTGCGCAGTAAATGCATTCGTGGTAGCTTTCGCGAGATGCTGGTTAATTTAACTTGGGCAGAAAGAAGCCCAGACGCGGCGCAATGCGACTGTGGCGCGTAGTCACGTGCAGCACCAAGACCTCTTTAGCTAAGATATCGCCAGCACACCTAGACTAAATCATGAAGCATTGAAGCTTGAAGGGCTGCAGCATCTCACGATTAATCCCGATAAATCAAAACTCTATACTTTATACGCCTTTTAAACTCACCGCATTCCTCATTCTGTATCATAGCCAATCAGATTCTTGCAATATCGGAGACGACTTGACACTCAATCTTTGGCCCATCATGTACGAGCTATTCCTCACCGCACTGGTCGAGGACAGCGACATCAACACAGCCCTCGCTGTTCTGAGCGGCTTCTGTTCCATGCAGCCATGGGAGTCTGTCAGTCGCGTTCTCTATTTCCAAGGCCCTCCTCGACCATCCGGGATCACCAACCAGCGCTCCTTTGAGAAGCCCATGCGCAAAGACTCAGCCCTGCTCTGGAAGGAGTTGCATCAGAATCTCTCCCGCCAGTCATTTGTTCTTCAAGCTCGTTATGAGATTCTCAAAGACCGAGACTTGGGGCCCCAAGCCGAATCAGTCGATCTTAACCTCGTCCCAGGAATTCTGAGGTGGACGGATTTTCCAGATCCTCCACGGGGCCAGCCGATTCTTACCCAGCGCAAGAAAGTTGAGCTTTGGGAACAGAGAAAGCTGCCGTCGATACTTCAGGAAAACAACTACCAGTTAGTTATTTGTCCATTCCAACTCATTTCTACCATGTGCTGATAAGGCCCAGATTCAAGACAGAAACAGTGGAGGAGACATATCGGTTCTTTCGCGATGATGTCGAGTTCTGTCTGACCAGGCACTACTTTGTCGGGCCAATCGATGACTATGTTCCTCTTGCAAACATGCCAGCAGCTCCTACAGGACCCAAATCAAGTTTGCCAGCCTGGGAATCCCTAACACGGGTTGATATGCAGAGTCGGTGGATACTGCAGGTCAAGGCACATGTCGTGCAGGACAACAAACCAGATGAGATCAAGAAAGCACAGGACCAGCTTCTAAAGTTTCGCGCAGACCTTGACGGAGTGTTTGACTTCAAGGTGATTGACCGCAAGGTACACGACACTCGAGTAGCGATGCAACAGCAGGGCGTCCAAGCGCTTCCCCAAAAAGTATTGTTGGGGAAGTCGTGATTTCAGAGCTATATTCCCAGGGCAATATATACTAATGCCACTGGACATGGATATCCACATACACCCGACGTTGATTCCAACACATTCATCTGGCCGTTGAGCGATAGCTCAAGTTTAGCGTTCCCCAATAGCATCACATAACACAAATGGGAACACAAGCTGTCAAAGCGATATACCAAGTCTTAAAATCGGCTTATTTTCGTTCGGAGTCTACGACAAATAAAGATCTTACCGGTTCATTACACTGAGCCTTGGTAGCGAATGGATGCGAATCTCCACTGGAGAATGAGAACGAGAGACACGAAGGAATGGGAATCACGATATGGAAAAAGAGTTCTAAGAAAACGGGTATCTTCAATCGCCAGACACCTCCAAAATGCTCGTATATTGCAAGTAAGGCTAGGTAACAAGAATCATAACTGCAAATACTATCCCCAAAAACCGATATCGATTTTTGCATCCCCCAAATTGGCCATATCACATTTAGAGGCCGAGAACCTGGGTAAGGTTGTTGATGCCAAGAGCAGCCTCGAGGCTGACAATGGTACCGCCAGTGGCAGCGTTGAGGTAGGCGTTGACAGCGTCCAGGTGAACGCCCTGGGCAACCATGGCGATGGCCTCACCAACGATCTGGACGACGTTGTTCAGGCCAAGAGCATCGGTAGCCTCAGCGCCGACGCCGTCAACAAGGCTGACGAGCTTGGAGGCCAGGGTGGTGGCGGCGGGAAGAGCACCCTCGATCTAGAGAATAGACTGTTTAGCATCGTGTACCAAAGAAGAGTGACTATTCGGCTTCTACTTACCGTCTGGACAATGGGTCCGAGCAGAGAGACCAGCTGGGTCTCAAGGGCAACAACGTCGACAACGACGCCCTGGGTGATTCCACCGAGCAGGTTGCCAACGTCACCGACGAGGGAGCCGCGGGAGGCGAGAGGGGCAGCGAGGCCAGTGCCGACAAGAGTGGCAATGAAAGCAGCGGTGAAGTTGAAACGCATTTTGGCGGTATTGGAAGTAGAAAAGTACTAAATGAGTGACTGAAGTTGAAACTTCTGAAGTTGTAGTTTGCTGTGCAAAAGAGTGACTGAGAGCGAGTTGCTTGTTGATGAGGAAAAGCAATCAGAAGTTGCGGACGAAGCAGTCCTCTTTATATCTCTCAGTTTCTCTATTCTACGATACACCGCTTCAGTCTGCACTCCTATACCATCTTCTTCGATCGGCAGTCATAAAATTAAGCTTGGCCATATCTGGGCCCAGGAATTCCAGAGTTACTAGGCATTGAGATCTTCCTGACAAGGTCGCTTAGGTATCACGACTGATAGTGCCACGATGTGAACCCATGGCCAGCCTCTGAGCAGTAGCAACATGGTGTCAAAACAACAGGGATGGCACAATATTTCGTGGGTTAGTCTCACAATCTGCCGATCTAATCAGCTCGCGAGTCGTCGCCAGAGATTATGACATATTGTTGAAGGCCTCCGGTGAAGATCGCAACTTCTGTTCCTGGCAGGATGTGTGGGGAGCTTGGTGGGTAGCTTTATCTAATTTCCCAACTGTCAAGGATATGGACGATCGCCGGGCCTGCAGATGGAAGCAAGAACTACTTTGCGGTTTAATATGCAATTTGCGCATGGAAAAAAGTGATGAAAATCAAGACTATAGAATCGAATCTACAACCATGAAGCGCAAGAATTGAGAGACATAGGGCGTTGGATGAAATATTTCTTCGAGCGCGGATTGTGGTAAGAGCTTCATACCCCAGAACATGCCCCGCGATCGACAAGCCCGTAGTGCTGGACGCTAAAGAAATAAAGCCAACAGCATGAGGCTAGCCGGAGCCAAAAAGGTAATGGAATCGATGTGATGAGCGAATTGGAAACGCCTTTCGAATGCAATGCCGGGATTATATCGAGTCATGCTCGATTGACTGTATAGGTTGATGAGAGGCCGTCGGCGACTGCGATGGACCCACACGAGATGTCTCTCTGCTGTCTTGTGAAATGAGCCATTAATATGAGTTGTCAAATTCTACGTCATAATGTCTACACGCATACGTTCTATTGAGATCTAAAAGTATTCAAAACACATGCTTATCCATACAAGCATAACGGAGCTCATCATGCAAAAGATTGTTCTTCAACTCCCCAACAGCCGGAGGGGAACTCCTAATCCCATCGCAGCTCTCCACCTGATCGACATGTGTGTATGGGGCCGGACACAGCCCAACGTAAATAGTGCTAAACAGCAACTCCTACGAGCGAATGGCGACGTCAGAGAAAGCAGAGAAAAGGGGGTTGACACTTAACCGGCCCAAATAACCGGTTCCTGAATATCTTTGACTAGTTACGGAATACTCTCTCCGTCTACACGCTTTGAAGCTGCAATTTACAAATCCGTTTGTTTTTTGGATCACTTGACTACGGGTAGTATGCATTGCGATCTGCGGAGTAGCTTCCAGCTCGTGGGCTTATGATTGGGTCTTGTTGCTGGTGGCTGTTGACGATATGGGCATCTTTACGCTTGAGGCTGGCGGCCGGTTATCCCGGAGATGACAATCACTCGAGACTGAGACACGAATAATTGGCGATTCCGTCGAGCAACCATTTCCTTACACCAGAGAGAGAGTAATTCAATCACTGTTGCGCATCGACATCAACATCTACGCCGAAAGTCAGTGGGCTCAGGTCTATGGGAGTCTCAACTACAGAACACTTGTCAGCGTCCATCACATTAATGCACACACGGTAGCATAAGAGTAAGAGGATGTAGTTGATCATTGTAGTAGTCTATTTAAAAGAGCTATCCAGACGTTGTATTGTTCCTTCACATTTTAGATCTCCAGGGTAAAAGGCTATAGTTTGAGTTATTCCTTGTTAGTGATGACAGTATCACGCCGTTGCCGTTTTTGCTTCCACCTCGGGTGGCGCCGATGGAGGCGCAACGGCTCCAAAGCCAAGAAATCCAGGGCAGATCATCCCGCTTTCAGCATCTTGGCGTCTATTAGCAACTGCCGAGATGCACAACAACTCAGATTGGGTGATTGGGTATGTAAAAAGAGGATTAATGGCATTCATGCTTGTAAGTTTGTCTTTGTTCATGATATTGCATGAATGGGTACATACAAGCGGCACTTACTATTGTCATGATGGCTTTAGACAAGCGACAGCTTTATTGAATTCTGGCAGAGTTTAGATGCATAGGTAGGATAACCTACAACAAGATGATACTTGAGACAAATTTTCTCTGCGCCCTAAAAATTGTAGTTGAGCCCATCACCATGAAGTAGTTTATAACTCTAATGTGAATTTATACGAGTTTAAAGGTTTATCTCCAAACTCAATCTCGCCTGATAAATAGGAACAAGATCCCTGACAACATCTGCGCCTTAGTCATGTCCCGTTGGCTCAAAGGCTTCCCTGTTCCCAGCATGATGAAAGAGCATTGATAAGGGAGAAAATAGTCTTTGTAATTGATTGCAGGTTAAGTCAAGAGATTGAAGAGAAGTGTTAGCTAATCCAGGGATAGCTGAAACATTTGCAGACCATACCGCCTCTGCCTCGTTTAGGTCCAGCTCGAGATAGGCAGCAGCGCTACTTTAGGACACCAGACCTCCGCCAAGCCAATCAGATCAAGGAAGCAGTTATACATCGTGAACTCTATAAAACGAAAGAAAATGCATTGTTCATCATCTCAACTAGTTACAATCCGTCAATTATTCGAATTAGTTTATGTCAGACTCATAACCAGCACGTATAAAACATGGCAAACCGCACTTGCAAACACGCATCCCTCTACTTGGACGTCTCACCGCACGCGTCTAAAGCAGGGTTTAAACGTCCAAATAGAAGACAGCGCGTCTCAGCGGCAACTCAAGAAGGACGCGCTCTCAAAGAGCTAGAGCTCCTAACCAGCAAAGAGCTTCTCGAAGATGAAATGGCCTTTCCCGGACCGCTGGTTCTTCCTGGTGATGATTTGGCCGAAGACCCAGAGTTTCCGCCGCAGGACTTTAACGAATGGAGAGATGAAGAGGAAAGAAATCCGGTGACTAAGGAGAGGAAGACCATCTACATTGTGCCCAGTCCTTTCATCGATAAAGGCGTGTCCAAGATGCAGGTATGGTCGGTCTGTAGCTTAGCAAAGGAACAAGACGTACAAGCAGTCAACGCTCCAGATATACAAGATGTTGTGGAGTATCTTTCAGCGTTCTTCTACGGCATGGACGTCAAGATCTTCGACCAGCCCTTTCACTGGCAGAAATGGGAAAGCTACGACGGCACCGTCTTGAAAAGCTCAAATACAGAGAAACGGATTGGCCTCAAGTCTCCGAGCAAAGAGCTCTTTGGAATTCGATGCCGTGCCGCACCAGATGGAGTATCTCCCATGCAAGTCAACCTAAACGACGTCCTGGACGCTCTGGCGGAGAATATCCCCTCTGACGCCCATTCAATCATGATACTGCTAGACCAGGACATGTACGAAGGCGACGGCGACATCTTCTGCGCAGGACGAGCATACGGAGGCAGCCGCATCGCAGCCGTCTCCACGTTCCGCGACCAGCCCTCCTGTGTGCCAAAAGACAACGGCCACGCATGGCCATCTTCGCACTGCGCGGCATACATCAGCCAGCTCTGCCATCTCCAGACCTACACAACCAAGCCGCAGCCCGTCCAACGCAAACCAAACAGCGGGCCTCTACACGCGGCTATAAAAGCCACTACCATCTCCGCCCGTCACGAAAGCAGCAGCATCCCGTCGGAAGCCCCTACCGCCCAGTGGCTCGGAAGAATAGCCGTCACCATGGCGCACGAGCTGTGTCACTGTTTGGGACTGGACCACTGCGTGTACTTTGCGTGCGCGATGCAGGGATGCGGCAGTGTGGAGGAGGCACAGCGGCAGCCGCCGTATGTGTGTCCCGTTTGTCTGGAGAAGCTGGCCGCTGCGATAGGAGAAGGTGTTGTTTCTGGATGGAACGATGAGGTGTGGAGTATGGCGGTTAGGGAGAAGTATGTGAGAGATCGGTATGAGGCGTTGAGGAAGGTTTGTGAGAGATGGAGCAATCCTAGCATTTCGAGGATGTTTGCTGGATATAGGGCGTGGTTGGATGTGGTGATTGAGCGGAGTTTGTGATCTGTTTGGCTGGACTTGACTAATTGGAAAAGGTGTAAATAGATTGAGAGTACACAGGCATTGTTGAAACTTGTGATACGATGTAAGAGCTCGGAGGAAGTTGAAGTTGAAACCAAGGTACTGGCATTTCATGTAACTGATGTGCTGCTCGAATAATATACATAAAACTTCAAAATCCATAAGCTGTCCTAATACTGCATATTACTACTGCAATCACTGTAAAAGCGCAGCATAATTGTAGATGAATTGCACAATTAGCATCCAGCGACTTACAGTTGTCAAACAGTTTCATGCATGCACTTACATGCACTTTGCCCACCTACCATCAGACATGTGCCACAGAGAATGGACTTTTCTATTACAAGTTCGTAATAGTACTCCAGCGCAAATGAAAATTACATCTTCATCATCGCAATATCATCAACAAGTCTTCGCGATGATAGCCCCGGATGGTTGTTTTCACACATCGTGGAAGTGCGGAGATACTGAGCTGTTTGGGCCAATTTACGAGTCGCCCAAACATCAAAGGCCGTGTGGCTCAATGGCAGAGCGTCTGACTACGATTAAGTACATCAGGAGGTTGCAGGTTCGACCCCTGTCTCGGTCAAGCTTATTCTTTTTGCCGTTTCTCACGATGAATTGAAAAGTAAAAACTTGCCTATCCAAGAAATCACATTGGCTCTTTTTCCCCCTCTCAGTTGAATATTACATCTCAGCATCCAGTATCTTGCTCCCTCCATCTTGTGCATCGTATGCCATCCAATGCTTCCCACTAACAAGCAAGGAAACGTCGCACCATGTGGGGGGCAGCACAGAGCTCGCATGCCACGACAATTACCTCAACTTTCCCCAATTCTCTTCGTATTCTGCAGCGAGTACCGGGTAATGGTGTCGTCATCATTGCCGCGGGACAATCTACAGCACCAAACATGACAATTCACTCGCTGGTATGGAGCATATTAGCTGAGAAAACTCTTCAATTCCAACCCACCACCTTTTCAAGATGTGTGCACCAAGCAAGGAATTTGGTGCTGCTGTCTAGTGGTATTTGAATCGGGAGCTCTAAAGTAGGCAATTTAGTAGCTTTCCGAGTGAGCTTCCGACGACGATCTTTTGTGATCAACCGTCATACTGTACACATCAGTCAATGAGGCTACAACTGTCCAATATCCCGACTATGCCTTGAAGAGTATGTGTTGAAGGACAAGCGTTCCACTACAGGCTGTTTTTTTCTCGACATGCCAATGCTGCTAGAGTATTCTTCAGACGCAATGTCAGGGCTCGTATCACATTCTTCCACTGTGATTGAGCTTCTGCCCATTGGGGAGCATGTGGAACAAAGCGAACAAGTTCAATCAGTGCCAACAGACACTAGGTTGTTATCGTCCCAACCTTGGTGATTGGAACGATTTCACATGCTGATGGTACACTTTTCCCTCCAAGCTCAAAAGGGAGGGACGCACACGGCGTACTGCTACATGCGTACAGTACGAGCAGCTATAGGTATGAGTGATACCTACTGCTACCACACATAGGCTTGCTTGCAATCCGCTTCGAGGAGCTGCATCTCGCCTGCTCAATGGTACACGTTCATCCAGCCATTCTGTGACCTGAAACAATATCATGCATGCACGTACGAGTGCCCGGAAGGCCTGTTCCCGAGAGCACACCATCGAAATGCTGGACTTGATGAATCGCACATGTCCTCCTCATGCCGAGCAAGCAAGACGCGCAACCGACCAAAGTGGCCTTGATCTCTCCACCTCAGCCTAGCCCACATCGCTTCGCAAAGCGGGAGGGCTTCCGACGATCCACAGCGTTGACGGTTCGCCCTATGGAAGCCGCACACAAACGCAATGCGCCGATGCAATGAGACACTGCTGCAGAATTTTTTCTTCCCCTCCCGTCTTCCAACCAACGGCCGTCCAAGTACTGTAGCCAATAGACAGGCCGTGGGGCATGCTATCTCGCAGCAAGCAGCGGCGAATTAGGACTCGCCACACTTTGGCGGAGCGTCTGCGAGAGCCTTGCGGCGCCGCGGATAGGAAGACGAGAGTTCCAGCTTGACGCAAGCTCGACCCATGTCCAGCGGTGAGTAGGCCGTGCATCTGCGTGAGGCCATTGAGGAGATTGCTCTGCCACTTGGCAGGCTTCAGATTGGTCCGTCTGTAGGTGTTTCCTGCAGGCTGAAAATGCCAGCACAGGCTGTTTACTGCTGCTTTCTTGCTGGGTTCTCGATCCGTACAGCTGGCTGCCCGGATCACAGAACTCGATCGAGCATGGTCTGTTGAATAGCCAGCCACTCACGTCTTGGTGGTTATTTATAGCCGGTGGAGCGAAGAGCGGCGTTTGTCGACTCGCGGCTATACGGTGGGATTAGCAGAGGGCCGAACGTTTAGCAACGGCGAGGTTCTCTGGCGCTTCTAGTCATGAGAAACGGTCTTGCTCATCCACAATTCGCGCCAAACTCGGTGTCAGAATTTCGTTAGAAGCAGCTTCACGGCTGGGTCAAAAACGGGGAGATAACGGAGACAGCACAAGAGTTACAGCGAGTTTTCTGCGGAAGAACCAAAGTTCCAGCACCGGCGCCCTTTCAACTGCCAGCCACAGTGGAGCAGCAGGCCTCTACAGCGCTACTACAGTGAATTTTAGTTGACCATGGAGACCTAGAGCCGGAGAGAAAAAAGTTTTCGACTTTGTGCTGAAATTTTACAAGCATGTGAGAAATAATACTCCGAAGAGGCGAATCAGGAGGACAGAAAGGGAAAGAAATAAATGAAAAATAAGATGAAAAATTTTCATTCTCTCAAGCCATCATTGGTACTCTGGTGGCCTGTGATTGATGCGGCTTACAAGCATTGTGCAGCCGTAGGTCTTTTTTTGGCGCGCGTAAAAAGCTGCGTCTCTAGCATGTTGATTGAGAAAAGCCTCTTCGTCAGAGGCTGGGTGTCAATGCGAATTAGTGGATTTTTTACAATGCACCCATCGCAAGTCGAATTTCGGCAGAATCTCGTCTTGATTGGGTATTAGTAGCAGTGTTTGAGGAGTCTCCCTTCAGTTGTCGCATCCTCAGTAGATGCTGCTTGTTCTCATCGTTAAAAGAATCTGGCATAGCTGTGTGCAGTCAGCCCTCATATTATTGGATAGTACGCCCTACAGCAACCATAGACACTTTGGCCGAGTGGTTAAGGCGATGCCCTGCTATCAATTTGGTATCTTAGGCATTGTGTTCGCACGCGCAGGTTCGAATCCTGCAGGTGTCGGTTACTTTTTGTCCTTTTTTTGCTAAGCACTTATAAGCTATACTTGCTTGTGATTGCCATCTCTCTCTTTTTGTTGCCCCTTGCATATGTGCAATTTCCCTAAATTACATTCATTCATCTTTCATTTCCATCCTCTGCTCTTACAGAAACCCCCCCTCCATCTCCAATTTCCAGGTTAAATCGGCCCATCAGCAAGCAACTCAAGCTTTTCTGTTGGGTCCAGCAAGCCCATGCCGAAAAGCTGCTTGGCAAGGGCTTGAGCCGTAATCCCAGCAAATGGCACGCCTGCCCAGCCCTCCAGCGGCTGGATCTAATGCAAGGTACGCAGAAAAATTGAAAATGCCGCTCCTCCATCATGTGTGTGCGGGCAAAGGTCCCGAACACGATTCTAGGCCTGCATGAGCGTCGGCGTCCACGTCTGCTTGTGGCTAGAATGTACTCGTAGACATCAGTTAAAGCTTATGCTGCGATGAAGAGATCGAACCTTGATGCTACTTTGAGCTCTTGTTTCGTTCTTAGGTACATTTAGCCCACGGTATGCTCGGAGCTGCGTCTGTAGATAACAAAACCCGGAATCAAACCCGCTTCATTCGAGACGATGCCAATTGGCCGGATCGTTATGATGGCCGCTGCGCCTTGCAGCTACAAATTGGCTCCTCAAGGTGCTTGATCAAATGCAGTAAGAGCTCGCAGAGCTGCCCAGAAACCCACGGCTACCACATCGTGCGAACCATCCCAACTGTGCCTCTCTGCATTTGTGACACCCTCTGCAGCTCAGGCACAGGTACAGATACATCCCCCTCAATATCGTCCCGTCCATCCATCCCGGACGGCAAGACGGAACTTGTCAAAAAGGTGGAGTTGGTAGGGCATCAAAGGATTCATGTGGAGGCCGCTGGACGTGTCTTGGATCTCGCATCGCCAATCAGAAGGCCACCCATTGCAGAGTTTTTCCCTATTCTTCCCGCTACATACCGAGAGCAAGGATCCCTTTGCATCTTCATATGCCCAAAAAGGCCTGTCAGTCTTCTTGCCAGACGAGAGCACTGCTGCACGAATGCCTCCATATCACACTGCAAAACCAAGGGCAATATCACCCGGACAATGTATGACTGCAGAAGGCTGTGCCCATCTCACAGGTCTATTCTTCTACGGTACTAGTATAGTACTGCCCCGATACTTCCGATGACGGCGACCGCGCGGCATTGAGTGCTACCGCATTTACGCCTCGAGTCGAGTCCAGGTGGCTGTAGAAGCCGGGTTGAGAAATCCAGTAGTCGCAAGCAATGTTACCCCGCTGTCACAAGCCTCCCCAACAATGGCTTGCGTGCGTAGAATTAGAAATCAATTGAGCTCAGCCAAGGTTCCGAGCATGCCAATGGACTAACAGAAAAGTGTTGCCCGAGTAAAGTAAGGCCTGTTGGGTGTCGACAAGGCCCCAACGATAAAGTGTACGAAGCAGCCAATTCAGCACCCGAGACATTTGCTAGCACGCAAAACAGAGTTCGGCTACTGCCAGGCACAGGGCTTTCTAATCGATGGGACTTCAGCCCATTTCCGGGGTGGATTGGCCAACCACATGGCAGCCCTGCCCACCACTCGTCTCCCCACTTGCTTATTTGGTACGACATTGCTACGATATTCGGTTTTCAACGACGGGTCCCTTTGCCAGAGACGGTGCTCCCACATTGGTGAGTGAACAAGACGCGAAGTAGGCTGCCAGCGGACTCTTGCAAAGAGCTCTTTACTTTTTTTTTTCTGTCTCGTCCAGGATAGCATGTAGCTGTACATGGCCATCCAGAATTCACAGCATGCGGCTCGGACCGGAATCACACGGCACAGCATTCAGCAATGTCTTCGGGTGAAGGGGAAAAGCAGGCTGCATTGATAGTTGATAGATGCGAGGGCTGTGCACCCCTGCGAAGCTGCATGTAGATGGTCGAGTGGGATGCATTGTTGTTTTCGCGTAAGCTAATGCCGTCTTGTCAATGTTTGCAGCCCGCAGACTCTGTGACTGCTGCTCATCGCAGTAACTTGGTATGGCCTCTTACCTACATAGATGTAGGAAACAAGTCATTTTTGTGACCCTGAATGACAGTCAGGGGTTGAAGAGTTTGTTAACTCTTGGTTGTATAAGGGTTGCGAGAGCTAGAGAAGCGCAGATGTGTGGACGTAGTAATGAGTGAGCCATCAAGGTTGGACGGAGATGTCTCTGCTGTAAGAGGCTGTGCCATCCATCACCAGACACTATGGCATTATTATAGTAGCATTATTATAGTAATACTTTATGGTAGTATCATGTCATTTACGGCGTAGACGTAAATACAGCGTTCTCTCATTGAGAAACCATAGTAATATAATACAGTCTCTCGGTTGGACTCTATAGTAGTACAGTCTCAGCTATCAATGGCAATGTTTCAAAAGCCAGTAACACCAGATAGCTTAACGAACTGTCATTTCAATAACCAACGTTCATCTTATCATGAGAGTCATACAAGACACGGCACGACACATCAAAGTCGCGAGACAGAGGGACACAGGGCGTGAGCTGACATGTGTCTTCGGCTATACCTGCATCTATCCCCCTCGATATTGGTAAAACCTTCTAGCTGGGTATAGCATTTGGGAACTAGATGTCAACGTGAATTGCAAAATTTGGTACGTCGGCTATTCAGGCAGAAACGGAGAATCCATCCGGCCTCGGTGGTCTCACATTGAATCCGCCTAACCAGCGGACCACGTCAAAAAAGATCTAGACTGTGAGCTCTTCTCGGCGCAAGCACGCGACAGCTACTATGTACTCTACTCCATGCTGTAATCTACCCAAAAGAAAAAGGAACCAGCGTACTAGCAGCAGTAGTACAGCGTGGACTCTACTGACAAGTCAGTAATACTCCATTCTGTCCCGTCACTCCGAACAAATACCCATCCTCTGCACCATAAAAAAAAAGACGAACGCCACCGTCGTTGGCCATCTCTCTAATTCGTAGTACCAATACTAACGTAAAAACTACTCATGCAAGGCACCAACAGCCAAGCGTCCCCCCCTCCAAAAAGATGACCGATTCAAAAAATGACCAAAATCAATTACCGGCAGCGGTTAAATGGAAAAACCAAAGCAAATACGAAGTTTGTCGGATGGCAACGAACGACAAAAAAAAGCCACAAAGAGCCCAAGCTAAGCTCCGGACCTGACTTCTCGATCCAGCATGATATGGAGAGGAGGCTCAGAACTTAAAAAAAATAAAAGACTAAAAAGAATCGGGCTACAAAAGCCATAATCCCGCAAAGCCGGGACGCCGGCCGGCCGGGTATAAAAAAAACGTGGCTCTAAAGGCACTAGACGACGCCGTTGACATGTTGGCTTTCTTTTTCTTTTCTCATCTAGAGCACACATTTTGAACTTGTTTGTTCTGTGTAGGGCGCTAATCAGTTATGAGAAAATGGTCAAAGTCCGGTCGGTGTGGAGAATGATAATGACATTGTGGCGTATCGCTCCGCCGAGTTGACGTGTTTTTCCCTTATTCAGTGTACGGAGATAACTAGTAACCACCAACATGATTGCGAATCGGGAAAATGCCAAGTTTACTTGAGTGTTCGGCGTTCAATGCGTACTGTGTTCGTTGCACAAAAGTCTAACAAAGTGCCCTGTCCCATGTACGCCCCTGTGTACGCGGCGTAAAGGGAGCAATCTTGATAAAGTGCTTAGCACTAGGCGGAAGAAAATCTGGGGTCCCCTCACGGGTAGGCTGTGCAACGGAACTTGAAGTTCAAGTATTTGCGCGGGATGTGTCTCTACTTTTCGATTTTGGACACAGTAGAGTCCTGATTACTCTTTGGCGTAACAGAGTAGATTCACTGCGGCGATCAATACTCCTACACTGTAGCTTTCAAGGGCTTGGCCTGACCAACATATTGATCCTGGTGGTACTTGATAGAGAATGCTGTGCAACACTACACGCAAAGTGTATTCCAATTGACCGTTGACAGCTACCATTGACAATTAGAAATCATGAATAATGAATTGCAAAAAAAATGTCCACGCGGAGGAGCTGCAATCGCCCTAAACCTGACACGATGCCCGAGTGGCTTGGTTACGGCGACCTTTTACATCGCGTGTGATGGTGCTACGCTTGTGCCATCCCGTCTATCCACCCGTACGACAAAGTTACACAAGTATTGGTACCAGAAGAAATGGGAGAAAGGAATCATAGTATCGGGATGTATATGGGAGCCCACAAAGAGAGAATGTGACATTGTCGTTTATAGGGTAATGGTTATTGGTGGTGCGATATCAAGTGCCGGATACATGGATGCGCTTAGTCATCCCGCCTGAAGCGTCAAAAGGGTGAATGCCAACAGCATCGGCATATCAACAAGAATGAACAAAAGGGGAATAACATAGAGTAATAGCAAAACCAAATAATCGACAAGTCGTAAATGCACAGGACACGGGATTCAATACGCGGACTGTGTGTATTTCATGCATCCGGGGGCCTTTACTGCCAGTCATCATGCCACTCATACATGTACATACCGCCGAATCATGTTACCGCAGCAAAATTCACGTCAGAACACTAAAACTCTACCAAAGACAAGTGCTCATATGATGATGATGTGACAAATCCAATTTTATTCTCTTCACCGTAGTTTTTTCTCTCCCTCTCCTTCCGTCGTTTAAGACAATTCGTCTCCGCAGGCTGAGCTCGCTAAGTAAATTCTATCCGTCAAACCCCAGCCAGAAGTGAAACAGCTCTTGCATAGGGGTTCGACATAGGGCCAGAGAGACTTGAGTCGGCGCACCCGTGCCCAGGCCAGGGCTATATAGCTTAAGAAAAAAGGAGGCTCAAGAAGCTGCCCTGGACCCTGGACAGATATTTTAAATTTTTAAAAGGAAGAAAGGTAAAAAAAAAAAAAGATCTTTCGACCGCACGCACGGATGGAGAGTGAGAAGATTAGAACCCTGTTCGGGTTCAGCCGCGACCAGTTCGCGAGGAGATACCCCCTGTAACACTGCAGCATTTGTCTCTCTCTCCTCTCGTTCTCTCGTTTCTCCCGGTCTTTTGCTTCCCAGCCCCCATCCGGCCCCGGATCCTGAGCACTGGTACTGTATAAGTGAGAGGAGGAGGCAGATGGGATGCGCTGTCACTCGGCGGCGGACCCAGCTCAGACAGAAATCCTTGCAAGAGGCCAAGCCCGCTTCTTTGTTCTTCTATCCTTCTAGGTACTTGGAAATGTCGGAGTGCCATCTACTGTATCAAAAGAACCACTTTAGCATATACACTTGTACACGCAGCAGCTTCAAAACACACCGGTCTGGCGACGTGCATCCGGGTAAGAGGCTTCACGCATCCAAAGCGCGGCGCTAGGCCCCGATCCGGGCGGGCTAGTAAGGGCTTGATGAGAGCTTCACAGCACAAGTGTTGCTGGCTAATGCTGGATCAAGAAGCTTGTTCATCTAGCAACGAGAGTACTGGTACCAGATATACTTGCTGGAGTATTCTGTACTTTGTGCGTGGGCTCTGGCATGTCACCACGGCGTCTTGCCTTTCTCTGCGTCTCTACATGCACATGTGTGCATTGCGTCTCTCTTCCGGGTTCGCTTTGCTGGCGGCGTGATCGCTTCCGAGGCGCAGGTATTACCGATACTCGCACAAGCAATCAGCCCGACTTGACACCATGAGGATCGAGTTCCAAGTAGTGGTACAAGGGCAGGTATACAAGGCCATGACCCTACCAGAGTGTCACCTGAATGGCCAGCGATGCCGGCATCTACAAGGCGACCCATATGGCTCCCAGCACCAGGTGTCCGCCCTTGTACCGTGACCAGGACGGGAATAAGCATCAATGGAGTACATGTAGTCCACATGTAGTCTACATGGGCAGCTCCCCGAGTTTCCTCCCCGCCGTCCGTCTTCCCCGGGGGCTCAAGATTCTGCTTGCTCCAGATGACTGCTTCTTCGCTTTTCGCCTTCGCCGTCTCCATAGTTTGTTCGTCGGCGCATTTGCAAAGGCGGTGGGCGACGAGAGGCTGCTGCTTGCATGTGTTGGACATGTCGGTGTCTCTAGCAATTTTCACTCATGGCTGATAGCGAGGATGGCTTAAGCCATGTGTGTCGCTTTCGCTTGCAGCATGTACCGGTACTTTGGAGCAAGCCGGATGTGTATGGAGGGACGGTAGCAGCACGAAAACAAAGATCCCGACCAACCACGGGGAAAACAAGAGACGTGGAAAATATCCGAAAGAGAATAGTAGTGTATGGATAGCAGGTATTTCTCACACGATACCGGTTGTAGCAGCAATCGGTGATGTGGCTGCTGCTTCCATTGGACAGCGCTGGCGAGCGCCAACAACTGGATCAAAGGATATCGCGACGGCCTCGCTGATGCTCATCCATACATGTGCATTATATGTGCATTAGCATCAAAGACTTTCAACTCGACTGACTGGCATTGGCAGGGTTCATCAGCTACAGCCGCCCTTTTGGTTGCATCTGCACCACGTCAGAAGGGCCTCTGGCCATCTATCGCTGCCTCACGTGCGGCGCATCACGCCGGTAGGACTTGAGCAAAGCAGCCTGCCTCGGCCAGTGGTTTTTTTTTTTTCGAGCAGCGGCGGGGCCAATCCCAATCCTGGTCACTGGCCTGATGGCCGCTGATGCTTGTTTGCTGGGCTGGCTGGGCTGGGCTGTGACTTGACTCACTTCAAGGCGGCCAGCCAGCCCCCTAGGCCTAGCCTGACCTCAATCGAGGGCAATTGTTTGTGCCAGAGCCGGTGTCTCGCTTCCCAATGGCGCCCATTGCCTTGGCCTGGCACTTCTGGGTCTGATCTGGCGGCCTGCTTTGCTTTGCTGGCGCTCAGCCTCTAGATACCTACGTATGTACACTCTAGATAGGTACTTATGTGTTGTAAGTGAGGCCATATTGCTTCCGGCTCGTTGGCCCAAACCGGACAAGTTTGGCTTGGTTGGCAGCCACCTCACAGCGCAGAGAACCGCTCGCGCAGAAGCGAAATCTGGATCTTGTTTACCGGTTCGGAGCAGCAGCACAGCAGAAGAGCAAAAACAAGCAAATGGGTGTCCCGCCTAAATTGCACGTCCTTTTCCTCGCCCGCGGGGGGGTTGGTTACGAAAAGCGGCTGGGCGGGCGGCATGCATGCGAGCTGCGTTGCGAGCCGCTTATAGAGCCTTTTTGGAGGAGCTGCAGCAGCTGCATCTGCACCAGGAAGCGAAGCCTGCGTTGTGCGGTTTGATTTGCTGCGAAGCCACCAAAGACGAGAGGCAGAGCTCACCTCGCTTTGATCTCATCACTCACACCGGCTGTTCAGGCGAGCGCGGCAACACGTGGACTTGCGCTTGGCTGGCTGAAGGAGTGGAGGGGCAGTAGCCGAGGATGTGTGAATGCAATCGAGGCAAGTGAGTGAATGAACGATTGACGGATGGATGCTCTGGATAGGAGACTAGTTCTCCAATTCTGTTGGGCATGATGGCGGGTGGTTGGAGAGGGGAAACATCATGATGATGCTGGAGATGATGGCTGGCAGCGTGATGGCGATCGATCATGAGCGTCAACGGGGCCTCTTGTGGAAATTCCATCTGATGGCGAATGAGCATGTCCGGCAATGATGTCTGGTGTATTGCCTTTAGTCACAATGGGTATCCAAGTGTAGCAGCTTCGGGATGGTGTGCAATCAATTACATGTGCGGATTCCATCATTGACCTCGCCAGCAGCAGAAGCTTGGGCTTTAGAAGTTAGCGGTGCATCTGTCAGTGAAAGCCCCGATGCCTTCCGCTGAGAGCCCGATCTGGCCGTGTGCGCACTGAAGCAGCTGCTGAGGTTTCTGTACATGTGCAGTAGCGATACCTGGTACATGGCATCGCACGCACAATCGAACCCACCCACACAGACAAACGCTCTGAATCTTGTTCTCGCTCTTCCCTCATGCTCTCTAACGCGCGCATAGGAGAGCAATCAACAATCAGCAATCAACAACGTAGCAGCGCAGCACCACTCCATCCATTGGCGCTTGACAATTGTTATCTCTTTTTTACATCTCCGCGGTTGCGATATCAAGATTCGTCACTCCCCAGGCCCAGATACTTCAGATGCTGTGACCAAAGCCGAAGCGCTCACACATCGTCGAGGCCGGCGCTTAAGGCCGATCATCTTCAGCGTCCCGACGTGCCGCTGTGATAACATCTCCAAATGTTTCTTTTCTTAGACCAGTTGACGAGGTCTCGTGCTGTCTGCTGGCTCTAGCGCCCAAACTCCCAACATTCGCCTCCCTCTTCTGATGATTTTTCTCACTCACTGCTCTTTCGCCTTCCGCTATCCAACTGAACCGCTGATGCCAGCCCGGGCCTAAATGCTTACTAACTGGGCGTGCTTGTAACTCTACCTCCCTTGTAGCCGAGCCAGCAGCGAATTTTTTCCTTTTTTTTCTGGGATCTTTTTTTTTTTCGCCGCCACCAAAAAGAACCAGACCCCAAGCCGACGGCTGACTGATACACCTAAAACGAGAGAAGGGCGAAGAAGCAAAGCACCGCCCCTCACTCTGTAGAAACCGCCCCCTCCAGGCTCTCCCAGCTTCCCAAGTCATGACTGGTACCGGGCCTGTGCGCGCAACATGGCGATGCAATGGGATATCCGATACCAGCCCCCGCCGCGGCTTTGCTGGCAGTGCTTCCGGGTCTGTGGTACGCCTGCAAAGTACCTGCAAGTACGCAGACCGCCGGGAGCTGTAGACAGAGAGATGGATGCATTAGTGATTTTTGCATGCACAGCGCAGTACAGCGCAGCACAGCGCAGCACCACTGGATGGACTGATGGATGGAGGGGAAATGATGAACGCAAGTTTTTGATGCAGTCTCAGGTGAGAGGAGACGCAGATGCGGATGGATGCGGTGCTTTGGAGGGGACGTACTGTAGACTCGCTGTAGGCCTCTGGTGCTCCTGCTTGTACCTCTACCTGCGCCGGTACAAACAGCACAGGCTTCCTGCTGCTTCTCCAGTACTGCTGGCAGCGGCCCATTGTTCACGGGCAGGCAGCGCGTAGACACGCCACCCTTTTTTTTTCCAGCAGCAACGCAGCGGCCATGCGACCCCACTGGCTGCGACAAGACTGTAGCGTCCCCCAGCCAGGTATCGGTACCCAAGGGCCGCCAAGGGGGCCCCTGCTGGTCCCGGTACCCGTACTTGGCCTGTACCCGTTGGGTCCCAAAACGGTGCTACCCACCTGCCACCCACGCTAATGCGCTACAAGAGCCCGAGCCCAGCGCCAGCGACAGTGGAGCGCGCAGGGTTGGAGCGCCATTGCAAGCGCCTGGGCTGCCACCACAGCGACTGCGACCACACGGCCGGAGCCCTTTTTAGCCTTGCTGCGAAAGCATGGCGGCTCCACCATCTCTGCCATTCCGTGGCTGCTTTTTTATTTTTTAACTTCTTTGCTCCCGCCTGCCTCGACTGACTCTCGTTTCCCCCTCAGATGCTGGATCGTGATACTGAACACGCATAGAATAGAGCCATTGCTTCTTTGTTTCTCGCTGTGCCGGAGCTGTTTTCTGGCAGACGAGTGTTCACGACCTCTCGCACGTCCCCCCCCTACGACTTCGGTACCTTTGACTGGCAAACCAACACGCACCCAGTACTTGGCTGCTTACGGTATACGATCAAGTACACGCACACCCGCCGCATACAAAAACACCTATATCTACAACTGCTGTCTATCCCGTCTGGAGCTCTGCGCAGTCGACAACGCTAGACCGACGTCCTCGCCGCCGTGGGAGGGAGGCATGTCGCCCCAGCTGAAGGAACTGCTTCTGCCGCAGTTTGTGCAGGACCGCAAGAGCAGTGCCATGGACGAGACCCTGGAAGGATGTGACCTCTCATACGTCTACTACACCACCGACTCGTCCTCGTCGGACATTGCTTCGCCCCTGACGCCCACCTTTTCCAACCGAGGAGGAGTTCCCCTCCGCTATTCGAGCTCGACGTCCTCTCTCGAGCTTCCAGTACTGCCGCAGGAGGGCCCTGCCTCGCCCATTGCCCAGCATGCCGCCGCTTCCAAGTCGAGCATCCGCCAGCTGCCTGATGTGCAGGAGGAGCCGCTGGAACGGGAACAGGAACAGGAATACGACGAGGAGGAATACGATGATGATGACGATAACTTGAGCGACACGTTCGGCATGTACTGTCTATGTAAGTTGGAGGAAGAACATCACCGCGGCGAGGAGACTGGCTGGCTGACCACTTTCAACTCTTCACAGGCGACCAAGCATGCGAGCACCAAGATGCCTCTCGAGAGCTTCTGCGAAACGAAATCACGGGCGAGTATGACATTGACTACGACATTGGCTTCCTTAGCGACAGCGACTTCTCTGGCGATCCGCAATTCTCCAAGAAGAAGCGCCACATCAGCGGCGAGGCCCTGGCCGCCCTCTCCTCGCGCATTGGCAGCCGCTTCCCCAGCATTGCCCGGTGGACGTCCCAGCGCAAGGCAAACAGCATCACGGGCCTCATGGCCTCGCCCACCACCGAGCGCAGCCTCGAAAACGTGCTCTCTGGCGCCGAGAGCAGCCGCTCGTCGTCCATGTCGTCGCCCGCCCGCCAATTCCCCGTCTTGCTGGACGACTCGTCGCCCATGCCCCCGCCGCCCATGCCCTTCTACGAGAGCACCGACAGCCTGGATATGCACGCGGGCGAATTCAGCCACGAGGAGCGGTCAGGCATTGAGCGGGACAGGGCCATGGCCACGACCCCCCTGCTGCCTCCGCTCATGACCGACCCGCTGGGAAAGCCTCCGATGCCATTGTCTCCTCTGGAGTCGCCCAGCGTGGCTCCGTCCTCGGCCGTCACGGAGGTCCACTCGCCTCGCATTATCCCGACCCCGAGACAATCCATCGGCTCCAAGCCGTCCATGTCATCGCTGCGCCAGGCGTCCATTCTGACGGAGCTGCCGCTGCCGCTGCCGCCGTCCATCCTGCTGGACCAGGACGAGTGGTCCGACCGCCTGGGCCACGCCAACTTCACCATCAACCCCGCGCCTTACGGCATCAGCGAGATCAACGCCGTCACCGTCAACAAGTTCTGCGACGACTGGGATGCCGCGCGCGTGGCCTACACCAAGCACCTGGTTCGCACCGGCGAGCACTACGGCCAGACGAGCAAGATCTACGCCTTGACGGAAGCCAAGTGGGCCGAGACGGAGCGCAAGTGGAAGGGTTACTACTCAGACATTGCACGCGAGATGCAGGTCAATGTCAAACGCTCTTCCTCGGTGCTCTCTCGCAGCCGCAGCCGTGGCCGGGGACGAGGCCGCTCTGAGAGCGCCAACCCGATGGGCAAAAGCAGGAGCCGCCAGGACAACGAGGACCTCCTCGTGGTCATGGAATGGCGGGGCAGAAAGGGCTGCTTGCCCAGCGCTGTGCCCCAGATGCTGGAGGCCTTGGACGCTGATGGCAAGTTTCCTCACCGCGGCGATGAGGACATTGTCGGGCCGATGCATCGTGTTCCCTACATGAAGCGGGCCCGAAGCGAGGAGAAGACGCCACGATTCTGGAAGAACCTGGCGGAGAAGCTTCGACTCTGATTTCTTTTCACCTTTTGTTTTAATGTTTGCGGAGATTCTTCTCTCTCTTTTCATTCCACGACTTGACGACCAAACCGAAACCATAGACCTGCAGCGCCGGCAAAACAACCATGAATATTGTCTCACGCAAAAACTTGAATCATTGTTTTTTTTTTTTTTTTTACGCCTTATTATTTAATACGATATGATACCCGACTCTAGTCACTCATTTTGATACCCAACCATCACCAACAATACCAACCACTATCACTACAACCACCGCAGCGCCAGTCGCAGCAGCAACATCACCATGAGAATGATTGGATCTCCCTTGCTTTCGTCTCTCGCTTTCTAGACAAGCTTGCCTCTTGTTAGTCCAGCTATGACGGTGACCGACATTTTCCACAAAACTTGTCTGGCTGGGTAAGCGAGCGAGGAATCGACTGCAACCATCTCTCAACCCTTGCTTTCTCTACATGCTCTTTTCATCATGTTACATAGACCACACACCCACTTGTATATAAGCGGGGTCGGCGTTTGATCAGGCAACCATGATTGGCGAAGAAAAGCGTCCATGATTTTTTGCTATCCATTTTCCGCTTCTTACTAGACACGACAACGACACGACACGACATGACACAATGGACACCTACCATTTATACGCTGCGCTACATTATACATAACATACATACAAAAAACACACGCACAACACGCACACACCCCAATCCGGGCGGGGAAATGCGACACGCATAGCACCTTGGAGTTATTTTTTTTAAGGCTTTGCTTTTCTCTACTTTACTTTCCCCGATTTTTGGGGGAAGCTCTTTTGGTTCTAGCTAGTCATATGGCCATGCTGTAACGTCAGACTACTTCAGTAGCTTTGATTAGCTGGGAGCCGTCGGAGATTTTGCATGACGAGCAAAGCGCTAGAAACTGGTTTTCAACGAAAAAAGTAGAGAGATGATGCATCAACTGAGAAAAAGATGTCATTTGAAGAATTTTTTGAAAGATGGGACCGAAAAAAGAAAGGAGCCTAATTGATGAGGAAAGACATAGAAGGAAAGAAAATGGCATTGGATAGCGAGCGATAGCTTTTTTCTTTTTATTTAAATAATTATCCATCTTGTACTATGAATATAAAGGAGATGTGGGATTTTCTAAAAACTCGGATGCTCTTTTGGTGATTTTGTAATTGACAATTACAGAGGTAGCAAGCAGTGATGCGATGCGATGCGATGCGATGCCACGCTACAGTAAGCCGGGTGGGATGGAATGGTATGACTAGAAAAGCTGGGGTTGGTCGTGGAGAATGATGCGATGGAGCTTCTTTAGCTGCACGAGCTACGATGAGCTTTTGCTTCTCTCACTACACTGCGATAAGCCTAGTCGATGTTGTAGCATGTGAGAAGCTTTTTCGGCGCGAGACTTGGGTGTGATGGCACCAGTACATTGGTAAGTGTGGTAGCTGGATGGTATAAGTTGCGATACTTTGTGCGTTACTTACTACCTATGCTTGATCATAGTAGGCAGGTATGTGGTGGAGATGGGGTGCTATGAGAGTTTTTTTGGACCGGGATTTTCTAGTGTTGGTGGTTTTAGGTAGGTAGGCAGGCATGTTACCTACCTTATTCATTGGTTTGTTGGATCGGTTGGTGCTTACTGGGTTGGAATTTAATTTTTGCTGGTCTGGGGAAATGGGTTTTGTGTCTCTTTGTGGGTTTATTGGAGGGTGGATGGGTGGATGGACATGATGGGTATTCGTGGTGTTTTTGCTTACTTTGCGCAGAAGGGGATGGGGTTTTGCGTGTTATCGGTGAAGTAGGCCTACATGGTTATACCTACATATGGGTAGATGCCAGGTAGCTATTCTTTTCGTGTAGAGCGATAAATGATGATGCGGTATGTAAGTAAGACGTAGGCCTTTCAAAATGGCATATTCACCCCCCGCCGGTGAGATTGCGGGGAAAATCAAGCATGTTTTTGATGGGCGGATTTGACCGACAATGCGATGAATGGATCCTTTATCCCACGTTTTCGGATTGGATGCTACGTAGATGACTCTTTGTTGAGAAAGTTTTTTGTGGGATTGATGGAGTAGAGGTGATGGTTTTTGGATGTGGTACCCAATGTGGCGATGGGGATGTGTGCCCAAGAGGCCAAGATGGCGGTGGAGAGGATACGTGTATATGTAAGCGGTGGTGGATTGGTGGCAGACTTGCAACGATGGAAAAGGTGAATGCCGTGAAGCTTGTGTTAGATATTTTATACTGATTTGACCATTCCCGTCGATGGTATCGGATTTTTTGCTTTGGACGAGAAGACCCTGGCGATGTCATTTTTGCGGTCTCGTTGATTTTGCCCACTGCCTATATATCCACAAAGCTTTGATACCCACAAGCAGATGTGGAGTATGCAATGACAGCGCTTTGGCTGATGGACATGTGGCTCGCGTGGCTCTTAAACGAAAAGCTGGAGCTCGATGCTTGGAGGGCGAGCAAATGACGGCGATCATTCGGTATTGCTATACGCTGTAAGTGCAGATGCATACATCGACATTATCCTATCATTCGCCGGAGATCACTTGTACACTCCGCACGATAGTGCTTGTATGCAATTGCATGCAAGTGTAACGCAGTGTGTATGCACAAACAGACCAAGTATACCCATATCGAGCGCATCGAAACTCAAACGACGTGGTTAGTGAGCCGATGCGCCATGTCGGAAGCGGGTGCCCGCCGCAGTGTCGTTTCGTGTGTATGGCCCCTCTTTTGTACATGTATTTTACACAATGTTGCTTTCCGGCAGTATATTAACTCTTAATTGATATTCTGTTCTTTGTATGGTTCCGTTTCTGCTTCTCTCATTCCATACGGGTATGCACTTGGATGGGGAGTGCTGGAGTCAAGGTGTAAGTTGATTCGCTGCTGCGGCGCGGACGGGAGGACAGAGGATGGCCACGTGGCGGTGACATATTTCATGTTGTTTTCATCCAGGGCTTTGTGTGCATGTGTGAATTATGTGTGGTTGGTAGTAAAGCTTACTTGCTTCGTGTAGTGATTGACTACTGTAGATGGCACCTATGAAGAGGCTGCGATTTTGAGTAACTTGGGCATGAAAGTGTGCGGTAGAGAGAATTTATGCATTGCGGGCGTTCATTATGGCTAGATGGAATCATTTAACTTGTTCAAAAGAAGAATTTGCTATGCTTAGCCTAGTCCAAGCCAGAGAGAGCAAGGGACACTTGCAGTAAACATGTACTTGTACGATCCACACCTTTTAGAGTATCGATACATTCCTGTCTGCTTTTATGGTAACACCAACGGCGCATCAACAGTATCAAAATTGAAGAAATCGTCCGATACCTGCCCCAGGCCAACTGGCTCGTGACACTACAGGGAGTCTGCTCCCACTTCCTTACTGTGGCTTCACTACAGCGGCGTGTTTTTCGCTTCGGGAATGCATGATTGGATATGCAGTGAAGGCTACTGCGTGGAGGGCGGTACAGGCGCAGGTTTGTGTCCGGGTAGATGCATCGGAAATGGTGGTGCGTCGGTGAATTTTGTTTGATGGGAGGGGGATGCATATCGCCGAGGGGAGAGTGAATGGTTGGAGGATTAGACGGATTTGTGTGACTTGCTGATCGATAGTCTTGGTGACTAGGTAATATGTATTGGAGAGGAGGATTGCTTTACTTTGGGTGTTGACGGCAGATGAAGTCGAGTCGATAGATGGAGGAGCTCAGTGAATGATCCATACTTGAATTCCTTTTTAGATGCAGACAATGAGCATTTTAAAGAAAAATCTGCAAGAATCTGCTTGGAATATTCCCTGATCCCCCGCCTAGCCAGTATCACGAGCAAAAATGTGTGATTCAAGTGTATTGCCATTCTTTCGTAAAATTCTAGGTGACTTTGCATTTTATATGTATCTCATCACAATTTGCACGCGCGTTTAGTACTTGCATGTATTGAAAGTACATACATGTTCTGTCTCCAATGGTTGCGACGATTAACGCTTGAACTGACGAGAGTTGGCAGCCTATGTATGCAAGCTCCAGGGCCAGACATTGTTGTGAGAAGCTGGTACTGTTTACGGCTGAAACTTGTTTGTAGACTTTTTGTGGCAAGCCAGCATGAGCCTTTGCCAGAATTATAGTAGGACTGCCGCATCTCTGTGCGTGAATCTTGTTACTGTGGCCATTGAGGCTTTTCTTATATCAGTGGGGTTTTGGCCGCGGAACCTGCTATACGTTCATTAATCGTTTATGACGTCTTACTTCAAGTGCCGTGTCTCTTTTCTTTTCTTGTTTCTTCTTACCCTCCTTTAGATTACTATGAATCCGTTGCTTGCTAAGTGGCTACTCTGTTACGAGTGGAGAGGCGAGCCGCTCCATGAGAATGTGAATCGTGGTTTCCATTAATGGCTCGCGCAAGAAAATAATATATACACGTAATCTAATATTTCATGCTATGAAGTTACAAAACTATTCTCTGGCTCTCGGCGATGGTATAGACTACTGATGATACTGATGCTCCCGTTACTTTAGATAGGCATATGTAGCAAATGACTAAAAAATATTCACACTACTGCCTTATTAACCTATGACTGGGGTGCAAGGCAATGGAACTGGAATGCTGAATATTTCCTCCCTTCAATTAGCCCTATGTGACGCTGACTCGAAAAACTTGCATATGTAAGTTTTATTCATTTGGTGAATGGCTCTGAACTCTGTTTGAGAATGGTGATAAGCGGTCATAGTAAGAACACAAAACTTATAGAGGCGATATTACGTGAATTACAATTTAAGATGACAATTCAAGAGACAAATGACGGAGCTGAACATGAACATAAACATGAACATGAAAGTGAAAGCCGCCGGCAAACGGTGCCTGCCGGACGTGGCGGGAGCACGCCTCTCTTATAATCTTTTGCCCACGCCTACTCGCCCTTTTAATTTCGGGTTTTTCTCCATCTCTCTTATCTATTTCTAAACACTCACTCATCTCTGGATTCTATTCACACGTCAAATTGTTTAATACTACAGCTATGGGCGATATACTCATCGATATTGACCCAGATGGAGACGCAATAATAATTCTTCCACCTAACCAAGAATTTGGCAGCCCAAATTACATCAAAAATCTCAGTAGGCATTTGTTTAAAGTAACTATGAAGCAGCTCTTATTAGCTTCTCCGTACAAAAACGCTACTTTACAAGGGCCATTCCAAGTGAGAAAACCGCAAGCCGACGGTCTCTGCCACTGGAGACTCGATCCCATATTTGATCCAGAAGCTTTCAAAATTGTACTGAATATTCTTCATGCCAAGTTCAGCAAAGTTCCCGATATAGTATCTCTGGAGATGCTGTCGAACATTGCGCTTATTGTTCACAAGTTAGGATGTGAAAAGTCGGTCCGCCATTTTGGGAAACTTTGGCTTACAGAACTCGATAAGAATATTGATCTTGAGAAAAATGTGGAGTACGACGGTATTACTTGTGCGCGCAATATTTTTGTCTCCGAGGTTTTTGGGCTAAGAGATAGGACTGAATGGGCGGGCAGAATGGCAATACTTTGGTATCCTAACATCGATATTATTGATTCGGAATCCAAGTTACCAATTTGTTATGTTATTCCAAGTAAGCAACCAGATAAAAGAGTTCTCTTACTTGAGAAGCTGACAAGCCGCAGTTCGTTTGAGCCAACACCGCCGCTCAATGCTGCAGAGTGCGGCAGCAGAGCTTCAGGCTCTAATGAACGACGTGATGAGCGATTGTACGCTGTGTTTTCTCTGTAGATCAGCAGCTGTGGGGGCATTCATGACAAACATTCACATAAAAGAGCTCTCTCCCGAACATATGTCGTCTCGGTCTGATCAACTTTCTTGGAATGCCGTTTGCAACACGATAAGGAGCTTCGAATATCCAAGTTGGGCTGCATGTAAGGCTGAAGCGAAAGCGCATGTTGATTTGAAGGAGAGGGTATCTCGCTGCCTTGATAAATGTGAGAATGCGCCGTTGGGTTTAAGATTTAATTGGATACCTAGGTGGGAAATATTGAACTCGACGATGTCAACATAAGGTCTCTGTACGGATTAGTGGTGGCAAATTAGGTATAACATAGCAGTTGCAGCAACGCAGAGCTATAGCATAAATAAGAGCAAACCGGTAGATACCCAGAAGGCAATCAATTTCAGACTTTACTTTTTGGGAAGTGTTCCCCAGAGCTTCAGCTATGTCATAGACTACTTTCAAATATACATGTAGACCAACTGCTTTGTTGAGCTACAGCTGGAGTGCTGTAATACAATTTGGGGGCTGAAAAATAAAATTGGGGTGCTGGATAGCTTTTCTCTAATTATTTAGGCATGCGGCCAGAGTGCTGGACAATAGAACTCGGGTGCTGGATGACTGTTCCCTAATGGACACTAAGACTTCACAAAAGCCTATTGACTGTTTAAGGTGGAGTGTAGTCGTGCTCAACATATCTATCAGGATCCGCTTAATATAACGAGCTAATTACTGGAACAAACCGTGTCTTCATATCAGATAAATAAGATGCATAAATTTGCCTATATAATGAAGAGCACAGCTGGAAAGAGTTAAGTAGTTGCGAAGTGCTATAGCTATAATTGGATAGCTAGTGGCAAGCTAAATGTTGGTAAATGTGATTTCGTCAGAAAAGGATATGTGTACTTATACGCTGAAGTCTCAGACTCGGCTCTGGTTGGTTGACAAGATACTAGCAACGCATCTTTAGACCAATAGAAACCAAAGCATTTCTACAACATGCTCTCATCATTATGTCAACGACAAAAAGATCTTGTTTTAGATCACGTTATATGCACATGGCCCAATGGGCGATCTATAAGCTCCCTGACACCCCAATTACATTCTCTTGAATCCTCTAAACGGAAAGTCCTAAGTACGTGGTGTTAATCAGCCTTTTTCATCTCCAAATAACGTAACAGACACAAATAGAAACAGCAGTAATTGTTTCCAGAACGCGTCCGTAGAATATCTGCCTGGATTTTCGTATTTTGTTTCCGTCATTTCCGTGGAGGGGTGACTGGTGGCCCACCCTCTCAGTCAAATAAGGAAACGTTCTTGTGAGATGTCAAGTTACACACAGCCAAGGAGTTGTGTAACTATTCCCAGTCTTCACCAATGACATCAAAAGGGCAACACCAATACTACTTGTCATGTTGGCCGGAGCAAGCTGCCTGTTTTGACTTGTATGGTGCAGGGGGTGGGAAAGAATCATGAGAGGCAAGGAAAAAGGCCTCGCTTTTCTGTCAGAAAGATCACCGGGGGCCTACTTTCTTCAGCATCCGCTTTTGATATCATCCACCCACGCCTTGATAACCCCCCTGCTCACTCCACCTTTGTTTATTGTTGCATTCCGGCTATCCTCTTTTACACAAGGGCCCGAGGAAGTGGCATACTATTGACTCACTTGACGAGAGGCGTACGCCCGTCGTAAAGTTGCTCATCGACACCGCCACTTTAGACTGTAGTCACCAGACTATTTATTGCTTGGATGGCCCCAAGCTCCCTTCTTTCCTGTTTTCCCCCCATCACATTTGACTTTTCGCCTTTCAATCATACTTTCTCAGAAAGTCTTGGCCCTTTGCTCGTGGATAGCATGGAAGCATGCATCACGTCGAGTGCTTGTTGAATGCTTTTAGATGACATCGCCCATATGTATGGGAAAGATGCCAGAAACTGACGAGAAACACGCCTGGTACAGTCTCATCCTCAGTCCTTAACCAAGGAAAATAAGAACTCCATCACAAATGACAAGCACGAGGGTATCGTGATGAAAAACAGATTTCAATTCAATAACAATCTGGCAATCTGGTCTGGTAATCCTATTCATGCTAACACTCAAATCAAAAACACAAAAAAACACAAAAAAACACAAAAACACTCAAAAAGCACAAAACAAGCACAAAAACTGTCGCAGTCCTTTTTCCACCCCTCCCCAAAATCAACCAGAAAACATTTCTGTGATATGGATGTGTTGACTTATCAGATGCTCCATGAAGCCAATGCCTGGCCAAAACGCCCAAGTATGCCCGATTTCCTCCATAACACCATGTTTACCCTAGTATCCCCCCTTCACGACCGTATGCGGGCAGCTCTGAGGTCGGTTACACAGAGTCTGGCATGAAATCGAGATTGTAGGGGTAAGTGTCGCTGCCCGAAGCCTATTCAGGAAATGGGTAGGTATACGTGAAGTCCGAGAAGCTCATGTTTTGGAAGTCGTTGCTGAGCAAAGCAGGATCTATGTTGTCCATGTTGGCCATGTCGAGATCTGGAATGCCAGAAGTTGGAAGGCCAACATCTGGAAGGCCAACATCTGGCATATGGTCGACCTCTGGGGCCTCTTCGTTCCAGAGCTGATTCAAGCCTTCAAAGCTACCGCATGGGAAGCTGTCTGCTTGGAAGCTGCCGGTATGGAAGCTGTCACTCTCAAAATCATTCCCGAAATTATAATCGAATGTTTGTTGTGAATGCTGATCGAGGAATTGATCGAAATCTTGCTGCTCTGGGACTTGCTGCTGATAGAATTGTAGTGATTGCTGAGGGATTTCCTGCTCTGAGGACGGCCCTGGGCGAGATGAAGTCGAAGCAGGGGCCTCATCAGGGGTTGCATTCCTCCTGGATTGTTTGCGAGGCTTAATGGTGCAGATGTAACACCTCTTCAGGAGGAAGATGACATCTGATCTCACGATTCCACAGTATTTGCTGCTGACCTCGTCCCAGGTGGCATCCCACCCTCCATGATCATTGGACATGTGGATTTGTTCCACCACATTCAAGATCTCGTCTTCGGTGACAACCATCCTATCATGGCACTTCTTGCTGCTCTTCCCGCTCTTCCCGCTCCTCCAAGCCTTCTTGCCCTTTCCATTCTTGGCAGGCCTCTCGCTCTCGGGCTTCCCGATACTCCAGAGGATATGCGTGTCATCGTCCCATCTATAAGTCTTGAACGCGTAGTTCCGTAGGGAGTAATCCTTCTGTTCCTGGGGCTTGGCATTGATGTCAGAAAGCCATCGTATAAGACTGTGCTTTCTCTCCGCGGTTATGTGCTTCTTGTTTGCGTTTTCCTCGAGATAGCCCCTAAACTCCCTCTGCACCTCAGGCTCTCTACTGAACGGATAAAATTCTTGATTCTCCATCTCGGGCTACACGACGTTTACTGTGCGCACCCCTCCATACGAAAAACTACGAGTCGCCATCCCTGGGAATAGTCCCTGAAAAAGCATTTTTTCTGATTGTCTCACATTTCACGCTGCCCGTCGAGAATCGAATGAAGAGCATTTCTCGACGAGCGGCGTACGCCGCCCATAAAGTGGATTCTCTCGACGACAGGCGTACGCCGCTCGTCGAGAAGCGCTGTGACTGGTCAAGCAACGCATGTCTAAGAATGCAATGCAAAAATCCCACAAAAAAAAAGAAAAGAAAGACGGAAAAGGCATATTTATCTGTAAAAATTGATTTAATCCCTGCGGAGAGCTGAGCATTCGTCACATTCTGTCTCAAAAAACTCTTTGGCCGTCTCTGTGGAGCACACCGACACTCACCGACATACAAACTAGTTCAAAAGGAACCAATAGTTTGTAGCCGCTAATCCATGCTGTTTTGTGATGTCTTAAGGAAGTACGAGAGGTGTAATAGAGAGCGGTATAATTCAAAGTACCAATAGGCTGCGTCCAGCCCTTATCAAGCAATATATCATCGGTTTCGCGAGGTAGAGCTCGGTATATGCTCGACATATACAAGGGCTTCAAACAATTGAACTTATCGATACGAGCATCTTATATGCACCGAATAATCTTCTACATACTGCATGTACTCTATACCTCTCAATTGCCCTCCACTGCGTGAATTGGTGTCGCGAGAAGCTTCCGGCGTGACCATTATGGAGCAGGCATTCGCATCACCTTACCATCCATCAAATTGCGCTATCTCAGTTATTGTCTTACTGACATTTCGAGACAATTTACGCCCTTTGCGATGCCACAGCATCATAGGTATCTTGCTACTTTTTCTTACTTTCGCTCAAGTGGCCCTGCTGCCCAACTCCCGTTTCACTTGATGCCTAAGCCAGCACCATACGCGTACAGTACATCCATATGAAAACGATGCGAACTATGGGCGAGAAAAAGAAATCGTAATTCAATATTCAAGATGATTGAATAGTCAGTCAACAGACAGCTGCACACTTCAGCGCTCTGATTCCTACTCACAAGACCGTGGCCTGGTGTGGGAGCAATTGCGGATCTCCACTACTTGCCCATCTCCACTACTTGCCCATATCCAGCCCTACGATACGATAAGGCTGCCATCATAATTATTGATTCATTTAGTATAGCTCAAGCTAGATTGTCTTTTCCTACAGAAGCTAACAGCTTCACTCTTCTTTTGTTTTCCGTCTCCTTCCATAGGTATGTCTTAGATGTCTCGAGAGGCGCAGACCTTTTGTGCAGTGGCTGGTAGACTGTATAAGGGTTAACTAATTTCGCGTTGAGGTACTTAGAAAAGCTATTATTATTGGGCATTTCTCAAGTACCAGGCTCTATCTCAGAGGTAAGCGACTATAGCAAACTGTGCTGTGACCGCGGAGATGCGTTTCATTCTTCCCCTCAGGTCGCTCCACTCCGTCCAAGACCCTGTTTCACTTTAACCGATTTTCCGGCTCGGTGAGATGGCCAGAGATACGAGCAGTCAGATATATGGATGATCTCACAGATTAAGTTGACCGATCGGATCTAGCCAGGCCGTTTCCACGCGGGCAGTCCTGGAACCATATACTAATACTAACAATTGTATGAGCAGCGTTTTGTTTGGGCCTCACCAACCGTGCCTGCGGTTGATGCCAGCGCTCGTAAAGTAGACGTATTCACTGTCCCGTCTTGCTTACGACGTCAAGGCGCGTATGGCTGCGGCCGAAGCATTAGTCTGGCCTGCAGCGAAATAGGCCACCATGCCATGACCACAATCATGTGAGTCAAGAGAAAAAGAAAAGAAAATACTTATCTTGACCTAATAAAATTACGTTTATGAATGAACGAGCGTCGTGCTCGCTTACACCGAATTCCAGGCTGAGCGCAGGGCGCTTAATGATGCTATGGCCCTGGCCATGTCTTACGTGATCCACCACACCTGTTGCGAGGGGAGAGCTGAGCGGCCGACGCGGTCTGAAAAACATTGTGATTGCAAAATGAGTATACAAATATACAAGAATAGAAGAGCACTAATAATAGTATAGATGCTAATGCTGCGAGTATGCGCGTTTGATATACATCTATGTGCAGACCATTTGGCTGCACAAATACTTCATGCTGGACTATGAGCAAATGCTTCTTGGAAATACCATATTGCCTCACAGGTATTTATTCAATTTGATGTATTATTCTATAGTATGAAAGGAGAGTTCGCACATGCTACCTGGGATCCTACCCGGTTGGCTAGAGGCCCATAGCCAAAGTCGAGTCTGCAAGGTCAAACTGCAGCTCAACGTTGGCTGTGGGCCTGGTAAGAATACAGGTGCCTTTTGTTGCTTCTTAATAAGCATTTCATTTGTGTATTTACCACAGATACATAATTGCTTGGCTAGATCCACAGCTAAAGTTGAGTAGACAAGGGTCTGCGAGGTTGAATCCTAATGTGGAAGTACCTTTTGCTTCTTCTTTTGCCATTCCCTATTCTTACTTACCAGAAATACTTAATTGATCCGCAACCAAAGTCGAGTTTGCGGTCTGAGCCCGCAGACTCAGCTTTGGTTGCGGGCCCTGGGGGCCTCTACCTACTGAATTCTTTTCCTACCAATTTAGAATACCGTATCCCCTCGCAAAATCCGACTTTGGGTATGGAGTCAAGTGCCTTGTTAGTAGGCGGAGCGAATTACGCTACTAGGATCCAAAGCCAAAGTCGAGTTTGCGAGGTCAAAGTCAAGGTCCACAGCCAAAGTCGAGTTGCGTTTAACCTCGTAAACTCGACTCTGGGTATGGATCTAGATAAGAAAATAGGTATTTTTACTATGTAATAAATGGAGAAAATACATCTTTGCTTACCTAGGTCCACAGCTAAAGTCGAGCTGATGAGTGCGATTTTGACCTCGCAAACTCGACTTTGGGTGTGGGCCTTATAGTATAGGGTCCCAGGTACCCTAGTTCGCGTTTCCTACTATAGAAGAGGGAATACGGCAGGTGGCACTTAAAGCATTGGAACATACCTCGCCCTGTACCCAAGTCGAGTTATGCGGGGCACTACGGTACGGGAGAAGTATAAGCTGGATCGCTGTCTTCATATTTTCGAGAGTATCGCGAATCTTCTTTTTTCTGTAGAAAATAATAACAATAAAAATGGAAAAACCGCATAATCTACAGGTATAATATATCAGCCGCGAGGAAATATTTGCTTGCGGTATCGATCTACTCTTCTGCAACGTGCCTGATCCCTCTGAGATTGGCGTTTCCCCGCTTCGTCTACTTTGAGAGAACGTAGATGGAGCGATAGCAGGCGTGAGTTTTCAGTCAATCGCTTCTAAATCTTTTTGTGACATTGTTTTCTTTTTTTTTCCCCCTTTGAATCGGAGGATTGGCGGTCAGAATGTGCCCAGCGACAAGATGCTGGAGGCTGTCACATGTAAATGGCCGTTTTCGCAGACCGGAATGCTGGCTGACTCCACTTTGACAATTTCGACCTTTACGCTGCACTGCGCGCCTTTGTGAAGCTGCCTGTTGAAAACTGTCAAAGATTGATATCCAAATAAAAAGCAGCAGAGAACAGACAACTATCCACAAGAGAAGTTGAAATCCAAGAGAAAGGTCCATTCATCGGTGCTCAACGGCGCGTGCAGCTGTACCTTGATTTCATAGCCGCAGATCAATGACCAGCCCAGTCCCACATAGCCTCCAGTGACGTCAACCGAAACAAGATGCCAACCACTGGCGATAGACGAGATCTAAAGATCTGACGTCGGCGGCAAGTTGCGGACACGGGCGCAGCTCAGCTATCGAGCTAATTGCAGGTACAAGACGATGGAAGCTGCTCTGAGCTTGTACTTGCTGTTTCCTGCAGCTGTTATCAGTCTTGACGGTCTCTAACACGGATTCATGAGTTACATGCAACACACATGCAGTCTACAATGGAGGGCTCCGATCTGAACAGCGCCTCCTCCCTCTCTGCGCTCAGCAGCGAGCCGGATATCATCGAAGCCTACGACGAAGAAGTACCAACCGCCAGCCATGCCCTTGCCGAAGAAAGCATCCAACCTGATGCCGAAAACAAGGGCGCCAGCCAAATCGGGCACGACGAGATCGAGGTGAAGAACGTCGGCTGGAACAATGAGCTGCACCGCGTTCCACAGCCGCTGGTTGGTGGCCTGAGAAACGAGGAGCTGTGGGTGTTGATACGGCGGTTCAACAAGCAGGTCTTTGAGGTGAAGAGCATCGACACAGTGCCGCTGGCCGATCTGGACATGAACATTGCAGAGGACGAAGTCTTTTCTCCAGAAAAGCTGCGCGCGCAACTGGAACGTCTGTACATGACAATTGTCGTGTCTCTGATTTGTCTCTGGAAGCATATTGTACGCCTCCGCTCGTGGAGGGAAGCAGAGAGAACGGCAGTGTTCCTGGCAGTTTACAGCGTTGCGTGGCTGCTTGATCTGCTGGTACCCGTCGGAGTCGCGTTCCTCATGGTTTTGATCGCCTATCCACCGGCCCGAGACATCTGTTTCCCTCCTGTACCGCCATCGATTGTGGACTCCAAGACGGGAGGCGTTCAGAAACCACCGGCGGGAGTCCTCGCATCCGACAACTCTCTCACTGGTGCCCCCGAAAAACACAAAGGTGAAGGTGTTGAGCAAGAAGCACATAGCTTTGTTAACAGTATTGCCTCGGTATGCGCTGGCGTAAGCGTTGATTTTTTTTGGATTTATTGTACAGTGACAGAAATGGTAGCTGACCTTTGCATCGTGTGTATAGGTAATCATCGGCACGAGTGCGGGAAAGCATCCTCAAGGCGACCCTCACGACGACAACACCGCCCCAGATCCTACAAACATCACTGCGGACGTATCCCGGGCCAAGGACGCTGCTGATGGGCAAGAAGTCAATCCGAAGCATGACAGGACAAAGAAGCCTGTTTCCAACATTGTCTGGACCAACATGGGGCCCATCATGCACATGATTTCGGAAGTGGTTGATACCTGGGAGCGGTTTGGCAATGCCCTCAGCCCAACGCCTCCATTCCCCGTCGAGCGGCCGAGAATGACCCTGGCTGCGTGTCTTTTGCCCCCGTTGCTGCTCTCGTTCTTTGTATCCTCATACATGCTGCTAAAAGGCACCGCATTTGGCGTTGGGTTTCTCTTTTTTGGCGATCCCATCATCACACCGGCGCTGCAATTCGTCAGTCGCACATATCCACGATGGCAGAAATTCATTGAGCTGCGGAATACGATTCTACGAGGCATCCCAACCAATGCCCAGCTTGCGGTAACCCTGCTACGCGTTGGCGAGAGGAACAAGGTGCCAATCCCTCCGCCACCAACTTCCGATTTGCCGCCTCCGGTCAAGATTGATCCAGAAGCTGCGGAACAGGTCGACACTCTAGGTATGAATTATTTTCTTTGTGGCGCATTCTATACTAAATAACATGCTAATAGCAAACCGGGAAGTAGGTGTCACAGATGCAGAAGCGAGAGAAGCATTACGCCCCGACTTGGATCACGCAGAGGAAATCAAAGCCAAGGACGACAGCCAACAGCGAAAGCCCAAACGGTCTCATCGCATCATCAACCTACTCAAAGGCACTACAAAGGGGGGCGTTGAAACGGCTCTTACCGCTGATAAAGCCAAAGCCGCCATCGGTGCTGCCCAAGCACGAAATCGCCTGGGCGTCGTGAACAAACGAACAGATGATGATCCTCCATCTGGCCCAATCTGCTTCCCCGCTCGATGCGGCGGCAAAAAGGGCCATGCCTACATCACCGCTACGGCTACAACCCCTGCGCTGAGTTGGACTCCCAAGCTTGAAGATGTCAGCCCAGCATGGACAGTTGCCATTGAGGACATAGCCCAGCTGAAGAAGGTTGGAGGCTTGGGGTGGAAGAGTAAGATTGTGGTCGGGTGGGCGACACAGAGAGAAGTCGTGGACGGACTAGTTGTGAGAACAAAGGACGGGAAAGAGTATCATTTGACGGCCGTCATGGTTCGCGACGAGCTATTTAATCGTCTGATTGCTATGGGGCATCAGATGTGGGAGGCGTGTTGATGAATCATTGCCTTGTTATTTTGTCTATTTCGTTGATGATTTTCGAAATAGAAATGTATAAACATTAATACATACCTCTAGAACTACACTTTTACAATTTACTATTAAAAACTACTTGCCCAAGGGTATTTAGCTATGAAGCAACCAGGTAATAGTGATGTGTAAATACTGATGCATAGTGTATGCCATATATGTGGGCTTCAGCATAGCTATAAGATCACCATGACTTCAACGTTTCATTTCTAGCTATTTCCGTAATTTTACCCTGGGACCTTTTTTCCTCGTCCTTTCTCTATTCACAAAATTTGTAATGATTGCAACATTATTAATTGACATCAGCATCTTTCGCTTCTTATTCAGTTTGAATCGGGCGCAGCAACTCAAAGTGCCGAAAGAAAAGCGGAATCGGTTCTAAATCGGCAAGTACAGGGTCAAGCTACAAGATCAAGCAACTTTGGCCGCGCCCAACAATCATTTGCGCCATTACTCAGCATCAGTGCTTTTAGACAGAGCCTCGATTGGGATTGGCCCGTCCGCTCCCGTCAGTTGCGGTGGATCCCGTCAAAAGTCAATCGATGTGGCTTGCTCCACCACGAGGGCAATGGTATGGCAGGTTTGTCCGCACTTTGGCTGTGATAGTTGAGCAACTAGCGACTAAGCTTAAGGAGAAAGGTGGTGGGTAGTGGAGGCAGTGGAAGTCAAGTTGAGATCATGAACGAGATGAATTAATAATTGGGCGAGGTGTTCCAGACTAGAGATTCGTTGTTAACTGGAGTTTTACGCTGTGTAGCTTTTGTATAAATAGGGGGCCATGGAGCGATGAAAAGAAATTCGTTTCGTGCTATCAATACAAGCAATTCGAAGCGGTATACAATCATTTAATTACAGCTTTACAATAATTAACACATACGCAACAATGGCCCCCAAGAAAGTCCTCTTCACCGGCGCAACAGGCTACATGTAAGACTTTTCAACTCTTCAGCAACGGAATAGCATAACAAGCAGTACTAACAACGAATTACAGTGGTGGCTCTGTTCTCACGCTTCTCCAAAACTCAACGCATGCCGACATCAAAAACCTTTCCTACTCCGTCCTCGTCCGCAAGCCCGAACATGCAGAGTACTACAAGTCTCAAGGCATGACGCCGATCATGTTCAAGAATCTCGACGAGGATATAGAGCTTTTGAAGAAGGCGGCAAGCGAACATGACATCATTATCAACACTGCCAGCGCTGCCAGAGCGATTGGTGCGAGGGCCTTGGTTGAAGGACTGGCGGAGAGGAAGAAGACCACCGGCGAGCCAGTCTGGTTCATTCACGTACGTGTTTGAAATGTCTGCTTCTTTACGCTCTGTGTACTAATTCTGCTTGTATAGACATCCGGCACTTCAAGCATCGGCAATCGCCCCGTTAGCAAAGTCTACACGCAGGAAGATGCCCCCTTTGAGTTCAACGACAAGACTCAAGACATTCACGACTACGAGCTGAAGCGCGAGGCTCACGATCCTTATTCTCAGCGTACTGGCGATGTCGCCACTGTCCAAGCTGGCGAGGAATTCAGCGTGCCCACTTACATCATCATGTCACCCACCATTTACGGCAACGGCACCGGCGCATTCAACAAACGCTCCATTCAGGTCCCCTTCCTGGCTCGACGAGCAGTCAAGAAGGGATACGCCGAGTACATTGGCGAAGGTGCAGGAATTTGGGACCACGCTCACATCGACGACACAGCCAAGGTGTATGAACTCGTGCTGGAGAAGCTCTTTGCAGGAGAGAACATTCCCTTTGGTAGAAAGGGCATTTACTTTGCTGGTAACGGACGCCATCTGTGGAAAGATCTCTCTGACGGGCTCGCCAAGGCTGGATTTGCTGCTGGAGTGCTCAAGGAGGACAAGGCACGACCCATTGGGCTGCAGGAGATTACAGACGATACTCCCAACGGAAACTACCAATTCTTGGAGCTGGGATTTGCCTCGAGATCGGTTACTAATGCGGTTCTGGCGACAGAAGTGCTGGGTTGGAAGCCGGTGAAGGGAGAGGCTGATTGGGAGAGGGGATTCGAGGAGGAGATTAAGGCGGCGATGGCTGAGTGAAGTTGACCGAGAACACTTTATGATAAAAGCAAGTAGAGCATGTATATTATCCTAAATTTGAACAATTACACTACATCATCAAAGCTATTCCAGGCCATTGTTTGCTCGCTTGGCAAAAGCTCCCGAGTTACTCTTCCACTCCTGTAACAACGATATACTTTTCGTACTCTGGCTTGAGAACAAACTTGTTCGCATCAGTACTGGCGCTGACATCTTTCCATTTCTCCAGAAGCCGAAGTTCTTCCCCTCGTCGCATCATTGCATAAGTCAAGCAGTCCGATCCCAAAACAACGCGCGTCGCCCAAGAACGGCCTGCTGCTATACCCTGCCGCTGAATAACGTCCACCATTGCAGAGGCTGCTTTACCAGGATCGCCGGGGGTAACCCACGAATGATCCGGAATGAAGAGTTCCATATACTGCGCAAAGATGTCTGCATACGGCTCAGATACAGCTGATGCAAGAGCAGCGCCAGAGTCTACTTTTACAGAAGCAGCATCATTGTCTTGTTCACGGGGCTGTGCCAGACGAGTTGGAAAGCCGCCAATGTCGAAAGCAACGCAATTTATGCCTAGATGAGAAACTTCTTTGTGCAAGCTCTCGGCGAATGAGCTCAGAGCAGCTTTCGTCATGCAGTAGTGGCCTAGGAAAGGGAGACCTGCCCACGCACAGCCTGAAGAGGTGAATGAGATGGTGCCGTGGCCTTGAGCGCGGAAGAGCGGTAGGATGGCCTGCGATGCGTGCAGCTGACCGAAGACGTTGACCTGGAAGAGGTGGTTGACAAAGTTGTCGCTTTGAAGGCAGTTTTATTAGAACAGGAACATGTTGTAGATGCAATTCATGGAGAAGGAAAAGCACGTACTCGGCATCTTCAGCAGTTTTGAACCCGGATATACCAGCATTATTGATCAAGACATCAATGTGGCCGAAAACTTCCCACGCCTTTTTCACTTGCGCCTCCACAACGGCCTTACCAGCCCCGACGTCGAGCTCCAGCAAGGCAACATTGTCGGATTTGAGGTGTCCGAGCTTTTGTTCGACGTTTCTTCCAGAGGCAATAATTTTGTCCCCGCGAGAGACGATGCAGTTGACCAAAGCGGCGCCTATACCAGAAGTGGTGCCGGTGACGAGCCAGACTGTCTGAGGCATTGCGTTTATCGTGACAAGAAATTTGTTTAATCTTTAAAGATGGCTTATGTGGACTAAAAGCGCAGATAGAAGCCGAATGAAGATGATGATGGTGACTTAATGTCACTAGTAGAGTCTTCATTTTATATTAGAGAGATTCCATGTACCTTTATTTACCTGATGTATGTTTACACTCTTGTTGAAACCAGCTGTTGTATTGAGGTATGATACAGTACGGACGAATTGTCCGTGAGTGTCGTTTTATGCATTGTATTTAGAGTCTACGGAATTTCGCATAGAGCTGAGAGCCGATAATTTGGTCCGCGGACGAACGCCTTCTCCGGCACAAGTCACAGCTAACCATTCAACTTGTGAGACAGCTAAAAGCGAGAGCCTCTATCCATATTCATGATACAAGATGGAGATGGGGATTTCGAAGATTCAATGTATTAGCAAATTATAATATTGCGATATGTAACTCGTTGCTGCATTTGACATCCGCTTAGCTCTGTGATCATGTTTCAAAACATGGCGATATGTCCGAAAGGTTCATCCGATTTGGATGGTGGAGATATACGTGCAAAAACCTACTACTATGTTTCCATTTTCAAGATTTGATTAAATAAGAGATTAATCTTCACTGTGTTTTCTTCCGTTCAAATGGCAATGACAGACGAAATGATCTCATATAGGCCTGTTTATGCGCCGCTGCCGTTGCAGCTGTGATTCGAACTCCTCGCATTGTCCTGGAGATTCTCATCTTTTCTATTCCTCTTTGTGTATTCTTACGTTCTCCCATTGTCCAGACCTGCATCCCTTTGGTCTTTCTCTAACCTCGGGAATGCTCGCAACATCCGAGAGCAGCGAATCTGCCGCGTTCATCGATGACGTCAGCAATGGCGATACTCCGCGACGAGTATCAACATGAACTTTGGCTCGACTTATGTCAATTGATAAATTGAGTCGTTCATTAGTACAGAGAAGTTAACTCATTTGGCTATTAAGACGCTGGCAGCGTTGAGAGAGCCGACTCTGGACTGCAGCAAAAAACGAGCTACATGTTCATGTATACGATAGCATGACTTCAACATTGACTCAGCTTGACCGCAGTAAACATCAACAAACCCCAAAGCTTATTACAATGCGTTAGAAATCCGACTCCAATCCAAAATGGTCTCAGATCCAAGGATAGCAGCGGCCCAAAATCCCCTCCAGCCCGGCAAAGCCAAAGTCTATTCCCCAACCCCGCGCGCCCTTGGAGCAACACCAGCTCCAGAGCCATCCGCATCATTGCCACTAGCCTCGCCATAACCATCACCAACACAACATCACCGCCATGGATTTCGCTCCGGAGCCCTACCACGACGCCGAGTCCTCCTCGTGGCTCATCTGCCACACCTGCGGCACGCAGTTCCCAACTGCTGATCGCTCCGCCGTCAAGACGTGCCACGTCTGTGACGATCCTCGCCAATATGTTCCCCCGTCGGGCCAGTCCTTTACGACCATGGCGGAGCTTCGGGATTCGGATCACCGCAATGAGTTTAAGCCGTATGAGCATGATGAGCGCATCGTTTCCATCCACACGTGTCCGAAATTCGCCATTGGCCAACGCGCCATGCTGATTCGCACGCCGGAGGGGAACGTTCTCTGGGACTCCATCTCGTACATAGACGCCGAGACGATAGACAAGGTAAAGGAGCTGGGAGGGATCAAGGCCATTGTTGTGAGCCACCCTCACTTCTACAGCTCGCATATACAATGGGCGAGAGCATTTCAGTGTCCAGTGTATATCTCATCTGAAGATATGCGCTGGACGACAACACCGTCAACACACCGTAAAGCTCTCACGGAAACCGAGACGGAAATTATACCTGGCGTCAAGGCCATCAAGCTGGGCGGACATTTCCCGGGGTCCTCGGTGCTGCTGTTTGACGGACGGCTCTTCATCGCAGACACGCTCATGACAACTGCGGCAGGCTTGGGCAAATGGGATATCGACGCCCTGGGAGCCAAGCGGGAGAAGCCTCCCGGCTTGACTTCATTTTCGTTCCTGTGGAGCATCCCAAACTTCATCCCGCTGAGCGCAGATGTGATTCACCGGATGTGGCAGATCCTCAAGAACTACGATTTCAGGGCCACGCATAGCATTTTTGAGGGCATCGACATTGAGGATGAAGAGGTCAAGGCGAAAGTGCTGGAGAGCATGAAGTTTCAGACTAGGGCAATGGGCTTTACGGCGCATCCGCTTTTGAATGAGACGCTGTGATGTGATGAGCATGACTTTGCCAAATGTAACACACACACATAGCTATGCATTGTAACACTAGCATTGAACACATCATCACCTGATTACAAAACATGCATGCTTTAATCTAATTGTGGAATTCTTTGTTCTAGTATGATTGTATTGTAAAAGTCGAAGCAGAAATGTACTTTGCGAGCTATGTAAGCGCAGAGGCTTCAATCTGAGCTGCGGTACAAGCTATATGTAAATGAGGACAGGGTATCTTGAAATCTTTAATATGTAACAGAAAAAGAGAAGAAAGAAGAAGAAGAGAAGAAAAATCAAATGGCCCGCGCTTCGTCCAGTAGTATTTTATCCGTCCCAAACGCCTCTCATTTAAACAAGAACAAAAAAGATTACCCAGTCGTGTCGTCCTCATCCACCGCGTCTCATTCGATTAAATAAAAATTCGGTTCTGAGGCGATGGCAATTTGCGGTGCGTGTATCGGATCAAGTAGAGAGTTCATATTAATTTTAATGCCTTTGTTGGAGGCAGCGATTGAGCATCTCCCAGCCTTCATCGGGCAGATCGACCACAGAATCGTTGAGTGTGTCGAGGATGAACGGATTTGCTGTAAATTTCGAATGTTAGTCATTTAATTCTAATTTTGACCGCTGACAACTGTGATAACTTACGCATTAGAGAGAGAGCAATGTCTCCAGCCGCAACAGCCAAATCCATCCTTGCCGAAGTGTAGCATCCATATCGCTCCTGCAGCTCCAACATAGTCTTCCACAGCTCTTTGGTTGCGTCGGGGCTCATTCCGCCGCAGCTGCGCATGGAGCTCGTGCTGCCCTGGCGGCTCCGCTCGTACGCGGAAGAAGGAGGGCGGCTGTCGTGCATGTTCATGTGCATATTCATATCCTCGGCAGAAGCTGCTGTGACGGAAACAGCAGCGGATGAAGCAGAGATGATGGACGAGTTGCTGGCGGACGTGGCAGTCGCCGTGGTGATTGTGGTGGCAGCGGTGGTGGTGGTGTTGACGGGGATGATGGAGGTGAGCTGGCCGATTTCCAGGTCGTCGCTGAAGGTGGACCACTGAGAGCTGATTGATGAAGACGAGGAGCTTCGGCGCATTGTATGCCTAGACGATGCGAGTGTGAACGTGTGGCGGATCGGCAGGCGTTTTTGCAGAATCCGGCGTCTTGATGGCTTTTGATTTGGTGTCTTGAAGATGTGCCCAGTCACGGCGGTAAGCAGCAACACCAGCAACGGCAGGAGTGTAGTATATAGAGAAGAGAAGAAGAATGAGACTCGGATCGAGACAAGAGTATTATAGTCTACAATCAGACCGCTTGGACAGTTCAAAGGGTAGCAGCAAAGACAGGTCCAGCCGGGAGGTGAGGGGCCCGGGCCTCGACTTATACGCATACGCAGCAGCGTCGCCCTGCCAAAACGGGACGGCGACACCAAGAGCTCAGCATGATCCGCCCTGGCTTGCCTGACGTCGATCCAGGATGGCTGTCTCAGTTCACTCGCGGCGGTGGGTCCCGATGTCGATGCCGGGACTGCGCGCAGCTGGGCTGGGCTTGAAGCTTGAATACGTGGCTGGCACCAGTCATGCCAACCTCAGATTGGAAACACTAAGGCCCTTGTAGCCACAGAGTAGCCGCATGTACCCTCCGTGAATCGACTTTGGGCTTGCAGTAGCCTGCCTTCGTATTGTGCGCTGAACGTGGCCTACGAATGAGGAAAAAATTCTAAAAAAAGGAGTCATCCTCAACAAAGGGAAGGAGAATGGAAAAGTTTGCAAACTGGAGCCCATGGCTTTCAGCTGTTGTGTGTGAATGTCCACCACACTTGACTACTTGCGTCGTTCACGTTCCTGTGCCCCTTGAACTAGCATCGCAAGCTTCAAGGCACACGAAACGGCACGCTCTTTACTGCACTCTATAGATGCCTTGATCCGGGATTCCATGGGGCCCGCCTTTGTTTCGTAGGGCTCGCATTTGCATTACATTGCTTGCTCAGAGGGGCAAGAAGGCAGAGACTAATTAGAAACCATCAGCCCCCCGAGGGGAAGAAGCAAAACAGAAGGAAAAGAATGGAAAAAAAAGAAAAATTTTCTTTACTGAGGCGGCACAGGTACCAGCAAAAACGGGCTGGTGCCGTCACGAACATCGCCAATTGGCTCGGTGTCCAGGGATTTAATTTACAAAAAGTCGAGAATGCGTGACTAAAAATGGATGCTCCGTCGAGTCACCAGTGCCCAACGCCAGACCAAGCAAGGGTTTCGACTCATTCGAGAGCTCGCAAGCGCCAGATGTGACCCCCAAGTGCCGACGCCGTTTCAGACCGGACGGCATTTGCTGGCCAGGATGGGATGCATACACGTACAAGTACCTATGGCACGGTACAGTAGCATCGGAGCAGAGTAGCATCGACAGAAGACAAGATAGAAAGACGACACGACGGCTGAGAAAGGCGGTCGCCGGATGGGGCCACCACACCATCCATCGCCGCATTTCAGACGAGCTCGATCTGTCGACATTGGTGCAAGGATGAGGTGAGGGCCCGTGGATAGGACGACGTGACCCGGGCGACCAGGGGGTTGATTGCCGTGGATCCTGGAAGCATCGCGGCAAGAGTTGACGTCTTTTGCTAGTGTTCACGGTTTGCTTTTGATTACAAGTGATTCTACCGTCATGACAAAAAATCTTCACGAGTCACCGTCACCTCCGTGATGGACGAGGAACATTCCGCAGCCCAGCGGGAGGGATGGGAGGGCAATCATACGACCTCAATCAGCGCGAATCTGTCTCCCTTCCCTGCCGCATCAACCGGCCGCAAGTCAGATCCGACGCGGTGAAGCCGTCGCAGATTTGATTTGATGTGATTTGAGATGGATGACGAGAAATAGCCGAGGGACGAGCGCTCTTCAAGTTCCTCGTGCCGCCACATGATCATCTTGCTGTGTTCATGTATAGTTGATCTCTTGATCTCCCTACTGCCAGGCAGCCGTACTCACAATGTATTTGTCTCATATCGCGGCGGGCTCATGCATACATTGCACGTACATGCAATCTTGCATCCCCCATCTTCCGTAGACCGCATCTACCGTACGCTCTGCTAATCCGAGCAGCGGCAACAGCTGACTGAGACATGCATTTTCCTTCGCTCTCCAAGCCGGTCCAATCGCTGACCCCTGCAGCTCAAAGAGACGACTGAGATTGCGTTTACACACTTAAAAAAAAACGGCAATAAGCGACACGAAGAAGAAGCTTGAATAATAGCCGGAGCGGGGAGAACAGAGTCGCTGATCTTTTGCCGTTTGCATCACCTCCCATCTACACACTAACCACTGCGGATTTCCTTGTTCAGGAAGTTGTCACGTACATACAGTAGGCACGATGCAACATCGAATTGAAAAAGCTCGTCCGGCGTCGGAACACCCTCGGAACGTCCAGCTTAAGTAAGCCCGTTCAAAAGTCCTTACCGCTGGGAGAACAAGACAAGCTTTTGCAAAGCTCTGAATCATGGCTGCTCATTGCCTTGTTGGGCTACTGACACAAGAGGAGAAAAGAATCATGTGAGGGCCCGGATGCACGCGGGAGGGGCCTTTGAAGCTTTTCCAAGTGGGCTCTCTTCGCGTCGGGATCCGAGCTTGGACGCCGGTGATCGCGTAGCAATTTCTCCAGTTTAATCGAGTCTTTGAAGTTTAGTTGACGCCTAGTCTCTTCGTTGCTGCTGTATAATCTGCCAAGATGGCTATTTGATGGTCCCAGCCAGTGATGAAACGAAACAGCCATGACACAATTGAGGAGGCAAAGCTATGCAACAGCAACCTCCCCTCTCCGCCCTGACGAAACGAGAGACCGTTAGTCTGTAGTACCCAGGGCACGTTTCTTATTCTCCAAAATACGTCAGTCCCTCGCATGGGGATCGCTCGGATGACCCAACAGCCCTTACAATTCCAAACCGTTCGAGCCGTGCGACGGCCATCCCGACTTTCTGGATCGGCTTCAGGGTTCCGATCGAGCCGTTTCAGCCAACAAATCGACCTCTTCACATTTCCAGCAAAGACGTCAGGCTGCATATCGAAAACCCCCTTTGAACCCTGAAATCCCGGCCCCAAAAACGTCGGCCTAAATGTAGGGTCTAGAGAGGCTGATGCTCGCCCAAGGCCAAGCCACGGCCGACCCTTCCGTAAGCCAAGCCGCGAACCGACGAATGAGGCGAACGGGTATTGGTAACGTGATGCCCAGCTCGAACGCCTCAATTTTATTAACTGGGAGCAGCTACACGTGTGCAAGCGCACAATTGATGGCCCATCAGCTCGGTTACTGGGACACGTATACAGGGCATAGTGGCTTAATCCTTCAGCTTGACGTGTCTAAACGTCTGATAGGTATCTCTCTCTCTTCAGTACAAGGAATGCAATGCAGGTTTCAGCCGCAATTCAAATTTGCTTACTGCTTAAGCGTATCGCATGTCAGACGATAGATCCAGGCCAGCTATGAGGAATACACAGAAAAGGCGTATAGCAATTCGTCCAACCGTGCATGCCTAAGCCTCCGAATGCAATCCTTCTGCAGGCCCAAGCAGATAAGAACCAATAGTGACTTCCGTCTACTTCCCACTACCTTTCATCCCAATAGTCCCCAGCCAGTTCTTTGCCACCTGGCTGCTGTTGCTATTATTCATCAGGTAGGGCTGAGTAAAACAGCCCATCAGCTTACCTGCAATCGGGATAAGCCCTGCCCAAGCTTGACCTCAATTCTTTCCGCCGTGCCGGTAACACGCCATACGCCACTTGGTGGCAGCTCCCCCGCGTTCAGGCGTTTGAAGGTTTCCAATGGCCTTGGCATTCGCGCTGTCTATGGCTGGAGATACGCAAGATGCTGCATGTGACCAATGTGTCGTGAGTCAGTTCAGTCGCTAGACATGTGTATTCTCAAGCAGTAGTAGCAGCTTCACTCTATCTTTCCTATCGCGTGGATTGTGGCTATTGTGAGATTGAATCCAAATGTCGAGGTAATTCTCCTCCTGGTAGGGGTAGGGTGACAGGGTTACTCCTTTGAGTTTACAACGACACTGCCGTACATAGAATTCAGGGTCGAATCCTGTTTCGTGAGTCATCCTATACTATATGCAGCGACTATACACGGAGCCGCCCCCAGAATGACTGCGACATTTTGTTGAGTTCAGTGCTAAAGCTGGCTTTGACGTAATCCTGGAAACGTAATGACAGCCATCCGCTATTTGCCCCAGACCTTAACGGTAGTTCCCGTCGGTGGCAGCTGATGAAATGTCTTGGTTCCTCTTATATTGGACGCTTCGACGATTTAATCACAGTCATCATTGCCCATTGTTTACGGATGCAAAGTAGAAGATAGATACCATGTACTCACAGTCTACTAGCATTAGCTTTCTTCATTTTGTCATTCATTAGGTACAAGTAATAGGTATAACTAGCATGAATCAGCAAAATTACCCTCTTCTGTTGAATAATAGTTTAAGGAAACTAAAAAAAAGCTTTTATAAAACTATGAAAAGTAAATTTTCCACGGAATAGCTTTTTAATAGTGAAGAATAGCATTCTCTGTTGGAAGTAAAGTAGATTCAGCGTCGTGTCGTAGGAGGCATCTCCGCGATTTCTCAACGTTTGGCGCCCTCTTTCAACATTGTTCTCAGGCGGCTCGTTGCGCGGTCACTAGCATGAGCAGTTGAGCAGCTGAAGGCTCAATATGCCGTGCACAACAGCAAGATTGACTGGCTTCTGTCTTATATTACCTGACTGTCGGGCGTCTACTATGGCAACTTCGGAGTCATCGTTTCCTACCGAGTCCCCTGGGTTACGACCTGGTGTGCTTGTGAGATACTAGCCAATCACAATGCACTCAATTCAAACTTGTATATAATGTAAGACAAGCAATCAATTAAAGTAACTAGATGTATCTATGGGAAAAAAATATTACATATTGGTCTTTTAGGCGCTTGCAGGTGTACAAAAGGGTGAGTGTAAAGAAGGCTCAGCCGCGACGATCTTTATATAGTCATGATATAAAATGTATAAGGCGATATTAAAGCTAAGGACAAGGAATTCACTATCTCAATCCTATTATTCAGCGCATCCTATACATGGCAGAAACTACTACTGCTACTAGGACTACCACAATCAAGGAGATCGCGCGGCGATGAACGGCATCCTTGGTCCCCGGTAGAAATTGGTGTTGTCGAGGACGTTTCATTTAGACGATCTTTTCTAGCATCTTCTCGACTTTATTGCCTGGAGTTTATTTAAGCTCTGACTAGTCGTAGATTTACGCCATGCAAACACAAAGATGGAGTTGAACTCTGGCACCTACAAAGCAAGAGGACATTCTATCTTCTCTGCAGGGCAGCGAAGTATTTACATAAGACAAAGGGTTTCTTTCAGCAACCGATTGCAGTATAACAGATGAAAGCCGTCCTTCCTTACACCGCATCGCAGTCACGAACGTTTCCCAGCCAGCGTCGCTACTACTATAGTTGAAGTAACTTTTTACAGTAATGAGATCAATGTACTTTTCTACTGAATGGCTCTTTGATCAAGTATAGCTGGAGTGTTACAAACAGAACTGGAGTGCAGGATAACATTGCGCTGAAGTTATCTACTAATGGTGCTACATATTTTTAATAATACTGTTGAGGCACACTCATTGACGTCCCTAGAAAGTCCCTCTGAAACGCCCTTGTTCTGAGACACGGAGATCCCGCAGGGGATACTGGCTCTCATTCTCTTGACGCCGCTTCATCCGCGACGAACACTACCCTTTAGGAGAGTTCATCTAGATAATGAAGATATCGGTAGGTAGCTGGCAGAAATGGATGTGCTAAGATGAACGAATGTGCCCAGAAAACTACAGAGCCCCAAGGTCAGTGCTACATTCTTTTGCTGAGCAAGGAAACGTATTAGTCCCATAATCACATTTACCTCATCAATCATGACGAAACCAGCTACTTATAAAGGACTAGTCTCGTATGAAAGAATCGGGTACCAACGTCAGATTTTTGAGTAACACACATTACGGATCAAGAAAGTCTTCTTCACTTTAATATGCCACTTTGGTGGTTTTAATGGTTAACAAATTCTCACTCGTTTTCAGATTCCTCTTCTCCAACAGTAGATATTTTGCCCTTTTTGGTCACGATTGTAGATATCAAGATGCTACCCACTCTTGGTTTGAACCGATATTAGGCATGCCATAACTGCTCACTTGTCAGAAGAAAGAAAGGAAAGAAAAGGGATAAGAGTCTTATTTCCGTAGACGTGTCCGAAAAAAAGTAGTACGTGCGTTGAGAATCGGCGGATAGATTCCTGTTCTAGTCAGAGGTCTTGAGGCTCATTATACCAATTGGTAAACATAATGTCTCTGGGAGTGCCAGGTTGCCTGCTGCCTGGATTCAGTATCTGCATCTGCATTCTGAAGGAAAACTCTAAGTGGTTAATGACCTCCCAGACTTTCCAAAGAACTAGGGTACTGTTCTCTTACTTGTCCTGATTCCTGTGGTTATAATCGCCGAGCCAACCGGAGAAGTAAAAATACTCCAAATGTGCCCAATCAGGATTATAATCCCTCATGGGAAATTTAATTCGCCACTTCGCATCTATATCTACCTTGAACTTTACGGTAACTTCACGATTACAATCTTGATAACTTGTTTCATTTGAAGAGAGAAGTGATCAGCCAGAGGTAAACTCTGACATGGCACGATGCAATATTCAACGTGAGACCAGTAAGTCATCATATCAATATTGGTTGGATCAGTCACTCTTTTGGATTAAAATTTGGATATGTATTAACGACTAAGCTAGACGAAGCGAAAACTTGGTCGATGGTTATAACTGCGCTTCAGTAAGTATGCCAGTGTTTCGTAGACATACGTTACTGTCGCTAAGTAATTCCAGACAAACTGCACCTTGATTTGCCTGCTGATTCAAATGCATAGTAAGGTATCATTAAAAAGGAGTGAGAAGTAGAAAACGTAACTGAAGAGAAAGGAGAAGAAGAAACAAAGCCAAATAGTGGCAACGCGCTCGCTAATTATGCTCCAGGAACCTCTTTCTCTCGTCCAAGTTGCTGATACACAGAAACGCTATTCAGGGGAAAAGACATGATTTCTTGATATGCGTGAAGGCCATTACATCGCTGGCATAAGAAACCCGGATCGTCTTTTAAAACGCTGCAGATTTGGAGGATTGCCCTCAACCGATACTTGGCGAACAAAGGCACGTCGATCCGTGGCAGCGCTATTGTAAGCGCGACAACGACTGCATACAGGTGCAGTAGGAAGACCAACATGTAGGGGCTCTTCTTGCTGAGAGACACAAAGGATGCGGCCGAACTCTTCACGAACCATGCCGTAAAGGGGTATATTAATCGGTACTGGTCTTCTGTGGTGATGTCGGAGCCGAGTCGGTCATGGACAAGACGCATCACGTCTCTGAGCTGCCGAAGGACTGCAGAAAGATCTCGATCGCCTTGGAAACAGAATGCTAATCCATTCACAGAGTTGACTCCTTCGGCTAGAAGCGTCTTTATAATGGTGAAGCGTTGCTCTACATCCCCAGTCTCTGGAGGCGTTGCCGCAGCTTGTTCTTCGTTCTCGGGGCAAGGCAGCTCATATGTGAAAATCCGGTTGAAGGCTGATCGTTCCAACCAAGGTTTCATTCGATTCGCCACCTGCTCTATTGTGAGCGGTGTTGTAGACAGGACGATGCTCTCGAGGCTTACAGTGGAGATGTTTCCCGCAAGGGTCATTAAGGAACGCCTGTCGCAGCACCTGTCAGCTCGAACGTGGCCTGGATCTTTCAAAGCTGTCTCCCGTTTGATTTTTATGATGAAATGAATTGAAAGACGGTGAGTAATAGTATACTTACGAGTCCGACATTATGTATGAACATCCAAGAGAAGCCGCCAAGATTGCATCAGCATTATCTTTGGAAAAGCTGCCCATTGCCCGATACAGTCCCTGAAGGGCTTGTTTCCGGTATCGGAACGCGTCTAAAGAGGCTTCGTGTGATTTTGTAGTTACTGCAAGTCGTTGTGCTGATGTCGCAGCCAAGGTATGCGCGACAAAGTCGAATTGTGTTGCGAGTTGGAATAGCCTGACAACCCAGCAACGTCAGCCTCAGATCCCCAGTATAAATGCCTTTTTCTCTAAAGCACCAACACAAATAGCATCATAGGTTTATGCTGGCTGCACTCACACGCCCATCTCACCCCATAAAAGGCAGATATCGTTCGTATTGCTGAGCTCGAGGATATTCGCAACCAGAGCCATCTTGTAGATATACCGCAAGTCCTTCATATTCATATTATGCCAGCTTGGTGATGGAGCTAGAGACATGAATGGCGGTTGCCCCGTTTCTTTCCATTCCGTGCATGCATTTTCAATGTCTTCCGGCCACCAGAGAGAAGGAGTCTCCTGTTCGGGCTCTTCCTCTGGAGGCTGATCAGGGTATTTACACGGTATCTTTGAAGAAAGACATCTGTGACTATGAGATTTATTAGCTTGTTTTCCCCTTCAATACGCGTTTTTCTCTTGTCTTCTTCCTAAACGAGCAAAATCCAATGATTGTTGATGGACGAACCATGTTGGTCGAAACTCGTCACATTTGACGTGCCGCTGCTTACAAGCCTGGCAGCCAAACTTTGATTTCGTGTGGCTTCTGCGAAGCACTGGCTTCACCGTCGTCATGATGCCAGCCGCCGAGTTTCTCTCCGTCTTGTTGACAACTAGACTTTCAAAATGGGTTCTCTCCTATTCATTAATAATATCCCGAATCCCTCTCGTCGTTCAAGATAGGGCAAATAGGCGCTTGTGGGGCCGCGTTGCCACAACTTTTTTCGGCGTTAGGTTGACTCGCAAGGACAACCTTTCTCTCTTTCGTAAAACAGCCCGTAGCTAGTGGTATAAGGAAATCCGCGGATCTATAGCACTAGATCTAAGCCAGCTGTGTGGATTAGACTCAGGATCTGGGCCCCCTCCCCTGCTGCCTGACAAATGCAGGACCATGGACGAAAATAAAATTGCCGCTAGGCCTATGCTCTCTCGGTAAGCTAGTGCATGACTTCGCACTTCGCATTCTCAAGTTTCTTGGGGAATGGCTGGCCGGCCTAGGTACAGCGGTATTGAAAAGAGAAACGAAATAAGAGCAGTCCACTGCCCTTAAACGAAACATAAGCGCGCGCAAACATCGGCTGCTTGCCGAAAGATGGAGGCCCCAAGGCGTTGTACAAATTAAGCATATGCATTTGAAGATTACTTCCTGAAGCGGCTAAAGAAATGGAAGCGAATGCGCGAAGCTATCGGGGTACTCCGTGCCGGGGCAGCAGGGCAGCAGGAGCTGAGGACTTTTGTCTGTTACTGCAACTAAGCAACTATTAAAAGATATAATCTATACTTCTATGTCAAGGACGAATAATGAAATACAATGAAGAGTCTGACAGATGATTCGTGCCGGATGGCACTCTCTCTCGGAATCGGCTGTTGCGCCGCTCATGACTTGTTAATTGTGGCGCGTTCCGAGAGCCGCCACCTCCAGGACCGCATCCGCAAAGACTTGCGGCTCTTGAAGAGGAATGTTTTCGCCACAGCCTTGTACAATATGATGCACTCGCGGTCCCGAAAAGTGCTGAGCAGTTGACGAGCCATTCGTCGCGGGGAAGACAGGAGCCTGGTCCGGGTCCAGCGTCACGGAGGGGACTTTGATGACGGGCAGCAAGTCTAGCTCGCCGGCCAATTTCGCATAGGCTGGGTCGCCGGGCGCATACAGTAGGCGGTTTCTATAAAAGTTGGTTGCAATGTCGACATAGTCTGGGTTGCGAAACGCCGGAACCGCCGCGTCCAGCTGAGCTTGAGTCCAGTTCCACTGCGGGCTGTTCCTGGACCAGAGCGTCTCGGCCCATCCTCGCGTGTCACTGGCCAGCGCGCTGTAGCCTTGCGGTGTTAGGAAGACGTAGAAGTACCAGCGCGTGGCGAGAGACGCCGCGGGCACTGTGGCCCACGCCGTTTGACGGTTCTGGATCAAGTATGAATTCGCAGCGACCATGCCGGTACAGCGATCCGGCCACAGGGCTGCGGCAACGTTGACGGCAACGGAACCCCAGTCGTAGCCCGCAAAGATGGCCTTGTCGATGCTGAGAGCATCCATCAGGTCAATGATATCCTTGCCCAGGGCGGCCTGTTCCGCACTGCGTGGGGTGGTTGGCGAGAGAAACGAGGTGGTGCCATAGCCACGAAGATACGGCACTATCAGGCGATAGCCCTTGGCTGAGAGCTTGGGCACGACGTCCACATAGGTGTCGATCGAGTAAGGAAACCCGTGGACCAGGATGGCAACTGGTGCGGCTGAGTCTCTTGGCGCCGAGTCATAGTAGGCAATGGACAGCGTAGAGGTATTCACATATCGGAGTGGCGTCAGAGTATGGACTGAGTCGGCGATGTTAGTTGCCGAGTCTAGGGCCGTTGAAGAACAAGGTAAGCTAAGAAGAGCAAGATACAAGATGCCCCGTATAGGATTACTGAGGAGACACCAGGGGGACATCATGGTTGCGAAGACACCCGAAAACTGGATCGAGATATAGAATTCGCCGATTCTCCTCTCCTATATCGCGATGATCACCGAGATGTTCTTGGCGTGTTGGACGAGCTGATAGTAGAGAGTGTGCCTAGAGAGGCAACCAATATGGCCTTTATATACGTTTCCCTCCTCCTTATTCAACAGGGGAACCGTTGCTAAACTAGATACGATGGCCACGCACGCAGAGCACTTCGGGGCCCTTGCAGAGGAAGACCTAGTGTCTCTCATTACTTTTCTTTGCGGGATATCATGACTTGCAGACCATTAGACAGAACACGAAGCAATTCAGAACTATGGTTTACAACCTATCCTCATACGCAGCAAAGTTGAGCTAACAAGCTACAATGATCTTCAACTTACAAGCCAGCTGCCCCGCGCCATGACAGGGCTATCGGTGCCCTAAAAGGAGCTGGCATAGCCGTTTTAGTATTGCAACCTGATTAGCGGCATTTCTCGGCGTGTGAGATTTTAGCGGCGGGCTCGGTGGATAGAGACGACAGCCGTTTCTATGGGTCCTCAATAGAATTTGGGCGTTGAGCAGCAGTTTCAGAGGCCGTAGGGCTGTGTGTTGGAGCTGCACCAGTTGCGTCGTTTCATGGTTATCGTTCTCCATTCGGAGATCCCTGTTCAACTCCGATCCCTTGCAGCTGCTAAGTCCTCGTCAACCAACCCGCATCGTTATCCGAGCAATTCCTCCAATCAGTGTAGAGCCAAGCATGAGATATGAGCGTATAGGGCTAAACTACCGACCCAGAAGCTTGAATCCTTGCTTTCTCGCTGATTACTATTCAAGCTGGGAGCCAGCGGACGCCCCATGAGCGACTAGCTTTAGTTTAGCAAAAGCTACTATTATAAGGAACCAACGAGAGAAACGACAAACGACAAACGACCGGGGGGAAATACCCCGGATGTCATACTTGCGTTGCATGAGGCTCTTATAACTTTGGGGGTCACAATCCTTTTCCCGAACATATGCTAGTTACGGTTAGTTTGATTGAGACTCATGACGATCTCCTGTAACATAAGCTTTATTGATGGACAGAACTGAAACGAAACAGGGATCAGCACCAGCAAGAGCAGTCTGACAACTACCTAGGAGCTGTTAATAGCTCAGCGCGCTAGACAGCATTCAGCAGTTTTTGCGTAAGTGGGTAATCAGAAAATAGATAGGTAATCAGAAAATGGATCATCACTGTATGATATGCCTCTGACGAGCCTAGTACGGAGTATATATATATCCAAGCAACGCTATATACAATCATCTTGTTGACGGAAAAATTCCCGACTTGACGCAGTAAGCCATCGTCATAATATGGCTTGAATTACCCCGTGCTGCCATCGCCAGTAAGCCCAAGCCCCTCAACTTGCAACGTTCAGTCTCAAAATTGGGCCCAGCAACGACTGGTAATCGGCAGGATTTGTCTCATCGCCGTTCCATTTCAAGGCGCGGAAAGTGGCCGGTAATCTCCAGAAACTAGCTTGATCGAGGTGTTGTTGTCGCTTGTCAAGGTGGGGGATTGAATGAGACCAGATACAAACAAGTTAAATGTAGTACCTTGCTTGATGGGGCTGTTACCAGAGACAAGGTCCATCGTGGACGCAGAAATGATTCCATAAGTGGGCTCGCCAAGATAACCGGATTGAGTAGCTAGAGCTGGTAGCTGATAGTCAATAGTGACGTTGGGGTCGAAGCCATATATCGATGGAACAAAAGATGTCTTGGCTGATACGAGTTCTAAGCGAACGAGCCGTGAGGGTAATCCAGTAGAGATATCAATTAATGGGAGAGCATCTTCCGGGCTGCTTGTGAGGTTGTATGTATCAATGTTGGGCTTAGTTGCTTGGGCACCGGGATTGGTTATTTGGAACTTGTATACGGCCGGAGAAGCTAATGAGCCTGGCGGTGTTGTGTTCACCATAATAGGGCCAGCTTCAGCTCTACTATTAGGTACGCCAATGTACGGAATTGAAAACGTCTCATTATCAGAAGACACCTCAACAAAGCCAGCGTACACAGGCATCGAATACGGCCATTTGTCTTCCTGCGACGTAATGTGGGCCTCGAAAGTGGCCAACTGTCCGGCTTCAAGAGTCAGAGATGACTGAGAAAACTTGGCAGAGGCGTCAATTTCTAAGGGGTAGATGCTTCCATTCCTTGGAATATTCGGGCCACCAGCCAGGTAATTGTAATGGACCCTGGTGAAGGCTGCTGGCACATGCCCTATCTGGTATGTCTTCTTCCCCTTGGATTGGTTTGTGATGGTAATCTTCTGGGGAGCGGGCGATGCGGAATCCCGCAGGTCGATCTCAGGCGGGAAAATGAAAGTCTCCGCATGGACGGCGGCAAACACGTCGACTAAGCCACCGCCCTGTCTAGCCGTAGACGCAATAAGCGGCCGGCCAAACTCCTTGAGCGGCTTGGCCGTGGCCATAAGTCGTGCACAGAGCTCTGAAACACCGAGGTGTGGCTGCTGGGATTTGAGTAGCGTGGCACTTCCTGCGATGAAAGGGGTTGCCATCGAAGTGCCCGACAGAAGGGCATAGCCGCCTCCTTCCAGGGGCCATGTGGAGAGGATGTTCCCTCCAGGAGATGAAATCTTGGGCACGAGTGTCATTTAGACTGTGGGACCATAGCTGGAGAAGGCGTCCACTGTTGCTCCGAGCTTGTTTGACACGTCTTTGGCTTTGTCGCCGTCAAATGTTAGATAGTAAGACGTCTGGTTAGCGGGCAAGTTTTCGAAAATATTGATGAGCTTTTGCGAATTTTCATGATCCAAATACAGTATCTGCACGCCATCGAGTGGACCCGCGTTTAGCTGTTCATCGTCTGCGACATATACCATCATTGTCTTGACGCCAATCGCCGCTACTTCACTCCAACTATTGAATAAAGATACACACGATTCAGTCACTGAGACCAATAAGATGGTGGTGTTCCATTTAATCGTCCCTTGGTTCGTAGCCGATTGCAAAGCGGCCCATACAGACGTGTCGCATCCACTCGAGATGGTAGGATCGGGAGGTACTCCAAGACCTGTCCCCGGCGTGTAGATCTCCTGGCGACCCAAGTTGGTTGCGGGGAACACAGATATATAGTCGAGGGCATTTTGCTGATCGTCGTGAGCGGTGTATGCCACGGGGAAAACGCCGTCCTCAACCGAAGCCACAGATAGTGCATCGTGAGACAGGCCGGGGTTTTGAGGCCAGTATAACCCTTCGATACCGACATTGCCAACGACGGCCACAACGGCCACGCCACTATTGATCAACTGGGTGACGACGTCATTGAATGGATTGTCTGATTCCTATCCGTTACCTCCTCCAAAGGACATGGATACAATATCTGCGCCGTCTTGCACAGCTCTGAGCATCGCCGCAATTATAATATCATTGGTAGTGCCCCCTTCATAGCATCCAAAGATACGATACGCTGCAATAGTTGCTTCGGGAGCCATACCGACTAATCCAAATCCTTCATTCTCGGGATCTTCCATGCCGACTATACCTGAATAACGTTATTTATTAGCTTCGAATAGTCTGCCTAATAGACGATAGAACGAGTCAGGCTCTTACATACCAGCCGTGTGAGTCCCATGTCTCCCGCCATCACATGTCGCCAGGGGATCAGGATCCGGCACAGGGGAGTTGAGGCCAGTAAAGTCGTCTCCCACAAAATCGTAGCCTAGAGCAATTCTGTGGCCTGGGCCGAATCCTCCACCCAACGAGGGATGGGTATAGTCGACGCCGGTATCGATGATGGCAACCTGCACTCCTTTGCCTTTTATGCCTTGTTTGTGGAGCTTATCTACGCCGGCTATGATCAGTGGCTCATTGACCCTCTCGCTGCCTGTAGTTTGGTAAGCTGTTTTGTCCATCTTTCGACACTGGCAAGCCTGTCAGCTGTTGATAGGGGACAGGGCGAGGCACGACGGTGACGCTTCAGGCATTCTTCACGCCGGCCGTCTTCCTCAGGGCGGCAAGGTCAATATCTTGGTCAAACGCAACCGAGACGCCAGAGAAATGGTCGGTGCTGTTATTGCTGACGGACACGATATCCGGTCTTGCTGCCCGGTGCTGTCTTTGCAAACTTCTCTTTGGGCTGTAGACCTGGAAGGAAATCCGACTGCAGCTCAATGAGAAATGTATTGGAAATTACAGTGACATTCTGGCTTGAAGCAAGCTGCCTCTGAACTGCGTTGGAACTCGACGATGTTGAAGTCCCGGCGACGAGGGCAGAGCCCCAGCGCAGGGTTGAATCTCATGGCTTCAACTTTGAGTAATGAGAGCCGAATACTGAGGGGCAACAGTCCAACTTTGGGTCAAACAAGAGATAACACGGTAAGATCTATATAGTTTTTAACGAGTGAAAATTGATATTATCATCCCCTGATCCAGGCTGCCCGGAACCGTTCGATGTAACCCTTTTCAAATTTTCCCAGAGTTGGCATATTCTCATGAAGTGCAAAACCACAAATTACATTCCCTATTCGATCGCTGAAGAATACATACCACATATGGACTTCCGCTACAACGTCTTATCTGCATGCGCGAACAACTCAGCTGCCCAAGGAGGCAAGATTGTACGTCTGCGAACACCCAATTCTCGCCGATTGATAATAATAGTCGGTATAGAACTTCTGCTTTCGGATCGGGCAATCGCGCAACATTGCCCTGCAAAATGTTTATTTGAGTTCTCATTTAACTCTAAAAAGTAGGTGAAAAAGATGCACAAAGGCCTATTATTGTCTATCCCTGTTTAGCAAGTAATTGCCGAAGCAAAGCAGCGATTGATGGATAGGGTTTGGGGGCCAATACTGCCGACGGATGTATCCCGTAGAAAGATGCGCAATCTTTTAGCCTATTTCATTTCTCAGTTCAATGAGAATTAATTAGTATAATTGTGACCATAATAAACAGCTATGATGTATAACAGTACCCTATTTAATACTGGATTACTGCCACCAGTGCCACTATTGCTGTTATTTTTGTCACATTTAGTGGATCTTTTATTTCTATCACCTCTGCTACTTTTGTTAGTTTTATTACTTTTACTCGTTCCAATATTTCTAGCTCTCTTCATGTCTCTACTGCATGTGCTGCTTGCATTGCTGTTCTGCAGTACCGGCTTACAAGCATCTTTGTCCTAATTCACCGAATGCAACCACCTGTCTGAGCTAAAAGTTTGATCAAGAAAGCAAAAAGGTAATTGTAACTAACTTATTTCCCAACTAGTCTAGCTCTTAGATTAAACATCAATCTTACAATTTAAAGTATTTCCCAATCATTCTAATATCATCAGCCAATGCAGGCGGATTGTCCAGCGCGGGAAAATGTCCGCCAAACTCAACCGCTAATCAAACACGAAGATATCAGCAATATGTTTCCAAAACGCCATGGTAGTATTTCTCTCTCTAGTGATTTCATAACTCACAATTATAGTAGACCAAGTTGCCGACTGTCGCCACCAGCTTCTCTGGGTAGAAGAGCATGTTCCACTGGAAGTTGCTATACAAAAGAGGCTGGCTGGTTCTGGCTCTTCTGTAGGTATACGAGAAGCCCTTGCCAGTTGGATTCTGGGCATAGATGAAAGCAGCAGAGTCGAAGGTCTGAGTGAGATAGTACATGGATACATGTCTGAGAATCTCGTTGTTGGTGACGAGTGAAGGCCCGGTTCCTCGTCGTGGATCAGACCCTGCGCATGGTCAGCATATGCTACTTTAGACGGACCTGTAAACTCACAGATGATGAATTTTTCGGCAAGCCAAGATAGTTGTCCAACTGGGTTGTCGTATAGAGCGAGGCCCACGGTATTTACCTACAACCGTAATCGTATCAGTAAGTCGTCGGCACACGTAGAGAGCACCGGATAGAGCGTACGGTTGTAGCTTGCTCCATGTAATACCCAATGCCCGAATTGTCAAAGTCCATAGCCCTCTGTTCCTGAACCGCCTCAGTCGCAGTGAGCGCAATCCCTTGACCTGCCAACTGCTCAGGAGTCAAGGAGAAGAATGGCAAAAAGTTGAAATGCGCCGCCTTGACAGTAGTATTGAACTGATCATACATGTCAAAACCCACAACGCTGCCCCAATCCGTCCCGTGCACCGCATAGCTCTTGTATCCGAGAACTTGAGTCATGAGCGTGTCGAAGAGGGTGGCCGTGTCCGACGTTGACCAGTCGTTGGGGGCGGGAGACGAGAATCCAAAGCCAGGCAAAGATGGAATGACGATGTCAAATGCTTGGCTGGAGTTACTCAGCATGAGTTGGTCAAGGAGGTGAACCATTTCGAGGAACGATCCAGGCCAACCGTGCAGCAAGATGAGGGGAATGGCATTTGAATCCTTGGATTTCTCATGGATGAAGTGAACGGTCTGATCTCCGATTTTTGTTGTGAAATGGTTATAACTGCATCAAGTCAGATTTACTTTTTGCTCATTGTTTCATGGACTTGGGCTGTATATGCTCATACGTGTTCATCTGTTCTTCTTCTCGTGTCCAGTTGAAGCTTGTTATCCATTCATTTTGTAAGCTCTTTAGTGTATCGAGTGACATTCCGGTTGTCAAACTCATGTTTGAACTAGCATGAGCAGCAGCGAGCTCAGCTGCAGGCAGAGTTGTCCTCCCAATTAGGTCAAGCATGTGTGGCACCCGCGAAGAAAGGTTTACGGTGAAAGGCCTCACAGCGGGAACACTTGCTGCGTTTGTTCCTAATAGCAGCCCAAAGATGGCGCTAACAAGAATAAGTGCTCTCATCATGGATGCTTCTTAATGATAGAAATATTGAGATTTAGCTCTGGTACGTGCCCGGTAAGAATGGCTAGGTTTACATCCCGTTGGTGCTCTGAACTTGAAGCAGTCTTAGTGAAACGATACTTTGTGATCTTATATACCTCTTTGTCATTCAATTCATTATCAAGATTGAACAGAACTTTATTCTTTCTATCGGGCCGCCTTGTCGCGCGGGGAGGGATTGTCCATTTTGGGAAATATGGTTGTTGTCTTTTCTGCACACTTGATGGTAGCCAGGCCCCATGTCAACTATCGTAAAGTAACATCGCTAAATAAATCTGGGTATTCTATGGAGTGGTTGACAATTAACGCGTCTAATCAAAACTTGAATGCAAATTAATAAGCAATCAAAAGGGTTCATTAAGTAACGCCGTGGACCGCTTTGGCTTTTCAGCCGGGCGAGATGGGGCATGCAAGCTACTTTCTGTTTCGCTTTCACTTTATTCTTCCTCTTGCAGCATTAACTTGAAGAGATCTTTGGAATCAATAGCTGAAAAGTGTCCGAGGTCATGTGTCTTAAAAGCTTGGTATTGATGGCTTAATTTTTATTTTATTTCGGTCATATACCAGATGTAGTTCGGTATGAAGCCGTCACAAGTTGGCCAAAACTTCAATCAACAGCCGGCATCAGGACATATGGGCCGTCGGAAAGATTTCGACGCTTGGACAAATGACGCCTTGATATCAGGCAACGACAATCATCGCTAATAGAGATTTGACCCAAGGAAGAGAAATAAACGCTTACCAATGCTTTCAAAGCACAGGGTAGTATTTGGCAACCAGGAACCGTGAACCACAAAATGGACTCCTTAAGAATACAACGGGCAAGATTAGAACTAATTTCACGAGAAATCTTTGTTTCATGCAGTAGAAGTACCTCTACGTCTTCATCTTGCTAATATTTTCCGGCTTCTCTTCGTATGTCTATATCCCCACGATTGCCTCTTGCGACTTTACCCGTCTCGCTTATGACATTGTGATAGACGCTTAGCTAGCACTACGCGCTACTTCCGGACCAAGCCGGATCGTCTCGGAATATTTACGCCTGCTATTGTTGCGCATTAGTGCATCTGATATTGTTGCGCTCGTATACGAGATGTAAACGGTCAGTTTGTGAAGATGGCCGGGCGAAGGCCGATGCACGGCTGGGTTGACTTTACAACGCACGTAGGGTAACGAAAAGTATCATGTATACATGAATCCATATTCGGTAGATATTTTTATGGGTTTCCATAACATACAGCTTTCTTGCTGAGGCGATCTGCTGCATGCATACGAAACATGTTCTGTCGGCTCTCAAAACGTGACTTAGTCATAAAGACGAAAGCTAAGGAAACGACATATGAACTTGGGGAAGGTTAGAGCACAGCGTTATCCTCACAATACTGCCAATGGGGCTGTTTTCTATATTCCTCTTCGCGAAGCTACAAGAGAACATGGTCACTAGTGCCATCTGTAAGTGTAAACTACAAGTTTCATTATTGGAAACGATGTATTTCTCAAATCTCGCTGTATCACGAATAGATTTGGAGCTGATCTGCAATGCTGAATACACAGAGAGTGTGAGCTCGTGATCTCCTGCTGGATTTAGTTTGGTGTAGTCAGACGTCTCCCCTACATGTAAGCGGCATACACCGTTTCCAGCTGAAAACGGTAGACACAATCTGTTCGCTTCAATACGGCAACCAGCTCAAACCATGCAATGTCCTATCAGATAAACTACAGTGTCTTAAAATTGAATTCGTCAAACATCAATTGACCAATCAAAAAGTCCATGTTGACCGATATTTACCACTTCTCAAAGCGCCCGCAAACGACATGCTCCCTCACCGCCATCACAGCGCAGCTACGAATAAGCATTCAGCCCTTCACGGCGAATCCCACCCTTGATCTCTCTGCCAACACAGCAACGCATGAAAAACGTTGACAAAAGAAGAAATAGAACAGAAATAGAACAGCAGAGACGTAAGCCACATGCTGCTCTTCTTGGGCTGCAACGCAACTCTGCAGGGCGTAAGCTCATGGAAGCCCGCATAGAACAACGCAGAAGAAGCTAAAGCAAAGCCTCCGAACCTGCTTGTCCCGCGCAGGGGACGCCTTACTGCTGGCAGTGCATGCACACATGCAGTCAAAAACGGCCTGCCTACATCATATGCCCTGGGTATTCCAAGCAATGCTACTCCGTATCCCTAGCATCGTGTAGCCATCAAGGACTACGATGGTAAAAAGAGGGTCCAGGCATAGAGTATGGGGTTGCGACACGTGTTGGCCCACGGCAGATGCGTCCAAGTGCCGAATAACTCGGGGCCGCCGTTGGGAGGGTCAGCCAGCAGCAACAACAATAGCAGCCATTGTGAAGCCTGGGGCTATTATTAGAAGCATTCAATACGAAGGCTGGAATGGACATGACAATTGCAGAAGCAAAGCAAACAAACTATTCTTTCTCTCTAGACGTCTCTTCAGGAGAAACACTTACCCAGAAAGCAACTGACTCTCGTAAACCACAAACAGCCACATCCCCTATTCAGCTCGCCCATTTTGCCCACATACTGTACACCCACACACACCTTAAAATTTTTCTTCCCTCTCTCTTCATTCTTTACCCACAGCCTTTAATGTCAATCACTTCAAACTTGGGGGGCGCTCTGTTCAATAGCAATACCAAACCCCCAAAGAAGAAAAAGCCACAAAAAAAGTTTTTCATTCTCTTCGGTCCCCCTTTTCGCAGCTCTTCCCCACACACACACTCACAACTGTCAGTTAATTAGTTCCAAAGAGTCAGCTAGCTGAGGATCCGGCCTCTTGGATCGCCGAACCCATTTACCGACGACTCATTCTTTTTTTTTTCTTGCCTCCCGGTATCGCGGTGCGCGGTTTTGGAAAAAAAAGAGGGTGTGATGGGAATAGGCAGCTGAATAAAAAATAAGAAGTTTGGAGGAATGTAGATGCAACACGAGCTGAGAGCTGAATGTAATGCCTAATAAGCTGTGTGGGTTCAGCTTCCATCGTAGCCAGCACTGTCAACTGTAGATTCCATGTCGCCGTCTCGCGTGATAGTTGTTATTCCACCTCAACCTCTCGAACAATACGTAGGAACAACAAAAACCCCCAACGGTCGCATTAACCCTCCTTTGTCGGACCAACGTTCCAACAAAACCGAATCCGCGCGGGCTCTTCTTCCCCAAACAGGTATTACGAAAGGGACTTCGGATAACGCAACTAAAAGCGGCGCGCGTGGCGTACAGTAACAAGTTTGTGGGTGGCCGCCGCACGGCACACGAATCACGCAAAATTACTCTATAGGGGTAGTCCCCTTACTCGTGCCGAGTTTGCTTCCCGTTTTCCACATGTCATGCAGATGTCACTTTTTGGTGAGTCAAATTCACATGGCAATGAGGTAGGTGTGTTCAGATTTGTTGTTTATTGTTATGGTATTCCTGCCATTCAGTTTGTGTATGTAAAGAGACTCTGCTAAGATGATCCCTTTCTGTCAACGTCCAATCCATCCCCTGTTCGACTCTGTCCCAAGCATCAATAACTCATAATCAGCTCGTAGCATTATACCCCTCGTAAAGAAATGTAAGACGCAATGTTCTACATGTAATCCCGCAATAATAAAACAAAAGCAAAAAAGCAAAAATCCCCTTGGGTATAAAAAAAAGATCCATTTGGACCGCGACGAGTCAGCCAAAAGAAATTGCCCAACCATGTAAGAAATGCCGGGGCGCCAAAAGAGAGATGAGAGAAAGCCCAGAGTCAAGCCCGCGCTATTCCCGATGCAACCAGTGAATGATTCGATGATGATGATGATGAAAATGATAAACGCCGTGTGTAACCCGATGATAGTAAATGATTTCTTTTCTCTTTCCCGCATTCTAAGTGGTGATGCGCTGTAGCTGGAGTATGGATATGTGAAGCAAGTCGGACGAGTCGTCATGGAGATGGAGAGGCGTTGCATGAAAGATGTCGAGTAGATGGATGTATGTGGTGTAAGTGAGAGAGAGGTAGGCTGCAAGGTTGCTGATTGCAGCCTAGAAGAAGTAAAAGCGCAGGATGAAGTCGTCATCAAGAGCACACATCATGCCTGCGTAGCGAATGGTACTGTGTCGGTTGATACCATTCACTTTCGGTGAGACTTCTTCAGCGTCTTCTTGTCGTGGTGGTGTCGCCTCGTCCGCTCTCGTCCTCGGTGCTCCTCCTCCTCCTCGGGGCTCTGGTTGCCATCATCACTGCCGCTGCTGCTGCCGCTGCTGAGGCGCGAGCGGTCCTCCTCGTACCAGGCGCTCAGGGACTTGCCGCCAAACATGAGATCTTCGTCCTCGATGATGATGGGCTGGATCCATTGTTGTGAGTTGAGGTCGATCTCGTGGGCGGAGGGGTCCATGGCTTGTAGGTTGGGGATGATGTAGTATGAATCTGATGACATTGGTGACATTTTGTGTGAAGCGGCCAGCGCAGTGGATTTGTGTTGTAGAATGGTTGTGTTGGTTGGTTTCTGATACCCTTGTATGCTGTTCAAGGATTAAGGTGTTCGGATCGTGAAGCGATAATCAAGTATTGGTGCCTCAGTAGTAGTAGTGGTAGATGAGGTTCAGGTAATATATAATGTAGTAGTTGGGCGCGTGTTGTTTGTGTTGCGGATCCTGATCCGACGTTGTATTCGTATTCAAGTGGTGGTGAAATAATAATATTCGATATTGTGGCGTCGATGTAAAGTGTGTTTGTTGATATGGAGAAGAAAGGTCCAAGATATCAGGCTCCATCCGGGGGAGTAGGGAGCAATATATTCCAGTCTGAGATGGCCGAGGAGCGGCCCCAGTCGCTACGAGTCAGAGTCGGGAAAAAAAAAACTAGCAGGCCAAGCGTTGCGTCCCACCGAAGAGCCTCGCCTCCCTCCCTTGTCTAGTCTAGTCTCGGGTCCCATAAGCGCAACTTGCGGAGGGAGGGGGCGTGTCTCAATAGTGCGAAAAGGGCAAAAGCAGGACTGGGGGGGTCTGGCGTTTTGGCCGGGACCAGCCGGATAGGGGTTAAAACAGGAATTCATGATGATGTTTCGAACATGTCAGGATGACCCACGAAAGCGCCGGGCATCTGCACTGATAGGCAGGTCTCGTTGACTTTTGCCTACTCGGTGAGCATTGGCAAAGGATGAGATTGCCGTGACAGTATGGACTCGACAACAAGTGGCGGTGCTGGGCTTCGTTGATTTCTGGCACTGGGCTGCTGGAGGGGTGCGCCCAGCCAGCGCTCCAAGAGTTCGGACACGCGGGCTGCTCAACGAGAACGAGGGCAGCTGAAGGTAACACATTTTGACGGCATCTTGACAGCAGTGACAGCAGCAAGACTCAAACTCGCGGGTCACCAGAAACCCCCAAAGGACAGAATAGGGGGTAGCCAAAGGGGGAATAGGGGGGGCGTGAGGCCAACAACTTGAAAGACGGAAGCTTGGGCTCTTTTGTTGCATCTCCGCCTTTTATTTTTTCCATTCATCTCATTAAAAAAGAAACGGTTGCTTTGCTTTTTTATTTCCCTCTGCTATTGACCTCTCCCAACGTCCTGCTCTTGCAGCCCGACCAACCCGTCTCTGGGCTCCGTTTAATCTATTTGGGTAGCATCGAGCTGCCTGCTGCTTTGCCACGCGGCACGCCGACGCGCGGTTTTGCAGGGCACACGATGCGCTGGTTCTCTCTGCTTTGTCTCAGCCCGCAGGGATTAGATTCATTCGTTCCGTAAAAGTCGGGGATGGCTAATTCAGCTTGTGAGCCTCGCTGCGGGGGACACGTATTCAGAACAGATACGAGGCGTATTGCCGTATAGCACTGTATGAGATGGACGCCCGTTGGTACAGTATGCAGCGAGCCGAATAATTACGGAGTCGTTGAATGATTTGAGCCCTGCATTTGCCCCAGACTATTCAAGGGGGACACGGCCCTGCACCGCCAGTTCATCGAACAGGTTCAATTTCCTTTTCTGTCGCCATCGGCAGGGGTTTCTCAAAACGGCGGTATAGGCTCTCTCATACGCCTGTTGTTCTTGATTTGATCTCGGGGCCAAAGAGCGGTATCCCGGGAAAAGGATGCAATGATTGACAGCGATGGAGCCAGATCCTACGGCTGCTCCGTTGTTGCAGCTCAACTCTACCGTACAGTATTGGTTGGGGGTGGCTCAAATCCCTCAGCTCGCTCGGTCTGAGCCACACAGTCGCCCAGCACACTGTAAGATGCTTCTTTTTGTGCTTTTTTAACCCACAAATCACAACGGGACAGGCCCAAAGGGCAAACCGAAACGGTCTGTCACCAGCCCAATCGGCCTCGACATGTGCCATTCGGCCCCATCACGCCGAAGAGGCACACGGACGCGGCCACCCTCCATCATGGCGCGTCTAAAGCTACTCCAAGCAGTTTAAAGGCCCTCTCCCAAGTGTGTTCCGTCTGCCCTACGGACAGAATGGAGCTTTGTACCCGAGCGTTTCAAGCCTCCTCGGACAAAGAGCATAAACGGTTCCCAAAAGAGGCCCGCCGTTTCCGCTAATGCCGCACATACTGTGGGTGAGGCAAGGCAACCTTGATGCACAGCAAAAGTGTCCCCAGTCTCCGCCAGGCCGGGGGGATTTTGACTTATCCGGGGCATCTGTGCGGGCCGCCCTCGGTGGGAAAGAAGAAGACGCTCACATGTGTCCGATATGCGACTCCTTTTTTTTCCTTTTCTTTTTCCCCGACCGGTTTTCACTAGTTTTGCCATCCAATGCGAGGGATAAAAGATGAAAGGAAAAAAGAAAGGAAGACGGGAAAAAGGGCCGGTAAGGAAAGCCGCAGCGTATTACCGAGTCCTAGGCTAGATGGACTATTTGTTTGCCTTGCCAATCAAGTGCGACCAGTCAAGCAGACGCATAGCCAATACCAATCAACAAGAGGTGCATGGCAGTAAAATTAAAGCACAAGATAAAAAGAAAAGAAACTTTCCTAACCAGACGCCCGGATCGACATGCGGTCCAGACGTCAGAAGAGCGGTCGGCCTCCAGAGTTGCATTTCCACGGCTATCAAAAATGTGACTTGTCTCTGCCGGCACAACCGACTTTCTTTTCTTTTCATCTCTCTTGGTCGGAACACAAGAATTACCGCCGGACAGCATAAATGTTTGTTTCTTGATTTTTTCCCACTGATTCCGAAAGTGCGGGTTAGCGGAATCTTCCTCATTCTCGCTGGGATTCGGCGGTAGATTCCGAGCCATGGGCGAGTAATGCAGCATGTGTCTGGTGTTAGTCGTCAATGCTTGTGACTGCAAATCTCGGCGCCCAAAACATAGTAGCATGTAGCTTGGATGTGCCTTTCTTTCATCTGATCCTGCTTTGATAGGCCATGAAATAAGTAATCTTGTTGTTTGATACGGTAGAATGTTTGCCGCATCGGGCAATACGAAGCGCCCAGGGCAGAGTGAGATGAGCCAACAGCTCCTCCATCCAGCCAATCACCCGCAGTGCAACTCGTGATGCTGCACTGCCCGTTGGTTGCCTGCCAGCAACCTGCATCAAATCAGAAGCTTCTGTTGTATTGCTTCGTAAACGACAACTTGCCAAATGCCATCTCATCTACACCGTATCATCTCCGCCTGAACCCATCACAGACCCAAGCCAAATCTCATAAAAAGACAAATCTTCCCAATCATGAAAAAGTACGCAAGATATCACAGTGCCTCAATATCCAGCCGCCGCATCAACTCCCACACCACCTCTTCGGAGCCAACCAGTCACCAACAACTCCACCTAGCCCAAGAGCAGCAGCTCTTCTAGGCCGTCACAGCAATTCGGCACCGAGAGCCCTACCAGCCTACCTTATCAGCCGCCCGCATGCATGCACGGCCGATCGGCTCGCATCAGGCAGACAGAATTTTCAGGGTTCAAGTCTTGCCCCAACAAGTCGACATGCGGCCCGAAGCACCCCGCGAATCGATGAATATGAGTAGCTGCCGCATACCTGTAGATTTTACTACATGTGGGTGCAATATGTGCGACTGGATGCCATCTCCAGGCATACAGCATATGTAGCTGCAGGCAGTCTTAGGCAGCACAAGTCAAACAAGACTCATACCCAGACTCACTGGGCGAAAAGACTCTCACGCACAGCCCGTAAATATGCACTGCCGATGGCTTTTGCCTAAACGACGGGGCCAGCTGTATCGATCTGATTGAAAGATGCGTGCATATGGCCGGTGAATCACTCGCATCATCTGCCTAAGCCCCCTTGAGGCCCATCCTATCGAATCTCTGGGATGGAGATGGAGGGAGGGGGGTGTGTATATCGGCGGGAATCGGGTCGATGGGATGCATCACATAAAAAAAAAACGCACAGCGAATAGTAATTATTGTGATGATAATATAATAATACTGATAGTCTGTCAAAAATGCAACGATTCCATTGACAAGTCATACGCTCTTACGCTGCCCTCCATCTCTTCTTTTTCTCACACATGTTTCTGATTCTTATTTCTCCTTCTGACTCATACATAATGTGTGCGACTCACACCTCTGGAAAAGAATGCTTCGAAATATCCCGCTCGCCATGCCTGTGTTCAGCATGTGGCTTACTGCCGCACACACACCTTATTCGTCGATCATCCTTCTTCTTCAGGACCCCGTGGCCGTTGCTCATGTTGCACATGTCAGCGTCCAATCAACGTACCAGGCAATCCAGTACCGACGCCGATCGCCGGCCACAAGGGCAACAGTGAATGGCGCAGGGCGCAAATCACGGAATCCGGGATGCAAACAAGATGAACTGCGGATTGATTGATGGGATTATCATTGATAGCGACACCGCCAATCTGAGATGGATGGATGCACAAACATCGTGAGTAACACAACTAACATCATCAACCAGCGTCAGGTGTCGACAACAGTAACGGATTGCCTCTTTCGGCCTACCGTTTCTACCCCGGATTTTGCTGCATCGTCCATCAAACACTGTACGGTAGCATCATCTGCAGAGTCCACCTGTCAAGCCATGACCTCTTGGACATTTCAATCAGTAGCAGTATGGAGCAGAACTCGGCGATTCGTGAGCCGTACGGAATCCACCCAATAATTCGCCGTTAGCTGGATTGTCCGGATCCTCTCTCGGCGCAATAGCCCGTTCCATTTTGCCATTCTCCTCCTCTTTTCGCGGCGGTCGGCCACTTAGCCGCCCACTTGGAGTGGCCTTCTCCAGCCGAATCGTATCCAGCCGTTAGCAAGAACAAGCGCCCATCTATCGTCCGCCTTTCATTACTCGTGCAAGCTTTTAAGCTATTGCTATTACTCGTACTATCAATCTATTACTCGTATCCCTATCAATCGTACTAGCATCTCCCCTGCTGCCTTGGCATATCCTCCCAAGGTCCCCATAGATGGCGGGGTTGAGCCCGCTTCAACCCCGCATATTGCTCCGTCGAGACCACTTACACTGACATCGAAGATGCTCGCTGCTAGCAAAAAAACCTGATGTCGGCCCTTGGCAGGATCCGTTGCTTCTTTATTCAGAAGGTGAGCAAGCACAAGCGAGTGGCAGTGGCGAGAGACGAGTAAGCAAAGATATACAGTATGAGAGATAAAAGAAAACGCTCGGGGCGTGCTATACAAGCCTCCATGTCCATGTCCATGTCTATCAATGCTGTGCCCTGCTATCAACCAGGGCGTCTCATTTCGGCTCGTGCCCTGCCGAGGAGACAGAACTTGGCAACGTTACAAAAATACACAATTAACCGTATGAAAATCCTCTTGCGCTAATGCTTTGCATCGACTTGCCTATACCGTCACCTTGAAACGTTTCTTCACCGTTAGCACAAGCGCGGAGATCATGTGCCAGTATTTTGTGCACGCGCCCTGAAACTCGCCCTACTTTCCAAAGCCGACATTTTCCACGTCCATATCTCAAACACGCAGCGAAAAGAATGCAAATTCAGAAATCGGGATATTTGCCGCGAGATCTAAGATTTTACACAGAGAGAGGCCTTTTTTGAAGTCATCAGGACAGATAAGGCGACTTACATGCTAGCATGCTTAGCTTCCGAGATTTCACGATGAGGCGTATATAGATGAGGCGTACGTGGGAGGCCCCAGATACTTATATTCGCACGGTAACACTGAGACTAAGCTTGGAGAAAGCGATCCCATCGGTTTTTAACGGCCAGCTATTAACATGCGGCTGAAAAGCGATTGCAGTGCGTCTGTTATGGAAACACTGTTATTGGCCACTGTATTGCTCCTAACATGGCTGCCAGCTAACCACATCATGGATGTTTCTAGCCTCACGCTTGGGTATTTGGAAACAAAAGACGTTATTCTAACTCTAACTCTAGACTATCGCTTTGGCTTATTCTTCATTCAACTATTTGGAGCAAACTGTCCATTGGCAAGTAGCCGATCTCCGTCCTTGAGCTTCGTCTGCGCAGGACGTTCCCACTCCAAGATGGCCTTGCCCTTCTCTCTCTCACTGCGACGCTGATGAGTGTGGACCACATATGATTGAATTCCCGTGCTACCGTCGATATATCTGGCCACCGATTGCTCCGGGGGTGGGTCTGGGAAATCTGGAATCTCGATATACTCAGGTGCTTCTTTATAATGAGAAATCTGTCTTCCGGTCTGTCTCTTGTCCACCCAGTCGTTCAATACCGCTCGGTACTCGGAAACAGCATGATCAAGCTTAACATCCGGGTGCTGCACCCATTCTTCCAGCCCTTGTACATCGGCTGGGTTCTGTTCACTGTGTCGAACATCTCGGAAATGCATGTCGCGGGTAATGATTTCGTAAAGGGTGAAAATGGTCCCTTTGACATCGTTGCGGTCCTCTCCATAATTATTGCCGTTAATCTGCCCACAATAGTTGAAGTCGAACAGCATAATCGCGTTGGTCTTGGGATCAACGAGAAGATTCCGCCCGGAAATATCTTGATGAGCGATGCCATACTTGAAATTCAAGTCATCGACAACAGAAGTCAGCTGCCGGAGCCATTCGAGCTTGAACACACGCGATTTATTCTCGCTCAACGTCCCGCCAGGGATGTACAGGCTTGTAAAGCCGACAACGCAGCCTCGTAACTCGTCCAGCACAAGTCGATCAAACGGAACAATGTTTGGGTGCGCGGGCAGACGCATCCACACGTTCATCTCGTGCCAAAGGGTGTACAAGAACTGCAAGAGGAAGTAGTACTTGAAGGCAGCTTTTCTCGGCTCAGCTGCATCTCCACCGGGCAAATAAGAAACAAGATCGACGTTCGGGCCAAATCGATCTAGTTCGACCAGATCTGAACGTAGCACAGTCTTGACATGGCTGGGACACTGGATATCCTGCAGCGGAGGGTAGTAAACACACATGGTTTGGTCGTCTTCAGGCTTGGTCGACGTCGAGATCAACTCGCCGTCCTGCGATAAATGAATGGCGTATATGTCGGGTCCCAGTGCATCAATGTGTTTCTTGAGATGTCCAACTGCGGCATCCTCGCTCTCTTGCTGCTCGTCCATGGTAACAGAGATAATGCGTCGTTGATCCCAGTCAAGGATGAACCATTCGCTCGGCCCGCCAGGGGTAATAAGACCCCCGGGCGCAAAATACCGCCATTCCTCTTCAATCATGCCTCTCTAGACGATTAGAGTATCCAAACAGCGTATGAAAGATACTAGCTGGAAGGTAACGACATGAAAAGGAATGGCCGCAGTGATGAGAATAGTGTTCGCGGCGTAAAACCGTAGAGGGCTGCGAAAACTCAAGTATGGGTGGGCATATAATTCAGGATTCGAGGCACCAGGAACAAGCCCCAAGTGCGGCTGAACGCCGTTGGTCAGCGTGTCAATTTTCAGCCCCCCAGATGTGCATAGAATATGTATATAGATGATTATCTGATTTACCTATCCACTGCTACCATTGCTACCATTGCTACTATAGTGCACTATAATAGAGCAAAGAAGAGTACCTAGGTACATGTATAGCTTAAATGTTTCGGCTTACATGTCCATATTGCCTCTATGCGCATCTCGCTCCAAACCATATCTTGCACAGCACAAGATATCAAATCCGTGTGAATATTTGACGGCATGCCCCAGCCGCATGCTACTGCCGTCTTATTGCCAATTAGGGACCCCAGCGCTAAACATCTTACACAATTTTACAAGGCCATTTGCTTGTACTTGTAGAGAGGCAACTGATAATAACCATTAAACAACGCGGTTATTTCCCAGTCTATTAATTTATTTTAAGAAAAACTATCTGAAAAAAATGCCTTGCAGCAATTCTCCAACCAACATGCATGTATCTTTATGCAAGCTGCGCCGCTGGTGGCTTAGACCGATACCGTGTAGGTGCCTATAAGTCAACCCGTACCAAAGCGCGGCCAAAAGTCACTCTCTAATAATTTAGGCCAGTAGATACATATACTTGTTGGTATTATGCAGACGTCTAAACGATGTGCGAATAACAGGACGCAGAATTCATGGTTATTGGGCACGAAAAGCGAGCATCGGGCATATTGTATTGACTCGCATAGCACCAATTAGGAAATACCACTGCCATTTGTGCGAGGCTGCATGTAACCGGTCTGCGTTGCGGCCGGCGCGTATGTACGATGGTATCAGAACAGACGTCCGACGCCAATGGATACGCAGCGCAAAGCTGTTCTGAAACAAATGGTCAGGCATGTTGGTGATGTCTTTTCTAAAAAGGATAATGATGCATCTTGCTCTGCTTTTCGAGAGGCCTCATGGCTGTAATTTCTGCCTTCCAAAGAGCCTCGTTGCCTGTATCATACACGTATATAGCTGGCAAGAGTTGCCGGATATCAGAAGGAAGAATGAGAAACTGTTCTGGCATCGCTCACTTTAAAAACTATTGTAAAGAATATCTACATTCATTCGCTCTCAATATCACCTTCTTTGAAAGATTATTTTTTTTATTACAAAAAAAATCCCCATGTCTATCCAATCGCTTGCACGCCTCCAACGGCGCCAGCTTAGCCTACGCTCGCCCTTTTCAATCTTTCGATTCTTCAGAGTACAACAGAACCAGCCGCTACCAATCAAGCCCGTTCAAATCCCAGCTGCGGCAAATGCCTCTCTTGTACACAACACTCGGAATCCCAAGAAGTGCACGTGCGGATGGTATCACTTCTACGGCAAATGCGGCCACTTGTACCAGCGATTTGCGGGCACTTGCGGCAGGAAGACGACAAGCTCTGGGAGAAGCGGGTTCTGCACGACGCCTGCGCCGAAGAATGTCATTTACGGATATTATGTAAACGAGAAGTGCACAAATGCGAAATGTACGGTTTGTCGTCGACGAGGCCACTAGGAAGATTTTATGGAACTTAATACCTTGGGAAGATGCTTTGAACGTGGTCACCTCTGCAGGCACAAGGTCGCGTGTAACACTCTTTGCTTTTACTTATTGTGCTTTAGAATTTACAACATTAGCTAATAGCTACTGTTTTTACTGCTTCTATTAGCATGTAAATGGAGTTGAATTTAATTGTTAAGCTGGAAAGGAAGCATACTATTATTACCACCCATGCAATAATACGCATCCATCACCATGTAAGCATGTAGATGGCTTTGCACAACACCAGCCACATCCAGGAACAATAACACAGTGCAGCTATAAGCAATAGCCATATATGCCACAGTTCAAAACGGTGAAGAAATCAATACATGGCAAAATAATAATAATAAATTAACAGCCAGGCCGCCCTTGTTTGGGCAGCAAAGCGCGCAGCATCCAAAACACTTAATGACATCATCACTTCTTCAGCGACACTCGGACGTCTAAAATCGATGCGCAATCAATATCGAGCTCACGCACGCCCTGGTGTGGCATCTAAAACAAAAACCACATACCTGTTTTTCCCCCATCAACGCTGTATTCCATCGAGTCATGCCGCTAATAAGAGTGAAGCAAATATGAATCCTCGATGACGACTCCGCCGCGTCGGTTCCTCGGATGGGCATTTTCTGCGCTCTTCACCCTTTGCTCGCCATTTCTGCAAGGGGCCGCATTAAACCCGCATCCCACGTTACGTCATTGCGTCATCCCGCCCTCGTCCTATTCCTCCATCCCGGAAACTTGTTCCTTTAAGACAGCTCTTTCTTCTTCTGCTATTCGCCTCCCCCAATGGCAGCCATGCTATTTGTGTCCTCTTCTCCCTTTTCATGCTTTTCCATTTCTGTTTCAGCCAGCTGTGGCGACAGCTTCCTGCCGGAGATGCTTTCCCACGGAAACTGCCCTCCGCTCATCGGAGACTGCTCCGGATGACGACACGCTGACCTGTCATCGAGATCTTGGCCATCATCGACTTTTGGCTGTTCTGCATCGCCCATTATGCATCGAGGTCATGGGATGGGCTGTCGCAGCTATTGGCATGAGCTTTGCATGAGCATCCCATGATACATCGCCTCGTCATCTGTGAAATCTGGCAAAGCTACTCTGCCATCCAGATCTGGTGACAGCCTCGGTTCAGCGCCAGCTCAGCTTCAGTTCACCTCCAGCATGCCCTCGATCCGCCTCCTCACCCAGTCGTCACACTTGACGTCTTCATACTTTTTCTCCTCGCCCTCTTTCACAACCACAACGCTGCACGTCTCATGCAGCCCAAACCCCCAAAAGAACGGGATGCTCACCCGCTCCTTGCCGCTGTAATTCCTCGCCCGATGCACCGTGCTGATATAGGCATCGTTTGTGATGCGCTGCATAAAGTCGCCCAGATTCACCACCAGCGTGCCGTCGATGGGCTTTGCGCGCAGCCACTGGCCCTGCTTGTTGAGCACCTGCAGCCCGCCGTGCGAGTCTTGCCAGAGGATGGTGAAGAGCTGGAAGTCTGTGTGTGAACCGATGGACACTCTCTCTTCATCCTCATCGTCTTGTAGTATTGTAGAAGTAGAACCAGTAGCGGTAGACTTTTGCGTAATCGGCGGATAGTAATTCAGCCCATACGATGCATCAGGATACCTCACTTTCTCATCAAAGACTCCCTCCTCCAATCCCAGCGACAGCGCAAAACACCTCGTCAGCGCCCTCGCCAGCTTCAGACACTCTCCGATATGCTTCACCATGCTCTCCTTCAGCCTCGGCAGATTGCTCGTCTTCTCCCACGGATATTCCTCGCTATGCAAATGCTTCTTCACGTCCTCTGGTATATCCTTAATCCCTTCTTCCCCAACCGTAGGATCATACAGCGGATCGTAGAGATACGAAAACGACTCCCGCACATCAGTCCCCTCATGCGGATTCAATCGCTGCGTGTCCGGTGCCCTGTAGCCACCGTGCCATTTCGCATTATTGTAGTCCGCCTTCATCTTAGTCTCCATGTCCTGTCTGAAAAATGCCAGACACGCCTCATAGGCATTCTGCGTCACATCCTCGGGAATCCCGTGGTTCTTGATGTAGAAGAAGCCCATGTTCTGGGCTGCTGCGCGCACTTGCTGCGCGACGGCCTGGCGCTCGCTAAGCACCGGGCTGAAGATGGGCGAGATGTCGATGATGGGCATTTCAGAGGGCAGCGCATCACGGAGGGGAGATTTCAGGACGGTTCGCGTGATGATGCCGTTGGGCGAGGCGAGGCGCAGCTGCGTCGTCGCGACTGTGTCTGCTGCCATTTTTTATATAAACGTTGCTGCCAGGTTGCAAGTGAGGCAGAATGTCAATTGATCAAATGCGGCTGGGCTTTACAGGAGAATTCAAATGGATGGTGTTGTGCCATATCATGTATGCAGATGGAATAAAGACAGCCTGTATCAGTGTCCGAATAGATAAAGATGCGGGGGATGCCGCGACTTGCTCCGGAGTGCGCCGATGTAGCAGCTCCCGCAGATGCATCTCCACAGTCTCTTATCTCTCGATATACTGCCTGGATGGCAGATGTAGGAAGATGCCGTATCACGAACCAACAAAGCAGTTTCTAAAAGAAGGAGCAATGATTTCTTTTACATTACCGAAACGGTGACTGGGCTGCAATCCGCTATTGCTCAACGCCGCACCCATGTTCCCTTTCAATTGTATGGTACCCGTTTGGCCCTGTACCTCAATTTTGAGAGGCATTCTCTTTACACATGAAGACGAATGCCAATGGGTGGAAAATGAAATGCAAAGAAACCGGGATTATCTCTTAGGCTTTCAGGCACACATCAACACCTCTTCAGAACCCAGCTCCTTTAGCAGCCGATATCACCAACGTCAGTAAGCCCAGCTTTGACTCTCGCGCAGATGAATGCAAACGGATGCGAGATGAAGCGCAGCGCCTTCGAAGGCTTTTGGTTTCATAAAACCCACAGGGTTGAACGTGGTGGTTATCATTCTGGGGCTGATAATTCATCGGGTTATGGACAACTTCAAGTATTAATTCACAATGGCAACAGGAGCTTTTGGATTAATACTGTTCTTAGTATTTAATCTATTTTACCCTTCAGTATGTAAAACAGCCATCAGATATCTTTTATTTCTGCCAGCTGGTATTGCCAGCACTCCCATCACTCCCATCATCATCATTCATGTAACTTATCTGCTACTTCAAGTTGCGCCACCGGTCCGCCAGCGATTGCCCAAGACTCGTGTAACGTGAAAAGAAGATTCGAGTCTCCAATGTCCATAGAAATGGTTACAAAAACTTCTCACATCATTTGTGAATCTATCAGCTTTCCTAACAATCCTAGATCCTCTGGATCTACTACTTCTGCCAGCATACCCAAGGCTCCTCTAGTCACCCCAGAGAGGCCCAGCACTCCTCCAGTCGACGTTGCCGCTACTTCTTCTCTATACTGGAAACTATCAGTTCCGCTTCCACTCTACGAATCCCGATATAGTGAGACGCGACGAGGTGAAGCTCTGAGCTGTGATACATGTTCCGAAATCCGCCACGATAGTCTTTGTTGTGCGACAAGATCTGACAGACGTGAATATGGGTGCATTTATTCGATCAACTTCTCACGAAGATGATGATTTCTAATTCTACACCCTGTTGAAGAGCAAAACAAGACAATTCCCGTAATCCGATATCCCTTGATTAAAACCAGCAATGAAATCAGTTCCTGGAATATCCTTTGTTAAAGCCAGATATCCGAATAATGACCTTGTTCAATGGACAAACATAAACTACCTCAGGGCACTTTCATCGGCCACATGCATTTACCGTTCGCTAGACAATAAAACCAGGGCAACTGAATGGCGCTAGCTGTTTCATCCAGCTTGCTCGTCCTTGGACGTTGAGGCCATCTATTGTCTTGTCCCAAAATCTGCGGTCATCCAAGCCCTTTTTTTTTTTTTTTTTTTTCCTAGAACTCGCTCATGCGCAATGGCACCAGTATTGGAAAGTCACAGCGCGAGCGTACAACCGGTATCGCGCTGGTGCAGCTGATGTGCATAAACAATCACATTTACCAAAATAATGCTGCCGAGAATCCGCTGGATGCGAACTGTTTCGACTTGGTGCACAATCGACAAATCCGCAGCAATTCTAGCTACATATCAGGTCAAACAGATGTCGGAGGGATCAGAGCCGGATCCTAGCTCGTAATCCACGGCGTCAGGCGTAGGCTACGCATATGTAGGATCAAAAGGCTTGATGCTTCTATCTAAAGTGAAGGGGCGTCGTGTTTATATAGTCCTCTCAAAAGACTCAAGACCTCCTGCCTTCAGGGGATGTCGAGGCAGACGTCCCCCAACATTTGCCGCCCAGAAAAAGTTCCCTCATTCGTCCCAAATATGTTCAAGTCCCGTTCAAACTTCGTCCAAACTTCGTCCATCTCTCCGTCCAGCTCACAGACACAGTCACGGTAACGAGGAAACCATTCACGGGTCAATTGTTGAATTCACCTGGTAAAATTCCGAAATCTCAATCCCATTCTCGAAACCGAAGTAAGAAAAAAAAACCGAAAAAAAAAACCAAACAGAGTCAGGCCCAAAAAATGCTCAAACAAACAAAAAGCCACCGTGGTATCTTTTCCCCCTAAACGCCTTTTTCCCCCTTTCCCCCCTTTCCCTCCTTTCCCCCTTTCCTTTCCCAAACTCCAAGCAAATACAAAACAAAAAAAAAAAAAGTGGTTCTCCCGCTTCCTCCTTGGCTGGAGCTGATGGGAGCCCAGAGGCTCAACCACCGTTTCCAAACACTCAGCCGGTACTGAGAAGGGAGCCTTGCGGCTCAACCTTCCGTTCCCAAGCTTGGTGTTTGGTGCTCGGATGGGAATCTTTCGACTCGACCATCCTTCCCAATCCCATGACCGGCAAGAGAGATGACAGGAACTCTTGCGAGCTCGACCGTCACCCCTCAAGCGCCTCCCCGAGGCCAAAAGCAACGGGAGCCTTGCGGCTCAACCATCACTTTCGACTCCGGGTCGCCGCCCGGGTCGCCCGCTTCGGAGCGGGTGTCCCGTTACCGGCCATGCCCAGGCCGGCAGCGAGCCGTGAGGTTCGCTGCCGAGCAGTCGCTGCCGAGACCTTCGGCGCGGGCTTGCTGACGCGATTTGCGCCAGAGGGCCTCGCCGCCGTGGTCTTGGAACCGGCAGTTCCTGCGGGCCTGCCTCGCTTGGGCTTGGCCGCCTGGGGCTTCGCCGCCTCCTCTTTGAAGTCGGCCAGGGGCTCCTTCCAGACCACGCTTTTGCCGCGGCGAGTCCTGGGGACTGCTGCAGCGCCAGCGGGTTGGTCGGATCCCTGGGCGCCGACGACCTCTGCTTCTCCTGCTGCCTCGGCCTGCCGGGCGAGCACCTGAGCAGGGTACTCGGCCTTCCCCTTGTTACGGCGGGTGTTGGCGCGAGTTTGGTGGACAACGTCCACCGTCCCCTGTTCGGTACGTCGCGGGCGTCCAACAGGACGTCCTACCCGGACAGGTGCCGCGGGACCGGAAGGCTTCGGGATAGCACTTCTGGGCCTCAGGCGAGTCGATCGGCGGGAGGAAGAATCAGAGGCGGGAGGGGCAGGGATTGGGGCAGCCGGAGGAGCTACGGCCGCCGAAAGGGGATCCTCGTCACCCGAGTCTGCGTGGGCAGCTGCGGCAGCAGGCTTCGGCGGTGTGGATCGGGTTCGGCGGATCTTCTTTGCGGCAGGCTCAGCTGCTGTCTCGTTCTCACCGCCCTCGCTCTCAAACTTGCGCTTCTCTGGTTGAGTTTCCATGTTAGGGCTTCTCGCACCAAGAGGTTGTCGCTGGTTCTGCGCAATGGGAGAGCCGAGCGCCGTCGTCGAAGGCCGCCTGTGCTTTGAACGGCGGATGAAGTCTCGCATGTAGTCGCGCTCTGGTGAGTCGGTACGGGTGGTGGATGAGGGCGCGGCCTCTGACTTTTCGGCTTCTCTTTCGACTTCCTTCTCGGCGTTGGCTGTCAGAGCTGATTTGCGGTTGACGGCCTTGAAAGACACAGTGGAGCCGTCCGAGTTGATCATGGCTATGTTCTGGACGGGTGTCTGTGGTGTCTTGGCAGGCGACGGGTCCGCGAGGCCAGGAATCGTAGTATTGCCCTCAAGCTCGTAGGAGACGTCAGGGAAAGTGATGCTGACATCGTTTTCGTCCTGTGGCGGCAGCGAGGGTGAGCTTGTAGGAAGCCTATCATAGGCAGGAGAGGTTGCGCTTTGCTGGGCAGGCGAGGTGGTGCTCTGTCCCTTGACGGGGGAGCTGCCAAAGTCGGAAACAAGGAGGGTCTTGTCATATGCAGTGCGCTCGTCGACGTAAAGTTCTTCTTCCAGCTCCCACATCTCATCTTCTGTGAGTCGACTTTTCGGAGAAGAGTGAGGAGCCTGGACTTGTGGCGATCTCGAAGTAGAGGGAGCATTCGAGGAGTGAGGCTCGTCTGCTCCTTGGCTTTCGGGGAAGAGGTGGGAATATTCAAACGGCAGCTTAAACCGAACAAAAAGTCTTCCGCGCTCTTTGGCGACCACGACCTTAGCGTGGCCATTGCATTGAGTCTCTGCCATCTTGGCCAGTCGTTCGACTGCGGTTTGCTCATTATCGGGCTTGAACACGTCGTCGGCGTCGAGCGGGCTGCCGGTGGCTCTCATGATGGCCTTCATCCTCTCCTTGTATTGGGTGGTGAGAATATCCATGGTCTCGTTGGTTTGTTGAATGATATCTTGAGATGACACGTCGAGTTGGTTAGCCAAAGCTGTAGGAAGATGTGAAAACTCAGGGACGTTGGCTAAAGGCGATGCGAGAGAGTTGATGCTTGCAGAAACGTTGTAGATGTCAGAAGTGCGGGGGACTTCTTCAAGGCGAGAGAAAAGTTCAGAGGGAGGGATAATCCCGCTCGAGGCCGCAATCTTCTGAGGTGAAAGTGAGATTCGTCGCGAGGCACGAATTTTGAGCAAGTTTCTGAACAATGGCTCACTTTTGCGTCGCCTGATGATTCTAGTGCGTTCACTCTCAGTAGCACTCTCAGGGCTGTTCATCCAGGAAACAGAGCCGGTGAATGAGGGAGAAGCGGGTCCAAAGTCGATATTGCTGAGATTGCAGCTTTCGAACGCGGAGCCTGAGTCGGTGTGCTGCATCCACGCGGGTAGGGACTTGACTAGTTCCAACTCGTTATCGGGTTTGTGCGTAGCTATCGTAGAAGATGGCTTTCTGCTAGGCGTAGAAGGCTGGAAACTGTGCCACTTGGAGGGGGTAGGTTCGCGGGGGCGAATATGGCGAGTAGGAGATTCAGGCGCTATAGAACTGACGGGAGAGTATTCGTTGCGAGAAGGAGATGGGAACTCTGGTGAAAGACGAGTGACGGGCTCTGACTTGCGCTTTGGTCGCCATCGCGCAAAAGGCGACTCTTTAGAGATTCTGCCGGGCCACTGAACCAAGCCAGGAGTCGAATTTGACGATAATGGCGATCTTGTAGTATTGGGACTTCTGATAATGATAGATCCTCTTCTTTCGCGATCTTCTCTTTTTGCTGGCGGAGGACTAGCTGGCTTGATGGGAGAAGGTTCAGCACGTGGGCTAGAAGCAGGCAGCAGCTTGACAATTGTGTCGCTGAGTCTCTTGCGGAAGCTCTTGTTGCTCTTTGTCGGGCTCGGCGATTGGGTAGATCTCTTGGTAGGTGACTTGGCGTCGGACTTGGATTCGTTTGGTTCCAAGGCCAAAGGGCTCGATGGCTCAGTGACGTCTGCAATATCTGACAGATCTGGTGCGCCGCTAGCGGCGAGGGAGGTTCGTGGGTTACGGCGGGTGTATTGGAGGTTGACCGCGGCCTCTGCGATGGATGCCATGTTGACGTCGATCTCTGTGACGCCTGTCTGGAGAGCTTTGGAGATGATGGGATCGAGTTCGCTGAAAATGGCAATTCTATTGCCGCCGCTGGCGTAGTCAAAGTCGATGGAGGAATAATCGCGGAAGCGGCGCTTCAGAGGAACGGTAAACTTGGAGAATGTGCTCTGCTTGGCCAGAAGTTTCTGTTCTGCTAGATCGGCGCGCTCTTCTTGGAGGAAGCAGTTTGCGACATTGACTGTAGCAACAGTAAGTTCATGCTCCAAATCATCATAACATCGATTTCACAAAATGGGACATACCCTTGGCGCTAACCATCATGCCCACGACTTCTGCTCGAGACAGAGGTGATCCTTTCAGCTCCAGCTCAGCCTCATGCGCTGGCGGCATAAACGAGTTGAGTCTGCGGCGGCTCGCTCTCTGCGTCTCTTCTAGGTCCTCCGCAGCTTCGACGACAGCGGCCATTTGAGGTCTCACTGCCCGAGCGCTCGCTGGTCGTCCAACTCGCTTCATGATTGTTTTGCCTCTGTGGATAGTCAAAGGGCCGGCCACAGCGGGGACGCGGCACCAGGCTCGGGAGATTGTGGCTGGTCTTTGGGCGACGAAGTTGTCTGCCCACGATCTGAATGCCAGAAAATCCATGTCAGCACCCGTTACCATCGCCAAAGCCGAGCAACTCAAGGGAATCGGAAAGTACGCACGTCTCGAGGATACTCGTCTTGGCCTCGCTGGCCGCAGGGAAATATGTCACAAACAATGGTGGATGAGGATTGCTGCCACGCGCCCAATTAGCCCACCATCTCCCACATTCCACCCCGCGAAATCCAGTCGCAGCAAAAGTCTTACATCGCAACGGGTTCGCACCCGTAAGCCCATGGTGGGCGGGTGATATCGTCCATGGCTGCCAGATATAGCTTGCGGCGTTGTCAAACTGGCGGAAAAGCTGGCGATGTCGATATGAAGACGAAGAAATGGCACCAAAAGCCTAAAATTGGAATAACTTGAAGTTACAAAGATACGTACTCGTTCGGTGAATTGTCACCCCACGTGAAGACGCGTTGATTGAAAAAGGTTGCAAGGGTGAATAAATGAACAAAAAAAGGGCGTCGCGTTTCTAAAATGCGTGCGTGCGCGATGCTCGAATTTCCATTTCTTAAATTGCAAACGGGTCGTTTGTTTACATTGAGCCCCAATAGGAAATACGCTAGTCAAAGCTAGTCTTTATCGGGTAGTTAATCGTGTGTGGGGTAGATTTAGAGTTAATTGCCCCGCCAGTAGCGAGAGACGCGTTTGGCGGGCAGAGACAGGTAACGAGGCGCTGTAAATTGTAGTGAATGTCTGCTGTAAGAGAGAAAAGTAAAAAAAAAAAAAGAAAGAAAGAAAGAAAGAGTCTTAAAGATGAGTTAATTGTAAAATAGGTAAGCTTTCGATTCACTGTGGTATATGCGATACATTAACTACAATTCTACAAGTGACATTCAAGGCTTGTAAATCAGCATAGCGCCAGCGCCACATCGGGTGTTTCTATTTATACATATATTGGAACTTCACAGCTATCTACAGTAATTATAAATCTCGCTTTGCGCGTCGTAACTACATTTATTTCAGCTTTGTGAAGTCTCGAATAGTATGCGTGGAAGAAAAAATGCCGGTGACAAACTTCGCATGATATATTGTGAAAGTATAAAGAAAAGCTGCTTGAAAAGACAGAGAGGCCCGTTTAAAGTTGGTCTACATGTTTCCCTTGCTGCCCTCGCCTATCTCCTCTTGAACTCATTTCTTCTGCCTTTTTTTTCCACCATTAATTCTATATCAATGTATGATAATTCACCTTGCATCCGCTACCGGCCCTTTACGTCTCAGCCTACTTTTCTAGTGTGCAAAGGATAATTTTACATCTTCCGAGTGTTGCTGCACAACATGACACAGAACTGCAGCGATGAAGGGATCGAGTATCAATTCAAGAGTAACTTGTGACACCAATTATCTACCTCTATAGTAAATACGAGTTTGGTACATCATTTGTGGCCTTTTTTCTCCTGAGCGATTGGGAATAAAAAAAAAAGTAACGAGTGATACGCACCTTGATGCTCAATTTACGCAACATGGCTATCTACTTATCTATACCTTACCTAACTACATTATGACAAACAAAGTGCTGCACTAGGCTACTATTCGTGACACATAACAGTACAATGTACAGACACATAACCACTCTAAGTATGATTCCAGTCAATGATACACCCCCTTCTTTGTTCTACACAAGTCTTGTATTGAGCACAACGTTCTTCAACGCCAAGAGCGAACGGAAAGGCGCTCGGTCATAGACCTCCGAGCGTTAAATAAAATGACAATATCTCACATTTATACGATCCCATTACAGGAATAAGTCATGTCATCTTCGAGGTGAACGAAATATTACGTTGCTTGATGTCTCGGCCTTTTTCCATCAACCACCATTATACGACGAACACAAGGTCCGAGTGGTACTAATTAGCCCCATAGAGTTTGAAATATCTTATGTGGCGACGTCTGACGACGATGACGAGAGATGGCTTCTGCTTGGCATGTTATCGATCTCAACATTTGTCAGTGCGATTGCATATTAGTATCGTCTTATCACAGAATTTTGAGCCAAATGATTAGCTGCAGGCATCGGCAGTGATTACAGGTATCTTAATCTGTTACTACAGAGGCTAGGGGTGCTCAATGGGTAGATATGTTTATGTTAGCACTTTGTCATTCAACTACAATGTAGAAACCTTCTTCGTCTGTTCTTCTCTACTAAAACAAACTATGTACCTCTGTCGGCATCGGTGCGGCTGCGGCTGCCTCTGTTTTTCCAGCGACGCACAAAACATCTTTAATTAGAATTAATGTAAGATTTTAATTATATCCCCATTATACCGCAATTTCCTCTATACAAACCATGAATGTTTTCTGCCATTTCAGCCATCTTCCAGGTTACCCTGCATCATCTTGCAAGTCTGCTGACTCATCCTTCCAGGCACAGCCTTGCACCCAGCCAGCGGGCCGCCTCCAATCCTGCCCCCCACCACCTCCCAGAGCCTCGTCACCACGGAACGTCATCCCGCAACAGCATCAACCCATCTCGCCATCCAACCGCATCTTCAGCCTCGCCCATTTACCGCGCTCTCTCTTATCATCTTTCACCTTCTCAATCTTCCCGTCATCATACCAAGAACAAAAGAAAGAGAAGCAAACCAGCCGCAACCATGAATCGCCTCTTCGGCTCCAAGCCCACCGGCCCCAAACCAACCCTCAACGGCGCAATCTCCAACATCGACACCCGCATCGCCTCCATCGACACCAAACTCAAGGCCCTCAACGGCGAGCTCTCCGCCTACCAAGACAAGCTCTCCAAAATGCGCGACGGCCCCGGCAAGCAGGCCATCAAGCAGAAAGCCCTCAAGGTCCTGCAGCGCCGCAAAGCCTACGAGGCCGAAAAGGACAAGCTCGAAAGCCAGGTCTGGAACATGGAGCAGGCGCAGACCATGCAGGACAACCTCAAGAACGTCATGACCCAGGTCGACGCCATGAAGACCACCAACAAAGAGCTGCGCAAGCAGTATGGCAAGATCGATATTGACAAGATTGAGCGCCTGCAGGACGACATGGCCGACTTGCTCGATGTCGGCAATGAGATCCAGGAGAGCCTTTCGAGGGGCTATGACATACCGGACGAGGTGGACGAGGCGGAGCTGGATGCCGAGCTGGAGGCGCTGGGCATGGAGGCGGAGCTGGAGCAGGAGTATGGGAGCGGTGCGGTGCCGGGCTTTTTGACGGACGAGGTTGTGCCGGAGTTTGTGGATGAGCCGCCGCAGACGGAGGAGAAGGTGAAGCAGGCTGCGGGTTGATTTTTTTTTGTGTTATATGTATATAACTTTACTTATTACTCATCGAAACGACGGGATGATTTGCGGCTTCTCATGTTATTAGTTCAAGAAAGAAAGGAAAGCACATCATTTGGGCACAGATTTACTTCCTAACTCGCTACATTATAATACCATTTCTTCTTCTGCCTTGCTCTTTTTGGCCTAACTGCTACAGGACATAAAGTAAAAAGAGCGTTCATCAAATCATAATGTCCTCCTAGGCGTAAACCTTGGAAAAACTAAAGGTGTGTGCTAATCTAATGCCGTCTACAGGGATTTTTTTTTTATCTTTTATCTTTTCTTTGCCCGAAGAATCCCCCGCCCCCTCTCATGACATGTTTTTCGTATGTTCAACAATTTATTACAAAAACATGTGCCGCAATCTCAAGGCAAACAAGTGGGAGTCCCACACATTGGTCGTGAGAAAAAAAAAAAAAACAGAGTAATAGTATGCATATGTAAAGATTTACATATTGCACGACGATAAGTTACAAACTCCGGACGAAGTTGGTTGAAAGTTGAACGCCGGGAATGCAGAGTACCTAGTTCCAGTAATTCCATCGCTATCAAACAAACAAAAGGAAACAAAGCTTCCATAATTACTATGCCAAATGCTGTTCCCCCTTTCAAACTCCTCCCAAGTTATATCCTCGCTTGGTGAAAGAGCGTAGGAAGATATGAAGTGTCCGTTGCAGAAGAGCTTTGTGCCTGGTTTCATCAAAGTCTCCCCCCTCCGTATGTGAACCTTATTCCAATCAATCAATGGCCGCAAAGAAGCGAGCCACCTCTTCCAACTCGGGATCCCCGTTGCAAAAGTCCCAACCTACAATGACTGGAGCCTGGCTACAGCATATGATCTTGCGGGCGTCGAACTGAAGCTTGAAGACGCGCGCCGGAGGATTCTCCGCCGCCGCAATGCGTGGGCGTTGCTCAGGAGGCTGTCCGTTGTTTTCGACTTCAGTCGGTCCTTGCTGCCCATGGACTTGTCCAGGAACTTCAGGCTGTTGGACTATTGGAGGGAGTTGGGGCGGAGCTCCCTGACCAGGAGTTACAGAAAGTTGAGACGGTTGGGGCACCGGTGCGTGGAGCGGCGTAGGGGCTGGGGCTTGTGATACCATTGCTGGTGAATATGCCAGCTGTCTATATTCGCTGTTGCTGCCAGCGGTGTTGTTATTGCTGCCGCCACCAATGCCATCCCCTGCTACAAGCGCGGCAGCAGATGGGCCCGCCATTGATCCGCCGGCATACGGAGGAACCAAATTAAGGGCCCTTGCATCTGTGGCAGCCATAGGACCCGGTATGTGGGAGTTGCCACGAGAGATGAGTCGTTGTCTGGCCATCTGATTGTTCTGAATTGCGATTAAGCCGTCTGCTACCGCCTGTCGGAGATGTGCCCGCACAAAGGGAGAGGGCTCTCGCTCAATCGCTGCTTGTAGGTAGCCAAAATAGATGAGCATGGATGGGTGGCTTGCCAGTGCCTGTCGCAGCGCTGCAACGCCAAAGGGAACGGTCTGGTCGATCATGGCCATGTAAAGCCGTGCTGACTGGCTGTTCTCGCTGTTTGGATCCAGTATAGGCGAAGACTGCATGCCCTGCGACGCGCCAGGACTCACTGCCGACAAGGCAATGGCCGCCGAGGCAAACTGAGTGCTCTGTCGCTGAACGTTGGTCAGGGCGACTTGTCTATGCGCCGCCTCTGCAGCTTCTTCCTGGCGAAGATGATGCCCGGGCTTCCACACGCCCTCCTTATCCCGCCGCCAGATGATGATGCTTTGATCATAGGAGCCCGAAACAATCCGCCCGTACTTGCGTCCGCCTCCTCCGCCGGGCGGGACTTTGGCGCCAGTAGCCTGGAGATCAGCCGGCCGGGAGCTTCCCGCGTTCACTCTTCTAGAGCGGCGAACTCTTCGGTCACCCTCGTGGTCAATTTCTCCCGCTTCTACAGCCCTAAAGTATTCGGCATCCACTCGCTTCGCCTCGGCCTCGTCTTCCTGCTTGCTGTAGGGCAAGTCGCCGAAGCCGGCCTGGACAGTTCGCACCAGGTGGGCATGTCCGCGAAGGGAGGCCACTTTCAGGCCGGTCAGCGCGTCGAAAATGCAGACTTCGTAGTCACTACTACCGCTCACAATCCGGCGTTCGTCAAACTCGACGCAGGCAATGCCCTTTTCATGCGCCGGAATGGTCTGTGTGCAAACTTGCTCTGGCCAGTTCCATACCTTGATGTGGCGGTCGCCAGAGACAGAAACGATAGTGCGGCCCCGGATTTGAATGGCGTTGACGGCGGCACCGTGTCCCTCCAGCTTGCCAATCACCGTGTAGGCGGGTTTGATGGGGAGCTCCTGGGATAGATCGAGCTCGTAGCCATAGGGCTTGACACTAATGCCCACCGGGTTCACGGCTGCATCTACAGGGCCGTAGCCCAAGTCGCCGTACTTGAGGGGGCGACGGTTGAAAATCTTGATGGTTTTGTCTTTGGAAGATGTGACGAGAACATTTTTGTCGAACCGCACGTTAAGAACAGATTCACGGTGTGCGTTGGTAATCTTTTGCACCAGCTCTCCGGTGGAAAACCTCCAGATAAAGATGTTGGAGTCACTGCTACCGGAGACCAAGATGTCTTCGGCCGGGTCTGCGTCGAACTGAAGGCACAAGACCGAGCCATGGTGGCCTGTGAGCGGTGGGCGAACCAGGCGGCGAGTGTGTATATTCCAGATTCTCATCGTACGGTCTCGGCTGCCGCTGACAAGATAGTTTGCGTCAAACTGCAGGGTGTAGACGCACTCCTGATGGCCTTCTTCGGGAAAGTCGGGGTGAGGCAGCACAAAAGTCTTGAATTTGCCCAGCTCCCAGTTCGATTCGAGTCGTCGCCTCATGTTATAGAGATATTTCCAGTTGATGCGATAGCGAGAGCTGTTGATATCCCACGTCCACAGGGTCGATTTGATCATGCTCGCTGTGGTGTCGCCGGCCGCCATTGCGGGCAACGAAATCTCGGGGGTGCCGCCGGGCTCTTTGCGCTTGGCCCTACTCTCCGACGATGACGATCCATAGCTCCGGTCGACAGCCTTACCTTTGGCGGACGAGAAGCTGTCGAGATGCATATCCCCCAAGGAGGGAAGGGTTTGCTTAAATGATTGTAGGCTTGGAGAACCAAAGAGGCTGGCCCCAGCGCTGCTCTCCTGGATGCTGGGCAGCCTGTCGCGGTCGAGCATCTCCAAATCTTCGTCTTCGTCTTCATCGTGGTTGAGAATGGCTCGGATCTTGGTCGGGTGGTCGTCTGACGTCTGCATGCGGTGCAGGTGGCCGATGGAATTGCTCACGCCAGTGTTGACCCGAATCTCCCACGCATCGATTTCGGCCTGCACGGCCTTCCAGCCTTCGAGATAGTACAGCCGCTCCCATAGCTTGCGGTCCACGGCCAGGTCATACCAGGCACGGCACGTCTGCAGCACGCTGACGAGAGAGACGGGATCGAGATAGCCCAGGATCTTGAGGCAGATTTCGGCGGGAAGATGTCGGATAAAATCGATGTACAGTCTCGGGCTGAGACGCTCGACGATCTCGACGATGGCAGAGGTTGGGAGCTGGTCCAAGAGAGCCATGGCCAGTTCTGCAGCAAGGGGGGCTCAGCGACACGGTCACGGCACGCACATATTTGTGAAACGAGATGGCAGAGACTCACTTGATTTGACAGACACAGGCAGCTGCGAAGCATTTGCGGCCAGCCACTGCGGCAGCTCCATGGGCGACTTGAGCGAGGCCAGCGACGAGATCTGCTCAGTCAGCCCCGGACCCAGAGGATCCTCAGAGTAGCCTTCGTCGGGCTGGTGGGCGGGCGAAAACGGGCCCATGGAGGGCGTCAGGTTGTCTGGTCGCGACATGTTTGCGGCTCAGTCCAGCCTCGCTCGGGAGTGGGAGAGTGAGGCTATCACAGGCCGGGCTCTGTCTTGTTGGTTCCGATGGATTGCGATTGCGAAGCGCTGAGACCCAGACAGCCGCGCCAACTTCCCATGTCGTATCGGGCTCCAGCTAGCGTTGCCCGGGGGGTTCCGTAGAGATTACCAATAGCAGCCTGGAGGATGCAAGTGGCAAACAGAACAGCAGGCAAGCAAACGGGATCAATTGGATGCTGCGAGAATCAAGCGGCCGCTGTAGCCTGGAGGTTTGCTTGAGGTAGTGGCTGGGCTGCTCGGCGCGGCGTTACAGCGCGGTTCCGGCGGGGATGGCGCTGCCAGTGCCTTTGAATCGAGCTGCCAGGCCTCAGCCGCCGAAGCCCAGCGCTATGGAAAGCGCCGTAGCGCCGTTTTTGGAGGCGGGGGCTCTACGGGCGCGGTACTGGACGCTACGTGCGAGCCGCAGTTCAGATGGCCGGTACCCAGCAGGTAGCGCAGCTATCTGGCGCCCGGGGTTTCGATCTGCCTGTCTGCTTCCCCGAATCGGCTGCTGCGGGCCCCTGGAGCTGGTGGAGGTTACAAGGCGTTGCTCTGTCTGTAATTGACTTCAAATTTTACTAAGCGGCTCTGTGTGAAAGCGAGATTGCGCGGCCCTGACAACCACGAAGGCTCATGTCGTTTCGCGGGCTCCAAGTTGGATGGCTTCGCACCGCTCTATGAAGTACAAGGAGATAGATGCTAGGTATTGATGATGACAAGTGCCAGAAGCGGTCATTCAACGCTGGAAACGTGGTGGCGTAGATTTCTTCTGAACAACTCTAAAATAGAATAACCAAATTCTGTGGATATTGTTTTCATTGTTTGCACGGATATTGATTGCTACTGGCATACATGTTAGCAGCGCACCATATCTCGGTTCCTCTGCTATTCCCAGCAACACCACGGATACCTGCCGAAAGCGTTCTCCACAGCCAACCATGCAGCCAATTTATGCCGCTCCGAATAGATTGATAGACCACACGTCCTTTTCTATGAGCATGCAGCTAATTACATGTGGTACATCTATTGGAAATGTACACAGCCTCACTATTCTTATACTGAGAAACTATTCGGATTTTCAAGGTGAGTGCCGACCACATCGCAAATCCTACGGCTTGGCAATCTTGCAACTGCATGTAGCACTTATACTCTTTTTATGTTACAAGCTTTACTGATAACCTTGGTTCCAACCCTTGATACGAGATAGGGCAGAATGGATACACGCACGTTGTACCAACAGCTTTTCGTGGGTACAAGTAGTCCAAGTCTAGGTTACCCAAATATCATTCGGATTAAGGACCTCTTACTCAGAGGCAGACAAATCCAATCAGATGCTATGGCTGGCAGATAGCGTGTATGTTCTCCATACCTGCCGGCATCCCGCCAATTGGCTTGGCTGCACCGAATAGCTCGGATTAGATGCCATTTCGCTGGAGCCATATCCTGCAGACGGGTCGCATCGACGGCCTCGGTCCCAGACCTTGGACGCAGCTCAGCCCTACCAACCGGCAGTCCCTTTTCGCGTCTCAACTCCACCTCCAACTCAGCTCTTCACCGGGGCTGAACCAACCGTGTTGACGATATTGGATATTTCTTCTCCGCTGAGTATTTGGAGATAGGGCTATGATTTACAATCTTGGTTGACGTCAGGGGACTGAGCTTTTTCAGCTCGAGCATGAGTCGAGATGGGCGAGAAATAGAGTGGCTGGTGTACACCCGATATTGATGCCAGTGCTACATGTACTTGCAGCATGCGGTGAAGAGGCCTGTATCGCGCCTTTGGCTCTTTCACCGCCGCCTTGTGGATGCCTTCCGCTGCCAGACGTAATTCGCATGCAAGCTCCTTGCTGCGAATCCACAAAATAACAGGCAGGTGACCGGAGCAAATCCTCATAGAATCCATAGCAACAGTGGCTACCTACATGCACATACTTATCATGCAGCACGCACGAAACGGCGATGCTGGCTGATACTGCAAAGTAGTGTAGTGTCTGTTATTGGCTGCATGCGGTAGCCGTAATAATAGGTACTGTTTACCAAACCCAACATGTGGGACTAGATAGCTGGTTGTTTCTGTTAGTAAACCGCTTTGTTCTGTCCATGGCCTTTGGCTGTGTTTCATGTGGCGGCCCAAGCATAACAACGGAACGTTAAAAAAGAGTAGGCACTCCGAACTTGCTCTGCATTAGGAACAAGGCAAAGACAACGGCAGTTGCTAGAAAATGACAAGTGACGAGTCTGCACAGGGGCTGTAGTATTCTCCGAATAAGAGCGGTTGTTTTAGGCTGCAGATAGGGAGCACTGCAGTCTGCAGTATCTCGTCGTTTTCCATCTTGGCCAAGCAGACAATCGGGCTGGTACGTGTACTTTGGAGAGAATTGGTCGCCTTCGAAGAACGATCTATTCCAATTCTTTCATGTACGAGTGTAGGTAGATGGTTTGCGGGAGTTGTCTACAGTTGTGCGAGTGCTTGTGGCGGTAACCAGAACTTGTTAGCACTGCGACTGTGCTGCTATTAGTGCGTTGTCGTATCATGAGATATTGGAATCCGTCCATAAACAAACCCTGGTAGCGCCATGCCTCCCCAGTCCAAAAGGCTTTGGCAGTGCTACCTACTTGGTCAACTATTAGCAATAGCTTGGGAACGGAGTCAACGGCTGGTCGCGAGAGCGTTTCTTGCGAGCCAATGCCCGGATACTGCCCCCAAATACTTGCACGTATGACCCTGTATGTGACGATGCAGCTGGCCTCGTGGGCAGTGCTGAGACTCGGGCTGCCCAGGCACTCGGCCGTAGCACAACCTCGCATCGTCTTGTTGGCTCAGCAGCCGCCGGTCGTGCGACTGAAACGGCGAGGAGAGGCATGTGAGGCCCGGGAACGCGACAAGGTCGTATGTTTTGGCGGCAGGAGGCGCATGGAAGGGCGGGAGGGCCTCAGCCTGGCAAAAGCCGCAGTCTGCCATTATCATGATGCCGATTTGATGCCTGTCCCCAGTTGAGGGTACATGTATGGGATATGGGCACAGCATCGCCGCAGGCCCTGATTCCAGCGCTGGACTGCCCATCAGCGTTCGCCTTAGCCCGCCCAGGCCTAGCGCCGCGCCTGTGAAACATGCAGCGACTGGGCCACATGTGCCAGCTCGGCCTAAGGGACGCCAGCGCCTGTACTAGTACCGCGGCCTTGGGCACTAGTGGCAGGTCGCGCGAGTCCCCGATACTTGCGCTGCGCTGCGGCGTCGCCTCGCTGCCACGGTGGCAACTGGCGTTGGGCTAGACACAATGGCAGATGGCTCTGATGCCACGGGGTAAGAGACAAAAGGGGAAGAATAGCAGCCACAGCGACGACGGCCGTGGCACGCAGAGACTGGAAAAATGGAACATTCAGGAAGAAGACGAGGAAAAAAGGGTCACCGAAGCGCCCCTCTGCAGCCCCCCAGTTGAGCCCCCTGAAATCGAGCCCGGCGCGCTAAACCGCCCCAATCGTCCCAATTAGCAGCCCCCAGAGCCTGTAGATCAACTGATGCCTGCCCACCAACCCGCCCTTGTGGTGTCTGGCCGTGGCGCCTGCGGGCTTCGGTACCTCGCGCCGAGTATCTGCCCACCGACGGCGCCTGCAGAGGTACCGCCGCCGCCCGTACTGCCGTTAGCACGCCGTCTCGCTGCTGCGTTCCTCTCCTCCACTCGTCTGCGTGTCGGCAGCCTCTCTTCTTTTCCTTCTGTGCCCATTCCTGGCTCCCCCTTTACTTGTACGCCTCCTGATCCTGCCTCTGCCGCAGCCTCAGCGGTTCTGGATCTCTTTGACAGCGAGTCCCCGCACACCGACTGGCATCCGTACACACCTAATATCCGACCGGCAGATCGCAAAAAGAAGCGTTGCGCGGGCATCGCTGGAGTCTGTTCGACGCCGTTTCGAGCCTTGACGCTGCCCATCACTGCCGCTGCTGCAACGACAAGTAGAGCAGTAACACCTAATAGCCGTCGTTTTTTTCAAGAAAAACACCAGATCAGTCGACAGAGACAAGAGATTCTCGATCGTTTGACAAACCCGTCACGTACACAGTAGAACCAACAGACAGAAAGAAGATAGACAACACAATTAGACGCAGACCAGCGAAAGCAATATAGAGAGAGACTTAGACAGCGAAAGCGATATAGACAACGAGCACCTGTCAACGAGACACATTCACATCCGATTGAGACGCAGAATCGACGAGCATATACTCGCTGCCGCCGACTCTCGTCGCCGACAGAAAGCCTCGCCGAGACCCCCTTCAGCGCCTGGCTTGCTCCGCCTGCCTGCTCTGCCCGTGGCAAACGGCTCGTGAGGCTGTCCAACAACCCATTGACGCTGGCCTTTCGCGTTAAATGACGTGAATCCGTGCTCTTTAGGGATCCGCAACCCACGGACTGGTCTTCCGCGAGAAACTCGTTCGCTAAACCCCCGCCTTGGGCCTGAGCACCACCCCTGTTTTCCTCCTCTTTCTTTCTCAGACCTGACCGATTCTCTTCGCTCGACCGAAAACCGCCCTTTCATCGACCTCGACCTCAGACGCTGCCACCAGGACCCAGCCCTGATATCGGGCCCCCGACGGATGGAGTAAAGAGGTCATGGCTCATGCACCCCTGCTCAGAACCAACACGGCCCCGGTCTTCCAGTCTCATCCCAACGGAGCTGGCGGTTTACCACATCAAAGCATGAGCAGCAGTGCGCCGCGCACTAGCCAGCTGTCTGGATCAACCGCCTATGCTGGATCTTCAACGTCGCTCACCTCACTCAACAGCGACATGACCGTGGTTGCCAATGGCCCGGTGGTGGCCACCAGCAACATCATCAACCAAAAGGCCGACGCCTCTCGCTCCCTCTACCAGATATGCATCTCCCTCAAGCAGCGCCTGGCCCAGGTGCCCGGCTTCGAGCAGTTTCTGCAGCACCTCGACCCAGCCGACCCAGTCGATCCCCTCTGGAACCTCCTGCGCTCTGGCTATCCGCTGCTGGTAATCTACAACACGCTGCGGCCTGCTGAGCCGCTGACCGTCGACGACCCCAATGCCTCCGACTCCAAAAAGTCCAAGATTGCCATCTTCAAGTTCGTCCAGGCCTGCATGAAGGAGCTCCAGGTTCCTCCGGCCGACAGTTTTGTCATTACGGATTTGATGGGCACAGACACGAGCGGCTTTGTCAAGGCAAGTACTCTGTGATTGATGCCCCTCTGTTTGTTTCTTGGGGGGAGGCAAGAAACGTGTCTTTCCTCTCCCTTGATCGATGAATTCCATTTTGTCTTCTGGTTCTTATTCCAAATTTGCAAAGAAAAAATTCTGACGCGTACATCAGGTTACCCAAGTCGTTAATTACGTCCTTGACCTTGCAGAGCGTCGCGGATACCTTCTCCAGCAGGAGGCTTATCCCGATGGCGAGCCTACCGGCACCAACGGCGCCTCCAAAATGACCTATCGAGACCATGTCATCAAAGAACTCGTCGATACCGAGCGCAAATATGTCCAGGACCTGGAAAATTTGCACGATTTGAAGAAGGCATTGGAGCAGAAAGGAGTAATTACCGGCGACATCGTTCACCAAATCTTCCTCAACATCAGCCTTATCCTCGACTTTCAGCGCCGCTTCCTCATTCGCATCGAGACCACCAACTCTTTGCCCGCTGACGCCCAGCGATGGGGCCAGCCGTTTGTCACCCACGAGGAGTTCTTCAACATCTACCAGCCCTTTATTGCCAACCAGCGCAAAGCGGCGCAAATTGCCAATACAAATTTCGACCTCATCCGCCAGTCAGACCACCCCGTCGCGGCCGATTTCAACACTCTGGACGGTTTTCTTTTGAAGCCTATGCAGCGTCTAGTCAAGTATCCGCTGCTGCTCAAGGTATGTCTTGACGAATACTTTTTTTTTTTCACCCAATTTAGTTCTTGTTCATTTGCTGACTGGCTATGCAGGATTTGGCAAAGAAAACAGAAGACCCAGAGACCAAAGACGATCTGCTACAAGGCTGTGAGGCTGCTGAGCGCGTTCTCCAGAAAGCAAACGAAGCCGTTAATCGCGACCTTCTCGACGAAGCGCTGGAGGAGCTCATGACCAGAGTGGACGACTGGAAATCGCACAAGATTGAGTCTTTTGGAAAGCTGTTATTGCATGGCGTCTATGGTGTCATCACTGGCAAGAGTGAACAAGAGAAGGACGTACGTAAATACTGGTCCCCCTTTCTTCGCGTCTGCCAACAGAATACTGACTATTTTCATAGTATGAGATTTACCTCTTCGAATGCATTTTGCTATGCTGCAAGGAAATCTCCCCGAACAAGAGCAAGGACAAGAAAGAGAGGGCTCGGCTGCAATCACTCCCAAAGCAAAAGAACAAGAACGCCAAGTTGCAGCTTAAGGGACGAATTTTCATGACCAACGTGACTGATGTCGTGTCTCTTTCCAAACCAGGCTCTCACAGCGTCCAGATCTGGTGGAAGGGCGATCCTGGTGTCGAAAACTTTACCATCAAGTTCCTCACGGAGGAGATGATGAAGAAGTGGGCAAACGGCCTGGAGACGCAACGTAAGGAGAATGCGCCTCGCACCGCCACGAGCCCAGACGACAATCCCACCGACTTTGCTTGGACGCGCGACCAGGCTGGCGGCCTTGAGAACCCTTACCTACAGCAAGACGACGACGATGAAGACGATATTGGCCCCGCCACTGCTCCTGCTCAGTTCCCAGTGCCAACAAGCTCATTCGGCAGTTCCATGGCCATCCCCAGAACCGCGTCGAGCTCCAACCTGAGAGACTTGAGGAAGGGCTCGGTAACCGTCGAGTCGTCGCAGTCTTTGGCCGGCATCGCGCGAGCTCCTCCGCCACGATTCCCGCTGCCAATGCCGCCAGCGCCCTTGTCCCTCCAGACCCAAAACAGCATGACCGTTCCATCGCCAGGCACCCGTGGAGGCGATAGCTACTTTTCGCCCATTGGCGAATCACCTGCGTCTTCCCGAACCAGCGCAACCAGCGGGGTATTCTCGCCAAATGTCAACCCATTCTCAAAAGTAGGGACTCCTCAGGCAGGATGGGATGAAAATAACCGCTATACGGCACCAGCAATGCCCCGTGCCCCATCTCGAGATGGCACGCCTCCCAGTGCCTATATGAATGGCAGACACAGCGCAAACCCGGCGGCGTCAAGGAGCCGCTCGTACAGCACTCCCGATGCCGCTGCTCAGGGCCAGCGACGCCAACCAAGCCAGAGCAATATTCCTGCTGTCCCCGGCATTCCCCTGCATCTCCATCCCGCTCACGACAGCTCAATCCCGAGATCGCAAACAGGCTCCCCCCGGAACGAGGCAGCGGTGCCGGCCAGCCGGACGAGCACGCAGAGCCCCGGCTCTCAGCCCCAGCGAGCACACAAACACAAGCATTCGCACTCGGGCAGCGTCGGCGGCACCATGGCACAGTTTCCTACCCAGCCCGTCTACCCTCGACAGACCACGCCTGGACCTCCCACGAGCAGCAACGGCCTTCGTGTTGACCCTGCAGCGGCCAACTCGCGGACCGTATCACCGTCTCTCGGCACTGCGACCATGTCCCAAGGAATGCTGGCCCATCACGGCATGATCCCTTCGGGTATGATGCCCCCAGGAATGGTGCCCCAGATCCCACAAAACAACCCGTTGGCAAGCCCCGAAGTGGCCATGCCAACGCAACTCAAGGTCCGGGTCACCTGCGATACCGGAAACTATGTCACGCTCGTCGTTGCTTTCAACATCACGTACCAGTCTCTCGTCGATCGGATTGATGCCAAGCTCGCGCGGTTCACTACCAGCAGCATAGCACAAGGAATGCTAAAGCTTCGCTATCAAGATGAAGACGAGGACTTTGTCACAATCGAGAGCGATGATGACATTCAGATTGCCTTTATGGAGTTCCGTGACGGTATGAAGAGCGCGTACAGTGGCGGTGTAGGAGAGATAGAGCTCTTCTGCGTCGGAGACATGGCGACACAATAAAACCCGCAACTGGAGCGTTTCCTTTGGGTGAAGAGAAAGAAGAGGGCTCTTTTTGATAGACGGAAAGAGCGGGGAGAAACATTTTGAGAAAAAAAAAGCATACTTATTCCACGGACCACCAAGGAGCATTCGCATGTTTTGGTGTATAGAGCCATTGCATAGCAGCAGCAGACATTATTTTTTTTATTAGAGCGGCACGAAAAATGCCACCATATTCACGACGGTTCAAGGCCAACAACAACTACCAAAGATACCTCTTTAAATCATATAGACACGACACCACACGATATGTGCGATTATGACCAAACTATTTTACTTTATATGCTATTTATTATCGTCCGATTCCAACTTTGGTCATTCATTCGCACCCGACTATCTCTCTTACGTTGCTGACGGCCCGTTGCCATGTTCTTTACTCCTTCTCTTTTCTCCACAGCCGCGACGCTGATGTCTATAAGTACCGGAAAAAGACAAGAAGAAGCAGAAACCAAGGATATGCAAAGCTTGCTGCGACGGACATTCGTGCATAAAAACTCACTGCTGGACAGTTGGAAATTCAATCCAGCGAGAATATGCTGTCTATAGTAGAGCGGCCGTCTCATCGATACACTCTTTCTCAACCAGATTTTCCTTATCACTCTTCTTCTTTTCTACATTACTACCCTACCTATATTACCATTGGAGTTACACCATCTTGAGTCTAAGATGTACTTAAATCTGAGTGTTTACTTCCGCATCTCTACCATCATTTCTTTTTTCTCTTCTTTTTTTGTTATTCACGGGATTCTATGGCGCTAGTGACAAAGACGGGAGGTTTTTATAGGAGGACTGAGCACGGTATTCCCTTTTTTCTTTCTTTCTTCTTTTTTTGCCATCTTTGCAATAGTGTTTGGTTTGGGAGGATGATATTCTTTACCCGTCTTGTTTTTGCCCCTTGCATGCGTGCTTTGGCTTTGTGTTTGTTACTAGTATCTCACAACACTTTCTGTTTTTTACCCCCCTTACTCCCACCACCACTATACTTTATCTCTCTCTCTCTCTCTCCCTCTCTGTTTTTTTGTCGTGTTTTTGAAATGATGGGTCTTGTTGTTGGATGTTTCTTGTTCCTTTTAGTACTGGATAGATAGAAATCGGGGACGACAAAAGTGCAAACGGAGATGGTGATTTCAATAAAAAAAATTACAAAAGCTACGTGGTTTATCGTGTGATATTGTGAAAGTCGGCGATAGAAACGCAAGGAGAAATTGTTGTAAACTGTTCCCTTTTATGAGAGTACTTTTATTTTATATGTTGTGTCTGCTATTTGTACATTGGAAGAAGCGCTCTATTCCACCGTATCTCATGATGTCCCCCCTCCTCTCTATAACACTCTTTTCTTGAATCTCCCCTTTTCCCTTCCTGGATATGTAGGTATGTTGTACGTTTTACTTTTGGTGATATCGTCAAAATGGCACCCAACGCCGGCGAATATTATCCTCCTGCCTGCTTTTTCATTCCCATTCTTCGCCAATTCCATGTTGAAACATGCTCGTCATTGCGTAAATCTTCCGTTTACGCATTTTGTTTTAGGGATATCCAACCGCAATTCTTCGTTTGTGAAAAGCCGTCTCCCTCTCCTTCCTGCTTTCTGTGGCTCGTTTGCATCGCAATTTCTTGACTTTGTATATATAGCCTTCCGATCGATTCGGCTTTCTTCGCAATCGACAGCGGGGGAAAAAAATTGTACAAGGGCCTCTGCCCCTCCTCTCAAATATATTACTCGAAAAGCTCGCAAACGAAAAATCCTTCTCTCCTCATCTTTTTGTTTCCGTCGTCCTTTATTTCTGCTTCTTCGGGCTCGTGACGTATTTCTGCATCCGCGACAAGTGGTAGTTAATTGTATTCGCCGGCGCGGGAGGGGGCGCTGGGCCGTCCATGCATTTCCGGAGCTGGTTCTCGATGGCGGCGCAGCCGGCGGCGTTGAAGCCTGCTGAAGCCCAGCATGCTATATAGAAGTTTACAAGATCAGCATTCACCGTTTCATTTTATACTTTGTCCTTGAAATACATACCGAGGACGCTGGACATGATGGCGATGCAAGGGTTCTCGGGCTGGCGCTTGGGATTGTGCACCCGGAGCGTTTTCAGCGGGGGGAGACGGATGGCCTTTGCGCTCCCTGACATGTTGGTTTTTGGGTCGGCTTCTTTTTTTGTAAGAAAAAGGAGGGGAAGGTTCAATTGCGAAGCAATGCGATGCCGGGATGTCGCTGTACTTTAGTTTTGCGCGGGATGATTTTTTGGCGGGATATTGAGAGAAGTCGATTGGAGCTTGAGGTCACGAGGATGTGCACGTGACTCTCTTTGGTGATGTTGAGAGGGTGTTTCGCTGAGGAAGCGCATTTGCTATCATTGCATTGTCTTTATTTTGTGTAGAAGAAAAGTTTATTTATTTCGAATCATTCTCTTAATTATTTTTTTATGTCTTCTATGAGTTGAGGGAAGTGAAAGATAAGAGGTGGAAAACTGCTGCTGGAGCTTTTCTGTTATAGCGACTTACACCTTATTCTTAATTCGCATGAGATAGATAGCTACTCATTCATGCTAGATGGCTATTATCTTGATGCTCTCTCAAAGTCTTTGGTCAGAAATTTGCTGTTTTCTCCGTTCAATACATGATGTTTGGTGGCTCTCTCTCTCTGCGATATAGCTATTTCACAATTGGTGGTGGTACTGACTCGATAAGATGCAGCTCGACTCCATAGTAGCACACGAGCAAGCTCCATATTGCTGCAAGACGTTTATTGGTCAGCAAAGGCGAGCGAAGTGGACACTTTGGGTTTGCAGCAAGGTCGTAATATTATCACCAACAGGCAAAACTTGTGCTTTTGTCATCTACTGGCTTCTGCAGTTTATAACTTCTTACTGTGCGGGAAGATGTTATAGCGTGTTTCAAATTCCTAGGTTCTTGGGTCGATGGGCTTTTTGGAGATGATTAAGAGGATTGGGTATGCGGTGCTTTTGGCGCTATATGTGGGGGTTTTTTTACGGGTGAGTTGTTCTGAATATGTTGTTTGCTGGGGTATTGCTGATTGGGTATTTGCGTGGGAAAGATTGTGCATTGGAAGAGACAGCCGGTGATACGAGGGACGAGGGGGAGTGGTGGGAGTTGATGGAGGACGAGTAGGCAGCGGTTATTGACAACTAGGCCGCTATATATCGGATAATAATGCAATTAAAAGTGATAAAGGTCTATTGATCTAATTGTCTTTATGTTATACATGCACTTCACCACCCCGTCGATCCGCCATCAACCCGCAAATCCGTCCCCGTAACATACGAGCTCGCATCCGCAAGCAGAAACACCACTGCGCCACGATACTCTTCCGGCCCGGAAATCCTCTTGAGCATCGCCTCCTGCTCCCAGACGGTAGTCCACTCCTTGTGGGTGAGGACTTCCTTTGTCATTGGCGTGTGGATGACGCCGGGGCTGATGGAGTTGACGCGGATGGCTGGAGATGAAGAAGAAGAGCCCCATTCGCCGGCGAGGGAGCGGGTGAGTTGGTGGACGCCGGCTTTGGAGGCGGAATAGATTGCGGTGGGAGTGGCCTGTGGTGTTGTTAGTTGATGAGTTTTCAACAAGACGGGCTGTAACAACAACAAAAGACAGTTCACCTCAACTCACCTTGTTAGAGATATATCCACTCATACTCGCCACAAACACAAAACTCGCCCCTTCCCCTCCTACATTCTTCCCCTCCGCAACCTGCTTCCTCACCACCTTGGCCGCCGCCTGCGCCACGTACAAACTGCCCGCCAGATTCACGTCCAGCGTCCACTTTGTCTCATCTTCAGGGTAATCGACCGAGTCGCCCACCGTGCCGACACCAGCACAGTTGACCAGGCCTCTGAGAGGAAAGGGAAGTTGTGCGGCGGCTTGTTCGAATACGGATGCGAGTTGGGATGGGGAAGTGACGTTGCAGGCGTGGTATGTGAGGGTTCGGGAGAGGGATTTGGCGAGGGCTTGGAGAGGTTCTAGGTGGAATATTAGTTGGTTTTCTTTCTTGTGAACGGGGCTGAGAGGTGTGTTGTCTACCCCATGTTGCTGCTGGTGGAATCTCGTCGCGGTCAATGCCAATGACATCGCCGCCGGATTCGAGGATTGCTCTTGTGAGTTGAGAGCCGAGGCCGCCGGTTGCGCCAGTGACTTTGTGATTTCGATCAAGTCAGTAAAAGAGACGGTATTTGATGAATAAAAAGGACTTACCAATGATGGTTCTTTCTCTTAGAGAGAAGAGATTTGGGGTGCTTGTGCTGCGGAATGACTGGTCTGTGGCTGTCTCTGTGGAACCCATGATGTCTTGTAAGTGATTGAGAAATTGACTTGGATTTGCTTTTGGGAAAAGGTCGTAAAGCAGGTGAAGAGCAGATTTCAATGTTGACTTCCTTCAACGCTGTCAATGCTAGGTATTTATTATACTTGTAATGCTCCAATACTCTGTCCCCTACCACGCCTCACGATGTCTTCACTCTTACATGCGTAGAGGTTAGTGTAAGTGGGCTCATTTCGCACCCACATCCTGCTAGCGGCGGCCCCATATGCCGCCCGCCCGCCTCGAGTGTCTTCGCTTGGAAGAGAAATCATAGCAAAGTAAAGTCCCGGATCAGATCAGGCAGCAGTTGAGCAGGCAGATGATCAATGCATTGTGAGATTTTGGAGAGTCTAGAACAGTGTAGTTGCCGATTGTCGCTTCCATTTCAGCGTTAAGCCGCCCATCTGATGTATGCATTACTCAGCGTTTCGAACGGCTCTTCGCAGAAGCACTTGATAGTTGATTGCAATTGACAATTATTAAGCAGTGGTTGTGGGAATGAGTCAGGAATTGAGACTAGATGCAAGAGCTATGTTCATTTATGAATAACAAGATGTCAACTTGGAGAGACCAGTGTGACTTAATTTCGCGGCAATTAACCATATATGTCAAGTATTCCAAGTATCTATCTATTAAGTCTTCTATAGAATAACCAACAACACTGATAGCTGCGAGAAATGTTTTACTTTAATTGTGACTGGTTTTCTCATGGTAAAGAATAATAACAAGTTCTATACCTACAATAGATGGTTCAACCATAAATACTACACACCAATCTATAACAAATAGCTTCATGAATAGTTTATACAGTTTACACACCACACTATCTCTATTTATAATAAACAATTATAGTTTATCCAGCTACTAGCATTCCCAAGCAGCGAGCTTCACACACACCAAACCCCATCTCCAGGCACCGCCAAAAAATCCCAGCGGAGCGGCGGCCCGACGCTCCACCCACCTCACCACATCGGAAAGCGGCCCGCCGACATCCAGTCACGCGGACCCAGCCTCGTATCCAATCTCTTCACAATCTTAATTTTCCTAATGCTTCTAGTTGCGGCAGGCGAGCCGAAAGGCGTGGAGAGACTCTGCTGCAAATAATTGGAGCGGATTTTTCAAGGGACGCAGCTGATCGTTTTTTTTTTGGTTTTGGTTTTAACCGGCGGTGGGTACGTGTTGGGTAAAACATTTGTAAAGGATTATCAGGCGAGGCGAAGTCGGAGAGAGTGACTTCACGATGTGGACTTTGGGGTGAGATTTCTAATGAAACTGCGATGAGAGAGGATTTTTTTTTTAGTCAGTAAATAGGTACTTAACACATGGACATATATATTACTCTTCTATTCAGCCGCTGCTGCCATCGCTTTGTATACCCATTCTATCGTACAAGTCGCTTCAAAACAGCACATTATACAGTCATCGCATACAAACGCTTCAACACGCGCACAAACACAATCATGGCTCGCTCCATGCTCCATCGCCTCGAAGACCTCTGCAACGTCGACGTCGACGATGCCGACACGGGACTCATCAAGAGCATCCCCTTTACGCCTCACAACCGTGCGTCTCCCAAATCTCACTTATCCAAAGACCAAAGAGGAGAAGAGAGAAAAGAGCTAACTATTCATCGTCCTCACTCAAAAGAAACCTCCAACCAAGCCATCATCACAAATGCCCTTCTCGCCGATGAATCCCTCCTAAAAGACCTCGTCCGCCACCACGGCTCCCAAGGCTGGGAACGAGTCTACGACCAAGCCGTATGAATCCTGCCTCTCGAAATCCTCCAGAAGATAAAATTCACTTACACCATCAAGGCCATCAACCTCACAGCCCGCAACATCCCCCTCCTCTCCGGCCGCGTCCTCATCCAAACCTCTCTCCGCCACATCTCGTCCTCCTCCGCCACCATCGCCCACGCCCGCACCCTCGCCGGCCTCTACGCAGCCGCCGGCGTCCCACGAGACCGCTTCGCCATTAAGCTGCCATTTTCCGGTGCTGCTGCCGCTGCTGCACGCGTGTTGAATGCAGAGGGCATCCGGACGCTGGCCACGAGCGTGTTTTCGCTGGAGCAAGGCATCGCGGCGAGTCAAAGCGGGTGTTTGTTTATTAGCCCCTATTACAATGGTGAGTTTGAGAATTTGCCAGGCGAGGTGCAGAACTTACATGAAGAAGAGGGGGTCTCGTGTAAGTCATAGCAAAGGCTAACAGCGTTCGAATTAGAAATCGCGGCACACTTGGATGCTTCTCTTCGTCCTACTTGCGAAGATCCCGCTCTGGAGGTATGTAGATGCCATCGGCTGGTATCAAACCCAGCCAGAAACAATACAATAAAGAAAAAGAGAGAAGAGAGCAGAAAACAAGACTAACCGCAGCAGCACCCCATGTCTCCTCGCATCATCCACATCCTCGAAGCCTTTGCCAAAGCATACCGCGAAACCGGCAAAGAGCAGCCCATCATGGTCATCGCAAGGTATGTAATACACACAACATCTCGACCTCACCACCAAATTCTCCCACGCCACAGATAAAACATTAGACTAAAACATCGCATTGATCAAATCAGCCACTTCACCCCCGGCGAAATCATGGCCATGGCCGAGCTCGGCTGCCCCCACGTCACCGTCCCTCCGCACCTCATCAAGACGCTCCTCGAAACCCCCGACACCCTCCCGCTGCCGACGACGAAAAAGGCCAAGCTCAGCTACGCCGAGTTTGCCACGGCGCAGCGGCTCACGAAGCTGTCCACCATCGACCCCCTGGCCGGTCCGGACTGGGATGGCGTGCTGGCGGATATGCAGACGGATTATGTTGCCAACGACGGCGAGAAGCTGGATGAGGCGCTCAGGAGGGATGCCATTGCTAACAAGAGGCTGAAAGATGCAGAGGTGTTTTTCATTGAGATGGAGAACAAGGCCAAAGAGGCTATTGAAAAGGAGATTGCTGCACAAGGATTGTAGCTATAAACAAAAGTTTTTCCGCCTTGCTTGGAATCAGTAGATTAAGAAATATAACGTATACAATAGTACCAAAGCACGGGAAGCGCCACATAATGCCACATATCATCGCATCATACTATCTTCAGTGTCTTTGTCTGTCGCGAAGCCGTAGCTTTCTGGCAACTGAATTGACAATCTCCAAATCGTGCTCAGCACTCGTCCCGGGTCGCGCCCAGGGCTCAACGGCTTTCACGACACTCTGGCGACAAGCGTCAATGTCCGTCACGAGATGGCCCAGATGGGGCGAATTGGCCGCCAGAGCAAGGACCAAGAAACAGTTCAAAGAACTAATGTTGAAGTCAGTCTTCCCAATCTTTTCACAGTTAGTTAGGTAACAGGGAGCCTTACAACTGCAATGAGCTATACGCGTACGGCGTCCTTTCCGCAAGCAAATATTCAACCCCATGCAGAAACGCTCGGCACGCAGCCAAGCACACTTTTGACTGGGACACCACCGTCGGCGGCATCTCCAGCTCGGCCTTGTCAAACTGCGACGAGGTGGCGTAAATGACGAATGGTCTAAAAATGCTCTGCTTCGCAGACCAATATCGTAAACGATGTATGGAGGCCTGCTTGTTCTGCGGCTGGCCATCGTACAAGTCTGGTTTAATGTCCACCGGGAGGGCCTCGTACCACCTTTCGAGCTGGAAGTTGAGCTCACTGCACATGCGCAGCAGAGAAGCGTCTGGGTGTGGAGGCGTTGAAGCCGACTGAGATGTCGTAAGCGAGTCGAGGGCACGACCTGCGTATATCGTGAGGCTGTCGGTGAAGTAAATGGCGTGATGCATGCGATTAAGAAGTGAGCGGGCCGATATCTCAGCAAGAACACAGAGATGCTCTAGCTTGGGGCTGGTGCCGTAATTGGGAAATGGCATGCGGTCAACAAGTACGTCGATACCGCTCCTCGGTTGATGAAATTCTGCAAGAATATCACTACAATTTCGGCTAGTTAGCATTCATTCATGTTCATCTATCCACCCATGCCAAGTGATGTAATTTACCTTTCAACAATAAAGCACACCCAACTCAGCCGAGTCAACTCCTGAATCTCAGCTTGGCCGGATAAGATATCCTTACACCTGCACTCCTAGTTAGCCACCCACATCACCAAATCAAAAGACATACATAAAGAAATTACCGAATCAAAAGCTGCTGTATGCTCGTCGCAGCCATATGTATCAGCCTCCACGCCGTCAACGGCTGCACCACATATGTGAAATACAGCGCACACAGAATCAGCCCCTGCGACAGCTGAATGTTGCCACTAAACGACACCGTCCATGCCGGCATCAGGATGCGGAGCGCCCTCTGCATGCAGACATCGCCCGTGTTCTCGCTCTGCTTCCGACTGATGGGGTCAGATGCCGTAGCTCCCAGCGCGAAAATGGCCAAGAACACGCCAGATCGGATATCGGTGCCGAGGCCTTGTCTCATTACCACTTCGTAGCTGGCGAGGAGGTCGTCACGGTCAAATATTGGGTGGAAGGCATGCACCATGGCAAGGAAGCTATTGAGGTAGTCATCCGCAACTGTTCTGTCAACGTGCTCTTCTTCGGCTCGTAGGCCTGGGACCGCCATAAAGTCCAGCGCCGTAGACCGACTCCTGTCGTCCTCCACACGGAAGAAGAAGTCTTCTGGATAGTCGCCTACCAAAGGGCGCATCTGGGGCAGCCTCAGCAAACTGCTGGTACTCGTCTGATGGCCCAGAGGTATCGTGATCGGCGGCACGTCATCGGCATTCACGCCCTGTCTTGAGGAATCTCCTCCTTGAGTAGTAAGGGCCCAGGTGGAATGGGGCATCGAGGACTCGTTTGAAGGCGAGTCATTGTCGAGGCTTTCCGCGCGCCGGCGGAAAAAGTCTGGTAACGGAGGCGACATCATGAATGCAGGTGAATTTCCGCGATGGTGCTGCTGCTGATGGGCTTTTTCGTGCTGCAAGGCCTTCAGCGCATCAGCGTGCTCCCCAAGCAGCTTCTCGATACTTTCGAGCCGCTGGAGCATGACATCCGAAGCCGCAGAGGCAGAATCATGGTGATGCTCATTGATTGCTGAAAAGGTAGAGCTTCTGCTTCCAATATTAGTCTCAGATAACATATAGGCGGCATCCGCTGCACGCTCCACAGCAAGACATTGCAGCTTCAATTCACGTACCGCGGAGGGGCGACTTCAGTATATCGACAGTCAAACCCCTTTTCTCGACACGGCGTACACCTCGGAGTCAAGCCGTCACATCGTTTTTTCCTGTATGATCTTTCAGCCAAAAAGGAATTCGAAAACTGAAGCCATCGTGAATCTGTTGAGTGCCAAGACTTACCGCTGCCGACAGTGCGTGCAGGCCACCATGACTCTTGATTTGCCGGAATTCATAATTGGCGACAATATTCAAAGTCAATTCCTTCAGCCTTGAATTTTTATTTCTGTTCAACGGTATAAAAGCCAAAAACGACGCGGTCAATCGTTCCGCAGCCTCTTGTCGAAGCAGCAAGGCTAAGAATAACAGCGAGCCGACCAATTGAAACGGAGTGGCAGGTGCGATACCTTTGCCAGCTCTATCAGGCGTCAGCCAGGATGACTAAGCGAGCGTGAGCCAGCATCACTCTTCACTACACCTAAAGTCTTGGGAATTAAATGCCACAATATGCGCTTCACGTATAAAACGATCCAAAACTTCCAGCTCTGAGCTGCTGAATAAACTCTTTTTCCATTTCTAATGCGTTGGCCGTCTCCATGGAGCTATAACTAACCAAACTATTCCCATCCATACGTAGCCACTTCTAGCGCCTTTGGGCTCGCACTTATACAAATCTCTAAACGCCGCGTTTTCCTTGAACAAGAAGAGTTTGGCCTTTGCTCTTCATTTCGGTCATATCGTTCCTATCAGGTCGACAACATAGGGGTATAACTCGTCCCGATTTCCTTCCCAAAGGTAGCAGCAGATCAAATCAAACATAAAAACAAAAGCTGTAAGAAGAAAGAAGATAAAAGAGACCGAATATGCTTGGTTATATAGCAGTTCCTGCCATACTGATGCCCTTCCGTAACTCCATGATGATTAACTCCGGCGCCGAGTGGTGTTCAATGTTAACACTCAGATCAAGACTGATGACAAGATCAAAAACAATTGGCCATAAACAATTAAAGAGAGGGGCAAATGAGAACCGGCACCGCATCTGTTAGTCAAAAGTGCCAATGCGCGGCCCAAAGTATTCTCCCGGCTTCAGGTGCTTCAGAACACACGCCCTGCCCTCGCAGCCCATGTCCGCCGCCATGTTGCCCCACCAGTTGAATTTGGTATCGGTGTATTGTAAGGCAAAGAAGATGATGATGCCAGAGATGGCAATGCCGCAAGACCAAGCTGCCGAAAGAACAAAGTTATACTAGACAAGGACAGTTAGTATTGCTCATTGAATAAGGGGCGCACATGGAGACTCCAAAGATGAGGAGGCACATACCTTGGACCAAAAAGACACAAAGCGGGTTTTGAGGTAGACCCAGGAAATCCACGCAATGGGGACAGACGGCCAGACATACGACATGTTATACGGCGCCCATACAATACCGCCATACATGATGGCCACGGGGTGAATTTGTCGAGTCCAAGACCACTGGGGAAACTTTTTGTTGAGCAACCAGAAGAAGACGACGACAACGATACCCAAGGGAAACCCAACAAGAATCTCGGTGTACTGGCCATTCTGACCAAAAACCTTTTGCGGTCCCACGGTCCCCCACAGAACAGATGCGGTGAAGAAGGTGTTGACGCCCGGGCATGTGAGCTTGAACTGGGCATCGGGAGTGCAAACGCCAATGATGCTCTTCATCTGGAAGTTGAGGACGCCGGTACAGATGATGGTGCTGATAAAGGTGGCGATGATCTGGGCGACAAAGGTATGACGGGGCGGGATCTTGACGTAGTGGGCGAGCTTGAGATCGTTGCAGAACCAAACGGCGTGGGCGCAGGTTACATAGCCGAAAGACTTGAAATAATTCATGGCCAGCGCATTGCCATCAACAAAGGATCCGCCAATGAATTCGGCAAGCACATTGAGGGTCACTTCAATACCTGTCATGGCCTTGATGATGCCCACAGGAATGACAAAGATGACGCAGAGCGCCAGGCCATAAAAGACAACTCCGGGAGAAGTGTTGGTGTCCCAGCCAGCGATACCAGCGATACCCAGAGCAATGGCGATTACGAGACAAATCAAATACCACCACTCCGGAACCTCGGGGTACGCCTTCATCAGCCGGTTATGGACGTCGAGAACCCTCTCATCCTTGATTGGGTTCTTCTTGCGGAAGCTGGAGAAGAGAGACTTGAAGCCCATGACAATCTCGTGGCGGTGGTAGAGCACGGCGTATGTCAACGTCGACGTGTAGATGCCGAAAAAGAACATGTAGATGACAATGTTGCCGGCGCTCAGAAACGGTGGCGAGTATTCCTTGTACTCGGCAGCGTGGAACAGGCCTCGGTCGTCAACGGCTCGGCTGATATTGTAGAGCTTACCAAAATGATCGTAGACACGGTTGCTGTTGATGGGGAGGTAGCCGGTGTAGTAGACGTTGCTATACCAAAAGGCAAGAACAACCCAGAAGGATATAAATACGCCAAAGAAACGGTTGAGCGTGCTGTAGAAAGGGACCATGAGGGGGTCGGCCGAGTCCCAGAGCAAAACGTTCCAGTCAAAGGTCGGGAACGGGTTGACGCCAAGACCGTGGTTGATGCCGGTAATGACATTGAGGTCGCGGTTGTGGGGGGCAATCCACGACATCCAGTTGAACCTAGACAGGGCCGTGAAGATGTAGTTGGGGAACCAGAACCACACGAACATGGCGCCGAACATAATGTAGAAGAACTTGATGCGAGACACCTTCCACTTCTTACCAAAAGGCCCCTCTACAGGAGCATTGGTTTCGTTGTGAAAGGCCTTGTTGAGGGCAATGGTGACGAGAGAGGCCGGCCACACGCAGTACGAGGGATAGACCAAGAATCGCCGACAGATGCCCGCCATGCCGTACCCAATAAAGTTGGTGGCCAGGGCAATGAGCAGTTGGTAGGCGACGTGGGACGCATAAGGCTGGTTAAAATACTGAGGCAGATATTGCACCCAGATGATGTTGTTGGTATAGGGCGTGTTGTATGCCACGTTTGCCATGATGGTGATGAGCATATGCTCTTTTTTTGAAAAGGGCCCTGGGTTGAGAGAGTGGTAGGTGCCGAAGAGGGTGAAACCGACATCTGGCAGCCAATTCTCGCAGGCCTTGCCCACAGGATAGGACAGCAGTTGGGCGACGTTGGCCATGACGCGGATGGCGGGCTGGCGAATATCGAACAGCTGGTTAATGAAGGCCAGGAGACAGCTGAAAGCCAGGCCAATGGCCCAGCTGCGGATCGTTGAGCACGGCGTAGTGACATCGTCTTTGTTGCTGACGACGGCGCGGACTTCCGCATATGGACTGTTGCTTGTGACAAGAGCGGCTTCCAATTTCATCTCTTGAATCAGATGCTGATGCTTCTCGGGGTTGGAAAAGACGGATTCGTTCTCGAGAAAGGCCTTGATCTTTTGTATAATGACAGAGGGGAAGTTGTGGTCTTTCTCGTGGACGCGAAAGACCCGGGCCATGATGTCGCGGACCTCTTCGAGCGTATACCGGGAGGCGAGTTCCTGCGCCTCGAGCAAATCATCTTCAGTGACATTGAGGTCGTGCTCGGTGGTGGTTTGCGTGGGGTAGTAATCGCGGTCGTCTTCGTCATAGGAAAAGGGCTCCTGCGAATGGAGAGGGCAAAGATGGCCCAAAGAGTCAGCGCCGAGATGCAATGCAATTCAAGATACCGTATTAAAGAGGGGAGGGGGGAAGGCGAGGAATGAGCAGATGAAGAGAAGCATCTTGAGGTGAGCGAAGAGGGAGAGATGGAGCCTGCCAAGTGAAATGAATGGGCAGCGACTTTCGTCTATCGCCTGCTTTCTTCTTATTCTTTCTCCCATGCTCTCTATCCATCATTCCAGTTCCCCAAAGCTCGACGGTGCCTGCTTTGCTGCTTTGCGCAACACTTGCTTGCGGGTGGTTTGAAGATGGGATTGAAGCTGATCTCGCGATGGCTTCCTTACCGAAATGACATCCTTGATGTTATCCTCGACGACGGATGGGCGAGACGAATTGGCCGAGGGCACCTCTGCCACGCCGCTCGCGGGAACGGCTTTTTCGTCTTCAGCCATGGCCAGTGCTTGTTGCGAGATCGGTCGGATTAGCGAGAACTGGGGGAGAGCGAGATTGACAGGTCGGAAAGGGCCGTCGGAGAGCGCTCTCTCTCACTTCCCGCGCTCTCTCGTCGCTGGTCGTTTATCGCGGGAGTCTCGAATTCGCAGGCAAAAGGAGCGTTGGAGGGCCGGCGAGGCCACGGGCGGCACGAGGGGCGAAGAAGCACGAGGAAGCGCCAACTCGAGGGCCAAGGCTGGGCTTGCAGTGAGGTTGGAGAGAAGTGGGAGGGTGGGAAAAGATGAGAAGAGATCAGATCACAAAAAGACGCCAAGGGTAGGCCGCTGGACGCAGGGACGGCGTGGCGGCTTTGGGGATGCTGGGGGGAGGGGGGGCTCTTTAGGCCCCGGTTCAGCGGTCGGAGGTGGTCTGCGGGCGGCGCGGACTCGCTGTCGGCTACTTTCCAGGGACCTTCCAGCGGCTATCGTTGAGCCGTCCGGCGGGTCTGCGCTGTGGCTGGCGGCGGAGAGTGAAAAAAAGGTACGCGGCGCATGTGGTGCTAAGGGGACTGTGCAGGTACTCCGCAAGTAGCGCGGCCGCAGACTTGAATGCTTCCTCATCAAGGAGGCGAGCAGAGTCCAAAGCAAGTTTAGCAGTGCTTGGCGCCAGTGTTCTAGACGTGGAGTACTTGAGCGGTACCTTCTTCTGGGGCCGATACGCCAGGCGAGTGTGGTAGCGACGAAGCAATAGCGGCAGTGCCAAGAGCCTCTGGATTGCCGGTACGAGAACCAACTTTGATGCTCCCGCTGTAACAGCTTGGCTGCGCCTCAATGCGACAGTAACAGGAGCGTTTGCACTATTTGCTGCCGGACACCAAGTAGATGCTTTGACTAGGCCGTCTTTTTTTTTTTTTCTAGAATTAATGGTGTTTTGGCCCAGGAGTTGCAAGTTTATTCTTTGATACAAATACTGCTAGGCCGACTTTAATTCAAGACTGATGGCATTGATTTGACTCAATGCTCACATGTTCCCAGCTGCACTCGCTCTCAGGACCCCTACCAGCATCTATTGAAGCGGTAAGCTCTGTAGCATTTTCACAACTCCGCTGATGCATCAACACACGTCAAGTGCTCGATATCAGCATCTCCATCCCACTGCCAGCACCAGAAAACCTTTCAAAGCTCCATTCCATCAAGTGGGAAGATGCCAAAGTTCCCGCGGATAGCTTGTGCCGGCTGCTCCCACTGGAATCTCTTGATCCTTCTTTTTCGTCTCGTCCTTGTGCTCTCACGAAACGGCAAAATCGGCTCTTCTGAGGCGGGTTTCCAGCGCTATCCCTTAGTGGCGGGATCGCCAGCCGTGTCTCTGTCTGTAACGGCCAGCTCTCCACCGGCTCGTGAGAAGCGTCGCATCACTCCAATGCTCCGAGGCGCTGTGCCACCATGTAGCAGCATCTACACGCATCAAGATGTATCTACGTGCTGATGCCATCAAGTCGATGCACTGCAGAGCCCGCCACCAGGAGTGGCAGCGGCAGCAGCAGCAGCATCTTTCCAACAGCACCGCAGTCATCGTTATACGAGCACCGGCGCATCATCCAAGCCTCAATCTCCGTTGCGTTAATACTGGTGTATGAGATACTACTGTACATGTCGTTTGATTTTGTTGGTGCTGCTATCAAGCAAGTGACACGACCAGCACGAAAGTCCTCGTCCAGCAACGCTTCTAGCGGCTCGTTTCGAAGCCTCTCTCCGTATTTCTGCTCGTGATAGGCGCGCTAGGAGCTACTACTCGGCTCACGGCAATCAGAAAGCAAGGCTCATGGCTCTGGTCCCACCAGCTGGCTGGCGATCGGCTTGGACGGCACGCGAGGACAGCGCAAGAGCCAGCTGCCAGAACAACACAGCTGTCAGCAGAGAGGCTGAAACTGATACGAAGATGATGGGCAGATGCGGTCCCATCTGCGCAATGCTGCCGACTCGGCTCCATGAAGCGACTCCATGAAGTGTCTCCATGAAGAGTCTTGCCCCAGGCCACCGGTATATCTCTCGTGTCCCTCAACTTCCCAAGTTGCACTACATCAGCCACTGGCATCCCGTCCTCTTTGCTAATCGCCAACAACAGCTGCTACGGACAATGTTAGAGTAATTGGAAACCTGAGCCCAGCCAAGCGTTCGAAAACAAGACAGCGCTTTGCTAGCGGACCCATGGCATCGGATTGGCGAGAGGAAGCAACTGCATCGCTGCCATCAAAAGCCACCCCGGCTGTGGTTGCGTATGCGCGGGACTCGGCATCGTAGCGCCACCACCAATCTCGCGGCGCCTGCGCTCGAGCGTCCCATAATTTTTCTTTTTTCTCCGCCATGCTGCTCTTGTTGAGACAGTCGCTGCAGCTCGCACGCATCTCCAGTCATATGAAAGTCCTACAATCCTGCTCGTGCGTATCGCTGCTTGATGCCCAGACTCGCCCACCGCCACGTTGTTTGCAGTCATGGCGCAATTGGCCTTTCTCATTTCGTCCTACCCCAAAGAGCCAACAAGAGAGACGCATACAAGATGGAGAGAGCTAGCCCCCAGCTCTCGGCTCCATTCTTCCGTCTTGGCATTGCTCCCTGCTGACACGTTCAACAAGTGCCACGGCCAGGCAAGTATAAGCGCTTAGCAGATGCATGAGGCCAGTCGACGTTTTATATCCAAGCTGGGCAAGTAACGAAAGTTGCAAACAAGAGTGTAGAAAGAGAGAGACTGCAAACAGTTTGAAAGGCGGTTGATTTGCCCAAACCACAATTATACAGTACGGCCACCAAGTACCAAGGTATTGCGGCCTTGACCAACGTCAAAAGCTGTGCGTTATTACAAGTCCGGCTAAATCGTAAGAGTGAATGAATCAATCAATCTGCAGTGCGTTGGAAGGCGGCTCATATTTTTGAATGGTCTTTGCGGGAACCTGCTATTGACATGAGATGTGCTACGATAGTCGCCTCGATGGAACATAACCTATACTTTCTTGAGTAATCCGGCCAACTTGTTTTGGCTTCAAAGATCAGCAACTTCGTATTGGCTTCACAACCCATGGCCAATGAGGATAAGGCTCATCCTTCTAGTACAACTCAACTTATTCCTAACCATTCATTATACGCCGGATATTGGCACAGACGGTGTGTGTGGGCATTAGCTCCTTGCCGTACGAGTTTCTCATAAACTATGTTTAAATACACGAGTCCCGTCTTATATCTCGTATTTTTTTTCCTACTTTGTCATACGCTCTTTGTCATACGCTCTTTATCGACCGCAATTGCCAGGCTCCCACTTGCTCATCAACTCATAGACTGTGGGCGTCGGTGAGAACTGCTTTGAAGCGAGGCCATCTATTACGTTTTCTTTTCATTACCTTGTGGGTAAAGAAATGTATACATATCAGGCATAAACTCGCAATAACCGGTTGCAAACTTCAAAATAGCGCACCTTGAGTATCAGAAACGATGCGCGCTCTCGATAAATATGAGGAGAGCAGTCTTTTAGCGGTTGGTCGGATGGCTCCATATTGACTTTGTGTCCTAGTAAAAATCCGAGGTTGGTATACTTTGTCAATTATCGTTGATGGGATAACACACGTCCAGAGGCTTTCATCGAAAGTTGATTAGACAAACACGAGTCAACTCTTGGAACCAATCGCGAATCACGCCGTATGAAATTCCTCAGCGACCATATCCTATGGCTTCTTTACCATCAAGCCTTTCATTCCGATCTGTATATTCAGCCGTTACATTCGCGTTGAGCCTCCACGTCTCTTCACCTCTATTCTCTGGTAGTCGAACATGAAATCCACTACGCTGTCAACCTTGCGCGCACTGCGGACTCGTAAATGCGGCTCGAGAAAACAAAGCTCAATCTAAATTGCTCGTTATCACCGTACCTCGTTGCCCAAATCTCAGCAATTGAAACATCTATTACATCTCCTTAGCGAGGAGAGCCCCCGTCATTCTTAAACCTGCGATCCATTGTGCCTTGGATACGACGCAAAAGTCTCAAGAGGGTGCTGAGAGGCTGGCTGTCATAGAGGCGAAGGCGTACGAGCGTAAAAGAAACCTATGTTAGTCTCATCAAGCCTCCACCCAATGTATACGGGCTTGACTACTCGTTTCTATGGTCTAATTCTAGCATGCTCTGAGAATAAAATGAGGTTCATGAAACGGTTTCGACTCGCGAATCCAGTCTGCGACGTCCTTGTGCGGCAAGACAAGATTAGTCGAACGGCTGCACAGGTAACAACAAGTATGCCTAGATTGAGGAATCCGATTGGCAGCTTTACGCCAGTGGCAGCTGATGTTGTCGGATGTCGTCATCAGATTGAATGTCTGATAGTCGGTATGTCTGTGACAATAGCGAGAGCAAAAGTCGGCCTTGCGGCGAAAATGGCAGCGAATAATTCAGGAACGGCACTTTTTTGCCTTATCTTTATTCCTTTTGCCTGCCTCCTCCACCTAACTGCAGTAACAAGTGCTCTCCAAGCTCGTCGAAGCTTCAGCAGATGTTTCAATAGACTTCGAGATGAGCATGTATCAGCGCCGGTTATCGTCATACCGCACAAGACAGAGAATTGGAAGATGTAAATTTGAAAAGATTCGCGCATATGGTGTGCGCCCAATGACATCTATGCAAAACATATCGTTTCTATATATACACAATACACAATCGATTTAAAACATGTTTTTAGAGTATATATACTCGAGAAATCATGTTGACTTCTACCCCCAGTACGATAGGCATCGCTCACGACGAGTTTCAATGCCCTATGCTCAAGAATAGGGCGTGCTCACTCAGTTCAGATAATACTCGTTGATTCATAGACGGATCTTCTAAGTGATTCATATATGCATTAATTGACTCAACATACATTGGCACGTGGCAAGATATTCTCAAATATGCTTGTGCTGTCACATTTAAAATGCGATTCTCGTGAGGATCACTCGCAACTAAGAACGCTGTTGCCCAGAGCTATGGCTCGTCGTTCACTTGGAAAACAAAAAGACGAGGAAGGGGAAGAAAGAAAATGATGATAGTTGGAAGCACAGCTTCTTTGCATTTTCAGCATTTGTAATTGGCAATGACAATATATTCACAATCTCTGCTGTTGGCTCTCTCCTGACGTGTAAGCAGTTACATATTGCTTACCTACAAAAGTTACCCTTGAGCCAACTACTTGAGATATTTGCTAAGAATGACCTCAGTTCTACAATGTAGCCAGATCAAAAGAATGACCGGTTTCACACTCATCTTGAATAGAGATTATAGCATCCTGGCCCCGATGGCTGACAGAGCACTCAAGTGCTGCCTCAGACAGAATAACATAGATCCGTTCATAGAACAACTGGATCAACAATCATTCTTGTTCTCGTCTCGACTTCCGCTACTCCCAATGTCGATCAAGTTACCACCAAGCAGGCTATTGACGATTCGTTGTCAGCAGCTATACCCATCTACTCGACTCCCAGAACATCTGTCAACCGACAGCAACTCCTGCTATGTGATGAATTTATAGAATAGAAGAGTTTAGTCTTAATGATCAAGATATAGACACAAATCAGTCTCCATTTTTGGCGGAAGGCTGTCAAAGGCATGCCCCAGAGACAGCTTCCGGTCGATAAAATCCTTCCCAACAGTACTGCCGTATCTGACACTACTCCTATCCATTATTTCTCAGCCAAGGTAAAGCTTTGCCATTCGGAGAGTCTTTCGTACCGTCGCTCATGTATATCCGACGTTGTTTTTCAGATACTTGGCACACTTTTTACCATTTTCGGACCTCGTTTGAGCAACAATACTAAGAACAACGCTTGTATAGTTCTTTTCCGGCAATTGTGATAAAAGTAGAAAATACATTGGCCTCTTATCATTCACCCTTTCCCAGGCTTATTTGTTGCACGCCTCTGCAAGAGAAGCCGGCAGTCGCGCTGCGTTTCATACGCTGGAAAGCTTAACTGACCCAGCAACAAGACAGATTCCTTCATTTCCCTGATATATCCAGAGTTTTAAACACAAGAGGCACTTTTCTAATTCTTTCATGCGTGACGGTGAGCTGCACGGTGCCTGTAAAGTGCGCGATTGAGTGCTCAGTCGGCGGCGCAGCTCATGAGCCACGCCTTATAACTAAACATGAATCGCCTAGATTAATGTCAGATTTTATAAAACATATGTTATTGAAGGCTAACGGTCGTTTTTTCGGATGCTATAAAATGTTTGCTTCTGAATATCATGAGTTTGTTCAATGGTGGTCAGCCATTGCACATTACGTCAAAATGTCAAAGTGCTAACTGGGCGTGCTGGAGTCCAAACACATGGCCAATTGGCAGCTATACTAAGATATTTTCTGTAATGAATTGAATCTGTCATGTAAGTTCGGCTTTGTTACTGTTCTAATCATAAAAATTGAAAACTCATACCAGTAGACTAATTTGTACACGTTCGTATAGCTCTTTCACTTAAGCAACCAACTTTGCACCTCTAGCGACATCAAAGCAATGAAGAAAATGATGAAGGAGTGCTATATCGTACAGATCCGAAAGAATATACATGCCATTTTCTGTCCTAAGCCGACACATTTATTTGTTGAACAGGCCGTTTGGTACTGTTACCAACAACGACATTAAGCTGATTGGTTGTCTGGAGAGATGATAATCGCATAGATCTCCATCACTTATCATGTTTTGCAGGTTAAATGGGTTGAATAAGCTCTCAAGAGTTATTTGGCGTTCCATATTATATCTCCATTCATCAAAATAACTCTACAATAGGCTTGCTTCCGCAAAAGAAGTAGCATCTCCGGATCTTTAGCCAAGTCGGCACAGACTCCTATTGCACCACAATTGCAACATCTTTTATAATTCCACGTCTGTTAATGTGAATTGAGGCCTCCTCATGTTCCCAAGATCTAGTAACATGGGACTAAGATGATATACCAAATTGAAGACATCAGATTGCTTTCTGGCTCATGTACGATTGCACCAGACTGGCAGCTCCTATTGCCAGGACACACTATAGAGCCACAAGATCAGGTTTCACTTAATTTTTGAGAGCATAACAAAAAGATTATCGCCTGGAGGATATCCACAGAGCAGTAGCAGCAGTATTTGCGGTAGTAACAGTGGTAACAGCAAACTTTTGGCGAGCGAATATGGCTTGAAGCAATGTACGTCAGAAGAGTGAAATTCATTAACAAGATCAGCAATGGTATAAAGATTGTCATCTACATGGTTTATGAGGAAGGTTACATGAATTCAGATGTTAATTAAAAGCAAGCAAATTTCGTTTTGTCAATATTACAGCCAATGCTTGCATTCAGGGAAGATAGATTGTCAAACTTGTGCAATTATAGGGAGCCCACGTCGAGATTCAGACGTATCATCTATGACGGATTAGAAAAGCAAAGAGACAATGCAGAATTTTATCGTATGTAGATTTATCACCTTCTAATAGTCCCTTTCACATAATATGAAGAGAATGCGCCCCAGAATGCAGGCATTGTCCTGTAAAGACATTGTGTGCTATTGGCGAAATACGCATTGCAACCAACAGCGTATTACAAAGCCTCAACAAATTCCGCGTCCAGGTCTCTCTTCCTCATTGGACAGACACAGCTTCCTTTTACAAGCTTTAAGACCTCGGTATTTAACGTCTCGATTACTGATACATGCATTTACCTTGCGTATCCAATAAGGATCGCTCCACGGGGGGAGGGATAGGTGGGCGTTTGGACACCGGCCGGTATACAATCGGTGAGAAACACCAACAGGCCGCATGGAGTTTCGCCGTGAAAAGTACTTGTTACTTAACTTTTGGAGATTTGGCAACTTTGGCCGCACCTTGGGCAGGTTAGACAGATCCCAGGGGGAAACGCCGACCGTTGGAGATGATTTGCTCGGCAATAACTGCATTGAGGAGAAGAGAAGAACGAGGATAAATTAGCCCAACTGTTCCATGCAGATATGCCTGCATTCTGCACGGACTAGGACAAGGTTTTCATGCAAAGCATGCAACACTGACTGCTCTCTACGTATGGGGGTTACATTATCTTATCCTCGAACGCATCGCCATTCGTCACCTGTGCGGACGAGTTCGATCCTTCTGCCAGAGGCCCTTGACGTGAATGCAAAGCCCATCATCTTCCCACTAGTTTAGGAAAGATGATGCCTACTTCATGGTGGGTACATTATGGGAGGATTCAGCGGGAAACAGATTGCGCGATACGAAAACACCGAGACATTTGCTCCAACACGGCCAGGAAGCAAAGCCCGATGTCATTTTCTTCCTCCTTCAGGTCACCGAAATCGTACAAACTAGCATTACAACGAGTATAGATTCGGGGATGTGGGCAGGGTGAACAGAGCATTAACCCTGTTGTGTCGTCTGTTTTTCTCCTCCCACTTTGTCTCCCACTCTCTCCCACATGGCGGATGATTACACGTCACACCACCAATATTGTATTGGACACGCCCTCCCGTCTCTTTTCCCGCCCTGTCTAATCCCCATACCTTGCACGTTTTTGTAAGAATTCGATGTCTTTTTTTTTTTTTTAACTGTACGACTTCATTTATCGAAGAGCAGCTTGTCAGACGCCTATCGATCCATCCCGTTGAGAGAGAGGCACTTACACAAACACGAAAGTGTCACTCCCAAAACACTCCCTCTTTTTCGCTCTTCTCCGTTCCCGAACGCCCTCTTACCAATCACTCAGTAATCGCGCAGGCCCGGATGGCGTCCGCTACGGTCCAAACCCAGCTTAGGCTGACAACATTGCCATTCTCTTGTTTAAGAAACCCATTACACGGGAAAAGAGAAAGAGGTTGTGCCAACTGCGGAATGCCATGCACAATGCCACCCCCCCTTCCAAAAACTGACACGCAGCACGCCCTGCTATCGAGTTGGAGTAGGTACAAGTAGTCTAAAACGCGCAGGCTACGAACAACACGAATTACGCATGCACCGCTCAGAGACCGCGGTATGGAGACTCTCGAAAAAACGCCATCTCGGGGGCTTCGACCAGATCGGTCCATCGCTCCGGGCTGGCCTCTTCACTCGGCCGAATCAGCCCAGCAGACATCCGTCATGGTGCATGGCTGACTATTGAACTAGGGCTGGGCCAGGAAAGCAAGCAGTGAGTGGCTTGTTTTAGTTTAAGTGGCGACGAAAGGGATGGCACACTAAAAATGAAACAAGAGAGGAGTCAATTATTCCAAGGCATGTTATTTTGCTGCTACAACGTCAGGGGTAGATTGCGAAGCACAGCCTTGCCGTGTTACAGAAAATGGTTCGCCGAGTCTTCAGCCCTACCCAGCTCTCGTCGGGAATTCTTCCTGTTTTTCCTCTCTTTAATTAAACGTGACCCTGGTTTACTTTTTTTTTTCCTCTTTCTTATTTTAGATTCCGAGCAAGGGTGGAAGAAATCGGCTTGGTGGCTCCCAGACAGGAAAGTGATCCCGAGCAGCTTTATTTACACTGTATCTCGAAAGAGAACCATGAACCTCCGCCTAATTGAAGGTCATTCTAGGTGAGCCAAGCCCACGGCCTCGCTGAATCGGGAAAGTAGATGGATCACGATACAAAAAGTCTTTTTTACATACGAAAAAGAAATAAAGACAACGGCGGTTTCTATGATGAGATGGCGTGATGCTTCAACGTTGCTTGTTATACGACTCGAGCAGCTGCGGACGCTTCGGATGGCCATTTGCTGTTTATGGCAATTTTAGGCATGGCCTCATAAGCTGGCCTTTCTCATGTGCTCGTATGTCATTAGGCTTCTAGAAGACTTGTCGACCCACGACGGCCAGCTTACTGTACATACATAAATGAGTGTACCGAGCGTATGACTTGAACAAGTCAACGGCGTTGCGGAGTGAGAAGAGAGGGTGGCCTCTTCTTTTGCCACTCGTCAGCAAGCTCCTCTCATTCCGCCATACTTTCCGCTTTTGGGCCTCTGTCCAACTGCCTTTTGTCTACGTAAGGTTGCTTTGTAACTACAGAGCACTTACTCGATCCGTATCTCGATGGAGTGAGATGAGAAGTATAATACCCAGTATATTCATCACAGCATCAGGCTGACCCGACACTGGCCCGGGCTCCCAGTTAATCCGACTTACATGGAGTCAGCACACCCGTATGCCCAACAGAGCAGATGGCTTTTATCTCCGGCCACGGAGTTTAACCATGGCTGTTGGCTGGAAGGATTCCTTCCTGCATATCAAAACGAGTCTACTTGTGTTAGTGTGACTAGTGTACAGTATGCACCGAAAACAGCAAAATACCGTCAGCAGAGAAAGGAGCTGTATACTAAGCAGCCGTAGTAAGCAAATGCTGGGCTAGCTGAGTCATTGAATGACCGGCATTACAGCAGATCTCCGCGGGTATAGTACGGAAGTGCCATTGTCTCGGAATAACATACGCGTGATCTTGGATTCCTAATCGCCTTTGGGCAACTGATATGGAAGCAATAGCAACGCATGAGCCAAGTATAGCAAAAGCATGGACTGCAACAGTAGCCTTCTGTGACGAGGCAATATAGGAGCGGAACCTCTGACGGGCGCTCTGCGCTCTATTGACGACCGTCATCTCGCCTCCCCTTAGGAGGCAGTAGTAGTAACGGTAGTTACCGAAGCTGAGGGCGTGTTGAATTTATTTTTTTCCAATTATTAATACCGAACATCTACTGGCCTAATACTTCAGCGTATACTTGCCTAAAACGGCAAACGCAATGAGCCCAAAGCTCCAGCGCCGTTCACAAGACGCAGTAACCACTCCCTACTCTGTGGTACTCTTAACAGCAGAACGGTCTGCTAGTAATCAACGGTGCTAATTAGCAAGGCTTTGCCGAGCCCAAGGAGCCCAAAGGGGCCAAAAAGGGACGCGGGATGGAGGTGGCGGCAGCTCTTGCGTGACAAGAAAGTTTACGAAGCCCAGACCACCAAACTTGGATGACGGTGTACACATAAGGCTACTGAAAGACACAAGAGTAGGAGAATTAGGCTATGCCGAGGAGGCCAAGAGAAAGCTTCTTCTTATGTCACTGCGTCATCGAATGGCAATCTGGCTGTTGCATCCCGCATTCCGTTCAAAAAGACGGAAAAGTTGCTCTAAACCGGCGGACCTTGTTTTCAGGAGGCGTGCCAGAACAGCAGCAATGCGCAATTAGGAAACAAGATCTGACGGCCGCACGCCTTATTGCTTGGTCCGCAAAAGGGCCGTATAGGGAAGGCATAACGGCATGGCAAAAGAACTCAAAAAAGAGACTGTTGTGTCAGTTGTACTTGCGCTTGAGGCTGAAGACAGCACTATCTCTATGTTGCCTTACCACTCAGACACAGCCTCGAAGCAGGGATTATGCGACTTCCGCGCATTCAAACGAGCATTATTACTCGTCGACTGTGTATATGCAACGTCTTGTACGGAATACGAGTGGTCAACTCCAACCCATCCCCTTTTGCGGCTGGCGATCTCGCATCTTATTGCCAACAACCGTCTCCTTCTGGGGGCCTGCCTTTCTGAGAAAAAAAAGTCTGCGAATATCTGATACCGTTATACGAAGAGGCTCTCAGATCTGCAAATCTCCTCTTGCAAGTGCCGTGCCGATAAAACGTTGGGAGTAAAAAAAAATCTTCATCTTTGCATCCAAACAGGCCTAGCATGCACGCAACTTTTGTCCTGCAGCTCTTTCGAAAAAAAAAAAAAAGGCATAACTAGCCCCAAGCTGACGGGCGTTTGTCCAGCCCTGCAGCTCGCTCTCGTTCTTTATTAAAACCGAAAAGGCCATGTAGACCCTTAAAAATGAAACGGCTCGAGGTCATTCGATGGGGGTTGCTGTAGTGCTTACTTTAGCCCAGCGAACAGAGCCCGCACAGCGAAAATTGAAACAGGCGTGGGGAGTTTCTAGCCCTCTTCTCGTTTGTTTCCCTCCCACAAGTGGTAATAACCTTTTTCCTTTTCGATTATAGATTGGCTGCGTACATGTCATTATCGTGTGTCCTTCGTCTCATCTCTGGTTTCGGGGTCCCGATGACGCCGTGCCGTCACACACGCCGGCTCTCCAACGGCACCGAACTTTGGCTCCCGGTTTTTTCAGGGCTCCGGGAACCCCGGCATGGCCTCCGGTTTAGTTCACAGCAAGTCCCGAGACGATGGCTGCATAGTTGAGGTTTGTGATTTCGTTAGATGGAGACCAGAAGGGGGGGGAGAAAAAGGGTTTCTTAGGCGTTAGAGAAACAGTCAGGAGAGAGAGAGAGACTGCTTATAGGATGATACTTTCTTTTTTTTTTGTCATCGGGGCTCAAACATCCAAAGCAACACGCCCTGAGAACCCAAATTGCTGCTGCCTAGCGAGAAAGGGAATGAAGAGCTCCACGCCCGTTTGATGAATTACGGTGTAGGCATTGCGATAACCGAACGGGTCATCAGACGGCCGCGTCCTTTTATTGACGGCGCACCTAGGGCGGGCGTGGTATTTTCCGTCGCATCGCCATCAACTCATCGGCACTGATCATAATCTGATGAGGAAACGCATCTTTTCCGTGCACGGATCTCTTGGTGATGGAGGCGTTTCGCCGGGGTCGTCGGATACGTGTAAGTGACCACGGACCGGACTACCTATCTGTGGCCTTGGTTGAGGGAGCTATGTAGCGACGACGGGCGTATGTGATGCGATACACGGCATTCCAGAGTATACACAGAGTAAAGAGCCTCTCTGCGGGCTGCGTGTGCTTGGCGGTCGTTGTTTGTATACAGGTTCTCCCACGTATCGTATCGTATCGTATCGTATCATATCATTCCTACCAAAGAAGCTGCCAAAGAAGTAGCATCCTGCAGGCACCATTTTCCTATTCCGCTCTAACACGCGATTTGCTCATTCGCTTTGGGTTACAAGATTCTAATCTGCCGGAGGGAGTCATGCGGGTCACGCCCAGCACGCATGAGCAAATCCACGTGCCTCACAGCCTCCTCATCCTTCATCTGGTCTTCCTCTTTGTGGTACTATTGCCGATTGAATAGCGGCCCAAAGGAGACAAGATTTAGGTCTTTGCCGAGAAAAAAAACATTTCAGGAGGATGACAGACATTGTCCCAAGTATTCTGGGGGAGTCGATATAATGTTTCTTGCCCCCCCCCTTTCTCATGACGGAAATCGCGGTCCGAGGCGCTGAGAGAGAGTCATGGCAGAGACATTCGCAATCCACTGTAAAAATGGAGAGGCCTTTTGACAGGACCACCGTTGCCAGCGAGCCAACACCGAAACTATGACATAGGCACCTTTTTGCGCTATTGTAGGGGGGGTTCGTTGAAAGACGGCTCTCTTCTTCTTGGTGTTTACTCTGCACAAGCCTGTTGGATACTGTAGACTAGACTACATGCTTCGTCGACGGAGACGGCATTGACGATACCATCGTAGCCCACTTTGGTGAGTTGTAAAGACGCCAAGCCCTGTCACTGCTACTGGATTTACCCCTCAGCGTCGCTCAACGACCCAAGAATCTCTGGAGGGGCCTTGTCTTTCTCTCGGCTTCCCCTAAACGGGAAGAGTTCTGGAAGCTTTCTGGAAACATTCGATGAGGGGGTGTGTAGAGAAGATGGTGGAGGTGCTGCGGGGCCCATATCAGCTAAGCTTAGCAATTGGAGAAGCAGCCTAGGATTCCTTTGCAGCTTGTCGAACGGAGTCGGTATAGAAGATGTTTTTTTTCTTCTTGCTTGGCATGCAGGAAGCGATACTTGCTCTGGGACAGCATGCACACGCCCCCCTTTTTGGGATCACGCTGAGATCTTTGCACAACAAGGCAAATGGCCCCAAGAACCTAGCCTCTGCAGGTTGGCGAGTCCGCCGTGCCGCAAGTCGGCGCGTTTCTCGCTAAAAAGGAACTCGGTGCCCCCTCGTTCGTTGGAGGAACGCGCTTGTAGATGCTGGTATATACTGTACTTGCTGTAGTTGTAGATGGGATGTTGTCGAGATCCCCCTCTCCCTGCCCAAAAAGGGGGGACTAACCCAAAAGCCCGTGCCGATTATGACGGCCAACTAACAGCTGCTCCATGACTCGAGCCACTGGGACCCATCTGGATGATGACAGGCCAGCAAAGAGCTGTTTTCTAAATGGGTCCTTTTTTTCTCTTCGAAAAAACCTCCCGCTTATAGTTATGCCGCCAGCGAAATACTGCACATGTATTGCCACTAGTAGTAATAATCAAAGCAGCTCGCGGTCCTGCGCCCATCCTGTATGTACGAGACACAGAACGGACGGGCGCAGCGAGTTGTTTCTGCACGCTGAGCTGAGCGGCCGAACCGAACCGACCGACCCTATCGCCGGCCCAGGGCTCGGCTTTTACAGACGTGCCGTTTTGGTGGTGGCCGAGCTGTGAAGGGCTTACTCTACTGGGTTATGGCACTGCAAAGTAATGCTAACCAAATAGCAGCTCAACTTACATACACGTAGTATGAGAGGGAACCAGTCGGCCGACCCTTGTGGCCTATTCGCTATATTATGGCGTGATTATATCAAAACGCAGACACGAGGCAGCATGGCGCTTGTTGCACTTCTTGGGGTCGCACAACCAATGCCTGCTGTGTATCCAGCCACAGGCAGAAAGGGCGTGCCTCCCCTTCTCGTGCTGCTATTCGTACGGCTCGCCGGCCACGAGGGATCTGCAGATGGGCTTTTTTCCCCTTAGTAACAGAAATCTTCTCCGGCAACTTGGTGCGCTTCCGTGACTCCACGAGGAACAAGACGCTCGACGCACATTGCAAGTACCCGTAAGGCGCCTCGCCCTGCCATGGGGTACCTTGACCCTGCGTATCGGGATGTGCTCCCCCAAAGTCCTAGCGGGCGGGAAGGCGACGGCACATGGCTTTTGCTCTTGGCCCTGAGAGTGGAGATTGCGAGGCGCTGCCCCGCTTGGTGGCTTCTTGTCTTGAAGCTGTTTCGTTCTTTCGTAGCACTGCAGAGTTGCCTGTTTATGTTCTTTGGTTACGAATCATGGAACAAAATCTTGAGGCCACAGGAGAGAGGCAGAGAAAATGAGGCTCAGCGGTTGAGTGAGATCCAGACACAAAAAAAAAAAAAAAAAACTGCCGAGTTGCAGTTGCAGCCTCGAGTGACAGAACAAAGCCCTTGGGTCATACCAGTGACGATGGATGATGACCGATGACATAGCGAGGCTGTCTGTGCCCCTACTCGCAAATTACTGCTCCGAACGGCATTGGCTCTACGCAACAGGTACCCAAGAAACAAAGACATGCACAGGCTGTCCAAGACACTGCTAACATTAGTATAGCTAGGCATCCGGCCTCTGTATATGCTTGTCCAAGCAGCCCAGGGCAGCCCGCGAGGCGCATATTGGGTGTTTCCCAGATACCAAAGGATCGCCTCCTCCAACCACCATGCCAGATCCCGTCCCAGGCCTCAGACCTCCTAGCGCCGGGCTTCAACTTGCAAGTGCGCAAGTACCAAAGGAGGTCGCTCGGTTACCGGCCGAGCCTGTGAGTTGTGGCCCCTCCCTGGGAGGTGGCAGTGCCAGACGTGATTACTACTGCCATTTCCCTTCTCGTGGCGTGTTTTAGCCAATCGTTATATTATACACCTGAATTTGCCGCCTTGCCGCAGGGAATTGATTAGGCCTTGCATGGAGCACTCGGGGCTCTCACATGGGCGACTTTCTCCGAATGTTTGGCCATGTCTCAAATTCCTGGGGAACAGAACCCATCATCTCACATGTGCTTGGGGATGTCCGAGCTCCGTACAGTACTATTCTCGGCATTCGCTCACGGCCTCTAACCAGAAACGATATTGCCCAAGTTGCTGCTACGATGTGGTAAGCGGCATACGAGATGCCCGTATGTTTTGTCGAATTGCCGCATTCAGAACACCACAAGATGCCAAACCGGAGGGATATCCCACTTTCCTCCCCTAGCTAGCTCTTGGTCTCCAGATCAGCCTTGTCGAGATCATTAATTTGCATACGGCAGCAATTGCTGACAGCAAAGAGACGGCATTCATGACGATGATGATGCTGATGACCACCTTTGGAAGGGGGGTATTCCTAAACCTCATACCCAATACCCGAAAAAAGCGCCAGCAAGCATATCCGTCTCCATCCCATGCCTCCGGTGACCATCCCAGCACACAAACCATGCTGCCTCCGAAATGATCATCACGGCAACATACTTGTAAGCAAAAAAAAATAAATAAGTGTGTGTGTGAGTGTGTGTAAATCGCGTGCTTTTCCCTTCCCTTGCATCTACAGTTTCGGGTAAGCCTCCGAGCTTAGCCCACCCCAAAGCCGCGATGGAAGACGCGAAAGAGCGAAGCCACGGGAAGAAGCGTGAGATGAAATGAAAAGAAGCAAGTTTAAAAAAGAAAGTAGACTAGAGCCAAAAAGAGAAAAAAACCTCATTCAACGAATCAATGTGTCCCATTCGTAAAACACACGAATCAGCAGCTAGAGATTCAGCCATCCCGATCTACGATGGCGCTACTTCTTACCAGGAGGGTCCCATTTCTTCTCTCTCTCTCTCTCTATTTCCTACAGCAATACCGATGTCCGAACCGTCATCAGTCCCTTTGGGCCCCAGTCTTTTTTTTCCCTTCTTTAAACCTGTCCCTTGAAACCTTGTGTGTAGTAAGTAGCGCGCGCTCCCCCTCGAGGATGTTTGGAAAAACGCCATGTAAAGCGAGATCACAAATCACTATACATGAGCCATCAAGCCAAACGTTGGGGGAGAGAGGCTTGGTGCTAAACTTGCACGGGCTTTACAAAACAATGACCAAGCCCAGGGGCGTTTCGCACGAGACGGTACCGGCGTGTACCTTATCTCACTTACATACACTACCACTGTGCTATATATACAGCCATGGAGGCCATCATCATACAAGTACACCCCCCCGACAGCCCGAATATCCGGGCGTCATTGTAATTTTTTTTTTTCAGCCGCAGGGCAACGCGAAACAGTGAGGTCAAACTTGCCGTTCCCGTAGTCACTCCCCTTTTATTATTGGCCCGAGGCTGGGCAAAGAAGACCCTCGATGACCCGTAGGATGATGATACTTGTAAGGCTGACCCCTCCAAGAACCAGCCTCGCGAGTAGTAAACGCAGCCCTACAAGAGCTTGCATGACTCCCACATCGAGCTAGCTTTGCGTCGTCTTCCTTCGCTTTGAATACCTGATTTGGAACTACCTGCTGCCAACTGCTCCTATAACAATTCGCTACAAAAAAGAAATCGTGAAAATCCCTTCCTTCGTGCAATGTCTTATACGTATACGAATAAAGCTATTTGTGATTCATACAAGCGTGTGTTAAGTTTTGATCCGGAGGCCTATGCGGTTTCGGAGCAGAGCTCCGGGATATTAATTAACCTTGGCGGTACGCAATATAACTTACATGCCCTGGTCTTTGCCACTTACTGCAGGGTACGCCAGGCCAAGCTTTTCTATTTTTTTTTTTTTCCGTCACATCTTATAATTGACAAAAGGACCACGGAGGGGAGTGAACTGAGGCGAAAGGCTCGTTAATTTCCATCGTATACACGTATATACCACTCCTAGTGCATGCTTTCCGTATATCAGCCGTCTATTTTCCTTGACGCCGGCTAGACTAGGTACCTGGTAGGATTCGCCTTTTCCATCAATTAGGGCTTAATATCCGAACCCTGCCGGGGTAAGATTTGAGAGAGACGGAAGATAATAAAAATGGCAAGGCAGGTAGATCTATCAATCCAAAGTGCAAGCAATGAAATTAAAGAAGCTCGGCGATGAATGCTACCCTACCAACGTCACTTGGCCTTGCCGGTTGGACGATCTCGTCTATAGGCCATCCATCCCACGCCAACAACATGCAGGGCCCAAGAACGAAAATTATAGCAGCTCCGCTAATACTTCCTCCGTTGTTAGTTTTCCTTCAGCTCCTGATAGCTCGAGCTGAACCATGGACAAGATGATCCTAGAAAGAAAAACGGCCCCCCTATTACACTCCCTCCCGTATTCCTTTTACAACGCGATTGTTAGCTTTTCAGCACGTAAGCTCTTGTTCTTGCGCTAAGCCATTCAGCTCGGCTTCAGCCCCAACGAAAATCCACCCCACCGAGCAACGCCACGAAGAAGTTTGCCGTATCAGCTATAATAGTAATTATATAATTTTAGGGGGGAAAAGGGGGGTGTTAATATTACTCGTCATCACATCGTATTGGCCACCCAAGACTTTGCAAAAAAAAAAAAAAGGCACCCTCACTCCCCCATAGTTTTGGGTTGGAATCGTCCGGCTAAGCACGTGTAAAATTAACCAAGTGGGCAATTGCCCTACAGCCCAAGCCATGCTCTCAATAACGTGGATATCCGTACCAAGGGAGGGGAAAGAAAACGGCGGTGCGGGGGATGAGCTGCTAGCATTTACTTGCCCAAACAAGGGCCCCACGATTAGTATTCGACGCCTTTATCAGCTTTTAGGAAGCAGAGGGCAGGAAATCAAGTCGCCCGTTTCGGGTCCGAGACAAGCCCCGAAGCCGCGCCGGTCGTGGAGTCTCATCTTGGGCGGTATAGCCTATCGGCTCTGCTTTCCGGTGAATAGACAAGACGTATAGGGCGCAGGACCGAAGATTAACGCCAAGATAATCACGTACCAGTATAAATAATCAGTCATCACTTTCGGCCTTGGCATTGCCACAGGTAGATATTCGCACAAGCCTCATATCGTAGGCGCGAGTACGCCTAATAGGCCATTACCGCTTACCGAGCCCCATCCCGAGTCGGATTGCTGTTCAACGGAGCGAGGCTTGACTTTCAGCCCAAGATGTCATTTCGCAACTCCAAGCCCTGTGGGACCTCGTCTACCATTAGGCGCTGCACTACCATTGAGCACTAGGTTGATAGTATAGGCCGTTGTACTATTAGCAGCTGCGTCCATCTTTTTTTAGGTTGCTGGTGGAGGTGCAAGCAAAACACACACAAACGCAGCTAGGAACAGCGGTCCCAACTCAGTTTGCTCATCTCAGCCTACCGGTAGGCTTACCTATGTCTCTGCTGCCGTTTAGATTTCAGACCGTCGGCGCACAATGGCTCTGTAACGGGTAACTATCGTCAGACAACAGACGGATATCCGCTTACTTATCCAAAGTGTGGATACTTGCCGCCTTTTGTGTCGTTCAACGTGTGAAGTTTTGGATCATCATTTGCGCATCACCAAACTACCTATAACATCTGCCATTGGAGAGAAATCTCCTAGGGTGCAGTAGAAGGAGGATTGAGCGATCGCGATCAATAAAGTCATGGAAGCCTTGCCTTTCGCGTACTAACTCTTTCTTTTCACCCCGTCGAGTCATTCATAGACTTTCAAGGAGGCGTCACTCATTGCTCGCTTGTACACTTTTTGTCTCTACCCAATAATGCAATCCATCCTACCAGGTTTTTTTTTTAAAAAAAAAATGGGAATCAATGAAGCAAGTGAAAACTTGTGCCGTCAACGCAATTAGATGCTTCTTTTCGCTGCACATTAGTAATGGCGCCGCTGCCGCCACCATCGCCAAGCAAGTTCTTGGTGCCCCTTGTAGTCGTGCGTCGTGTCACATTTCGAACGCACCCCTCTAGCTCAGTTCCGACTCGCAAAGGTAGAGAAAAAAAAAAAAAAGACGAAAAGAGCTATTAGTGAAAATGACAAACCACCATTGAGTCGTACCCGCTGGGCCTCGCAGGATGACCCGAGAAGTCGAGAAAGAAAAAACCAGGGCGTGCATGTCCGAACCCGTCCGTCCTGCCGCCTCCTGCCGCTCTCATCCTTCTTTTTATGCTTGAGTCCTTTTTCCTCTTTTGGGAATCAATTGTATAATTCCATAGGCCCCCTTCCTTCTTGAGGAAGCCTGTTGAGACGGCACTTACAAATCATTCCCCCACGACTCGTTTCCCCCAATTGGGATGCATCTCAACAACATCGCCCACTTCATGAGCAGCATATACAACCAGTCACGAGTGCCTACTGCCAGACCCGACCCATACCCGCACCCGAACCCGACAGCTTGGGTCGCCGTTAATTAAGAGGGGGGCCTAACCCTCCGGTCAGTCGAAAAGTATGTATACTAATGCCTCAATGCAGCAATTTTTGAAGGAGACGGAACAGCAACTTCAGAAGCCATGCCCCAGAAGCATGGGCCGACGCTGTGCCGGCGTTACATTCAAGGCGGGAAGATGCTCCATTTTCGCAAAGGATGGAAGGATTGAGGGGCCGTCCTCATCGCTGGGCCCCCTTGGGACTGGAACTCTTTTCTCACCTCCGGAACGGGGACGGCGCGCCCCATCCTCCGTATGAGCATGCCGGCATCTCGTCCAATGCCCAGGTCAAGCGATCTACTCACGAGGAGCCCTGAAGTGAGATGTGACAGCAGTTCAGGCTGGTAGCGTGCGAGATAGGTCGGTGGAAGTGCAAGCTGGTTCTTTGCGCATTTGCACGCCAGCGCAGTTAGTTCATCACTCCCGTCTCGCGTGCGGAGTAATCCCGCATGCGATGTCGCCTGTTGGATCGAAAGCCTCCGCTAGCACAACGTTTCTTCTCCGTTTGGCTGCTGTAGCGTGCGGAGCAGTGCGTGGTAGCGCAATGCCATCCATGGCACGATATACAAGCAGGCATGCTCCGACGAGCAGCCCTACATACGGAGCACCAGCCAACACGTTCGAGGTTACCCTGCATCTGCTCTATATTAGTACGGTGAGCAAACAACTACATGCATGCCGCATCTGTTGGTCCATCAATGACGCAGTAGGTAGTATCGTATGAGGTTCTTTTGTTGGGCTGCTCATTCTCCCCATCTCTCTCATTCCGAATCATAATCGCCTGTCGTCGGACGGCGTGCAGCCGAAGAGGACGTGTATCCAGATTACCTAAACCAGACAGTAGTAATGAGTGCTTCCACTACCAATCCTAGGCAACCCTTACGAGCTCCAAATTTGGATCATGGTGCGTTATAAATGGCTCGTAGGGTCGTTATCGTTAAGCGAGTTTGAGGGAACTAGATCCGCACCAAGCTTGTCTGCTATGCCAAATCGCAAAGCTCGATATGCCCGCCATGGAAGCGAGATCATACTCACACGCCCATACCATACAACCTGCAAAACCCAATTTGAATGGGCTCAAAGGAGATACCGAAAATTGTCCACGTACTTGTAGCATAGCATAGAATGAGGGGCTTTGATGCTACCGCCAAAGGATCCAGGGCTCGCATGAGCCGGAGCGACCCCCAAAATGTCATCTTCATTACCGTAAGGCAAGAAGAGAGGAGCACAAATTATTTCCGGACACAGCTTTCTCCGATGTAAATCCTTCCAGCGGAAATCTCTGCAAGCGAATCCGACGGAAATAAAACAAGGTGGCTCGTGGGCAATCTATTAGATGCTGTTGTATAACGTGACAGGATTTTCCCAAGTTGGTCTTGTTCTACCCCTCGCCGGCCCTGCTGGGTGTACTGCTGGGTATCTTCTTGCGTATGCCCGATGCGGTAGCCTCTGCGCCTCTTGCGTCGGGAATAGCAATGATGATTTCGCCGCTTTTGTTGGTTTGACCCCGACTCCAAAGCAATGTGTTTGAAGGGTTGCAGCCCAGCCCGGCTTTGATAGAGATAACGAATGAAACAGTATACTGTCATCTGAATGTTGGCCATATCCCAGGTAGACAGCTCTCTCTCATACAGTACGCATCGCAAACCGTATACGGCATTGGGCTAGCAAATTGGGCTGTGCTTGAATAAGTCTGAGCAAGGGGCATGCCGCTCTAGACGCTTCCAAAACAGGCAGCAGTTTTATGTTGCAGCAATTCACCGAAACAATTCAGCGAAGCAGCTCTAGTTATGGCGCTGGCCACAGAATCCCACCGCTGAGGTTCCTGCTTAACCCCTGCCTCTCCTCCCTCAAGACCTCTTGTCTCTCCAAGAGACAGTCCATCCTCTTAGCCTGCCATCTGGAAATTAGAACCAGATAGCCGGTTGGAAAGGGAAAGCGAGCTAAGCGAAGCGCTCTTTGCGCGGAAACAAACCAATAGGTGAACGGGCGAGTATCTGCGAAAGTGCCAAGTCGGTCGCTATTCCGCTGGAGCTTCGAATGCTATTAGTGGTGCTCAACTTCAGCCCTGTGGCTGCTGGCCCTACAACAGCCGCGCACTTACAGCCGTATATACGCACTCATGCACCCCCCCTCTTTAGGTGAGAAAAGCGGAAGCCGAGAGACAAAATCGGAAAAGCGAGGGAAACTGTTGTTAGTGGCTGGGAAAAGGGTCTCCACAGCCGTCTAAGCCCAGGAAATGGAGCCAAGGCCGTCAGCCAATCAACCGAGTCTGTCATATATTGGCTCCCTCACACGCCCCGAGGCCCACCGGGAGCAGAAGAGTATACACAACTACAAGTAGGTACTAGTACAGCTCGGGAGGGGAGGGCCAAGGGGAGTACGAAGTACTTGCTTGTACCAACTCAAGTTAGCAAGAGCAGCGATATTGCCTGCTAGCTCATGTACGTGTGATCTATCTGTCGTAGGCACGAGCTCGAGTCTCCATCGTGCAAAGCCCTACAGCAGGGCTGCTTTAACTCGATTGGGTGAGAGAATTGGCCTAACCCTCATCCGCGCAGATTCGCCCCTCTCATCTAGTTGGAGCATGCTTGGAGGGGCTGAAGCCAGGGAGCCGCGGCGAGGGACCTATCAGCGAGCTCCACCCCCAGGCTCGGACCCGAGGTATTCTCGTCCACATCCTTTGTCCGCATAGATCGGCCTAGGGCTTCATCCTTGCGTGCGGTTAGTGTGCCCAGCCAGCTGAACTATTGTTTGGGTAGGAGTAAAAGCTTCCTAGAAGAAGTCATCACGGCAAGCCAAGGGGGTAGAAGAGAAACACAAGGCATACGCACAACGCAGCGAATGAGAAACAGAGCAGGGAGCCACATGACCGCCATCTCCTGCGCCAAAATCATCCTCCCCAAAGCGCCCAGCCGAGATTGGTACTGTCTTACTCACCCTCCTTACTGCCGCCCCTTTGCTGATAGCTCAACGCCGTACAACACGTTATTTCATAGTGCGCGCGCACATGCGGCCAAATTCTCCGTCGAAATCCTTAAATTCAACCTCAGCTCGGCCCTAGGGAGCCTGGGCAAGGGCGGCAGTCTGGGAGACTCCGTCGACTTTAAACCGTTTATGGCATGAAGCTCATGCCGCTTTGGGCCCCCTTCTCCGCAAATTCGCCTCGCTGCTTATCAATAGGCTTAGGTGTAAGTTGGTAGGGCAGACGGTCAGAATACTCGTACCCAACTCTGTCTCAGCTCACCATTTGATGCGAGTCAAGATCCAGTCGCGGTGGCAAACTTTTGCGAGCCGCAATGCCATCACCATGCCTCAAATCCGACCTGGTTGTTGCAGCCATCCGCCAGGACGGCAGACGCACTGCGCAATTGCCTGCATCTCGTCCTATGCAGGCAGGGAACTTGTCAAGAAGCTTGTTAGTCCGCCACGCAAGAACCTAAGCCACGCGCACCGAAAGTGCATAACCGCCTCTATGCCTGGAATGGGATAATATCCCGGGCTGCATTGTTATCAAACTCCTTGAACAAGCTGGACATGTCTTTCTGTTAATAAAAGATGACCAAAACAAGTTGCCGAGAGCCTAAATCTGGCTCAAGTACTTACTGCAAAGCTGCCCAGCTCCTTTGCAGATACTGTAGCGTCATCAAACGACAAGCCCAGTCTCACTAGCGATAGCTGGCGAAGTAGTAATTCTTGCGCCCGCCGCTCTGCGTCTTCACCGCTGCCAGACGTCTTCCCTCAACGTGTACTTGTGGTTCAATGGTGGTGCGACAATGGTTCGATGCGTGATGGCAGTTGCAAATATGAGTTGACCTGACCTTTGCCCGCAGGGTGTGCAGCGCTCGCCTTGCCCTTCCAACTGCGCTCCATGTCTCATCTCTCAGACTTCGGCCGCCCGCAGTAGGACCGACGTACACAGAGTCCCAGCAGACCGAGACTAAGATCTTCAGGGGGGGTATCTTGCATCGGAAGGGATACAGCAGGCGATCTGACGCTAGGCAATCCGATTCTCTGCATTGTGCTCCGTACCAGGAAAAATAGAAAGAGACGACGCATAACCCAGTCCCAAGGGCCAAGGGATTTTGCTAGCCATGGCATTTCCGCACTCTAAACATGCCAATGCTAAGCGATCGGAGAAGATGTACACTTGAAGATGCACCCTCCGTCCTACGCCCCCACATACTTCGGACCGCATGGGGCTTATCATTCTCTTCCCAACCAATTTTCGATGCCCACCTGAAGCCCGTAGTTGACGGGGCTATGGGAGCTCCTCAAGGATTATTTTAGCAACACACACATTATGTGGGGAACCCCAAACTTCATATCGGCATTGGTATCCTTTTTGCTCCTATTAATCATGGGCATGATTCTCTCAAGTTGCCTGTATTGGCTTAGTTCCCAAACGAATCGACAGACGGCCGTCTAGAATGCTTCTAGCGCTCCTCGCTAAGCCGTATGCCATCTAGCCTGCCCATCGGGTTTGCCAGATAACCGGGCCATGCTGTCATTCTTCGCCCGCTGTCGTCACGGCTGTCTTGACTTTTGCGTCCTAGTTGCCACTTGAAACGCGGTCCCTTCCGCGAATCCTCTGTGCCATGTCGCATATACTTGTACTTGTAGGGCACATGTGCTTGGCAGCTCGCTTTTAAATGTATCCGAGGGTGGAGTAGCATTCTATCCTTTTGCACTCGACAATCTATACTCCATTTGCAAGTAGTCTCGTCAAGATGCTGGTGCAACGGGTTTCCGATGATCTCATGACCAACACCACCACCGGTCGTTCATTTGTCGAAAAAAGGCCATTCGCCGCTTTGCCGGACTCGTGATAGCCGCTCGCCTTTCATCTGAAGCAGAAGAATAACATGTCTCAGCCGCCATCTTGCCCTAATCTAACCCAGGTGTTCCCGGATAAATCATATAGAGCTGGCGGCGGGGGGGCGGCACACCTGCGCCGGCAGTTGACACGGCGTGCACCCGTGGCGGCGGCTTTCAAATCGGTCGTCGGAGCACGGGACCCTCTTTTTATTGTCTTCGGACCGTGAATGCATACGAGTGTGCGAATAGGAAGCGGCCGTTGACATCGAAAACGGGGCCTTTGCGTCAGGCGGCTCCAGTGTTTTCCCTTTGGCTCCCAAGATAGAGCCTGTTCCTGAGAGCTGTGGACCAGGCTACGGGGACCTCGACGACATCCCAGTCGCCGACCTCCCAAAACACTTCATGAGATTTACATTTTGTATTGCATCTTTGAGTTCACATTTCCGGGGCTTCGCGATGTAAGACGCGGCGCGCTCCCAGCCCAAGTCCACAATCATGATTATTCTTTGCGGGCGCCTCTGGACTCCATCGGCGTGTGCACTGACTAGGCGTGCGAGCAGCATTCGAGGCGTTGCATATCTCAGCAACATGGAGCAATATGCTAACGTTGCCATACTGGGCGGGCCGTGGCTGTTGCGGGTCCTGCGTGCTCTCCTCGTTGCGCATCCCCTGGATTTTAGCATCAACAAGGGGCATGCTTTTCTGGCAGACCTTCTCACAGCCCTACGGACAGAGCTGTGACACAGGAGGCGCACGCACGTTTCTGGTGGTGGGGAAGCGTAAATGATAGTTCGCGCCACTTTTCTGAGTCTCCGAGAGCTGCCAGGGAACCAAACCGCTCCCTTGGTGCATCTTGTTTCCTTAATGATACCATGCCGCATAATCGCCCGGGGCACCGGCCTATCCGGTCTTTCATCTCGACGCTTGTCGTCTTAGCCGCAAAAGGAACAATCTCATTTCACAGACAGGAATTAAATCCAAAAAGATGTGATGCGTCGCTTTGCTCGACACGTCCTGACTCAAGAGCTCTCCACATGCTTCCGCTCTAAGAGGACGCCGCGAGGAAATATCCTGCCTCCCTTCGTCCGGTCGTCCGAAAGAAAAAAAAAATCATTCCAGCAGATGGTGAATCATTCAAGCAAGAACCGGCATCTATTTGCTTAGCCGAAAGAGTTACACGCAGGGCACCACATACCGTTAATGATTAGCGTGTCTTTCAGCCTTGTGAATCGCTCTGTCTTGGTGCAAGCTAACCTTGATATGGCAATTGAACCAATCTTGGCTCTCCAACAGCCCGACAATGGACTGCAGGCTTCTGGAAGCTCAAGCGGAAATCTCGGCCGTGTTCTGTAAGTGCTTATGTTGAACAAGTCTGCTGCTCTCGGAGACTTTTCTTTCTAGATAGATTGATGATGAGACTACTGCGAGGTAGTAGTAGCCGGAGATCTCGGTCGGCTCCAGCTGTTGGCGTCAACAGACTCGCATGGCGGCAGCTTACCTGAGGGCGTCGTATGCTACCTAACCAGGTGAACGATGCCGTCTACATTCGCGTATTCGTAGCAAAAGGCCGGTAATGGCTCTGTAACTGGGTCTCAAGGTCTTTCGCATTACGAAGCCTTGTATTCCTTGTCAGCGTTTTGAACAAACAGACTTGGCGCAACGAGCGACTCTTTGTAGGTTGTGTCCCATCTCCCGTCCCCCTCTTACTCGGTATGAATAGAGGCGAGTTCCTTCTCAATATGCCCAATGTTAGTAGTATATAGCATTGGACACTGCATGTAGACCTAACAACGCAGAGTTGCTTCTGCAACAAGTACTGTAACTGACTGCTGCGGCTTAGCTGCCGCCTCGGCACCGCGACAAACTAGCGCGGCTAGTGCTGTAAGCTAAGTGAGTCTATTCCCAAGAGCTCTCTGCGTTTGTGAAGCGACTTTGAGTGGGTCACTGCCCGTAGTGCCATTGAGACTGCCAAGGTTGACGGAACAATCCGTCCCCCTTTCTTTTCTCCCTCGCTTCCTCGACTCATGCCTCCGACGGATCGCTGCAACGGCCGAGGATTCAGGCCGCTCCATTGATCTCGCTGTTAAGGAAGCCGCAGCAACAAATTGGCATACAGCTAGACGTAAAGCGTGTCATGTATCGACTTTTTTTTTTCTCGCAAAAAAACGGACTTCATCGGACGTATCATAGCACCCCCCCCTTGTCACCTGCTCTCTTGATGTTGGCTGGGAGAGTCATGAAGCGTCAAGTAATTTCACTCTTCATATGCTATCATATCGAGTGCGGTCCGGCGCCTGTTGAGCCTTCTTTTGGCGGGGAAAGTTGCCCTAGCCAGCCTCGTCCCACCTTTTGCCTCGTTGGCGAATATAGCGATGAAAATGGGCGATGGGCATTCGAGGAACGATTGGCCAAACATGGGATTAGGCACATGGCCCTGCTGCCTCTTGTAAGGCTGAGTGACGATTGGCCGACTTGCATGCATCGTTCGTCAATGCCGCATGGCAAGGCATTGCCCTGCTTATCCCGCCTAAGCGAGTGGTGGCCCAGGTTACATAGGTGTTTGCCATCGTCTCGTATTCCCCAAAGAGTATGACACGGCCTGTAGCCTAAGCCTCACAGTGGACGATTGGCCGTTGGGCTCTCTCTACTTCACCTCGCTAGTTGTTGTTTCCGCAAAGCAACTGTGCCAGCTGTTGTTATGAGGAAATCTGTCTAATGCCTTGAATTGCCGACTCTACATCCCGTGTATGCTGAATGGGCTAGTGCCCCCCTTCGAGCGTCAGCTAGCGGATGATCCGATCAGCAGCTTGAATGGTCCGTACTGGAACTGTTGAGACTGGCAGTTGTGTAGGTTCAGTTAGCGGTTCTGGGAAGCACCGCCTGGGAATGCAAATATATCAAAACACGAGGGGCCAGCTTTCGTGTGAAGAAATGCCTACATGATTCCGTCCGCTGCAGCTCGAAACTGCTGAGCCACGCTGTACACAAACACCAGGACCAACGAGGCTTTCAATGGTGCTCAGTACGCCCAGAACTGCATATGGTGGTGGGGAAGTGGCCTTGAAGCAGGCTCTGCCGTCTTTGTCACGTGACAGAAAATCCTTACCTTTTCATCGGTACAAGTACGGTTGTACATGGACACCGGAAAGTCGTTCACACCAGCTCCTCATGTACATCTTGACCGTCGTTTTCACGGTTGGCCTGATCTCGACTTTTTGGCGGGTAATTGCGAGATGCAGTGTGAATAGGGAAGTGGTGCTCACGCCTGAATGGCCCTAGCCCAGATACAGTACGATACTCCTTTGGCGCCAGTAGCTGCTTGGCTTTGTTGACTACTCGATCAAATCCAGCGTTATGATCTCTTGAAATTGTGGAGCAGTATAGTTGCATATCAGGTCCCTTCTCCTTCGTCAGACGAGCTGAGCGGTGTGATGGCTGACGAACAACGAACAACAAGGCTGGTGATCTGGCCAAGCAGTAAATCTGCAGCATTCGCCATAGTCCGTGGGTCGGATCCGGCGACTGGCAAAGCGGTCGAAATCCACAACTGATCAGCCAAGTGTTCTTGGGTGGGTTAGTATTAGTCCTTTACGCCAGCTAGTAAGGAATGGGCTGCAAGGATAGATAGAGCTAGCACTTAAAGGCCACCGGGGAACTGCTGTCCTCCACGGAAAATCGTCGTCGGTGCTCACGCTGCAGATTGCATGGATGATGACAAGTGGCGTTGCCCTTGCCAAGTGATTAAGTAACGAGCTGAGCTTTGGGCTAGAGTTGGGGCGATTCAGCCCTCCAAGGAGTAGAAGTGCTCATGCGTAGGCGGACCGGTAGGGCGCAGACACCATTATACGTTTCTGGGTGGACAGCGGAATCTGTTGCGTGGAACTGCAGGCCTACTCGGCTCCGCCCAGCTGAAGGTATGCGCGGCTTGACAGGTTGCTTGATTACTTACACCATTAGGAGCAGCGCGGAATTTCGACGCGCCTTTGCAAGCCACAAAAGCGCTGAGAGCAAGGATCTTGTTTCTATGTCGATTTAGGTCCACGGAGATTGCGACGGACGCGATCCGGAATGTCGGAGCTGAGAGCCAGCACGGCACCGGATTCTCGACGGAATCAATCGAGGCGAACCACGGAGAGTACTGCTGAAGGAGTTAGTTTGGAGCAGGCAAGAAATTGCGTATGAGCGGGAACAAAGATTTCAACGCTCAACGTACAGAGGCATCTGCAAACGGTAATGCAGCATACACAATCAAATATGCCTTGGGGGAGAAATTGTACTCGTAGTCTAGATACTGGTGGTAGCAGCTGTGGCGCGGCGTCGTTGATGTGGAGTTTTGATAGGAAGTTGCTCTTTCTCGGCTTGTGCAGCATTTAGGGTACATCTTGCGCTACCTAGGTATCGCTGACAACCAAATTTGCCTGTTGCAGGTAGCAAGATCCTAGAATTAGCGTAGACCAAGACGCCATCAGGCGGTACCCAGTACACACGAAGCCGGCAATCAGGAAAGCATGGCAAGTACCTTGGCTCTCGGTGCCTCAGGCGATTCGCCCTCATCTCATAGGCCTCCTTTGCCTTGAGCCATCTTCGCCTTGAGTGTCTCCTACTCCAAACAAGCATCTCCAATCTCGACAAACCTTTTGCGTGCCGCTGCAATCCTGCATCTCCACCACCTGCCATAGCAGCCGCGCACCTCGCCTTGCATTGGCCTGGCGCAAGCGGTACCGAGTGCCGGCCAAGCTGTCGAGTAATACAGCCCAGGCGGCTAGCCGTTGGCGCTGGACTACCTGCTACTACTGGATAGTCGCTGGCACTACTGCTATGCTTCACGTCAGGCTTGAAGCGTAGAGAGCAACGATCTCCCGCAGATCAGCACGACACCTGGTTCGCGGCGGCCACCGCTAACGTCAGAGTTGGTTGCGATGCTGGTTAGTATGAGCAATGGGCTGTAGCCAGTGCGAATGTGCTGCTATCATTGCCCAACGGCACGCCTGAAACATCATCTCCTGCTGACTTGTACTGCTAGGTCCTCTCACTCTCGCTGGATACGCCATCCCACTGCCTCCAAAGAGAGTCCTTACAGTATTCTTGGCAGGAAAGTTACTAAGCGGCTAACCCTGGATCTCGAGCTGGGCACACAAGGTGTTGGCGCCAGAAGTCCCGCGGCTGCGTCGTCATTCTTGTGCATACACTGCCTTGGACAAGGAGGAAGCGTGTATGTCATGTAAGAGGCATCCATACCTGGGCTTCTGCAGCGCAGGGCTGCCAAAGCAGAGCCAGAGCCGGAGCCCTACACCCCTCCCTCCGACTGCTGCTCCTACCAGTATATACCTACTAGCCGCAGGAATGTGTTCTTTTCCGCTTCGGCCCTGGAATTGCTGCCATTGGTTTAGTCTTCATCGACTCACAGGCCGAACGATCGCCGAGCGATCCTCGAGCTGCTACTCCCCCGTTCTGCCGTTCCGTTGCCAGGGGCCCGGAAAGTGCTGCTCCCATATGGACACTGGTGGCCACTTTTGGCGAGCTGCTGTCGTTCCGCCGTACGGACGGAGCAGAGCGCGTGTGTGGCGTATGTACAAGCACAAAGAGTGCTCGCAGTAGGGATAGGAGAGATTGAACACAATAGAGTGGGAAGACGGACATACGGATGGGAGACGAGTGGAGCGACTGCAAGCCAGCCAGCATATCCAGCTTCCGGCATCATCAGTTTGCCAACACCCAGGGCCGCGGAGCTCACTTCGACCTGAGATGGATGTTGCCTGGCTACCTTAATTGCTTAGCGCTGCCTTGGCCCTCGTCCACTCGTCTCTCGCCCAGCCCTGTCTAAAAAAGAGGCGCTCTCCACTGGCGGGATCAATGGCCTTGTCTATATGCACACCACCGTGCCGGTCCCTGCCCGCATCATCCACGCCTCTACACCCCCTCCCCGGCAGCATTCTCAGACGGCGTCAGTGCTGGCCCTACAGCCCAGCGCTGAGCATACGCCCCCTCTCCCCAGCCAGAAAAGGGCCATAGGGCACTAAGACAGGGCTGCCCACGCGCATCCCGTGTCGCTACTTGGCTTGTACGACGGTGCTAGAGCAGCCGCACCCATGGGCCGCTGGTCCCTAAGCCTTCCTATGTACCCGTATGTACACGCCGGCAGCTTGGAGAGGGGGCAGCTCGCAGTCCAATTCCATCGCACCTCGCAAGTCAACCGATCCTCTGGGAACGCCTTTCGTTAGTTGGCTTCTGCCGCTGCTTCTGCTACTGGGCAGTACATACTGTAGTCATGCCACATGCTCCTTGTATCTCGGCCCTTGCTGCTGGTGTATTATGTCCCCAAGGGAATACTGCCTGTGGGTAGAAACATGGAATACGCCCCCCTCCCTTCTCTCTGTTTTCTCCGCTCTGCTCTAATAAGGGTTGGCGCATCTCGCTCTTTTGCTGGCTTCTGACATACATTATTCGGTACCAGGCGTATGCTATGATGGTAGTAGGAACTGCTCACGGCTTGTTCGTCTCCCCAGCTGATGGCTGAACCAATGTGGCTCTGCATTGCCATCGGCTCGTCGATTATAGGAAGGGGTAGGCAGAAAAAAAAAAAAGGCGCGACAGGGCAAAGAGATAGGCTACTTTTGGACACAAGAAACAAATGGCGACCCATACTCCCACACGGCGCCCCTTGTCCAACCAAATCCCCGGCTCTGCTCTGGCCAAACGACCACCCGCGCACTAACAGGATTAGCACTTGTTGGAGAGGGCCATCTCATGCTGGTCGCTTTGTGGTCTCGACACGCCCCTGGCGCTGCCCTCTTCTCACCCTTCCTATTCCCACACCCGCTCTCTTTCTCTCTCTTCTCTCGCTGGGTCGAGCAGCGGGACTAAGCTTTGATATTCTCTTTTGGTTTCCCGCTTCTCGCCCCTACATTAAAGCCTTCTGAACCTCCCACATGTTATAATTCGAGGACATCCCATGTCTTTGGTCACCTCAACTTGCCTCTAGTGGCTTCGTGTATCATTCTTCGAGCCCTTGTTCTCCAATCCTATTCGTCTTCCAACACTTTTGCCTCCTTCTATGGACCTATTTTTGCTGCCCCGTTCAGCTACCATTCCAAACCACGCTCACCTACGTACCTGCAGTACGCACTGCCTTGGAAGACCTTGCGGCCCCTAGAGCTGGACTTGGACAAACGCCAAAAAATAGAAGGCCAAGAAAAAAAAAAAAAAAAAAAAAAAAACCTCCGAATTCATTGCCACCCACGCAGCTCTGCCCTCCTTCGCCTACAGCGACACGTAACGGCGGATCATCGTTGCCGCAGCTGAAGCAGCGGGCTTGCGTTCTCACTGGCGCATTGACTCCGTCGGCTATCATCAATTTCCATGACTCGAATGGGCGTGTAACGGCAAACACCTCTTCACGTTTTCCACATCAAAAGGCCCACCTCGGCCTCTGCTTCACCTCTCAACAGCACCTCACCTCCAACTTCAAATACTCGCAATTCCCTTCCTCACCTCGCGACAATGGCCTTTCCCCCGCAGTATCGAGAGGCTCCTCCTGCTCTGCCGAGCATCATCGTGCCTGGATCCGGCGCCAATCGATACAGAGACGACCTCACCTTCTCAAGAAGTCCGGCAATGGCCATTCCTGGCATGGATACACGAGACGACGTGCCCCCTCCGCTGCCCCCTCCAAAGGTGCTTCCCTTTGGCGACGCCCCCACGCAATACCGTGACGACTCAAAAGACAAGAAAGCGTATTCTCGTGGCTCGTCTTTCGCCAGCCGCTCGTCCCTGGCAAGTGGTTACGGCAGCATGAGCCCTTGTCACCTGGATGAGCGACCGGGCTACAGGAGAAGAGAAGATGGAAGCATCAACAGCGATGAGGGCTATGCTAGCTATGCTTCAACAGAGAGGTGCGCAATTCTTGCAGGTCGCAACTGGGTTTGAAAAGAATAAAGCAATGCTAATTTGTTGACAATGGCAGATCCCGCGATTCCATCCCCACCGAGCCATTTGGACTTCACCATAACAGATTCCAGTTCCAATCAGCAGCTGATATCCACGGCGACAGCATGAAGAGTCTGCTGACTCCCATCCGCACGCTGGAGAGGTCGCCTCCGCACTCTCTTCTCACCAACTCCATGAGTGACATCGCTCGAGGGCTTCAGAACGAAGGCCGATTCGCTCCCAGCTTCAGCAACCTACCCATCCAGCTCCCCATCCACAGCCGCCCACCCTTTGAGTCCCAACCCCGAGACTCACCCACCTTTTCCGCCGTCTCCCCCCTCTCTACGCCATTCTACCGATCCCCAATTGACCGCCGCTCGCCCTATGACAGCTCAGAACCCGACCGCTCGCCCCGAGGCAGATCACGGCGGAACAACAGCGACGATGCCACCTCTACCCAGGGCAGCTTTGCCGACGACATGGACATGGAGGAGACGTCGTCATTGAAGAGGCTGCACATTGAAGATGCGTACGCAAGTGCCGGACAGAAGCGACGGGCAGCCAGCCCTGCGTCGGACGACCTTGGCCTCCACATGATTCCTGGCCAGGGCGCCTCTCGCGGCTCCCCCACCCCTCGCCTATCGACGGGCGCCCAAACCGCGACGTCCATTCTCTCCAGCGCGCCTTCGCGACCCGGCTTCCTCATGTCTTCCATTTCCATCCCCTCTACAACTACCGCCAGCTGCTCCTTCGGCCACCGCTCCCCCGGCGGGGTCTCACCCGGGGCCCTCTCTCCCACATCATGCACCTCTCCATACAACACGCCCGCATCTCTCAACCCAAGCCCCAAGACGTCAGTTGCCAGCAGGGCATCTCTGCACTGCCGGACCACGTCAGGCGCCGGCCCACGGAAGCTCGCCGAGATGGCCAAGCCCGCCGGAGCCAAGTTCCAGGGGTTCTACATGTGCGAATGCTGTCCCAAGAAGCCCAAGAAGTTTGAGACAGCTGAAGAGCTCAGGTACGTAATTAGTCGCATTCTAGTTCTTTTTTTATAGATGGCGCCCCAGTTTTTCCCGCTTGGTCAATTTTCAGTGGATGCTGACTCATCCATCTAGTGCTCACGAAGCCGAAAAGCAGTATGAGTGTAGCTTCTGTGGCAACAGATTCAAGAACAAGAACGAGGCCGAGCGACACCAGAACTCGCTTCACGTGCGCCGCCATTCATGGTCGTGCTCTGCGCTGTCTGGCTACAATCGGGCGTTCCACGAATCGACGACGCATCCCGGCGAGGCCGATGCATGCGGCTACTGCGGGGAGGAGTTCCCTCGCTCGGGACTTGGAGCGAGAGCCGGCTTACTGAACGGAGGGATCCAGGCAAGGCACGCCACTGACCAGGACTGGGAAGAGCGCATTCGACACCTACAGGAGCAGCACAAGTTCAGGGAGTGCAACTCTTCCAAGAAGTTCTACAGGGCCGACCACTTCCGGCAGCATCTCAAGCACAGTCACGCTGGCACCAGCGGCAAGTGGACTAACATGCTGGAGAATGCTTGTCTGATGGAAGAGGACCCTTCCCCCAGGTGAAGGAAAAAGAAATAAAAAAGAAATAAAAAAACTATAAAAAAAATAGAAGGGATTCTGGCTCTGGAAAGCTGCAGTCGAAGCGCTGCAGGGATCGGCCATAGGCGCGGCTGCCAGTCTACAAAGGCCCGCCACACACGAAAAGTTTCAATCAACTATTTCTGTATGAAGACGGCATGGCTATTTGTTTTTGTTATTTCTATTTGTTTTGTGTTAAAAAGAATACCCGCTCCAGAAGGCGACATAGTGGAGCTCTGCATTGCATTGCCAGTCAAATAAATGATTTTCATATTGGCCGAGAATTTTTTTTTTACTACATTATCGTTCCTTTTGTCTTTAACGACCTTACGACGAACAATTGATTCATAAATGGGCGTTTTGGTGTTGAACCACAAAAAAGAAAAAAAAAGAAGAAAAAAATAAGCAGGGCGCGCACAGGTATTTCGTGGGCTCGGCTTTTGGGAGACGGAGGCTTATGATGACTGATGCGCGAGAGAGCTCGCGTGGGTGAGTCGATAGTACAAGGGTGTATTATGCTTTGTTGGAAAGAGAATGTTGTCACTTTTGGGATGTCCAGAGAGCTGGCCAAACACTGGGGAGTGATTCCAAATGCAAACATCAAACCCGCACGCCTGTGTCCTGCTCATGGACAGCTATTATGGTCAGGACACACTTGTGCCATCCCTGAGAAGGGCCTCACGGAGGAGGGAGGGCCATTGCATGTCTGGATCCAGGCCAGGCTGACAGACTACTGCGCGAAGCTGGGATGCACAGAACTTCTAGGGTCTTAGGGCATGCATCCCACGGGTGAGACGTGTACTTGCACCTGTACCGCCGAATTCGGCGATGAGAGGCAGCTCCCCATGTCAGCAGCTCCCAGTAAGACGGACTCGCCAGAGGATTCAGGATCTCTTTTTCCACGTCTCTCGTCGTACCGCTGTCCTTTGTATTGCTACTATGCTACTACCTATTACTATAGCACTACTCCTGCCCGAGTTTAGGCTAGCTGAATCTCGGAAAGCTCATCCGGAGACACAACAGATATTGATGATACCATTACCTCCTCGTCCTCGTCTCAAAGTGCAGGTGTCCAGAGACCAGGGTTCAAAGGGACTGCGTTGGCGTTGTGGATGCGATGGGATCGACAAGGCCAATTCTGAAACAAACTCACATGCGGTCCACGGCGTGGAAGTCGACCCTCTCGCAGAAGCTGTATGACGATGAAAACGTTTGATTCAATCACAATCACAGCAGAATACGCCATTCCTGTGCAGCATACCGTTCTTGGGTCTTTGATGAGGCGCACAGATACGCTGTGGTGTGGTGTTTCAGGCAAGGGACAGCAGACCATTTGGGGACGGACTGGCAGGGCTCTCTAGCCCGTCGCAAATCACGCCTGTGCAAAATCCAGGCTAGATTGGGCGCCCCAATACGCAAAAACTGGCTGACGATGAACGTGGGCTTGGTTAGGCTGCAGCCGTGAGACCCTGGTCCCAGATACATGGCACGGGCTGGTCCAAAAGGTCCAAAAGGCCTAACGCAGCTTGTGCAAGGTGGAAGGACAGCAGATGCTCAGCCAGCCGTGGTGTGACGGTGACAGCGGACGAGAGAGGCCCTGCTGACATACAGAACGAAGCCTTGCTCTGTTTTGTAAAAGACGCTCCTGGAGTTTGGGGATATTTGTTGGATTATTCTGAAAGTGGTGCTGCTATCATGCGTGAGAAGGAGAGGGCAGTGGAAATTTAAGGCAATGTTCCTTTTATTTCCTCTACTATGCACTCTTTTTTTTTATTTCATTTCTGGTGGCGCTTTCTTTTTACCTGCCAAGGGCGTGTATGACAAATGGGTGTGACAAGGTTTCAAAGGGCTTTGCGCATACAACTCTTTCGGCTGCAAACGATCCGACTACGAAATTGGACAAGAAAGAGGCGAAAATAAATGAACTTTTTTTTTTTTTTTTTTTTTTTTTTTCCCCTTTTTGGACAAAGAAATTGAAAAGTAGAGGGAGAGAGGCTGGAATTTAATCCATGTAGACAGACTATACAGACAGACATAGCCTTGGGAAAGCGTATTCGAGGCAATGCCATTTACAAATGGTAACATGATTGATATAAACTTGGAATATGTTTTCTGTTTAATGATGTTTGTCCCTTTTGCCTTTTTTCAAGCTGTAATCAATGCCTTTTTTTTATGCTTTCTTCAAACTGTAATGAGGATAAGTGAGTGTGGAGTGTGCTGTATGGATTTGATGGTCAATGGCTTTATGATGTGCATATCCTGGTTTCTAATTTATGCAACGTTCTACTTAATATGTAAAACGCCCTTTTACGGCAATGGGTGATAACGGTGAAGTACACACGACGGAGCCATGCCATCATCTTTTGGTGCTGGTGTCGCGTGGAGTTAACAAAAGAGGAAGGGCTGTTTTGTACATTAGCCTTGTTACCGCCTCGGTGTTTGCAACTCATTGTGATTGGAGAACATACCGCCCCCTGTCTCTTGGTTTTATTGCTTTTGCTTACCTGCTGAGGAGAGCATCTAGATTCAGTGAGGGGAAGGGGGAAGCAGTGAGACGAAATGAAACGAGAATAGATCTAGACGAGGATGATAATGATGACATTGGCTTGGCCAACATTAGACACACTTACTTTTCGGAAAACAAAAGTAGAATTACATAAAAAAATGGACGCTGAAGGAGAAAGATGATGAAATAGGAGAGTAGGGGGTTAGATCGCCAAGGTACTACTGCGTAGTTACATGCTTGGCATGTGGTGAGATGGCGAGAACAGAATATGATGAGTGACAACTGAGGCAGTCTACGGAGGCTGGAAGAGCAGCTCCGGAGCGGAACTTGCCGTTGGAAGAGATGGAATGGGATACCGATTAGATGGGATGCCGAGAGACAGTCAAAGCCATGTTTATTGGAGACGTGATCGTGGGGGCATGCTGTTTAGTTGCCGGTGTCCATTGGTATTACAAGGGTTTGTGTGAAGATTATGCGCTTATTTACGTATACGTCTATATATGCATGAGATTTATAAAGGATGATTCAAGACAATGGTGGATACCAGCAGCCTTGTTCCGTACGGAGAGGGAGAAGAGCTGGCATGGTGTATCGTTTATCGCATGTCAGATCAGCAATACTGGAATCAGGACGGGGGATGGGAGTGGAATCCAGAGACGAGGAACAAGGTTCAATTCAAGGCTGGCACCGGTTAAATAGCATACGCGATTGAGGCGCACTTATAGCTGTATCTTGGCATATATATCCGTGACAGGTGCATTTGGAATACCGCGCTGGTGCGTCCTGCTCGAGGCCGAAAGAGGAAATAACAACCACCCTGCTGGTAACAGAAGGGGGAGGGGCTTGTGAGAAGATGTGTAAAACGATGCATGATGAACCGGACGCGAGTCGATTGCGGCATCAGCTCAGCTCAGCTGTACAAGCCCCATCAATAAGGGGCGTTTTGTTTACTTCTTTCGGCTCGGCTTTCGAGATGATAGCAACAATGAGAGCACATTAAAATAGAAACACATACAAGTCATGAGGCTATCTAGGACAACCTAGGTATGACTAGGACTAGGACTAACAGCAATGGTGCTGGCCCGTGAGCTACTAAATGATGATATGCTTACTTTGTACGTTTAATGCTAGTTTCTCTCAAGTAACAGCTTTTTGCTTTGAAACCCGGGGCCGGGTTGCTAGTGCCGTAGGCGAAAATACGTGTATATGTGCCCTAATTCGCGGAATGCGCCGAAGATTATAGTTCTTTGTTGCTTTCGACGGACTATTTTTCTCCTTGATACCTATAATATGGGGGGGCATCCGGGATACCCACCTGGCTGTTAACGGAGACCGGGTGAGATGGAAATGGAGATGGCGGAAAGGGGGGGGGGTTGTTGCGCCCTACGTCAAGCCCTGAGTGGCAGCGATATGCAAGCGCCGATTTTTTGGATTCGATGCTAAAACCCACGGCAGCGGCTTGGCAATATAGTTGTGATGTGTGGAGTGCCAAGAGCGCCTATTTGCTTGACTATCTTACAGGTTTAGTAAGGGGTCAGGAGGGCAAATAGGCATAATTTAGTAATAGACGTAAGAGTGGCCAAGGGCAAGGTGAATTGCGACTTTCTGTTGGAGGAAAAAAAAGAAGGGACGGAATAGGAAATTCGTATAATTTAGGTGATTGGTCATGGATACGTGTATTATCGAGTAATACGGGTTAAAAAAGATTCTGGGGATAAAATGTGAATTCAAATAAAAATAATATGAACAATGAAAAACGAGTATTATCCAGCTTTGACGGTTCATGCGAACCAGCGGAGTAGTATGTAGTATCGCCTAGACGCCTCGAACGCTTCAACGTCTGCTCCTTGTCGAGATGAGGAAAAAAGATTGTCGTGCTCTAATCGCCTTTTGGCCCACATCAGGCGTCTAATCCGTCGCTCGATGCTGAGCTTACGCGAAATAGGACTGAGCAGAGTAGCATCCGCCAGGCGGCAGACAAAGACAGGGCTGAGGGTTATTGCGGCGGACCAAATCGGATCCTGCTAGGAGGGATCATCAGTAGGACGGATTAGCTATGGAATCAATCGAAAGCATGAGGAAGATGCGCCTTCTCACACCCTCACTTGCATGTGTGGTGAGATGGACTACCAGGCCATCGGATCCTAGCAAAGTACAATGTGTTGAACGAACTGAAGCTAGGGGAGAAGAAATATAAATGCGCCTCGGCAAGGCTTCCCGCTAAAAACGAGCATCAGAGAAAAATACCTACTTAGCTACCGAGTTGTAAGCACTTTAAGGGCAACAAGAGGGGGCGATTGGCGCTCCTTGCCCGGTACAGGAGCATGAAAGGATGCACGATTTACTTGTTTGGGCATGCTCTGCGCTTGTTTTGGAGCTTGAATAAAAGCTATAGGTAGGCATTAATAATGTCACAGCTGGTACATGCATGGAATGTGATCAGATACTACGAGTACGAGTACACACACATGTCTGATATATTTGCGTTTCTACCTCTTACCCCTCCTCCGTTTATGCCAAGTATATATGGAGAATCTGCGAGCCGCACATCCCAATAAGATTGATTGGTAGGTGGTGGGATAGTCTGCAAGGACAGGGCGAGTACATGCTTTGGGTTTTGCGTCTACTTTGGGCAAATGTATCCAGGCAGGTAGCCCGCGGACAGCGGACTATCGCAAGGAATTGAAGCCAAGATGCTTACGGTAGGATGAAATGCAATATCTCTCATCCAGAGAAATGACACTGTTTCCATTATCAATCATGCACAAGAGCGTCTAAATATAGAGTCTTACCGATAGGAAGCAGCTGCAGCCCGATGGTGGTGACTGATCGGCTGGTAATCGCGAATGATGCTGATGATGACGATGATCATCATACATGTAGATGTATAGTTTGTCCTAATTCCACCCGCATGCAGTTACGTGTGCATTGGGTTGTCGGAATTCACTGATGGAGGGGCGTGAATCGATAGATGCGGCATCATGCCTTGAGATGACGATGGACAGGTATGATGTGATGTGCATATACATGTATCATGGATACGCGAGTTGATGAACGTTGGGCCTACCTGTTATCTCGCGGTAAAACATCAGAGGCGGAGGAAGCATGTCACTGCATGTAAGTATACGCAGGTATGTGGTGGTGGCAGCAGGATGAGAAGGATTTCTGTGATGCGTCTTTAGCGGGAAACGACGTGAGGGGATCCCTGTGAGACTCGAGTCTTGTTCCCTTTCAATTCTTGTGTCAAATGCCGATGGCGATAATACCGATGTAGAGTACAAACATGTACATGAAGCTTTCCTTATCCTCTGTCTACATTATCCTGTCCATCACGCTACTAATCCAATCTACCTCGGCAGGGAGCTTCAAAAGGCAAGTCCTTGAGAGGACACTTCGCCCGAAGGATTGGGGATCCTCCTATTTGGTGCGAGCCAGTGCAGAAATGCCCGCAAACTGCCTACCAACAGCCGGCTTTTTGTGCATGGCCAAATCCCAATTGGCAGATGCCCGACACGTACGGGAGGGGCTGTCGGCAATAGCAGAACAAGGCTGTGCAGCACAAGTAACAGTACATCCAGGTACATCCACCGCAGCACGAAGATCAAAGTACACCGAATTCCATCAAGACGTAAGCCCAACAGCGAACAAAGTGCCGTGCGCCGCAGCCGGTGCATCCCTCCGTTGTGTTTATGTTGTTTTATGGTTCAATGTTGCTACACTTATACACGCCGGGAGATGGGAAAAAAACGCCCACGGGTGGCGATTTAGCGGACAGGAAGGGGTGCTGTGGGCTGCTGCGGCTGGCCGTAGCGCGCGTTTAGGGCACGAGTGCAGATGCTACAGGGCAGGATTACAGCGCAGCCCCCCGCTGGAGCAGGCGGCAGACGAGCGCGAGGCTGGAGCAGCCCTGTAGGGCGTAAGGCTGAGCGCGAGAGGGGCCGCTGTGGCTGAAACTTGACAGGTTCGGGTGGCGGTGCGTTGTGGAAAAATGAAGATCCATCCAGAGCTGTGATCCTCAGTATTGAACCGAGGCAACAGGCGACGACAACGAGGCAGCGAGCTGGTTCATCGCGAACTCGTCCACTTCTGACTTCTCTCTTGGATTTCATATATATATTTTGTGTCTCTTTGTCTACTCTTGACTTGAGCTGTTGCGTTCCGTCAATACCTCGTCTCCACGCCTCTCAGCGATTTGGGCCGTCAGAGTTTTCCCCTCTCTTACACTGCCACTCACATCACATCTTTTTCATCACTCATCTCTCGCCAAACAAATTCAGGCAAACGACGGATAAAGTTGAAGAGTTAATTCTACCCTGGGGCACATATCCCGGCACTGTCAGAGATTGGCCATTGACGCATTCTCAAAACCATCAGCACACCAAACACTGGGCGTATACATCAGCCACACATATACCAACCAGCCAAGCATTGCTTCGAGCTCACACAAAACTGTGGCTCACCCCTGTCAGATACACTGGCCTCCACGCTGCCAGACGACATCCCCCCTGTCGAGGGTGAGAGAGAGCAGTTGGGCCACCAGCTGGAACTGGAAGAGCACCGGGCTCTCGAGATGAGCGTCGTCGAGATGGCTCTGAGCACGATTGATGGCGTGCCGAATCTCTATGTCGGAGGGTGAGTGTCAAGTTTTTGTTACAGCACTTTTACATGAATCATGTGCATGTCAACTCACTGTCTCTATCACCATCACCATCAAGATGAAACTTTATGCTGACGTTCAATTTAACAGCATATGGGCCCTTCGTCGCTCACAGTCCCTGCTGGAAAGGAAAATCACACACGTCCTCTCACTAGTCTCCTTCAACCCGGCCAGTCTCAAAAACTTCAAAGACGAGCCCTTTTCCGAGTATGGCAAGGCCTTTCAGCACCTCCTCATTGACATTGACGACGTCGATGACTCGGATCTCCTCATCGAGCTCCCCGCGGCAGTCAAGTTCATAGACGAAGGGCTACGGAGCACCAGGCCCCGCCGGAAGGCCCCTTCCACCTCCGACGTTGCCAGCATGCAAAAAGCCGTCGAGAGCATCTCCCTGGATGGTGACAACAAGAGCTTAGCATCGTCATCAACGTCATCACTCGTGTCAGCAACAGCATCAGCGTCGAGCGTCCCTCCTCCTGATGCATCTGATGCACCACGCGGTCGACGCGGCGCCGTCTTCGTCCACTGTGCTGCGGGCAAGTCTCGCTCCATCTCCGTCATCATCGCCTATCTCCTCTGGCGCCACCCCGATCGGTTTACCGGCTCTGCAGGCGCAGAACTGGCCTCATCGCTAGTCCCCCAGTATCCTGGACAGTATGACGAATCTGTCTGCGAGCCGGTCCGCGCAGCTCTCGCGTATATCAAGAAGACGCGACCCCTTGCCGACCCCAACAGCGGCTTCATGCTGCAGCTCGACCATTGGTGGCGGATGGGCTGCCCCGTCGAGGGGGGTGTTGAGTCTCAGCCCATCTACCAGCGCTGGCTGTATCAGCGTGCTGCCAAGGAAAGCCTCGCCGTGGGCCAGGCCCCCTCGCAGCTCTTCTTCGGAGACGAGGTAGCCGCAGAGGCATCGTCGGCGTCTGCTGATGCACCGTCGGCGTCTGCTTCTACTCCCGCCGGAGACAGAAAACTCCGCTGCAAAAAGTGCCGCCGAATCCTCGCCACAGGCCCTTTCATCGTGCCGCATCAGCCACGCCCCTTCAGCGACGAGGAGCTCGACGCCGCAAAGGCCCGGGGCCTCCCGCCGCCCACACGCCCGCCCTGCCAGCACTTCTTCATCGAACCGCTTAGCTGGATGCGCGGCGAACTGGAGAAGGGCGAGCTCGGCGGCCGCCTGGTGTGTCCGAACCCCAGATGCGGCGCCGGCGTGGGGCGGTACGACTGGAAGGGCTTCCCGTGCTCGTGCGGTGGCAGAGAGGACCCGGCCTTTTCGCTGCAAAAGGCCAGAGTCGACGAGGAGGTGTCCAGGCCGATGCTTCGGATGCCACCGGGGGCGAGAGGCGGCAATGGGAACCTATGATTGCTATAGTCAGCCATGACTGGCATGTACTACTAGGTGCTAGAGACGCTATTGCTTGTCATTCCAAATCAAGAACGAGTAGCAGCAGAACCAGGGCGTCAAAATGACCGGTTAATTCTCCGGATTATTGCTCTCGATTTCCTACTTTGGCAGGGCGAGCATAGGTACTTTTCAACATGTTCTTGTATCACGCCTCTGTTGCCTTTAATTCCCTTAGCCACCTGTCACTTCAACGAACTATTGCATTCTCGCGGTAAACAATTGCCGCTGGTGATGAATGCCGAAGAGTGCTTGAACTAGACGGAACAATATCCAAAGAGATTCAAAGATTCGCCTACATCGCTTACTTCGCCTATAAACAGCAGTTTGGGTCTCTTTCCTCCATCTTTGTCTATCTACTTTCTCAATATCTACTCTCTCGTATCTAACCGGTCTTGGGATGTGGTGGTGAGGATTGATTATGCTTAGACGCAATCCGGACTGCCAAGGCTTATAGTCGTAGTTCTGGGCAATAGTAGTTTGAGGTTTCATGTTCTCTCTCTGTCACTGTATGCTTGTGAAGCATGGGTGTGCTGTCCGCATGGCATCATCCTGTAAAAGATGTATCTGAAGGGGCTGCCTTAAAAGACGAAGAGAATAGGGATACTGGAGGCTTCTAGAATAACGCTGATCGGGCGTTTCTCTTCCTCTGTTTTCTTTCTGATTCTTGAAGCCGTTACGTAGAACTCAAGCCATGCCATGCATCTATCATACTTGTACTTTCTCTTTTTTCTTTGCTCGTGTTAGTGAGAGCATGAATATGATAGGGAAAAGGTATACAGCACTCTAATTTGAACATTTAACAACCTGACTATTACTTGGCACGAATGTTAGTCTGGATGTTTAATATCTTCTACTGCTAAGATAACTGCATCAGTAGCATCAGTAGCATCAGTAACCTACATCACAGCTAGAGTGCCGCATAACAGAACTGTGGTGCTCGATAATTCCTCTCATAAATTAGCATGTGATTCATACACCATTACCCACAGCCGGCAAATTCCAAATCCTGCCGTCACAAGAAAAAAATCCATGTAGCATTGTAAGGCTGCATCCACACGCCCTGCTTTGACACACGTTATACCACACACCCGGTAAATTACATGATATTATACGAAGTACGGCCCTCGCTTAATATCTTGTATATGTTAGTAGACTCTTGTTTTTTTTTTTTTTTGTCTGGTTATATCAAATCATATTGGGCCTTGAAGTTCCGCGACTTTTTCAAGTGTCGCTTGTGTTTTCGGACACTTACTTCTCAATAAAGGCCGAAAAGCAAACAACGTCCCCCGGCCCCCGCCGTCTGCAGAACCAATCAAACCCCGGGGTCGGTAGAAACAAGAAAGGAGGCGAAGGTAGTAAGTTGTCAACTTTGCTTTTCCGAAAGTAACCTAATCAAATGAAACCAAAGCGCTTATTTTGCATTTCACGGGGGACGAAAAAAAAAAAGACAAAATTATAGGCCCGGAAAGAAAGAAGGGGGTGTGCTTTTCTTGCCTTCAGGGTGGGAGAGCCGAATTTAGAAGGCAAGGTTATACAGGTGGGATAGTCACGGCAAATAGTCATTCTGGGTAGGTACTAGCTATTACTATATCAACTTAGCAGAGTATTACTAACCATGGAGAATAGATGCCGAAAAGGGAGACTAGGATAAACCTTATGGCTTCACACCTTGTAGCTACAGCAGAATATAGTACGTATAGTATTTTTTTTTGTGATCTTTGTCAGGGAATGGGGCCCCAGGTCGTAGGACTGACTCCGGTCATCAGCTTTGCTTCTTTGAGCGCGTCTTGCTGACATTGACTGCAAAAGCCAGCTTCACAGCGGACAGTATATCCGGCTGTCGCTGACTTAGAATGCTTTTTTAGCGCCGGGTTTAACAATTTGCTGGATGTTGGTTGGCTGCACTAACAAAGAGCATGGCCAAAACTACGTTACCTATCAATAATACAAAAGCAGGGTTCGGCATTTTTTATATATCAAATAATACCTATGCCAGCTAATATTATACTACCTATCATGTTGAACCAACAACAAGATTGCGTCAACTTGATTTTCTGGCCTTGCCTTTCGGGCCGCTTATCCCGTTTTTGTTGAGATAACACTGCACAATGCGCAGAGAAGTCCCCTTGAAGAGAAGGAAAAGTCGGGTGATTTCACCGGATTGAGTTTGCCGGTCCTTGCTCGCCAAGGTTCTTGTTATCAAGGAGCTCTCGACAACTCATGTCAATGGATAGACGTTTTATAATAGGGGAAACGCAAAGACATTGGGATTCGCATCCTTACAGGCAACAGTATTAACAGATAGGCAGCCACGTAAAAAACCAGGACATATGAGCTATGTAAGACGCAGGCCCAGAACAGTTTTGATAAATCCCCTTTCGGTAGTCTGTATTTTCCAATGTAGAGCTGCTGTAAGACTTTATTTCCCCGAGTTTCAACTCCCCGGATGCTACATCCCGTCAACAAGGGCCCTTCCTTGACACCACGACGTTGGCGACGAGTGGAACACAAATTACAAACAAAACAAACGATATGGCCGCTTTGGGCTCACAGGCCAGCACCGGATACTGGGATCCTTCCAAAAACTACACCCCTGGCCAAACAGTCGTTGCCATCCCCCTTGTATCTTCTAGAATCCTTCCCTTTTGCTCTCTGCTTATTCTCTCATACATCGTGACCCTCGACATGGTCGCTTAACTTTCCTGGCCTTAACCGCAAGCCAGCTTACTGTCTGACCCAGAACAGAGACCATGGAGGCGTCTTACTATCGGAAAGAAAGTAAGGCACCAGGTCCCAGTGATAACACGCAGCTGGGATCGTCGGTGATCCCGGGAAGGGGGGTGAGGGGCTCCCAAAAGACCTCAGCCATGTAGCGGCAATTGGGTTTGTTTCATCCATCACCCCTCCCATACGAATCTAGATCCTTTAGACAAGCTGCATACTTGTATATGCACATATGATCATTGACAAGTTTGGTAAGAAGGAGTGCGTTCAGCAGCTCTGTACGGTCGATTCTGAGTTGCTTAGTCGTATTACCTGCTGGCGTAAGCAGGCTCAATTTCAAACGTGTGGCTTGAATAGCCAAGTTCAGCTAGAGTCCCAGGGGTGAATGCTGCTTAAACTATATCTGGGAATCTTGCTGTTGGCCCTAAAGATGGAGAGCAAAGAGACGCGAGAACGACTTCGGAAGAGTGGGCTCAAATTGCGGTGATTGATTGTTGTAAATCTCTCAATACCACACACTCTCTGGCACCAATCACCATCCCACGTTCGAGTTCCGGATTTCAGAACTTGTTGTTTGCGAATTATACCCCTCTCTCCAATAAAAGCATCCTCTCTTCGAACTTTCATGGAGAAAGGTTTAGGCGGCCCTTGTAGCATGCCCCCGGAATTAATCTCCTTTCAGGGTCCAGTTCTCGCAAAAAATCACAACTCACAAAAACCAAAAAAGCACCGAAATCCGCCCAGGATCCGATGACAGCTCGGACCGCGTTATGGGGACGCTGCAGTAACCTCCACAAACAAGGCCGAGTCTTGACGCCCCTCCACTGCAGTGGCACTTGTACAGTAGGATTCGACCCTTTCACCGGGGACTCGCGGCGAAAAGCTGGTCATGTTCAAGCTTGGACCCTATATGGAGCAGAGGGGTGAGGCTTTCTGCTCAAGCCCTTTTGTCTCTTGGCCATCGCCAAGGCCTGATGGATTTACCGCGTAACGTATCCGTGGCATTCCACCGGTTAGCCAGCCCAGACCTTGCTACCATCTGAGTGGGTAACCAAGTATATTGCAACATGGTTCTGCATTTGAGTTTCTTTGCTGGTCGGCTGTCGCAAATGCCGGGTCTTTGTCAATACTACCGGATACTCGAAGCCGAGACGAAAAGCTAGCGCGGATGACAATGATCTTTGTCAGGAAGCCTTATTCAACACGCCCAGGTCTTTGTTTAGACGATTGAAATCTTTGAACCTAAGCAAAGTTCAAAAGAGGCTCAAAAGAGAAGAAGAACGGAAGAAAAAAAAAGGCAACCTCTGGAGTCAAGACAATTCTCAACCGGAGAGGTGCCGTGGCAACTGATTGTGGCTTTGATCTTGACTTGATTGGCTTACAAGACACAGCAACGACTGATGCGCTAGTCCCGCAGATACAAAGGCAGCCAATGGCAATTGAAACAGCCGCTGAAGATCCCCAGATTACTTTTTCGGTGCAGCAATCAAGAGCGCTACGTGTATACATAATGTAGACGTACTTGTATGCAGCATGAGCCAAAATGGGCATTTGTCTGTGGTGGGCAGAGGTAAGCATGCAGAGCAGGGTTGTGCAATGCAAATTACTAACTCTCTCCTTGCTAGCAGCGAGGTCAATTCCTTCTAGCTGGGCACAAGGGGGGGGGGGGAGGGGTGTCTGAAATCTGGTCGTCAAGATGCGCTGAACCGGTAGGATCCCAGAGCGATGATGACCTATACGAATTTCGGTATAGAGCTGGGTCCTGCTGCAGACGTGCATAGCGCAGTAAGAAAGAGGGCTGCTGCTAATACTTGCACTCCTCTCCCGATGCTCTCTTCGACGACTTGCTCCGATGCTTTCTCCGAAGACCGCGCGCTTGTGACATTTCGAGGTCCATACAAGTAGTTTTGTAGCCGTAAGTCTCTTTGAAGCCACTCTATAAGAGGTCAGGCTTACTTGGCGCAGGTCTCAGGACTCAGCTTGGCGCAGCTCGCTCTTTGAATTTTGAATTTAGCTCATCACTTCGACCTTTCTGTGGAAACCGGGGACCACGAGGCTCGAAAGTTTGTCTGTGGTCGCCGAATTGTCGTCCTTGGAGCTCATGCAGCTTAAAGATGCTTTCCACGCCCGCCGGTTTCTGCTTGGCGAAAAAAAAAAAAGCATCCGCCGTCCGCACAAGGCTGGAATATCAATCATATGATGCAATGGGAGATTGAGCCATTGGACCAGAGAAACAACCACCCCTCTTCTCCTCTTCTTGCTGCTTTTCTCCCTGGAGTCTCGTCCTGTGGAGGGGGGGTGTGAATTCAGCCCAGGAACTGCAGTGGCACAACGTGGATGCTGCTCCAGTGATGCTCGTAGTTGACACCGCAAGTGTAAGCACTAGTCAGGCTGCCACCATCTTGTCGTCTTAGGCTCTCCATCTGCCACGAACTGCAGCTATGCGCTGTAATGTGCGTATTAGCCGTACTGGTACTCCATAATACAAGTAAGCTGCGGATGGATCGATCACCAGCTTCCGCAGTTAGCAAGGCTCTCCCGATACGACAGTTGGTGTCAGCGAGGCGTGGTACCTCTGTTTCGGAACCCGACTTCAGACCACTGGTCAACACGCCCTGAGATTTACTGAAAATTGAAAGTCTCCATCCGCAGATTGCATAATTGGCCGGCGTATGCCTTGTATTATTTGGGCCAAATCATGCGAATATCGGCCAAGTAAAATGCTGACAAATGTCTGCTCACCATGGCCTGTTTGCAGATCCTTTGTTGCCCGAGAATCTCGCGAGAGCGGATACAACGAACCATGTTTGAGCCATTGAGTCGGCGACGATGAGTTCTGAGACAGAAAAAGCCTTTACTCAAAGATGAGAGTGTAGCGTTTTCGGATTGCATGATTGGGAGTCATTCTGGATTTGGACAGATGAGCTATTTGACCAAGTTGAGCCAATTCTTTTTGGGTAGAGGAGCTAATCGAGCACAAATTTAGTCCGTCAAAGCCTCGAAGGTGTTGGCAGTTCCTGATATTTGCCAATATTGTGCTGATTTCTTTGGCATGGAAAAAGTGGAAGTAAAAGTAGGCTGGCTAAAGCGATTTCGTTTGGCGCGTCAAGTAGATTGGTACGGCAAGGCCTTGTCGATGAATCATTTGTCAGGGTCGACGGGCATGGCAGGCTGAACACAAAAGTCCATTGGCGATATGCTATCTTTTAGGTGCTCCCGTCGGCACAGAAGGAAAATAATTGGGTTGAGATGCTCGTTCGCGGTCTCGCTTGGCAGCTTCTGCTTGACGCTTGCGTTGTAACCGCTGCTGATAGAAGACACTGTTCTGCGGTTAGTACTAAGGTAAGAAATGAGATGAGCTCTGCTCTTGTATCTACCTCTTGAGTTCAAAGACTCGCGGCTCGTCCTCCTCTTTGGGAGTTTCATCACCAGCACTTTTTTCCTGGCTTCTTGTCAGCATACCAAACATGCCCAAGTATGTTTCCTGATAATGGCGTGAATCTTACCGCTTCGTCTTCCTTCTTATCCTCCTTCTTTTCTTTGTCCTTGTCCTTGTCCTTGTCCTTCTTGTCCTTGTCCTTTTCTTTCTCTTTCTCTTTCTCTTTTTCCTTCTCCTTTTCCTTCTTCTTGCGCTGCTTCTCTTCATACTCCTTCTTCAACTTCTCCTTCTCCTCAGCCAACTCCTTCTCCCGCTTCGCCTTGACCGCATCTTCGTCAATCTTGGGACTGCAAAAGTTCCGGTCCTTGAGGTGCACCGGGCAGATGTAGAAGAAGTCCTAAGACGAGCAAGCCACGTTAAACCATTTGCTCTAGAACCGCCGGCCTGGGATCTCTCTACCTTTTTGTCTGGCGTGATGAGCACTGAGGTGCTGGGCTTGTAGCAGACGTCGCACGCTTTGGCGGCAGCCTCGGCCACCTTTCGATGCGTGTACAAGTTGGCAAAAGGCGCTGCCATGCTACTGGGCCAAGTTCTGGCGGCTTCTGACGCTGAAAACGAGTGTGCAGCGAGTATTTAGTTGGTATTCGATATATACATAGATGGCTGTCTTGAGTGAATCGTGCACTTGATGCTTCACCTCGCTCTCATGGCGGGGGACTTGGACGCTGTGATGACTAAGCGCCTTGACGTCGCTACAAGTCGCGTCCGTCCAGCTGTCGAAGCAAGTAGAATAAACCTGAAGCTCTCAACCGCGCCTCTGTGTAGCCCCAATCTGCCCCTTTTGCGGCATCATTGCATTCCATCGCAGCACTCTGTCGGCCTCGATCCCCGCTGCGTGACAATGGCCCAATCACTCAATGCGCAGAGAATAGGCGCCGTCTTCCAGTCTCGGCCTGACATCATTGCCAGCATCAGCCAAGCTGCAGGTATATCATAGCCCAAGACAGCTCTACAGTCACAGCCTTGCGTAGATCCAAAAGCTGACTGTATTTGCGATGATTAGACTCGCCTGCTCGAATTGCCCTCTTCAACGAAATCGCCGACCACGTCTACGAACGGTTACAAGAGCATGGAGAGCCCGCACAGAAGAAGAGGAAAGTCGGAGCAGAGACAGGTGGCAGCCCCAGCAGCCAGGCGGCGCTGTCAAACGCGGCAGACGAGGCCGTGCTTTTGAGCATTGCAGAGATTTCCGTGTCGGTCCCTCAGAGGAAGAAGCTGGAGATATGCTTCACCTCCAACCACTTATATGCCAGAGCCCCTGGAACAACAGCTCCCCTGCAGGGCGTCAGCTATGCGTGGAGAGATATTGGTTCGTCAGATCTCACCAGTGCAAGTTTTCTCATTTAGACTGACAACTTACCAACAGAATATGCATTCTATCTTCCCGTCCCCGACAAGGCCCAGGTCCAGCACAACTACATCATATTCCCCAAAGGAACCTGTTTACCTTCCAAGACGGCCCCTCCACCATCTGTAGAACCGCTCGTCTTCACCGTCCCTGCAACTGCCCCAAAACAGGGAACTATCGGAGGAAGTGAGTCGGGATCCGCCGCCGCAGTATCAGACAACTACAAGTCCTTGTTCCACTGGGCCATGAATCAGCGGTTGCAGGCTGCAGGCACCGGCGTCAAGATTGTCTCTGCCGACCCAAACAAGTTTCGCAGCATGATTCGCCAGCCTCACCGGCCAAACGAAACGGCGGTCCACGTCGGCGGCTTCAGGGGCTCAAAGGACGGCTACCTCTTCTTCCTTGAAAACGGCATCTTCTGGGGCTTCAAGAAACCACTCATTTTCATCCCCATGAACCGCATCGCCGCAATCAGCTACACGAGCATTCTGCAAATCACATTCAACATGGTAGTCGAAGTCTTCACAGAGGAGGACGGCAAGACGGAAGAACTAGAATTCGGCATGCTCGACCAGCAAAACTACGGCGGCATCGACGACTACGTCAAAACCAACAGGCTTCAGGACAGGAGCATGGCCGAGCAGAGAAAAGGCAAGCTGCAGCTGGCCGAAAACAAGGCGCCCAAGAAAAAGGATGGCGAAGGGGAGAATGGCGATGCAGAAGGTGCTGATGGAGCAGGCGATGGCATGACTGAGCTGGAGCGTGCGCAGATGGAGGCCGAACAGGCGTTGCAAGATGAGGAAGACGAAGATGAGGAAGATTACGACCCAGGAAGCGAGGGCGAGAGCGAAGGCTCAGGCTCCGACGATGACGATGACGACTCTGACGACGATGATGACGAGGACGATGAAGAGGACGACGAAGAGGACCCAGAAGGCGAAGGAGAAGAGGGTGGCGAGGAGGAAGAGGAAGAAACAAAGCCCGTCGTCAAACAAGAGCCTCCAAAGCCTGCTCCAAGGGCAAGCAGAGCCGCCAAACCAGCCAAACCCGCGCCCCCCGCCAAACCAGCCAAACAAGCCAAGCCAGCAGCAAAGCCCGCGGCACCAGTCAAAGCCGAGGAGCCCAGCATTCCCGTCCGAACAGGATGGGCAGCCTTCACTTCCCGACCAAACGCAGATGTGGACATGGCTGATAATGACGATGAAAAGTTTGACGTGGTGGGATAGGAGGAAAGGGAGAGATGGCGCAGGGACAAAGGGTATCGGGGATAAAGGGTATCTAGGACAAAAAGTGTCAAGCCAAGAGGTTTCCGGGACAGAAGGTGCCCGAGATAAAAGAACATATGGCACACGATACATGTGTCTCCTCTTTATAAGTGTACGAAAAGTTGACTTGGTGTCGGTCAGGGGCACAGGCTTCGTAGACGCAGCAAGGCAGACAATAGAAACATGCTATTAATTAAGGAGAGGTGATCCAGCGCCCCAATTCTGTTTTCCAGCCCTCTAGCTTAAGCGTGGGCTGCTGCCAGTGTTATGCTATTACTGCTGCCATTACTGCTACTGCTGCTGCCACTGCTGCTGCCGCTGCTATTTCAAAATCTATAATATTTAGCAGTAGTGTACACCTATATAGTGAGGTTGGGATGCTGAATAACGTCTCCCATTAATTATGAATGCCATTCATTAAAGAAACTACCAGTTATAAATCTAATGGCTATTTTAGCTCGGGTTGCCATTCCTCCATGAAATCATCCATCTTCCAGTCCAAAGGCTGCATTACATTGTCCATCTCCACGTCCAGAGACAGCATCACGTTGGACGGAGAAGCCGGAGCCCGGGAGGGAGACGAAGACTGAACTGAACGAGATAGAGGCGGCACTATGGGGTTTATCGGCGCAGTACTCGGAATAGGATCCGTACGCATAAAGGCGCAAGGTGGCAGACCAGGAGGCCGCCAGGGCTGCAGCTGCGACGAGGACTGCCGTTGCGGCGTATCTTTTGTCGCAGGGCCGGTCAGGCCGATGGCTTGGTCCAGGAGTCTTGTGTCGCGGCTGGCAAGATATACCGGCCCTGTCCCTCTCTCGTGCCTATTCACCAAAGGATCACGCGACAGGACAGGATGCAACGACGGGTCACCGGAAAAGGCCGCCCGCGGTGTCTGGCGTTGCCGCAGAGACGGATCAATGCCAATTTGTCTGTATGGCCTTGTCTCGACAGGCCCGGATTTGTACTCGTCCATGGCTGCTTGGAGTTGCATCACTGTGCGGTGGATCAGTGCCCGCCGTCTTCTCTGAATATGCGTTGTCTTTGCTTCATCGGCGTTTTTGATGCAATCCTGGACATGAACAAGATAGCCGTGGACATTGCTCCAGCAAAAGCCACAGCCGGGGCAAACTTCGAAGCAAGCGACATCTATAAACGAGAGACATTTGAGTCTAGTTAGCACAGATCAAGGCCTCCGTAGCACAGCTTTGCGCAGAAGAAGCGACATACGTCGTAAAAAATGGTATTTCATCTCCTTGAGCGGCTTCACCGAAGTGCAACTCGGCATGGGGCATTTGCTGGTGTCGTTTGACGTGGAGAATTTGTCGGCGTCGGGCGGGTCCAGCTGGACGGGTATGAGGTGCGCGGCAGCTTTGGCGATTCTCTGTATCAACAAAGAAACGAGTCGCTGGAGGGGACAGACGGGCAGACGCACAGAGAGTCAGCTCGGCCAACGAGAACGGAGTTGATGCTGTTTCAGAACACGAACCTCGTAGGCGTCCATATGGATCTCGAGCTCGAAGGGTGTGGGAAACGAGACAAAGCATGTTTGGCACTTGAATAGTAGTGTTGGCGGTAGAGGCATGTTTGAATCCATGGTAACGCGGTTTGATAACGATGGCTGGTGGCTTGTGGGAGCTGGAATCTGGATGTTGTTGGGAGAAGAAGAATGGGGAGGAAAAGATGGAGGCAGGGTGAGTTTAAGCCCAGCAGCTGCAGAAGGAGTGGCCAGCAACTATCACTGCCATCGCTACTGCTACTGCTGATACTGCTGCTATTCCTGCAATTACTATTCCTGCTATAGCTACTGCCACAGCTACTACTTCTACTGCTACTACTTCTACAGCTACTACTTCTACCACTCAAAGTAGAAGCAAAGAGTCACTCTGTTCAGATCGGCCATCAATAGCGATAGAGAGTCCAAAGCCGTAATCCACCGAGACAAAGTAGCCAGAGTCCAGACTCAGCGTAGCAACCAAGTAGTACTACCTGCAATGGACTTGATATCGACAACACTCAACAGCAACCAGTTATGCAATGATTGACTTTTATTTTCCGAAGTGGGAGTCTGCCGCTGAGTTTCAATGAAGAAGAGGATTTCTTTCTCAACGAAATATGGGCACCTGTAGTTGAAAAGAAGATTCGCCAGTGCGGCTGTCCTTGTCCAAATCTAAAACTGGCCTTGATAAACAGGAGCATGAGAATGATACCTCTGGATGGGTACGTGTTTTGCTACTTCCGTCACTAATTACCTACCGACTAAGCCGAGAGTGTGCGAAGATGAATCCAGCAGTTGCTCTTTGTTTATTAACATCCTTAGCACAATCCAGAATCAAAACTCCCAATTACCACGTAACAGACAAGGTCATATTTCACTCAAAACCAAAGACATATGCTTCTACATCTCTGCCTCAACAAGCCACAACACACTTAATAATAATACACACATCCTCAAAACAAATCTTATATCAAGTCCCCCCCTCCGTGCCCAATCAAGTTCCATCCCATCCTATCCCCCCTTATCTCAAATTCATACACTGGCGTATACTCGTACTATCCACCTCAGTCTCTCTCACCGGTCAAACAAACTCATACATAAAATTTCCCCCCCAAAAGTCTGTCTATAATAGATCTAGTCCTTGAAATCAACTCCGTGTTCCGTCCCCAGCCTCCTCCTCGTCATCGTCGTCGTCTTCAATGCTCGTTCTCCGCTGAGCCTCTTTCACCTCTACCGCCCTCTTCTCAGGCTCCTCATCCCTCTCTTCCGCCGCTTGTGCATCAGCATCGCCCTTTGGCTCGTCCTTGTCCTTCTCCGCTCGAGAGCCAAAAGGCCACAGGCCGCTGAGGCCTCTGCTGCTTTCTCTAGGCGGGTGTACGGCGAGAGGCTTCAACACCACATTATCCCCGTCCTGTCCACCTCCACCTTTCTCTTCTTCTGCCATGGCGAAATCTCCAAATTCCTCTTCATCATCAGAATCATCATCCTCGAGTTCACCTCCGCCCCTCCTGTCGACAACGCCTCTCCACCACGCTCCACGGCCCAAGTTGGCCGACATGTCATCCAAATCATCATCCAGTTCTTCGGCCTCTCCGTCGCCAAATGGGTCTTCGAGGTTATCATCATCATCGTCGTCATCGTTGTCGTGAACAGTGGCCGATGAAGCCTCCTGTGTCTGCTGGTCATTCTTTTGGTGCAAAGCAAGCCGCTTTGCAAGCAGCTGCCGAGCTCTTGAAGGCGGAACATTCAAAGGAGGAGGCGGTGGAGGCGGTGGTGGGATAGACGGCGGATGCAGCGATCCCTGATTCAGTGGGTCAGTATAAGCTCGAAACTAGGCCTCTGCGATCAGCAAAACGAAGGTTTCCACAAGCAAGCCAAGAGGAAATGGAAATGGAAATGGAAATGCAGGAGAGGGTGGGAGGAGAAGAAGAAGAAGATGGGAAAATTGAGCGTTGGCAGTTAGAAACAAGTCCCTAAGGCTGACAAATGGTCCATGACGATAACATCTCCCCTTTCATCCCCTGAGCCAGACATGTCCTCGAAACAGTGCTGCAAAAACAGTGACAACTTCCAAATTCGCTTCCCTGAGCTTCTTGTTCTCTCTCTTTCTCTCGCTCTTAGTGCGCTATCCACAAAAAGAGTATTGTAATCCGCTCGTGGCATGATACATCATATTTCCATCTTATCCACAAAAAGAACAACAAAAAAAAAAAAAAAAACTCCCTCGATGCCCATATAATATTTAATGATTCCCTTGATCTCTTTCAGCCGCTGGTCTCGCCAACATCACCGAGACATACTCCATTTCAAAGGCGTCGGGGCCTTCCAGCTCTGCACCATATGGGCCATGTCTCTCACTCCTCGGCGCAGCCGGAGCTCCAGGTATGTCGGTGGTGGTGGTATCATCATCCGCATAATCCTCGTTAAAGTGGAAGACGGTCACCTCACCCGAATCTTCCTCCCTCTAAGAGAAATCTAGTCTTCTATTTGAGCCACCTTCACTAGGCCCTCTCCTTGTCATCCACCCTCCCTCTTCGACTACCATGATGTCTTGATGCGGCTGATCAAGGTCAATATCAGCTTCCAAGCCCGGTGTTCCATCTGGTGTACTCGATCTGATGGGCTCGGGAGACATCATGATAACGTCCTCGGGTGAATGCGTCACGCCCATTGTCGCCTCAGGAGACTCGTTGCCGTGCTCGTCGGAAGAATCATAACTTACCTCGGAATTCACGTCCTCTTCATCGCCCTCGCCCTCGTCATCTTCTTCGTCGCTACTACTTCCGAATCCGGACATCAGAGCACCCTGGGTGATTGGATAGGAGCCGATCCCGTTACCATCTCCTTCATTCATTTCCATGCCCCCGTTGAGACCAGCCTCTGCTAGGGCATTGGATGCGCTGACCGTGTTTCCAAGACCTGAGAAGCCGATGCCACCCAGTCCATTGCCGCCGAGGCTAGCTCGGTGTCCTAAAGCCACTTCGGGTCTGACGCCGCCCAGAATTGCATTATCCCGCTCTCTTGTTTCTGCCAGAGCACCCTCTACATAGTTGATCCAATCTTGGCTCATAACCTTGTCAAGGACCATCTCCGATAGGAGCTCGGGGGGGTGACGCTCAGTGAACTTGACAACCTCTTCCGCTATGAGAGTGAGGTGGCCCATGTATCCCATTCGGGTCTTTGTCTTGGCCTGAGACTCATCGCTGGCCTGTTGGCCCTTGATAATGGCGGTAGTGATGTCGGCAGCTTCAAACAGCGATACGGCCAAGGTCGGGTTGAAGCCGCGATCCATGGGGCCGTTGAATACTTGCTGCACAATGTCGTATACGACGTTGTGCAGAAAGTTGTTCCACGGATATGCAAAGAAGAATGACTATTTTGATGTTAGTTTGTAAACACTGCTATTTTCGTAAAATGGGAGAAAAAGTCAGCCCAGGTGGACGTACCAAAATCGTTGGGACCACGCGATGCTCAACGAATTGCATCTTGAGAAAATCACCCACTACAGGCTCAAGCGTTTCCGGGGGGGCATCAAACGGCGGAGCAGCATTCATCTCAGGCTGTGCCTCAGCTGGAGCGGCACCGGCCTCGGAGCTGTGTGGTGGTTGCTGCACACCAGAATCAGGAGCGAGAGGAACCGAGAAAAGAGGGGCCGGGGTATCTTCAGGGTGAGGGGATAGGCCACGAGATTTCTCAATGTCGTCAGGAACCAATTCGTCAACACTGGTATTGGTTACACCATCGTCCCTGGGCAATGGCGATGGCTGTAGCCCAGGCTTTGAGGTTTCATTGTCAGTGGTTTCGGTTGGCTCAGAAAGCACAGGCTTGGCTGGCCCAGGTGTTTCTATTATGATGGGCCCGGAAAGAACTGTTGAATTCGTCAAAGGTTCTTCTGTCTCAGCCGTGTCTTGTCCCTCGCTAGTTGCTGTAGAAGGCTCTCCTGCCTTTGCTTGCGCCAGCTCGGGTGCCTTGGCTTTGGTAGGCGAGAGCGGCGCAACAACCAGATCTGGTTCCTCGAAGCGCTGCTCGTTAATCTCTACAGAGTTTACTGTCAGTCGAGGAGAGCTTAGCGGCTCATCCACAAACTCGTCCTCGTCCTTGTCGAGCAACGAAGATGATGATAGGTTTGCAGACTGGGCGATATCATCTTCTGCCTTGATAAATTCGTGGGAAGTGTCCTCGTTCATTTCATTGGTGGGTTCCACTTCCTCAAATCCATCATCGTCTGCATTGGTGACTTCCAGGCGGCGGACTTCCTCATGGTGGGCTGGATGAGGAATACGCATCGTCAAGTCGTCAGCAGACGACTCATCTTCTCGGGTGACGAGCTTGCCTTCGGCTCTGAGTCGCTGGCGCTCGGCGTCTCGCATTGCGATCAGCTGCTCCGAGCCTATTTCGTTGAGCAGGCCCATGTTACTGCAGTGCAGCAGCTCTGCCATGAGCTCACAAGTCTTGAATCTGTCGAATCCGAGGGGCTCTAGCTTCTCGTTAAAGGTCGAGTCAACGCCCTGCTTCTTGGACTGTCCGTTCATGATCAAATTCATAAACCTGGGCACATTTAGAGCAAAAAGGCGCAGCAAGTTGCCCAGATAGATGGGGTCACGGCTGGAAGGAACGCTGTTGGCTTCAGTGCCAACGTCTGGATCGTAATCAGAGTTGTTCTTTCGAATGACTTCGATAATGATACCAACGCCCACGGTCAAGGAGTTCCCGCCTTCAAGCATATAGCCGATGAGCTGTTCGACACACTGGTTCGAAACGAGTTGGCGAGTGAGCTCATTGGGGCCGATGCACTGCTGCTCATTCTGCGAGGCGTTGGCGGAGATGGTGATCATGGCCTTGATGAAATCACTAGCGGCAGTTTGGACAACCCAGCTGTGCTCGGGGCCGAGAAAAGAGAGGAGCGTCGGGATAATGTCCTTGGAATACAGCCACTGTATTGCGTGCAATGGAAGGGTTAGAAACACACTCAACAATAGAAAAAAGAGCACTCATCAACAGGGACATTCTGGGAGTAAGAATCAACCAACCTCAACAACACCTTGACCACCTTCTGTACGATCAAGAGCAATGATCTTGAGCAATAAATCCATGATCATGGGACTCTCAACGTGGCGAAGCATGTCGGGAATCACGTTGGGCAAGCTCCAAAGCAGCTCCATCATCTCCTCCGTCTTCTTCTCAAACAGCGATTCATTGACTTTCGTAAAGTAGCTAGCCTGGAGCGGGTCCAACGGCGCGGGTCGAGAGAGGAAATCCCAAAAGGTTCGAATCAGCTGTCGGTTCTCGACGAGGGCCTCGTAAATAGACCAGGTGTCGGAGCTCAGGACCTCGCAGGCGACATGAGCGTAGCGGTTGCGTTTCTTGTCCAGCTCCTCATCGTTTTCGCCGGGGTCTGTGGCGCGAGAAGATGCGCGAGGGCGTTGGAAGGGCAGCAGGCGGCCTCTGGGCTTGGCTTCATCGTCGGCGGACTCGTCAAGGCCCTGGACGGCCTCGAGCTTGGGGACAACGGTGTATTCGAGGAGCTTCTCGAGGACCTTGTCCTCACGCAGGAACTCGATGAGCTTGGTGTTGTGCTGCTTCAGCTCCTGTATCAGATCGGCCTCCTCGAGCAGCTCCTCCAAGGTGAAGTCGGGCTTGTCGAGGATGGTGTCGATGGTCGAAATGTTGGCGTAACCGCCGAACCTCCAGAACATGGTTGCGGGTCGAAGCTGCTGCGCCGGGCGAGGAGCGTCGCCGGCGTAGAGACAGACGAGGCGTTATGAGAAGGGCGTTGGCCAAGGCGAAGGGAGGGACTGAGCTGCGGTGGTTGCACGCCAAATACCAGCTGTCGTGGGGTCGAGCAAATACGGCCCTAAGCAGTGGCCACGTCAACCCGGACAACGGCCACCCGAAGCCCTGTCAAAAGGACTGATGAAGAATAAAGGAGGGGATAAAGAGAGAGTAAGAAGTTACTTGATAGAAGACGCAGGTGGTCGGGCATCCAGGCACGACGATGTCAGAAGAGAAGACGTCAGTCAGTTAGTCAGAGGCCAGGCCAGGCAACGCAGCAGCACAGCACGGCCGGCGAGTCGCAGCTGCAGAATTGCGGTTCCTGATGCAGAGCAGACGGAACTGGACAGGGCAGCAAAAGCAAAGCAGCGCCCCGGTCTCGTTTGTGGTCGCCTGGAAGCACCTGCGCTGCGGTTTGCGGTGCGGATGTGGGAGCGGTGGAGGGGGGTTGCTGTTTGGGTTGAGTGTGGGGAGACTTTTTTATCGCGGGCGATAGAGAAGAGCCCTCGACTGGCTCTTATCTCATCCAGGTACGAGGAACTAGGGGGGCTGCAGGTATCTGCGATGTACCTGGCCTAGGCGAGTTTGGTGGGCTGCCGGCACCGGTTACAGCAGCAGGTCAAGTGTTTACAGGCGGGCAGTGCAGCGTTGCATATACGAGAAGGAGAGAGTCAACAGAACGGTGTATGTGGAAGAGAAGCAAAAGGGAAAAAAGAAATTCATCAGAAAAGCCAGCAAGTGCATACTGCCACGCGTTGTATCCAGTCAGTGGCGATCTACCTACTATCAGTGGCAACATCACAGCGTTGGGCTCTTGTCTCTCAGTGTACCCGTATTTTCATCCACTGTAAATCAGTCGTCGCCGCTGTGGCTATTTATGCGCAGGTACGAGCCCAGTACCCGGTTCGGGCCTCAGCAAATGTACCCACAACTGACATCAGGGCAGCAACGACAAAACAACATTGCATATGACACGGCCTGCATGCTGCGAAATGAAAAGAGAGCATCGAGCGAGCCAGCAAGAGATCCAACCAGGGTTTCAATAGCCTGAGCAAGCAGATCAGCTACCTGTGCTTCGGTAAGAGTACAAATGGTACAGGAGCCGCTGATTGTCGCCGTTCATCGTCAAAGCTGATCAGGGGCAGCCACTCCAACCCATGACGCTGCATATGCGCGCATGGCAGACCAAGGACCGAAGAGCATGTGCTCGCTTGTCGCCGAACTGCGGCTGGGCACATGGAATTGCGTGCTGAGAAGCACTAAATGGGGGATCTTGTCTCGGCTGTTGGCGGATGCGATATATAGCGTTGTGCATGTTTCAGACTATGTCCAGCACATTGAAGCGGTATGGATACTTCAATATGAAGAATCCCGAGCTGCTCAACTCTGTGAATATCCTCAAACCATTGCAAGGACCATCCATTAGTAATATCCCCAGCTTCGAATTGCTACGAGTCCTATCCTGCAGTAAGCTGCCTGCGCCGTCGTCTGCCAAAGTGGGCATTCATCGCTCCGTTGCAGGGTAACGGCATGCCACTGGGGTCATACAGCATATTCCAAGGCGCTTCACACGCAGCGAGCCTGTTGGGTATTTGATTCATGTCATCATCGATGTGCTTTTTGTATCTTCCGTCTTGCAATTAACAACGGGTGCTGGTCAACAGATTTAATTCATCCAACAAGTAGAACCTATGTGCAATTCCTAGCATCAGTGCCAAGATGGTTAAAAATAGAACACATGCCACCACCATTTTCATGGCCACGTGCGTTTAGCTAGGATCAGCTGCCTCGGATAGCAAGGTGCAACAAAAGTCATACTGCCCAACAGAACATAGTCATGCTAAATACTCATGAGATTCTACAACCCAGCATTTACATGGATTAAGAGCAACAGCTCCTCTTCTCTTCATGTCTCTTCTAAAAATTATGATATTATACATGACTTAGACCAAAATGATTGTAAAAGCCCATACGCTATGCTAGTTCAAATCATATTCACAAGCTGCAGCCCTCTGTCAAGTTCCATCTTGACAGCCTTAATCTCCGCCATGTCTTTCAACAGCACTCCTCTCCACCAGCTATACCAATCCGCCACCTCGCCAAGATCCGCCTCCTCAAGCGCAAGCCATTCTTGTAACCTGCTGCTCCACATGGGAAACATGTCCTGCACCAGGACCTCTGCAAGCACTGTATCTCCGAGAACCTGATTCCACTTCATGATGCCAACCAGAATGGGGAGGTAAGGCTCTTGCTCTGCAGGGTCGACGCGGAAATTGGTGCGCAGATACTTGCCCATGGACGGCAAGACGTGTGACATGATGAGCGGCCGCCATTGGTCTCCCAAGACGTCCTTCCACTGTGTCAGCCCAGGCACAACGCCCCTCTCAAACTCCCAAGCATCGATGAGATGCCTAAACTTTCTTCTGACGTCGGCAACCAATCCCGTGCCCCGTGGGTCGAGATGGTACGGAGGGAGATACTGAAGCCAAGGAAACAGCCAAGTGTGTGGGAGATGATGGCTCTGTCGCTTCTTCTTCGGGTTCCAGTCTGACACGGCCGTCTCCAGCTTTCGCGCCACGTTATCAACCAACTGCGCCCGAACAAATGGCGGAAGTAAGTCTTTCCAATTTTCCATAATATCGAGCATCGGCGTGGGATTGAATGGGTCCCAAGTACGTAGCGCCGTCAACACTCGTGGTAGCCAATTCTTGTACATCATCGTCTCATACGGCGTGGTCGCCTTGTGGTGTGTTCGGTATACGCCGTCATCCTGATTCGCAGAAGAGTTCCATTTATTGACAGACTTATTGGCATTTGCAGATGTGGTGAATAGTCCAGATAACTTTTGCAGGTCGGATGCAAATCGGGTTGGCTCTGTCATCGGGTCCCAATCTGAATTGCGTAGAAACGGGTGCATTGCAGCAACTGCAATATCTGCAATGGCATCATTTGCGGAGCCAAGGTCAACCGCAGTTTGGAGGGCACTTATGACCTGCTCCCACTCTGTTGCATCAACAAGCCGTTCTGTCACCACGTTGGCAAAAGTTTGCAGCCTCTCAAAGTCAGAACGCAAATCTTCAATTTCCTGTTCCCTCTGTTTGAGCTCCAAATTCACCCACGTCTTGCGGCCTTCTAGGTTCCTCCATTCTTCTGAAAAAGCCAGCAGATCCGCCTGTGCTCTTTTGGCGAGTTTCCTCGCCTCGACTACCTCGCTTGATTCAGGCACGCCGGATAAAGGTGTCATGATACCGCTTGTTGAAGTAAGCAGCTTGCCCCCTGGCCCCGTCATGTCGAGAATGGGAGCAAACGCATCTGGAATATTCAAGCCCGGCGCGCTCTTCTTCAACTCTTCGGCTGTGAGATACTTCGTCTTTTGTCTCATCGGGGTGCTTCCGCCGCTGCTATAGGCTACTGCTCCCCGAGCCTTCTTCTTGGCTTTCCTGCGCTTTTTCTCTTCTTCGTCGGAGTCAACAACATCCTCCCCTCGCATCCGTGCTTGTCTCTTCTCTTCTTGGCGTTCTTGCTCCGACTTCTCCTTCACGGCGCCAAGACCAATACCTTGGGGCCGAAGGTTGGCTTCGATGATTATGTTTCGTCCTTCGCCTTCTTTACCTAGACCCTTGCCCTCAACGTAGCCCATCTTCGCCATCATCCGGGCACCAAACGAGTTTGCATTTATCTTTCCTTTTGTTGTGAAAGCGCTGACTTGCGGTTTGTTTCGAGGAGTGTCGTTTCCATTTTTTGTCTCTTTCAACACAGGATCTTTGGCCGACGAGGGGACAAAGCCGCCGCCTAGGATGCCCCCGGAGCTGAAATTCGTCTTGAATGATGGCTGCGACTTGGCATCGTCTTCGCGCGACCTTTCAGCAGCTGCAAAGCGCAGCTTCATGGCTGCGTTGCCAAGCCCCAGTCCAGCCGGTCTGTAATAGTCATCTTCATCTTCGTCTTCGTCCTCATCCTCTTCGCTGTTTCTGTTATGGCTGCCTAGGCCGTTGCCCAAGAGCCGCTCTTCGTTTTCCGACTCGTTGCTCTCATCTTGCTGCCCCGCGCCTTCAGTCGTCGTTGATACAAAGTTTACACCTTTGCTTCTCAAAGTCTTTTTTTTCCAACGCGAGTTCTGGTTATCGTCTTCGCTATCGGAGCCGAAAATGCCTAGGGCTGCTTTTTCTTTGTTGTTTCCGCCGACACGCCGCTTCTTGCGGGGGTTGAAGTCGCCAAAGTCATTGTCATCGTCGTTCAATCCAGGGACGATGTGATCATCGGATTCCGACTCGTCAGACGATGAGTAGTCTGCGGCGGCAGTTTTGGCGTTGAGGGCGAACGGCGACGCGCCCGAAAAGCGATCCATATTGCGACCGTGTTGGAGGCAGAGAGGGAATTACCACGATCGCTGAAGACCCTCCATTTGTTCGAATTGCTAGAATGCTTCGACCGATGACAGGCTGATGATGGGTGGAGCCTGGATGAAGCGAGGCTGCACCGAATTCTTGTCTGACGCGCCTGGAGCTTTCTTGGAGATTTATCTTATCTCCACGTGACTGATGGCATCTTTGGCGGGGGTAGCAAAGGCGGTGAGCTGGCTACACCAGATTTGCACGTGCTTGTGGTATTTTGCATGGATTGGCACATGCTTTTGCACCCTCGTCATTGCTTGACTCACAGTTGGTGGATGTTGGGCATCTGCATCGATTGGGCAGCAATTGTGGCTTTGAAAATGGAAAGAAAAATTTGCGCGTGAAAAGAGCTGCTAACTGTTATAACTAACTCGGTATCTAATTCGTAGCATCTCTGTCGCAAGGTTTGCCCCCAATGATAGCATGGCAGAATAAATGTCATGCTGATTTTTTTGACTGTGTCGCGGGGTTGATGTACATTGTTAGGCGGCAAATGGGGGTGCAGCAGCGCAAAATGTGTAAGTTTGGCAGTACCTGGCGCTACCAGGCGTTTTTAGCACTGCTGCAGGTACTCTGTCTTTCAGATAGCGGTGTATCTTAGTAGTGCCTTGATCTCTGTAGCTTGGAGCTGTCTAGAAGACAAGGTGAATACGATGATCTGCACTGAATGTCCGATATGGTTGAAAGTAAATAAACAGCAATGCAGCATTTCCTGTTCTCGTCTTTTTCTAGTACCCAATGAATGATTTACACCGGTTCCTCGAGTTAGCAGAAAATCCCTTGCTGATGCACCTGTGGATGGCTGCCGCGCCGCCAGTGCCACTTCAGGACAGCCCTGCCAGCTGATTGGAGCAATCAGGTGATGGGTCCCCCGATTTGTTGACTTTTGGTGGATGGCATGGGTTGCCCATCAACCCTCCACCAGCACAGGGACATGCCACGGCAAAGCGAGCACAAGACTAGACACCGAGTTTCTGCAGCATCGCGACGCACATCACGGATCACGAGACGCGACGCTCTTGCCGGCGGCTTGCGCGTTTGAAGCAGCGCATCCGCTACGATCCTCATCCCACTCCCGCCCGCCTGGGGCCTGCGACGAACCGCGAACCGCAGACTTCATTCACCGACAGCTGCCCCGCCTCCTCGTCTTGTACATACCGCATTTCCACTCCAGCATTATTTTATACAGGGCCCGCCGCGAGGCATCACCGACAGCTCAGCCGTGCATCCATTGCCACTCCTGATCCCGGTCGTCGACTCCAGCCTCCAGCACGGCAGGGTAGCTGACACCTGCCGCCGCGCTCCCCGGTATTGTTCGTTGAATCGTGCCAAGTAGCCTCCTGCGCTGGATCTGTCGCCTAGCCTCGACTCCCTGACGCATTCACGCCAGCCTCTTCCAACGTCTGTGGTATGTCGTGAACTGTTCAAAACTCCCCTTCCTCTCCGCCGCATGGCCCATTTGCACGATGGAGTCGCGACGGCGTCACCACCCGTTCAAGAAGCTGATCCGCAGAATAACCAGTCTAATTGACCACCGCCCAGCAGAGTCTTCAGAGCAGAAGCACCTCCAGACCTCTTCAGCGTCACGGCACCTTTCGCTGCCCTCCCTCGTCGCCATGGCCGAAGAGGAGGACTTCTCCTCCTTACCGCTCCCCGACCGCTTTTCACACAAGGTAGGTACTTTGAAACAGACTTCACTGAATGCCCATCCTGGTTGAGCTGACTTGATTTTGTATGACATGTAGAACTGGAAAGTCCGTAAGCAAGCCTACGAAGATGTTGCCAAACAGTTTGCCAAATCACCGGATGAGTCCGACCCATGTTTCCGACCCTTTCTGAACGACCCGGGGATGTGGAAGTCTGCCGTCTCCGACTCCAACGTGGCTGCCCAGCAAGAGGCCATTATCTCTTTGTGCGAGTTTCTCAAATTCGGCGGACGAGACGGTGCGTTGCGAACACGCGGACTCACAATCAGCCCCATGGTTGAAAAGTGTCTATCATCGACGCGACCTGCCATCAAGCAAAACTCTCTCGAGGCACTGCTGCTATATATTGAGCTCGATGTCTCTGCTCCCGTCATCGAAGAAGTGTTACCCGGTCTTGGTAACAAGGTGCCCAAGAACGTGGCCGCTACTCTTAATGCCCTGACCCAGATTGTCCACAACTACGGCTGCAAGATCGTGGACCCGAAGCCTATTTTGAAAGCTCTGCCCAAGGCTTTTGGTGCTGCCGACAAGAATGTGCGCGCCGAGGCCACCAATCTTGCCGTGGAGCTCTACAGGTGGCTGCGTGAAGCCATGAAGCCCATGTTTTGGGGAGATTTGAAACCTACGCAGCAAACCGATTTGGAGGCCCAATTTGAAAAAGTCAAAGCCGAAGGCGCTCCCAAACAAGAGCGACTACTACGGTCTCAGCAGGAGATGGCTGAGTCTGGCGGCGGCGGCGGCGGCGACGAAGGCGAAGAGGAAGGTGAAGAGGAGGCGGACGAGCCGGCCGAGATTGATGCTTTTGCCTTGGCCGAACCGGAGGATGTACTGAAGAAGATGCCGCCAAACTTTCACGAGCTTCTTGCCTCATCCAAATGGAAGGATCGTAAGGACGCCGTTGACGGACTGCACCAAGTACTCAACGTTCCTCGCATCAAGGACGGCGACTTCAATGAAGTAACGAGAGGCCTTGCCAAGTGTATGAAGGATGCCAACGTTGCCGTCGTTACTCAAGCGGCGCAGTGTATTGACCTATTGGCAAGGGGATTGCGGGCGGCTTTCGGCAAACATCGCGCCACAGTGATGCAGCCCATTTTGGAACGATTAAAGGAGAAGAAGGCTACCGTTGCTGATGCGTTAGGAGGGGCTCTTGATGCTACCTTTTTGGCGACGTCATTGTCTGACTGTCTCGAAGATATCCTGGCTTTCTTGGCAAACAAAAACCCACAGGTGAAAGAGGGTACAATGAAGTTCCTCATCCGTTGTCTGCGGACTACGCGCGATGTCCCTTCAAAGCCTGAAATCGCCCAAATCTGCGAAGCCGGAAAGAAGCTGCTTTCCGAATCAAGTCCGGTCATGCGAGATGGCGGTGCTGAGATTCTCGGAACTGTCATGAAGATCATTGGCGAGCGAGCTATGAATCCCAATTTGGAAGGCTTGGACGACATTCGAAAGACCAAGATCAAGGAGTACTTTGACTCGGCTGAAGTCAAGGCCAAGGACAAGCCCAAGCCCGTTGCGAAGCCAGCTCCAGCAGCGGCACCCAAGAAAGCTGTTGCAGGCAAGAAGCCTGCATTGGGCGCAAAGAAGGCTGCTCCCGCTGAAGCACCTGCTGCAGCAGCTCCGGCAGCGAAGCCTGCAGGAAGTAAGCTGGGCCTACCAAAGACGGGCGGCTTGAAGGCTCCCCAGAAGCGGCCGCTTGGAAGTTCTGGAACCACATCACCCCGCCGATCCGGACCAATTATGCCACCATCTGACGATGAAGAAGAGCTGCCACCAACACCGCAGCCAAGAACTGCGCCTTCTCGTGGCCTGACAGGCCGTTCCCTGGCCAAGCCTGGTGCGGCCGCTGTGCAGATGCCCGCTGAATATTCTCCTCCTCCTCCAAGTGGCCTTTCCGCCATGGAGAGGGCTGAGCTGGAAGAACTGAGGACCGCCAATGATCGCCTAACTCGCCACATCGACGACCTGCGACAGGAACGAAGCAAGTTCGCGTCGGAGATTCAAGAGCTGAAGAATCAAAACGCCAGCCTCATCGAGGACCACACACGAGATGTATTGAGTGTCAAAGCCAAAGAGACCCAGCTTGTCCGTGCTCGAAGCGATGCAGAGGCGGCAGAGCAAACCAACGACAGATTACGGCGTGAGCTAGACCGCCTAAAGAAAGCGCTCAGCCGTGCCGAGGCAAACGGTAAGTTTCATTGCGTTCTGGGCACCTCTACTTTCTACACTTATATCTGACCAATCGAATACAGGCATGAGATCGCCAACACATGATGATATGTATCGTGATACCATGGCTGCCCCTAGCACCAGGAGTAGGATGAGCCTTGCTAGCAGCCTATCTGATGAGAGGGAAAATGGCGATGCTCCATACGCACGAAGCAAGCTAAGTCCAGACCTGCGCTACGCGGACAGCAACGGATCGTCTGGCCGTGATTCTCCTGCTCGAGGTTATAGAAACATGGGGCGACATGACGATGGGAGCGATTCTACCTTGACATCAGGCAGAGACCGCCCAGTATCATCGTTGCCGCAGGCCTCTAACGGTGTAGAGAGCTGGAGGCGAGCAGCTGAGGTAACAAGTCAGTTGAAGGCCAGAATTGAACAGATGAAGGTATGTAAACAGTTGTCTTCAAAAGATGTTGATTCTTGAAGCCTAACAATTGGCAGGCCAAGCAAGGATTTGCCAGACCTTAGGAAACGAATCACGAATTGATGGATACGATCAACAAAGCATCACGATATACGAGATTCCTTGTGCCTGATGATAGCCTGCGATATTGGTGAAGCAAACAGACGCACAGAATCATTTATTGGGCCACGCGACATAGCTTGACATGACGGAATCTTGTGTGCATTTTTAGGCGTTGGAACCCATACCCCCCCTTTTTTTTCAAAGGAGAAGGAGAGAGAGAAAAGAAAAAGATTTTTGCTTGTTAGAAGTATACTGCGGACAAACTGCTTTGGGAAACCTCTAGGTGTGAGAGGAGGACACATATAGGATTGTCGGATGAAAGGTATGGATGAACGGATGATGCTGCCTGGGCAGTAACCTGAGAGGCCTTTTACTATGCCAGACTTAAACGGCTGTGGTGCATTTTAATTTACGAGTTTTTTTCTTCTTGCCCTTTCCGCATTAGTATATATGCGTGGGCGGGATCGGTGAATTTGCTTTGGTGGCTGTTGTCAAGATTGTATTAGAAAAGGCAGAAAGAGGAACTGAAATTAGGTAGTTTATTAAACTGCTGCAATGAAGCTAATTGGCTATGATTGAATAAAGAGTAACTTGAAAGACGGTTGTTTTTTGGGGTGTTATTTCTTCTTCTTGCTGTCTTTATCTGACTTGTCTTTGCTTTTGTCATTGTCTTTGCTTTTGTCGTCGCCCTTGGACTTGTCTTTGCTTTTGTCATTACCCTCGGACTTGTCGTCTTTGGCTTCGTCTTGTTGACTGTTGTCAGCGTCGTCGCTCTTGTCTTCACTCTTGTCTTCACTCTTGTCTTTCTCATCGTCTTCTCCGTCCTTCTCATTCTTCTCATCCTGCTCATTGCCTTCATCCTTGTTGTCTTTTTGGTCCTTGTCATCTTTCTGCTCGTCCTTGTCATCGTCCTTCTTCTCCTGGTCATCTTCTCCGTCGTCCTTTTCATCCTTCTTCTCGTCTTTACCATCATCGCCCTTCCTACCCTGTTGACCCTTCATGTCTTCCTGCTTCTTCTTCTTCTCTGCCTGCCCTTCTTCCCTAGCCTTCTTGGCCTTTTCCTTTCTGATCTTCTCCTTCTCCTCCCTCTCTAGCTTGGCCCAGTCAGTGTCCTTGTCGGCAAGGCCCGGGTCCTCCAAGCGCGCCTTTGTACTCTTCTGGTCGAGCTCCCCGCGCTTGGAGATCTTGGCGCGGCCGACGAGCGAGACGAAGATGGAGAGGCCGACCATGGCTGTGAGGAGGAAGCGGTATTTCCCGTACCATGGAGGCGCCCAGCCGCGCTTCGTGGCGCGGGAATCGGCGTAGTAGAGGGCGACAAAGGCGCCGAACTGGGTCGTCAGGGCGTATTCGAGGGGCATCATGAGCGTGGGCCAGGCGAGGATGGAAGCGCCGAGGCCCATACCGTAGCGGAAGCGAGTGCGGTCACGCTGCGGCTTCTTTTCTGCGTATTCGAGACCCTATGTCATCAAAATGTTAGTTGTTTCGCGGGCGTCAAGAATAATAAAGAAAGGCCGTACCCAGTGAATGGCTCCAAGGAACGAGATTATGACGGCGCCATATCCGAGTTGTAGAGGCTCTATGAAATCAAGTAGGTATTTTGCCGTGTCGTGTTCTAAGAGAATGTGGTTGAGAATCCGGCTGCCGCTTGGGACGTCTTGGTTGAGATTCCAAGCCAGGAAAACTGTTGATAGAGAGGTGGCGAGGTACGGAACTGTTCCTGATAGACCAAGAATGTGAGATTCTCGAGGGACCGTATCCAGACGGAACGTATCTTTGACCATATCCTAAGAATATAAATCTTCTTAGTTTTGAAAGTTGCGCGTAGTGGCTTGAGCATTACATACAATATCTTGTTTGAGGCTCGAGTTTACTTCTCCCGCATCCTTCTTTGCCTCATCGGGCTCGAAGACGCTTCGGACGCTGCTGGTGGAGGAAACATGCTCGCTCGACTCGAGTTTCTTGGGAGGAGGCTTGGGAGGGTCGTTGGAAGAGCTGGATAGACGGATTGTGTTGTATAATGGACGTCGCTGTGTGATGGACGATGGTCTTGGGGAAGCGACTTTCGCGCCGAGTATCCGCCGGGGGGATCGCAGCAGTGGTGAGACTCTGAACATGGCTTTTGAGGCGTTTTGGCGTGGTTATCCGAAAAAGAAAACGTTCAATCGAAATGAGAAACTGGCATATACAAGAATGGAGGTATCGTGGGAATCATCTACGTGCAGCAGGAGATGGATAAGTGTAAGCGGGCTTGTCTCAGCTCTTCTGGACCATATACTACTTGGGTTATTATCTTGATTGTCCCTCTTATTTAAAAGTTTAGCTGCGATCACAATTGAATCGCAAATACTTGATAAGAAAATAAATACGATGGGCAAAACAAGAATGCGATCAGCGCGACAATGGAAAGCGGTGATGCTATGATGACATTGCTGAAATGGTGGTCGTGACGTAATGGCCACATGCGCTGGGGTATGACGGCGGGAAAAACGGGAGAGGCTGCCGAAAGGTCGGATTTGAGTGGCTAGCAAAGTGATAAACTGGGGAGGGACGTTTGAATGAAGGAGATTTCGCGTTTAAGCTTTATGGAGGGCGTGGCGGTGCCTTTGAAGCTGCTATAACAGACAAATACCTGATGGGGTTTGTGGATGTGGTGATGCTATTGTGTCCGGCGCTTGGCTGGATGTATCGAGGAAGGGATGCCAAAATAATTAAACAATAGGCAATGACAGAAAAATCTCTTTGTTGTATCAAGCTTGTCTGGATTTACGGCCTTCAAAGTCTGCTTGCAATCTCAATTGATGTCCAGTACTCAGCTTTAATCGAGGCTTCCTCGTGGCGTGGCAGGTTGTTGGCCAAAACAGGAAATAAGCCCAAAAAGGCACGAGGGAGGTGTCGAAATCTCGGAACCAATACGAGGTACCAGCACTCCACTATCTTATGGCATGCATATGGTTGTGTAGTCTGATGCTTTAACGTACATAGAGAAGATATATGTTTCGCATTGATGGATTTAATTAATGCACTCCAATAGGAGGCCTCAAACGGCGTTCATGTCCACGTCAATCACACCAACACTGAGCTCGACGTCTGGATAGCAATTGGCCGGCGTCGAACTGGCGGGGCAGCCCTTACGTCATCGCCATTCATCATGGACACTGGCCAGGGGGCGTGTCGCTATATCCAGGGATGGCCCAGCGGGCTGTAGCGCCTGTAGCAGGTACCCGACGGCGCTGCAGCTGCCCGCGAGAGGCCTGGAGCGCGCTGGAGCGGCGCTACAACACGTCGCTCTCGTGAGTAGCCTGATCGAGTCCCTGCCATCGATCGATTGACGTCGTTGATCTGTACTCCTGGCCCAAACACCAGCACTGGAGCCGCAGCCGAGACAAATTTGTCTGGTCTTTCGTCCTTCATCCAGACCTACGACCTGCTGCACCACTCCCCAACGCATCGCACACCTCGGGCCTGATTCTTTGTGACTCGTCGGTTTCTTCGTCGTTTCTGTGCCTCTGCCTCTGCCTCTGCCCCTCCTGTCAGGCTGCGACGCATGAACGCACTCCGCTCGGCCTACAGCCGCAGCCCACGAAATCACTTCGCTTCGCGCCCAATCTCCCCACTTTGAAGCGGATTTTACAATTGTTTGCTTCTCCCTCTCCCTCTCTTGCTGCCGCCCCCGAAACTCACAAAACAGCAGCTCGCAGGCATCAGATCGCGGCCGCGACGACTCAATCGACCGGCGAGCACTTGGTGCAGAGCCTCCGTCCCCCACCACCGCCAATGTCCTTCCTGTAGGCCCTCGACCCGACAAACTCTCTCCAACGCCCATCCCCGGCCCGGGTTACGGCATAAAATACCGGCAAGATGTTGGAAGGACTCGTCGCCGGCTTGCTCAACCGCTTCCTGGGCATGTACGTCAAGAACTTCGATCCCACGCAGCTCAAGGTTGGCATCTGGTCCGGCGACGTCAAGCTGCGGAACCTCGAACTCCGCCGAGAAGCTCTCGACCAGCTCAAGCTGCCCATCAACGTCATCGAGGGGCATCTGGGTGAGCTGACGCTCTACATTCCTTGGTCCAACATTCGGGGCGCTCCCGTCAAGGTCTTTATCGAAGACGTTTATCTCCTGGCGAGCCCCAAAGAGGAGGCCGAGTACGACGAAGATGAGGAGCAGCGTAGGAAACAGAGGCTCAAACTGGAGAAGCTGGAGAACGCCGAGCTGCTGAAAGAGCGCACCAAGGCTGGCATGAGCCAAGAGGAGCAGAAGAAGAACCAGAGCTTCGCGCAGAGCCTGGCCACCAAGATCACCGACAATCTGCAGATTACGGTCAAGAACATTCACATTCGATACGAAGACTCCATCTCTGCGCCTGGCCACCCATTCGCCCTCGGTGTTACGCTTGAACAGTTTAGCGCTGTCAGCGCCGATGGTCAATGGACGCCATCCTTCATCCAGGACTCGTCCAAAACGACACACAAGCTCGCGACGCTGGATTCTTTGGCCGTATACTGGAACACCGACTCAGAGCTCTTCACCAATGGCAGCGACCCAATATCTCACGAGGAAATGGTTAGCAAGTTTAAGAGTACGCTTGCCAAGATCCACGTCGTCGACTCGAGCAACCAGTTCATCTTGAAACCGGTCAGCGGACAAGCAAAGATCGAGCTGGATAAATCAGGAGCTATTGAAGCGCCCAAGTTCAAAGCCACCCTCTTGTTTGACGAGATTGGTGTTGTATTGGACGACGACCAGTACCGGGATTCCCTGATGATGGTGGACCTGTTCCACTACTTCATTCGCCACCAGGAATATAAAGCGCTGAAACCCAAGGGCGTCACTCCAAAGGAGGATCCCCGAGCTTGGCTGCTATTCGCAGGAAATGCCATCTTGGGTAAGATTCATGAAAGGAACCGCAAGTGGTCCTGGGATTACTTCAGGGAGCGCCGCGATGACCGTAAACGGTATATTGAGCTCTTCAAGAAGAAGAAGCAAGGGCTTGCCCTCGAAGCCGAGGAGACTGAGAGTCTTGATAAGCTTGAGAAGAAGCTGAGCTATGAAGACCTTAGGTTCTGGCGCTCGTTAGCCCGAAACCAGCTAAAGAAAGAGAATGCAGCCGCCCTGAGCAAGCAGCCTCAGCAACCACAGCAGCAAGGTTGGGTTGCCTGGATGTGGGGCTCCAAGCCAACAGGGACCATTCAACAAAACGAGGAGAATACGCAGATGACAGAGGAGCAGCGTAAAGAGCTGTACGAAATGATCGACTGGGATGAGAAGACTGCCCTCGCCGAAGAAGTTGATGTACCACGTGAAGCCGTTAACATGTGCATCGAGGCATCGCTTAGAACCGGTAGCTTTACGCTGAAAAAGAGCCCTCACCACAATACCATGGACCTTCTCAGCTTGCATTTTGACGTATTCAAAGCCAAGGCTCTGCAAAGAAAAGACTCAGTTCTAGCTAGTATCAGTCTCGGCGGCCTACGCGTCAACGATGGCACAACTCCTGACAGTCTCTACCCGGAAATTGTTCGAGTAAAAGACGCCCAGCAGCGCAAGGTCATGTCACTTGAAGAGCTGGAGACTACTGACGAGGAACCGTTTTTCGAGTTTGAGATTGAGCAGAATCCTCTGGAGCGGGAAGGTGACATCGCGATTGTAGGCAAGCTGAAGCCTCTCGAAGTTGTCTGGAACCCCAACTTCGTTGTAGGAATTGTTGACTTCTTCCGGCCTCCCGAGAGGCACATGGAGTCTATTGCTGCTTTGATGGAGACTGCCGGTGCTACGGTTGAAGGCCTTCGTGAACAAACGCGAGTAGGCCTGGAGTTTGCATTGGAAGAGCACAAAACTATCAACGCCGAGCTGGATCTACAGGCACCGCTCATCATCATTCCAGTTAGCATCACTACCGAGCGCTCGACGTGTCTTGTTGTAGACGCAGGTCACATGCACGTGAACAGCCAGCTGGTCGACGCGGAGACATTAAATGAGATCCAAGCCAAACAGCGCCAGTCGTACAATGAAGAGGACTTTAAGCGCCTCGAATCTGCCATGTATGACAGATTCATCGTCAAATTTACTTCGACTCAAGTCCTCATCGGGCCGTCCATCGAAGAGGCCAAGTCTCATCTAACCAGTAAATCTGGTGGATCTCCTCTACATGTAGTAGAAGAGATCAATGTTGATTTTGTGGTGGCAATGTCAATTTTACCCAAGGCACCCAACCTCACCAAGCTGAAAGTTTCCGGCCATCTGCCCATGTTGCATGCCACGGTCTCTGATACCAAGTACAAGAACTTGATGCAGATTATCGACGTTGCGATACCGAGGTTCAGCAAGGAGACGGAACAAACCGTGGCGCCTACTACTCCTGGAAGACCACCATCTTCACGGTCTTCACGGCCACGGCTGGGTAGCAGTGCTTCCAGCCGATCAGCGCTCAGATCGATGCGTAACCGCCGGTCATCCGCATTCCCCTTCCTCCAGTCATCCACGGCAGTCATCTTGGAGGATATTGATGACGATGATGACGACGACTTCGAGGACGCTGAAGACGGGACTCACAACGAGCAGTTCAAGATGCAGCAACGGAGCTTCGAGTTCAACTTCAAAGTAGACACCCTGAAGGGCTCGCTCTATCGAAGCGATCCAAACAAAGCAAAGCCTGATGCTCTGCTTGTGGAATTAGTGGCGGAACGCTTTGATCTGTCCTTTTACACCAGGCCCTATGACATGGCAGCAGAAGTTTCCCTTGGGTCGGTAACAATGGATGATTTTGTCGATAACCCGCCGGCTGAATTTAAATCAATCGTGTCTTCTGGCGACCGAGAAGATCTTCAAGCTGGACGAAGTCTTGTCCATGTAAAATTCGTCAGGGTCAATCGCCTGTCGCCAGAATTCATGCCTGTGTATGAGGGTGTTGAAACAAACATAACCACCACCATATCTACCATCAATCTGGTGGTCACCCGGAAAACTCTCCTTACCTTGCTGGACTTTATTCTCGTCACGTTTACAAGCAACAACAGCGACGCACAGGCGAGCCAGGCTACTCCCGCTCAAATCGGCAATACTGAAGACGATCTAGCTGTAGGACCGGTAGTTATTCAAGAGCCGGTACAGAATGTGAACGCTACCAGCTCGATCCGCGTCAAGGTGGAGCTGAAGAGTATACGACTCATATTGAATAACGATGGTATCAAACTGGCAACCCTTTCTTTCAACCACGCCGATGCCGGTATCTTCCTTCGAGGTCAGACGATGCGAATCTCGGCCAAGCTGGGCGACCTCTCCCTCATCGACGACGTCAATCTGGGTGTATCAGAAGATTCTCATCTCCGAAAGCTCGTTACTATTCAGGGGGATGATCTTGCTGATTTCCGATACGAGACCTTTGATTCTCAAAATCCCCAAGCGTATCCTGGATACGACAGCTCAATTTTTCTCCGTGCGGGATCCGTCAAGGTCAACTTTGTGGAGGAGCCCTTCCGCAAGATTATCGACTTCTTGGTCAAGTTTGGGAAGATGCAGGCACTGTACAACGCTGCTCGCCAAGTTGCCATGAATAGAGCAACCCAGATACAGCAAAGCCCTAGTAAAATCAAGTTTGATGTTGTGGTTAACACGCCGATTGTCGTTTTCCCGCGCGCCGTCATTCCTGGTCGCCCTCAGCGCGATCTCGTCACGGCTTACTTGGGAGAAATTTATGCACAGAACAAGTTTGTCCCTCTTGATGACAGCAGCAACGCCAATGTCGCTATGAAAATCTCTGCAGGAATCAGGAACATCCGCCTTACATCAATCTTCCATTATGCTGATAACAAATCTGAAGAGTTGGAGATGATTGATCACGTCGACCTTGGGTTCAACATCACTCATGCTGAACACACCATTGGCGTGAAGCGGCCAGATACCGAGATTGAAGGAACTGTGTCTGACATCAAGCTCCAGATAAACCAGCACCAGCTCAAGTTCTTGATGGAGATTTCAAGAGCCGTCCCCGCCGCTTTTGCTGGGGACGGCGATGCCAACGTGGAGGCCGAACAACTTGTTGACAACCAGACTCTGGAGCGCGCTAAAGCCTCGCCAACTGACGACCAGTCTACGAACGAGCAACCGCTAGTTAATCTTAGTCCTGAGCTGGGTTCAGCTTCTAGCGTGTGGACCAAGCTGGATTTCGTATTTAATGCGAACACCATAGGCCTTGAAATCATCATGGCTCCGGACGAAGGGCCTGTCAAAGATGTCGCCGCGTGCAGTCTTTCACGCTTCTCTCTCGACGAAACTCGAGTCAAGACGAGAATGATGTCTGATGGCTCAATAGAAGCTGAGCTCCTTGTCCGCTCTTTCACAATCTATGATAGTCGTCCTAGGGATACGAACAAGTTCCGCCGAATCATGACATCTTCGAATAAAGAGGCGCAACAGTTGATGGCTAGCGTGACAATATCTGGTGGGCAAGAGCGTAATGTCATTGCAATGGCCACCATTGACAGCCCTCGCGTCATTTTTGCCCTTGATTATCTCTTTGCACTCCAGAAATTCGCCACCGAAGGGTTGACGACGCCAGAGGAACCAAGTCTGGTGGAAACTGAAAGCATTCTGAGCTCTCCTGAGGAATCTGATACGGAGTCGATGCAGGTCACATACTCGCAGCGACCGTCTATCAGTTCCCCACGACCTAGCATGTCTCCAGGAGACTCTGCGTTGGGAGCCCAGCAGAATACTCAAACACCCATGAATATTGCCTTCCGAGTCAATCTTGTGGATGCTCAAGTCATCTTAATCGCCAATCCCTTGAGCTCTAACTCAGAAGCGATTGTTCTTGGGATCCGCCAAGTCCTTCTCTCAAAGCAGCATGCCCTTACTTTCCAGATTTCCGAAATTGGCATGTTTTTGTGCCGGATGGATAGGTTTGAGACTTCTCGCTTGAGGATCATTGATGATTTCTCAGTACAAATGGGCATGGATTCTCCCGATGCGAACTCGACAGATATCCATATTGAAATTGAGCCACTTATCCTGAGACTCTCCTTGAGAGATATTCTACTTGCGCTCCAGATTATCGGGAGGGCAGGAGAGCTATCTGGAAGCGACTCCAAAGAACCTAAAGAGTCAGCCGCCGACCAAAAGGCCAAGCAACTGCGGTCCAAGGCCAGATACAAGCGTGGTGATGCCTCGACGGCAAAGAGTAATACCATAAAGACGGCTTCCACTTCGGCGGCTACGAGAGCAGTAGCTCAGAAGTCGTATTCTCCTCCGAAGAATGAAAATATGTCTGCTACCATTGATGGCATCCGGATCGTGCTAATTGGCGATCTCCATGAACTTCCTATCCTTGATATTGGAATTCAGAAATTCACTTCAGTCGCCGAAAACTGGTCATCAAATCTCAAGGCAGAAGCTGCCATTGACATGTACTCCAACGTGTACAATTTCGCAAAATCAAGCTGGGAGCCTCTTTTAGAGCCATGGCAAGTTGGCCTTGGAGTGGCAAAGGATTCTGTCAGTGGCCTTCTCTCCGTCGACGTTGTATCGAAGAAGACGTTTGATGTCACAGTTACAACGGCAACAATTGCCTTGGCCTCCAAGTCGTTTGACTTTTTGACAGGATCTGAGAATGTTCTTGACAAGCCTCGAGGCGTTGAAGCCCCATACAAAATCAGAAACTACACGGGCTTCAATGCTGTTATTCATTCCAAGAGCCCCATAACCTCTGAGCCTATTACACTGCAGCTCGAAGATGGCCAAGAAGCCCCGTGGAGTTTTGAGAACTGGGAGAAGATGCGTGAGAATATTCTTGCCGAGTCGCATCAAAACGACGTTGGCATTCAACTTGAAGCAAGCGGGTTCGACCTTATCAAGAATGTTTGCCTCAACCGCGAGGGCGAATTTTTATACAGCCTACGTCCCAAGACCAACAATGTCTTGCATAAGCTTTGTGTGGAGGTAAATCTAGGAGCCGACAATGTCAAATATGTCACGCTTCGATCCCCGCTTGTCGTCGAGAACGCTACCCAGATTCCTGTGGAACTCGGTATTTATGACGCTCAGGATGGCCATCTTCTCAAGATTGAAAAGATTGCTCCTGGCGACTCACGACCTGCTCCCGTTGGAGCCGTGTATGAGAAGAGGGTCCTCGTGAGACCGGACAGTGGCTTTGGATATCAATGGAGTGCGGAGCAGCTTTGGTGGCAAGATTTGCTGAAGCGCCCGACAAGGCAGCTGGTCTGCAAAGGAGAAAGCGGCGATCCATTCTACTTTCAAGCGCACGCCTCGTTTGATAGGTCGAATCCCAACACTGGGTAAGCTTGGAATCTTTATTTCCTGTGTGTTAGGTTGTTACTGACGTTTTACCATTAGATCCTACCCGTACATGAAGATCAAGCTGTCTGCGCCTGTTACTCTTGAGAATCTTTTACCGTATGACTTCAAGTACCGAATCTACGACAAAAACACAAAGAAGGATTGGTCAAATTTCCTTCGCAAGGGTGGTGTCAGCCCCGTCCATGTTGTCGAGCTCTCTCACCTTCTTTTGCTCAATATCGATATGCAAGATACTGTCTTCAAGCCAAGTGATTTTGCTATCATCAACTCCGGTACAAACGAAGATTTCCGTAAAGAGTCCCGCATTGTAGTCAAAGACGACCAAGGCCTTTCTCTCAACCTGAGTCTTCACTACCACAAGGTTCCTCAAAGTGGTGGCGCTTTCAAGGTCACAGTATACAGCCCCTACGTCATCCTCAACAAGACCGGATTGGATCTTACAATCAGGGCAAAGAGTTTCCTCCAACAGGCAAAATCGGCTGCCGGTCAATACCCGCTCATCGATACCTCTGAAAATGGCCGGCCCAAAGCGCTGCCGTTTATGTTCTCATTTGGTAGTAGCGATGATACTCGCAATCGAGCTGTGCTCAAGGTAGCAGACTCTGAATGGAGCAAGCCTCAGAGTTTTGACGCGATCGGCAGTACATCAGAAGTCATACTCTGTCATTCCTCCAACAGGAGCAAGGAGATTCACTTGGGTATAACAATCCAATCTGGCGAAGGAAAATACAAGATGACAAAGGTTGTGACGCTCGCGCCGCGTTTCGTGCTCAAGAACAAGCTGGATGAAGAGATTTTGATTCGAGAGTCCAGTTCGTCGGGTTACATGACACTTGCGCCTGGTGCTCTGCAGCCGCTTCACTTTATGCAAAACTCTACGGTCAAGCAACTGTGCCTCTGCTTCCCTGGGATGAATAACCAATGGACGTCCCCTTTCAATATCGCTGACATTGGAGTTACCCACGTCAAAATTGCCAAGGCAGGCCAGCGTCAACGCCTCATTAGAACAGAGATTCTTGTAGAAGATTCGACCATATTCCTGCACTTTAGTGCTGAGACCAAGAACTGGCCCTTCTCGATGCGAAACGAGAGCGACACCGAGTTCACCTTTTACCAAGCAAATCCCAACGTTGAAGAGGACGATGTAGAAGACCGAAGCGGCTGGAAACCTATCCGATATCGCCTGCCACCTAGGAGTATCATGCCTTATGCGTGGGATTTCCCAGCGGCTAAGTTCCGAGAGGTGGTCATTGCTACGGCTGGCAAGGAGCGGCACGTCAAACTGGCGGAGATTGGCAATCAGTTCCCGATGAAGTTTACAAGTCAGAATGGCACTCAGAAGATTATTGATATCAATGTTGCTGCAGACGGGCCCACCCAAACACTCATTTTGAGCAATTTCCGTCCAAGCCAAAGTTTGTACAGACAAAAGACCTTGTCGAGAACAAATACCGGACCCGAAGCTTTCGAAGTCAAAGATCAGAATACCGGCGCGACGTTTATGGCTCAGCTTAAACTCTCCGGCGTTGGCATTTCTTTCATCAACTCTCAGCTGAAAGAGCTTGCTTACATCACTTTCAGGGATGTCCAGCTCCGCTTCTCAGACTCACCAGTGGTTCAGACTGTGTCGTTGGCCATCAAATGGATACAGATTGATAACCAATTGTATGGAGGACTGTTCCCGATGGTTCTATACCCCAGCGTGGTGCCTCAGAAGGCTCAAGAGATTGAGGCTCATCCGTCACTGCACGCAATGGTTAGCCGAGTAAAGGACGATTCGTACGGTGTGCTCTACATCAAATATGCAAGCGTTCTGCTGCAGCAAATGACGATTGATCTCGACGAAGACTTTGTATTTGCTCTCCTGGACTTTTCAAACATTCCTGGAGCCAGCTGGAGTACAGAAAAAGAAGAGGGCAAGCTTTGCGACGAAGATTTGGACATCCCAGAGCCAAGTGAGCGAGAATCCGGCCAGGATATCTATTTTGAAGTTTTGAACATCCAACCGATGCAAGTGGATCTCAGCTTCATGCGCACCGAGCGCATCAACGTTGAGGATAAAACTTCTACCCACAACCCGCTCATGTTCTTCATGAACGTGATGACAATGGCTATTGGTAATGTCAACGATGCGCCAGTGCGATTTAATGCCCTAATACTAGAAAACGTACGGGTGTCCACACAGGTGCTTATCCAAAACATTTCGAACCACTATAGCCAAGAAGTCATGTACCAGATTCACAAGATTCTGGGTTCCGCCGATTTCCTGGGTAATCCGGTTGGCTTATTCAACAACATCTCGTCAGGAGTGAATGACATTTTCTACGAGCCATACCAAGGTCTTATTCTTTCCGATCGGCCTGAAGAGTTCGGCATGGGCATCGCAAAGGGTGCTGCGTCGTTTGCCAAGAAGACTGTTTTTGGATTCTCCGACAGTTTCTCCAAGTTTACTGGCAGTTTGAGCAAAGGCCTTGCCGCAGCGTCCATGGATAAACAGTTCCAGGACCGTCGACGAATTACCAGGGCAAGGAACAGGCCGAAGCATGCATTGTATGGTGTGGCGGCTGGCGCAAACAGTTTGTTTACGAGCGTGGCATCTGGAGTCGGTGGTCTGGCACTCAAGCCTCTGGAAGGTGCTGAGCAGGGAGGTGCTTTGGGCTTCTTCAAGGGTGTCGGCAAGGGTGTGCTGGGATTAGCCACCAAGCCAGCAGTAGGCATTCTCGACATGGCCAGCAATGTCAGTGAAGGTATCCGCAACACTACGACGGTATTTGACGGAAATGAACTGGAGCGCACGCGACACCCTCGCTTTGTACCCAACGACGGAGTCGTGAGACCTTATAGCTCCAGAGAGGCACTTGGACAGTTTTGGCTGAAACAGGTGGACAATGGGCGATACTTTGACGAGCAGTACATTGGGCATCTTGAACTGCCCAAGGAGGACATGGTCGTGATGGTGACTTTTGCGCGTATTTTGTTGATTCGATCTCGGCGACTGACTAGCGAGTGGGATGTGCCGCTAAAGGACATTCAGACGATTGCAAAGGAACGCACGGGTATTAGTCTGTCTCTGAGGGATGGGGCAAATGGGCCGTTTATTCCTGTGGGGGGAGGTAGTGAGAGGGGCTTCTTGTATAAGATGCTTGGGGTGGCTGTGGAAGAGTTTAATAGGAGGTTTAGGGGGAGTGAGAGGTGATGGTGATGATTGATGCGTGTATTGTATTTTAGCAGTATTTCTATGAGTATCATTATGAATGACTTTGATGAAGATTGATTGAACCGTTGTCGTTTTGAATGCTTTGGATGAATGGGTTGATTATCGTTATGATATTGCACTCATCAGCTTGCTGTTAAAGCCAAAAGATGTTTGGATAAATCTCCAAGTTGCCCATTGTTGTTAGTAAATTAGCCCTCTTCTCAACATGATTAAAAAATAGTAGCCTGTGATTATGAGAACCTAGCATTAAGCGATGTGTTCGAGTTAGACATTAGGCGCAATTTCGTATCATATCTCTCAGTGCTCAGTTGAAGAAAATTGATGAAAGATTGATCGTGGAATTTCTGTGAAGACAAAGCTACTAGGAAGCTGTTGATGCGTTCGTTTCAACTTTTACACTCACTTCAACCGTTTGCTGATTCATAGAGTTACAAGTCAACAAATTGCGTTCGGTTTGGAACGCTCCTACAGGGCCAAGTGACTCGGTTAGATTATTCTATTAATTGTTTCGTGGCTTCCAGTCCCCCTCCTATTGTAGTCTGTTAGATAATTTATAATAACAATACACTACTACGTTAAGTTATCGTCTCTCTGTATCGTGTATCGTTACTCTTAACACATTCCACATATCAAAAAACATTTGATATATATAGCTGCTAATTACTACCCATATATTAAAAACAGCAGCAGTAGCAGCAGTAGCGGCAGTTAGACTACAGTCCTAAATCAACATCGTTTCCAAATTAATGGATTGAAAACTCCTGAGTGCTTGGCGTGAGAGTGCCTTGAGCTACTATTACGTGATGGCAGTTTTGGAGAGGCTAATTGTCTATTTGAACACAGGAACGTTAAGATCTGGAAATGAGCAGGGTAGGCTTCATGCCTATATACTGCCTTGCATCTTGTGCCTTGTGTCTTACTGCATTATCTTCTTGTTTGATATTCGCTTGAAATGGTGAGCCGTGATCTCGTGAGTACAATGACCTGATAAGTACAGTTGAGGTAAATTATTAATCCTTTTGTTTACAGTATGAGAGATAGTTTATAGGCGTATTGAGATTCAGCCAGCATGATAGATACCGAAGTTACTGTACGATACGAAGAGAGTCGTGATGAAACCGTAGGCCAATAGTTATGAATTAGTCTACGAGTCTATACAGATCTTGTCTTACTGAATGGGCACCATGTCGTCTTTCACAAGAGATTCTGTGCAATAGACTAATCATTATTCGGATATTTCACGAAAACGTTTCAGGGATGGTTCCCTGAAATCTGAGAGATTCCAACCCAGGCTCAGCTTAAGCCAAATCCATGCAAGCAATGTAATTGACAGCAAAATGCGCCTGGTGTCGTACAGTCGCCGTGGTCGAACCTCCGGCCGGGGACGGCAGCTCATCATCGGGCGGAACCGATGGAAGCAAGCAATCGAGGGACTGAAGTAAACTACAATTTCTGCTCTCGGTACCGAATGAATGGTTCTATAAGAAAGGAAATATAGGCTACGATAGCGTGCGCCCTTGGCTCGCTCGGCATGCGGTGTCTTACTTTGGCGAGGTGGATTTTGCTAGCTGGGGGAGTGTGCTTGTGGAATGGCGTTATTGCAAGGGGTGGGATGTTGTTGTGGTGAAGCTATGGTGTAAATAATGGACAATTGTTGGCAAGCTTACCGAGATAACTTCATGTAGCTGTATGGTTGTGCGCGATATGGCGGTGGTGATTGGTGATGTCGACAATGCTAAATGACGCAACGCAGCTAGCAGCAACTATCAAACATTGATGCCCCATCTTTTCCCCAGCTCTCCCCATGTTTTGTGAGGATCCGACGCAATGGATGAGCTGGGTTGAGCTGAATCTCTCCGTCTGGGGGAGGAGACAGCTGCAGTATCGGCAGCCGCCGATGGGACCTGGAGATGCTTGCGGGGGTGGAGGAGGCCGGACGGAGGAGGCCGAAGGGGCGGCAGCCAGGAGGGCAATTCTCCGGACTTTGACAGTAGCTTCGTGCTTGAGGCTAGAGCAACCGGATCGCGGCTGTACATGAGGATGGCGCCTCGGCCAAAGCGGGCAGTAGAACGAAGAAGCTGTTGGGTCTGGAGCTCGATTGTATAGACACCCCTCCCTCCTTTTCTTCGTCTCTTCTCCATTGTGCTAGCAATAGCGATCAATCTATTGCGTACTTGTCAACCTTTCTTCCCCCCTGGGGAAAATAAATATGGCGGCGTAGGTAATGATTAGCAAATATCTGGAGAACGGGATGAAATCAGTAACGTAATGTATTCAGGCGTGGAGCTGACTTGGCCCGTTTTGGCTTGATTTCCTGAGTGGATTGACCTGGACTAGGTGCCAGGAGAAGCTTAGCAGGGAAAGATTCGGCAAACGAATGATGAGAAGAGACAAAATCGTGGGAAAGTAGCATTCTAAAAAGTAATAACGTTTTCTGTTCTCATGGGTAGCATTCCATTCTAGTCCCCGGGTGGCTTGCCACGAGGCAAAAACGTGGAGTCTTGTTGGAGACAGCCTCACCGGCAGGGCAGCAAAATGAGCTGGAGAAGGACATAAAATCTGGGGCTGGCGGTAAAGGGCGGAACGAAATTTGTGGAATTCAAGCTGAGGAAACGAGATTTCCTGTGGAGAGAGAGCTTGTTACGAAATGCCAAACTCACGAAAGGGCAGATGCGGCTTGAGACGGGTTACGACAGGAGGACACTTGTACTCGCTGAAGAATCGCAGTAAAGTGCTGCGTCTCTCAATTCAGTGTGAAGCCCTAATTTCGCACGCACAGCATACAAGATGCAAAAATTTCCTGCACCGTACCTTGACTGCCGTGCAAACTAGCACAAGCGCAGATTCATCTTGCCGCCTCAACACTGTTTTCCCCTTCTTGTCGATTGAGCCGGGCTGGCTTGGGCTAAAGCAGGCCGTTGCTGCGATTGTGTGTGAGCGTGTGTGTGGAGAAATCCGCCAAAGGCCGTGGAGAATTTGGAGAAGAGGCGGTCCGGGTTGAAGTGGTGGTCGCGTGTCTGGCTGAAAATCCGGAGCACTCACAGCGTGGTCCTGTCTCCCCACATTACTGCGGGCTGTTGGTGCGATAATGCGCATGGTGAGGTGGGATTGCAACTTCATCCATCACTGGTAGGTTGATTGCTATTGATGGCATCGTGACGAGAAGCTGCTCGGTTCCCGGCACGAAAGCCCGCTGCAATGGCCTGGTCAGCCCAGCGTCGTACTGCTTGTTGTCGATGATGAGATGAGACTCGGTCGCTGCCTTGGACTTGCCTCGAGCCATCGCCAATCAGAGACATGAATCTGGCACACCGGCCCCGAGAGGTTGGCCGGGGCTAACACACGCCACCTCAACTCAAAAGCGATTGTTTTATTCAACTGTAATTAAAAGCTCCGAGGCTGCTGTGCTTCTCGAGACGCCGGTCACTGGCAGCTGGGAGCTAAAGCCATAAGCCATGCTCCACGGCAGTGGTCTAGCGCTTTGCTTCTGCTCCTGTGTAATAACAGAGGCATTGAAGAAGAAAATTAGATGGCTGAGCCAGCTAGACCAGGATCGCTTTCAACCCTAGAATCTGGGTCTCGGAAGTCGCACGAGACCTCTGAGCGTAAGAGTCGAGATATGGGAGGGCCAGTCCGGGGTTTACTTTGGCGCCTCTTGTACGTAATTCCTGGCTGCTCTCTGCCGCCACGCTTCTGATAGTTACTCCTTTCTGCTTTGCCCTCTCAGCTTGGGCAAGCAGTGATCGGTTGACTCGGGCAGATGCAAGACAGCAATCGTCAAGCGCTGATTGCCTGAGCCAGAACAGGGTTGGCGGACGGCTAGATACGATGCTGGCAAAGGTTCCTCGCACTGCTGCAGCAGGGTGTGCTACGCGAGCCGAGCCTTATCGGAGGCATGTGTGCTGTACTGTATGTATGGCCGCATTCTTCATTATACCAGGCTAAGCAGGCATCGCTAGGCTTGGCTGCTCCGTGCGTGAGAACCGTCTGTTCTTTGGTGTTTACCGCCACGATTGGACGGCCTTATCAGCTTGTCAGCTCTGCTAGCTCCTCCTCTCTGGCCATCTAGATTCGACCCCAAGCCTCTGCGGAAACGAGCGCCACCACCAGCGCCGTGTCTTGCTGGCTGGCCACAGCAGCGGGTGGCTGCCTCTGTGAACCTTCCAGAACAGGCAACGAGTCTCGATACGCCACTGATCAATGATCCCAGCAGCTCAGAGCTTATTGCTTGGGCACAACGCCCTGCCTTCTCTTATCTTGCACAAGGGGGCGGCGAGACGGCCATCGTGTGTTGGCTGGCCATTAATCGTACAACCCAGGAGGGCTGATAATCGCTGAAGAAGCAACCAACCCTTGACAGATTAGCGGCCCGTTTGTGAGAGCGGAGAAGATGGGGCCACGACTGGCCTGGAGCGAAGAAACGAGGCCAACATCCTCCACTCTAGACTGAGCGAACTTATCGGAGGGCGCGCCACTGATAAGGACACCGCAGTTTTTTCGCCTCCCGTGATGCCTCGTCGTCTCTTGTTTGGGATCATGGCTCGCGATAGTGCCTCAATAGCGTGTTGAATACGGAGTTGTGTAGAATGAGGGCGGAATGGAAGTCCCTGTAGATGGAGACTGAGGGCTTCGACTCTGGGGTAGTAGCGTGGACGCTCCTTTTCTCAGTTTGGCAATGCTGCTCGTGCGGAACTGCTGCTGCAATCGATATCGCGATAACCCTTTTTCCCTACTTTATTTTTTGTCCTTCTGGAAAATTATTAGTGTGCGATGCTTCGGTGACGGGTCTAGCAAGAAGCGCGGGCCTCTAGGCGGATTGGCAGAATCAGAAGTACCATGGCCACTGAAAAAGGTTCCGTCAGTGGTGGCCCAGTAAGAATTGAGCATGTTTGTGCACGGTGCACAGCGAGCTTGACAGGACGGCAGTTGGCGATTGCGCGCGGGGGAGATTTGGAGCAAAGGTACTTGCTATCGATAAGCCGCGTGTGCAAAATTGTGTGCAGATTCCAGCGGCAGCAATGTACCTAGTTCTTCCAGAAGCACGCCGCTCTGTGCGATCAAGACCAGCTTACAGGTAGGCTGTTTGCATGCATATGCTTGGCCTTGGACACGCATGCTCCATCAGTGATTGCCAATGCTTGGAAGCTGCTGAAATGCGGATCCTGGCATAGCGCAGGTATTACTCACATTGCTCAATCTGCGTTCACGGCTGCATCCTCTCAGAAAACATCACATCGCCCTGATATCAGATGGCAGCCTTCAACTCGCAGGTCGGGGCCGAGGTAGCGCACAGTGCGCACAGCGACCATCCGTGTGGGGTACGTCCCCTGCCCTGTGGCGTGTCCCAAGCTCTACCTCGCACCGCACAAGCGCCCTTTTCTTCGGCGCAGCGCTACTCGATTAGGCTGGACCCCTCTGGAAGCCTCCCAAGCTACAGGCGCTCACCCCCTGGCCACTCCCCCCCATAGGCCGCTAAAGGCAGGATGGGATCTTTTGACCCATGCCCAAGACAGACACGGCCAGGGCTTCTCCACACTTTTTTTTTCTTCGCCAGGAAATGCCACCACAGAGTCGGCTGGTTCCATCGCTGGTTCCATCCACCTCGAGCGAAACGGCGTTGCCGCTGCCATTGTGGGCTCGAAATCGCTGGGACCAGGCCCGGCCTGGCATGTGCGCGTGCGACTGCGACTTGACCGAAGCGGACGGGCCTGGAGTACAAAAACTCGAGCGACCCACGAGTTGGCGATGCCTCTCTTTTCCTTCCCCAGGATTCTCAGGTTCGAACGTCACGCCGTCCTTCGTCCGCTCCTTCGGGCTTCCTCCCAGGTTCAGTTGCAGCATCTCGCCGCTGGCTAACCTGCTCTTCCTCTCTCTCTACCTCCTTTCTCTTCTGTAGAGAAAAAAGAAAATTCTTTCGTCTGTCTAGGTCTGGCTGTCAGAGTCTGAACCCAAGACTGCTTCAACGCCTTGCCCGCTTCTGCCCTGCTTCAACCCCAGGCACAAGGTCAAGGACTCCAGACGAGATCTGCAAAGAAGAGGTAGCAGAGAAAAGAGAAAAAAGCTTTTATACACAGGGGTTGACCAGAAGAGACAGACTCACAATGGCGGACTCTTCATCACCCGCCGCCGCGGCTCCCTATCACGACACCACCGAGAGCATCCACCACAACTCGGACCCGGCGCTGGAGCCTGCTCACCAGCATCACCACCAGCACAAGCACCACTCGGCCCGCGTGGACGCCGCCGGCCACGACGATGCCGTCTACACCCGCGGCACCAACCTGGACCCGACGCTCGTGCCCGTCCAGGACCATACTCACGACGCCCGCAGCATCGACAAGGCGCACGACGGCCACACGCCGCCCGACTACAGCGACCACGAAAAGGTCGGCCAGACAGACGTGGTGCGCACCGGCATTGACTCGGACGAGGCCGGCTCGCAGCGCAGCTGGCACTTTGGCATCCCCTACCGCGTGGCCCGCGCCTTTGTGCACATCGTCATCTTCCTGCTCTTCACCGGCTGGTGGATCGCCTCGCTGATCCTGCACCGCGACGACAAGAACTGGGAGGTGCCCTTCCTGCTGTGGCTGGCCATCACCATCCGCCTCTTCTTCTTCCACGTGCCCTCGCGCTATGTGTCCAGCGCCATCAAGTGGGTTTGGACGCGCACCGCCCTGGTCGTCTACGAGCGCATCCCGCCTAGGCTGCGCACCCCGGCCGGCGCTGCTGTGACCGTTGCCGCCATCTTGGTCGGCTCCTTTGTCTCGGAAGAGAGCGCTGACAACACGCGCGCCAACCGTGCCGTCAGCTTGTTCGGCATGGTCGTCATTCTGTTTTGCTTCTGGATCACTAGCAAGAGCCGCAAGCACGTTAATTGGCGGACTGTCATCGGCGGCATGCTCGCCCAGTACGTCATTGGCCTCTTCGTCCTGCGAACTGGTGTCGGATACAACATCTTCAAGTTCATTGCTGATCGTGCCGGCGACTTGCTTGGCTTTGCCGAGAATGGTGTGGCTTTCCTGACTACCGAAGACGTCGCTAAGCTCCCCTGGTTCTTCTTTGGCGTCATTCCCGCCATCATCTTCTTCATTTCGCTCGTCCAGGTCCTGTACTACATTGGATTCATCCAGTGGTTCATCAAGAAGGTGGCCATCTTCGTCTTCTGGGCCCTCAACGCCTCTGGCGCCGAGGCCGTCGTCGCTGCTGCTACCCCCTTCATTGGACAGGGAGAATCCGCCATGCTGGTCCGTCCCTTTGTCCCCCACATGACCAACGCCGAGCTTCACCAGGTCTTGACTTGCGGTTTTGCTACCATTTCTGGTTCCGTGCTTGTTGGTTACATCGGTCTTGGTCTGAACGCCGAGGCTCTTGTTTCCTCCTGCATCATGTCTATCCCTGCATCCCTTGCCATCTCCAAGCTGCGTTACCCCGAGACCGAGGAGACCCTCACCGCTGGTCGTGTCGTCATCCCCGACGATGACGAGCACAAGGCTGAAAACGCCCTGCACGCTTTTGCCAACGGTGCTTGGCTCGGTATCAAGATTGGTGGTACCATTATCGCCTCGCTTCTCTGCATTCTCGCCGCCGTCGGTCTCATCAACGGACTTCTCACCTGGTGGGGTCACTACATCAACATCAACGATCCCGAACTTACTCTCCAGACCATCCTGTCCTATGTCTTTTACCCGGTTGCTTTCTTGCTTGGTGTTCCTCGAGATGGCGATATCCTCAAGGTCGCCAAGCTCATTGCCGAGAAGGTCATCACCGTAAGTTTCTCCTGTTGTCTCTTTTTGCAAAGCACTCGCTCTCTCCAATTTTTCCCACTACCTTGCTCCTCTCCGCTCCGTATATATTGTGCACTCTTAGCCTGTGATATGATAATGACCCTTGTTGCCTGCAGAATGAGTACAATGCCTTCAACGCCATGGCCACCGACCCCTACTACGCCACCCTGTCTCCCCGCTCTCAGCTCATTGCCACCTACGCTCTCTGCGGATTCGGCAACATTGGCTCCCTGGGTATCCAGATTGGTATTCTCAGCCAGCTGGCGCCATCTCGTGGTGGCGACGTCTCCCGACTTGCCCTGTCAGCTTTGGTTTCTGGCGTCTTCTCGACCCTGACCTCTGCCTCTGTTGCCGGTCTGGTTGTTACCACCCAGCTCTCCCACTTTGTCAAGCCCCAGTAATTGGAGATTTGCATGTGTATATGTATATGTAGTGAAGCATTTTTCTTTGGTGCCATATAGTTGAATGAGAAACGAAAGGAAGAAAGATACGATATCGGAAAAAGAGTAGGACAAAAAAAAGAAGATACCCCACCACTCTATCTACGCTCGGATGTGGATGGTCAGATTAAAGAGCACTTTTTAATTATTATTTGATGAGATGAATACAAGTGAAGAAGTCGCCCTGAAGAGCCCATTTGGGTCGGGCATGACAAGACTAGGTATTTTCGTTTCCGTGTTTCTTTGCCTTTTTGTGCATGTCTCATTTCGAACCATGTCAGAATTTGTTCTGTTTTGCAAAGGTGTTGTGGAATTGGGACCAATTGCAACAAGCATCCAGTGCAGATGATACAGCTCTCCTTTTCTTTACCTCTCGGCTGAGTTTGCGCCCTCAAGAAATCTCCGCATTTGGTAAATCTAGATTTCGGCTCCGACGCCCTTTGGAACCATCAACGCTTGCATGAACTACTGGGCAAGCTTTCTCCACTTGGAATCTTCACCCCGCATCAAGATCTGCAGACAGCTATATAAGTTGCTGGTGCACGTTTTCACCCGCCGCGTAATAAGTGAAATTTGATGCTGGGACCTTTCTGATTTGTTCAAAATTACAACTTGGAAAGGCTATATAAATATCTTGCTGTCATGGGTAGTCTCTCTTTTCGCAAGTTTATTCGGTGGCTGCCGGATGAAGCCAGCGAGCCGACGTCAACGCTGGTCTTGACCTCTCCTGAGAAGAGGTTTGTGGATATAAGAGTGCTGTTGCCTGATGGAAAAGACTCTTTGGTCGGCGATGAAGGTAAAAACAAGCCAATAATGCTCTACAGGCTTGAAGAAATGGTGAGCTAATTGCAGAAATAGAAGCACTTCCTTTGAGTCGCCTGGACTGGGCCATGGCAGGGTTCTCTTCTTCCACCGCCATCTCCGACGGCCACTCTCTATCCCAATGGAAGCACTGGATTGACTCTCGAGCTGTTGATGCGCCTCCCGACGAAGGCCACATGTACGCCCAGCCCGATGGACTGAGCACCCTCGAAAAGGGCCACATGACGAACCCTGCTACGGGAAAGGACACGGAGTACGAAGAGATGTGGTATGATCCGCCGGCGAAGAAGACGGGCGGGGACAAGGTTGTTTGCGTGGTGCTCGTGATGGAGGATGAGAAGGGCGGGAAGAAGGGCATGTTTGTGAGGGTCGGGGAGTGGGCGCAGGTGGTTGTGAGGGATGGGAGGGGGGAGGGGGATGTTGTGGCGGAGAGGTGGGAGTGGAGGGGTGATGGGAAGGGGTGGAGGAGGATTGTGAGGTTGGGGGATGGGGAGAGGGAGTTGCCGTGTAGGGAAGTTTTGTTGGATGGGAAGAGGAGTGAATATCGGGTTGGGGATGAGGTTTGGAGAGTGGTTGAGGATGTGGAGGTGTAACGGTTTGTATATCTATATCTTTATACTATATTATATTAGACCCCATAGTATATCAGCCTTGGATCTTCTAGATATGTCTTGACATCTGTAGAGCTATGAGTCAAGTAGAGGTGTAACTCTGTAACATATAATAGAGACGAGATTGTTGGCAGTACGTCAGAACCTGCTCCTCCTAAACCCTTTCATCAGTCACCAGCTGCCCAGGCTTCTTCCATACCAACCCCTTCACAATCTCTCTGTGAACTTCTACGCCAGAATCAGCTACTGGCCCAACGTCTTCTCCCGCTAGCCTTCGCAGCTCAAGCTCCCTCATCTTTTCATGAATTTCCACTCTCCCCGGCGTAAGTGTTTCCCTCGTCCCTTTAATCTTCCAGTCTAGCAGGGCCTCGACGCCAAGCTCTTTCAACGTCTTTTTCTCAATGAGTGAGTATTCTCGAGGATCCTCCCGGTTGAAGTTGAATGGCTCTCTAAGACCTACAAAGGGGTTGGTTATGACTCTAGGTATGTGTAAGGAGTTTCTGGAAGCGGAATGCATCATGAGGGGATGCATCAAGACGACATCGCCGCATTTCCCCGTCATTTGCTGGAAAAGATTACACTTGCTGGCGTCTTTGATCTGGTCGCAGAACCATTGCAGCTCGTACCCCTTGTTTTCCTCGCCGCGCGGTGTCATGTATGGCGTAACGCCCTCTGGGTGATCGTGCAGATGCTGCGCGACTACTTTGATTCCGTCTGGGCAAATGTACGTTGCGCCGCCATTCTCCAATACGTCTGTGATACAGGGAATGACGAGCAAGCCTTGGTTGGGCGAATCCAGATGATGGATGAAACTGTCCCCGTCGACGTGCCAGTTGTCGAGATCTCGAGGACCGACGATTCTTCCTTTGAGCTTGGCTTTGCCAAAGTTGACGATGAAGTTGTCGCCCCAGAGGCGGGAGATTTCTGCGACGCGATCTTCGCCGCCGGAGAGTTCGCAGATGGCGCCCCAGGCTTTGGGGGCGAAGGAGCGGACGTCGATGGTGGTGAGCACGGGCATGTTGATCTTTTCCAGGATCCAGGTTGATGGGTCGTTTTCATCGTAGCCGAGACGAGTCCAGAGATCTTTTGTCCATGCTTGAGCTTGTTTCTTGGTGAAAGCTGATGGGATGGATACCCAGCCGTAGGTCATGAAGTGCTCGATTTGCTCGGGCGTGAGGAATTTGTATTTTTCAATGGCCATTGTCGTTCTCTTTTTAAATCTTGTATAATGAGATTTCATAGATTAGTCTGCTCGCGACAGTCTAGTGGTCGAATACCTAGGTACATGTAGTCTTCTACGTTTCTGAGGGGTGGGCTGAATAAACAATCCCACCGGCTATTATCTACGCTGCCTAAATGACCTCTTATCTATCTTTTCCCGCAAGTACATATATCTTGTAGTGATACTTTTTGAATTCAATGTTACCCACTGTTGCATGTGTGCCGCGAACCCCGAATACGAATGCCGACGCAGAGCTCTCGAATAACCCGGAGCGTATCATCGAATAAGCTCACGCTGTTTCAAGTCACTACAGATGCCTGGGCGGCACCAGCTCCGTCGGCAGGCCCCGAATCCCCGTCGCCTCTCTCTTACTCAACGGAATCTCAAACCACTTCTCCAGCGCCTTGACTCGATCCTCCTCATTTGCTAGAGTTTCCACCACTTCCAAGCCCGGCACGCCCTCCACTCTCCTTCTCACCTCGCTCCGCAACAAAGTCATCACGCCCTTTAGCCCATCGCCATTTTCGTTCAAGACCCCCCTCAGGGCAAAGACGTTGTTGACAAAGACGGCGGTGCGGACCGTGCTGCAGTAGAAATTCATGACTTCGTAGTCTGCGCGGAAGAGCTCCGTTTCCGTGAAGCAGTAGCGCTCGGTCCAGTCTGGGGAGGGAAGATCTTGCGTGGAGTAGACCCAGAGAGATTGCGTCGAGGGCGAGGTCGACTGGGCGAGAGGGCGGAACTCGAGTTTGCCGCGGCGAGGGAGGATGTTGTCGAACTCGTAGCCGTTGATTAGGGGGACGGGCGTGAAGGCGCCGTGGCTGCCAAAGGCGACGTCGACGAGGTAGCGCTGCTGGTTGATGGTGACGACGTTTGCGCTGTGAGTCCTGGAGGTTGAAGAGTTGGTCAGATTAAGAGCAGTTATAAGCTGGAAGAGGAGAGAAAAGACTTACATGCCGAGAAATACGGGACCAGGCTTCACTCTGGCTCCGATGCTGAGGACGTTGAAGCCCAGGGCCCTCATCATGTCGCCAAAAATGGTGTTCATCTCCACGCAGTAGCCACCTCGGCTCTTCTCCACGACCTTTTGGAAGAGATCATCTGCATCGACGGACAGCGTCCGATGGGGCGAGTAGTGAAGGCTGATGGACTCAAAGGGCACGCGAGCAAGATGGTGGGCTTGGAGCTCTTTGAGGAATTGGAGCTCATCTTTGGGGTGCTGAGAGCGCGGATACGAGATGTGCTCGAGGTAGCGCGTGAGCTGGTCTTGTGAATATACTTGCGCTGCCATTTTGCCCTTTCTTCTGGCTTCTTCTATTGGGCTTATATACGATGGCAAGGTGGAGAGAGAGCCGGCGGCTCTATCGTGACATCTCTCCTTATATCCTTTTGTAGACGGGCCATTAATCTAGCTTATAGCAATTCACGATGTCCTAGCAATTATCGCTTCAACCATTTCTACTGATGCGGCCGTCCGGGTTCTAGTCGCAGCGATTTTGCCCCCGATGGGCTCCACAGATTCGACTCGGGCTCACGGGCGGAGAGCCGAAAGGCCGACGGGTCTTATAAATACTATTTGTCATGGCCGGGCATTGGGACATGGACGCCGGAAAAGCAAGTGGGATGAAGCTATATAGGCCTTAATGCCCTCATGCAGCGGTTTGATCGTTGGAGATGAACGCTGAGACTGTGGATGATTGATTACGCGCATAAGCCGTATTGTTGATAGTGCCGTAGACATGTCCTGTGGACGTGGCATGCCGAGAGTCGACGCCCAGCTGCCCAATTGCCGGCGATTGGTGGAGACAGCATCGCATATTATCTGCATCTGTGCGATGGGCAGCGAGGATGGTATTCTGCAAAAGTCATTGCGGTCTTTGTGAGGATTTATAGCTTCAATGGAATCTCCAACGCCTCAACAATCAGCAGTCAAGGCCATCTCTCCCAGGTGAATAATCAATACAGCATGAGCCTATGCACAACACACATTCTCAGCCCTGCTCACATGCTAATCGCTGCTCGAACAGGTCCAAAATCCCCGTCAAGTCTCCCATCAAAACCCCCGTCAAAGTGCAAAAAGTCCAACATACCACAAACTACAACCAAATCACAACCTACTTCAAGATCCCCGAGAAGCTGCCGCGCGCGCCCACGCTCAAGGGCCTCGACGTCACACGCCTGCCCGACGACCTCAAACTGATTGGGCCCGAGAACTGGGCGACCTGGTCCAGCGTCATGATGGCCATCGCCGACGTCTCGGGCTTTGATAAGGCGGCGCTGGAGGAGATGCCGCAGGCGGTGCACGTGAGCTGCTGGCACAACAGCCAGAAGACGCTGGAGGAGATTCGCGAGGGCAAGATGCTGGGCTTGCTGATCAAGTTTAACATCTCAGCGCATATGAATGACTTGGTGAGCTTGACGACGGATGGCTACGAGGTGTGGAAGGTGTTGAAGTTGTATTGTGCGAGGTTTGTGGAGACGGATCCGACGAGCATTCTGAAGAGGAATGGGGGGTGCATTAAGATTTCGTAAATGTTAAACGAGAATTGGGAGAAATGATCAAAATGGGAATGGTCATGACAAAGATTGCGATAGGAATGTTACCGTCCTTGTTGCTGTTGCTGAAGAGTGAAGATAAGACTATACAGACTGGGAACCGGATAGTGGGGAAACATGGTGATAAGATGGGTTGATGACTTCAATGTTTACAACTCAGCAACTTTTGCCAGCGATGGCTGTTTAAGCTTCTTCCAAAGGATCAACATCCTAGTATTGCCGCTGTTAGTGGAACTGACCACGCTCAACTAACAGACTAGATCAAACTTGCTATCACTTCTTCTTCCACCTTTTAGTATTGTGCTACATATGCGCCCTACACGCACTCGGAAAAGGGAAACCCACGCCGACCAACTAAGCCGAGATGGTGTCCGAGTGCGGAGTCAAGGCGCAACTCCATCTCGGCTTCGGCTTTGGCTTGTTTGCACCGTATGCAGTGGCTCAATACTACCTTCTTGTAGACTTATATATGTCTCAGGTTGCTGCTGTTTTGAAGGAGAGAATTCATGTAAACTAGTAATCATGTTTGTTTAAAAATAGAAGTTCCCATTCATCAGCACCATTTGAACCATTTAACTGCCTCACAATGCCATCTTCAACCGTCTCTTATACCGCGCAAAACGGGACTCGAGAGCCCGGTCTTATGCACCGCTCTCTACTCGAACGCCCTCATCAAGTTGTCTCCGGCTCTGGCATCTATCTCACTCTCGCCGATGGCACTCGCATCATCGATGGATGTGGCGGCGCCGCCGTCGCTGTTATCGGCCATGGCAACAAAGAAGTTAAAGAAGCCATCATAGAGCAACTCTCTGATGTCGCATACGTGCACACCATGACTTATACGACTTCCAGCGCTGAGGAACTGGCCAACGAGCTTACTGAACTGAGCAAGCCGTTTGGTTTGACCAAGGCTTTCTTTGTCTGCTCCGGCAGCGAGGCCATGGATGCAACTATGAAGCTCGCGCGGCAGTATCATTTCGAAAACGGCCAGCTGCAGAGGAAGAAGTTTGTTTCGAGGAGACAGGCCTACCACGGTGGCACGATTGGGGCCATGAGCGTGAGCAGCAACCTTCCGAGGAAAATCCCATATGAGGGCGCCTTGTTGCTAGACAACGTCAGCTACGTTAGCCCAGCATATGCATATCATGGCCAACTCGACACTGAAACCGAGGATCAGTACGCCGCTAGGCTGGTTCAAGAGCTCGACGACGAATTTCAGCGGCAAGGTCCTGAGACAGTCATTGCTTTCATTGCAGAGACCGTAGGAGGAGCAACGGCGGCTTGCATCACGCCTCCAAGAGGATATTTCGCAGGTGTGAGAAAAGTATGTGACAAGTATGGCATCCTGCTCATCTTGGACGAAATCATGTGTGGCAGTGGCCGGATGGGAACGTATTTTGCCTTTGAGCCAGAGGGCGATGTGCGGCCCGATTTGTTGACGCTAGGGAAAGGACTTGGAGGAGGATATGCGCCAATTGCTGGCATTCTGATTAGCCAGAGAGTTGTCGATGTATTGGCAAAGGGATCGGCGAGCTTTGTTCATGGCCAGACATATCAGGCTCACCCAACGAGCTGCGCCGCGGCATTGGCTGTTCAACGAGTCCTGAAACGGGACGATTTAGTAGCAAAGTGTCACACCAAAGGGGCCTTTCTGGAAAAGCGACTGCGATCTGCTCTTGGAGATGCAAAATACGTGGGCGAGATACGTGGAAGAGGCTTTTTCTTGGGCATTGAATACGTACAAGACAAAGCCTCGAAACAGCCATTTAAGCCGGAGGTCAAGTTTCATAAGAGGATACATGCTGCGGCGCATGATCGCGGCTTGGCCATTTATCCAGGAGCGGGGACTATAGATGGCATTAACGGTGATCATTCGATTCTGGCGCCGCCACTAACTGCAACGGAAGAGGAACTGGAGGAGATGGTGAGGTTGTTAAAGGAGGCGTATGATGCCGTGGAAGAGGAGTTGGACACTGTGATGGTGTAGATGAGTGTGTTGGGGACAATGTTTATGGGGAGAGGGTATGATTATAGGAGTTTATTTAGGCAGTTACAGCATTATGACTCAATTTAGCACAGCAGAGACAAAAGGATATGTTAAAAGCTAGTAGGATCTGAATTTAGATAGCTCGGACAGCATACTGATTGTTATGAAACTTGGAATAAAGGTTTGGCCCTGTGATGTTCTACAAGGATTGTTTCAGGAAGGCCACTGTCCTCCCACGCCTCATCCCATCCAGCAGTCCGCACCCAAGGAAACTCGGGATGCTCCCAAGTACTGTCCATTAGGAGATATTGCGTGTTCAACCAAGTCTTGTCGTCTTTGATGCGGATCCATGGCCGGTCGAGGAAGTCTTGGGAAACACGCTGCGCAAGACCCAGGGCTCTCGCAGTTTTGACAACATGGCCGTCGTCGGGCATGTTGATGAATCGGGGAAGCAGTTCCTCCCAGCTATTCACAATCGTCGTGTCTTTCGGTATGTAGCTGCTGATGCTGCCAAGTTGCAGGGGCGGAGCCCATCGTACAACGTAGTGGAGGATGTCGAAGCGAGTCTTCCACTCTAGGGTTCGCAGTTTGACTGAGTCGGGGATCCATGCAGCATCTTGGATCAAGAGCAATAATGGCCCAATGGTGAGATGATGACTATTCCCAGTTAATGTCTGAATCATGCTCTCTGAAAAAGGGCACTTGCATGAGAAAAAAGTCAAACCTGGGGTAGTCGGGAGGATGGAAAACACACGCCGACGTCATGTACGCGGCCGCATGGATATTCTCCGCGATGCCTTCTGCTAGGTTGTTGGGGTCAGCCTTGACCTGGGCGAGATAGTTCACGCCCTCGTCCGGACACAGGACCTCGACGCCGCTCAAGATCTTGTTTGGGTTTCCATTGCGCACGCTGTTGACAAAATCCGGGTTGGAGTGTACCCGTTCGTACAACTCACAAGTGTTGAGGCGTTGTGAAGGCAGGTTTGCTGCTGCAGCCTTGTCCACCTTGGCCAGGAAGTCGCCCACGTAGGTGTCGTGGATGGCGGACTGAGCCAGGCCTTGGGCGATGATGGCGGGCTGATCCCACTCGATGCCATACATGAGCTGGATGAAGGAATGAGCAAAGCCTGTGACCTCGTTAGCTCACGCACTACATGAATTCTATCCTGGAGAGCGGATGGACGTACTGCCCCAGCTGCGGCGATACATGCCGTGAGTGTTCTCTTTACCGCTGAGGAGATATTCCACCAATACATGCTTCCACCCCTTTGTGTCTACTTGCTCCTGGAAATATCGCAAGAAATCGGTATAGTACTTGGCATCTCCGAGATACTTGGGAGCATTGGCTGCCCAATCTCGGCGAAGGTCCTCGAGAACGCCATCGTTTAATTGGAACTGACCAATCTGGATTTCAGCATCACGGTCGAACGCGGCCTGGAGCTCTTCGGGAGTCGCTCCTGCGCCGTAGAGTGTACATAGATGGTGCGCCATCTACCCATTTACGAATCATATGTTAGTTACAGCTCTTTGATGTGTGATTTGTTAGTCAAGGTTTGCTCCTACATGGTTATGGTAGCCCCTCGCTAGAAAGAAGACATGATGCCCCTACAGACTGAGTCAATATTATACTATGCGTTTACCATCTGAGATGGCTCACGTCAAGATCTTTTTGAAGCAGTTCCGACAGCTTGGCTGCTGTAGCTTCGTTGTGCTTGTAACCCAGGAGACCGACCCGACTTGGGTCAATCTGTATCTTGTATGCTGTAGCCATACTGTTGTTTGTGTGCGTGTAGCTCTTGGCCTGATACGAGTAATGAAGCTGTTGAATCAGAAGAGTTTGGTATTTGTGATTCATTTTGGGGAATCTGCGGGCATATAATGCTTTATTATATGCAAGCATCGAGGTCAACACAAGGGATCAGGTGCTAATACCGGACGTTCGTCCACTCCGACTGAGTGATTGTTAATCACTGAAATAATGTTGACATGTCTACATTGTCACTTTGCCCGCTCTCTCGAATTCGAGGAAGATTCGCTGAACTCTAGAACGAGCGGAAGTGGGTAGAAGCGGGAGCGGGCCGGAGCGGACTGGAGCAGCGGGCGCGGATTGGGGTAAAAGCGGACCAAAAGCGCAGAGAAGGTAAGGCTAAATGACATCCTCAAAAGCTTATACTGAAAGATTAGATGACCATGAAGCCATGCAAGCTCTATGGAGTTATACCGCAATTTCCTATATCCGACAGCTTACGTAGGCGCATTTGAGAAGAGCTCTCTAAGCGCAGAGTGCCGAGTTGGAACCTACCAGAACTATGTAAGTCAACATTATTTGTAACATTTCCTACATAGCATACATTTACAAACGAGTACAGTGTAGAGTGGTCAACTGAGATATGTGAGATAGAGAGTCTGTACTTTCCAGGATTTCCCCTCTTGCCCACAAGTGCCAAAGTAAGCTTAAATCAACAGTCAAATTAATATTCCATTTTTCAGAATTTGGTGATGAAAGCGCCCTGTTTATAAGTTGTATTTGTGGCGTACTAGATTATCTAGAGCTGGTAGACCTAGCATGGTGAAAGGAGTGTTGGTTCAAGGATAAAACTAGGAAAGGTTCCTTTTTGAAGTCGGCCTTGATACCAGCATTTAATATACGTGCTAGTAACTCCGAGTAGCAGAAGTATGAGAAATAGCAAAAGGGCAGAAGACAAAAGTAGATTCAAATGGCTATGACTATATGACATTGCTATTACCCGGGCGCTGGAGTCTCATTCCCTTGACAACTATGTGCGCTTGCAAAACTCAACGCCCACCTTGCCGGACTCTTCTACCCGCCAATTAGAGGATCAAACTTGAAATAGCCTCTCCACAGCCTATTTAACTGGTGATCTGGATCCCAATTCCTCGCCGCAATCCTCAGCCTATCATAAGACACTGGGTTCAGACGCGCCCAGTAATCTTGACTGGGATGGGCGTAGTTCAGGTGTATGACGCCGCGAAGCTGGCCATTTTGCCGCCCCGTTTCTTCAATTCCATCGATGAAGCGCTTACACTCAGCCTCCACGATGTCATCAAAGGCCACGTCGCCCCACTGCACAGACAAGAGGACGTATGTCATTGGGACCATTGCGATGGGCAGTCCCAGGGCGTTGTGGCCCTTGTGCCGCCCGTTCCAAATCATGCGTTTCGACACGGGCTGGAATTCCATTTCCGACCTAAAGCTTTTCTGGCCCGGCAAATTCTTGAGTTTCTCATCCATTGCTTGCCAGCGGCAGAGAATGTCGGCAAAGAACTCGGGCTTGTCGAAGCCAAAAGAGGTTGACCAGGCCGTGCGACGGAGGCCAGCAGGCTCATTGAAGGTTTGCGAGAAATTGGCAACTCCGTTTCCCTCGGTGATGTTTTGCAGGGCTCCGGTAAGCGTCTTATATGGCTTTGACAAGGACGGCGCAGTTCTATCATGCGAAGTGTCTTTCCCGGAATGCACGACATGGACCTCGGTCACGTAGTCCATGTGTTCTTCCGAGTAGAAGCTCATCGCGAAAGTGTGGGAATACAAGTCTTTTCCAAGAACCTTCTTTGCCGCATTGGCATAAGCTTTCATCACTTCCAGATTCATGGAAGCAGGAAACATGATGTGCTGCCACCACGTCTTGTTGTTGAAGAAGCGAAGAAAATCGAAGCGCGTGACGATTCCAAAGCTGGAACCGCCGCCGCCACGAAGCGCATAGAAGAGCTCCTGGTTTTCGTCGTTGTTGGCTCTGATGATTTCACCCTTTGCCGTGACGACTTCGTAGTTCCACACGTCGTCGCAGGCGAACCCAGAATGCTGCGGATAAAAGGAAAAGCCACAGCCAAGAAAGTATCCCGCAACGCTCAAATCGCCATTCTTGGGGCCTATGCCTGCCGTTTTCTTATCGTCAAAGCGGCGATAAAGACCGTAGAACTTCGCGGCTGGACCGGCCATCATGGTGGCTCCGGTATGGAGGATTTGAACTTTGTTCATGCGGGAGAGATCGACGAGCACGCCGCCGTCGATGCTAGAGGCGCCGGCAAAGCGCGAGAAGCCGCCACTCTTGACGTTGAATGTGGCGTTTGTTGCCGTGAGAGTCTTCATGATGCCGGCGACTTGGATGGCATTTTCTGGGCGTACGTAACACGCAGGGAGGAGGGCGCGCTGCTGCTGGGTGAAGTAGCTGTTTCTGCTGACTTCGTATTGCGTCGAATTTGGATAATCGACATAGCCGGCCAAGAAGCCGGAGATCCATCTGCACTAAACGGAACGTTAGTCCAAAATAGAGCTGGTAGGGATAGTAAGGATAGTCAGGTAGAAGTAAAGAAAAGTTGCAAACACATACCGCACGTTCAGCTTCTGGTGTAGTGATCACTGTGGTGAAAAGACACGACCAAGCCGTAAAGGCCAGGGCAAACATCCAATGAAGGAAAAGCATCTCTTCAATACTGCTGATGAAAGATGCAGCAGGAAAGCAAAGATGAAGGGAAATGAAAAGACAAAAATACGACAGCAAGGAAATTGAAGACGAAGATATGATAGCAAGGAGATCTAAGACAAAAGCACTGTGGCAAGGAAATTCAAGACAAATAATATAATGGATAAAAGATAAAGGACAGCAAGTAATGCGCCTGCTTCTTGAAAAGTTTTATCGTCTATGATGCGTACTTGAGCGATGAAAGGCCTGAGTTGACGATGTGTCCTTGAGGGCAGGCCAGCTAACTGTATATTGGGATTTCGGCTATCTGTCGGTGTATTGCCCCGTCAATTTTCCACATGATCCTCATTTATGAACCTTATATTGTTGTTGAGACGATCTAAAGGCATGTGGCTGATTGGATACGATGCTTGATGTGGGTAGCAAACTACCAAGGTACTGCTACTCCTACTGTTACCACAGCTTCTATGTACATACAACAATAATGATCTTTGTGTGGGCCAGATATCCTGGTAGGGTATAGCTGGGGTGTTGACTATTGGAAAAGGGATGTTTTAATTTCAAGTGTCATATATTACATATAAATTATATAACATCCTATAAAGGAGGTACTATACTCACACACATTTATATTCTCTCACTGCCTTCTGCCCATATCGACGTAGCTATTGTGATACCATTAATTAGGTGGAACCGTTGACCAGCGACTTAGTCAATCACACCCTTGTGGCAAGCGCATCTGCCCCATCCACAAGATACTGAAAACAGAAAAGGTTGCGGGATTTATATTCATCTTGTAATACTTTTACCTTATTTTAAGCTTCTTTACACGTTTATAATGCATTTACTGTCCAACGTATCCCAACACCCGGATTACTACAGCAAAGTAAGCTTTCCTTTTCGGAAAGCTTGTCCCAAGCCGGAAAATAAATAGTCATCCCGCTTCCCCCTTTTTCGTTATTAATGTCACTCAGATGAAGCCGGTCCCTTCACCATCTTTGAGAAACTACTCGTTAACGCTAAGAATGCATAGTGTAGCTGCATTGCGCGCCCGTAGCTGATGTCTTTGTGCCAGCATCAATGATTAACCAAACTCACAAGGAGTTGACCGCCCTGCTCCCGCCGGAGTGGCTTGATGTGTCCGTGTGCCACGGAACTCGGTTCACAGTTAACAACTAGCTGCAACTGGTCATTGACTATAAACCGAATTTCATGGCACGCAGCCACGTCAAGCCACTCCGGCGGGAGCAGGGTGGTTAACTCTCTGTGTGTTTGGCTAAACACTGAAGCTGGCACAAAGAGGCATGAGGGCTTGTAGACCCTGGGGTTAATAGGTGGCTGCTGCTGGCCAGACTCCTCCAAGCCAACCTCCTCCTGGAGCTTAAAGAGGTGCATGAACAGGGCCAGGGTGTACGTCATGGTCTTGCCTGGCCCGCAATCATCCATCAGCATGGACGAGGCCCAAGGGCTCGTCATCCGCTTATGGAGCTCTAGGGCGCCTATTAACACATACGTTAGTCATCGGACAGGAAGATATTGATGCTGGGGGCGGGGATGGGTCTGTACCGGTCAGTTGGTGCGGCCTCGCGTTCTGGGCCTTGTCCCTAAGCTGGGGATCAGGACGCTTTCACAGCTAGTTCGCGGGGGCTTAGGCAGACCGAAAGCCTTGGATGCTTCGACAGTGGGCAGTATGTTATTCGCGCGATGCACGTAGGTAAGTTGTTCAGGCTCTGTCTCCATGTCTTCGACTACCAGCCGCTGGGTGTTGATATTGTAATAACCTAAGAACTGGTCCCGGAGAGTGGGAATCCTATCGGCGCCGATGGTAGCAGCTTGGACCGTTTGGCGATACAGGGTTAGGCAGAAGAGAACCACCGCTCGATGGAGGTCTTCCAAGCTAAACAAGTAGCCCACAGTTCGGCAATCACCTCCATGTCCCGCGGGAGTTGGGAATCGCATCTCGTGGTTCTTGCTTGAGCGTTCATATACGATATCCTTGTGCCACGTCGTGGGGGGAAACAGTAAAAGTTGAACCTCATGGACCAATATAGTTGCAGCGACATCAACGGTACTTGAAAGGAGGTTGACGAAATCAAGGTATCTGCACATCCTCTCTGGTTGTAGCTCGATGATGTATATACCAAGCCCATACACCAGAATCCGCAGGTCCATCATTGTAACAGATGGATTGACCGCGGTGAAGGATGATTGGAGCCGAATCGTTCCTATAAACGTATTCACATTAGCCCCAAGCATGATGAGATGACAAAGATGGGCAATTACCAGCCGCATAGTAAGCTCGGTTAGATCAAGTGTCCATCTTCTGAGCCCTGACAACTTTTTTCCTCTGTGTCCGAGCATCTTGAATAATGGATGTCTCGGACACAGAGCTCCCCAGTAGATCGTGGATGGTCGGGGAGGAGCCTTGGAGAGAGCTGCTTGAGAGAATGTAGGTCGGGCACAAGTCGACTTTAAATAGTTGGGTACGCCGCGTTGGTTGCTCCATATACTGTGATCATACTGACCTAATAGCATATGTGAGGAATGTGACAACCAGCTTCAGCAGCACAAACCACTGATCTTCAGAAACGTATTCCGAAATAGGAGTTGTCACAACATAGAAGCGCCGCACAGCCCCAAAGCACGGACTGGGCCGAGAAATACTACGATAGTAACCTTAATATAGTGTATATTACAATTTGCTTATTTAGATATGTGCCATAATAAGTTACGACCTGGTTCAAAGTAAATGCAAAATCCTAATAGGCAGTTGGTTTTGTTACAGTAAATGCTGCAATAGTGGTTGTTGACCTAATCTTTTGCCCTGTATGGCTTAACGGTATAATGGATCATCTTAACTTATAATCTGGCGCTTGTAAGAGCTGCGCGATAATATTTTCAAAGCCATCTTTCAACTACTACAGAATATAATTAACCATCATCATACTTAACTTTATGTATCACAACCAAAACATTCGAAGATTCTATTGTCACATCTTCCGGAATTGAAAAGGTAAATATGTGATTTGGCTTATCACTTATATTAGAAAGAAACACGAGCGCACTAGCTCAAATGCGCCCTTCCTGGAAAGCAGCAGTATACTTCCCAGCAATAGCAGTCAGGGGGAATCCAGTCAGATTATTAAACTCGGATTAGACAGTGGAGTGGGCACATGATACAGAAAATAAAAGCATTACTCTCTGCGTAGGCGAAAGAAAGAGGCCTTGTACACAATGCGAACGCCATCGCCCCGAGTTCGTATGATCTGACGGAGGGGCTCATATTTGACAGGTTGGCAGCAAGCTTAGGATTAGAGAGTTCTAATCCAGTATGCTTTATCGATAAATACCACCTCTACCCCCGGCATTATTAAATCAACTCTACTAGAGGTGAACAGAGTTATAAATCGGCAAAGCATGTTTCATACCTGAGGATCGCTTAAATTTCGGGATCGGGGACACTCCGCGGAGCGTGTGACTTAGCTTCGGGGACTGTAAACCCTTACCTGCCTAGGTTTTGGGGTCGGGGAAGCATCCCGGAGGATTTGTACAGTATGCCCATGACCAAAATACCTCCTACAGGCAGCGCTAATGCATTATATGCAGTTGTAATCCAAGATAATCTGTGAACTTCTGCCGCACCGGGTCAATATCGGGACATGATTCGGGGAATGTCGGTCTTGTTAGAATGGCCAAGTTAGGTTGTCGCCGTCATGACCATCTAATAGAATGTTTGCATTCTAATACATGATATATGTTTGTGGCTTGTACTGTAAGCCCTTCCTATGACTATAAAAATTCCAGTTTCTCTGCTGTAATTGATCTTGTAATTACACTACTTGATAGTCAACGATTTTCTGTTTCGGATTGCTGCCAAGTTACTAACGGAACCCTCATAAGCTAATCAAGTTAGATTAGCAATGACGACTTATTATAACGAGTATGCCTGGCAACAGGTTGAGCAGGGGGTTTGGCAACGCTCTGTTGATGAGATTGAACAAGCTTATGCAGTTTTATCGAAATTGTATGAAGGCAGCGGCCGAATGTTTTTCGCCATCACCGGTCACATATCACTTTCCTTCGACGTCGTCGATTCTTTTGATGATGGCTCGGATACTCGCGTTGATACAGCTCTGCGTAATGCTTGGCTCACGCTCAGGCACAATCACCCGACGATTGCGTCGCAAGTGAAACACAATATAGGCACGAATAGCTTTGCCAAGGTGTATTGCGCGATTCCTACCATAGGTGATCAGCAGGCCTGGCTTGACAAAACGTTTGTCAAGGTCTCCTCAAATCAGACTGGCTCTGAATGGGCAAACAGCGATCCTCCCGCTCCAGAGCTTCCAACTTTATTTGTCATGACAAACCCCCCTATATCACAAGAGGAGAATCATCCCGGCCTGATCCGCCGCGACCTTGTTCTCCGTTCTCCTCATGATGTCATTGACGGAATTGGGACTCTTCTTCTCTTGGGAAATCTCGTCAAGCTTAGCTCGAAAGCATACAGCCAAGGGCCTTCGTTTCAACTTCCTACGTTTGACGATGGCTCTGAGTTGGGCAATATGAGTCCACCTTTTCCCGTGGCGGCAAAAATACCAAGAAGCCTGACGGAGGAGCAGCAAAAGCGATTAAGGCACATAGCAGCTTTAAAAGAACAGCAATTGGCAAGCGATATTCCTCTGCTGCTTATTCCGTGGAAGCAAGGGGAAGTTGTTCCTGGAAAGCATCAGCGAATCGCCCTAACACTTTCACAAGAGAAGACTTCGAAGCTACTGCATGCATGCTCATATGTTGGTGTCACTGTAACTCATATATTCCACGCGGCCATACCCATCATGATGAGAGATCTTCAGGAAAAAGGCGCCGAACAACAGAAGGTCAGATATATCAGCTATATTTTACGGAATGAGCGTGGAAACTGCGCCGAGCCGTACAATTCTGCGAAGCACCCTGCCGCATTGTATCACTCAGGATCAGGGACGAGCCTGTTGGTGGATATGACTATTCCAGTTGCTGGTAGTAGCAACACCTTGGAGCAGGAGCAGGCGGAATCTGAAGAATTCTTCAGAGTTCTCCTGGAGATGAAGAAATTCTATAATGATGTCCGCGATGATCCAGAGCATCTTCAACTTGTCCCATACTATTGGGCCGCCGGCACACGGCAGCTGCCGCCAGCGGTGGAGGGGCCTTTGACTGTCCCGCCACCCAGTGCTCAGCCAAGTGTATCAATTTCTAGCATGGGCATCGTTGACAAGATCATACCTCCAAAGGATGGTGTTATATCTGTTTCCGACCCATGGGTAACTGGAGAGGAGCTTCGGAATGGCCTTGGGTTTTTCTTAGCAACACATAGGGATCAACTGTGCCTGAGCGCTGGATATAACGATGCATGGCATAACAAGCAAGAAGTCGAGAAGTGTCTGGAAATATGCATGGATATTGTATTTAAGGGGCTTGAACCTTATATATTCTAATGCTTCTATTATGTATTGTGGTTGATAACGTGCGCAGCTTCTGAGCAGGATACGCCCTCAGCAAAGGCCATACTACAACGAGATTGACCTTTCAATATTTGTGGTGTTAATTTGCTTAAAGTGGCTAATCTATGATTTATTAATATATATATATACACACACACGTTGGGAATTCTTTGAGTTCTGTCAGAAAACTGACTTCTCTATTAAACCATCCCCAGCGAACCAACCAGCAATGACAGTAAGATCTTCAGTCGAGCTGTGCTTTACAGTTTGCAACCTTGCTTGAGAACATCCTGGAAGTCATCGTCAGCCTCCTTGTAGAAAGATCCAATCTTTCCCAAATCGTCGTCGCTAATTCCTCTCCTTGTAGAGGCCATCTTAGCAAAGTCGTCCTCATCTCGCGTACCGCCTGCCGTGAGCAGGCCCAGAAGCTCCATGGGCGCTGATGTCGGGTCGGCAATGATGGCTTGGATTGTCAACACCACGTTACCAGCCGCAGCCACAGCGCCGAAGATGCCGTCGAGGGCCTCAAGCTCGGGAGTTATGTCATCTAGGAAAGGAACGAAGATGAAGACGATGCCCAAGATCTCGAGGATCAAGTTGATCCTGTCTCGCTTCGCCTGCTGCTGGCCCAGGGACTTTGCGTTAGCCATGCTGTTTATGGCTTGCTGGATCATAAAAACTGGCATGCTGACGACCTGGAGAATGTCATCGGTAGGCCCATACCATGAGCTGGTAGCCAAGTCAGTCACTCGAGAGAATATAGTGTTCTGCAAAGTCTGTATATTTGGCAGCGCGTTGGAGATGACATCTTTTGGGTTCGGTACATCGATGTCGTCTGCCATTTGGGGTATACCAATGGTTTTGATGTCGCTTGTTATACAAGTCCTTCCATGACCTTCAGCACACGAGGATTCTCTGCGTTCAACAGTTCCAAACTTGACCCAGGTTTCATTGATACCATAGGACGAACTGAGCTCACTGTAAAAGCCGGTCGAGTTTATGAGAGTGTAGGTTATGGAGTAGTCATAATAAGCCAACAGTTGCCGTGGTGTCCAGGGGCATTGTTGCGTTTCCACGAGGCTACCACTCTGGAATGTGCAGTTAAAGTATTTGTTTCCAGGCCCTGCTGGTGTGTTCTGAAAGTCACCCGCATATATGAACTCACTCAAAGCATCGGGAATGATGTCTTTGACATACTCCTGATAATACCCAAACACTTGATCATAGCCAGAATCGACACTCGTGTAGTTGTCCATGGCTTGGTCCAGAGTGCCATTTAGAGCTTTAAGGGCGTAAAAGGGCGTACAGACATCTGCAAAGCTTCCTTCGGCCGCTTTGAGGTCGTCAATGGTAGAAAAGCTCAAAGTTTTATCACAAATGGGCTGTGTTTGACAGGCAGCGGAGGTATCATCATCTGGGCAGGATTGATCCACTGGTAGATAGTCATCCATATAACCTGCGAGTGCACTCCAGAAGGGATGGGTAGTGGTTTGGGTGTTGTTCTTGGCATAGATGACGGCGTCGTTTTCGGTGTCGCTGACCATTTCCACTGAACCGATGGTAACCAAATTCCATAACCAGAATGCACCGTTTCCGCCTTGGTCGTTGAATAAGCGCTGTTGGCAATTTTGCGCATCGACGCAGACTGACTGGTCATAGGCATCGAACCATGAGTACAATCCGGCGCCAGCAATTGTGAGATTGTTTACTGAATTAACCATGACAGACCAGGCAAAATTGCAAAGTAAATCTGTGGCATCGCAGGTGTCGTCTGGAAAGGCCGGGTCGTTGTTGAACAGGCCAAGGGAGGCGTTGAAGGGACCTGGAGACTCTGTCGCTGTTGAATACTGGAAGTATGGGGATTCTGTTTGAATCATTCCCGCAAACATATTGGTCGTGTTGTAAAAGTTGTACTGATATAGCATCGAATGCTCTGATGCTGTACCGTAGAACCAGGTAGGCCCGGCGGCTGACTCAATTAGGATGCCCCTGGCGACGGCTACGGTGACCATGGTGTTTTGCGCATCATCGAGATCGTGGTCTGCAACCCATGCCCACATATTTTCGAAGTAGCCGTTGGACTCTGGTGTGATGTGGAGCATCATAGAAGCTGCTACGCAGGCTGTCGGAATCGAAGGAACATTGGGACATTGAGCCAACTGGAGTTCTATAGAAGAGGGTCATGATCAGCTGAGTTCCAAGATAATTCGTTGCTCCAAGATTAGGGACCGTGGTGGACGATATTGAGGAAAAGGAGAGATGAGTAATGTGTTTGGGGTCGAAAATGGGAGACATACCGCTGCCATAGGCGCCACCCACACGAAAGTGAGCATCCCAGATGCCGACGGAGCCTGGCGACTCGGCCTGTACGTTCCACTCAACCATGACGAGACCAGGGAGGGACCCGACAGAGGTAAACAGCATATCTGAAATCTCGACTGTTCCTACATCTCCTGGGTTTCCAACCTTGATCATGGTTTGCGGGTCTGTCATGTTGGAGAAGAACGACCCGGAAGCTACAAGTTGTGACCAGACTTCGCCAGTCATACGGGTATTCGGAGGAATGGTAATGGTTGAGGTGACAATGTATGAGCCAGCCGGGAAATAGATTAGGTTGCTTGTTGTTGCCAGTCCAAGCGCAGACGTGATAGCTGCAGTATCGTCGGTGACGCCATCACCCTTGGCACCGTGATCTTTCACACTGATGATTGAGCCGACACCCAGGTCAGCATATTGAGGTCTACTCTTAGTGAAGTAGTTGTAACGGTAGTAGGGTGTTCCCTGAGTGGTGAGCAGGTCAGGCCCGGGCATTCCTACGCTGACACTAAAGTCGCTCAAATCAGCGAGATGCTTCATCAAGGTTGTTATATAGGGCCGACTCACGAATAAAGACCTTGAGAACCACCATTTGCCTCAATGTCTCCGATTATAACAAATTGAATATCGCCCTCAGGTAGGTCTGTGGCCTGTCCATCTGTGAATGCGACCATTACACCTGTATCAATTGTATGAATATTGTCAAGAGTGATGATGCTCGTGTTCAGGATAGTCTCCTTCATGAAGTTTGCCTCGATACCAGTAGACACGTTATTAAATATCGAGTCCATGACATATATGGAACCCGCTTGGACCGCTGAGTCCTCAGGGTTTATCAGAGCAATGCCTACTGGCGCATCGGCGAGAGTGAGACCGGACCAGGTCCAGCCCCAGTCCCAGAGCAAACAGATGGAACTGTTGGTCTGTCCGACGATTTCAAAGTTTCGTACAGTATACTGCTGGTTGCCGCCATCTGGACGGAGGAGACGAGGAAAAAACGAGCCAGTCAGTGATCATCCCAGTTTATGCCATGGTTTTCAACGGGAAATCAGGTAGCGAGGAATAGGACTTACAAATTCCGTATTCGCCACCTATAATTAAAACATCGGACATGAAGCCTCCGCTCCCATTTTCTGTGAAGATACCTATTTGAGTATTTTCAGGGCCAGCACTCTTGCTGGCATAGATGTTGACGTTGGTTAGAGAGGTTGCCTGCGCTACTTGCCAATGCAGGCCAGCCGCCTTCGCCACGGTTGATTCCGTGATATCAATGTTGAAGTTTCGGACCTGACGATAGAAATTGGATTGCTAGGGTATCAATGTTGTAGTTAGCCATTTAGAAGTCTTTGGTTCGGCCGGACAGCTGTCGAAATTTACCTCGATGTACCACTCTCCGCCATTACCAGTGGGGAGGTACACGTCCGTTTGAATAGCTCCTGGAAGATGTTAGAAGATCATTTTCTCTTCAACGTCGTTTTGATATAAACACATGGTCTTACCGAGTCCTATGAACCCGGGAGAAGTCTTGATCGTAGGTAGATTCACAGCCTTTGATGCGAATTAGAAACATTGTCCACTGGCCTTGGCGATATAGCTTGAGATACTCACATCTCCAACAAGTTGCGAATAGTAATAGGCATTGATGGGCGTAGAAATCAAGTACGTTCCGGGCGGAAAGTAGATCAAAGTTCCCTTGGTTGAAGAGGACAGACATCCTGCGCCACAGTTGTTGTCATATGCGATGGCGGCTTAGAAGGGCATGTCAGAAGTCATATCTAGCGATTCGGTTGTGAAAGAAAAAAACGGTGTCTTTTTGGAGGATCTCACCATTAATGGCAGCGGTATCGTCAGTAACACCATCGCCTTTTGCGCCTCCAGCAAATATTGGGTTGGTAACATCGCGGTATACCTAGAACTCATGAGCCACCGCTGTAGATCCTTGGGTTTTTATTTTTCACTTACCAAGTAAGAATCATCAGCTCCCATAGGCGCATGTCCTGTGTGACTAATCTCTCCGACCCAGAAGTTTGAAGCAGTACTCCTGCTTTGAAGGTTGGACGTGAGAGATTGTGGCTGAGGATACGATTTGTGCAGTGTTCCTTGGGCCTTCTGCTGAGCGGCATGATGCTCTGCTACAAGTGCTGCAGCTTTCAACAGAGTCGCATTGAGAGTAGGCGCAACTGGGACGTTGCTATTGTCCCGGGATCTCAAAGTGTGCGCCTCGGCTGAATGCCGTGAGACATAGGTATTTCGCCTGGGATGCGCCACACGGTATGTGTTATAGATACCCTGTTGAGCGACGGCTTCGGCGACCAGTTTTTGTGCTTTTTCAAGCTCTGTGTCCATGGTGGCCTGTTTCAATATTGTTAGCGTTTTCTCGCATCTTTGTTGCAAATAATGGCGAACTAGAATATATATTTTTTAATAAGTTCTCTGATAAAAGCAGATGACTGACATTTCTTAGATAAAGGCCGTGATACTGAAGATGCTTTGCAGCATGACCATTAGCTGCATGTGCAGCTACAGCAATTCCGAAGAGATACACAGCCAGCATCAGAAGAAGCTGCCTATGTTTCTTAGAAGAAGCCATACTTGCGTAAAGTTTTGAAACAAACTTGCTAGATTCCTATGCTTCCTTTGTCTCGCAGCAAGCAATGCCAGAATCTGCTTTGGAAGGGATCTCTGTTAGAAGAAGGAAAGGCAGAACCCATCGCCCTGACTTCAATAGAAACACCATGGCCTTCAAGGCTCACATGCTCAAATACCACCAAGAAAGAGTCACCAAGATATACTGGATATAAGGATACCAGGTTCAACACTCGGCGTTGCCATTTTGAGGAAGGCACAAGATACTTTGTATTACTAGTTTGGGATCATGATTCTTTTCGATCGGTTGTGCGGCACAGACCCCTTTCATCAAGGCTCAGATTTTCGGATCCGAAGAACCTGACGAACTTTTGTAACAAACCTCTGCAAAGGGATAACTGTTATCGCGGAAATTATAGAGTAGGATTAGGGCCGTGGGGACTCTTCACCCACAGCCGAAAGAGGACAGTTCCGTGTAGAGTATAGCGTGATGTTCTCTAAGCAATCAATTTGGCGGCTTTGCTGGCTAAATTCTGGGTAAAGATGCCGTTAACGCCACAAGCGAAGCTTAAGTTCTAGGTTGTCCATCTCGCGTGGATCTAGATCTATTCGACGGCAGGGCGCTGCTGCAGGAACAATCCGCACTAATCCTAGATCGTGTAAACACCTGAGGTAATGGTTCGTGGGGGCTATCGTCGGTTCGCTGTTGGTAAGCAACGGTGAACTCAGCTGCATTTCCGCAAGACATTAAACCCTGGCCAAATTATAGGAATGCCTCTGCTATAGTATCTGCTATGAACCAGCAACACAGCGTTATGGATTACTCCACGAAAGATGAAACCTTCTTCATTCGGCAGAGGCCGACAATAATATCAAACTCCGTCTTTGGGACATGTCCGAACCCGTAGTAATAGTAGTAATAGCAGTATCAGGTTGTGATTGTTCTAATCTATCCTCCAGAATTTTGCTCATCAGCCACCGACATATTTGTTTTCTATCTTCTCAATCTTTGTCAACAGTAAGATTGAATAGACTGCAAAGGAGCCTGCAATGGTCAAGCTTCAGTTGATCGTCGGGCTGTGCACCTTCGTGATGGGCGTGCAGGCCTTGAATCAGGCCGTGACGTATGAGCTACTTTATTTTTACTCCGTTTACAAAATGGAATATCGTGCCCTCGCCGAGGGCTCCAGAACAATCGCGACTGGATGTAAGTCGGCCTGTCGATCTTGGGAAGGATACGGAGCTGATACAAGACAGGCGTACACAACAAAAATCAATCCCCCGCTGGAAAGCAATTCGAGATGGACGCTGAGGCAGCGGGTGTCGAAGGCATTTGCACCTTTGATGAGTTTGTCAAGGAGATCGGCTCCAAGCAAACACTGAATAAACTGCCATGGAGTACTGGTGGGCGCTCCCTCAACCCGGACCCGGACGACGCGGCAAAGAGGATCATAGCGCTGGGACTGGACGACGCGAGAAAACTCCTCTACTGGCCATCGAAACTACTTCCTAATAGAGGGTTCCCAACTGGCACAAAAGGCGCCATCTTGCAGGTCCCTATGCCAGTTCTCTTTCAAGGAGTCCTCGACGCCGCCCAGAACGCTCGTCGCGCGGCCAGTACGGCTAGCAGCGACGTCTCCAACTTTGTCAATTCTTGTCTCTCTGATGGTAAAACCTATCTCCGCATAGGCAAACAGTTCCGCATGAGTGACCGGGCCGGGTACCTCACCCCTGAGAACTTATCTAAGCTTCCTGAAGGCGCTCCATTCTCAACCTTCTTCCAAACCAAGCCGCAGGTAATCAACAACGTCGACGGGGTGACACCGATCCTTGATACCCTCCCGAAGAAAGATTTTCCTTTGGCCAACTACAACGTCATCGACTGGGACAAGGTTTGGCTAGACTCCGCAGCCTCTACTACCCCAGAGCAAAGAGCCGCACTGGAGGGAGCTCTCCAAGCGGCGGCGGCATCTACCACAGCCACACATCACCAAGATGTCATCGACATGCAAACATTCTCGACCGACCTTCTTAGCGGCCCTGACCTTGCGTGCAGATCACCGCCGACGCCGGCGCCGACAAAACGGGATATCACATTAATGGGGAAGCGAACGTTGATGCACTTGGTTAGAAAACATAAACTCTAAGAATACCTCAGAGTTCGGTCACTTCTTTGCCGTATATATTGCCCAAGCTGCACTCCGATTCTTAGAGCGGCCGTGAAATAATATTCTCTTCGTCTCCAAGCACGTTCACGGCAGTTATTATTATATTCCATGTTACTAGTTAAAGAGTTCAAAGTATCGATATATTTATTCTCCTTGCTCAGCGGCACGGATGTTTGCGGCACGGATGTTTTCGTGATATAATTTCCTGTTCTCTATCTCCCGTTCCGCCTTGGCAACATCCTCAGGGCTGAGGATGCTTTCCCAAGCGTAAGCGATCCGGTACTTCTCAGATTCAGACTCCCTCCTTGTGACAAGACCATACGCAAACAGGCGCTCCCATGACCAAAACGCAAATCCATAGCGCCCCCAAGCGTCAAAGTCAGCCGTATCCGCTATTGAATATACTCCCTGCCCCCAACCTCGGCGTTGGGCGCCCGCAGATGGACCAACAAGCGTTCTCCAGTCTTTTGCGCCACAGTTTCTTACGCCAGGCTTCGCTAACGGCCATTGTCGATATATCTCTACAGGTCCTTGTAACTCTGCTAGGCATACCTCACCTTTGGCTAACTGTTCAAAGGCTTCCTGGCTATGAACGGCTCCAATATAATCAACAACGGAGATCAGCTCTTCGTACTCGGGGGGGTCCAAATATTCTCCATATGGAATATGATGCATCCAAGCATGGTAAAAGTCTGAACTGCCAGACCAGGTGTGGTGCCCGTAGCGGTCGCGCCAACTCCAGTCATATCCAGGCTTCACGTCGTAGATTGGACGACTGACTGCAACAATGTCGCAAAGCGCAGCCTTGCTATCGTCTGGCCAGTCTAATAAACCTCTTGATGCGGCCCTTTTGAGATCGTAGAGAAGCTGCACACGCCAGAAAGCCCGGTTGACGCGCTGCTCCTCGGTCCAAGACGGGGGGCCGACGTCCCGTACGTCAAATTTCCTTCCTTGCGGCCTTGGGCAATGCTCGCGTCCAGATGAACCATGTTTAATCGTCCTGTCAATGGGATACTCTGGCTTGAGAGCGTTGAAACGGTTCAGGTAGTAGGTGAGACAGCCAAGCGAGGCCGACATGATTTGCCGATATGTCGCCAAAAGACTGCGTATGACCGCCGGTGACGTCTCCTTGGCCAACAAGTCTGGGGCGAATCCACTGGGCGAGCGGCGAACGCGATATCTCATAGCATCTTCAATGACCCGCACTCGAAACTCGGCCAAGTTGGAGATTGGGAGGGTTCCAGATCGCAGCAAGGCAATGATGCGGAAAATGACTCGGATATGCCCGCATACATCGCCAGAAGACAAGAAAGCTTCGGTGATATCGACGGCCTTGGACTCGAACACGCGGTACGCAGCGGGCCACGCTCGAATGAGACTGTCCAGCGTCTCAATGTCGGCAACATTCGTAAGGATTGGGACCACAAGCTCGGTCGGCAAGTCTTGCAGCGAGGCAGCTGGTTTGCTTTCGGCGGCCATGGTTTTCTGGTATTCAGACCCGATATGCCTGGCCACTGTCTAACAAGTGAGTCACCTCCGGATCAAGTGACGGAAACGAAACGCAAAACGATATCCAGCCGTCTACAGTCAGTTTGCCCGTAGTACGATTGTAGGTATGGCTTATCGATACGGTAGATATCAGAGAAGTTGGCAAATTATGACAAGTTGCAATACCAAAGTGAAGGAAGAGGCTTCCAACAAGACGAGGTTGATTAGGCTTGGCCGAACCGAGAAGGTAGCATACAGGATCTCAAGCGCGCCCAAAGAAGTAATGATTCCCCGTTGCCGATTAGCCGCGTTGCCGCTCGAGATGGTCTCGATCCTTCTTGTAGGCTAAAACAGGCGCCGTTCCCGATCATCTAGACCCCAGAATCCACTTTCACAAGGTTATTTAATTTCTTCGGTTAGAGTTAGAAATCTTATTTCTACAGGTGCAGCTTGCAAAAGGGCCCGTTGTCTCATCCCTCCAGTTAGAGTTTGGTATCCTATTCCCGCATGTGCAACTTGCAAAAGTGCCTGCCGAAATTATCACAGATAGTTCTACCAACATCCAATTTGCGGCCATGCACTTATACCGTAGAGGGAAACGACTCTGTAGAAAGAAATGACTCTGTAGAGAGACAATGGCCCGATGGGTCACCGTCTCTGCTGGGAGTCGAAAGATGGTTAAGTTGGGCATCGTATCTTCCCCTCTGCCAACTTCGCCATAGCTCATTGTACATGTAGTCATACGGGTGGTTCTGGCGATTGTTCAAGATGCAGTTTTCAAGACTTGCGCTGGTGCTGCTGGGGAAGGCATTGCTTGCTTGTGGCCAAGATCTCCCTGATAAACCGGCGATTGCACCTAGACAGTTCCAGTCACTCACCTTGACTACGTCTGGTCAAAAGCCACCAACTACATCAAGTTCCAAATCTACTTCAACATCCGCTTCCTCAACATCCACGACAAGCCTAACAGCATCCACCACAACGAGATCAACATCTTCAGCCTCGTCTAGCACAGGGTATGACTTGGTTCTCACCGAAGTCTTCACCCCGCCTACGGGTTGCGATGGAGGATTCACTGCGGTGCCAACAGACACAGACGTGCTCTGGCAGAATATCATGACGCCCGTGCCGAGTGTGACTGTGACGTCTTGCTACCCGCCCCAGTTCTACGCCAGCGCCTTGGCCACTGTCTCGCTGTCTCCGTTTCAGCAGTTGGTCTGCCCTTACAATTGGCAGACTATTGACCTCAACTCCACGTACAGAATTTGCTGCCCAGAGTATGTTTCACCTCACTCATGTTGCGTAGACAGTTGCTTACTTACATGCTTGTTGCTTAGTGGCTTTGGACTCTATGCTCCAAACTTGTCCGACACACAGCGCCCTGGGCTGGACGCCATCTGCACATCCTTTGTGTGGCCAGACATATTGATGGATGTCACCAGCTACAGTGGAACAACTTCGACTGTGGTTCCCATGACGGCTGGTGTGAATGGGACCTTGGTGCTCGCAAGTGCCTTTGACGGTGGTACTGCGACGGTTACGGTTACAGGAACGGGAACGACGTCCTCGTCATATATGACTATAACCGAATCCTCCACAACTACAAGTCAATCGTCCACTACTACAAGTAAATCCTCCACAACTACAAGTCAATCGTCCACAACTTCAAGTAAACCGTCCACAACTACAACTACGACGACAACGTCAAAAACTTCAACCACTTCGTCTACCTCTGTCCGCTCAACCACCTCCACCACATCCAAAACTTCAACCACTACCACTGCTAGCCCCACGATAACGGCTATATCTCAGCTGCCATCTTGCGGAGTAAGTGAACCAAACACCCATCTTATACAAAGTGCTGACTTTTCTCGCCTCGCAGCAAACATGTTTCAGTAACCTGCTGGCGCAATACACGACTCTTGGCTGCGGCACCTCCGACCCAGCCTGTCTCTGCAGGAATGTCAACTTTGGCTATGGCATCCGCGATTGCGCCAACGGTGCCTGCGGATCCAGTGTTGCGAGTACAGTCTTGGCTTTCGAAACCTCTTACTGCGCATCTGCTACAGCAGCTCGCACCACCTTTCCCACGACGGCTGCCCCTACCACAACAGGCATTGCAGCACTGCCATCCTGTGGTCAGACGTGCTTTAGCAACATGCTGGCTCAGTACCAGACTCTTGGCTGCGGCACTTCTGACCCAGCCTGTCTGTGCAGGAATGTCAACTTTGGCTACGGCATCCGTGACTGCGCCAATGGCGCTTGTGGCACTGCCGTCGCCAGTACAGTGATTTCTTTTGAAAGCACGTATTGTGCGTCTGCTACGGCGGCTCGCACTACTTTCCCAACTACCGCAGCACCAACAGTGACTGGTATTGCGGGACTGCCATCTTGTGGCCAAACGTGCTTTAGCAACATGATGGCTCAATATTCAACCCTTGGATGTGCTTCACCAGCACCTTCTTGCCTTTGTAAGAACGTCAACTTTGGCTATGGCATTCGTGACTGCGCCAATGGGGCTTGTGGCACCGCTGTCGCTAGTACAGTTATTTCTTTTGAAAGCTCGTATTGTGCCTCTGCAACTGCAGCTTATTAGAAGTTGAGGTGATGGTTTGAGGTAGCTGAGATGGCGTTGCTAAATTGGCCTTGTTGCTGCTACGCTGTTTCTTGGTACACTGTATAGACTTGAATAAACAATTGATGAAGGTGAAGTCGATTATTTCGGGCTCTTGAGTGTGATGTGCTTCTTGCGATTCAACTACTGAATGCGACTCTGGCCCTTGCTCATGAAGAAGCTCGAGCAAACAATATCTGAATTAGTTCAGTTTCCAAAGAGTCGAAGACATAGGGACAGCGCAGATGTTAAGAAGATAGAATTTCATGATTGGTGGAATGTGAGAAAGAAGGCTACCACCACAGAGGGTAAATGCCGTATCTCGTTGCATTTCTCGTACGCACAAGCGGATCTTCATCTTGATCAACTGCTCGAAGGACAGGGAAAGGAGACCGGATTTTTCGTTTCCCGTAAGATAACACGAAGCATAGCATATCAGTGGGTAAGCGTGGTGGACCATTGAAGAAAACTAGAAGAGGAAAAGTAGATACATGTATGTACACTCATCGCTTAGATTAGCGGTAGCTTAATACGCTCTAGGGCTGTATACCGTACGTAAATAGAGATGGACGAACTTCGAAAAGGCGGACACTCATTTCGGTCCACCCTGTAGCAACAGATATAGTATTAAAAACCTATTAAGTTTGACTAACAAATGAGATTGAATCAGGTCTGTGCTGTGCATCGACAACTTGAGTCGGAGTGTCAAGCACACTCAACTAAAAAGGAGAAAAGACAGATTTGTCAGTACGTAAACACCCCCCAGCCCATCGTAGACTCCACATTCTTAACAATACACTTATCAAGAACAAAGGAAATATCAGGTTCGTGTCTGCCTCCGCTTTTTCACCCTTCCTCTCGAGCGGCGGCGTTGATTCCATTACCCTCTGTGCCTTCATGGACATCTCCCTATGTAGAAGATATTATTCTTCTGACGTGTCTGTATGTGTAGCTACGTCACCAGAATATGTTTCCTTATCGATTCGAAGAAGATAGACTGCTTCTGCTGCGGCTCTGTTGTTAATTTGCCTCAACATCGTACTGGCGCCAAAATTTCTGTTCCAAGCTCTAATCAGACTTCTTTGGTCTTTTTAACCTCATATCCAGGCTTTCCACCTCTGTTAAGCCTGGCTTGTGCTCCAAGAACAGCAGTGTGGCCGAGCTTTCCTTTTACATTGGCAGCAGTGTTGCGTGAAGGTGTCAATTTTACTTCGATGCTTCTCTGCCCGGGCGATTTGGTAGACGACGATACTTCGGGCTCGGTGAGCTGTGTCGCATCCGAGGGCGAGGTCCGCTCATCTTCACTAGATCCAATCATTGGGGCGAGATGGGCTCCTTTTTTCCGGCTCGTGCATTCTTGCAGGTGCTTGGAGTAGTCTTTTCGTAAATTGGCGAGCTCCTTCATTGATGCGAGTACGTACTCGGATTGTGACCTATCGAAAACGTTAGCAATAAGAAGCCATGAAGCAGCCGGTATACGACTGACTCTTGATATGTACTCCTCAAGAGCTCAACAGAGGAAATGAAAGAGCTAATCTCATCGGGCAGTCTCTCAATCAGCACCTCTGCGCCCAAGTTGTACACGTTATCGCCATCTGGCGCCTGCAGCACCGCCTGCATCATGCCCTGCGTCTGCACAAGGCTGTCATGGCAGATACCAAGACACAGATCGGATCCCGCAATCATGTCGTACTGCGAGAATTTGCGGTATATTGAGCCCAGAAGCAGGATGCTGACTTGAAGGCGCTTCAAAAAGGGCGAGAGTTGCCCAAAGTTTGTCATGGCGGCGGCGGCGCTGCGGAACCTGGTGATGCGTGGGAGGGAGTGCTGTATGAGGCCCTCGAGGCCGATGATGATGGGCGGGGGACCATCCATTGTGGCTGTTAAAGATGACCAATGACGAAAGGGTATTGAAGCGATCAACAGTCGAGGCAAGCAAGAATTGAGCTGAAGATAAATAATGTAAGGAAATTGCTGCCCGCGGACGCTGAAGGAACCAAAGCGCGCCAGACAGCAGAAAGACGAAAAGGGAGAGGCAGAGGAGAGCATGACTATCCCTTCCGCAGGCTGTAAAGAGATGTGAGACACGGCACAAAATGGTACCACACCCAATGGTACACACGAGGTACGGCATTTCCCCTCTTATGAGAGCTGTGTTGTTAAGTATCTTTGAGGATATGGTCTTGGCGGCGTAATGATAGGTGCAACATTGATATCGGCTGCGACATTGATATACTGCGGTAGTGGTGGCTTTACGTGTAAGATACATGTAGTCGAGATGCAGCAGTAAGCTGCAGTCTGTGAGATGAACCTCCTCCATGCGTCAAATGGCGCTTATCTGAGCTCATGACTCGTGCATTTCATGCCCATGCCATTTCATTTCTTGAAGCAGTATCCATACTTCAGAAGCTAAAATAGCTGTATGCGATCTAACCATGGCTAACAGTGGGCACGCCATGCAAGCACTAAGAGCAGACGTCAAACTACCACGGAGCAGAAAAAGGGCAGCGATGGTGCTAGAGCGTGCGGCTGAGTCCGAGTCTCAGTAAGTCGGGCTGTCAGTCGGGCCTGTATTAGTCGAGAGTGTCTCAGACCAATATGCAAGGTGGTGTGCGCGTTGTGAAGCGGCGTTTTGTACTCGTAATATCTTGTAATACAAGGCACCTGCAGCACTCGTTATGACTTGTAAGTGTCCTTTTGGATTATGACAAAAGAAGGCAAAGATTCTGCGGGATGGGCGAAAAAAAAAATGAAAAAACATCAGCTTTTGCACCAGCTGTTGAGAGTCCAGCTCCTTATCCATGTCAGCCTCAAGCGCCGCGGTGCTAATCGGGATCGATTCTGACGTTATACCACAATCTACACTAGGATCTTCCCGAGCGGCCTGTTCCTTGTTCCAGCTTACTACTGCATGCCTCGCCCCTGTCAGCCCACCAACCGGGATACCGAAGAGCTGTGCTTTGCAGAGCCGTGTGATACATGCATACCCACTCGGCAAATGCCCGTTGCTTCAAATGGCATCGCGAGACTTTTGCTGAAACAGCTCACGCAGACTTGATAGGAATGCTGGTTGGATTAAGCATCCATTGGGAAATGGCACACCGCTTTTGCTAGGCTGGCTACTCTTGTCTTTCTTGTCCATCGCTCAGCTCGCAGCGTTCTGTCTAAACACCTAATCGACAAAAGGTAACCCTCGAGTAGCACAAAACAAATAACAGCGATGCTTAATTATAAAGTCAAAAGATGCTATAGAAAATAAAAGAAAAATCCAAGCCCTATCCACCATGATGCAGTATACCAATATTAAAATCCATCACAAATTCCCTCCTGGTATACTTTTTACCCAAATAACACGCCCGCACAAATCCATTTCAAATCACAATCGCAACATAGATCAGTAATTCGACCTCAAATCCATCTTGTCCCGAAAAAACTCCTTCACATCCTCCACTCCCCTTGGTGAATTCATAAACATCCGCCCATCCTCGTATTCCCGCCAACACACGTCCTCCACGCCATTCGCCACCAGCATATCGCGCAGAGCCCTTCCCTTGTCGAGGTACTCCTGCCCGCCGTTGACGAAATACTGCAGCAGCACGGGCGTCTTCTTCCACACGTCGTTGCTCTTCTCTTTGTCCGGCAGGGCGTCGCTGTCTGGGAAGAGGAGCCGGCGGGCGGCAGAGGGCGTTTCTTGGATGGGCATCTCGCAGGATATGCCGACGAAGCCGCCCAGTGGCTGTGGCATGCTCCTCTTCTTTTCGCCGTTTGCATGTGTACTGGCATCTTGTTCGTTTTGGATGCCCAGGCTGATGATTGTCGCCATGGCCATGCCCGCGCCGTGGCCTATTCCCGCCAGAATGACCCTCTCCCAACGGCCTCCCAGCACGCTCACCTCGTTCGTGATGACCTTTTCCAGCTCCTTGATCCTCTCCCGCAGGTCAGGCAGGATATCGCTCTCTCTCCTCGCAGCATCGGTGTCTTGCTCTTGTTGGTTATTATTCCACCAGTTGGGCTCGCCCCTGTGCACCGCATGCTGGATGCCCGTCGAGATGCTCTGCAGCGACGGTATAAGCGGCTCGCCGGTGGGTGCCTGCGGGAACACCCACCGCGTCGAGGCGTAGTTTTGGATAATGGACTGCCAGTCGCGGTCGGTGGCCTCGTGCATGCGGTTGACGGCGCTGCGGGCAAAATTCTTGTTCTCGTGCAGGAAGATGATGGTGTGGGAGTGAGGCTTTGACGGGGGGATGGTGGAGAGAGGGAGGTCGGCGACCATTGTTTCGTTTTTTTCTCGTCTCTGTGTCTGTCTTTTGAGATTGTTGTCTGAGGAAGAGTGCCAAGCAAATGTTTTCTATTCTTGAGAAGAAAAAACAAGTAGAAAAAAAAATAAAAGAAGAAAAAGTAGAAGAGAGACAAATAGTATCAGTGCAGGCTCCCTCGCAAAACATCTGTCTCACTCATACATCAGGCACCGCACCACTGGGTAGGATAAGATGGACGGCTAATCCACCCCTCGGCATTAGCGCAGCCCTTTTCCCATGCTGCAAATCTTAAAAAAATAAAGAGATCAGAAAAGAAAAAGACAAGACACTTTTCGATCCATCGTGATCCCAGAGTCCAGGCCCGTGGTCTTTCTAATCTTTTTTTGCGGCCCCCCGCTATTGGGAGAGGCTCGCATCACTAAATTTGGCTGACAAACGCCATCCAGCTATACATAAAGAGGGGGGGAAACAAAAAAGAGCGAATGGATAACAAATAGGAAAAGAGTGAGAGGGAAAAAAAAAAAGAATTAGAGTCGGGAAAGAAGAGAGGGAAAAAAGGTGAGAAGTGATAGCTGTCAGGCTAGTGTAACGGTTCCTTGGCCAGCATAAGTGCGGGAAGCAGATCAAAGTGAAACTCAGTAAAACGGGCCAAAAGCAGAAGAAGCGAATGCGAGCAAGCAAACAAGTTGAAAGATCGCCAACAAGGCCTCTCCACCCCAGGGGTCCGTAATATCCGCGGGTCCAGGCAGTTCTAGGCTTCTTCTTTCTTCTATTTTCTAAACAAAAGGCGGGTAGGGCGCGGAGATTGAAACGCCAGTGTTAAAACGTGACAGCAGCAGAAAGGGACACATCACTTTGCGGCAGGGTCTAATATGCCGATACAAGGTCGCATCGGTGGCACGGCAGAGGCTCCAGGCGACGCCAGATCGTTGCAAAGCGTTTCTCATTAATTAAACAAACATCCTTGAGACTAGACTAAATGTAGCCAGATCGAGGTCTAGAAGTTCTTGTATCATCCGAAGCTTTTGCCATTCGAGCAGGCCCTGCGCCAACAACTCCCGCATCCTGTAACAATGAACCACGCCCCATCCATCTCCGGCGTCGGCTGCATGACATGGAGCTGACTGCCAAAATCCCGAGGTAAAAAAAGAAGAGAAAAAAAAAATTACAAAAGTCTGGACCGCCATGACATACATATCCATCCTGGCACTGCATAGACAGCAAGCGAACAGCAATAGCAACAAAAAACTTGAAAATACAAAATAAGAATAGCCCATAACAATATCCAAAAGAAAAAGAAATACTTCATATTGTACGCCTGATGAACGCCACGTGTATAATTCTGATTGATTAAGCGATTGATTTATCATCGAGTGTAAATAAAAGGGAACGAAGTCTTGGTGTATTTGTATGATGGAGCTGTTCTCGACAATAGGGTATAAGGGACCTCGTATTTCATGCACAAAGTAGACACGCATGGCCCACTACCGGTCCTCTTTAGTGCTCATATCTGTCTGAATCTCCTCCTGCACGATATCCTCCTGCACGCTGTTGTGGCCGCTGTCGTGGCTACGGCTCTGCTCCTTGGCGCGCTTCGTCTCGAGATGCTTGATGGCATCGCCCGTCAGCTCCTGTCGGGTCAACAGCTTCCACACATCCTTCTTTCGCGTCTTGCGATCGCCAATCGTGATGGTGAGGCCGGCGGAGATGTTGCACGCGATACTGACGCAGAGAATGACGGTGGTAATGGCAGCGTTTCGGTGGTGGTAGTCGATGCCCCAGGTGGTGGCACCCAGGGAGATTTGCAGGCAGGAGTGGCAGTCCAGCAGTATCACAATGGCAATCAGGTAGGGCAAGGGGAAAGCAAAGTGCGTAAAGGTCTCGTCGGGCTTGTAGAAACTGTGAGACTTGGCCAGCTTCTTCTGGTGGTGCCGCATGCGCTTCCACTGCTTAAACGTGAGCGGAGAATCCTCGTCGTACTCAATGGCGAGCTTAGCGGCCTCGACGTCTCCATTCTGATCCACAATGGCCTGCTCGGGATCGATTGTGGGCGCCGTCGCAAGGTTGAGGTTGCTTGTGCTAGTGGGGATTCTCTCGACCGAGGCGCTGGCGCTGGCGTTGACACTTTGGGGCTCGAGGCCATTGGTCTGGGGCTCCAGATCGGGAGCGCCGGGGTACGCTGCGAGAGGGTCGCCAGAAGCATAGTGGGTAAGCTCCACGCTGCCTTCGTTCGCTGCTTGAGTGATGCCGTTCTCCTTCTCCTTGAGCTTCTTCTTCTTGGCCTTTGCAATCTTGCGGGAGTAGTGTATCACAAAGGCCATGTGGTATGTGTCAATGGCTCGGAAGGGGGCCAGGCCGTCACCCATGATGGCGAACAGGGCCACCAGCACGCTGTCGATGATGTGGATGGTGTATACCTGCTTGTCGCCGACGTAGATCCAGCCGATGAGGAACAGCACCCAGGCCAGACCGAAGAGGGTGATGAGGACGGCGTAGAGCGTGACGAAGAAGCCCAGCGGCCGCCGCACGTACTGGCCAAAGCCCTTCATCATGCGCTTGAAGCGGGACCGCTTGGAGTGCAGCATGTGGCGCACGCGGTCGTCCAGTTCCGCCTTTTCCTCCTCGGTCCAGCCCTCTAGGCTGATGCCGTGCGGCAGCGCCGCGTAGTGCGAGTCTGTGAGCCGCGAGGTGATTGTGTCGGATCGCCGCAGCGTCGCCGGTACACCCTCACTCCTGGGCGTCTCCACGCCGGTCTCGAACCTGGGCAGCTCCTCGATCGGCTCGGGCAGCTGTTCCTCGTCGAGCGCAGCAGTAGCAGTAGTGGCAGCCCGGCCTCGTCGCCCAGTCGGCGCGGCCTCACGCTGGGACAAGACGTAGGTGGGGCGACGGTTGATCCAAGGGCCAAGATCAGGCACGAACAGGGAGTTTTGCACGTTGGTCAGGGTCGAAAGGGTCTGGACCTCGGGATCTAGTGGCACACGGAAATTGTCAGCATCTGCCGGTCAATTACTTGTTCTGGACCCGGTTGGGACTCACCAATGATATCTAGCCAGTCGACCAGGTCTTCGCCGTACTCGTCGGACGGGGGCGCCTGCTGGCCTTGGTGATGGCCAAGATTGAGGCCGAAATGACTCTGGGATGACGGGCCCGCGGATGTGCCTCTCTCTGAGCTTACGGCGCGTGGTGGCATTGGCCCGCGGTTGAGGGAGCCGCCAGGCCAGAACATCTTGCTAAGCTTCCGCTTCCTGCTCAGTCTTCGTGCTGGGGAGCCGCCACCATCGGGATTGCGAGGGTCGTCTTCCTCCAGCGGCTCCTCAGGCAGCGACCTCGAGGGCGAAAGCGGCGATGGAGGGATGCCCAGTTCAGTCAATGTTGGTCGCGATCCCTCCTCTGTGAGACGCGGCAGCGCCACCTGCGGCACGCGGCGCGAGAGTCTGGCGACGTTGGCATCTGGGTAGATTTGCGCAGCAGGCATAGGCTGTGATATGCTCCGTGGGCGGGGAAGGTGATGCCGGCCTGCGTCTGTGTCGCTGCTCTCGGAGGCATAGTCGATGACGGAGGTTCCGCCGCCGCTGGAGCTGCGTCGTCGAATGCGAACACTGGGCTGTCTTATCCGCTCATGAACCGGTCGGCCACCGGCGTTGGAGCCTGCCACGGAGCCGGCAGCAGATGCTGCGTACGACGGAGCACGGCCGCGGATGCTCGACGTCCTGGAAACAGCGCTGGAGGAGATGCCCAGCGGCGGGAAGTACTCGGTCTCTGACTCTTCGGTGGCGTCTGGCGTGGCCAGGTTGTACGACCGGCGAGACGAGACGGATCGCATGCGCCCGCGGCCGCGATCCGAGCTGGGCGCACCATATCGAGGCGGCGGCGGCTGTAGGCTCTCACTTCGCGCTCGTGCTGGCGGTTGATGTTGTTGTTGTTGCTGTTGTTGTTGTGACGGCGGAACGACTGTGTGAGGATCGATCTCGTCGTCGGTGCGCAGAGGCGACGGCGACCTGGGCGACGGCGACGGCGAGGCTGAGGCCGACGAGATGGAGCGCCATCGCGACGACCGCAGGCTTCTGGAGCCTCGCGAGCGGCGGCTGGAATCCATGCTGAAGGATTGCTGCTGCGAGGTGCAGGATCGGGTCTGAGCGTGTGGATATCAGATTAGAGGGAGATGGCGACACAAACGAATTGGCAAGCCCCGGAATCGCTTAGTCAGGCCCCGCGACCCAGGTTTTCTGCCCACTTGCTGCTTCTCTCTAGGCGCTGGGGGGATCGAGGGATCGAGTTTGAACTGCGAATCGAAGAGGAAAGCAGCGGGTGCAAACGATGGAAAAAGAAGGAAAAAAGCGAGCAGCAGCGCAGACAGACAAAAGAACGACTCGGCACGCAAACGGCGTGTCGATCAGCGGTCAATGGATGGAGAAGATGCAACGAGTAAAAAGCAGCGCAAGCAGGTTCGGTTCAGGTCAGGTCAATCGAATCGCGGGCTTGCAACGACTGCGGCGAATAAGTCAGGCCAGTGACGCGGTGTGCTCCATCCAAGCAGCTTTGGCCTTCTCTTCTTTGGGCCGTTTGTTCTCTTTTGCCCTCTTTTCGCGCACTGCTCAGTCCTCGGGCGAGCCTCTGGCGGAATCGACGGATCCTTAGTTTGGCCACCCGGCACAGCCAAAGTTTAAAAGGAAACGGCCACAAGCCGTGACGCTGGCTGGCGCTGTCCACGGCACCCTAGCGCTGGACGCGATGGCTCCAAGCAGCAGGATTTGCCGTCCAGGTGCCAGGCCTGCTGCTGAGGCTGCCCCGGCGACGTGCCGTGACGTCAGGGCGCCCCGTATCGAGTGACGGGCGCTGCTTTGTCAGACGGGCTCTGCGAATAGGCGGCGCCTGCGTGGGAAGTTTTGTCCTATCACAGTAGGTGGTAGGTGCACTGGGGGCTCTGCTAGCGGCTGCTAGTGACTAAGATGGGGAGCTAGGCAAGGGAACAGGGAAATGAGACGATGATTTTTAATGAGCCATGGCTGTAGACCACGATTTGTTGAGATTAAGTTGACGTCGGGCTTTTTTCTTTTTTTTTTCTTTTTTTTTTTTTTTTGTTTCTTCCTGTCCCCTTAATTGTTTCTTCCAGCAGCAGATTCATCACTGGAATCAATCTCCAGTTAGGGAGTTAAAGGCTGCAATACTCGATTGAATCCGCAACAAACACCAGCTTCGTCATCGCGGCTAGTTAATGGCACTGTTGCCCTCGTAATGCTAGCCTACATGTAATATCTGACAGCGGCATTTGCCGTATTTGCTCACATCTCTCCACACGGCTTCTGCACTGCATCCAAATTCAATCACGCACACAGTCTGTACTGTACGTGGTACTCTCAGGTATAGCTCGCTAACAGCATTCTAGAAAAAAAGACGATAGGTACAGGAACGAAGAGACGAAAGACATAGTCAAAGTCAAGAATCAAAGACTCCGGTTTAATAACCGGGGGCGCTGGCACATCATGCGCAGCCCATTAACTGGATACTCGACCGTTATGGCCGCAATGACGGAATGGCCACCGTGATGCTCGAATATCGGGCCCATGCACCAAAACCTCCCCTCCTATCTCCTCGGATATCGGAACTATCAGATCACTCACCTCATCTCTCACCTTTTCTCGTGGTCGACTGCCTACCTATAGTACATCCATTAGAAGCAAACCCGCCAAGGCACGTAAACATTCCCATGCATGCATGCGTCGCCCGGCGCAATTACTTGCCTGTGTTCAGTGTCTCACATTCCCATATTCCCGCGGTCATGGAATCATTAAGTCCCAGCACTGAGTCGCTGCTCCAGTCACACACGCTGCACGTGAACCGTTGAATGAATCGATAGCTGCATCCTACCTACATCCCGCGTGAAGGCTGTTGCCGTAATGTCCCCATTTCTACAGTGCGCTCAGCCACCGCCCTCTTTTCCCCATGGGCACGGCACTTTTCGCTGCCTCAATTGGCCAATAGCCGGCGCAAAATGGCTTACCCGGGAACTATCACCCATTGCCACGTCACCGTCAGAGGTATTGACTAAGAGCCATACAGAATATGGGTGGGATATTCGATAGTCTGGTGTGGGAACAAGAGTCAGACGTCGAATTCTGTGACTTGGGTGGACGTGGAAATAAATGAGTGCTGTTAATTCCCAGCACTGGTGTGTTGCATTGAGTGTTTTGTCTGCCGTGGGATTCTTTCGACTACATCCCCGGCGAGCAGTGGTATCTAGATATATATATATAAAGTGTTTGGAAATGATATAAAGTGAAAAGATGGCCACTAATTGCTGCTACTCCTCTAGCAGCAACTCAGTAGTTGCAGGACTCATTAGAAACAGACGACACGCTCCTCTTCCAAGCACTAGATTAGAAGATATTCGTAAATCAAAATCAGAACAAAAACACAACAGCAAATGCTTATTCATCAGTGTCATCGCTCTCCCGGCTACTCTCGTGATGCCTCTCCGCGTTGGCAATCGCAGACTCAACCGCCTCCTGCAGGTCAAAGTGAAAGTACGGCCTGTTGAGCCCCTTGATGGCTACGAGCCTCCGGCTGCTGGGATGCGACGGCACGTCCTTGTCGGACGCCTTGGAGATGTCATCCGAGTTTGTGCGCTCCACGTCGTACTGCACCGCCCGGCCGCCCTTTTCCCTCTCCTTCTCCTCCGCCGCTGCCGCCGCCGCCGCGCTGTCCGAGCCGCCCAGGTCGGCAATGCTGAAGATTGTCTTCCAATGGCCCGCGCCCTCGCCGTCCTCCGCGTTGTGTCGCGGGGTGCGGTAGCCGAAGCCGGCGGCGCAGAGGGCTCGCTTGGTCCAGCGGTTCTCGATGTGGGCAAAGTGCCAGTCGACCGTCTGGGGGGCTGCGTAGCGGTCGAGCTGGTTGCGCACGTCGATGAGGGCCTGCGCGGCGGTGACGTCGACGATGTTGACCGAGGAGAAGTCGAGGATGATGGCCTTGAGCGTGGGCCGGTTGTCGTGCTCGTTTTGCGTTGCGTGTCGAGGAGTCGGGTCGTTCCATGGGCGGTCCTGTTATACTGTTAGTTTCCTTTTACTCTTCTTTGATACAATGCTGTGCTGTCTGTCGAGATGCAGGGACAGAAAACTTACTCCTAGCTTGGCAATCGTCTTGACATCGGTCCGTCGCGTCTCCTTGAAAATAGTCTCCGTCAGGTGGTTGAGGTATCGCGTCGCATTGGGATAGTTGAAGCCCTCGGCGAAGCGGTAGATGAAGATGCCGGGATACGGGCTCGACACCACAACGCGCGGGTTGGAGCCGTCCTCGTGGCCCAGCGGCAAGAAGCCCGATCGCTGCGAGTATTCTGATGGCTCAATAAGAGCCTCCTGGTCGCCGCCCTTGTTTGTCGACTCTGTCGCTTTGACGGTACGCACGCGAGCAACTCCGAGGAAACGGCCGCGGCTGAGGAAAAGTCGGAAGATGACCACGGCAAAGGACATGCAGATGGTGGTGTAGATGCCATCTTCAATGGTCGCAAAGACAGTCACCAAGACACCGGCCAGGAAGATGATGACCTCGATGGGCGACACGCGCCAGAACTGGAAGACGACTCGGAGCGGCGTGATGACATCGCCCACGGCGTGGATAATCACGGCGGCGAGTGCGGCGTTGGGGATGTAGTAGAAGAGAGCGGTGAGGGCGTACAGAGCCAGGAGCACCACAATGGCCGTGATGACGCCCGCAAAAGGCGTGCGGACGCCGGCCTTGGCCTTGATGGCGGTACGGGAAAAGGATCCGGTCGCGGGATATGCGCCCAGGAAGGGGCCCAGCAGGTTGGTGACGCCAATGGCTACGAGTTCCTGGGACGGGTCGATGATGTAGTTGTTGACGCGGCCAAACGACTTGGAGATGGAAATGTGCTCAATCAGCATGACGATGACGGCGGCGGGCAGCTCCGGCGCAAAGGCCTTGATGATGGTCGGGTTGATTTCGGGGGCGCCCGTGTGCTGGAAGCCTCGAGGTACCTTGCCCAGGACGCTGATCGGGGGCTTCTTCTTGTGGTGCAGCACCATGCCGGCGCTGATGCCCGTGTACAGCAGAATCACAAACGCCGTCCGCAGCGTCGAGATGAAAAAGTACATCTTGGCCCGCTGCGGCTGCTTCTTGGCCATGTAGGTGCAGACCCCCCTGATGAGATACAGCATCAGCAGCGCGGTCAGGCCCAGCGCGGCGTCAATCGTCGTCGTCGGCAGGCCCTTGAGCGAGTTGATGATGACCATGTACGGCGCGTCGCGCGTGTTGACGCCCTTGATGCCCATGAGCTTGGGGATCTGGCCGGAGATGATGTTGATGGCCGAGCCGGTCATGAAGGAGCAGATGGACGGCAGCGGGATGAACTCGACGAGCCAGCCCAGGCGGGCGAGGCCGATGAAGCAGATGATGGCGCCGGCGATGACGGCCAGGGCGGAGGCGATAACGTGGCCGGGGACATCGGGGAGTCGAGTTGCGGCTTTGAGGACGACGTCGCCGGTGACTTGGGACATGACGGCAACGGGCTGAAGTCGGTTGGTTAGCTGGGTTTTATTATGTTGTTTGAAAAAAGGATTCATTCAGACTTACTCCGATAGTGATGTCTTTGGAAGTGGCAAAGAACCAGTAGATCAAGACACCCATGAAAGACGAGTACAGGCCGTATTCGACGGGCAGCTGAGCCAATTGCGCATACGCCATACTCTGGGGCACAACGACAGCTCCAACAGTCATGCCTAACATTGGCGCAATTAGACACACAGCTCGTTATGATATCTATATATCACGGTTTGTTCTGCGGCAACTCACCAGCAATCAAGTCACCAACGAACCACGTCAAGTTGTATTTGCCGATCCAATGGATAAACGGAAACAGGTTGTAAAAGTACATTCCGATATCATGTAGCGAGGGTCGAATCTCCTCGAGAAACTCGCCCACGGTGGGCTCCCGCTCCAGGAACGGGTCGGCGTTGGATATTGACGGCACATCGCTGTCACGGTCTTCCGAGTCGAAGCCAAAGGCCTTGGCGAGGCGCTCTTTGGTGTTTGTCGCGAAGGAAGCCATGGTTAAGTATGTGAAGAACCGAGGAATTGAGTTTAAAGAAATGGTAGAAAGAGGTGGGTGAAGTATAAACTTTCGAGTTTACACGCAAAAGTCGTCACCATACACCGACTTGAGTCTCCGTTGTAATCACCCAGATATGGATGGAGAACGGAGGATAAACGCGTCTGTGACGCACCGCTATGGAGCAGATGGGAGAAAGATCGACGTCTCTCTTCTTCCAGAGCTGCAAAGTGAAAAAAAGATGAAAGAATCAAAAGAGACGAGGAGTAATGCGAGAGGTGAGATGCGGGTCGGTGGACAGCAAGCCCAACTTTATTTATGTGCAAAGTAGCATCCAGTTTCCCTTGAGGGTCTCCCAGCAAATATTGGGAGGTTGCTCCGAAGCCTCGCCTGCGCGGATGCGCATCCTCATCCATCCATGCCATGTGCTCTATTCCTTGCTGGTTTGTGTTCCCGTCCCAGCTTCCAGCATCAGCTTCTTCTGGCGTACTCCCCCCAGGGTGTGGTGCTATGTACGTGTAATGCTCCAGACTGCTGGGGTTGCAAGTACTTTGCAAGTATCGTCCCGGTATTGGCGAGACTCCGATTCAAGCATCAGATGCACCAATTCTGGCTCTGTGTTGCGAGCACGTTCCGTCATCTGCCCCATACGGCATCTACATTCCTTATACAAGGCGTGTACCAGGAATGTACACATCCACCCTTGCCCACGGCAGCCACCCGCCAACTCGGAGTATCATGTACATGTAATTGGGGTCCAATTCTCAGGGCCTAGATGGCAGGACCAAAAAAAGAGAGAGAATTAAAATCTGGCAGGACTTGCTTTTGGCCCTGAGATTGGGCAAGATTGCGTACCTTTGTCGAGAGAGCCACCGGATTGCGTGCTTCCGCCTAAGTATTCGCTTGCAGCTAAAAGGTCCAGGGGTGGCACCGAACGGTTAGTCTAGCGGAGGCTCCTCTTTTTTTTTATGGCTGCTTCCATTCTTTTTTCGTTCCTTGGCTTGCCTAGCAGGGAGCCTAAAGAAGCCCCCGGATGGAGATGGCTGTCAAGTAGTGGTATCATACTGGATTGCTGGTAGAGGTACTTGTAGAGAGAGATTCTGTATGGATTGCGTCAACGGGGTGGGAAACTTTGATTTGATTCCATTTTATGAAGAGATAGCATGTGCTTGTATTCGACTTTGTACAGACTTGTTTAGATTATGATCATGCAAGGGATTCAGTGCGAATCAAGGTTCCCGATGCACCGTAGAGTTGTATTGCATGGATGGACGTCTGCTTGATATCCATACGAGAACAGACCTGTCAGCATGACCTGCCAGACCATTCATTGGCTGATGCTTGTAGAAAATACAACACGTTCAGTAGCGTATTCGTACGAAGCACATTTGACGAGCACAAAAAGATCATCTACTGCAATCCCAGACTCCACACGCCCGCGGCTGCAGCATCGCCATGCTGCGATGCGATCCCTGCTCTTCCCTTGTCATCTCTCTCGGGCTGACACACCTCTTTGGGGGGACGCTTGAGCCCGCTGCCGGCGACCCGAAGCTCTCGAGATGATGCCTTCATCGCCACAGATGCCCAATCTTCTATGATAGTCTCTACGCTACGACTGAATCGTGTTCTCACGCACGGCAACTACAGGTCAACTTGGATCCATTATATCATCCAATCGCTCTGTGAGCTGTAGAGCTGAACACGTTTTGTCTCATCATACTTCATGCTCTTGAGCTCATCACAAAAGCCATACCAAGAGATGTCTCGGGAAGGCAACACGGAACATCGCCATCTCACTTGATTTAAGCTACTACACTAGGGCACATGTTGTTAGACGCTGGCATGCGTATTATTCCGTGCTCCGCGTCCTTCTATGGGGCCCGTGGAGGGAACCGGCGCATCAATGCTCCTCTCGAGACGGAGTGGCTCCATCGAGATAGCATCACTTTGCTGTTTGGCGCGACTAGCTGACATATAAGCTGGACCTACCGGCACCTTTACTTCAGTGACATACGCCACCTCCAATATATCGACTCGTGACAATATCTTTTCCTAGCTGCATGCCTTGGACGCTACTCTCAGCTTCAGCTTCTCAGCTCCTGCTCTCATCATCACCACGGCAAGCATCCAAGACACGGCTGGAGGGCTGGCCACGTTTGCATCAGATACACGGACATGGGATCCTAGAACCGCCCTGGCGTTCCAGCAGTAAGGGTCCCTCATTATGGAGCCTCGGGTGGTCGCCTTTACTGGAGCGACTTCCAGCACTTCCAAATACGTTCGTATAGCGCAGATGGCGCAATCTTCCCTTGTACACTCGTTATGCCCGCCCTCTTGGGTTGCCCACGCGAGTACATACTTGTACGTCCCTGGGCTGAAGCTAGGGGGGGCTCTTTACTAAGGCTTTTCATCACCGATGGAAAAGTCTGGGCCATTGTTGGGATGATGAAAAAGGTCATTACCGATCAATAGTCCTTACGCCTTGGAGCGCTTAGTTGTGATCATTTGATTGATTCCACGTCTATTCCAGGGTTGGTCCTATCAACATCGGGAAACATTGGAGGGCTTTTCAAACCACCTCCTGCTAGCCAAAGCATGTGGCAAGCCAGTCACCGGCAACCGAAAAAAAAAGGAGTTACAGTTTTTATCTACCGCCTCATGCGAGCTAGTAATTCGATGCGAGATGGATGTAACGCCCTGCCCTGGTTACAGCACGGCACGCTGCATCAACCCGTGTCCCTGGGAGAGACGGCTGAAATGGTCCTTTCAACCCTTGCCATTGTGAGCTAAAAATCAGCCCCGAGTTTTTCAATGTTGGACTGCTCAGAGGATAGGATTTGGGGCTGAGCCGGGTCTGGGCCGGAGAGACATGGTAGGGACATGTGAACACTTGCTACGAATGGCTTAACCTGCCACTGCCGTCACGAGGAGTAAATGGCTGAATGGTGCGATTGAATTTTTTAGCCGTCATTGCTACAGCTGCCGTATAGTCTCAAACGACGAAATTTGACGTTGGGGAGCCCGGGGCTGAGCTGTGGCAACTGGCAGCCCTCCCACCAAGGGGGAACTATTACTCCAAGGATTACGCGTGAACCAATTGCAATGTTTCTCCTAACCTACATCTACTACTTGTTCTAGTACTTTTAATATGTCTACTCCTTAAATCGTCACCGAGTGGCCGCCAGATTGCCACTACATCGATCATGGACTGGTCTGCATGAATGAGCCCCCAACAGCCCTCCCTGATTTTCAGCTACGCCTGTCTTTTCGGCATAGAATTGATTGGGCGTGCATGAATAATATTAGATATAGTATTTGAGTCTTTGGAGCGGCAATTCGTATGCAAGCTTCACACACCTAAAGACGGGAAGAGATTTTAGCATATTTGCCCGTTTCCAGATATCTGAGGCGAACAAATTTGAGCCAGATCGCTCAAGGTAAATGCCTCTCTCTGTTAGAAGAATGACATTTAGTTTCAATCCTCCATTATCACATCAAGCTGCTTCTGTTGAGTGCGTGCGTGCCTCTCAAATGACACCATGGCGCCATCAGAAGGCGACATCCTTCTCATCACATGTTGGTAGTACAACAAGTCACGTTGGGATATCTGAGCTTACATCTATTAGTTTTATTAGTTTTGAGGCCTAATGAGACTGACTTCAGCCGCACCGCCTGGCGCGAATAGCAAGATGTGATATAATGTTGTTGATGTATGCGGCAAAGTCCGGAGTAGCGTCGCTGCTATTTCTCGCCTCTCTCTACCTAGGCATACCCTTGTTAGTATGTGTTGACCATGCAATTCTTGTTCCCGGACTCGCCACCAGCTGAAAGTAGCCTGAGCCAATAGACTCGTCTTCTGGACTCGGATTGCTATATTCCTTGCTTCTGACTGATGTCAGAAGGGAGTTTCGATACAGGGAGGCAGTAGAATGGCTGGGTTATCAGAGAAGCGTTTCAGCACGGATAGTAGAAATCGAAACCGTAGCGATAAGAGGACAAAGCAAGCTAATTTGGACATAGATTCTTACAAGGTTGACCCATGAAGGTTCTGGCAAGTGGTGTCATGGAGCTGACTCTTCAACTGCGTGCTTTGTGCGAGATGGAGATGTGAGTACGGTATTGGGACTGAGAGGTTGCCAAATAATTTTGCTCGCATTTCGGTTTAGTTACAAATCATCGACTGAGGTTTTGCCATGAATAAGATTGTACACGTCATTGTAGCTCAAACTGTATATCATAGTCGAGTCTATAACTTTTTTGTTATTACATTTCCTTAGACATGGGCAAACCTCTTTGGTGCCTAACTAACATATCCCCTTGTAATCGAATTTTGTACAAACTCATCAACAACCTTTTGAGCCTTCTCGTCGCTAGGCGGTTCCAAGCCGAGCTTCTCATTGTCGGGGTTTTGCCAGACTGTCAAGCCGCCGGTAAACGGAAACGTAAGAACAGCCGCGAATTCTTGATTGGTGAATATTCCATTACGCATGTTCTCATCTGCTTGCCGCTTTCTTTCAGCAATCGAAAATGAAGTAATCTTCCATGGCTCCTTGGTCTCTGAAGCCTCCTGGAAAGTTTTTACGAGACGCTGCAAGTTGGTTTCGCCGTCGCAGATGTAAAAGAAGTCGTTTTTAAATTTCGGATATTGGGTTAAGAGACTGTCGAGACCTCCCACGAGAGTATCGATGCTGGATACGGAGATGAGGCCGTGGCCGCCGTCGCCGAGCGAGGCGGTGCGGTTGTTGATGTCCAAAGATGCAAACGCACTCACGTCTAGAATCGAAGTGGTAAGCGTGTTGATCCCAAGCACACCCATGAACGTTTGTCGCAGATTTACTTACTGATGAGAAGATTCCCAACATGTAGGCTTACAAAGTCAATCTGGTTCGCAGCGGATCTACCCAACAGATAATTGTGAACTACCCTCTTTGATGCAATGGCAGGATTAGGAGGCAGAGTGTTTGGTCCTATTCTTGCAACCGTTGCCCCATTACCACCCGCCGTATCAGGCGCCCATTCTGAGGGAACAAAGAGCTTCACTCCAGCCTCTATAGCGGCATTGATGAGAGCGAGCTGAACAATGTCGAGTTCTCCGCCTGGGTTGAATTGAGTAAACACGATTACTGCATCAGCCCCCGTCAATGCTTTAACGAGGCTCTTATGATCCTTCAAGTCGACTTGTACGATGGGAATACCTTCTGGCACATTCTTGTACTCAGACGGCTCTTTGCGGCCGATGAAGGTAATGTCGTATTTCTTGAGGGCGGCGATTCGCTGGAGGACCCGACTGCCCAGTCTGGGTCCTTGCTGAAGAGAATTTGTAAGCTGCGTGATCCATTCGTAGCAGATGTGGGCTCTGTACTCACACCATACCAGACGATCTTCTTGATGATAGATTCGGATGCCATGGCCAAATAGTCTTGCACTCAATTATGTCCAAATTGATCCAGTATGCATCTCTTTCAACGTGGGCGTATAGTGCCTGTCTTATATTCATCAACGTAAGATTGGTGGCACCAGCACTTTCCTACTGATTATTATTTGTGAATTTTGTATGACCATCATATCCGATTCCAATGGCTTTTTAGAATTGTCATGGGTGCGATTTCATTGCCGACTTCTTGTTACATCCCACCGGCGCCTCTGAGAATCCGGCAAGTAGATTCGTTTGTCTGGCCTTCGCTGCCGAATCTGTCACTGAGTTGCTAAGAGAGGCTCTATTCAGCTGGCGATGATTAATAATCGTCCCTTTTCTGGAAAGATGCGTTGGGGACCAACGAGACTGGAAATTATGTACGTTGGAGGCTAGTTATGAAAAGGAAACAGCAGCGAGGCCGAAGATCCGAAATTTCTTCATTTTAGCGGTTTCATGAAGCTTAAACAGAATTGAAATGCTTAATAGGTGCGCCTTGTTGGTGCCTGAGAGTATAGATAGACTGCAGATTACTGATCGCAGGGAAGGGAATGGCGCTGCCTCTCTTATAATACTTCTTCACACACGTAATCAGTCCGAATGAATCTTAATAAACTACGTAATAGGAGTTCGGTGGAGCGGGAGGTAGAGAAACACGTGGTTCAAGTCATTGCCGAGCAATTAGATATATAAGAGCCCATTATCCAGAGTCCATCAACGAGGCACGGAACCGTCTACTGTGCGAGCCAAAAGATTACCATATAGCTCTTCTCATGTGCATTAGCTCGCTATTGTTTTCGATGTTTCTTCTTTGCGACGAGAGTTCCGTCATTGTTCGAAGCTCGGCGCGATTTGTCGCAATATTGACAGCAGTGCGACAAATGTGAATAATCGTGCAGGATTCACAGTTCCATTTAGTCCAAGATTAATACCGGAAAGACAGATTGTCTCGATTGACAGCTACGATCTCGGCATCAAAGGTCGCACTCAAGATGCATTTGGGTGATACTGCAAAGCAAAACTGGGTTGGCGAACCAGCAATCATATAATCAAACGATGCCAATGCTACTGCCCAGGACGCTACTCTGATAGTCATTGTCTCGTGTATCGACTTATTTCTTTACAGGCTGCGCCATTAAACGTCTTACACATTATTTTAGACGTCTTTACAACAAAAAGCTTAGGGTAGGGGTCGGCCGATCCTTGGTGTCTTCCGCCAATTACTACGCCGCAAAAGACTCCAGCTTCACACTGCTGCACGTCAAGAATAATTTTCGCTTTAGTAAAGAGAATAATCGAGCACCAATGGTAAGCTGATGGCCTAATATTTTCCCCAAAAGTTCCCCCACGCGCCACGCGCTACGCAGTTCGCATCCCCAAAGCCTGATTACGACATCTCTAAGAACCATTCGCCATTTTGCCAAGATCGTTAAAAAGAGAAAAAGCATCATCGACCTATATGCGTTTCCGCTGAGAGACAAGCAAGACGAAAATACGCGACCCCGTACGATGGTATACCTATTTTTTTTGCGAATCACAAGAGGCCTAATATCGTTGTTAGTGCATGTAAATAAACTTGCTCACCCGGGTCATACGGACTTTGGCCTATTATAGTTCATTTCAAGAAACAGGCCATTTCGGTCAACTAGTATTAGATATAAGATTGTTCGCTTAACAGAGCTTACGGGTATTAACTGGCGAGCCAACTCGCATCCAGCAATGGCAAAACCACACGACTTGCGGCCGTTGCCGAGGGGCCCCCATTAAGCGCTCCTCCATGTCTAATGCTAAAGTCGTCAACAACGTATATACCTCATGAAAGGCGATTCTAAAAAAGGCCATCAAGTACCTTACAAATCTGTAATTTAATCGGCCCACAGGCGCTGAAGCTCCGCACTTCCAAAACCGGGAATTCTTGCGGAATTCCTCTTGTATGCAGGATTCTTCCCGTTCCCTATTCCTCTTTGTATTTCATGTACGGATTTGTAAGGAGCCCTATATCTTTATAGGCTTGAGTTGGTATCCATTTCCCTTTTATGTTTATTCCGTAATACTTTGGCTCTTTCTTCTTTTTGGCTTGCCGCTAGTTCGCGCAAAACGTGTAAGCACTTGCGTACCATCATATTTTACCATGGACAGATAAAGCACCGTCAGCTTGGGGCCTAGGAAAAACAACGTTATTCCCATCGCGCAAGCACAAGATTAAGACGGCTCGCTCTTATTACAGATGACCCTTGGGCTTTCGAACATTGGTTCCTATCTATATCATGGCTATGGCACCATCCAAGGCCATAATGACGACTACAGAGGCCACGGCGATCGCATCGTTTCCAATCACCGCCCACAAGAAACCCATGCCATATTCTCAACGCCAGCTACTTCGCCATGACCACCGGCAGCCTTATAGGATCCACACAGATCGGAAGATCCCTGTGTTAAAATTTGGAGATCTCTTGGTGGAAGTGTACGGGATCGGCTTGAATCCGGCCGATTGGAAATCTGCGTATGTATTTCCCCCGCAGTGAAGCCTTGTACGCTACCAGCCTTTTAAGCTTTTGTTGTTCTTATTGACAAGCTTAATCCTAGAGATCTTGGATATCTTCTCCCATCGCCGTATGGTTTGAATGAGCGTGAATTTATTGGCAGAATCATAGCTTCCGAGGTGGACCAGAGATGCCCCCTCAAGCTGGGAGAATGGGTGAGTCTGCTGGCTAAAATAACCAGCCACATCATAATCAGGGTGGCTAACATTAGCCCAAGGTCCTTGCCGTGCCAACGGACTATCGCGATATCAGAAAATCGACATTTCAAGAATATACCATTGTCTGCTGTTATAATGCAATTCGAATCCCCAAGCATGTCGACCCGTTCAAAGTCGCCTCCATGGGTGTTGCGTATGTTGCAGCAGGGCTCTCGCTTGGAGTCTGTTTGGGCGTCACTTTTACGAAGGGTCCCAAACAGAGAGAGTTTAATCTTTTAGAGATCGCTAGGATGCGCCCTGAAGATATACCTGACGATATTCTTGATGAAGTCTTTGATGCTTTAGCTCCTTGTTACCAAGCCCAGCCTGGCGAGTGGCTTTTAGTTCATGGAGGTGAGTAATAAGAAGATACTGGCAGAAATGCACGCATCTGACTCTATTTGAAGCATCTACTATTACAGGCCAGCTTATAGTTCAGCTGGCTAAGTTGGGAGGGCTGAAAGTTGTGGGTGTTGCCGACTTGAGTAAACATCAGCAGCTTTTACAATCGCTCGGAACGGGTAAGGTTGTCGGCAGAAGCATCATAGAATCTATGACTTACATGGATTTCAGACATTCTAGTTGAAAGCAGCAATCTCGAGCAAGCGAAGCGGGACATTAAACAGCTTGTTCCCGGCTCACTAAGATTTGCAGTTGACACTGTTGGGTCTCAAACCGCCGCGTGGTGCCAACAAGTTCTTGCAGAGCGCACAAGCTCGAGATATTGCCGCCCAGGATACGAAACGCCAACAAATCGATTATCGTCGGCCCATGTGGCCACTCGCGGAGGTGGCAGCAAGCTAAGCCATCTTGTTGCCCTAGCAGGCATCCCTTCAACGCATTCACCGAATATCCAGGTTCACACAGTGCCAATCAAGCTTTTCCACACAAGCCAATACGTCGGCGGCCATCTGAGTAAGTGGCTATACGAGCTGCTTGATACACACCAGCTGCTCCCCCCGGAAGTGGAATCAATGTCGGGTGGCCTGGATGTTATAAATGGAGCTCTAGAAATATTAAAGCAGGGTAAAACAGCGGGAAAAGGAATAGTCATTCGAATTAAAGAGCCTGATACTTTGATTGAAAGTCTTTCTCAAGCATGAGCGTATAGACCGTGCGATTTTGGTACTGTTTGGCCTACTTTGCTTCTTCTGCCTTGGAAACTCTTAGAAGAAATAGTATGAGCTTATTTTGAAGCGCATCATTGATTATTTTAAAGAAATCAGAATAGAGAAACTTATGTGGGACGGGTACATGAGCTTTGTCAAATTTGTCGCGTGATTCCATGACTTAAGTGTCTGCATGCGCTTGGAGCAAGTCAGTAGAGAGTAAAACCATCTTAACGAAGAGGAACGAAGCAATTATATCGATTGAGCGGGCAATAACTATTTTGTATCATATGGCATTGCGTAGTAAATGTAACTTTTGAAAAGAGAGAGCAACGCCCAAGTACAAAGATTCCACGCATTATCTCTGCATCAGACTAATCCAGAGATCGATCTCATCACTCCGGGCAGCAGACAATTAGCCGAATTCCGATGCAAGGTACGGCATAATGATAAGCCGCAGATGCTCTCCATCAAAACTCAGTCCCGGTAAATAGGTTTCGTGCTGTCATCAGTCACATTCCACAGCTGCATGGAGTGACACAGCAACGTGCTGTGGTGAATGCCAAATGGAGAGGTGAGCAATAAACGACTCATTAACAAGGAGCATTCGCGCGCAGGTCTTCAGGGGTATCAGGTTGGTTTTGCCAGTGCGCCTTGATGAATGCCGGATGCTTGCTCAAGTTCTCGCTAGTCTTTGTGATAATTGGGAATGCGTCGAGGTCCACGCCATATCGCTGCGCATTCCAGACAGCTGGCAGCAGACAAACATCTGCCAATGTGATGTTATCACCAACAGAATACTGGCCTGCCGAATCCTTAGCCATTGTCTCATAAGCCTGAAGCACTTCTGTCATGATTTCCTTGTTCCACTGCTCTGGGCTGCTCCCCAGCTTCTTGATGCGTTTCATGATTCTCAAGTTTGTGACTGGCTGCAGGTCGCAGGCAATGATATTAGCCAGTGTGCGGGCGACAGCCCTTGCCTCTGGATCTGAAATTGGCGGCAAAAGCTGATAGCTCTGGGGGAGAGACTCGTCGAGATACTCGATGGCGGCGAGTGATTGGCCGATCTTGAAGATACTTCCGTCGCTACCCGTGCGCACCAGCAAAGGCACAGTAGCGTTTGGATTGAGGGCCTTGTGCTCGGCAGACAAGTGTTCTTGTTTGATGAGGTTGACGGTCTTCATTTCATAGTCAATGCCCTTGAGGTTTAGTACCATTCGAAGGCGGGCAGAGCAAGAAGAGCGAAAATAGCTGTATAAGCTGTATGTTGGTTTCGACATCTTGATGAGAGTAACTCGACACTGTGTGTTGAGGAGTAACAAAGTAAGATTCAAATCACAGTACGCGTCTGCTATAGAGTTCAACAGTTGTAAAGGAAAAACGAATAAGAATCTGCTTTAGTCTGAAGAGTTGGAAATACTGTAGAAACAAAGTATTTGAGTTGAGATTGAAGTTGTTATGGAAACAAACATTGCGTAGCACAATGATGGCTTTATGAACTCAGGCCTCGGATAGCGGCGCGGAAATGGACCAAACTGATTCCGAAATGGCCAGCCTAGACATCCGCTGGTAGCCTTGGTGGGCCGAAAATCTGGAGTAATGTGGCGCTTCTGGGCACTTCTAACGCAAGTAGGCAAACAGTACCCTCCTCTGCTTTCTCTCCGTTGAATTTTTTTGGTCCGAGCCTCAAACAATAGTCAGTTAAAGGGCGCAGATAAGATTTCCTGATTATGCGGGTTAGACAGATGACGATGTAAATAGAGAGGAAAGAGTAACTTTATAATTAAACACGTATATGAATTCTTAAATGCATTTGTAATTGAAGAAGCCTTTATCTTCTTATCACTACATGTAGTTCCGCGAATACAGGTACTGTACCTACCATCAGACCCCGCCATAGACCTGAAAAGCGGCTCAACCTAAGCCGACGAGCCGTTTGGACAATGTACCGCTCACTTCCGTCGTCTGACTTTTTCTCTTCAATGCTGCATGCCTATTCGCTATTTAACAGTTGATGGCTAGATGAGTGCCTATTGTTGGGGTGCAAGCAGAAGCCCCTACGTAACTACAGGTACGCATTTATAACGCCAAATCGCGACTAGACATAGGGCTAATACGGGCCTTTCCGTGCCCTCTGGCGTTTGCGGCTGAGATTGTAACAACAGGGATTGTAAATATGCGTTCCTGAACACAAGTTTGACGGCGGATTTGAGATTGTATGTTTACCTCTATACTTGCACCTGGATGTGTTACTAGAGTGACTAGGAGTAAGCCTGTACAACTCTTGAATGTGCTGAGGATGGAATCTTTAACATAAGCGGTTGCAAATTCGACCGACATCCGCCACTAAATCTGCGCGTTGATGGTTGTCATGGCCACCACGGTCATAGTCGACGATTATAACACAGCTATAGGCTTTCACTTTTTTAATTTGACTATCTTCTCACAGGTGGCCATCTACGCTCTCCAACATCTACCATTTTTGGGCAGCCAGCCTCTGTCTTAATACAGATCCTTTGCACATCCAGTCGGCTACATATTTCATCCGCCTTACGCTTCCCCACATCACTCAGCTCTAGCATCCGCAATGAATACCAAAATCGCGCACCCAACAACTTAAAACGCACCATATTGCGCGTTGACGAAACATTGAGCGTAGATATATTAAACTATATTAAGATGCAGAACGCTAAGCTCATTGTAACCTATTTGTAATGCGAAGAGGTACGTTACCTCCGCCGTCACATCGTCATTGGCTGTAACCTGAGAGTGACTTGATCCAAGCTCATGCCCACTGCTTGTTAGTCATTCTCAGCTGCCAGTATGTGCTTAGATAACAGATGAGACTTTACTGTACAAGGGAAAAGAAGCATCGATCTTGATTTAGAGCATGTTTCCTAAAGAGACTAAACCAGAAGTCCAATGGTGTGACACGGGTATGCTGCTCTTGGCAGAGTAGAGCTTCAGCCGCACGTCGCCTGCAGAGACAGACCAGGTTGGCTGCCCACCCAACCATCTCTTCGTCATGCATACTGAAATACGAATTGGGATATCTATGAGATTGCAGTAAGAAAGGTCACGGAAAGTTGAGTGTGTATTTGGCGATCCTTCGATCTTGGTCTTGGGCACAAGCGTACACCAGGGCGAGCGTTGAAGAAATAACAAGTCATGCGTCATTATGCACTGCTGTCTTGCAGCACTCCATGGTTGAAGCTGAATTCACTAACAAGGCCAAGCAGGACATGACAATAGACTAGAGAATAAAGGTCGCCCTACAAATTGCAGCTACCTTGTTATGGTATAGCAGGCCAAGCTTAACGAGAAGCATCGGGTATTCCTTCGTTCTATTAGGTGTCAAAATTTGCACCAATAGAATCCTGGTGCAAAGCTCTAGTCTGCCAAGTCGATATGCCGGGATATGGCTGGCCATTCGATTGTGCAGTAGCTTGGGTAGTTCAAAGCGAGAGGATGGTATTAAAATGAGCAAAGTGCCCAGCTGCTATTTTGATTCGAGAGACTTATTTCTAACCCAGTTGTCTGCTTTTGAGGCCTGTGGATAAGACTTCACAGCTGATAAAAATGCAGTCCGCATTTATGTTGCTCTGGGCTGCCACTCTCTCGAGTGCTAAGCTTTTTGTCAATTACGATGAGAAGTTGGAAGGCCGCCCCAAAGTATACACGGTGGTGAAGGAAGAAATTGGGCGACTAGACATTCCATCGACATCGAGCCATAAGAACAATGATAGCAAGGTTCCGCTTGGTATTGACTTGAAGCCCCGAGAAGCTCTCGACGTCTTGCTCGGCAAGCGTCAAACCTGTGCCCAGGGCTACGGATATTGTCCCAGTGTGTTGCCCTCCATACGTTGGTACAAGCATTATGGAAGGCGTCATTAACCGCGATAATTGCTCATTACAGGTGCTGGAGGATGCTGCGTCACGAACAGCCTTTGCTGCTCTTATGGATATTGCCATACTCAAGGATCCGCCTGCTGCCCGACTGGCCCATGTGGTCAAGGCCAAACCTGTTGCGGCGTCAGCCACTGCATGCCCACGGGAGATCAATGCTGCGAAGACGAATCTCACTGTCCTGCAGGCAATAACTGTTATCTTTCTTCATTGTCAAACGGCATTGTTTGCTGCACCGACGCAAAATGCACGGCTCACGTTGATAATGGAAAGACTACTTACGCGCAAACAACCACGACAACGCACACGTATACTACTACGTATTATCAGACCTACTACTGGACGGTAACTTGGTGAGTATTGGATCTGTACTATAGCAGCTATAATGTTTGGAGAGTACCGTACTGATAACGTTCATAGGTACTATTGGTATTATTATTGGACGTACTCGATCGACATTCAAGCATCCGTCGTTACCTCTACACGTTCAACCACCCAAACTGTCTTCAGTGTAAAGACAACGGATGCAGGCGCCGCTTCCGAGTACTTCAGCGAAAAATCCAAAACACTATCTCTTCCTACACCTGCTGCTGCCACTTCTCTTGAGTCTCTGGCTGGGAGCACATCATTCGTATCCACGCCGTCGTCAAAGAGTCCGAGCCCCCGCCCGAGTTCAAACCCAGGTCCCTCTAGCGAGCCGAGCATAACTGAGATGCCCAGTGCTCCTTTTGATCCGATCTCCAGCTCAGGCAGGCCTGACGATAACGAAAGTAGTAGCTCAAGTGAGAGTCGTAGCAGCTCTACTACAACTCTTCTTCGAAGTGGAGGTGATGATGGTGGTAGCCCTCCAAAGAGTGGAGGCAGTGGTTCTTCGGGCGCAAAACCATTATGGGCTGGCTCAGACTGGAAGAGTCTTTGGGTTCTTGCGCTTGGTGTTGGAACTGGGGTGCTGGCCGCAGTTCTTTAGTTTGGAGATTATGAGAAGGCTGAATGGGAGGTTATGGCAATATAGTGATGATGAATGTGAAACCATTATCTGTTCACAAAGCGAATGAAGCTCATCATCAATTTGGAGCAAAACGATATTTTATAACGTTGGTTATTCGAATTTATTTATAACAGAATCTAGTTAAAGATGTTTACCTCAACACCAACGGTGAACCTTGCTGCTCGATTCTGTTACAAATCTGCCTGAATAGCTTTTTCCAAGGCAAGGTGCTTCTCCAAAATATTCTTAACTTTATCCAGAGGCAGTGCCTCCACACGATTGCCCTTGAACCCTGTCAAGCTTTCTGCCATGCAGAGGACGTTGTATATAGCTTCTTCGGTAGAGTCAGCGGCAGCTTCGAACAAGGCATTGATAGTTTGGTCATCGATTGACTCCATTACCAAGGTACTGGCCTTGAACGGGTCAACGTCTCTATGATTAGAGCCCACGGTCTGCACCGGTATCTTATTCGCCGTGCTGAAAGCGATGAAAATGTCGCCGCTGGGATTGTGTCCGTAGCCACCAACTCGAGAAAGGCCGCCTGTGGCGCGCTTTGCGAGGCGTTGGAGTTGAATGGCGCTCAATGGAGCATCTGTGGCGAGGACGATGATGATGCTACCGTCCTTTTTATCCTTGGCGGCATCATATTCGGCCTGGGCTTTCGCTGCCTCCGCGTTCTTCAACGCTTCCGCAGCGAGGATCCTTCCTACGGGGACGCCGGTTATTTTCAACGGAGGCATCCGTCCGTAATTAGCCTGTACCAGGGCCGCAACGGTGAAGCTCTTCTCATTTCCCTTGCTATCGAAACCTGGCACCACGCGGCTTGAAGTGCCAGTACCTCCTTTGAATCCTTGGCACATCATGCCCGTGCCACCACCGGTGTTGCCCTCTGGGACTGGATCTGCAGAGGCTGCTTTGATACCATCAACAACATGCTGCGGCGTTACGGCAAACTGGGTAAGATCGTTGAGGTGGCCATCAAAAGTCTCGCCCACGACGGGCAGGAGAAACCAGTCCACACTTCCATCGGCTTCGCTGTACTCCTTAATGGCATGCTGATAGATACCAGTATAGCAATTGCCTACAGCAAAGCTGTTTGTCAAGACAATTGGGCTGTGGAGGAGTCCCGTCTCTTCAATCCAGTGGCTGCCCGTCAGCTCTCCTGAGCCGTTGTAGCGGAAGATGCCTGCGTGGCACGCGTTGTGGAACCAATCTTTGCGTGGGAGAATGGTAGTCACTCCCGTGTTGACAGCCCCATCAGCGGTGTGTATTGACTTTGTGTGAACGAGCACGCCAGGAACGTCGGTGATGCCGTTCTTGGGTCCCGTTGGCCAAGCTCCGACTTGGATGCCGGGAACGAGATCGCGGAGCCGAACCCGGCCGGATGGCGGGCTTGACTGGTTCGGCTCGGACATTATTTATGCTTGCCGTTTATCTATTGGCCTTTGCCTAAAACTGAAACAAATTGGCGTGTTTGCTTCCGACACAGCGGGTATTAGTACTTGATTCGGCCTTGATCCCTAATTGAACCTTAATCGAGAGTTTGCGGCGCGGAGGGTATCTTGACAACAAGGCCGAGAGCCAATGAATGAGATGGCCGGGTCGTCATGTTAAATATACATGACAAATGAAGGAGCTGATGCGTATACCGTACTGTAATACGACGGATCTTGGCAGTGAAGAGGAGAATCCATTATTAATGACTCACGCCGGCAAGCATTAGTCATAAGCATAAGGTAGGCGACGGATCAGATAACTCTAGATAGCACTAAAATAACACGAAAGTGAAGCAGCGACATGCGCATACAACACTCCAGCTATGCTCGATGTCAGAGTTCGGTTCATACTCTGTCTTATTGATGAAGCTTGGCGTTGAAGCCTTTTTGACCTCTAAAATCAGATGCTGTTCTGTTCATTGGCTCTTGGTTTCGGTGGCGCCAGCTAGAGGCCAAGGTTATGACATGAGTGGTTCTATCTAACTTCTCATCGCTACTAATTCTCTGAAGACTGGTGATATGTTTCTACATGCATTCTACATGCATCGCACCATTTGTGATGTTTATCAGTCTACTTTGCTTTTGTCAGCGAGTTTAGTTGCAGTTGCCCTCAAGAGTCTAGTTGGTTTCGAGGTTATGCGGGGTAGCTGTCTTTCGATTGCCGCGCGTGGTGTGGAAACTGTATCGTCATCCGGCGACGGATCTAGTTGACTTTGTTTCTGCAACATCAGCCATTAAACAGTGTGATTGCTGTAAAACCTAGATTTTCCGTCAATGTAAAGCTGCAGAGGTCTGTTATCGTATACAGTGTGCAGATGTAAGATGGTGGAGATACAATTGGCCAAAGCCAGTAAGTGTATGCATTGGTAATTGTACTCCTGAACAGACCTGTATCTGCATACTGAAATCCAAATGCTCTTTCATTTACAAGAAGCTGCTTCTAACTCTTGTTCATATGCGCTTTTCTCATCATCGTTGCTTCTGAATTGTTTGCCGAGTCACTTATCTTCCCTTGCTTTTTTGATGACCGCTGGCGCGGTCAACTTTTTTTGCGGTGCTGGGCATTATTACCGGCAATTATTACCTATTTGGCACTGGGTAAATTACGTTACGAAAAGCCCAGGCGGTACAAGCCATTGTATGAATCGGTGCGCGTTTATCTAGCGTTGCGCCATTGTTCGTTAGCCATCTCCACCCATCAGCACTCTGTTCAGAAATTTCCTTGTTTGCCACAGGGCGGTATGTGGTCAAGTGCTCTCGTATCTGGTCGCCTAATTCGCTTGAGCTGCTTGGAGAGGGGAAAAGCAGATCATGCAGCGTATGGGCTGGTGATAACTCCTCTGCTTATGAAGCAACACTATGTGGCTTATTGCAGAAATCCCAGTCATTACAGTAACATAAAAAGGAAACTCGGATAAGTAAGAGTGACGAAAATCGTAGTCCTAGCATGGCTTGCTTGACCATGTGGCTTGCTGCTGGGGGCCACTCCTCCTGGGCGGCTCGTCTCGGTCTCGGTCGACTGATGGGCCGGCCCTCCTGAAATTCTCGGCCCTTGACCTTGGCTGGTTTATTCAGCTCTACGATTTTTATTATTCACCTGCCGTTGGAATAGAATTGGATAACCATTGACTTAGCGTACGCTGTCTCGACGATACAAATCTTACACCTTTATATACACTATGCGTACACGGTAAAGTTGCCCAAGTTCCGACCAGCAATCCCCGTTTGGCTTCGAACTGTACCAGGTAGCCGAAAAGCCATTTGGACGGCTATCCGCTGCAGATCGGTTAGCTCGCTAAACCTTTCGCTGTTCCGACTTGCCATACGCTTTCGCGACCGCCATGTTTTCTGGCTCAAATTCTAGCGATACCGCAATGGAAGACGGCGGTCACAATGAGCAACATATCATTGCTTCTGAAAAGGATGGGAACAGAGGCTCTGGTTACGAAGAGCCTGTTTACTCAAAGGAGGAAGAAGCTGGATACCAGACTCCGGCTCAAGCACCAATCGGCAACGCTCCTCCAGATGGTGGCCTCCGGGCATGGCTCGTCGTTGTAGGAGCATGGTGCACTTCGTTTTGCAGCTTTGGCTGGATTAATAGTACGTCCCCTTTCACATATGGTACTCATGAGTCAAAGAGGACTGAATGAACTGACCCATTGGCAAAAACTTAGGTGTCGGAGCGTTCCAGGATTACTACCAAGCTACGATTCTGAAAGAATATTCGACCAGTACCGTCTCATGGATCCCGTCTTTGCAGATTTTCTTCATGATGTTCTTGGTAAGTCGATTGATGCCATCGTACCATTGTGCTGGTTGCCAGCTTGAAGTTATGCCCCTAGCTAACTTGAGATCGCGTGTTAAGGGACCCTTCGTTGGTCTTATATACGACAAATATGGCCCTCGCTACCTCATCATCGGCGGAACCTTTCTGCACGTCTTTGGCCTGATGATGACATCCATTTCTACTCAGTACTACCAGATTCTTCTTTCCCAGGGAGTTTGCAGCGCCATTGGAGTTTCTGCCATATTCCAACCAGGTAAGTCGGCCACAAATGTCTCGGTCCATCGTCTCAAATCTAATCCCATAAACACAGCGCTTAATAGTATCGCTACTTGGTTCACTACGAAACGCGGTGCCGCCTACGGACTTTTGGCGACGGGATCAAGCTTGGGAGGCGTCATTTTTCCCATCATGGTCACTCGATTGATCAAAGAAGTCGGTTTCCCCTGGGCAATGCGAATCTGTGCCTTTCTGATTCTCGGCCTTCTCATCATCGCCATCTTGACGGTTGATGCGTTTAACCCACCAAAATTCCAACCAATTACCTTGAAGAGAATGGTGGCACCTTTTACCGAGTTTCAGTTTGCCTGTGTTTGCTTTGGGCTACTGCTTTTTACCTTTGGGCTTTATGTCCCAATCAACTTCGTCGCGGTCGAGGCCGCTGCGGGCGGAGTAGACCCCAACTTGGTGTTATACATGGTTCCTATTCTGAACGCCGGAAGGTATGATAGCCCGAAGCCTTACTTGTCTTACTCGTCTTACCCTTCTTTATGTATGTGTGGATTTGAGTGCTTTACTAATCGTGTTTCATCCAGTTTATTTGGTCGTATAATGTCCGGCTTCGCTGGTGACAAATTTGGCCGCTACAACGTCTTCATTACCGTCTGTTACCTAGCAAGCATTTTCGTCTTAGGCCTCTGGATCCCTGCATCTACAACTGCCGCGAGAATTGCCTTTGCTGCCATCTTTGGATTCTTTTCTGGAGCCTACGTTGCTTTAATCGCTGCGCTCGTGGTTCAGATATCGCCTGTAACTGAAATGGGCTTCCGAATGGGCCTATCGTTTTTCGTTTTGTCTCTTGGAGGCCTGACGACGAATCCCATCTCTGGCGCTATTTTGGAGGGTCCATTGGGATGGCTTGGACCAAAGATATTCTCTGGTGTCTTTTGCTTGGTCGGAACGACTTTTGTGTTGGCTGCGAGAATCAAGCAGACGGGGTGGAAGCTGAATGCTGTCTTTTAAAATCACATGGTATAGAAAATTGTGCGCTGCATCATACACGATAGATTTAGAATGTTTAATTTGATAATATGCACACTACATAAATGCCACGCCATAAGAGGTTTGCCAAATACATAGAATTAATATATTAAGAACCATCCAGATGCAACATAGCAGGGTATATTCGGCGTGTAGATGGAGATGCACTGCTTTAAAAATAACTGGAAAAGTCGTATAGATCCACATGTAAATCCTCAACCAGCGTATTCCAGTCCGGAAGGTTGTTCTGCATGAGGTTATTCCAATCTACGCTTTCTCCATCAAAACGGCGGACGTCCATTACTGCCTCCGGGATAGGATCCTCCATTTCTTCTTCCTCAGGAGTTTCATCGACTCCTCCCGGTGTAGAACCCGAGGTCTCGCTGCCGCTAATCAACGATTGTCGAATCATCTCAGCTTTCTTGCGCAATCTCCTCAAGATAATGGCCTTCAACGCAGGGCTGGACACTGCCATGGACATTCTCACTTCCTCCAGCTCAAATTGCTTTGCGACTATGACCCAGGCTCGCTCGACACTGGGACCGCTCGGTGAAACGCAGAGATGCCACAGAACATAGAGCAGCATGTGGTACTGTGGATGGCCGTGCATGCACCATCTATATGGCCGCAGAAGCTCATCTCCCCATAGCTCGAGGTGAATTTCGAGGCATCGCAGTGCAGACAACAAATTTGCCTCTGTGGCAAATGTGTTTCGCTTGTCGGGATTCTCCAAGTTTGCGAGTTGCTGCCGCGTGACAAAGTCTATCTTGTGCACCATGGCCAGAGCTGTCTTCATGGCCATTCTCTGTATGGGAATCACAGGATTGCACGGCTTGATGTATTGTTCGACGCGAGACCTCAGCTGGCTGAGCAAGTTGCTCCTGATTACTTCTTTGGGCGTCGGTCCTGATGGCGTCATTGAGAGGTTGGCCATGGTCTGTAATGTCTGGGCCACTTCCATACATGTCAACGGAAGGCTCATCTTGGTCCATCCGCTGTGAGGTGGCGGTAGCTCTTTCATATCCGGTCGAAGTTCGTTGTCGTCAATATTGAGTGGCATTTTGGTGTCGTATCCTGGAACTGTCGACCACGAACTGATGCCGTGGTCTTCAGCTGCTCTCCCATCCCTTGCCAGAAAATGCCACCACAGCCGTCTGCGGACCTCGGATTCGAATGGCGGGATTCCCAGCTTGCTTCCGTCTCTGTGAAGGCCGATGCAATGCGCCATTCTAACGGCAAGGCCGCTTAAAATCCAGATGCCCCGACCGTGATAATGAGCTCGTATGGACGCCTAATTTGGCGGATTAGAAACTACGCATCAACGACAAGATAATGTGAATGGAGAGAGCATACCAGGTATATAGCCAATGCCTGAAGTAGTACAACTGTTGGATTCTCCAACATGTCCACGGCTGCCAAGTACATTTGGAAGTCTTGTTTAAATGTCTGTAGAGCAGTTGTTTTGTCAACGCCAAGTAAATACTGAGCCTCTTCTGGTTCCATTGTCAATGTAGCAGCAAAATATACCGCTGAGACTAGAGCCAGAGTGTCTTTTGATACGGCATCTGGTTGGTGGATGGCCGTGAAAACAGTCACTTCATCTGTAGGGATATGCAAAACTTTAATAGTGGCGTCAACATGCTGGACAAATAAATGCCACAACTGTGTAGCATGTAACCGAGACAGACGCCATCCCTTCTCTTTCTCCTCAAAGACAGCAGGGCCAGAGAGCAAGCCTAAAAGGCTGAATGGCGAGTCAGGTTCTGGTTTCTTTATTTCACAGCACGGTGAATGCAATAATGAGGATTTATCTTGGTCCTTTAGTTACATCATGTTAGCTTGATAATGTATATCAAGTTTGTATTTCTCGCCGAGGTCGATTAACAGCTTACCTCCTCAATTACCCTGGATATAAGAAGCTCATTGAAGTATTGACTTGAGGTTCCATTTCTAATCAGGACCTCCTCTGACGGAAGTTCCTGAGGCTCCTGAGGTGATTCATGAGGGCTCACGGGTAGATTCGGTATGAAAGATACTTGTGCAGATGGTGGCAGTGACCTTCTTGCCGCTCCGCCTTGGTCAATAGACGCCGCTACGATTGTCTTCTCAAGATCTGATATCCTCGACGCAACATCCGCAATGGTAGCCTTCCTAACTCGTCGAATAGGCCGATCTGACGACGGATAAGTGCACGTGAGACGAGCCCTCACGCATGCCAAGCAGGGCGTCTGTCTGTCGCAGCGGATCTTCCTCCGGTGGCAGAGAACGCAGGACCTGTCCGGCCTTCGGCGGGGATTCGGCGATGGCGGCGTGAGGTCACGGTCCGTGGCAACGGGAGTTATTAGAGGGTCAATACTGGCTGGACGGCTGGGATCATGCGGAGGAGACATGTCTCAAAGAGCCTCTGAGTTGAGCCCAAGCCAAACTGCAGTGAATGGAATGCTTCTACAACAGCCAATATTTCGGTTCAGTGGGCAAAAGAGTCCCCGACCGAACTGAGTGAGCCTGGGATAATCAATGACTTTGTCTCGCAGCAATCGGTTCGGCTTTTGCATAAGCACCGAGGCCGAGATGTCGCCCTTTTACCCTATTGAGCTAAAGCGGGAGCGCCGACGAGTATATTAGTAATTACTCTGTAGCACGCAACTTGGTACAACAGCTTTTAGAAGCATTGTAACCAATAAAGGCCTAGCAGTAGGATCAGGAGGATCCAAGGTGAGAGCAAACTCTACAAGAGGGAAATGAATGCGATCAAGAATGAGATAAACATTTCTCATCACAACCTCGTGCCATGTGCAATACCTCGGAATTCGTAGTGTGGCAGAAAGGGATCTCCACTGGATTACTGATGTGGCGTGAACAAGCCGGCCTTGGACCTGCTGAAAGGCTTCCCTGTGCGTGGTGCTCATTGCTTCTATGCCACTTGAAGAGAGCGATTGTCTTCAATGTCAGCGAGAGACTGTGCATATACCAGCCATTTCGTAGCAGCAAATTGTTGCTCCCTAAATGAGTATTAGTTTAATAGAACTGGCAAGGATTCAAGATACTCAAGGGCATTACCTAATGGCCGGGCCGTATTCATCATCTTGTCCTATACAAGAGAGCTGGCTTGCAAAGCCGCTCTGTGGCAGTTCCATGCGTGTGTATGGCCATGGCCTTGGTCAAATATTAGCAACCAGGTATAGCCACAGACTATTACCTCAGTGAAAGCGCCCAAAAGGCCATAATCCTCCGTTGGGGCATGCTGCTCATTTTATTCTTCCTTTGGCATGGTACAGAGCGTTTCGGCAGCAACCCGAAACCACCGAGCGCCCGACTCGTTCTCGGAATCGGCTGCAGCCACCTCGCCTGAATAGCTCTGCGCGCTATGTGATATTACCTCGGAACTTGGAAAATGACTCGATTACTTGCTTCTCGCCCTGAAATAGCGCCCGTATGGATCGACTACAACACGATGATTCTGTTGAACAAAGTCGATTGAGGAAAGAACCCCAGTTATTTGCATGAAATGGACAGCCAATGTGGATAGCACTCGGCAAGCGTATTCGGCAGTAGGGCATCGTGAAGGAAACAGATGAAGCTAAAAATTAAGTCGCGAAATCATTCGGAGAGGCTAGACATATTTGCAGCGAACGAAACAATAAAACAAAATTTATTGACTCTGTAATAAGGGTCAATAACTACATGTACCTAGCTCGCCATCGTCGCATTGAGCGGAAAAAGTAGAAGGGCACTCTCGTGTGTCCCGTCGGCAAGAGCACTACAAGCAAGTAACCACTGACTGGTATCGCCTATCGGATAAGTTCATGATTGAGAGGATTGTTTCTTTAGTTAATCTAAAAGATTACCGCAGCTCTCATCATGCTGCATTAATCTCAATCAGCCGATACTATATGCTTGTATTTTACTCATGTCGGCTATGAAGAAGAAACCGCGGTAGATATGCTTTACAGCTTGTAGTGTTATTCCCACCACATACAATGAAATGACTCGATAGAAATCAGAAAAAAACTATACTTTGTTCCTGTAAGATGGCTAATCTTCAACGTCTTCGTGCGTTGCAACATCGCTGTATAAAAAACGAGTCTCTAGCAAATTTGCACTACTCTAAAGCGGTGTGGATCATCTGGATCACACCACCACGAACCCTCGCCTAATCATCTTTCTATTAATATTGTTGATTGCTACTTTTAGGATATAGCGACTTAGTAGATTTGATAGTTATGTTAGGGGACTGCAGCCGCAGACATCAGCTATACTTTTTCGAATATCTAGCTCACATGTTTTAAGGATGTTATCTGGGTTATGTTTCAGTACTGAAGAAGTGTGAGATGATTCGTATGCTATTGTTAAAGAAACCTCATCTCCCTCCGCACCAATCGCCAATTACAATTCTGCAACGAGCTGCTTTCTCTTCTTTAGTCTAAAAAGGAAATCTGGGATTTTGAATCACACGCATATGACACTCACAGCGTTGTTTCTAATTCACTCTTGTAAACTCTCTGTAAATTACACAATATGAGGACGCTCGCCTTGTTTTAGATTCGGTGACTATAACCACTTTCTAGCTTTCGCAGTTGAGTCTATGAACAGCAATGATATGTTGGTTCATATCCCTATATCATTTTGTTGTCAAGATAATTTCGCCGATACAAGCCTTGAACCAGCTCATTATCTATTCAATGTTCTACAAGCTGTGTACCCCTAGTCTAACTGGCATTTATCCGGCATATTAGCTTTCCGCTGCCGTCCTCCACTCATTACAAGCAGAGATTCCGTGTCTTAGTAAGCTCAATCATCAGCGAAGAATAGACAATTATCACCCAGAACATAACCACCTTGCCTGTTCTCGCATAGCGAATTAATTTGACCTCGAAGAAAATGTTATTGCCAGAAAGACATCATCTTAAATACATTTTTCCGCACAGAAAAGATACCTAATGTTTGTTAATTGGTGGAAAATACAGCGTCCCATGTCGTCAAGATATCAATTTGAATCACCTTATGCACGAATTAACAACAACTGGTTTATTCACAATGTAGATGCAGCAACTCTATTTCAAGTTAAACCATCTTTCGGATAAACTAAACTCAAGTGATTCCATTCCCTTTTCATGTCTTCCAGCGTGCTAAACCTTCGTACGGCATAGTTCCAAACTGGTCTATGCTGACAACATCTTCTCAATCACACGCGTGGGTCAACGGCAGAAAATAGGCCCAGCTCCCACGAACAATCAGATTTTTAGAACATCGGAATCTGGAAAAATAGCATTGGCGGGGGTCAAAATGCATTCATATGCTTCTTGGCGAGCATGTTCTAGAACTACTGCAGGCGGCCCGTGGTGGCGCAAGGCTCAAACATCGCAAACTCTTGCCTCGCTTGAATCAGTGCATCGAAACGGCCCCGATCTGGTTTAGTGTACCGTCTGAGCCCGTAGATCTACGTCCGACTTGCATCTCGGATCGGGCTACCGAGTAGATCGATGCAAATGTCTGCGAAAGGCAATAGTCTGCGATGTCGGTAGAGGAGATGATTGGTGGGCTGGGATCAGCTGTGTTATCAATCAGCCGTGAGCCTGTCTCCAACGTGTGGTTCCAAGTATCACGGACAGATGCTGGCTACAGAAGAAACAGGTTGCGATGATGAAAGAGCTCGAAAGGAGCAGTTAATAATTATAAGAATAGGATGAAAGCCCAAGAATCATGGCATTTTCTATCATCAGTTCCAAGACATATTCATTACAAAGCTTCTGAGAAGAGACTGTTTCCAGGCCAATAGAGCTGCACGAAATTATGGATACCGCAATCAGAGACGAGAAAACCATCAGAGTCGGCGCCGTTCAGGCTGAGCCAGTCTGGTTCGACCTCGACGGATGCGTTGACAAGACCGTTCAAATCATCAACGAAGCTGCGGCCGATGGCGTCCAAGTCCTTGGCTTCCCCGAGGCCTGGATCCCAGGTTACCCATGGTAAATCGCCCGACTAGCAGAGACTACCTTTTTCTGTCCGATGACACCGTCTGCTAACACTGCGAGTTGTCTGGAACGTAGGCAGATGCGAACCACCGCGCCAATCTTGCAGTCGACTTGGGTTCCTCAATATCAGGTAAACTCCATGGCCAGGAATTCGCCCCAGATGAAGCGCATTCAGGCTGCTGTTAAAAAGGCCGGCATGTTCATCGTACTTGGCTACAGTGAGCGCGATGGAGCCAGTATTTACCTCGGACAGGCGTTTATCTCGCCCGATGGGGAGATTGTCCTCAATCGCCGCAAGATCAAACCTACTCACGCAGAGCGGACTATATGGGGCGAAGGTCAAGCCGAGTCCCTACAAACCGTTGTAGACTCGCCGTTTGGTAAGATTGGCGGCCTCAACTGTTGGGAGCATCTGCTGCCTTTGCTGCGCTATTACGAGTACACGCAAGGTGTCCAGATCCACGTTTCAAGTTGGCCATCCATGTTCGTGATGCCAGATCCTGAAAAGATTGCCTGGCTCTACCATAATACTGGCGAGGCAGACCAGCGCGTCAGTCAGAACATGGCGATGGAGGGAGCAGCCTTTGTCATCTGTTCATCGCAGATTCTAACAGAAGAGGGCTTGGTAAAGAACAGCCTGTTGGCAGGAAATCCCGTCACCAAAGTGGTATGTCAAACATGATGGCTGCCCTTTTCACACACAAGCGACATACGCTGACAATGATAACTAGCCTGGCGGCGGCTTCTCCCAAATATTCGGCCCCGACGGAAGGGCACTGTGCGAACCGATCGGCGATGGCGAAGAGGCAATCCTCAAGGCCGATATATCTCTAAGCGACATCACCAAGTCCAAAATGAACATTGACGTCGTTGGCCATTATGCTCGGCCAGACATGCTCAGTCTCTTGGTCAATCCAAGGGCGGGCAAACTCGTGACGATGATGGATATGTAGACAAGGAATCCACTTCTTGCATCGATAGTATAGGTAGAATAGTAAAATTAGATATCTGTATTAAATAAACCAAGGCACCGCTGTTTCATAATTAACAAACTCCCACCATTTCATGCGATTTGTGTACGTCGAATCGGCCTGAAGATCGTAGTGCTTCCAACACGTCTCGATAAGATTGCGCATTACCCGGATGTTGCCGATGTTTCTCACATTATTCATCAAATCCAGGATGCGCAGGATTCTGATGCGCTGTTCATCTGTGTGGCACTCGCAAGCCGCCATGAATATCGGCCACGGGCTTGTGGCCACCCCTAAGCGTTCCAGAATGTCGAACGCCTCTTCCAAATAAGTCGTTTTCTGGTCCTCGTCCCCGGGCAGAGGGACTACATGAAGGAGATATAGTAGAGTCCCGATGCGGTAAAGTTCTGCAGTAGCCAGGATGCGTGTGCGCCTTGCAGGAGCCTCGCAGGTGTCTCCCGCAGGATCGAGTCTCTGGACAATATTGTGCAGCGTGTGCTCCAGTTCGAATCGCTGCTGGATCAGCTTGGGAGACATTGGCTCAATTTCCTTTGTGATGATGCCTATGCGAAGCTTGTTTACTCTCTGAATAATGGCAATTACCTCCAGCGAGCATCCTAGAGCTCCAAGAATCTGCAATCATTTGGATTAGCCACCGGTAGATTTATAAAAGGCAGTGTCAAAGACTGACCAGGGTGGCGTCGCAGTTGGAGGATCCCAGCAAGAAAAGAATATCAAGGCAGTTGTTGGCTTGTCGAAGTGGCTGGCTGAAGCAGGCTAATACTTCATGATACAAAAACCAAGTGAAGAGGAAGTCTGCTTTAATGTGTCTCCGGTGTTCCGGATACAGCCCTTCCAGCATATATTTCGCTCCATCGAGGTGCGTCGTCCAGTTACCATCGGTTTCATCAAACACCTAACATGTCCACTTAGCGTCAACAGGCTATTAGCCTATCCTTTCTTGTTCACTTACACTATAAATACACAGCATCATAGATGCAGCAAACTGCGTCTCGTTTAGATCGATTGATCTCGTTTCACTCCCCGGAGTCAAGGAGGCGGATAGATAGCGGACAGCGTTTGTCTTGTACGTCAAAGCCGATTCGGCGCCGCTGTGATGGAAGGCAGCAACAGCCATCATGGAGTTCCATAGGGCTTTCGTGGCACTATCTCCCCGAGATAGCACCATTTGGACAAGATCGGTTCGGAAGCCATTCTGAACTTGGGTGGTCGAAATCATAGGGGCAATAACACGTTCATCTTGTTAATGTCAGTCATCTCGCTATCAAGCATGCCGTTTAACTCTCTTACAGTATGACATGAACATGGCATCTTGGCCGACCATTGAGGGATAGAGATTGAGAGCTCGGGTCGGCTTCGTGAAGGGTCTCGCAACGAGCGCATTATAAGAGCTAGGATCCAGTGACGACGCCACATCGTGGTTCGTAACATTTAAAAAATGTAGTCCATAGGTGTCAGACAGCTCCAGCGGATTCTCAGGCGGCTGATAGACTACAAAGCCGCTGTCCTTTCGCCTGCCATCATGGCGATCCGGCCAAAGCAGACGAACACCATAACCCAAGCATCGTCTGCCTGTGCGAGTGCAGTTGTGGCACACTGGCAGACCCCTGTCGCACCCTATTTTCCGCTCTTTGCCGCTGTCAGTTACTCGCACGGACGCTCCAAAGGTCCACAGGCAAAAAAAAAACTTACGTTTACATGTCCAGCAGCCCTGTTTAGCCTTCATATCTTCTAGGCCAAAGCCAGACGACCTCGCCCAGAAGAAACTGTCCTTTGCATTGTAGCTCACCTAGTGAATAGGCGAGTGTTTTCTCAAACTACATAGCAGTCGAGGGAGTTGCAACAGTACGAAGAATAATGGCACGAGTCGCAATCTGACTGCATCCGCTGGCCTCCGCTTTCAGGAGCTGAAACGAGCAAGGGCTATCGATATTCCGATCCCCGAGACTCGTAACGGCTAGTCTAAGCCCCGATGCTCTTCAGGCCTCTGATCCTTTTGCGGCAACATGCGGCAACATGACATACGTGCCTTGCAGGGGCATTCATGATCCTAGCATCGGCCTACTTATTAGCAGTATGTAGTTCACGGATTTTATATACGTATATGGATTGTTACATATTCAACTCCTATTCCCTTGGCTATTTCTGCCAAGCGCCAGGTTAGGCTTTTGGCGAGCGATCTCCACCTACTTTGATGGACAGGCGTGCGTAAGCTCATAATGGCCGAGAGCCGTTTTTGGGTAAACACGTCACGTATCCTGAATGATAGAGATGACAAGAGCTCTGTTAGTGATACTCGCTTCCTTCGATTCGGCATCTCGGGGAACTCGATTTCGTATCTCCGTATATCATAATCTTGAAAGATATTACCTGGATAGATAGCTTCTAGGACTCAGCGGATAGGTACGGGCCGAAGCGAATAGGGCAAGCTCGCCCAAATACCTTGACCGGACTTGATGAATACCGCTAAATTCTAGGAAATCTTGTCTCAGTCGGGTTCATCATTTACTACAATAGTAGTCTTATTCGCAACTATTTTTGACCACCTTCCGCTGGTGCCTACATGCACTTAAAAAGCGTCAATACTAGGAACGTGCGATTCCTGCTTCTTTCCTACACTATTTCCGCGAAGGGCCAAATGAAGGGGTCTTCAACGGTGCAAGTGTTGGTTGTCGAGACTAAAAATGGAAAAGAGAGAGAAAAGGGGCTAATACGCAATTCGTAAAGAGCAGCAAGGATTGTATCTTGCTAGTGTTACACTGCTAGGCACCAATAGCCCATTTGTTCAGCTATCTTCACGACGCCTATCTTTCCCCTTTGCTACGTCTCGTTTAACAATAGGCAACGACATCACGGCAACTCAGTGTGGTGTTGATGTGTTCTATTGAGACATTACTCTCATACTAGATCCACGCATACGACTTCTTACACCAATACGCTATCCTTCCCTCGCAATGTCATATGCATATGTCGTTTTGCCACCGGCATTATCCCTGCAAAAACGATGTATGGCAGCCGAGCCAATAGGGTGTTCCGACGGAGGGCGCATAATTGATTGATAGCACAGCTACCTAGCAACGTAAAGCAAATCACACAGGGGCCGTCAATTTGTTTTTAGATCTTGTTTCTTGTTATATTTCTCAGCAGCCGTCAGTTAGTATGCCGGAAGTGAGAGGAGGCGCTTAAGCCTATTCTTCGGAGCACCGCTGTCGCTCTCTATGCTGCTCGCGCTGGGCCGACGTGGGACAGAGTTGACCACACCGCAGCCCGTAGCATATCGTGTCGTCGCATAGCGATTTTTCAGATCTATGGTACAGAGTTAGGCATCCTTTCGATGGCACAGCTTTTGACCTTACGGGAGCTGTCATATCGCCCCGGATCGTTCAACACCGCATCGAGCTTCGCTTTGGCTTTCTCAGACGCTGACGGCATGATGCTTTCGGTTGTTCAACTGAAGAACTTGAGTATTTCAACAATTGATTTGGCCACGCAGGGGTTTTGAATAGAGTTTCAGGGCATTAAAGACGTTATATATTGTGCCATGCGGGGTAATACGCCGTTTCAGTACATATTCTCTTACAAAGCTAGTCTTTCGTGATAATAACCAACCAGTCGACGTAATTATGACATCAAAGCCCTAACCTATACTACAAAGCAGCGTTTTCTTTTAAATGATTGTTCTCGGCTTGAGACTGAGATGAAGGTTTGTGACAACAGAAGTTAGCTGTTTAGTGAAGGTTATGTGAAGACTAATCGTTCTCGCGACGAACGTGTTGACCAGTTAGACAAGGAAACGTTGCTTGCGTCAAAAGCCACTGGGATGTTAAATTAAAGCCAAGCCAGGAACGGGCTGCTTTCAAGATGAAGGCGTATAATAGAAAAATGAAAAGCGTAATTGCTTCGTTAACAATACCCGATGATCTCGTATCGGCATGGTAACTCGAAAGAAGAAGGTTGTTTGATTTAGGACGTCAACATGGTGGAATATATGAGGTAGTGATGTAATTGGGCAGATCTAATACAACCATCGAAACCTTGTACGCCCAATTCATCACTGGCAATCCAGCTGCCGCTTTTGTTTGTTAAAAGAGTTTCTCCCATTAAACTCGTCGTGCGCTGATAACAAGACACGAGAAACAAGCAAACATCTGCAAGTAATTTTACAACCCTGTTCAACACGGGTGGCGGCTTACGGAGTGCCTACCTTGGCGCTGCATCTTCCAGGATTTACTAAATCCGATGCAGAGGCGTTAATCAGGGAAGGGGTGCTGCTCAATCATCAAGTATTGCATTGGCCTTTTTGCAGAGTAAATCCTCTGCATTTCCTTGCTGTACGGCCAGTTGGCAATATGCGAATGCACGGAAGTAAAGGCAGGCCGATGTGATAGATGCGTTGGCAGAATACGCTGGCGCTGCTCCCTGCTTTTACAGCGTGCGCTAGGACTGTTTCAGGGCCAAGCGAAAACGATTTGATAGGTAATATTTACTGAAAGCGAATAAAGTCGACTCGTGGTCAGGTACAAAACCCAAGAACAGAGCGTGGGCGTCTTATCTTGGGATCGGATTAAAGAATCGCATTCCTATTAGCGGAGTGGCTCTGCCTGTCTAATGCGTTCAGTGGGAAACACAAAAGAGATCGCGGAGAAAAATTCAATTTAAAGGTCAAATTGCGCCACAAAAAACTCTAAACGCAAGGATGCCCTGTCTTGCAACGGAAGCGGCGCTTTCTTGCTCAACCAGCCTGTCAAAAGAAAATCCAGCTGCTCGATGACATGACATGGATGAGCTGCAATTAGATTGCTGACAAAAGGAAATCTTTGGTCCCCCTTGCCGGGTGTCGGCTATCTTAATTTCGCAGGATCACTAAGAAGGGTAAGCATGAGAAACAAGCATTCGTACCTAAGACAAAGGCGTAAGAGAATAGCACAAAGCGTAGTGGGGAGCGGCGGGGAGAAGCGCCCACAATGAGGTACTCCCACGCATAAACCACACAAGAGCTACGTGAGTGGGAAACACTGGGGCGTTTGCTAGGCGCAAAAGAGAGGGCTGAGATGTGCTTGTTTTGGGCGCATCTCAAAAGGTATGGACGCTGCCGCCCGATCCGTCGAGCTGGCGGCGTCTTTGGGCTCTGCTCTTGTCAGCCTGCTTGGAACAGAGGCAACTTTGTGTGGTCGACGCTAAAACAAACCATGCGTGACAAACAGATGGCCAGAGCGTGGCCAGAGCGTGGCGGACCTGGGATTCTGACACAAGGCAGTGATCCATTTTGTTAGGCGGCGTGAAACAAACATGAACAAAGCCTGAGCAGCTGCGATCAAAGAAACGCGCGCCTCTGCTCGGGTCATGAGGCTAGACACATGTGGCTAGAAATGGTCGCAGGCCACAGAGTACTATAAACTGCTAGCTACCTATTAATAAACAAAGAAGCCCAAGGCTGGATCTTTACTGTACTATTAGAGCATGGCCACGGCCTCTGCTTTGGTCCAACAAACACCCACAGCCTCAAAAGCCAAAAATAGCAGGGCTGTCAGCAGCTAGTAGTCATCGGCTTACAACGCATCCGGCGGCCTTGTATTGAACGGCGCTTGCCAATGGATCGGTTTGTTAGCAGCATTACTCGGCAGGTTTAGCTTCCGGCGTCCAGGTAGTCTAAAATCGGAGCAGTAGGTCAATGGCTTAGATAGCCTTTGGGCTGGGAAGAAGCCACAGGCGATCCGGAAGCAGAGTGGCCCGCAGCTGGATGGGCGTTCATGATGCCGCCTAGTGAGCGCCTAGTAGAGCTGATGGTCCTCAAAGAATAGATATATAGCCCGCCTCACCTGTCTTGTCATCTCATTCCCGTTCCAGAAGATCATCCCTCTCACTAAGACCATCTCCCAGCATTCAGCATCTCGCAGAATAGCCTCGTTGCTCCCGCATATCTGCACACCCAATCCAGCCATCTCTCTCTTATACACACCACCCATTCGGAACAATGGCCAAGATTGCCAAGATCCTCACTTCCGTCCTGGCTCTGGCCGGATCGTCTGTCGCGACATGGCCCCCCAATGCCAAGGACTGCGATACCAGGTCGGCAGCTCCCGTCAACGCCAATGACGGCTTTCCCAATCCGAATGCCCAGCAGCTCAAGGCCATTTCGAAGCAAGCCGACGGCTCACTCTCGAACGCGCCTCCACCAGCCAAACTGGCCGACAGCACTCTGCAGTCACTACAGGCCATCGCTGTCAACGAGGAGTTCGAGGTTGCCTACTTCCGCTCTCTCCTTGGCAATATCACAACTGGTGTGAAGGGCTACGACTCGTTCAAAGGCTGGGACAAGCAAGCCCTGGAGAAGATCTTCAAGGTCGTCATTGCTGTAAGTTTATCCTGCATTAGCGCTTCTGAATATAGTTTCGGTTCGAATTGTTCTAACGATTCCATTAGCAAGAGGAGCTGCACGCTCTCAATGCGCTCACCGCTCTGAAAAAGTTCAACAAGCTTGCCCCTCTGCCTTGCAAATACAAATTCCCCGTCACAAACATCCATGACGCCATTGCTGTTGCGGGTGTTTTCACTTCTTTTGTCATGGGCACTCTCCAAGACGTCAGCCAGGGCGCCGCCACAGCTGGCGACGCTGGCATTGTTCGAGGTGTAGCATCCATCATTGGCCAAGAGGGTGAGCAGAATGGCTTCTACCGGATCTTCAACAAAGCCATTCCCTCCGAAAAGCCATTCTTGACTACCAGCGTCGGCCCCTTTGCTTACTCCTTCCTCAACAACAACGTTATTGTTCCTGGCTCATGCCCATATGATATCCATGCCTTCGGCATCCCCATCTTCCAACAGCTCAACGTCAACGGTGGCCCCATTGCCCTTTCTGTCAAGCCTGAGGACCAAACCTTGAGCTTCAGCGCCGATCTGAGCACCGTTCAGGGCGCTTCCAAGTTCAGCAACGGTAACAGCGCCGGCCTCTTCATCACATACTTCAGCGGCCAGCTGCTCCCCATCAGCGTCCCCGTCAAGAACTTCAAGTGGAACGGCGGCAAGGTCACCTTCCAGGCTGCCTTCCCCTTCGACGAGAACATCATGTTCGGTCTGTCTGTTGCTGCCTTGACTGATGGCAACAACTTTGCCAGCCCCGATGATGTTCCTGCCAAGACACTCGCTGCCCCAGCTCTCATCAGCGTCAATGATGAATTGTAAGGGAGAAGTGATGGGTAATAAAAAAGACTTTGATAAAATAATGTGTAATTGGATTAGGGTTATAAGGGAACTGGGACTGAGGACACGGAATGGGAGAACAACTAGAGGGAAATATACCAGTTGGGAGAGAGTCACGCGCTCCACGGAAGGTGTTATTTCGGTCTCATATTTTTAATTTATTCGCATTCATTCAATAGATTGTCTCTGGTTCGCTCCATTTCAGAATGTCTCTTCTTTTTTTTTAAAGGCTCGCAAAACGTCGTTTCTCCACAGTTTCCCTGCTGACCGACAATCCTGGCGGCTATTGTTGCTCTTTGGCTTCGGTGAAGAGATGAGGGCTATTGTGTTTAATTCTTACACGCAACCAGCTATATCGGAGCTGATACGTTGTGGTAAAGTTGATAGAGCTCATTCTCAAGTAAGAGGTGAAGAATTGCAAACGACGGAAGAACGTTACTCTTACGGTAAGATCATCGCTTAAATCGTATGAGTATCTTGGTAAGCCGCTTACAAGTAAGATCTGCGAGAGCGTTAGCCTAGCTACATGAACTTGCCGTTAGTAAGCTAGTATTATCTCGGCAAAATCGCCATTTCCTCCTCCTGCCTTAGGCAACAAAATCCTCAATCATGCGTGTGGAGCTCCGATCCATGCGAGAGTTTAGGTAAGCAGAAAGCAGGCGAGAGCAAATGCTCAGTATGAGGCGGCTGGCGCTTTCGTACCGTCTTGGCCACAGCTCACAATCAGCATTGAAAGCCGAGATCCAGCTATTGCGCAGTATCCAGGGCGTTACTTGATGTAAAGACATACACATTTGGGCCGTCTCCCGTTGTATGTCTCCAGTTGGCCCTTTTTAACCCCGGGACGGTCACGCGTCCATTGGAAGATGAGCATCTCAAGACCGTTGTGATGAAGAAATCAATCGCCTGCGGTGCATGTCGGACTTCAAAAAGAAGAGTAAATCCAGCCCAGATTTATGGCCCCCTGCTTTCTCTCATATGCTGACTGCCTTCAGTGTATCCATTCCGGTGGGCCGCCATGTATCCGCTGCAAAGAACGAGGAGATGAGTGCATCTTCCCTCCCAAGGGAACGTCGTTCATCTTCAGGCGCTCGAGACTTGAGCGCCAAGCGCGCGCCGTTCCAAGTGTGTCTTTATCATCGGACGGCAACTTCGCAGCTTCGCTTCTTACTACCCCGGCGACTGCCCAGAATAACAGCGCTGAAGACGCCGATGAGGACCCCAAGATCAATCTGTGGGAGAAGGATCCGTTGGATTACGTGACAGATGAGGTCAAGGAAAGCTACCTAAGATGCTCCTACAAATGGTCGTTTCATCATATCCCTACCTTCTTCACAGCAATCCGCAACAGGACGCTGGATCGGTCTGTTGCGTGGGCCATGCTAGCTATTACAGTGAGGTCAGTACACAACACTCACTCTTCGTCAGAGTTGTTCAGATGGAAAAGCTGACTCATCCAACAGATTTCTCAAAAACCCTCCCGAGGGATTCTCTAGTCAGATTCAGACCAGCAATTATTTCGCCGCACATACCAGATCCCTCATCCTTCCATCAATCGATGAGCCAAGCCTGCAGCGGATCCAAGTTCTCCTTATGCTCACCGGCCATGGATGGGGCTCGGGTGAGGGGAGGCGCGCATGGGTCTACCTTGGGATGGCCGTGAGAATGGCTCAGATCATGGGCCTATTCGACGATCCTCCGGTTGGCGCCCAGACCAAAGAAGAGTTCATTCACGGAGAGGAACGACGACGTACCGCATGGACTTGTTTTCTCATGGACAGTCTGCTGAGCGGCGGCAAGGGCCGTGAGCGGTTGCTTTCTGCAGACAGCATGCACATTCAACTGCCCTGCGACTCAGGCAACTTCATCTTCGGCGAGCCTGTCGTATGTCCCCATATCGACGGCTTCCGATCCGATGGCAATCCACACGTCCCGCTCGGCAAGCTGGGCATCGTCGCATACAGCATGCGAGTTGCTGATATCTGGGGTGCTGTTGCCAAGTGGTCCTGCTCTTCGCATCCAAATAACACGCCTCCGTGGCAACCAGAGTCTGAACTCCAGCGATTGTTAGCTCGCTTGAATGCCTGGAGGGAATCTCTGCCTCCACGTCTAAGGTATGACTTATCATTGTTGCATGCGCATAGCGTCCAGAATCAAGGACAAGCGTATTGCTATATGCATTGCATCTATTTCATGTCTGTCATCTTCCTTCATCGATCCTACCTACCGGAACTGGAAATGCATGAAGAGGCGGAACTGGAGAACGGCGATAGAAAGCAGTGGACTGTGTTTTCCTCCAGAGAGCTTGCACAAGTCGCCGATCAAGTATGTGAGATGCTTCAGGAGATCCGCCAATTCGGCCTGTTCTTCCTACGAGGCTTAGTTCCGTGGATAGGCTTCACCATTTATACTGCCGTTGGAACATTGCTGTACTTTTGGCATTTCCCTCACGTAAGCGAGGGCGACCCGCAGATTGAGAACTGGCGGCAACGCATCATTGATGGATGCGTTTTCCTCAAGGATATGAGACAAGCCTGGCCTATGGCTGATACCTGGGTAAACCACTCCTCATTCCTTCTAATCTCTTCCTTTCCCAAACACGTGGCTGACCAACTACCCTCACAGCGCGAAACTATCAAGGCGATGCACATATTTTACAGCAACTCCAAGTCAAAGGGCACCGAGTCGGTGAGCCCGAGTGCCAGACGAGAAATGCGAAATGCCATCATCGACTATGGCGCCCTGCAGCCGTCCCCCGTCCACCCTGCTGATAGTGCAAGCGAAGAAGATGTTGCAGTAAATCTTTCTTTCCATGTATGCGTATCACAACCCATGACTGACGAGCTGGATAGATCACATCTGAACAAGAAGGAACAATCACCACGCAAGACATCAGTCCGAATGAGACCGAGCTTGTGTCTCATGAATTTGGCGTGGTACCACCTGCCGACTATGACCTTTTTGATACGCACTTCGATATTGACTCTACTATGCAGGCGTCATTTGCAGATGCTACCCAGGGCTTCTGGGAAGGATACCCAGGAAATGTTGAGGTGTCAGGGTGGTAGAAGGTGCCTAAGGGGCACAATACCTACCATCGCAGTCGTGCAACTACGACATCGTGATCATTTGATCAATAGCAAATTCAGGATAAGGTGGATCGCTTCCTCTCCTTTACCTTTCTCTGTCTCTCTCCCTCCTTCTTATCTCCTTTTCTCATTTTATGCGTCTTCGCTTACAGATACGACTGCCGATACGGGGCAACATATTGATGATCCCTGCAACCAAATCACAGATACCCCCTCAACTCTAAATGCAGCTAGAAATGCAACATATGCGGCCATGTCTGTTTCTTCTTCTCTCCAAGTTCAGTGTTCCGCCCTGCTACGGTCAGCCACAGTGTTAAAGAAATCCAATCATCTATCATTATCCGTGTGGTCTATAATGATGCCTTGTCGCCATCAGATTATGCAATACAAGATGTGCAAACGGTATCGGTACTTGAACCGTTCAATGAAGCAGCACATCACTCTCATGCGGTGTGAGATTAAATCCCTCTTAGATGCCCGGTAGTGAAGGTCTTTGCCAATTTTCCCAGTGCGAAGCGGTCAGATTCGGAGCGTCTTTTTACGCTCTTGATACTAATTAAGTCGTGGTATATGCCGGCAATTAATAGGAGCCTTGATAGCGTCTTTTATCGCTTTTCTTTATACTACTACAGTAGATCTATATTAACTCCGAAACAAGGCCGCCCGTCCATACTGAGTGGACCCAGTTACCCTGCCAGAAACGCCCAAGATTACCAGCTACCGGCTGTGGTGTGGAATGTTTCAATCGACAGCGGCACGGCAATGCAGCATGCCCTACGTAATATATCAGGTTACACTGATGGAGCCCTGAGCCAGATGATAGGTGGGATGTTTCACTGTACGGTAAGTACTGTAAGCCTGCCCGATAGACTAGCTACACCCGGCAATCCCGGTTCCAGCCCTACGAATTGCGGCGATTTTTCTTTTCTAACTCATGGTTGCTTCTACTGAGCAAATTACGTATAGGATACTATTTCAGCTCTTTGCAGATGAGCGAGTTAATCGGAGGATAAGGCGGCTGCCCATCTATGCACACACAAGCGTGTCAAGGAAGCCGGGATATTTTCTCGATCCGCCGCTCTCGGTCGAAGTATGACAAGAAGCTCGGCACAATTGTGCCACTTGGAATGGCAAGAATAAAATGATTAGAATGAAAGCGTGTGCCAAGGTTCAGGATACTGCTTATTGGTTATCTCATGTGCAAATACATGTATATCTCATGTCAGCAAAGTGCCGCAGCGCCAGATCTGCTCTATCCGGACAGACATCTCCAGAGAGATAGACATGATTGCTGATTTGTGAGGTCTGCCGGCTGGCTGGTAGTCTTGATTAACCGGAGCCTTGTGAGCGATTCACGCCTTGCGACGTGGCTGCGAATACTACCGGATCCGACCAATTCTAAGCGCCGATTAGGTTAGGTGTTATGGTTATGGCTAGGTGTTACAGTATCATTTTTGATCGCATTAATTTCCCTCTTGTAGAGTTGCTCTCAATTTGGAACCTCTTGACCCTATTATAGAGATTGATGTCATAATTCAGCGTCTGCGCTGCAAGGGCAGAGTTGTACACATATACGCAAAATACGCAATACGCCATTAATAGGCGTATCTAGATTGTTACTCCAGACTTTGCAAGGCAAGGTAGTAGGGTGCCGCATAGCGTAACCCTCAGTGGTAATGGCTATCTATAGTGGAAAGCTCTGAATTCCTTCAACACTATTAAGCTCTGCGGGCGGTGCGAGAATGTTGCGGCGAATGCGGAGCCGGTCCTTTTTCGTCCAAGGAAATCTTAGAGGAAACTGCAGGGATCAGCGGCAAATACGTCCATGTATTTTCCGTCCTATTGACGAGGTATCCGCATCGTGGAACCGATGCATAGGTAGAAAAAAATGTGTTCTGAGTCGCTGAATTCGGAGCCCGGCCGCTAGTACGGGACTGACTCCTACCGGTGGTTCGATGTCACCCTTTTTTCCTGCTCACTGGGGCAACGCCCCAATATGATGGTACCCGATCAATTTGGTTGAGCATGCATAGGTACGTTTCGACAAGGGTATTTTGACCAGGTACTCGCAACGAATTGCCCTTGAGACCATCGTGGAGTAGCCGCACCCGTGGGCCGCTGGTCCCTAGGCTTTCCTATGTACCAGCATGTACACGCCAGCATCGTAGTATGGAAACACCATCACCGACATTCCGATGGCCGAAGTGGATTGGCGGCGTGTGCGGCGTACTCGCTAGCTGTGACTGTGACTGTGAAGATGGACGGCAAGAAAGGCAATGAGAGAAGATTTGCGCTGGATGTGATTAGAATGTCATCTGACGGTGGTTATGGCGGCTATTTTGTTGAATGGAAGGTATATCAATCTATGTGTAAATTGAATATAAATATGATGATATCCAGACGTCTTGTTTGAAAAAAACACCAAATAGCAATCACCATCATCTCAACAGCCTTTAAACAAACATTTTCAAGATCTACACATTCAAACGCCAAAATGGTTGCAACTATCCGCCAGTACAAGGCTGCCTGTGTTCAAGCCGAGCCAGGATGGTTTGACTTGGAGAAATGTATTCAGAAGACTGTTAGTTTCATCCTCGAAGCTGGCGAAAAAGGATGCAAGCTTATTGCTTTCCCTGAAGTTTGTAAGTCAACATCTAGAGAATGATGAAGAGAAAGCTTTTATTAACGCATATTTGTAGGGATTCCTGGGTATGATATACAAGATTATCCAAGGACCGTAACAATATGAAATTAACTAATGGCCCATCATAGATACACCTACTGGGGATGGCGTGTAAACTACCAAGATTCTCTGCCCCTTCTCAAGGATTACTTCAAGAACTCTCTTCGTCCGGATTCCGACGAAATGAACCGCATTCGAGGTGCTGCTCGCAAGGCCCAGATTTATGTCTCGTTGGGCTACTCCGAGGTTGAGGGCAACAGTCTTTATATTGCCCAAATCATCATTGATCCCAATGGCAATGTCATCAACCACCGCCGCAAGATTAAGCCCACACACGTTGAGAAGCTTGTGTTTGGCGAGGGCACCGGCGATTCCTTGGACAGCGTTGTTGAGACTGAAATTGGCAACCTGGGCCACCTCAACTGCTGGGAAAACGTGAGTTGCTATGAGATGTAAATGAAAATACTTCCGCCGTATTAATCCACTGCAGATGAATCCATTTCTCAAGGCTAATGCCTGTGCTCAATACGAGCAAGTCCACGTCGCCGCTTGGCCCGTCTACCCGCCTGCATCTTCTCTACAGTATCCCGACCCGTACACAAACATCTCCGAAGTCCAGTCCGAGCTCGTGACTCCTGCTTACGCCTATGAGACCGGCACTTGGACGCTCGCTCCCAGCCAGATCGTCACGAGGGAGGGTGCTCGTCTCAATCTGCCTAAGCGTCTTCAGAATGACGAAGCAGCTGTCGATGCAGAGGCTGCCGTCATCGGCAACGGTTTCGCACGCATCTTCCGACCAGACGGCTTCCGCGCCGTCGAGGATCCTCCCAAGGATTTCGAAGGAATCTTCATCGTCGATATCGATCTTGATGAGAATATTTTGACGAAGCGTCTTGCTGATTTTGTATGTATTCTGATCAAATCTTTGAATTTTCTGCAATGGCGCTAACTAACGACTGTGGGAAAAGGGTGGACACTATATGCGACCTGACCTTATTCGCCTTATGGTTGACAAGACACCAAAGACATATCTTGTCGATGCCAACAAACCCAATCCTAGCCAGTTCCCAAGCTCTATTAAGCGTCTTGGATTGGACAAGCCTCTTCCAGAAGAAGAGTAATGAGCATGTGAAGCCGAAGAGAGGATTATTCAAGAGTTTGTATCGAGTGCATGAGGACGGTTCATGATTGATAGAAACTGTTGGTTATTTATGCTAGATATGTAGGAAGAGTTGTAGGGTCATGAAATCTCATCTCATTTGTTTATGACTGATTTTCTGCCTCTTAGAATGTAATTCAATGCAACGTGAAGACTTCTAGATATGACTGTAGCAGCCACATGCTAGACGGCAAATCGATGAGCGCAACTTAGGTAATTTGTAGAAGCTCAGCACTTGGCTATTTAGGAGAACATGCACAAGGGCAATGTCAATTTTTGCACTTGAGCGGAATGCATCACGTAGCGGTGTTATATCTCTCGCTTGTTTTGTAGTTTCAGTACACTATATTTGCTTTCCGAGTCATTTCATCATCAACAGCGCTGTGGTGTTTGTGTTCATTTTAGTTGACGCAGACAAAATCGCAATTGTTAACAAATTTGCAAGTTTCTTTTTCCTTAGCCATCGGCTGAAAATCGCACTGTTATTTCAATGTAATACTACTTAACACATGTAGACTTAAGAATCACAATACAATCACTTCGTCTACTATTTTCAATCTATTCGGCTACTATTTTTACACATGAGCTCAATAGTCGCAGGGTAGCGCAACATTGCGGGCGCATATTGTGAGCCTTTAGGCCTATATAGGCCAGCTATATATGCAGTAATAGGCTTAAGTCAGCAACCCCATGGCCCTTTTCCTCACCTGCCTAAACGGGACAGTTACCAATCACGGCATATAGGTATGCCCATCCATGGGTGCTTAGTAACTTGCCGGCCGGAACAATGTGTTTCCGCCGTCAGATTGGCTACTCGCGTGTGAATGTCAGAGTCGATCTTTTAGTATGAGCCCTCAACAGACAGGCTAGATTATCTGTGGTGTCGTGGTCGTTAATGAAATGCGATGCTTCTCAACAAGCACTGCATGATATAAAATGCCCTGAGCGAGCAACCCGGTTTCCAGCTTCCATTGTGGGTATTTGTCTGCATACAGCAAGCGACGCGCCGCTGGACCCGCAGAGCGAATCACTGTCGACAGCCCTGACTAATTTGCTGTCGTCCTCGATTTGTTGCAATGGATGAAACGTTGGGCGGAAGCGTAGGAGCGCCGACATCCAAGCCATCGCCTCAGCCGCAGCCCTCAAGGAAGAGGAGACACTCATATACGCGCGTTGCTTGGTAAGTGTGGCGTGGCTGTCCTTGTCTTCGATGAGGAGCCCCCTTTAATGACGCCTTCCTAGTGACGAGTGCCAGCGGCGCAAGACAAAATGTAGCGGAGAGCGGCCCTGTAAGGCCTGCAGGGAGAGCAACCACAGCTGTCTCTATGACCGGACTACGCGGTTTCGAAACCGGAATCGCACTTCGTAAGACTCATCCTGGTCACTATGCACTGTGCAATGTATCTCATCTCATCTCACCCGCCTTAGAAACACCACGGAAAGTGAAGGTTCTTCTTCCACACGCACACAAAATCAGGCGCAGGCTGCTCCATCCTCACAGCCTGGCCAAGGACAATCTCAGCCGGCGGCCACTAATAGCGTGACTACCACTTCTGCTTCCACTGCCCCTGCCAAAGCCAATGGGTTGCGCAGCTCAGACTACTATCTGCAGCTGGCGGAGAGGTTGTTGGTTACGACGAAGCCTGCGTCCACCCAAAAGGCAAAGGCCCAAAGCCAATATGGAGTGCCTGTGACATATTTCTTGGAAAAGCTGCTTTTTCATAGAGCGAACAATGCTCCTGGAAACGCATTGGCCTATGTCGACAATGACCGGTGGCTGAGTATCATTGCACTCTACGAAGAGGAGATTGGCATACAATATCCTTTTCTTAATCTTGACGAGCTGAGGCGCGAAATCACAGAAGGCGACGTGAGGAATGCGAAAGACAATCCTTCACGACAGCCACAACCGCCCCCCGGTGCCAGGGCCAGCCGCATTCAGATCGAGAATATTGCAATCCATGTCTTGGCTATCATATCCATTTTCGCTGATGCACGGACCATTGAAATAGCAAACCCATGGGTTGAAGAGATTTATGGAGCAACAGTGGCAAGGACTCAGCTCGACAGCACTGTCAATGCCGCCGATTTGTGCCTCCTCATACTCGCCGTAAGTCTGAAGCAGCTAGAGAGGCCGTTAAACATGCGAAAATTCTGACTTTTTTGGTGCTTTGCGTACTAGGCGATATTTTTCTTCCTTAGCGATCGAGAGATTCTTGCGTGGAGAGGAATTGGTATTGTTCTGCGATTACTTCAGGAAAACAGTTCTCGAAACTCGGGAGATTTGAGTCTCCATGACGGGAGCCAAATTGCCACACCGGGTGAAATGCTATACTGGTGTGTCTATACGCTTGACCGACGTTGGAGCTTTGGCACAGAGTTGCCGTTTGCAGTACACGATTCCGAAATTGATCGCCATCCCATGCTGGATGTAAGTAACAACAACAACAAAACGCACAAATATCTTGGGTGCTTAATCTCACTGATGAACCAGGGCGAGTCACTTTCTACATCCTACGTTTTGAGCATGGTCTCCTATTGCCGAATCTCATCAGACGTGAGAAAATGGTTACTGGAACCAATAACTGGCTCCACGTCTGATATGACACGCGACTTCCTTGATTTTCGCATTGTTCAGTGGAAGCGTAACTTGCCAGCTAAACTCCATCACGATACCACCAGGAAATATGATCCTTCGAGAGACAATCGCGGAAACTATAGGATCTGCCTACTTCTTCATCTCAGAGCAAACCAAATGAGAATCATTGTACACAGGACATCGGCAAATCGACTCGGCTCAGCCAGCCTCGATCCATCTACTGTTAACGTTTTAGCTGATGTTTCCCATGACACCATACGAGCTCTTGTGCGATTGGCCGACGAGACGGACATTTATCATGCTCAACATAAAACGTTCAATCACTTTCTCGAATCTGCCCTTTCATCAATCCTGCTTGTGCTGGGGAGTATTAGCGACGACATAACCCGAGCATCGTGCCTTCAGGATGCGTTTGACGCCGTAGACCTAATACAGCGACTGTCATTAACCTCTCCTGTCTCACAACGGCTTTTAGAACGGCTACATAACATTCACGAGGCTATGGATAGCTTCCGCGCTCGAGGTAGCAGAGCCACCTCGCAAATGTCATCGAGTCTTGACGGAGCCACATCACTAGCACAATCTGCATACAGTCCTGACCGGCCTGCAGGGCTTGTACGGCTGGATATGGAGCAAGGCCAAGGCAACAATTCGAGAGTAAACGTCCCAATGGGAAGACCCTCTGAGCAAACACTCTCAGTTCCCACGTTGCCCGGCCGAGATATGAGCGATAGAGATCAGCACCAGCGCAGTAACTTGGGATATTTAGACGCTAGCCAGGCAATGACTTCGCCACCGCTGCCGTACCCTCACACATCATCTGCTGGCATTCCTACTCTCCCATCAAATTTGCCGCAGACACGGCGTGTGTTTGAAGTGCCGGGCAATATCCTCAGTATGGCTAATGACTTGCCATTTATGAACTTTCCTGAGCTGGGGCAATTCTTGGACGAGAATCCAGTCAATTTTACATTTTAGAGGCGAGGAGAATAAGTTTGAGGCGAAATTAGTGTTGAATGGTAATCTGGCATTTTCCTTTCATGATTGTCGCACGATGTTTTATAGATACCCAATGAATAGCGATGACGTTCCATCGCTGTCTGTTATGTTTCTTGGGAAATCCGTTTAAATCGCGTTCCACTGCGCGTTGGTGCTGGATTTGAACTTTTCAGGAGGATATGGGGAAAAATCTTGCTCATTTCCCTCAATAATATTTCAGTAACATTAGTCGATGAAATGCTGACTAGCGATTTACACTCGGTGATCCGGGATCAGGATCTGGGGTTGGATGATGTACGAAAGCGGCAGTCTCGCTACAAAGCGTACTGTGAGAGATTTGCCGAAAGCGGCTGCTAATATATTTTCTTAATAAATAATTGAATGTATATATTCGCTTCTTTGTTCATTCGACAATACTTATTACGCATTGCTGCATTCTAGCGGTTCGCTGGATCCTTGCTCTTGTCAATATTGATCAAGAGTCAAGCGGAGGGGGCAAGGGCTCCTTTTAGTACCACCAAATGTATTTATTTCCCTACTCAGCTATAGAATCCACGCTTTTAGAATCATGCAGCTACCAATATATTTTACGAGTGTAGGCCCTTGATAAGAGAGGTACAATGGAAGGGAAATAGGGTAAAATTATCAAAAGCCATTAGTGTTCTATAAATGCATTAAGCACATAACGTGCTGTGTTGAAATCCTGCTCTTTATACCTCCATAACCTTCATCAAAGCCCGGACATGCCCGCAGTCCCCAAAGACGTATAAACCAAACTCCCGACACGATAACTGAACGCCAACTTGCGAAATATTCCCAATGACTCCGTGATTATAGTAGAAGAAGGTAAAGAGGAGGAGGAATAAGATGGTATATAGCGCCTTTGTAAATCTTTGACCAATTTGGACGTGGAAAGGGCTAGTAGTTATATCAACCGCCAAGTCATTTCGATTTCATGTTGCCGTTAACTTTTTGATGCGAGCGGCGGCGGCGGCGTCAGTGTGACTGGTGCATCTGTAGATTGAGCTACCTTGACAGCTGCTCTATGCACTACGGACCTTATCGAACTATCTTGTGTCCTTTGTTGCGATTGGTGGTTACCTCCGAAATGCGCACGAAGCCCAAATGGCTTCGCATCTAGCTCAGCTTTGGCTTGGTTATACATTTCCTCCACGATGGCAACCTCTTCTTGGACATCAAGGGTGCAGTCTAGTAAACAGAGTTCTCGCTCGCGCTGCTCAATATATTCACGAATCTCTCTCCATTGGCTCTCTTGAGCTTTGTATCGGTCAGGAAGACCAGAGCCCTTGAGATACGTCAATATGCCCGCCATGATTGTATTCATTGCACCTAGTCCAGTAACCGCATGATGAGAGCCATTGGCTGCTCCGACTGCAGTCAACGCCGCGCCGACGACCATTTGGGCTCCAAGGCAGAAGTTGATTAAACCATGAAAGATGCGATAATTATGAGCGGCCTTCTGCTCTGCTTGCACGACTCTGGCATAGAGGCCAATGTTGGGTGCTGCGCGCTGAGCATGGCCAGTGCTTGATAAGGTAGGGACAGTGTCGATGCCTGTTAGGGAGCGAAAAGCGAGGAGTTTGTCGTTTGTTGGAATCAGCGCATTGTGATCGGTTCCCGTTATTATAATTCGCTTCTCATTGTTGACCGTCTCCCGTGCTGCCTGCTCACTATTGGGAGGTAATCCCAGCTCCTCTCTGCTGTCTGGTGGAGGATCTCTGTCATCGCGAGAGCGGACCGCCTGAGCAAGTCTCCCGATCATGATCTTCTGAATGCCGAGGAATAAAAGTTTCAAAGAAGATTGGCGAGAAGAAACGAATGAGAATGAAAAGGAGAAGGCTAGTAAGCAATAGGAGTTGCGGGGACCTTCACCGCGCTTTGCTGAAGCGTTTCCACAAAATCTCACGATGCAGATCTACCTTCGGAAGCGTTCAGGAGCTAAAGTCGGGAGCGATCTTAGCAGGCGGGTTTTCGGAGGGGCTGGCGCCCAAGCAGAAATTTCAAGGCATGGCCGCCTCTACCCAGCGGCCTAATCTTGCATCGTCACTTGATGCTTCTTCCCCTCCGTTCCCATCGCGGTCTGCAAGGGAGAACCACTCGGGGCACTGATCGGGTCTATCCTGTCCCGCTGGCCCCCATCTATCATTTTGATAAGCGTGTCTCTAACTGGATTTAGAGTCCCGTGGTGAAAAGAAGCGCCCGTTTGGGCGAATAGCAGGCGGCAGCTAGCAAATTGACCCGATTCAATTTGCGGCTGAGGTGTTGTGCGGGTCTGGGTAAAATAGAAACTTGCAGAAGCTGAAATTCCAGCGCTGCTAGTGCCACTAATAAGAGGCCTTCACTGAGACATCTAGTTGTAGTCTGCGCTTTTATTTGATCAGATCATGGCGGGTGGGCTGGCATGTAACACACCCGCAGGCTCGTCTAGACAGACGGAAGCTGACTTTGCGGCTAGAGAGCACGAGTCCCGAAGGGAAAACGTCTCAAGGCATACCACTTGTTTAGCCAGCTTGAATGGCATATTGGTAAGGTAAATCGCGGTGAGCTCCCGTAATCATCTTCGGCATTAGACGAAATACCCGTGGAGGATCCGATCCTCATGCGAACTAGATATGTAAAGTCGGAGGGTTTGATTATCAAAGCAAAAACCTTGCTTTGGCGTAGGGGTGTACGAATATGTGCTGATTACATGATGTAGTAACTAAATCATATATTTTCTGGAATGAAATAACCTTTTTTGTGGCCCAATCCCACCGGCAGGATCAAACAATCTGAAGTAATAGCCTCATGTTGACATGCATTGCTTCATATGCTGTTATCTGTCAGTTAGTCAATCGATCCCTTACTAGGTACAGAGTAGCATTTCGGACATAGTATTCTTGGTAACTGCATCCAACCTCGCATCCCACTCCGAGCTAGCTGAATAATACCAGTAACGTAGAGGTATGTAGGATCAATATTCCCTTGCGAAACCCGATCGTGAAAAGCAATTTTTCTTTAGCTTCCTGCCGTTTGCAATGCGATAAAGAGATCTTAGCATTCACTTATCACCTAGCATGCAATTGTGAAGGTGTTGACAAGGGCCAAATATTTTCTTGGTAAACATTTGATCGCTAACAAAATAAGCGCTTCTTCCTATTACAAGCAATTATGAGTCGATGATTTGATACCAAGTACGACGGTCACACTATTGGCGTTACATATGCCCAGTTGTACCATGTGGGTAATGACTTACCAATGGCGCAGTAGATCTCAGATCATTGTGGCATAGATGGCTGCGCCCATGCTCCCATCGCTATTCACTAGCCTTTGCTTCCGAGAAACAAACGCAGCAAGAGAATGAAAGCATCGGTTGTCTATCAAACTCGTAAGCAAACACACACTTGGCAAACAATGATCTAGCGCAATGCAACACTGCTATAGCATCGCGGGAATAAAATGAACACATGAAAACCGAAGCTAGCAAAGTACATAGGTAGTAATGAATTCGCCTCACACTAAACTGTCAGAAAAAATTGCTCAAATGTGCTGTATCTTAGCATTCATCAATGCACTTACTGAAGGAGTAGATATCCGTTCTATTGTCCAATTTGACATTTACTTACATGAGTCGCCTTGATATTTCTATACTATACTAAGGGCTGTATATTTGCAATTGTCTTCCCCTGTAGTCTGACCGCGTTACTGTCCTGATGTGGCGTTGCATACAGGCAAACCTTTTGTATATTGACCTGTCACACTGATGCAATTGCCCTTTTCGGAGTCGATTTTAAGTAGCTAGTACTATGCGTAAGCACTTTTGCTAATAGTGAATCATCTCATTAGCTTACATCCAGCATGTTTCACATGGCGGAAAAGTTGGTCAAGCATCAGGCCATTGTAACATGCAGGAACCTTGCTAGCGGTAATGCAACATGGATTTTCCCGATCGCTGCTAGGAGCGGGAGACTAGATATTTCTACTAAATACAATACATCGAAATAGAGTCTGACTCGTAACATCCTTCGAGGTAACTTAAACGGCCTTGTTGTACTACTCTATCTAGATACTTGTTATGCTAGTGCTTATTGGCGGCTTAACATATTGTTTATTAGAATAGCCTTGATGTTTTTCGACTTTTGAAGTTTCTTTTGGATGGCTTATGCAATGCTTCGGATATCTTGCTATACCCTTCTACCCTAGCAAGCCTGCATGCTGTTCAAACAAATGCACCGTTTTGGTGACCTTGCCTCTGGTATATATGAGACAGGTCTCCCCCTAACATGTTGGGAACGGTTTCAATCAGTAACTCGTTCAGTACCTATCGAAGACTGCTATCTATTATATCGTATTTTACGCACGTATTCGTTGTTTATATCTTTCAACATGCCATCTATCGATGCAATCGTCATTGGCGCTGGTTTTGGGGGGCTTTACAATATTGTAAAGCTTAAAGAGCTTGGACTTTCAGTAAGGGCCTTTGACAAGGCTCCTGAGATTGGCGGCACATGGTACTGGAGTCAATACCCCGGCGCAACTAGCGACTCTGCTAGCGAGATTTATAGATTCCGCTTCAACAAGGACTTATTACAGACAGACGAATGGCCGGATCACTATGTGTCGCAACAAGGAAGCCTGCAATATTTGAAAAACATTGCCAAGCTTTATGACTTGGAAAAGGATATTCAGCTGAGTACTAAAGTGGTATCGGCTGCTTTCGATTCAGTATCGTCCACATGGACGACTACATTTGATAATGGCGAAGTATGGCGATCCACATATTTGATTATGGCTGTAGGATGCTTCCATACACCTAATTACCCCAAGATTACTGGTTTTGAGAAATTCAAGGGTCCAGTGTACCATACAGCGTTAGTTCTATGATGGTGTTATACTTGTAATTTTTTTTCACTGACTCTTTTCTTAGTGTATGGACCGAACAGTATGATCTGAAAGATAAACGAGTTGGTATAATTGGTAACGGGTCGTCTGGCGCACAAATATTAGTCAACATCGCAGATGATGTAAAGCAGGCAATTTCTTTTCAGCGGTCAGCGCAGTACGTTGCTCCCCATCCCAACAAGGCCGTGACAGCCGAATATAGAGAAAACATCAACAAAACTTATGACGAGGTCTGGAAACTGGTTGATAATCACCCTACTGGAATGCCTTTGGAGCACCAGGCAACCTCGGCCTTGAGCGTTAGTCCAGAAGAACGGGAACGTATCTGGGAAGAAGTTTGGGACAAAAAGAGCGGCTTTAGCTTTATGTACGGAAGCTTTGGCGATATTCACACCAGTGAAGAGGCAAACAAAGAACTTTGCAAGTTTTTCAACAAAAAGATCGCTCAAATTGTGGAGGACCCCGAGAAAGTCAAAAAGTTAACGCCAAATGAACTCTATGGCAAACGACCTGTTACACTCTCCAACTACTACGAGACATTCAACAAGAAGAATGTCGATATCGTCAACTACCAACATACACCTTTTGTTGAAATCACCGAGAACGGTATTCGAACCACTGAAAAGCTGCACGAGCTGGACGTTATTATCCTGGCGACTGGTTTTGAGGTCGTGGATGGCAGTTATGCAACCATCGACATCAAGGGCCGTAACGAAACTTTGAGCCAGCAGTGGGCTCGAGATGGCGTATCTTCTTACTTGGCGATTGGTGATACCGGATTTCCGAACTTGTTTTTCAGCGTGGGTCCGCAATCGCCCCTTGGCAACATGCCACCGATCATCGAGACGCAAGGCGCTTTTGTCAGCGGGATGATTGCCAAGGCCGAGACACTGAAGAAGGAAAACGGAGGCAAGCCTGTTCTCATTGAAGCTGATGCGGAAGCTAAGAAAGGGTGGATGAATCTGTGCCGCGAGATTGCAAATGGTAGCATATTCAGAAACGTCAAGTCTTACATCTTTGGCAACAATGGCCCAAGAGGAAACGACAATCCTGGTATATTCTGGCTTGCGGGTTACGCCAACTACCGAAAAGCTATAGAAGACGCGGCAGCGAAGGACTATGCTGGATTCAAGTTCTCTTCATAAGCAATATTGAATTCGATAGAGAATTTAGAGATATATCAAGCATTTTAAAAGTAAAAATGTTCATATTTTTTCCTCTAAACTGGCGATATACTGTGGCTCAAATTCTGGGAAACAGCCAATGTGTAATATTTGCCCTAAAATTTCCTACAGAGCTATGCATCAGTGTCAGCTAGATTATACATCAGGTTAGCTAGTGTGATTAAACTGAAAATTAATTAATCTGATAATGCTAATATACCACCCAGTGTTATAATAAAACGAAGTCGAAGCTTTATGGTCACCTTGTCGAGCGCAATAAATTGCTACTGTACAATCACTGTACACTTTCCATGTAACCATCCCTCTTGGTAAGACTAGGCCGAGATGCGGGGTTCCCCTGTTTCCTTTTTTATGGAAGATTCTTTGGGTTGTATCTCAATCCAGCAGTCTAGTGCTGTTATAGACTAATAAGCGGAGGAAAGCATTTATATGACTGTTGTTATCAATATGCATAACTATACTAAAACAATATATCCATACGAACTAAACCTAGTTGCCGCTTGTAATTTGGACTAGTTTGCTCAAGCCCACAGCCTTTTCGCTGATAGTGTGAATGCTACTTGTCCCCATGATATCCAACATAGGCATGTCTACTTTCAGGGTCTTGGCCAGCCAAGTCCTAAATTCTGTGGCGACTAAAGAATCGACTCCATTAGAGCTAACAGATTTGCCGGGATCAATGTCATCAGCCGCCATTGAGAGAAGTTTGGAAAGCTTCAGTCGGATCCCGTTGGAGATAGTGTTAGTGGCCTCCTCAGCCGTTGTCGCTGCAGCCAGCTGGATGGGCACCAAAAGAATAGGATCGTCTTCAGTGGAATCGCTATTAGCCACCGTTTCGCTTCGGAGGTGCCTAAAGAGAGGAAAGTTGATATAGCTGGGCACCGGCATGCGACGCTGCTTATACAGCGCAGCATTCGTCAAACCAGACACTGTTTGGCTCGTAGTGGGGTTTCTGCTATCAAGATGATACTCAAAGATCAAGTGGATCTCATCCTCGCGAAGAGATTCGAGAATTGCTGTGATATTCGTGATGGCGTTGATGCGGCTCTTGTTCTCCGCCACATAGCCAACGGAGAGAATGCTTCCCAAGTCTATACTTGTCGCGGGGAGACCTAGGGCGCGTCTGTGTGCCGCCAAAGCATCTTGATAACTATTACCGGCGGCATAATTGGATTGACTGCGGTTACCTATCACTCCTGTAGCAGAAGAGAGAAGAAGGAAGAAATCCATGGTCGCGGGCAAGTATTTATGGAGATTCCATGAGCCCTGGACTTTTGGCTTTAATGCGGCATCAAAATTGGCATAAGTCATATTTTCGAACATTGCGTCCTATGCGACCGTCGTATTAGTAAAAGTATGTCACCTTACTCGGATAAAAAATTGCTTCTTACTTTGAGGACCATAGATCCTTGAACACATCCCTTGATTGGGGGAAGCTTAGCCGTGCATGCGTCAACAACGGCTGACAACGCAGATTCATCGCTAACATCGCAAGCAAAGACGTGGACGTTGCAGCCAGTCGCCTCTAATTCTTTGACAAGCTCTTGCGCAGATTCGCTTGCTGCGCCTGATCTTGACATGAAGATTAGATGCTTTGCTCCACGCGACACCATCCAACGTGCTATGCTTCTTCCCAACCCTCCAAGGCCTCCAGCTAGGACGTACGACGCATTGGCATCAAATTGCAACGGGGACGGCTTCTCAGGCATGATGGGAACGATATGAGCTGGATTAGGCTTGAAAACAGTCTTTCCCATGCTCTTACCAGACTGCAGAGATCGGAAAGCTTTTTCAATCTGCGTGTAGTCCATGACTCTGGTGGGTTTGGCCACTCTTATTTTACCATCGGCAAAGAGTCGCATTGTCTCAGCCATTAGCTGCCCCAGTTTCTTGGGCTTGTGTCTCATGATGGTTGTCAGATCGACACTCGCCATTACCGTTTGGCGTAACAACGGGCTAAGATCGATTTTACCGTATGACTGGGCGTCCTTTTTGCCAATCTCGATGAATCGTCCAAATGGCGCCAAGATATCCCAGGAAGCACGCAAGGCTTCACCAGAGAGCGAATTGAGAACCACATCAAGGCCTTTATTTTCCGTCATCCGCATAATACCCTTCACAAAAGACAAGTCACGACTCGAGAAGATGTGATCTTTCTTTACACCGTATTCGTTGATGAGAAGATCTCGCTTTTCGGGAGTTGACACTGTCGCGAAAATTTCCGCTCCAACCAGGTTTGCTAGCTGAATAGCGGCTTGTCCAACGCCGCCAGCCGCAGCGTGAATGAGAACAGTCTCTCCTTCCGATAGGCGAGCAATGTCATAGAGCCCATGGATTGCCGTAGAGTACACGCATGGGAGACTGGCAGCATCTTCGAAGCTTATAGAGTCTGGGAGTTTGACTACAGCATCTGCGATTTGTCTTCCAAAGGTCTTGAGACACCCGCCATCAATAAGTCCGTTCATGTAAACTACCCTGTCGCCTATCTGAACGTGGGTGACTTTGGAGCCAATCCGAGACACATAACCTGCCGCTTCGTTTCCAAGACAGGCGGCGACGTGCTCGCCCATGGCAATCAACACATCTCGGAAATTGAGTCCGACAGCGTGGGTTTCCACCTCCACTTCGTTTTCGGAAAGTGGCCGGGCCCAATCTGGATCTGTGGCAAAATGAAGGGCGCTCAATGACCCTGGTGAAGAAGTGTCCAGCATGATTGGTCGGCCAGCCTCTCCAAGCGGCGCCTGTTTGGGATCTGCCTCAGCGAAATTGGAATGAATGTAGCTATTGACACTTTGAGCATCGATGAGGCGATTTGTGAGCAGATGGTTGGCTTTCAAAAAGTACTCCGCGTTTTTGCTTTCATCGTCAATGTTGTCCACATATTGATGCTTGAATACAGATAGAATGGATTCGAGAAGCTGGCCATCTTCAGGTCGAGGTTCCGCTACCGCCAAAGTGACGAGATTCGGAACGTCGAGCTCACGTTCCCATCTCACCGTTCTGATGAGCCCTGTGGTCATATACTGAGCAGGATCCTTCTCGAAATCTCCTGCAACCCAAAGAACACCGTCGCTTGTAGCAATGATATGATTCAAGTGATTGTATCGCTCCTCTGTAAGCTGAGAAAGAACAGGGCTTTCCAAATCCAGAAGTGAAATGCATGTATCATATATGAGCTCAACTCCAGACAAATCTGCAAGTCTGACGACTGAACAGTTCTTATAACCAAAGTCCTTGATAATCCTGGACTGTAAAGCGGATGCTAGATTCTGGGTCGCAGCTGAAGAGATAATATGAATCTTCCTATTGGTGTCTTGCAACCCAATATCCTCGTTATTTTCGGCAACCATTATGCTTTGTGCATGAATATCGGCAACTTCGCGATCTCGAAGCACAGTTGTTAATCCTGTGAAGCCTGCTTTCCGAAGAACGGAATCCCACTCAGACTCAGATATGGACGGACACCATTTGCGGTTTGGCTCTTTGCTGAGCCACCAACCCTTTAGTTGACCAAAGGCGAGTGGAGACAGAAGAAAATCTAGGTGGAAAGTAAAGAAGTTAGCCAAGATCTACATGTTTTGAAAAGTGCAAATAGGGCGCAATGAGCTCAAATAGAATTCAAATCGCAAAAGTCTTTTGCCAGCTGCACCTATAACACGCCGAATGCTTAAGCTTAAATTTGTTAATGTATACATACCTTTTCGGATACCTTCGTGCATGACTAATTTACCGCCTGGTTTTAGTAGTGATCGTAGGTTTGACAAAACCTTTTCGAGATCAGCAGTAGCATGGATGACATTTCCGGCAAAGATGTAATCGTATGTGCCTTGTTCAAATCCTTGTTCTATGGCATCGGATTCGATGTTGAATGTTCGGAATTCCATGAGGTTTCTCCATCTCTTGAACTTGTCTTTAGCCTTCTCAAAGAATGCTGACGATACGTCGGTGTAAGTGTACTTCGCAATAGCTGAGTCATTGAGCAGCCTTTCTTCGTTGGAAGCAGATGGTCCCAAAGCTTCCAATACTGGGGCAGAGAGCGAACCGGTCCCAGCTCCAATTTCCATAATATTGAGATCGACGTTGTTATGGTGGACAATTTCAAGGTAGGCAGCCAAAAGACTGGGTAGGTTTCCAGACTCAACCATGTTCCTGTACAGTTCGTCGAGAATATTGTCTTGACCAAACATCAACTGTAGAGGATCGACTTCTTTTCTCATAACAGGCGCTAAGTTTCTTCCCATTCTGACCAAGAGTATGCCGTCTGAGCCATCCATGATGTCTTCAAATATCTTTTCTCTCAGTGACTCATTGCTCATATACTGTTTCCATTCGTTGAAGTCCAGGTGAGGTAATAAGTTGTTGTGTAAGTCCTCTCGGATTTTGACACACCACTCGTAATAATTTTTGAGATGGCCTTCATAATTCCCGATTGGATAGTCTTTCAAATCATCCAAAGCCAGGGTTATGAATAAAGCTGATGCTAGCTGCAGCCTTTGGATTCTGTGTCGGTACTCCTTGTTCTCTTGATCGGAGGCAAGCACTGCCTTGAGCTTAGGCTGTTTAACCAAGCTGAGATCTGGCATCCATTCTAAAACGTGGCACAACTTCTTTGGCTCGGCTGCAGATATTTCTGATCCCAGGGACTTACCTGACCAGCCTCTAACAGCAATTCTCTCTTCATTCGTCCTTTCGTCCCAAATTGTGATGTCGCTGTGAAATTTCTGAAATCCAGTGAACTTTGAGACTCCAAATCCTCTGAACTTGTGGCCGGCAGTGCTTTCTATTTTGGCAGAGACACGGACTTCTTTAATGAAGGTAGGAACCATAGGGGACTCCAACGTGGTTTTGTCGGTGATGTCAAGGACACCTACCAAAAGAAGATAATCAGCGACCCTTCATCGAGAACTCGAGGAATTATTTGACTTACCGGCTATGAAGAGATGCATCATAGAATCCATCGTGGAAGGATGAATCATATGAGGATGAGCGAAATTCTTGGGCATAATCTTGGCGACGTCTGGAACAGTGATGAGAGAAGATACTTCGCCATGGCCCTTATTTACCAGAACTTCAGACAAGTTCTGAAATAGAGGTCCAAAGTGCAGCCCGATGGTACCCAGATTGTCATAGTTGATGCTTGTGGGTGTGTTGCATCGTGAAATGCTGTCCTGGAGCATCTTCTTGGAGGCCTGGATTTCCAAAGCTTCTTCAAGCCCTTCATCAACTGGGCCAGGCAAGACTTCATACTGGGTTTAGATGTAGCCCATGCAATGCTCTACCCAGTCGTCTGCATTACTATTATAGCTTACCATAGTAAATTTTCTCCACAATTTTAATTTCTTAAGACTAGATTCATCTATACTAACTATTAAAAATTTAACTTTAACTCCTTTTTTATTATTAAGAATAATAAGAGCGCTCTTTATTAAAATATCTTTAAGGTAAAAGCTAAGTAGCTTAAGATCTAGCAATGCAATTTACTTTAATAATTCAATTACTATAATAATATATCCCATACTATTAATAAATTAGTTTTTACATTTAATTTTAAAAAAGTGTCTAAATTTAATAGAAATCTTACCTAGGATAGACAATACTACCTATAACCTATATTCTATTAAAGCATTTAGCATCTTATACATAAATAATAGTTTTTAACTTACTATATAGTCTCTTAACCAAGGCTATTTAGAGATTTAAATAAAGTTACACTAAGCAGGTTCTTCTAGATTCCAATTAAGAATTAGAGCTCTAAATAGATCATAGCGTAGATATTTACAGAAGCAATAATTACAACTTAGCTAACTCTTATACTATATACTTTAACTATAGTTAAAAGCATAAGGAGGTAAATTAACAAGTATTACTAGCAATTTCTCACTTAAATAAGAAGGCAATGCTTAATTCATAAGACTAAGATCAACCACACTACCATATATAAACAAATTTCTAATAGATGTTAAAAGAGTGCTAATGCCTGGATTACTGCGATCTAAAACTGCGTAATATCTAATAAGCTGATTGTTATTAAAATGGCTAGTAAGCGTTTTCTTAATAGCGCTATAAAGAGCTAAATGAGGACTAACTTCAATGATTTCCTAGATTATGCTGTTGCTAGTATTAACTTGCATTAAGTTTTTAGAAGAGCTTTTTAAAGACATCTTAAGTAATGCATCCATAAAGCGCATAGGTGAAATCAGGTTATCTACCCAGTACTGCAATATTAAATCGCCCTTAATATAATTTCTTATAATACTTGAATATATATCTATTAAAAATCCAGTACTTAATAACTTTTCTATATCTCTAAGCAGTTATAAATACTTATTTACTACATTTTTTATATATAATAAATAATATGCAGTTTTAACTTTAAGTTTTCTAGCAAAGATATCTTTTTTATTAAGTATTCTCTTTAACTTATTAATCTTTATAATATCTCTAAATATAATATAGTTTTTAGGACTATTATAATAAGCTATAGTTAATTTACTAGGAAGTTAAGAATTAACCTTTTAAAGATACTTATTTAAACTCTTAGCTAGTAAACTAACTACTAGCATTACTCCACTACTTAAAATGCACCTAGAAATATAATCTTAGTAATAAGCCACTCTCTAAGCTACCTGCCTAGAAACTTTTCCTAAATAATATATAGCTATAATCTCACTAGAGGAGTAACTAATTATGCATATAGGCTGTAATTCCTAAGAAAATAGTAAGTTAACAAGAGTAACTTAAATTGCAGTGCAGGATGGGTAAGCTAACTATAGCTTATTAATTTATAAATTAGCTTAATTTTTAAAAAGTTCCTTTACATTATATATTTAGCCTTATAATAATAATCTTTAAGTAATAGTGCTTAAGAGGAAGCTAAAAACTTACTATAGAGAGACTAAGGGCTGCCTAGCTCCTATATATAATAAGAAGCACTTTCTAGACTTTCCTTAAAAGTAGAAAAGGCTAAAAGCTTATATTCTATAGCATACTATTAAGTACCTTAACTAATAAAGATAAATCTAATACTAGGAACTCCTCTTATTTAAACTAATTTTAAAAGAGATAAATCTATAGCCAGCTTTTAAGCTAAATCTTCTAAGCTATTTAAGAGGTAGTAGGACTGCTATTAGAAAGTAGTATGCTTTACTATTAAGGTATATGCTAAGTTATTTAAGTAATTCCTTATATTGCTTAAAGGATCTATAAGTAGACCTTTAAGGTAGTTGCCTAAGGCAGCGGCATTTCTTTAAATACCTTACTTATTAAAGGATAAGAAAGTAAAAACTAATAAAGAATAAGCTACTATAAAGTCACTATTAGCATTAAAATGCCTATTTATTTTAGCATATCTATTAAATTAAGCATAACTATTGGTATAAGTATAACCATTTATTGCGCTTTTACTTATACTATTACTATTTACATAGCTATTATAAGTAATATTTAAATAAGGCAAAGTTTTATAAAGTCCTAATAGGTTCTTTTATTTTAAGTAATAAAGAGTATTAATAAGAATAATATAACTATTTATACCTAAGAAGCTAAAGAAATTAATTAAAAGCTATCTTATACCTAGCGCAGGCTATAGGGTAGGTTATAGTGGCAGTCTAATTCTCTACTTATTAATTGGAATTTTTAGGTTTACCTTCTTAAAATTTATATTTAAAGGAATTATTCCTAATTTTAAGATTATAATAGATTTAATAATATTAGCTAGGCCTAAAGCTCCTTCTATATAACCTATAGCTAATTTAATAGCTCCTACTATTAGCAGCATCTCTTATTTAGCAGTGGCGAAGGTATTTATAATTACTCTTGCCTTTATTAGATCTCTAGCAGCAGTTCCTATAGCATAAGCTTTAATATAGGCAGTTTTACCTATATCCAATCCTCCCTATTTATATACCTTATATATTATCTACTCCTATGCAGGTCCGCTAGGTAATGTAATACTAGGCATTTATCTATCTTAATTTAGGCCGCTTGCTAAGTAAATAGCTTTAATAATATCTCTATTTTAAAGAGCTATAGAAAGTTATTTAAGAATAACTATTCCAATGCCCTCTCCTCTAAAGTATTTACTTATATAGTAATTAAAGCTATAAGACTTACTATTAGCAAAAAGGAATTTATAGTAGTCTATGCTAAACCAATCTATAGGATAGGTAAATATATTAACGCCATAAATAATAGATATTTTAGACTTATTATTTCTTAAGCTTTATGCTTTTAAATAAAAAGTAATTATAAAACTAAAGTATACTATATTAATAGTAAGACTTAGGCCTTTAAAGTCAAAAAACTAGCTAATATAGCTAGAAATAATTAAATTACTAATCCTTATAGGCTTATATTTTAGTTTAATTTCTAAATTGCTATTTAATAGCTAAAGATATTTATAATTAAAACCACTACTAAATACTAAAGTATTTAATCCCACCGCTTAATCTATTAAAATACTAGCTATAATAATATAAGTAACTAAATGTAAGAGAAATGCTATAGTAATAGTAATATATACCATTCTTTAAAGTATAATAAACATTTTCTATTATAAGACGCTATTAAGAATTAAGAGATATTACCTTGCCTTTAGAGATTAAAAAGAACTAATTATTAAACTTAGAAGGATTATCCTTTATAAAATAGCTACCTTATATATAAAACTATCTATAATATAAGTAAATATATAAAACACACACTCATTAAACACTAACTATTCCTCTATATTTAATATCTAGGTAGTAATACCTATCTATATTAAATTTATTCTTTAAAAATAGGGTTATAGCAGATTTACTAGTTATAAGCATCTTCTAAAAATTCTTATTATTATCCCCCTCCTAGGGGAACTAAGAGGCTATACTAATAATAGCGAGGGGCTTTATTATAGCAATGTTAACTTTAGGCAATATAAATTTAAAAAGAAGAAGAAGAGATATAGCTCTTATTAAGAAGTATTAAGACTATACTAAGAAGGCCTTTATAAAGTAATTTACTATAAATAAATTATTATACTATCTAAAAGCTTACTTAATAACACTAGTTCCCTAATATAAATAAGGCTATATTAACAGTATAAAAGTAATATATACCTTAAGTAAAGATAGTATAGTATATATGCAGAGCTCTTTAACTAGCTGCAATAGGATAAATACTATTATGCCAATACATTTCTAAAGAAGGCTAGGGTAGCCCTGCGTTATATATATAATTTAATGGCTTTATAGTACTAATGCATAGCTAGATTATAATTCTTTAATTGCCATCCCTATAAATATTAATTTTATATTTGGTCATTAGTAATTAATTAGTTACTGGTTATCTATTATCTTAATTACCCTCTCTTTTTTAGCCTCTATGTAAATATCCTTATTTAGCCTCTTATAAATATAGGCTAGCTATATTATTTATATATAAGCATTAGAATCCTCGCTAATATTAGGATGGACTATAAGCTATATAGTAGCTAAGCGCTAATAAGTCCTAAATCTAGGGGAAGTCTCCATGTTCCATAAAGGCGCTACAACTAGGTATCTTACCTACATATCCCTCGCATAGATAGTGGCCTCTATATATCCCTGTTTAGTGGTTTTCCAAGAGCTAGTAATACTATCTATAGTATAATATTTTATTATATTATCTTTTAAACTAAATTATTTACTAATTAATAAAATACTTAATAGGGGTTCTGCTATTTTAGCCTATTCTCTATACCTTTTAATATTAGCATAAGTAAATAGTAATAGTATATCTAAAAGCTCTTATATTATATAATCCTTATTCCCACCCTATTTCCTTTTTCTAACTCTTATATAATGCTATCTTTAGGACATTTAAATAAGGGTAATAAATCTTAATTAAATATAAATTAAAGGAATTAGTAAGAGTCCATTGGCCTATTAGTTAAGGATAAAGGAGCACTTTATAGCTATAGCGCTTATGCTTTGCAGCCTTATTTAAAACTAGCTACTTAATTAGACAACCTGCCAGTAGTAATTAGGGTTTATTACAATAACTTTTTAATACTTTAAATTTTTTTTTATTTTAATTTTTATATTTAGTTACTTATTTACTTAATTCTTATACTAACTAAGGAGTTAAGGGCCCAGTATATTAATATAAGATAGAGATAAGGTAATACCTAATAAAAATAAGCACTCTTATATAATTAGCTATATTTACTATAAATATATAATAGCCCCCCATTATATTTATTCTAATATAAAGTACTATGCTTTATATATATATATATCTTACTAGCTCTCTTATAGTAAATAATAAATATCTTAGGCTAATAACTAGGAAATTTTACAGTCTCTTTATAAAAAATAAAGGGCTTACTTATATACTCTACATATTCTTAAAATTAAGCTTAATCTTTATATTATAATAATAAAAAAGACCTCCATTTTAATAGCATTAGCTACTAGCATCTTAGAAAGTCCTAGTTTTATAAATTCTAACCCATAGACCCTTTCTATAAAGCAATTTATTAGAAATTAATATTAAAACTCTCCTTATATTATAAATAGATACTTTAGCTAGCAACTACTAGCTAAAGGCATTAGATATTAGACATATTGCAATAATACTACTAGCAGCTATATATTAAATTATTTATATAGTGTAGATTTGCATTTATATTATATAGAATACTGCTAATTACTCTTATACTTATATAGCATAGCTACTAGATTAACTAAGAGCTATATTTAGAACTATTTTAGGATTTTAAGATATTTAATAAAATATTATACATACCCTTATTTTAAATAATCTAAAATGGGGAGGCGAATTAGTTATTAGTGGTATTCTAGATTAGACTAGTCTTATAGTTATAATACAGGACGGCCAGACTTATAAACCTAGAGTTAATCCTTCTAGTATTACATCTTTTTATTAATTATTTTTAGTCTAAAATAGAATTATTTAAATAAACATTACATAGAATCCATTAAAGTAAAATACTACCTACTAGCTAAATTATATAGTTCTTGCGCACTAAAATTAGCTTAACCTAGGGATTATTTACTTAAATCTCTCCATTAGCTAGGATATAAAGCTAAAGATAACTAATATACTAGATGGGGCAGGCGCTATAAGGGCTAACTTTTATAATAAATTATTTAATAAAGATACTATAATTTAGATAAGTATAAAGCCATTAGGAATTAAGTATTATATAGTATATATTATCTTTATAGTTAAGTTTAAAAGTATAAGTATTACTAATTCTATAAACGTAGATTGCCTGCAGAGTAGATCAAGCATAAGGCATAATAGTAAGGGTTATCTATAGGTCTTTATAAACTTAAGTACTGTAGCAAGTACTTAGGACTAGGAGCTAATGCAGGGGGGATCCTTAACTATATATAAGTTTATAAGAATTAGCTTTATAGCGGCCTTTCCTAAAGATATACTAGCATATATAAAGAATATAGTAATTTTAGCAAGATCTATTAAGTAGCATAATCTAATATTTAAGTATATAGAGAAATAGAATGCAGTCTAGAACGATGGGGATATAGTAATTAAAGGTAACTAAGACTTATAAGTCTACATGCAAGTATTATTATTCTATATTCTCACTAGCCTTCTCCCTAAGGACTCTAGATTTACTAATTCTATTTCTATTAGCAGTCTTTTTAGCAACTCTTATACTAAACTAGTCTTCTAGGATATAAATATATAGGTATATCTATTAATACTCTTACTTTACCTATAGTATACTATAAGTATTAATAATTACTATACGCAGCTACTAGATTAAGCTATTAAGAATGCCTAGTATTATAACTTTTCTAAAGCGCTATATCCATAGACTAGTGGCTAATTTGGTAACTATATAGGCACTGGGGCATGCTGGGGCTACTAATACTATATTAACTTTAATATTACGCTGGCTTATTGGCAGTACTTTTAGTAAATAAATAACCTAAATTAGCTTACTAAATAAGGATGGCTGGTGATTTAGAAAGTAGCTAATATATTTACTATATATATATTTTACAATACTTCTACTAGAAAATATAAAACTATTTAAATAGGAGAGCTAGTATATTATTAACTTAATAGGCAGTTACTTAAAACTAAATACTTTTATTAATTAGACAATCTATTATAGGATAAATTTATATATAATATTAATAATAGCACATTTACTAGGGTGTCTATTAAATAGCTGCTTAGTAACTGGGCCCTATTAGCTACTAACTGCCTTAATTTAACAGTCCCTTAAAATTAATCTTACATTTTAGAGAACATATATATTCTATATAAGGAGAAAGAAAAGATTATTATTAAGTTTTCTAGGATAGATGGTATATGGTGTATTAAATAGGCTAGCGTAGGCTTAATTAACTACCCACTCTAATTCTAGCTAAGTAATATATAAGTATAAAATAATATTATATATATAAGTATCCCTAGTCTTAGCTTTACATTATTCTAGAACTAACTAACCTATAATATTAATACTCTTTAATAAATATAGTAAATAGGCTAGTAATAACTTAGTCTATATATGCAATTTCTAAAGCTTAGCTATAGTAAAAGGGATATGCCTTATATATTTTTATGCAATGCTTATTAGAATTATATATCCGCTAACCCTTTTATTAATTTAGTAAGATAATGCTAGATTTAGAGCCTAAAGGAGTTAATAACCCCGCCTTTATCTTTAAACTTAACCTAGCGTTTCCCTTTCTTACTAGGGCTAGCGGCTACTTATAATATTTTACTTATAGTCTTACTAGGATATGCCTAAACTTAGAGGCATTCTATCTTAATCTAATTCTACTACCTTAGTTATTAAATAGAATTTAAGTTAATAGCATAAAATAGTAGAATGTATTATTTAATATCATAATTAAGATGGAAACTACTATAATAACTTAATAAAATATATCCTTAAGGGCAGAGAAATATATAAACTTATGCATCCTTAGTGGAAATCTAGATATAAAAGAATATTGCCTAGCTATAGGGGAGTTAATTATTATCCTAATAAGACGGCCTAATATTAGCTATATAATAGAGGATTTGGCCTTATATTAGCCAGTTGCTTCTAACTTTAACTAAGCTACTGGAAATTATCTATATGCAGTAGTTAATAGCGTGAATTTAACTATATAGTAGCTATCTAGCCCCTAATAGGCCTTAGTTATAGTTAAGCTATAAGGTAATAAGCTATATAATATTTCTAAAGTTATCCTTAACTAAGGTGGCGTACTACCTTCTAGTTTTAGCCTATATAAGAGCAAAGTAATAAAAAAGGATTTTTAAGAGCTATACTCTATGTAGAAGGTAGAGATATTAATACTATATAATCCCTAGGAAGCATAAGCTATTTAAATATATAAGGGGAATATAACTATTATAGAGCTTTATAAATTGGCACTAATTCAGTTCTTAAGGCTATCTATTAAGGGGTTTTATATTGCGGATAGCCTGGGAGCAATAGTTACTAAGATATAAGTTATTAGTACTAAAGACCTAAGCAGCTACTATAAGAGAAATTTAGAAAATTATTTTACTTTTCTAATTAGTAGACTATAAAGCCAACCTCTTGCCTGTCTAAGTATATAGCTATGCTAATTTCATTAATTTAATAATCATTTATACAATTTTTTAAATTTTATCTTACCCTCTAGGGAAGTTATATCTAAATAGATAATAGTATTCTTAAACTAAATCTGGATTATATAGATTTAGTAAGTTTAGTCCTATATTTACATTATCCTTATTCACATACCTTACATAAAGTATTAGGATGTTAATAAGCAGACCGTCTTGCACAGCCTGGTATTTTATTAATCTAAGCTTTCCATTAGTTAGGAAATATCTTTTATTACTAAGCCTGCCTATCTTAATAGCCTTTATTTCTTCCTTCTAGGCTTTAATAGCCCTTTTAGCTTCCTCTTTACTATCCCCTTTTTACACTTATATATTTAAAGGGTAAAAGAAGGTTACTACTAACTCTTTATCTATTACCATAGTATTTACTAGTCTAGTTATTATTTTTACTTTACTTATTATAAATATTTTAATAGGAGTACCGCTATTAATAAAGATAATAAATTAAAAGAGTAGTTTATTAGTATCTCTTTAGCTATGCTAAATAATTACTTAACCTATAAGTACTACTCCTCTAGAGTAACCTAATACTCTATTAAATTCTCCTTCTTCTTTAATAAGCTCTAAGAGATAATCTACTGCATTCTTTATTAATAATAGACTTAGAGGATTAAAATATTTATACTAAGGCAAGCTTAAGAATTAGGCAGTAAATATAGATTAATTTCCTATATTACTATATAATAAGAATACTATATATAGCTTTAATTAGGCTATAATAACACACCTTCTATATATAGCTCTATCCCTTAAATAAAGTTAAATATATAATTGTCTAAAAGGCTTCTTAAGGAGGCAGTCTATGCTTAAAAGATCTATAATAATAAGTTAGACTAATATACTAATACTAAGATATATAAGTTATAATAGGTAATAAATAACCTTATTATTAGAACTACATTTATGTAAATATAGAATTTTTATCTTAGAAGAAGTTATAGTTTATAAAGATAAATAGTATTAATAGAGGCTAATTGCTATTATAAAGAGTTCTATATTAAATTAAGGCTAGAGTTAAAGATAGTAGGCTAGGTTAAAGATTCTTAGGGATAAGCATTCTCCATTTTATAGCTCTTCTTATATATAGACTTTATATAAATTACTTAACTATAAAAAGATATACTATTATCTACCTTAAATAGCTAGAATAATATAGGTAGTATATAGTTTTAGAGTATATATATATATAATTATCTTACACTATAAGCTATATCTTATAAATAAACTGCTTTAAAGGATTTAAGTATATTTCTTATTAATTCACTAAGCATCCTTTTAATAAAGTATAGGTAATTTATCTACTTAACTATAAGTACTGTCTTATAATAAATTAGAAAGTAAGCTATTTATAAGCGGCAGTAATATTAATATCCATTATCTAAGTATCTTGCTAATATAATAGATCTTAGCTAAATTACATTAGCTTTATATACTAGGGGTATATTATATAGTCTCTTTAGATTTATATCCTATAGAATTAGTAACTCTAAAAGGCAGAGGGAGTTTTTACAATAGTATAGATATATGCCTATTTAAATTAAATACCCTTATAAAGATCTATTCTATAGAATTTATCTACTTATTAATAACTTTAAGGCATTCTCTAAGGATTAGTTCTTAGAGATAGTAATAAAATGATATAATAAAGTTAGGGAAATATACTAGCTTAATATACTAGGGATAGTAGGTATATTATATATAAATATAAGATCTATCCTTATATTTATATTAGCTAAGATAAATATTATTAATATAGGCATTATAACTTAAGACTATGAAAATTATTAAGACTGTTCTATCTATACATTTCTAAGACTATAACTTGCAAGAGGAATATAAAAAGGCACTCTATCCTCTTATAGGTGCTGCGATTTTTAGATCCGATGGCGCTGCTTGGGCCCATTCACGTGCTCTTCTTTGACCTCGGTTCGCTTGTAAATAACTAATGTTATCCCCCTGTTCCAGTTAACTCTCGAGTGGCAGTCTGTGATACAGTTCTTCCACGGGGAGGCGGCCTGGAGGGAAGATACCCGCTATTCATCCCCAAGGGAACTCCAGTCGTGTATAATGTCTACGGTCTTCATCGCAAACGGGAAGTGTATGGCGCCGATGTTGAAGAGTTTAACCCCTCGCGATGGAAGTCGCTCCGATTGCCGTGGGAGTTCCTCCCGTTCAATGGCGGCCCTCGAATATGCATTGGTCGCGAGTCCAATATTCCATAATTGCTTCAATTCCTATCCTGACTAACTTAAGAACAATTTGCTATAATGGAGGCTAGCTACGTGCTTATTCGATTTCTTCAAGAATTTGAAACCATCGAGTCCAGAGACTCTCGACCGTGGGAGGGAAACATTGTACTAACAACAAGCAGCTTGAATGGAGTGCGCGTATTGTTAAAGCGTTCAGGATAACCTCTGAGTGTAAATGCCACTGACTGTCTAAAAAATCTCGTATTCAGAATAATGCGATATCTCCACACAAAAGCTCTAAATCTATAGTCTTTCTATTCGTGACCCTTCTATCTAACCTTGATCCCTCTCTCTAATTTGCATACCCTTTTCTCTATCTTGCCGTCTAAAACGCTCTATAACTCCATTTTCCCGCTTATAAGACAGATAAATAAGATGAAGAAAAAAAAAAGCTTCAGAAATAAAACCGATAAGAAATGCCGATGCCGCGCAGACCACTTATACCCAGCCAATTTTGAAGAGCCTATATCCCACTTCATCAGCCCGTCCGATACTTTGCTTCTTATCAATCCACTGTTTGTTCAAGATCCTTAGATTCTGGCAGCTGTCCGTAGTGGTCGTGTTTTCAGCAAAAATAGCCTCTATTGAGTCGCAGACGCCTTCGAATTTACCATTTGGTCGGATAGATACCATCAGCCAGAAGACGCCTCCAGGCGCGAGGATATGAGCAGCACAATGGCGAAGCCAACGAGCATGTTCCGCAGCGTAGACGACATCTGCGGCGATAACGATGTCTGCCAATACATCCAGGGGAGGCTCGCGTGTCGGAGCACACCAATCGAGATGGGCGACTTGCATCGATGCCGCGGGTTCCGTTCTTGAGCTGAGAGAGGCTGCATTTCTTTCCAAGTTCTTCAAGACAGTGGGGTGGTAGTCCGTTGCGACAATAGATGGGAGTGAATCAGCTATTGAGGGCAGGAGGCTTGCAAGCACCATGCTGACAAGGCCTGTGCCGGCACCAAGCTCAACGATTCGGACGGAGGAATCAAGCGTTTTTCGATCCAAGTTAAAGTCCGATGGCGCGCTACAAAGCATCTGTGAGAATGCGATGGAGGCCCCCCAAGTCTGCAAGCCAACGTCGGTATGATCTTCTCCGGTTTGCATGGGAGTGTCGTAGAGATCAACAACGAGTTGTTCGGCGTTGTCACCCGTCGCAAACTTAAACTGGCGCGTCATACCAAGGTCCTCCTCGTCATTCGTATTGCACCCATTCTCGGTCGAGGTCAGGTGCGACAGCAGTGAACACGCCGCATCAACAAAGCCATCTCGAGTCTCATCATCAAGAGGGAGTTCCCAGGCCTGTCCAACGAATCCGGTAAGCCATCGCACAGCGAAGTCGCGTTCCAGCGGTTCCAGATACAGGGATATGGCTTTGTTCTCGTTGGCTATCTCATCAGCTTCGTTTTCTGAGACATAACCCGAATCCAGCACGGGTGCGTCCTTTGTCTTCCTGGGCACCTCCTGTCCTAGCACTTCTGGGATTGGATAATAGGAAAACTCGTGAAGACAGCGCAGCGCCTGGCGTGCCTCAGCCTCCGTAAGACTAGCGGCTCTTTTAAGGGGTGGCAGCCTTTGGATCAAGGGCTCCACACTACGAGACCTCATTCTGCAGAGACGGCTTCCGCAACAACTACTGCTATCGACAGAGGAGATGTTCACAGAGACTCCTTGTTTTCTTCCTGTAGCACCTTTTTATGGGGGAGAGAGGCCCTGTCCCCTCTGATATCTACAAACTAGCCCGGCCCACGTGGGTCCTGTTCCCTTCACTGTTGGCGAAAATTTTTTGATGCTCTCGTGGGCGATAAGTCTTCAGGGTCTAGTGGCCATTTGTGGTAAAACTCTGTGGAGTCTTGCCATCGTGGCTTTGCTCCCGAAAGGTACGTGCGCTGCCGATAAGGCGAGCAAGTTCAGCCACGTTTCCTACAGCACGGGTATGCCGAGTACGCGTTGTGCTGTCATAGCGGATGACTAAACCTTGTGGCAATAGGTCCTAAAGATTGAAAGCTAGTAGAAAGGTGCTAGAAAAAGCCTGAGTCTAGTGGTAGCCTACAGTACATTGTATTGCTTACCTTACTGTTCTTGTTCCTTTGGCTGCGAGCATGACACAGCTAAACAAAAAGGCAATCTATACCGATGAAACCTAGGTATACATTGACATGTTTGCGTTGAATTACCCGTAGCTCATGCACAAAATTTGTAACTGATCGACCACATGCCTTTGTTAAGTCCCTGAATTATATCTTAGGTACCTAGGTAGGTAAGTCTGTTCGAATTTGTTTGGCTTGGCCAACGTTGCTGGATATCCCCTCTTGGATCGCTACGTACCCTATATTAACTCGTCAATTGAAAAGTAAATTTTACCAAGTTACACGTACTCCGCCTATTATTTACCAGATTCTAACAAAGCTTTCAAGTTGTTTATACACTTTCTCCGTTTGTGCCTTTTCGCCAAAGTTAATTCTGTGTATTAGGAGTCTGAGACGCTACATACCTAAGGTAGGTACCTATAGATTTGAGATAAACAGAAACATCTGCCAGACAGTATAATCATAAACACCCTCCAAAGCGCTCCCGAAACTTATTGAGCAGTGAAACCTTTTATTTAAACCAGTCATCATCCTGTAATAGCCAGCGAGATAGGTTTGGTATCTATTTTTATTGCGCCAGCTCTCTTCCAAAGTTTTGGAAGTCTTTCCGATGTCTATAGCCCTATCTTTATGAACTCATTAATTTGTTCAAGCTCATGATAATTTTACATATTGAACTTCCAAGCATTGATGATGTTGAATAGGTATGTTGCGATGTGAATTTGAAGAGCATATCCCACTCAATGCCAGCGATATAATCAGGCCTCTTAGTGTGTAGGCTAATCGCTAAGATAGCGGCGTTAAGAGCCCCAACAACCCATGGAGAAGATTTGTTGCCGAACAATTACGGAGCGCAGATACCTGAGCTTTCGAATTCAGCTGCGTAGTATCGCATGTTGTGATGATAAAATGTAAAGAAAGAATGATTTTAAAATCTTATATTCCCGTGCAAAAGAGTAATCTCCATCATCTTCATCGTGCCATTTTGAGATGCGACACAGCTAAAAGTCCGTTCCGTCGGCCTTACGCGAAAACAATTTGTCTGATTTCACGGACATAGCTTATGTCAGAGGAACTTGGCATTGTTTGTCAGCGGCATTCGCAAATATAACGAGAGACACGACATCAATCATAGATGGACAAATATTTTGTCTCATTTACGGCAGATTCTCTTCGCCACTTGTCTACTTAGCAGTGAAGAAGTCTGAAATATGAATCCTCAGTCCAGTGCTACGGTGCCTCGGCGGCCTGGTCGCCCGCGAATGAGCGAAGCCGCTCAAGGAGAAGTAAATGATGAAGTGGTAAGTTTACTTGCCATTCAAGCCTATTTTAACCTAATCAATTGTATCTTAGAGAAGAGCTCGGATGAGATTGGCTCAGAGGTCATACCGGAATCGGAAACAGAACGCACTTGTCTTGGCAAAGGCTCGGGCTGAAGTGTTTGAAAAGGCCCTGGACAGCTCCATTGATGAGTTCATTCAGTTTTATGAACAAGTATCCAAAAATAAGAGCAAACTGCCGGACGAGCTCTTCATGGAACTCAATAAGACCGCCATGAATATTGTATCTATAGCAAGAAAGGCCCGCGCGGAGCAAGGCACCTCGGCCAGCGACGAAAACCGGCCTTATGAAAAGAATGCAGCATATTCAAATGGAGATGCAAGCTCTGTCCGCCATCCATCAAGTATAATAACTGACTGGTTCAATGCATCTGGAAAGGACATGGCCGGAGCAAACCAGTACTCGACACATGACGAACCTATGGCTGGTAGTAGCAATCTAGTTCCAGTCTCACAGCGGTTGCTATTAGCCTGTTTAACAAGAGCCATGGATTTACTGCAGTACGGAAATCTTCGTATCTTGGCACTCAATCCGACGATGCTTCTACCCCTCAAGTTTGATCGAGCCGATGATCTATTGGAAAGAGTCTCAACACGGCTTTCTGGCAGTCCTAATGCTTCTCTCGCAGATTGTCGCTATAGCGAAGGCCGGAATGCATATCTGCCCAAGATGATGCGCCTTGTCGAGGGGAACTTGAGCACTCTCCAGCCAAGGTCATCACCACCAGCCTTGGAGCGCCTGGAATTTGGCCTGACCAGAACAATGCTTCATACCGTCAATCCCGAATTCCAAGGGGAGTGGCTGGAAGCGCCAGACGTTGAAGAATATCTTGAGCAGCGAGGGATATTTGTCCGTACGGGCTCACCCAGTGATGTGATTAGGCTATCAGCGCCAATAAGTGACGAACCAAGTTCAGCAGGGCGTGCTGCAATCCCAGAACATGACTGGACAATATTTGGGAGTGCACTTGGAGAGAATCAAATTATTCCTACTGGGCTAAGTGACTTCGCAAGGCCAATATGTTATTCGGAGCTAGACTTTTCTTTGAGCAAAACAGCAATTGGCCCAGAAGAACAACAGGACCTGAGAATAACTGTTGACCTTGATAAGCTAATCGGGGGGCTGGCAGAGAAAGCAATTTGCCTTGGCCCATGCCCTGGAATTAGGAGGATACACGTCGATGAAGCGATCCGCGCATCAGTTACTACACTTCAGCAACCAGTCACAAAATCTTAGTTGACCAAAAAGGCACTGAAATAGAAAAGGAGATACTTCTCCTCAGGCCGTTTTTCTATCTTTACAAGCATTAGCTTTCTAAGTCGTTTTCTTTTCTAACCTTTATCACCGAAGAAAATATACAGAGATGTATAAACAGCCCAGCAGCCAGCCAAAGGACCATCATTTTCTTAAAAATTCCTTTTCCAATGAGTTACAGCAGCATTGATCCTATTTAAACGCATTCCCCCAGAGTCGAGACGTACAATATACGATCGCACGCATGGGACACTGAGTGGAGCTTACGGCTGCTCGCACTGTGGTCCGATCCCTAAATTCCAGATGACGGCGTCGAGCGCAAGTCATCTCTTTCATCTCAGTCAAGATGGAACACAAGACGCCAGCACCGAGGCCAAGCGGGAGGAAAATCAAGCGACGAGCTGCGATCGCGTGCACCGCATGTCGCGGACAGCATCTCCGGTGCGATGCCGCCATGCCGATTTGTTCGCGATGCCGCAACTTGAACAAGGAATGCATCTACACAGACTTACGAGAGACCCGCAGAAGACGAACTGGAATCCAGGATTCAATACTGGCCAATAAGAATGATGAAATTATAGATATGGCTGGCAACATGGTACACGCTGGTCAACCAGGTCTGATTTCTTCGTCAAACGAGCCTTCATTAACGCCCAATCGATCCAGCACTCCGCCCAGCCCCCAGACTATCTTTACGGCGTCGAATGGATGTCTACAGCCAACTGTATTTGCGGATAATGACTTTCTCATCAGCCGACCAGTTGACGGATTCTACAAATTCTTCTTCCCGAGTCATCCTTTTGTCCTCCCGCGAGTACACTTGAAACAACAGTTCGAGAGCAATCCAGATTTTAGCGGCCAGTTGTTTCTCATAATTACGTTCATTGGCTCACTATATATTCACGACCCGCAGTCAATTGAATACAAAAAACAAGCAGAAGAGTCTTTTGACCTTGCGCTTTCACCCAATGGCTTCACTGTCCAGGCCCTCTTACTTTTTTCTCTGACTCTAGAATGGGCTGGCGAAAATGAGAGGGCGGCAGCAATACTTGGAAAAGCGAAGAATATGGCGCTAGAAATAGGAATGCAACACCGAGGCTTTGCTTCTCGCCACGGACGTGGAGAAAAGACACTGGAAGAAAGCTGGCGACGGACTTGGTGGGAACTCTTTGTAGCGGATGCAATGTTTGCCGGGATCCGCCATCTGCCTACATTCACGCTCTGGGGGACAGACACTGATGTCGACATTCCTTGCGAAGAAGAGCTATATGTTTCAGGAGTAAGTCGTCTACTACGCTATTTATGAAGAAGGCATAGTTCTCACTAGATTTTCTCCAGAGAATCCCGTTCCCGCAAACGTTGCGTGAATACGACGATCGAGGGTTAAACGAGGAAAGTTTTTCCTCTTATGCTTACCTCATAGATGCAACACGGATACTTGGGACGACGTTGGCCGCTGGTGATACTGCCAATGAATCGCCTTATTCTCTGGTTAAAAATGCAGAAGCAAATCTCATGAGCTGGCATCTGTATCTACCACAGAGAAAACGCGATCCCGTGCGACGAGATGGGACTATTGATGAGGTTTTATTCAAAGCACATATGGTGATGAACACGTGAGAGAAATCCTGTGAAAGATGCCATTGGAAATAACGCTAATGATTATCAATGCAGAACATCTGCCCACTTACACAGGCCAAGGTCTATGCTACACTACACCACGATGGAGCTTTTGTGCTCGAAATACGCACCGCCACTTCCCGGCGAAATTTCAACTGCCGAAACACAGCACGGTGATAGGCACACGAACAAGGCAATAAATGCCGCTAAAAACTTTGTCGACTTACTGACCGCTTCCTCTTCTCCCCTCACACACAGCCCGTTTGTGATGTGCATGGGATCTTTAGCGATGGCCACTCTTCTTTCCGCTTATCAGCACTTTTTAACGGGTTCTGAGCTGGCTCATGCGAGAGATCGAGTCCGCGTATTTCTAGGCGTGCTTAAAGCGTTTACAACAATCTGGCCACATGCGCGGCACTGGTTAGAGGAGATCAAACTGATGGCGCGGGTAGTCCTTGAGCGACAGGATGGCTCTGGAACAATGGATATCTCTGCTCTACAAGTCATGACGAACATTGAGGGAGTATCTTTTATTAGCGAAGTATTGGAAGATGTGGATATTTTAGATCTCGATAAGGATCTGGGCGCATCAACAGAAGGGGCGTAAATGCGAGGCGGTAGTTGAGTGTCTCACACCTGTAATAAATCTATGTATATGAGGAATACGAGACTTTCAAGCTATCATGCAATTAGAGGTAAAGACATACATTGAATTTGAGTGCGACGCATGATCATAGAGCCTACAGTCGAGTTTTGAGGTCAGCTACGCCTTGCCATCAAGCAAAATCTTTTGGGCGAGAACGAGCCGCTGTGGATTACGTGAGCGTAATGATCCCTACTGAGTAGAATATTTAGCTATTATCCTGCTCTTTCCTTTACGAACAAGCTAGGAGAACAAGTTTTTCCAACTATCTGGCGATGGCTTGCTCTCGGGTCGGCCTAAGCCAGAGAGCCACCATCGACCCGAATGTGGAGCTTTCCTAGTTGGCCCGACCCGAATGGCAACGTTTAAACTGTTTACATAGTTCGGATGGCCACATCTTCAGCTGTTGATGAAATAAGATTGATTAACCATTAGATTCAAACATCAGTCGGTCTCCCGATTGGCCCGTATCCAAGTAAGAAGGCATAGTAGATGAGCTTGTATATAAGCCTTTAAATTGTCTCCAAAACTCGAGACCTATTTCTTAAGATAAAACAAACATAATTTGGCCTCGATAATAGCAGCCTCATTTTAAGTACAAACTACCGCTTTCTATTATCTTTATCCTCTATCATACTCTCCCAAGTGTTGCAATGTCTCACACCACGAAAAAAACGTAAGCCTTCCTTGAGTCACGTATATCGACCTGTCCCTGAAAGTGAATTATCAGAGACCGGCCTCGAGAAGACATCAAAATTCTCTTCGATCATGAGTTAACTAATGCGCCTGGAAAATCCATCATTGGAGTTCACCTGGATTATCCGCCCAACGGGTTTACTCCTCCGCATCGGCACGGCGGAGCCACCGTAATCGCTTATGTCACGGCCGGCGAGTTTACAAGCGGCATGAATGGCAATCCGCCAAAAGCATACAAGCCTGGAGAAACATTTATCGAGTTTCCCGGATGCCATCACACTGTGGCAGAGAACAACTCACAATCTTCCTCTGCAAAAGCCATTGCAATTTTTGTAGTGGATACTGAAGTGCTCAAGACGGGTGGTTATGCGGCTTTGACCGTTCTTGATGAGGGTTGGTAAATAGATTAAAGGCAAAACAAAACTATTTTGGGTACATTTTCCGGGCATATATGCAGCGTTAATTACATTCCTATTCCAATGTGAATGGCTTACTTCAAAGAGTTGAGAAACAGATATTCAGGCATAAATCCTCTACTTTCAGCATCGATAAATCTGCTGACGTCAATGCTTCATTCGTGTCTAATTAAATTGTGAGATAATATCCTATCGATATTCAGCTCCACAATCACCTATTTGTTCATAGATATCCACTCTTCTGCTTCTCTTCAGAACACCTTCCAGCATATCCTGATCTGAAGAGTCAAGAGACCATCCAAAGCTGCGCAGATTTTCGTCTGTATGTTCGCTGATTCCCATGCGTGCACCAACGATAACTGCGCCCACGTAAGGGAAGTCTAGTACCCAGCGTGTTGCGACATTGGATATGTCGACCTGGTGTTTCGTAGCAATAATTCTCAGTGCAGCAAGAAGTTCTTGGAAAAGACTCCAGCCGCCCCAGCTGCGAATCATTTCGAAATACTAAGAGCAGTGTCAGTTATGGAATTTCAATAGGGACGTCTTTGTAATATCGCTTCACCTTTCTCTGGCTAGGTGTAATTGATCCATCGTATACATCTGGCTCAGCCTTTCCAAGCCATTTATCGGCAAGAAATCCACCGCACTTCACTGGGCAGTTAGAAAAGATTTCTTTTTATTATCCCAAACGGTTATTTTAGGTCAAAATCTCACCAGTGTGCCATATGTCAAGAGCTTGATATCGTGTTTCTCACAAGCGCTGCCCATTTCAAAGACAGGTCGCGAGTCAACAAGGGAAAACTAGCAACTTATTAGCAAATGTTGTGCCAAGTAATCGAATAGCAACGCCGAACCTGGACTTGATTGGTGTGTACTTTGGTGCCACTCTCAACTACGTTAAGAAGATGCTTTGTATCGAAATTGCACAGTCCAACTGCCGCCACCCTACTGTCTTCTGCTAAGAATTGGAGAGCCTTTAGGTAGTCTGGGTTGTCGTACTGCAAACAGGTTAGCGCAAAAGGCATCGCTTCTCGTCTTATCAAGTTCTTACAAACTGCCAATGGAACTGTAACAAATCAATCTTGTCTGTTTGCAGCCGTCGGCATCTTTCGCTAACATTAGCCTGCACGGCTTCTCGAGATACAGTCATTGGGTGGAAAACACAGTATTTCGTTGACGTGAATATTGCGTCTCTATGAGGATACAGCGATGAAAAGCGACCCTGTAACCTGTATAAGCAGAGTGAATACCAAAACTCAGAAGCCATGCTACCTACAAACACAATTTCAGCATCTCCATAGTGATCAGCCATGTCGAATGCCGTGAATCCTTGCTGTACATGTTTTGAGAATTGTTCTACGATTTTAGACGTGGATGCAGCGCCCCAAGCGGGACTCGACATTTGCCAAAGCCCGGAAAATATTCGAGGCACATTGCGTCCATTCAGTTGGAATGCCTCTTGAGCTTGCGGAGGAGGCTTTGCTAGAGCAAGCCGGTCGTAAAGCCCCTGGCTCGCATCTGGAAGAGCAGCTCGGGGCAAGCCAAGAATCCCAGCCGTTGAAACCAGGCTTCGTCCAAAGGGGGAAGCTCGATTTATCATCTTTAGAGTGTCATGGGAGTCTATAAGTGACTGATAGAGATCCTTTACCTTGCTTCTCTCTCCATCATTCATTACCCGCGCGCCAGTATCTATAAAGAGAGCTTTCTGAACAGCAGTCATAGCTTGCACAATATCACCGTCCACACCAGCGAGAAAGGATTCCAGATTAGAAAGGTCGCTGTCATTCGTCCTTGACAATACAGCGGTTCCTTGATGGACTAGGTTTTGGAATAGCGCAAGGCTGTCAAAGGAAAGCCCACAGCCCAGCATACTGCGAGCAATCTGCTGCGTCTTTCCAAGGTCCGCAAGACTGGGAGTCGCATCTTCTGGTATTATCGAAGACGCGACTCTCTGTTTGATGTATTTTTTCGTCTCCCGTTCAAATGCGCCCGTAATTTCCGGAAATAAGACGAGCAGTGACCTAACAACCACACGGAGGCCGTCAGCGGGGAGGTTAGCGATGATGGTGTCCGTCATCATATTGACATGGGCCGTGGAAACCCCGCCGCCATTTTGAGAGGCTACCATATCGAAATGGCCCGAATTTGGAGTATCTTTGACAAAAGTGTTGATGCCTGTATGCGTCGGATCGCTGTTTCGGATTGAAAACGAATGGGCGTAGGCTTCATTTGCTTTATGTTAACGAGCTATCGTGGTACTAGCTTTGAAGCTCAAAGACCACCGGTATTCCAAAAGTCCGCCATAGATCACCGGCCTGTCTCATCTTGGCTTACGTCTAAACCGTCTAGACTAGTTTAGGCATGTCGTCAATGCGGGTCTGTCATTATCTGGGCAGACTAATAGTAATAGCAGGCTACCTGGGCTATCTGTCCAGGAGTACTGCTTGTATCACCTGCCGTATGATCTCGGCATCTCCTATAGTTTTACTCCGGCACATTGCAAGCTGCGAGCACGATCCAGTAGGCGCTGCAGTATGTAGGTTCAACAGCGCGTTGAGGTATACGCATGACAGATCGCGCAGTCACTTGCGCAAGGCCCACTGGCTCCACGGATCTTTCGACAGGAGTGCTTCTCACGTCTTCGCTATACCCCGTATTGGTATTGCGCACTCGGCTGACTCGCCTGTTCCGCTATCACCGACATTCTGGGTCATCACGCCAAGCAGAATTACACGCGTTTGTACATTATTCTCATCATGAATGCCTGTCTCCCATGTCGAAAAGTAAAGATGAAATGCCGGCTGGGCAGCCAGCCGGCTTCTAAATGTGAACGTTGCGCGCGGAAGTCTCTCGATTGCGTGTTCCAGCAACACCGCAGAGGTCGAAAGCCCGGGACGAAGTAGGTGACACATGGCCGTCGTATTGCGTACTATTCAATTAACGAGATAGGATCTCTAAGCGGAAAGCGGTTGAGTTGCCCTCGACAGATGCGGCCACCAAGAATACGCCGGACTACAGCAGAGGCACTCCATCCATCATAGATGGCGGGCCAGTTGAAGATCCTGGTAATCTGCAGCCATCAGGTGTACTCAACCAAGAGGCCATGAGAGGCAAGTTCTCGCTGCGACGCATACTAAGCACCGCGGATGGCGATGCTCTGGAGCCGCCCGAGAGGCATCTCCCAGCTCACCTGGAGGATCCAGTAGAGATGAACATACTGAGTCTCGCTATGGCCAAAACCCTTTTCGAAAAGTCGGTGCGATATCCGCTTCCGGTGCCAAGTTTTTGGAGACTAATTTGTATGTGTAGCTTTATAGACTATCTGAATCCATACATCAGCCAGCTTGACCCCCATTTACACACTTTCGACTACGTTCGCAAGTCATCGTTTCTCTTCACAACAGTTCTTGCCGTGTCTGCAAAGACGTTCAGTCCCGCCGTGTATAATGCATTATATGAACATGCGCAAGATCTCTATACCGAAAGCTTCCGAAATGGCACCAAGTCAACCGAGATTGTTCAGGCCATTCTTATTCTCACCTACTGGAAGCAGCCGCAAGACACGCGCGCTTGGACCTCGGTCGGATATGCAATCCGTATGTGCATGGATATGGGGTGGCATAAATTGACGGCATACTCAGCGGCCAGCCGGGCTAATGCCGATGAGACGAAGAGACGAGAAGTCCGTAACATCGAAAGAACGTGGCTAGTCTTGTTTGTGTACGATCGAAGGTATGCTGCCGCAGCCAGTCATCGCTATGGGATTGTTTTTTTAACGCTGTTACAGTATCAGCCTTCAGACAGGCCGTCCCTGGATGATCGACCGCAGTCCGTTTATAGAGTCGATCGAGGCCTGGTGCAGCGACCCGATAGCCGACCGAACCGATGATTTGCTTGGTGCATTTGTTACACTAAGGTTGATGATCTCGTCGATATTTCCTCTGCACGCTCTCGATTCCCCGCGGAGTGAAAAGATGGCGTCCGAAGATTTAGAATCCCTGCTTTCAATAAAAAAGGCAAGCATCGAGAGATGGGAGCGTCGTTGGGTTCAAAGTGTCGAAAAAAGGCAGTCTCCAGAACAGGGGAGTTGCCATAAATTCCTGATCTGCTTTTATGGAACACATTTTCGATTACAGCTCTTCTCGTTGCCATTACGAGACGTATTGTCGTCAGAGTATTCAGATTCATCGCTTCATTTGGACATAATATGGGCTGCGTTCACAGGCGCCTTGGATATGTTGAAGTTAACATCACGCAATCCACGGTTGTTATCCCATGCTCAAGACTCGGTACACGTCATGACTGCTTATAGTGCAGCCTTCCTCGTAAAGGTATGTCTGTCGCCACTGATGCTCGGCTGTCAGGCCGTTTGCCACTAATTAACGATTTCAGCTTCTCTTGTCTGCTCCTGATATAATTGTTCAGCAGATCGAATACACGGTAGTAGACACTATTCGTGCTGCTGCTCAAGCATTTTCGGAGGCTGGGGCAGCTACTGGAACTAGCTGTGAACTACAATCCAGATTTCTCAACAATATCGCCATCAAACTTTCTCAGCGGATGAAGAAAGATGCTTCACCGGTTCCAAATCTTCCAATTGCGGACAACTACGTAGCCGCCAATCAAAATGAGCTGGATTCAACCAGGCTCTCCTTTCTGCCTCTCGCAACCAGCCAATCCATGCCACAGCCCTTCGAACAGCCCAACTCTGGCGCATTTATATTCCATCCTGCTGACCTCGACCCGTTTTTCACAGACGACTCTGCCTGGGCCGACATAATGTCAAGTACTGTATTCAACACTCAAAATAATGCAATACTGGCGTAAATTGTCCATCTTCGCGACACAAAGACCTATGTCTAGCGGGACTCTAGATCAGGTCGGTTTCTGGTCACATATATCTTTAACTTTAGATCTCTTTGCTCTGTTCATGATGCAGCGGAACTATAGTTGTTTCAGAATGACTGAAGCTTCTGATACCCTCTCTAGTAATTCTTAATTGGGAAGGACAATTTGGATCTGGACACGCTATTAAGGCGTCAGTCGTCATCCAGTCGTTGGGAGACGTGACTCTTTGCTTCGCTGGAAGAAGCGGGATAACAGCGGCTGTTTCGTCGTCAGACATGTGCCAATAGAAAGAAATAGCCAGCGTTGAGCAGGATGACATGTCATTTATTTACCTAGAGAGTATATACTTATTCCCTGATTCGGTGGCAAATAGATCATTTCGCCTTGCATGGTAAAGTAATCGCCTTCTTTCGCACCACACATTATGCGCTTGCCTGGAGGGCATACAACTTCGACTCGGAGATCATAGAGCTGGAACGAGTCGTCGTGAGCTGTATTTTTGGACATGATTGAGTGCTGCTTTGTTGGGAGCCACGCATTAGATTTTATGGTCTGTGCTGCTGTATTCTTCAAAGTTCTAAATTGCCGTAGCCGGCTAACCGTTTTATCTCCACGATGCAGATATGGGGGTGGAGATCAAGGCGGACTAAAATGTACCGGCGATTAAAGCTGAAGACCGGCAACGGCATCTAATGAACATCGCCGGTCGATAGGCCAAGAGGCTAGTGGCTGCGACAGCGAGTCGCCAGATTGGTTTCCAGATAGACGTACTGGATGTGTTGCAACTTTCTTCTAATAGCTTGATGTTCAAGATGGCCGTTGTGCGGAGTGCTCGGGGAAACAGCGACAACATCTGTGGCTATTGAAGCCGGCTGTTGGTTGAGCATATCAGAAGAATGTCACTTCGGAATATCAGCAGACATCCGTCAGGGGTTATTATCATATTTTCCGGGCCACACCTTTATGCTACCAACAGCGTTTCCCATTCTTTGCATGCAATGGAACTCAACCCTTTATGCATTGCTTCCAATACCGCGTGCTGTCCAATTCACCGTAGGAGCGACTGCAGAGGCGCTTTGGCAATTGCAGAGGCATCGTAGTACAATTCCACCGTACTATAATCGCAAAGGATTCCCACTGGTCTCCATCCTGCAAGCCAGTGGACATGGAGAAACACCCGGAACACGGCGTCAGCGAAGAGACGCCTCGCCATGAAGATGTTTCCACGGTCATCGAGACGAACAGTCTCAAACGAGACCTGAGCTCTCGCCACATCAACATGATTGCCATTGCGGGGATGATTGTAAGTCTACACATTCACATCTTGATCGCTTCATGATAATGGGCACTGATCGCGTTTTAACGCGTTCAACAGGGCACTGGCCTTTTTCTCAGCTCAGGGCAAGCAATTGCAACTGCGGGGCCGGCTGGGGCCCTGTTGGCGTACATTGTGATGGGATTTGTCACGGCTGGAGTTTCGTACACAACCGGTGAGATCACTGCGTTCATGCCCGGAACCGGTGGGTTCATTCGGCATGCAACGAAATTCGTGGAGCCGGCGCTCGGTGCGGCCACTGGATGGAACTTCTGTGAGCCCTGACTCTGCTTTCTCAGTGGGTTGCGGTGTAGGATTTCTGCTGACAGGCAACTAGGGTATACCATGGCCATCACTGTACCTGCAGAAATTAGCGCTGCTGCCACCGTGATACAGTTCTGGAATAAGTCGATCAACCCGGGGGTTTGGATCACCGTTTTCTTGGTGGTCATTGTTGCTCTCAACCTTTGCGGCGTGCGTCTGTATGGCGAGGTAGGAATCCAGGTACATAGCTTTATCGTGATCTTTTGGCATTGACATTTACAATAGTCCGAAGTCGTTTTTGCATCCTTAAAGATCATGCTAATCATCGGCTTGATCATTGGCGGCCTGGTTATCGATCTAGGAGGCGGGCCAAATCACCATCGTTTGGGATTCCATTACTGGAACGACCCTGGAGCCTTCAACGCCTACATCAAGACGGGAGCAACAGGCCACTTCCTGGCCTTTTGGAAAGTGATGCTTACGGCTGCGTTCAGCTATGGCAACATACAGGTAGTTGCAATCTCGGGTTCCGAGACTCGGATGCCAAGAAAAATTATTCCGGCAGCTACCAAGAAGACATTTTACCGAGTCTTGTTCTTTTATGTACTCAGCATCTTCATTGTCGGCCTCATCGTGTAAGTTCTCTATCCGAACGTCAAACTCAATTAGATACTCATCGTGTTACGAAACAGTCCTTACAATGACCCCTCTCTCGCCATTTCCACCGGCACTGCTCAGCAGTCTCCCTTTGTCATTGCATTTCAACGATCTGGTGTTAAAGTTGTTCCGTCGATTATCAATGCGGTTGTTTGTACTTCCGCCATCAGCAGTGGCTCAGCTTGCATCTTTATCGCGTCGCGAACTCTCTATGGCCTGAGTTGTGATGGACATGCACCCCGTTTCTTTCAACGTTGCAATCGATTCGGATCGCCTTATTATGCCATTGGCCTGACCTGCCTATTGTTACCACTCGTCTACTTAAATGTTGCCAACAACACGTCGGTGGTATTCGGCTGGTTTGTTAATATTACGACGGTTTCTGGGTTGATAGGTTGGGTGGTAATTGAGGCGACATATCTTCGATTCTACGCGGGACTCAAGAGTCAGGGATATTCGAGAGATGGTAATGATGCCCAGACCAATGCTCAGAGTGTTTTGGCTAACGAGACGTGCAGCGCTTCCATACAAAAGTCCACTGCAGCCCTATGTTTCATGGGCGACTATGTTTGTGGTGAGCCTCGTCATTCTTTTCTCAGGTATGTTGCTTGGCTCATAGAATACATGCTGGTGATTTTATCTCACAAACGAATAGGGTTCGACGTGTTCGTCAAAGGCCATTTTACTGCCGCGGGGTTTTTGACCTGCTACCTTAACATCGCCATATTTATCGGTATGTCTAGCCATCTAACATATCTACATGCACTCTCTGTCTAGGCTTGATATGCTAATGCGGTAATAAAGTCATCTACATTTTCTTCAAGATATGCTTCAAGTCAAAGGTCATCCCGGTCAAAGAAATTGATTTTGAAACGGAATTCCTATCAATTCAGCGAGAGAAGGATGCTGCAGAGGTCGCATTTTAATAACCAAACTTGGTCCTTGAAGCCACAGGATACTACCTAAACCACATTCTTTTTCACCCAATCATTTCAGCGTTGATACAGCATATCGTTGCTCCTTTGTTTGCTTATCGTTATGGTGGTGCATGCGGAATTTTGCGGATACTCGCCACCAATACATTACTTGATCCCTCCGCCTTGTTGCTAGTCATTGCCCAAATCCAGCAATGAGCTTGCCAGTGTCTAGTGGCCGAAAGCGCAGCAAAGAGTGAAGATTGGTGGCATTACCCCGCTTGCCCACAATATCACGAAACCCCCACACCGGCGTCAACAGCGGCGATAATTTCAACAGGGAGTATTTTCACGAGATCTTGGAAGTTTGTAAATGCAACTGCTCGCCGCGGAGTCCGATCTGCCAGATATATCAGCATTAAGTTACGATAATAGTTTGCATATATATATTTATATATCTTTTACCATTCATCTCATCTTCGAGTCAGACTCTTGTCAACCTCACAAAGACGCTGCACAGCTCACTAAACCTGACCATGACTGTACCCTCAGTTGACCTCACCGCACCAAACGGTGTCAAATGGAGCCAGCCTGTTGGGCTCTTTATCAACAATGAGTTTGTTGCATCATCCAGTGGCGAGACAATCGACTCTATCGACCCAGCGTAAGCAGCCTTAGGCAGCACCCAAAGGCCCATGTTTGACTGCTAATCGACTAACTCGACTACTACAGCACCGAAGAAGTCATTGTCAGCGTCCATGCTGCCACTGCCGAAGATGTAGATAAAGCCGTAAAGGCTGCAAAGACAGCCCTGAAAGCTCCTAGCTGGAAATTGCTTTCAGGCTCTGAACGAGGCCAGCTGATGTGGCGCCTCGCTGATCTGATGGAGGCCAAGAAGGAGCTCTTTGCGACAGTCGAAGCGTGGGATAACGGTGAGTTCTTTTCATATCTCCATACTTGGCAGTCAATGCTGATATGCATCCCAGGCAAAACCTATCGTGATGCACTGGAGGTAGATCTCGTCGAAGCTGTGGCAGTGATACGGTATTATGCTGGCTTCTGCGACAAGTACTTTGGACAAGTAATCAGCACAACGCATCAAAAATTTGCATACACCCTCCGCCAGCCGATTGGAGTCGTTGGCCAGATCATCCCATGGAACTACCCCCTATCAATGGCCACCTGGAAGCTGGGGCCTGCCCTTGCATGTGGTAACGCCGTGGTGCTTAAAGCTGCAGAGCAAACGCCGTTAAGTATCCTCGTTCTCGGAGAGCTTATCAAAGAGGCGGGTTTCCCGCCTGGAGTTGTCAACTTTATCAACGGGCTGGGAAAAGACGCCGGCTCTGCCCTGGTGAACCATCCTTTGGTCGATAAGATTGCCTTTACAGGCTCGACTGCCACGGCCTCGAGCATTATGGCGACTGCGGCCAAGACATTGAAGAATATTACTCTTGAAACAGGAGGAAAGTCGCCTCTTTTAGTATTCAACGATGCCGATATGGAACAGGCCGCCAAGTGGTCTCACTTAGGAATCATGTCCAACCAAGGACAAATCTGCACTGCTACCTCCCGAATCTTAGTCCAGAATGAGGTATATGACGATTTTGTCAAGAGATTCGTTGACACTGTGAGCACAACGAGCAAAGTAGGCCACCAGTGGGCGGAAGATACATACCAGGGCCCACAGGTATCCAAAGCCCAGCACGATAGAGTATTGGGGTATATCGAAATCGGAAAAAGCGAAGGTGCCAAGGTTGCTACCGGAGGCCATGCCCTCTCAATTGGAGACAAAGGCAAAGGATATTTCGTCGCTCCTACTGTCTTCATCGACGTGAATCCTTCGATGCGCATTTACCAGGAAGAGATTTTTGGGCCCGTCGTTGTCATCCTACGATTCAAGACGGAAGAAGAAGCGATTGAGCTGGCCAATGACTCAATCTACGGCCTGGGCGCTGCCGTCTTCACTAAAGACTTGGAAAGAGCCCATCGTGTGTCGGCCGAAATCGAATCTGGGATGGTTTGGGTCAACAGCAGCCAAGATTGCGATCCGAGAGTACCCTTTGGAGGTGTTAAGCAGAGTGGTATTGGCAGAGAGCTTGGAGAGGCAGGCCTGGAGGCCTATTCACAGACCAAAGCTGTGCATGTCAACATGGGAAACAGGTTATAGATGTATTGACTCAGAAATAACTGACATCTTTGCTTCATAGCGCGGGGCACCATGTTCGTGTTGTAATATTATAGAATAGAAAAAAATACAGCGTAAAATTAAATGACTATCAGTACCTATATACTGGGTATAAATATACAGGTATCCACGCATGCGATGACCAAGATCTCCAATGGCCTCAGATATCGACATTTTAACATCCCACAGTCCATCAGTTATCGGGACCGTGACCACCAGTCAAATCAGGACTCAATTTCGGGGTCACCGATTCTGTGCATGTGAATCCTATGGGAGCATTGACATTGAAGCAGTCCCAAACGGTCAGTGGCTGGCCAGTGCTTGCGACGACAACGTCAAAGTTTTCTATTTCGACGTTATCGCAGCCTCCAGCAGCCGAGCTGCATTGGAGATAGACTGCTTCCGTCACTCCAGGTCCCACGGTTCCTTGGATGTTTCTCCATGTAATGTCCTCCATCTTGAACAAGGAAGAGTCACAGTCCTGTCCAGAGAATCCGGAGTAGTTCTCGCACTGCCAGGCGAATAATGGCTGTTGCCTTCCGCCAATCAGCTTCACATCTTCAATCGTGATGTTTCGCGCCACGCCGAGTCCGCCGCCACCGCCATTGGGAGGGTAGCCTCTTGAGATACCGGCCCATGTCTTCAGATAGGAGACGTGAGCTGTATTCTTGAGAGTAATGTTCCTGGCGTAAAAATTTTCAAGGTGTTCATATTCGTGGTTGTATTGGCCCATGGAGCCAATGGCAATTCCCTGTCCATTCTCAAAGTAGCTGTCGTAGACGGCAATGTTGCTAGAATTCATCTTGAGTGCAATGGCATCGTCACCATTTGAAATGGTCCATCTTCGGAATGTTATGCTGTCCGAATAGACGGTATCGCAGCCATCTGTATTCAGAGTGTTCCATTGACTTGTCGAGGTGTTGTTGACGTAGATGTCATCCAAATCCACGTACTGGGAGTAAGTGATGGCCATTGTCCACATCTGACTCTGGACAAAGCGCATCCTTTTGATGACGGAATTTGTGAGAGAGCGGAAGTTGATGTTCATTGGCCTATGAGCCAGGTTTCCTTGGTCCTGAGCCCAGTCATACCATACTTGGCCATTACCATCCAGAGTACCAACGCCCCAGCCATCCCAGACCACGTTATGGCCTCCAAAGTACCAAACGGTACTCTGGTTTTGGAAGCCAATCGGCATAGATACCGAAAGCCAGTAATCGATGTCGGTGCTCCAGAGCATGCGGCCAAATTGATAAATGACAACATCTTCAAGATCCAAAGTGGTCATGTTTGTTTGTATGTTGTACACGGGGCCTGGGAAGATGACAAGGGCCTTGGAGTTGCATTTGTTATTGAGCGCATCCATAATAGCCGGAGCATCATCGCCACCGTTGGCATTTGGCGTTACGTAGCAGAAATGACGGCCTTGGGCTGAGGCTTGGTTTGCCCAGTGGGCCTCAGTCTGAACAACATCTGCAGCTCTGCTCTCAAGCTCATGCTCATGCTGAAATGAAGGGAGGGCGAAGACAGCAGGCAATGCCGCTAGGAGGAAATGGGATATGTGCACCATGATATAAGCAAATGTAGATAGAACGAGCAGCCAACGAAGAGATATGGGCGTATGTACGATAGCTGCGCTGCTATCTGATTGTCGTTCGACGCTTCGCCACAGTGTATCCTCACTCGTCCTCTGAAGTTGGGAGACAATTCCTGTGGCGGCGGTCTGCCTTTATATGTACTTGTGCCTACCAAACTCTCATCCACCAACATGAGCCTCCAAGAGAGCGGCGGGCGTTCTCCGCCGCAAAAGCACTAAGGGCCGAAGCCAATGCTGTTGCCTCACGATACACACTACAATGGGTGCGTTTCCTTGCATCGAATCCAGTTTACCCCTCTCTCTTTCATCTCTTGAGGGCGAATGCACCCCCATGCAAACATGACCGCGTCCATTTAAATGAGCATCTAAGACAAAGCAAGCAGAGCATGGCTAAATCCGGCGTGACCCGAGCGTTCAAGGGCGAACCAAGGGCGAATCATATTGCTCAAGCACCTGCTAACAACAAAGAATGCTACACCAACGCCTTTTGAGTCCCCGCCTTCAAGTTGGGTGTGGACCTGCCTCATGCCCTCCCTGCTCCAACAATGTTGGTCTCTTTGCTTGCCGATCCAATCAAGAGCTGAAATGACGTCTCAAGAAGGTACGAGCTCAAAGCGTTCGACCGTTGCCGACGCTACGGAAATAGCATCTACTGACCGGTTAATGCTGCCTCCTCATGACCGTTTGCATGCATGCCCTACGAGATCCCTGCTAGTGACGCTCCGTATAAGCATGCTAAACGCGAACTTAGTTCTTCTCGGGACGGACTACCCCAGGTTTTTGCCTCCCATCGCTTCGGGATATGAATGACACGAGAGTTTGATACGTACAGCTATAAACGGACAGCTACTGGCACATATCGCACCTGTTTTAGTAACTTTTTGTGGAACATATCAGGATCGTCGGCTTCTTTGTCTTACACTGTGCACGCGACATGGCCTGCAAATCGGCTCGTGGCATATGTTGCATCGCATGAAGAATTCAGCCTGATCAATGGCACCAGAACCAGTTGTCTGAGTGTATTGATAGATCTAGAACTGCGAGCAAGACAGATTAGTCCGGGGACGGTGGAGTACGAGTGGATGTGCCGTTTCTTGAATGTACTCCCGCTTATCCCCGCTCGGCAGCTGGTTGAAATTAATGCCAAGCTGCTCGCCGTTGGGGCTACACTTGACTTGGCCACGGATAATCGGCCAAAATAGAATGTTGCTCTCATCTAGCCCGTGTTTGTGTACAACTATGCGTACTGATACTACAGCAGCAATATATTGAAAATACGAAGTGCTACTGCGAATTCTCGCGCCGTTTCCAATCAAATCAACTCTTCGCTACCAGCATGCATCACGCTCGTCGTGAGTTTATAAATGAAGCCATGAAAGTGTGCCCTTGAGCGTTTCCAAAGAGTAGCGTCCCAAGAGATCCCTGGAATTGACGTCGTACGAGAATGCCAACGCTTGGCGAAGCAGTTGGTCGATATAAACATTGAACTTACGACTGATCGACTGTGAGGGGTAGAATGGGGGATTCTATGACGTTTTTGAGCCTCTGTTATTCTTTTCCGTCGGCATTAATAACCGAAGCACTTGGTAGAGTAGTATTTGACTTTATAATGCCTGCTCACATGTCCCCAGATAGATGTGACGCGCTACTTACAGTGTAACATTCACCCACCTGTTGGGCTGGATATCGATGCTCATGACGCGAACACATGACGAGCAGTCATATTCTCCAAATGTGAAATCGGGTAAAGATCAGCGAGCTCTTTCCGGTCTCCAAATCAAGGCAAATGGCAATGGTGAAGACGGGTTTGAAAATAAACCTCAATTAAGTCCATTCAGGTAGCTACCTTGCTCATTGCTCTTGGCATTCAATCCCAGCGCCGCAGCCACCAATAGCCGAGTTCGGTTCGAGCCTGTCCAGGCGCCGTGTTGAACCGCCAATTCACGCCAGCGGGGCTCATTGGCTGTGATGATAGCAACCGCATACAAAACACCTCTTACTTGAGCTAAACGAGCAGGAGTACAATCAAAATGGGCGATGTAAAGTCGCGAAACAATGGCTCTGGTCACGGCTTTCTGAGCTGCAGTGCGTTACAGCATATCTCTGCTGCAAATGCCCCATGGCAGATAGAGTGAAATCGAGGGTATTTCAGGTATGTGTTGAAGCAGAACACAAATCGCTTCACAGAAAAGCCACAAGAGAAATCAGATGTCAGACATGCCAGTGCCTAATCTCATCCCAGAATTTTGTCAAGCGGATATGCAAATATGCGCGAGTAATTGATCCTTCGCACAGCGAGCTGCAAGGGAGAAAAAAAAACGCCTTCCAGCGACAAGCACAATCGCCCCGCCGTTTTTCAAAACTTCCAGAATCTCAGCAGAGATGAAAAAGTTTCTCTCCCATAAAATTCAGCGAGAAATTCGGCGCCGATGACTTCGACCACGACTGCTATCGAGCTTGCTGCGAGCTCTGCTTCCAGTCACGCAAGCAACTTGCGCAACTCCAGCGGCAGAAAGAATGAGGTCTCCGAAACATACACCGTAACCGATCATGTTCTCGAAGCGTCGCGAGAGGCCGATTCGACCGTCCCTGAAGGCGGATACGGTTGGGTCATCGTTACAGGCGGCTTCATTCTGCTGTGGTGGTCAATGGGCACCACATATGCCTGGGGCGTGATGCAGACCGCCTTGGTCGCCGATGGCCTGGCTGATCCGGCTGTCCTCTCTTTTGTGGGATCACTGCAGGCGGCGCTGATCTCGGCGCTGGCGATTGTCAACTCCCTGGTGGTGCGAAAGACTGGAGTCCGCGCTGCAGCAATGCTGGGCGCAGCATGTATGGGCGGCAGCGAGATTCTGAGCAGCTTCACAATTCATAATGTCGGCGCGCTGTTTTTCACGTCGGGGATCGTGATGGGGATGGGAGTCAGGTGAGAGCAAAAAGGACACCGCGTGCTGTATTTGACGGCGAGAATGGCTTGAGAGAGATGGTTAACACAATATGTGTCACACAACGTGTAGTCTATGCTTCGCCGTGAGTCTACTCCGAACCTTCGCCACTCTACAATATACACGTCTACACACTACATTACTCCGCGTGCTACTATTTCTTCAGCGTAACGCGTTGGTCAAGGGACTGGCCATAGAATCTCGTCAAGCTAACCCTTGAATGCATACTAGGTCATTTCTACGGTTCCATCGCAATATTTCAGCGCCAAACGAGGCCTGGCCAACGGATTCATGTTCGCTGGTAGTGGATTCGGAGGCGCTGCGATTAGCTTTGCTTTGGACTCTTTGATTCGAAAACTAGGCACCGCGTGGGCATACCGCATCCTGGGCCTCATGACTCTTGCTACAGGTCTTCCGGCCGCATGGCTGATGAAAGAGAGAGTCCCCGTCGAGAGGCGAGGGTTTATTGAATGGTAAGCTGTGAAAAAAAGAGAATGCCCACGTATCTTTGTGTACCTGCTTCGCAAGCTAATGACCGCCCCCTAGGAAATTGTTCAAGTCGCCTACATTTGTACTCATCTTGGTCGGCAGTGCAATTGGAACTTTCCCTCTGTTTGTCCCGCCGTTCTTTCTCCCATTGTATACCAAATCACTGGGCTTCTCACCCAACGTCGGTGCCGGTTTGGTTGCAGGCTTCAGTTTGTCTTCCGCTGCCGGCCGCATCCTCTCGGGCTTTGCTTCCGATAAAGTCGGCTCAATCAATACTGTTCTCGTGTCTTTGGTCTTGACTGCTATCACGTTCCTTGCCATCTGGCCAAATTCTACGGAACTGGGACCGCTCATTGCCTTTGCTGTCATCAATGGCGCTGCCAATGGAGCCTTTTTCTCCACCATGCCGACTGCTATCAGTAAAGTGTTTGGCAGTGCCAGAGTGGCCATCGCAATGAGTATGGTAGTGACCGGCTGGGTTGGCGGCTATCTTCTGGTAAGCTACTGCTCTCTCTTTCAAAGTCGGAAATTTCGTCTAAGATCTGTTCTCATGCAGGGCGCCCCGATCGCGGGCTACATCCTGGAAGCCTTCGGTGGTACTGATGGCGGATTAAACGCGTACCGACCTGCCATGTTTTATGCTGGCGCGCTTACGCTTGTCTCCGGCGTCTTCATATTAGCCGCACGATTTCATATCAACAAGTCGCCTCTGGCCGTGGCGTGATTGATAGAATATTTAGAATTATAAATTCCCAAGAGATTCTAGATGACGTATCCGATTCCGTTCTGTTTAGAAATAACCATTTTACACAAGTAATAGCACAAGCGCCCGTTTAAAGACGGAAACAATTACAAATGTTTAGTCCTCTCCTCTGCTGCTGCAATCCACTCTCTAGTCTTGGCTTCGTTCCGAGGCCTCAATCCAACCTTGAATGGCTTCGGGTCTGTTGTCAATGAAGTAGGCATGCTGTTGCATTCAATGGCATCAATAACGGGAGCCTGCGAAGGATCATCGGACGGGACGAGTTGGAAGCTTGTGATGAGTCGAATATATGCCGTATAGAGCTCTCGATTGGCGAGGTGAAAGCCGGCGCAAATTCGAGAGCCTGCGCCATAAGCGTAATGCGGTGTGCCAGTCTCTGTGTCCTCCAAAAATCGCTCGGGAATAAATTGATAAGGAAGCTTATATCGAGATTCATCATAATCGGCCGCGTAAGCGTTCTATGAGAATTGTCAGCATCAACCATTCCATCCAGCCAAATGTCCGTTGCCAGCGGCAGGGGCAAACCGGTAGTGCTTACCATGAAAAAGACTGTTCCAGCGGGGACGACAGAGTCCTTCCAAGGGATATCTTTGATGTTTGTTCGAGGAAGACAGATTGGAATAACAGTCCAGAAACGGAGTGTTTCTTTGACCAGCGCAGTGACGTAAGGAACCTTTTCTTCAACAAGACATTTCTCCCAGGCATCTCCATCGGGATATACCTCCTGAATAGCCTGCAGAGCCTTCTCTTGAATTGCCTGGCCCTCTTTAGTGGATAGATATGCCATTCCCATTATAATGTTACCAGGCACAGTATCCAATCCGGCGGAAACCATTGTTAAGCAAATAGATTTCAGTTCGGCTATGTGAAAAAGTACAATTTAGCCATTGCTTTCGTAAATGACGAACAGTTTTAACATTTGTGGCACTAACCTTCATTCAGCTTCGCCTCTGGATCCTTGAGAATGTTTCCTGTGATACATGGCTTGTCTGTGCCATTGGCAATTCGCGCCTTCAGGTCGTTGAGCATGTCTGTCAAATATTTGTCCCTTCTGACTCGGTATTCTTCCGCTTTATTGTTTACTTTGCCAAAGACGCGTAGGAGAGGAATGTAATCCTGCCAGTTGTTGCTTGTTGATCGAAAGTTGGAAATTTCGCGCTCAACATGCGTAATCTCCGCCAAAAGCTCGTTGTTAATGTTGCCGTCAATGCGGAATCCATAGTTCAAGGTCAGAGATGTATTGAGTGCAAATCTTGCCATGTAAGGACTGGGATCAACGTCCTGCGAGCCGTTCATGCAGTCGTTGAGTAGCTCCTTGATGCTCACAGTTGATTCGAGGTCGAGAATAGGCATATACGACTGGACTGCCGGGCGGTTCAGTGCCGTAGCAGCAGCCTTTCTGCGGCGTTTACAGGATTCGTCCCAGGGTGAGGTGCCAATTGTGAATCCCTGAGATGAGGATACTACCGAGTGAAATGTGTGAAAGGTAGGCCGAGAGATGAGAGATGACTGGTGGGTGATCCAGAAGTGCTTCACCGATTCGTAAGAATTCACAAAGAGAATGCGCTATTCGATGAACCAACATTAGCAAAGGTACGGTTTGCAATTGAGAAATACGCACCCTATTTCCAAGGCGAGCCTGAAAAACAGGCCCGTACTTTGTCGCCCATTTCTGCGCAACACGAGCATGGTCTACCCCAAGCTGAAGCAGGTTGCCAAAGAGAGGAACACCGGGGATTTCAGGTATGCCTTTGATCTTGGGAGCATCAGTTGCGTTGATAGACCTGTATATAACGAAAATGATAGCGATGATCGCTATCCCTAGGACTTGGTAAGCCATAGCAAAGTTGTACGTGCTACTGCCAAGTAGCCTAGCGCATGGGAATATCCGTCAATAGTCTGGTCTGCCGCCCTTTTCTCAATACCAAGAGATATAAAGCAGGTAGAATATCTTCAAGATCGATAAACTACACTCATCTCGAGAGAAAAAATGACAGATGCGATTAAGCTTCTTATACAAGTATAATAGCCGAAAGAAGAAGGGAGGATCGGAATTGTGAGTTGCCTTCAAAGGCGTAAGACGGTTGACGGCGGCAAACACAAACTGCTATGCTATTATAGCGAGGGGTACGGCGTAGACGGACAATGCGGGGAAGACGGCGCGTTGCAATACGTGGGGAGTTGAGAGTCTGCGGAGAGATCCATAGAGCTCCTCCTTACATAACGAAGGGTTGATGTCGAAAATTCCGGTTCCGAGTCCGATTCCGAATCCAGATCCAAATCCGCCCCAAATGCACATTTAGGAATTTAAAACTACTAATCAACATGAAATCTATGCGCTTTGTGTTGAGATCTTTCTTATAATCACATATTTAGTTAAGTCGTTCATGGTTACAATGAGGTATATCCTCGGATAGGCATTCTGTGGGCTGTCTAATAACGTTGTGAATGTTGGTATAGTTTAGCTGCCACGTAGCTGAGTTCAACAGCCTGGAGACAAAAATTGCAGTTCACAATAAAGCAGGTCAATTACTATACGATGAAAACAGAACTTCTATTCGTGTTTTTTAATCGTTTAGTTTTGATGTTGATACATATTCCGAGAGGGAAGTGATTCACAACCTTACTACTCGCCTGGAAGAGATTTTTGGTGGGTGGCAAGTTAAATGTTGAAATGGTATTATGCGTGACAACGAAAACAAGCCCTAAAGCATCTTTCTCGTGCCTCCATTAGCAATAGTCAATGGAGTACATGATTGTTCGAGCGAGTGCCGTTTTATTACTTTAAGCGCGGACTATGACGTTGACCACGGCTACGTCTGACAGCTTTCTCCTGGCAATCCGACTGGCTCAGCTAGCTTCATATGGTACTTTGGTAAGATCACATCAAGTACTATGGTAGGCATTGTTTCCTTCCGTTGAATAGCTATCATATGGTCTCAGTGGGATGTTATATGTAATCATCTTCAACAAATATGAGCGAGTGGTATCTGCAGGGTTCCCCCGCACTTCCAAGCAGGATCACTAAGATATCGCTAAAATACGGCCATTAGAATACGCGTATATCTATAGGTGCCTCTATACTAAAGTATCTACCTAGGTAGCTTCATGGTACCCTTGCTATATGTAGTAGTCAGCATGAGAGAGGTATCATGGAATGAGTTCATCACCTGTTAAATATTGCACTTCTTTAGACAAGAACTTAAGAGCCTTGCCACAGGCGCTTAGAGCTTTACAAAGGAAAATGTACTGACGTTATTATCGAGCATGTCTTGGCCAGGAACGGAACAGTTGCCAAGACCTGAGAAAGAAGCCCAAAATATATTAGCTAGGACTTGGATTATTCTTCCAAGTTGTTGTACCTTTTCCCTCCATAATCCAGATGAGATATAACAACTTGCCCTGTATCTAACGCAAGATTGGGTAAGAACTTGTAACTGGCGCGTTTTGTTACGGTCAAAATGACAGATCTCGTTGTTACACCTGAGCATTTCGTCGGAAAAAGGCAGAGTGTTTGGCTTCAATTCACACTTCTTAGAGACAAACTCGCGCTCCATCGACTATCATGATACTAATAAATACGCCTTTTTTTTTTCTGGCCGCTTCAGAATAAAACCATCATCGCGCAGGGCTTCCGCACGCTCTGTCGATGAGGAGGCCGCTAATATATGCACACATTGTTTTCGTTCCGCACATATTTCGCTAAGAAAGTCGTCAAATAATCTCCGGCTTTCTTCTGTGCATACAACGACACAACATTGCTCATCTAATCATTATAAAGCTTTAAACTAGATGCTATGGAAGATTACATAGCTTTTTTTCCTAATACGGCAGCTTGAAAATGTGGATGCTGCACCTACTAGCAAGCCCATGCAGCATACTAGGCTGCTTCAGATGGAATCATGTTTGCGCTTTTTATATGTGAAAAGACATCGTGAATAGATCGCTAAAAGACGAATATTTAAGACTACATGTATCTTATTTATAATAAAGACAAGCAAACTTTTTCGCCTATTTAGCAGCAGCTCGCTTAGCCAGGTAGTCCTTAACATTCGGGCGAGCAGAAACGGCCTCCCTCAGCTTCGTCAGCGGCTCTGACAACGTCTTCTAGTAGCGTCGTCAGCATTAGTGCACAATTGGTATAAAGTGCTGAGAGGGTGGGACAAGTGAGGGTAATGGAGCGGACACGGAGCAATTAAGGGTAAAACTAACAGGTGCAGCGCCAATAGCCTCGTCGTTGTCGAGAGCTTGGAAGACGGCAAAGTCAACATAGGTCGGCTTGTTTCCCAAGAGATAGGGGCCGCTGTTGTCCCGCGAGTAGAAATCAGTGAACAGCCCCTGGAATTTGGCGACATGTGTGGCTTGGTAGTCAGGCGACTTGGCGGTTAGCTGATTGACCCAGCCAGTCTAGCACAATATATCAGCCTAACTTGTTCACGTCGTAATGGTTCTGAACATCTGCTACTCACTCGCCAATCATTGTAGATATCGGCTACTGCATCAACGAGGTATTGCTCCTGGTTGGTTTCGCCGTCGTATGCACCCACCCGGCGAGATAGGTATCGAAGAATGGCAAGATGCTAGTATTAATATTTAGTTCAACTGGGCACTCAAACAGTCTGTATGCGGCTCCCGGTACTTCGGCAGCCTACCTGGTAGAGCCTCTGGTTATCAATTTCCAAGACGGGCAGCGTTCCCGTCAAGCTCACGCCCTTGGCTTTGTTGACAGAGGGCCATGTCTCATCGTAGCTGTATAAAACATCCTCATACTCGATGTTAAGCTCATGCATAAATAGCCTGGATCACGAATCAGCACTCGTCAATGTACAAGTTGTGCCCAACGCCATTACCGGACAATTTCACCCCGCCCAAGGCTTCCCAGGCCGAAGTAGTGAATTACTGGAGTCGACATGATGATAGTGTAGAGATGTGAGAGGAATTATTAAGATGTGTATCTTATTGAGATTAATGGAATAGCAATGGATATAGGAAAAGATTCGTCTTCGGACCACTCTATATATAGGTATGGTATGCGCTTTGTAGCTCAATAGCTGACTTTAAATGATTTCTAATGGTCTGTTTTAGACCAAGCGGATCTACAGGGTATAGCAGAATGTAGTGGCGTCCTAATACCTAGTTAACGGCCAATAAATTATACCATCTATAGAAATGCAAAGTACGGAATAGGCGGATATTTCCGAAAGCGGTGGAAGATGCATGCACGGTTAAATCATGCGACCTCATCGATCTCCCAGTCTACAACATCCATAGCCAACTCCCCTTGTCCGACAAAACAGGCGACTATTTTCCTCATCTCGTCTGGAAGTTGCCCCGCGCCGCAGTGATTACGTGCAGACATAGGCTCTCCCCACTTTGTCTCCGTCACTGAGCGGAGACGCTGGCATACTGCCGCTGCGAATTGATGCGGCAATCTGAATAATAGCCTCCGCGGCGAAAGCGGCACATGCCTGATCTGACTAGCACAGCGATTGCCGATTTCGAACCGTCTCCGAATTGGTCGGCCGTTAACACCCTACACCAACTATAAGGCGAATATATGCCGGGATACTTGCCCCAACAAGTCAGTCAGTGCTCTTGTCTCAACTTTTACACTCCAAGGCTATGGCTATTCTACAATTTGCAGCGTTTCTAAAGAGCAGTGCTGCGGCATTTGAACGGTCCCTGCTGTTCCGCTCATAAACTGCAGAGCAAACGTAAGAGTTACAAGCTCCAGTTGCTCCAAAACTTACAGAGAAAAGCATCATATCCGGCAACGCATTTATTGCGAATTGAACATGCGGAAGTTGCCGGTGTCTTCGGTTTGCTCAACATCGAGATTGAGATTGAAGGCGTGCTGTTTGTGTGAGATTGACGTTAACTGGAAGACTGGCTCATTACGAACCAGGAGTCCTTCAGCGCTGATGTTTTAATAGCGTCAATAGCATGAAAGTTTAGCCAGACTTGGCGCCACAATCTTTCGTCTTTTCTTTGATCTCCAAACACAAAAGAAAAGGAAGGAAGGACGAAAGAAAGAAAAAGGAACAGTTGACCTTGAATTACATACTTACCGCCTTCACTCCGCTGAATGGTGATTGGCGTTTTAGGGGCTCAAACTAGTCAATTGTCGTTCAATCTCGTCTTGCACAGCATTGCTGCTAAGATTACTAATCGAGCTGTGGTGAGGTAATTTGCTCAGCAAAGCGTTAAATGATAGCGATCCGACAGTGCCCTTATCGCGGATTATGAGAATCCATCTTCAAATGTTGTAAGTAACCCAATGGTTATCGGGAGATACGGTCGAGGGACTCGGAGGCACGGCCGAGGAGGAGGAAGGTCCCCTCGACCTGAAATATAGAACGGGCGCAACCCAGTTAGCTGGAACTCAGCCTTAGCATCAAGAATATCACACCGCGTTTACTATTACTATTGCCCACTCGTTGCAACATCAAATAGGGTACCTCTACACAACCCAAAGACAACGTTGTTAGCTCGGATGCTGAGCAGCTTCTTCCTCTAAACGCGCAGAGGATAGGCCCCCCAGAAAATTGCATTTAAAAGGATTAGAGCAGCTTGTTGCTGAGATAGAGCTTTGCATTTGTTCACAAACAATAATTTTGTAGCTAGAATTTGCCTAATAATTGACTGTTACAAATGCAAGTTGCGGGTGGTTTCTACGCCTAAAGTTTTACCCATCGAGCGTCATAACCAACCAACAGTGTTTAAAGTGTCTTTATTTAAGGAAAGTAATTTGAAGCAAACTGTTACCAAGATAGTCAAAAGGATGCTGAGCGAGTTTCAATGCTCTATTTAGCCCCAGATTGAGCAAGATTCGACGTCACTATAATTAGTATCTATGAAATATACAGATGAAAGAGTGGTGGAAGCCATGAGAGATTTATATGACTCATCTTGATCCGTAGTTCGACTCGTGATTACGCAATTGGACACAATGTAAGTGCATGATGTGAATCAAATGAGTGGCTTTACCAGAACACTTCCAAGACGGGCAACGCACACAGACGAAATCACGGCAGCAAGCTTATGGACTGATGCGTCAATATTTAAGAGATTGATGACGAGAAAGCATTTATTATATAGTAAGAGAATATATACTAGTTAAGATGAAAGGTAGTCTAGATACCCAGAAGACACTGCTTGTAGAACACGTGTCTGCGGCTAGCTTCTAGTTCTGTATAGAACATCTCCGATGAAATGTATGCTGTCGAAGACATGTCCTAGTGATGCAAGACTGCTTTTTGCAACCTTTACCTGAATCCGTTGCAGACATCCTGGTAAACGTTCTGTTCCAAGGCGGCAGCGTTGGTAGGAATGTAGTTGAGGTAGGTAGCATAGGAGTAGGTCCATCGGGGGTCGTTCAGCTCAGTCTTCCAGGTCCAGTAGATCCATCCGTCCATTCCAGGGGACTCGTAAAGCTGCTGCTGAGCTGTCCAGAACTTGGTGAAGAAGGCTGAGTCCGACCAATCAACACCGGAAGTCATGCTCCATTCGCCAGTGATCTCAAAGTTCTCGCCGCTGACAACGCGAGAGTCGGTGCAGGCGCTGTGCATGAGCGAGTACTGGTCGCCGTTGTTGCTGACAGCAAAGCCAATGTAGTTGTGGTCGTCGAATCCAGTCATGGAGTCGGCGGCAACGGCAGAGTTGGAGCGAGGGTCGCCAGAGCCCCACTTGCTGGACATGAACTGCACATGCAGCTTCTTGTTGCTGGGAACGTTCAAGGCAGACTCGGCAGAACGGACAGCCTGGAGTGCGGCAGGGTAGTAGGTCTGCGTCAAGCCCGGGTTCTCACCAGGGGCAGGGTAGCGGCCGTTGGCATCGTGGTTGGAAACAGGCTCGTTGAGAACCTCGATCATACCGACGGTAGAGTAGGCCGGGTTGGTGTGGATGCGGTTGGTCATCCATGAGAGCCACTTCTCGGCACGGCCAAAGTCGTATGAGTTGAAGAAGCCGGCAGGGTTGGGGTTCTGGCCGGTGAAGACGTCCTGCTGCTGACCACCAGGGGCGCCGTGGAGATCGATGATGACATAGATTCCCAGGTCAGCGGCCTTCTGAACGACCGCATCGAGGTATGGGAGCATGGCATCGCCGTCAGCAAATGGCTCGCTGGCGGTGTCGACAATGGCTGTGTAGGACCAGTAGCCAATGGGGATTCGGATGGTGTTCAGGCCGACATCGTGAACCGATTGAACGGTATCGGGAGTGATCCAGCTGGCCCAGTGAGCCGCGAACTTCGCGTTACCCGTTGCACGGTTGTTGCCCATGTAGTTGTTGAGCATGCAGTCGAACTCGGATTTGGCGTTGTTGCAGCCCATCACATTGTTCCACTCGTTGGACATCATCCATGGCTCGCAGATAAGCCAGCCTAAACCCCCATGTAAGTGGCTTATCGCATTTTGGGAATTGCTCGCATGTGAACTTACCACCAAAGTTGACACCTCTGATCTTGGTGACACCAGAAGCCAGCGTAGGCTCGAATCGCTTGCCGAGTTGCTCAAAGCGAGCGGTCTGGTTGAAGGCAGCCAGATTCCGCTCCTGAGGAAGCCAGGCATAGGCAGTGCCGGCGAGAAGAGCCGGGGCAACAATAGAGTATCGCATCTTGAGGCTGGTTGTAGAGACTGTTCAAGACTTGCCGGTGGTGATAGTAGAGTTCTCAACTCAGATGCTGGGAACTGCGTCAACTTATATATAGACTTGACTATAGACTTGATTCAAGACTTCACAGGCCGTATAAACAAACATGTTGGGTACATGCTTTGATGTCAGCTTGTAATAGTTCGATACCTAGCTCAGCTGCGATACTCGCATGAGCTAGCCTGTATTTCATTAACGCCAACAGCTGGTGCTTCTGTAGCACAACACTCGACGGCCCGATTAGCGCAGGATCTCTATAATTATCCCGTCACTTGTCAACAATAGACTAGCCCAATTAAGAATCTGCTTAAGCTTACTGTTACATATAGTTTCAAAACAGCTCCGTAGAGTGGATATCATCCCTCCTTTTCGGCTGCTTCTCGTCCAGCTGTATATCACTTGTTGCCGCTAGAGGTTGCTAGTCTTGGCGAAAGGGGCAACTAACAATCTTATTAGCTTAGAGTTGCATAACCATAAGCCAATCTGTGAATCAACGCGCAGAATCGGGCATCTGAGCCCAGGATCGGAAAGAAAAGAATTATCGGGAGCAGCGGAGCCTCCACTCTCGCCGGACTTTTCTATAGTACACCTGCTCGAAGTAGGAATACGGAATATACGAAGGGGTTCTAGGCTTGTAAGGCTCCAGCTGCCTTTGGCCCAGTAACCAGGGGCTATGGTACCCAGCTAAGCCCCGCGATTTGCCAAGCTCACGGTTCTGCACAGCACACCGATCGAATTTGAGCGCTAGAGTAATCAGCCAACGCATCAGGCTCTTTTGTCAACGTAAGGCTGATTCAACAATGCGAGTGATACCTAATTTCCGGTTGCCGTCAATATCTACTCACGTTCTGAATGAAAACAATACAGAGACCTTAGATGCTTTACACTAGAAATCCTGTTACCGTAGCTAACCCACGGACCTATTTCACCTGACATTGTTTCTCAGCTTTGTTACGCTACCCAAGAGCGGCAACCCGCTGTAACCAAAAAAAGCAGCTCAACGAGTTAGTTCGCAACACACGGGATGTGATAGTATGGAGCAATTTTGCGTTGATTCGCGGATTTTCAGATAGATCTCGGATTAATGATCAAAACACCGATTCTAGCTCACAAAGCTAGCCGCGCGTAGAATGCAGCTAGGTGTCGAATCAAGCAGGTTCTCGCACCACCGGTCATCCTCGGACTCCTTCGGACTCGCGAGGGCTCTATGGCCTCGTGAGACCTAAGAGCATTTGCAGTAGTTTACGAGCACCTAGTACAGCAGCTGCTTTGCTTACTAGCAGTGGCGAGTAGGGGGCTCGCAAATAACAACTTTGAACAGAACGCGCCCATAATGATCACTAATAGTAGATATTGGAGGGGCAACGCAGGCTGCAAGAATGGGGTTAAGGGGGGAAATGCGAAATACTGCATCTGTATCGTAAAAAGATCGAATCCACATCTCTCAGGTGCCAAAAACGAAACAGCGCTAATGACGGGAGGGCCGACTCTCCCCGTGTACAATTTTATTCTGGTAATATGAAGTAACAATCTTTGTCGCTGTAAGCTTTTTGGTAATTATTTGGTGCTGACTATTAATCTCGCGAATGAAAAATTATTGATAAAAAGGGTAATAACTTTCACTATCACGAGAGCAATAGCTTGAACACTAAAAGGAATCCGGTTCCGCTGTTGAATAGAGGAGCATGGCGGTGTTTTCAGAGTAAGCTCACATGTCTCGTTTTACCCTATTTTCGGTATCAGAGCAACTCATTAGGCTCCGAAGCTAAGTCAACACTTGAGTCATGTTGTCATGTCTGTAGAGCTTCAGCAGAGCATGAATTACCCAGAGTTTATGACTATCTTGGAGCCTTAATCAGGAAATGACTACAATTTTTCTCTTTTCTGAAATGGAAAAAATTCTTCACAGAAACAGCGCATTGTAATACGGAACATGCCGAGTTCCAACAATCTCGTAATCTTCTCTAATTGTTGTATCACTAGCTCTATAAATAGAGGCAACCACTGGTAGTGTTAGTAATGGGAGCTCTTTACTGTTGTTTTCTATTTATCTCAGTATTAAAGTTCAATGAGTAAGCCAGCTGCATAAATGCTGCGCCCAGTCATAAGAACAGTATGTTCCGGTTTTGCGCCCGTCACGTTGCGGTTTTGAGAAAGGATTAGATTGGAGGGCTCGGTTTAAGTCTCGGCAAACCGACACTGAAGGTTCTTATGAAATACAACTACCTAGATGAACTCGCTGCCTAAAATATGTACCCTACAAGAACGTTAAACGTTGAGGTATCGTATACGCCTCGTGTACAGAAACCTCTGTATCCCTTTAGTTTAACTAAATAAGTAGAGATACAAACTGCTGTACATGGCAATATGTTGGTACCTCACAAACAAATGGCATCTTTGGTGTAATGCATATCTATGTAAACTGGTTGTTTCTATATTTCAGTAGCATGTTAACCCGTTTCTATGTTGGCAATCTTCATCCTTATTCTGTCATACGTCAACTTTCGAGTTGCCGATGAACCATGGTAACTCTCAATAGCTTTCAGTTTTTACACCTTACTATGATTCGTTATTTCCTGTATGTCTTATTCGAAAGAGTTGAAGTACTGTTTGCTTGTGTCTTCTTCTTGTTGTCCCTATCACAACGTTCTGACGGTCTAGAAAAGGCAGGTAGCATCAGGCGTTTACATAATACAACTTGTTGATTGTGATAAGCAGAGGTATATTCTGAGTAGTGATCAGATGTGAAGCTTAATCTATATAAACCAATATGTAACTTTTCAATAATAAATAACAGCCGGCCAGGTGGCGGTCGCCTTCCTTAGCACTAATTTGTGACATATATGAAAGATATGCCACTCTTTATCAAAGTCGCTATGATGTCTATTCCTTTTTTTGTGTGGCATATGATGCGCCAGTCCATTCCATTTCATAAATCCATTGCATAAAATCTCAAACAGTTTTTGTCTCCATGTCGCATAAAAACTCCAATTACTCAATCGCCGATGCAACTTGCTTGGAGCCGTGTAGCACGGGGTTGACACGGTCATCCCACTCGAAGTTGAACGACTCTCCAAGTTCCTTGCGGATGGCAGTCTTCACAGCCTCCAGCACATTGGGGAAGACGCCAAAGTTGGCTGGGTTGGACTCGTCGTTCTCGCCGCCCTGGAACACACCAGTGCGCACCAAGCAAGTGTTCCAGCCGTACATGTTGCCGCCGATGATGTCTGAGGCGGGGTTGTCACCGACCATGTAGATGTTTTCAGGGATACGCTCTTCGCCGTGCAGCTGCTCCATCCACGATGCGATGACCTCGTCAGCATACTTGTACGTGGCCATCTCAGGCTTTCCGTACACAACACGCTCGAGATCAACTCCCGTGAGCGCCTTGTACATGGCCTCAAGGCCGATTCTGAATGTGCCTTGGCTCATACGAGGGATAGGGTGCTCGGTGGGGCAAAGCATATCGCCTTGTGAGAAGTAGATGGGGATCCGCTGAGAGACTGGGTCGGCGGCAATGGTTCCCAATCGACCGTCCTCAGATCGGAGCAAATCAATGATAATTTGCATGTCGGTGGCGTAGTCTCTAGAGTCGGAGAAAACAAGGATGGCCTCAATGTTGGTCTGGGAGAAGTCGCGAGGCCGTGAACTGGCACGCTCTTCATCTGTGAAGACACGATAGGGGGCGATGGTAGTGTCCCATGCGACAATGTCGTTGGGCACCACAATGTCGCGGAATCCATACTGCTCGGCAACCTCTCGGCAGCGGTATCCCTCGCCACCAACTACCAGCACTGTGCCGTAGTACTCTGCCAGAGCACGCATGGGAGTGTGTGACTGGATGAATTGCTCCGTGTTGACAGGGTTCTGCAAGATCTTGCTGAGCTGCTGTGTGCGGGCCAGCTCGGGCTTGCCTGAACCGTTGGTCAGGAAGATGTGAGGAATCTTGATGCCGAGCTCGTTGTCTCCGTTCAGGATCTCTAGTGCTCTCTTTCCCTCTGGAATCAGTCGATCACCGTGCACCAGCACACCATCGATGTCGAAGACAAATGCCATGTTCTTGGCCTTCTTAGTTTTGTCGGCAGAGATATCTTGGATTTGTGCTGCCAAGATCTCCCGTGTGGCCTGAATAGGAACTGCACCTGGTCCCGCAATCGCATCTCGGTCGATGTGATGGACAGAGCTGAGACGAGACTGTCTCTTGGAACGCGGGATGGGCAGAGAGGTTCCGAAGGAGTTTCGAGACGCTCTTCTATCTCTCATTGAGGGTGACAAAGAAAGGTTGTGCATGTACTTGGACGCATCAGCGTGAGGAGATCGTGTAGCGGGTATCTCAATGGCGTCATGGGAAAACGAGGTGGGCGACATTGGGATAGCCAAAGACCCAGCATGAGCTGGGTTTGCTGTGTGTTCACTGGCAGCATTTGGCTGGCTGCTCTGCACAGGCTGTGTGGGCGTTTCCACGCCAAAATCGGCATCGTCGAATGTAGCCATGGTGATTATGATTTACGAAGAAAAGATTATGGGTAACTTGTTTTCAACATTCGCTGACAGCACGGGCTTCTTTCTTTAATACACGGCCGAGGAAGAACCATATATAGATGAGCTCATCCATTGAACGAGTGGAGTCAGTAGAGCTGATTTTCGATAACAAGATACATCCATCTACACAAGAAGGTTTGTACATGATTCAGCTCTGATGTCATGGCTCTCATATGAAAACACCGGTCGCCTCAAGTCGGCACTCTCTCCTTTTCTCACCGTCGTTGTTGCAGTCGCCGAGGGCCACTCTCTGTGCCACATTTGCCAACTCAGTCCAATAGAATGCGAAATCTGCCTGTTGTTTAAGGAGAACGTCGTCATCGTCGGCACTGAGTCGGCATAGTCGATGCTTGTCTTATCCACTGCTTATCCTGCGGTGGGCAGACTTCCACCAAGATGTTGATTTCGGTGTAAGAGATTTCGAATTGTGGAGTCGCGATATGGGCCAGTCGGATGGGCCGGCTCCAGTTGAAAACATGGCTGAGGCGCAAACCAGCCCAGAAAGATGGATCCTGCGGGTCTGTTGTGGCTGTTTCATCTCATGGCATTCGTCAAACTCGGTGGACAGCATGGCACGCCAGCACGTGCCGAAGTCTATCGTCTTTCCCCTATCAGCTCTCCTATCAGCATAACGCCGGGGGCAAAACTTCGCGAAAAAAAAAATTGGTGCAGATCTTTATTATAGTTCTCAAGGAGCCATATTTTACCCGCCTCATGCGTCATTGGATACGGTTAAAGTGGGTAAAAAACCCTGTTGGCTACAGCAGCAATTCCACTATTGTGGGCAATCTTCGTTGAATCGCATCATTGTGGATAACTTAATAGCATCACTGCCTCAGCTTCTGAGCTTTTGAGCGTTTTGATCTCACCGCTAAGAGGGATTATTTTATAAGAAACGACGAGCTCAGAAACTGATCCACGTTCCTTGGCAGGGGCTGGACACGCATCATCAAAAGAACCCCCAACGATAAGGATATCTTCTCACCATATCTGGGCGTTATACGCGGAAGGGACATTCACTCACTCCATTCAACCTCCTTGAGACTACACTCCCGACTTTCTGAGTGACGAGATCAAGCTTCACAATGGCGACAAACACAAGTCAACAGACACTCTCTACGAGAACTTATACTCTCAACACCGGGGCCAAGATACCCGCTGTTGGTTTCGGCACTTTTGCCAATGAGGGCGCCAAGGGCGAAACATACGCAGCTGTCACAAAAGCCCTGGATGTCGGATATCGGCACCTCGACTGTGCGTGGTTTTATCTCAACGAAGACGAGGTTGGCGACGCGATAAGGGATTTTCTCGCTCGCAGACCCGATGTAACCCGCAAGGATCTGTTTATCTGCACAAAGGTTTGGAACCATCTTCACGAGCCTGAGGATGTGAAGTGGAGCGCCAAGAACTCTTGCGAAAACCTCAAGGTTGACTACATTGATCTGTTTCTTGTCCATTGGCCAATCGCCGCCGAGAAGAATGCGGACAGGACAGTGAAACTAGGCCCGGATGGGAAGTACGTCATCAACAAAGCCTTGACAGAAAACCCTGAGCCAACATGGCGGGCAATGGAGGAGCTGGTTGACAGCGGCATCGTAAAGGCGATTGGCGTGTCCAACTGGACGATTCCAGGACTGAAGCAACTTCTGGAATTCGCAAGAATTAAGCCTGCAGTCAACCAGATTGAGATTCATCCATTCCTGCCCAACGAAGAGCTCGTGCAGTTTTGCTTCCAAAACAACATCTTGCCCGAGGCCTACTCCCCCTTGGGTTCACAAAATCAGGTGCCAACGACTGGTGAGCGGGTACGAGATGATCCGACTCTCAACGCGGTTGCAGAACGAAGAGGTTCTAGCCTTGCTCAGATTCTCCTGGCCTGGGGCCTCAAGAGAGGCTATGTTGTGCTACCCAAAAGCTCAACCCCGAGTCGCATTGAGAGCAATTTCATTATTCCAGAGTTGAGCGAAGAGGACTTTGCAGCGATTCAAAAGGTCGCAGAAGGACGACATGTTCGTTTTGTTAATATGAAGGATACATTTGGTTACGACGTTTGGCCGGAGGAAAAATAAGCTTGCATAAAAAAGTCAATTAGGTAGCGAAAAAAAAGTTTACTTCTCTTGTGTTATTAGAGGCAGTGGAAAGTGCATGTCTGTGACATGAAAACTTTCTTTTATCGACTTGCTAAAGCTTTATAGTGAAAGTGCCACGCCGTAAATGGACGGGATTCTTCCTCTGCAAATGTAGTACACTCGTCGACAAGTTTTACGTATATGCATGAGCCTAAATGAATGAGATGCGCCGACTACCTATTTGGGAAGTCTTGACTAATACCTAGGTACCTACCTATAAGAGAAACTGTTGTACACTACATGTATGTGGCTCTTTGCTTTGAACCATACCCTAGAAGTTGTAGAATTCCATGACATTAAAGGCCTCACAATGCATATCGACCTTTTCAGGAATAATGATTATAAATGACAGTCAACTAGGCAACGTACAGTGATCATACTAGATTTATTGATGATGTATATTGCCAGAGTTTGGCGGCTAGCATTTGCAAGCTATTCCACTATCTTATTTATGCTACATCACGATTTAGCATACCTACGTCGCAGATATTTATTTCATCACACCACATGTCAATTTATTCCTACGAGCTGATAGAATGTGAAAGAATAGAAATGAAATTGTCAATAATCTAAATTGTAAATATAACTCGGCGACTTTCTCTTTCGGTGTATAATCAGTATTAACAACATCGGGACAGCTCCGAGTAGCCAGAGCATAACCGGAACGACTTGTGATTGGTCACTGGCTTATCTCATTTCTCCGGCTCAAGTCGCTGTAATTATGTGCACCTCAACTTCTACCATTCGTGGCCTTTCTTCTGCTGCTGCACGCAATTTATCAGCGAATGACATCATTTATCTCGATTACCCTGATCTTACAGTTATACAGTCTATAGGGTATCATTTGGGGCTGTTAATTCGCGCCTCAGAAAGAGCACGCGTAGTCTTCATGGATTCGTATTCGCAATCTCCAAGCTCGGGAGCGCCGCCAAGGAAGAAACTGAAGATCGGAAACGGAAATGCCTGTGAACTGTGTCGCTCCAAGAAGGTTAAGTGCGATGGAATGCGCCCAGGTATGTTTTCTCCATCACACAGTCAAGGAATATCTCAAGTCTCAACGATGGTGTAGCCTGCGGCAATTGCCATAAGAAACAACACGTCTGTATCTATCAAGTCAATGCGACTACCATTAATCAAGAGCAGACGACAAAAATTCCCGGCATTGGATACAGTGGCAGCCCCGGTACATTTGCCGGTGAAGTTAAAGCTGCCATTGATGCGAGATTTGGTGCAATTCCCAGTGGACTGTCAAATGCCATGCCAATGTCAGATGCTCCGTTATTCGAGTTACAGCTGCCTCGAAGACGGCTCAGCAACGAGCGTCTGGACAATGTTTTGCCGCCACGCCGACAAGCTGATGAATTATTAAATGCCTTTTGGAGGTATGTGAGTCCGTTAGACTGCTTTCTTGACAAGAAACGATTTCTTCGTTCGTACGAGACCTTGTTCGCAGGAGGGGATTTGGGAACGGATGAGCATATATTCATCTGCACTCTGAACGTTGTGCTTGCATTTGCTGCCCAATCTCACGAGTATAAAGCAGCTTCAGAAAGAGATGCAGTCGCGAATACATACTTCCTGAGAGCGTGGAACTTGCTCAGCCCGGACACCCTTCTTTGGGAACCACCGTCGCTACAGGCTGTCGAATGTCTCTTACTAATGAGTCGATATTTCCAATGTACGAATAATCAACACCAAACATGGATGGCAGTAGGTTTGGCGATACGAATTGCGCAAAGCCTAAGAATTCATCTTCCCAAAACTTCAGACTCTGGCATCTCAGATGATCAAGCGCAGTGGCAACACCATCTTTGGAACTGCTGCGTATATGCTGATATGTAGGTCTACTTAATTGCTTTCAGATTGATCGGAATCAGCTCTAACATAACAAAACTTCGAAGAACGATATCCTGGATGCTGGGCCACACGTCAATAACATCTTTGGAGGCCCTGCCGAACAGTACAGGTCGAAAGTATCCTTACGAGAACTACTTGCCTGAGACAAATGAAATATATGAAATAAGTCGTCATTTCGTCAAGGCACAGACTTCAACTAGTGGCAACGTGGCTGAGAAATTTGGGCTATTTGGATATAACCAGCGAAAAGAGACCTATTGTAGCATCGTATTACAGTATGAATCTTGCCTAATCCAATGGGAGAAGGCAAGGCTCGGCACGACGCCTCTCGGAGAAGGCGAAAATACTGATTCGAAGCAGCGAAGGCACATTCTCCAATTGCGGTAACGTTCACACCATCCTCCCGCTAACAGTTTGCTCTTATGACTCGTTCTCATGGCAATTGTAGGTTATTGCATGCTCGAATCCTGCTATTCAGGCCAATGCTAGCACGCTGCTGCTTTTTACAGCATAGTTCCTACGCAGCCAGCGATCCTAACAATGATACGTCTTACAAAGGCCATATGATACGACATGCTGCCTTGCAATGCGTTGAAGCTGCACAAAAAATGATTTCGCTTGTTGACGAAGACTCTGGGAGATCAACGCCCATCGTCCCTTGGTGGTATCGTATCTTTCACCTCCATATGGCGGGGACCATCTTGCTTGCAGCGATGCAGTCTGTGGAACTATTCACGCCATCTGTCTCAGAGAGCTGGCAACAAACACTCTCAGTCATCAAGAGGCATGAACATCTCTGCTCATACGTACCACAATTTGCATCTCTGTTTCAGTCTTTGTCAAGAAAGATACAACAGCCAGGGCGAAGCGATTCACCGGAAGAATTGTCGGATGCACAGTTTCATGGCATGTTTGAAGAATTTGGCCTCCACAACGACGGTTTTCTCTTTGATGATGTCAATGAAACTTGGTTGAATGCTATCCCGAGTAACTGAGACAAACTCTTATGGCAGATTTGAAGCGCTCACTGCCGCTGCAATTCTCAACAACACTTGTCAGGCTCAAATGTAAAGGAAGATGAAAAGAATTAGAGGGTGAAGGAATTAGAAGAATTTTTTCTTTCTTTGTTTTCTTTTCTTTTCTCTCTCTCTTTTTTTTTTTTTTTTTTTTTTTTTTTTTTTTTTTTTTTTTTTTTCACGGCTCCTCCTTTGCTCCATTCAGCACATCTGGACCGAGACTCGGGCCATGATTTACCAATTGGCGGAGCCAGACGGGTTTAGAATAGGGCCAATGGATTGCAAAGGTCCTCGTAGCTAAATTTGCACGACGAGGTGGGAGGATTCTTCTGGGATAGATGTTTGAAAGTCCGCCTCTCGCTTCGTTGATATTCCGTAAAGGCACCAGCGCTCCAAGGTCTAAATCCTTCAACTAAGCTCCTTGTAGTCGTAGCAGCATAAGTACAAACTGTGCGGTTAGTGGTCCTTGGTATCGAAGCAGTCTGGACTTTTAGCACTTTAGAACCAGTGGATGCGGATGCTCCATTTACATTGTCGCTTGCTAGATGTCTAGACGTCATTATGGCCAGCTAGTTCAGCTTCCACAGTAAATCTCGCCCCTCTAATAGCGTCCAACAAAGTGGCCTTTTTTTTTTCTTCCACGCCTTGCGCCTATCGCCTAGCCGCATCCTGAGGCTCAATTGGAGGCCAAGGCAACATCACCGAAACCCGAGACTTTGTAGCTGCCCATTGGGTTCCCCCTCCGCAGCAGTGGAAAGCTTAGATGTTCAACGTTGAGCACAACGCCAACGCTTGGCTTGACATGACAAGGAACAGGCTTCAACGTCTTTAGACTCGACTTAACCAGAATTTGCTCTTCCCGAAGCCCCACGCCAGTTTTACGCTATATGTGGCTACGAAATCGGAACGGCGTTAGCACCCAATGGCTGCCGCTTATACCGTGACCTTTTCGCGTTCATGTTCATCTTTCTGTCTGATGGGGCTTGATCCTTGCGTGTTGCAGCTGGCGTATACATGTAGTACTTGTAAATCTCTGTTGCTGAGAACCTACCTAACGATTAAGAGGGGTATATGTTCCATTTTCTCGGCACTTCCATAAGTAGGTGGCTACCTAACAGCAGCTCTTGAACCATTTAGCTTCTGTCTAGGTCTTGTAATTGTAGGCAGCAGGTAGTAGTACAATATATACGTGAAAGTATCCAGGCTTATGCCAGATTGAAGAATCTCACCCAATCACCCAAAGGCGGGACTGTCACAAAAAGCCATCTTTTACGTCCTGTCGGAAAGTTATCGATCCTCCCACCAATACATCATCGCCGTAAAGACGGTGTGACCATCATATATACCAGCGTTCACTGCATAGCCTAAATCTCGGTGCATTTTTCACGCTCATCTTGACACCTTGTCCTGTGTGCTGCAGGATTGCCCACGCCGAGCTTATAAAGTGCGTAGCACCAGTAATCAATCATCTGCAGCATGCTCAAACTTGCCTTTCCGATGCAAGGCCGACGCCTAGCCCCACGCACCAGGCGTCAGGATCCGAGATTCCAGTCCAATGGGGCCCCTGGCGTATCGCGCTCTTGCATACATCTTATACATGTCCTAGCCAGAGCTTGCTCCGTACTGTAGAGGGGCAGACGCGACGCAGTAGCACATGGTCGCGCCTCGAATCGGCGACCAGCTAATGTAATTGGCAGACGGGTATGTCAGTCTGCCTCTTATGTATGTACGTGGATGCGTCAGCGAGGCACCCGCAACAAGCCGGACCCAAACGTACAAGTATATGCACATATTTTTTTTTAAGAGGGGCGTTGCTGCAAACCACCACGCAGTATTACCTAGTAGTTTTTTTCTTTATGTGGCTAGTAGTGGGAAGAATCTCCGCGATTGGGGTAGAGAAATTTTTTTATAAACGAGGGGAGGCAATAACGTTGTGTAGTGGCTTTCTAGCTATGCACGGAGTACATTGGCATACTTACACGTGCTCACTCCCCAAGAGAGGCTATTCAGAATTGCGTCGAGATAAGTTAGCTTCCAGTACGGAGTAGCAGTAGCAGAAATCTTACTGCCTCAACCGCAGCTGCTCACGCTGATGGATGGCTCAACGGCCGACGGGGTGCCGGCCACCGCCGGGCTTTTTGGCGCGTGGCTGACGGCGACCCGGCGCTCCGGCTATTCTCTCGGGGTCGCACGCGCGCGACAGCCCCGGAGACCGGAGGCGTCTTTTGGCCTCGCGGCTGGGGGTGACGAGTCTGGCTGGCGTTTGCCTCATCGCGTTGCTAGCCATGTACAGTAGGAGAGCGTGTCGTGGCGGCGGCTATTGTCTTTCAGCATGGAGAATGCCTGTGCAGCCAACATGTCTGCCGGGGCTCTGCTGCAAGCGACATCCTTGCTCATAATCGTCGCCTACCCAGATACGTTCACTCTTTACTAACGCCTTGATTGTGTTACGGAGTATGAGCGCATATATCTGCAAGTATTACTACTTCTCATGTACTTTCGCGAAAGCTTACCGCCGAGGCGCTGACCATTGATTTGGCTACAGCAAGTATGACATGAGACCGTCTCGCAACCATTCGGCGTACCAAGTGAACGCCCATATGGGTCGACCATTTGGCTTATCATACTTTGGGGTAGTACAGGCACACCGGAAGGCTCTTCAAAGTCTGTAGCCGAAAGAAAAGACACATCAATGGACACTGCCGCTTTGGGCACCCACCGAGGCTACATCCAAGCATGCATACACGCACGACGCTATTCATTCCTAATCGTCGACGGCCCTGTCCCGCCTTTATTTTGTAAGCTGCTGGCAGCGGTGAACGCTGCATATTGCTATACTGCTAGTGGGATGGGGGTCTTGCCTACTGTAGTAGATAACAAGCCCGACTGGGTAAAAGCTGTCACGACGCACTGACTTTTCGTAACACCATTGAGAAAAAAAATTATATTGCTTTTTCCACCGCGGAAACCGCTCTTTTTTTAAATGGCTATAGTGGGATGGCGTCTGCCAATCGGCAAAAAGAAGTTTTTTCCCTCTCTTTTTGTCCTCCACAAGCTTACGGGTCAATATGGATGCTTCGGGAAGACCGCTTTTTTTTTTTCTTGTTCAACACGCCAGCTCCCCACGTAGCAAAACCCTTTGTTACACCACTTTCCCACTTTCCTTTTCTGCATGTATGACAGAGAGGCGAGCGGTGCGAAATGCTCTGCATGTATCCGCAATGCTGCCTGGGTGACTTGGAGAGGCTCACAATTGAGCGTTTTTGGTAATCTCCCAAACTCATTGAAGCATCGCTGCCTATTAGTCTAGTAGATTTGGATTGTGTGAAACTGCCCCAACAACCGTGATGCAAACGCCCATCCGACGATTTGCCCTTTTTTTTTTTCTTTTCACTCCCACCCTTCTTTCGTGGCTCATTTTTCGGGGTCCGATCTAATGGAACTTGGACTGGTGCCGAGTGCGGAGTAGATACATCGTGCCCGAACAAACTACCTTTGATGGAGGCATCTACGCACATCATTGACATTTTAGCTTGGGGGTCCCAAAGGCAGGGCCTCTTGGTAATGCAAGGACAAAATGCTTGACGCCTCTTTCTTTCCCTTCGCGGATACTTTTGCATGTACAGAAGTGGGATGAACGGGTCCCATATAGCGAATGAACCGGCAGAGGCGCTTGAAGCTCCGGCGTACGGGAAGCTTTACGTAGTTGATACAGAGTCTTAGACCCGATGGGGCGGATGAAAGGTCACTAGCCGCCCTGACACAGCCCAGTCGTTCGTTCGGTGCTTCAAAAGGTTTTGCATTCCCTTTATCACATGGAGTAATCACGCAGATGAGTATGGAATATGAGAGTGACTTGAAGCACACCAAGTGAAATCTCTGAGCACACTCCTTGCCCATCAAAGCCCCTTCAAAGAAAAGTAACACGTCGCTACGTTGAAAAGAACGGCGAATTGTTATACTGTACTGTAGCAGAGCTTCCCCACCGCCTTTAAGCAAACGCCACAATAAGAGAGCGAGCAAGGGTTCAATTTGCCTTGTTTCCTCTTTGGGAGAGCTCTTCAGCCTCATTTCTATCTGACCTTTCCAAATCAAGAAAGCTTCTAGAACAAGAGAATGGCGCTCCCCCACTTATTCCTTTTGACACGGCGTTGTGCTATGAATAGTACCGATTTAAGCAGCATTGTGCACATGCAATGCATCATGTAATGTCCTGTACGCCCGTCACAGAAGCACTTTCAAGTAGAAAAAAAAAAAAGCAAGATTGACGCAATGCACATGCAGTCACGTACTAGGTAAACTCTCGGCATCCCTCCGCCAACGCGTCACCCAACGCTCAACCGAAAAGAGAGATTTTTTGCTTGAAAATTTTCATTCTCCGGGACAACGAGCCGCAATATCCACCCAATGCCTCTCGTCACTCATTTTTGCTTGTCCGTACTTTGTACGATTCCGCTGCAGAGCTGTTAGCGCGACCCAGCGGTTCCCTCTCGTCGCTGGACGCAATACGGGGCCACTACTGCTAGTTCCCTGCGATGGGACGACCCACTGGCCCAGCGCCGCTGGGGCATTTCACACCCCCAAGCCAAAGCTACCGGCAGTGAGGGCCGCCTGGAACAAAACCTATCACCGTGGATATCATCCCAAGGGCAGTGCAAAGAGGCAAAAGAAGAAGAAAAATATTTCACCCCTCACTTGGCATCATTACACTTTGTAACGTTGGTCGGTTCTCCCTGCTTGTACCCATCTGCAAGAGGCTAAGTGCATATGCATGTGTAACAGTTGTGTAAAGTGCTTGCATCTACAAAACTCCTTTTAACCAACGTAGAGTGCATATATGACATGGCCTTTAAGTATCACCAGTAGCAAGGGCAAGAAACACTTTTACTATATTAGTAAAGCTGTATGTTCATGCAATATGCGATCAATTGAAGCTCGTTGGTGTCTTCAACAGCTTGATCCTACCGAGACATTCAATTACGGGTAGCTAGCTCAATACCCTGTAGCGTTCAGTATAATGCACATCGTTGCCAGCAAATTAATACGCCAGAGGGCAAAAAGATAACCGAAACTAGCGGCCGAGACAAGAATTAAAAAAAGAACGGCAATTATGAAAACTAACCATCAGTCACTTTTTGTGTGAGTGAAGTGTCTGGTATACAGGGCTGTTGAAACGTCCATGGGCTCGCGGAACCTGAAGCCGGTTCATCCCTTCAAAGACCTCAGCACAGCCTCGAATTTTTAATTGTTGATTCACTTCACTACTAAATCATTTTCACGCTCAATCCCCGAGCCTGAGCCCAGGGATGCAAATGCGGCCGATCAAATGTAAAGCACGGCGAGTTGCACTCCCGGCAGTATGTCAAGGCGAGGCATGCAGGTAGGTACATGTAGTCTGCCAGTACATGAAGAAGCGGGGTGGAGCCATCCCGTTGATATGGAAGACCAGGTTCTTGGTGGTTTTCTCTACGTATGGTAGCAATGGAGGATTTTGAACCATTGACGAGCACTGAGTCTCTGTCAGCATTCTTCTCATTGGAGCTGCAATGCTGCTAACAATCACTAGACTGCCAGACTAATGGTACCGCTGCTACAAAGTACGGGTGGCTTGAGGCATCGGATGAATGTCCCCACTCGAAAGAGGGTGTTTCCCTAACAAAACAGCCCTCGCCAAAATGTTTTGATTGTTAAGTAAGGTCAACTGCGCATAAAAATGGATTCGATGCCTTCATATCGCATTGTTGAGACTTCATTTGCTGCTCCGTACGCAACGAGCAAAGGGGCTGCCTTCTCCCTACGTTTGAGTCGCACGACGGCCATTTAGGCGATATTGGACAGTCGCAATTTACGAGCCATATGCAGGCGACCGCCACTCTTGGCCAATCGAGTGCGCCACTGAGGCTAGCTCGAATCCTGAACATCTCCAGCGAATAGGAGAAGATGCACATGAAACCAAGAGGGATCTGCTTAATCTGCTTTTTTGCCTTGACAAAGCTCTGACGCGGGACTGTTACTCCTTCGTGATCAGCCAAACCAAAAGCGCGGGGAGCAACGCGGCATGTTTTAATAAAGCGGACTGGATCGAATGTCCAATGGCAGATTGAGACTCAAGCCTTTGCTGATGTATCGACAGTGGCTTTCCCCGCCTGGATCTTCGTGTGGCTCAAAAAGGAGGATCGGCCTATGACTGCAGCCACAGAATCAGCTGCGTTCTCGCGAGGGTGATTACCTCATGCGGATATATTGATCGTCGCCATTAAATCTCGGAGCTAAGGCTTGCCGGTAGAGACTCGAGCTGAAAAGTCCACGCAGATGCAAGCATACCGATGGCCTATATTAATCAATAGTATCGAGAAGTAACTTTTAGCGTGCGCTTTCAGTATCGATTATCGTGCGTTAACCCGCTTCCAAGTGAGATCCGTCTGCAAGAAAGCAGTGTTCCTTTTTTTGGAAGTGGCGAGATCTTCCTGCGCGTCAACTGTGCGCTGCGTGAGCATGTATGATTTAGATGGGCGTATGCAAGCCAGCGCTGCTTGGAAGCCCGTGATTGGAGGCGTCTCTGAATCTGCAGCCGGGAGATTGGGATTCTCACGACTTAATTTGCAGGCAGATTTCCAGCATGCCATCATCCATAACGTCAGACTGCCACGGCGTCGCTTTCGCGTTGGTTCGTTGCGCTGCTGAGGTCCACTGTTGAGGGGTAAGATGAAAGAGGGTATTTGATGGCTGTTGTTCAAAACTCAGCCTGAAAGAGCCAAGACGACGATGACTGGTCCGTCTTGAGCCTCCAAAGATTTGACGTACAGCCCTCGGTCCCACCTAGTCGTATTCTCTTCTCTAGTGATAATAGATGGGCAAGTAGGATTGATGGTTGTAGCATAGTGCTGATGTGTTGGTGGGTTGTATTTGGGGGTTTCAAGTAATAGAGACACCGCGTTGTCGCGTTTAATTGGGCGCTCCGGAGATGGGCGGCGCGTTGAGCATTGATTAAATCTCACACACAGGACAAAGGCTCCTCCCCATAAAAAATTTGCCCATGAACGCGCGCCTCGACTTTAAATACCGAGAACGGCCAAGGGCCAGAAATGCATTTCGCGTTTGCCTTTCTGATGGCGCCAAAGCTAAGCTGGTCGATCTTTGGGATTGGTGCCGGTCGAGTTTCCCCTCCTGGAAACAGGTCGTGCTCCGGGGATAAGAGAGAAGAAAAAGATGTGTCGTCTCACTTGCGGAGTAAGCAAATCTGTAGCAGGATGTCAAGTTCTCGAGAGCTAAATGGCCGGACATCCATGGGTGTTTAATACAGAGACGGCAGTGTTCTAAATACGGGCGTCCATTGATGCGCGGCACGAAATGCTCCCAGCCTGCATATGCAGACCCGAAGGATGAAGCTCCCAAGCAGGCTTAATGCATATAGAATCTTGACGAACGCATATCGTCATCTTGCTTCATCACCTCCATCTTAGGAATGCCATAAAGAAAAGTTCGCGATTTCCCTGCATCGACATCTTCCTCGGCGTTGAAGCAGCAGGGGTATGCGATTTCTGCGGCAGGGCAGCGAATGACTAAGAACGATGCATGGCAATGGAATGATGGAGTAGTCCAAAGTCTGAAATGAACCCCGTGCCTGATCAAGCTTTGATCGAGGGTTATCTGTGTGGGACAGGTATTTGCCATTTTGTGCCAAGTCTCAGACCATTGAAGCTTCGTCACAAAATGTCAGGCCAGGACCAAGGGATCAAAGCATGGGTATCCTGAGTTTTTGAAAAGTAGAGTTTGGCCGCTCAGACGAGGCGCCCTGTCCCACAGCATGTGCCTGCTAAAAGGGTATAGCAGCAGCAGTGTGGCTTTCTTTCCGCCTGCGTGGAGATGCACTAGCACTGCTAAGTGAGATGAAGCATCAAAGCTACAAGTACATGTGTATACCTGCTACCACTGCTCCAACAGCAGATATTGCAGCCATCTGTGATAGATTCCGCGGCGAGATTTAGTGCATTGATGACTGAACATGCTCGCTTCACTTTGCTGCCGGACTTTTAGTAACGCAGCTCTTGCTGGTCTGTGTGTGGGGTCAAGCGTGATCTAACAGCGATCAAACCAGCTCGGACCTCAAGACTTAGCCTTCCACGGTTACTTGGCTGGACTAAGAGCAGCTAAAAGCACCTCCGCATCGCCCTCGTTGACTTGTTAGACGAGGTCCATCATGCTAGGAGGCGAGCTGGTTACAAGATCGGACGGTTCTGTTGTTTCGCGAGGGCAAACCCGGGACACAGTTCACATCTGTACGGGAGCAGTTTCAAAGATGCCGGTCTCGCTCCCTTTGCCAGCAATCCCAGCTCACTGAAGCTGGGGACTCCCGGCAGGCTGGCCCGGTGGCCCTCACAAAAATGAAAATCTACATTTAGAAACAGGTTTTAACTGGGGAGAGAATCAGCAAGGAGAGGCATCTGCAACATGTCGCTCCTTGCAGCCGGACAACTGCCAAATTGCTTACGAAGGCCTAGTACGTAACCCAAGCTGTCTGATCTGCGAATTCCTACAGAACTCAAACTCAAAGCGACAAGTGTTATGAGCTCCTTTGAGCACAGCCAGGTAGATAAAACTTTGATGTGCCAAGCTTGGCCACAATGGAGTGATTTTAAATCCTGAGCAGCGGGCGTTGTATCCAGATGACTAAAAACTCGCTGTAGGTGCCGTCTTAGCTTACTGGGTGTCGGTTCCTGTTTACACATGAGGGTGGGCAATGGCTCCAGGCCGATGTGCTATCTGCTGTATCTAACAAAGTATAAATGCTGATGGTACCTTGAAAAAAAGCGATCGCCTCAACTTTGTTGCTTTGTGGGATGTGTAGTGCGTGCCTGGCTAGCGAGAGGCGAGAGCACGAGGTGCTTTGTCATTGGACACGATAACGATTCTTCAGCACAGCTGGAGATATTGCCGGCCGAGCTTTCAAAAGACGGAACTACTGGATTCGAGGAACCTATTCGGGCTGTAGCCCTTTGCTATCTCGGGACAATGCAGTGTATTGCTAATTGCATGGAGCAGTACTTTGCACATGCTCGGCTATGATGTAACTCGTGGTATCCCTGACGGAGCCTTCTTATTGGCTGCCCATCCTGACACCAATTTACCTAAGGCAGATTTGCTTGACAGCGTTGCACCACGCGCTGCCTCTATCTGTAATGGAGTCTTATGCCGATTGATCTCCCTATTACACTCTGTATCATCTCTATTGAATTTTGTTCATAAATAGGAAAGTGCTAGTATATGTAATATATGCGCATATGTAGGGGGTCAATATTGATGGTAGTCTCAAGAGTGGAGCACCACCTAGTACTGCGTTCCTTACAGACTGAGTGCAATAGTATTGCCCTGCTCAATCTGAACCTCAGCCATCAACTTGCCGTCATTCGACATGACTTACATGGCTACATACGTTACCGAGACCGCGGGCTTTCGATCACGATTTGGTGCGGCGGCCCCCAAAGAGGCCGCCTTCCAAGCCTGACTGATTGGCGTGAGGGCTCATCATGACATGCATAATTGATGGATTCCGACATTCGTGCAGAAGCGCGTCTGGACCGACTGATTGGCCGGACACGATGGGAGGTGGCGGCCCCGTCCAGGCGTTCGTCGCGGCGCCCTGCAACCGCTAATCATCCCGTTGGAGCGCGAAGCCGCAGCGGCGACGGCGAATTTGCCAGGACGAGTAGCACCTGTGCTTGGTCGAGCTGGCAATTGATTAGCTGCACGGGCTTCATGACAGGCAGGGGATGCCGAGAGGCCTGGTCTGGCCTGGCTCTGGGCGACACGCTATCGAGTGGAATACGGGGTATCGATATTCTACTACGGCTGCCACTATATGATGCTAGCAGTAAGTAGCACTGCTAGCAAGTTGAAACGCTGAGATGCGAAAAGGAGCAACGCAGTGGTTGCTGTTTCGAGAAGCTCTGGATTGACTGGCTGGCAGAAGCTCAGTGGATTCAATGCTGGCTCAGACAGCGGCTGCCCTGCTACCCAGACGATGAGCAACATGATCCGGAGCAACTTTGAATCCCTTACGAACTAGATTTGCATGTTCCCAACCCTCTCTGATCTGCAGAATTCAGGATGTAATACTGCTGGGCCAGGTCATCAAAAACCTGCCATGCACGGTCATGGATTGAAGCTTTGCTGCTGGCAGGTATAAGCGTCAGTTCAGTGGCCAATAGCGCAGGGGCCGCGCTAGGCAGCATCTCCGCATTCTGAAAATGGCATCCGCCGACTGCAGCCACCATGCGGCTCAGACGCATTGCCTTTCTCACGAGCAGACAATTTTGGCTGTCGAAAACGATCTTCAGCTGGCACAAATTTAGGCACAGCCGCCTTTGCATGTATGCTGAGCACCGTTGGGAAATGCGGACGATATGTCGCTGTCGTTGTCTCGGAAGCTGGATGGTCCAAAATTAGACGGGCATGGATTATACAGCATGCGTTTGGGCCCCCCCCAGTCCTTGTCAATAAATGAACATCACGGGGTCATTTTTTGGAAGCTCCAGACAACTTCCATTCAACATTCCATGGTAAGCGAGGCCTGAGGATCCTGGCCACGGTTGATCGGTGGGCAAGAAATATGGAAACTCATAGTAGGTATTTGTACGCACATGCCTGGCTGCGCGGAGCTCAAATTACACAGGTGGTATTTTATAGGTACATGTAGTCGCCTCAATTACATTCTGTACCTAGGTTTTGACGCTATTTGCGATTGCAGGTTGACAAAGCTTAACTGCAGAGAGGTGTGCTGCTTCATGCACCTAGCCTGGCACCATCACCCGCCTCTTCTGCGGGCGATATGCAGCCTGGCAAGAGTTGAGCAAAGCGAGAGCTAAAAGATCGATTTGAAGTAGGTCGCTATTAAGGTTTCCCGTATCAGGTTGTCCCTATTATCTGTCGGAGTGCCTGGAAATTACCGCCTGTAGCACATGGGGTATGGAGCAGCGGCTGGCGCAAGCTTCAATCTGTCCCATCGCCCTCGCCACACACACACGCATTGAAAATGGGGTCAAGGCCAGGGGGGCCCAAGCAGAGGCCTGTTAATGAGGCCCCAGAACAACAAACAAACAAACAATAGGTAGTTGAGCGGCAGCAATCATATAACACTTGAAGATGTAATCACACAAGCACTACATGTCAACATCAACAAGACCGACCTATAGCGACTGATGGTAGGACGGGCTGCGCACCACGGCCACGGCTACGGCTGAAGACCCAGATGGGATGTTCCCAGCGGCCGATTTGCTGGGCCGCTCACCGTCTCAGCACAATAAGAGCAAGAGAAAAAAGTCATGACGATATTGTACATTGGCGTCGATGCCGATTGTGTCTGCTTTGGGCGGCGCACAAGCCACACTTGCACGAAATATCCGGCCTTGGCGTGCTGGATATGTCCAAGTACAGTTTCCCGTATGCACATGCATGAGACGCTCCCACCACTCCTCCGCATTGAAAGGGACAAGGGGGGATGCTTATCCGAGCAAAGGTACGGAGTGCGTATGTACCTAGTGATGGAATCGCTCACATTCCGAATTAACATTGACGCTACCAAGCTACCAACGCATAAGCAGCCGTGCTCTGGCGGCGGTGATGGCGGTGATGGTGGTGGTGTTTGTGGTGCTACTATTTCAAGGTTCTCTCATCTCTCATCTGTTGGCGGAGCTCGCCAGGTACGGTACGAGAGATGAGCACAGTACCAACAGAAATGCTGGCGCTATAATTGTCAGTACTGCTCATCACCAACGTCAAACCGCTCCATCACCGAATGCAAGCCGCATCCCTGCCCTGCGTGGAACTGAGCGAAAGAGAGGGAGCAAATAAGGTGGGGGAAAAGGGGCTTCTCTGCCGGGCGCCCAAAAAAAAAAAGAAGAATGTACTTGGACTCTACTGCATTTTCTCGTACCACAGCCCTCGTCAGCAGCGACACCGCCTTTATGTGAAGGAAGCACGCAGAAGCACGCAACGCCCGAGGGAGCAATCAGCACGACCAAATCAAAATCATGGGAAGCCACTGAAGAGGCAGCTCAGCAAGAATCTTGGGCGATGGGGGTCGGGGCCCTCGAAGATAGGTAGGGAGTGAAATATGTATGCACTTCTAGCGAGAGAGCGTGTGAGTGGTCGCACCACGACTAATTAAAACCACTGCGAATGGCCATCGGCCATGTCTCGTTTGACATTGTGTTGTTCCTAAACCGCCTTGCTTTTGACGCTGCCCCCGAAAGCTGTATAATTGAATACGTGTAGGCAGTATATCAAATGTCGTCGTGTGGAAGCGTGCACAAGCAGATACACAAGGCGGCTGGCCCCCTATTCTGTGCGGCGGATCCGGGCTGTTCGTGCTGGCTTCTGGTCCCTGTGCGCGTCTACCGCAGCACGTTATAGGCATCTCGTTGCATCAGCATCGATCGCCGGCAAACACGACTTTGGGGACGCACACGCAAACGCACACACGTAAAGGAAGATGGCAATACAACACGCATCCGCGGCGCATCGCAGCGCATCGCAGTGCAGCGCATCAGATGTTATGTAAACAATTTGTCCCTTTTTCGCTGCCCTCACACCCAGCGCTACACTACAGCATGCACGGGGCGCTGCCTCTTCCGCCAGGCCGCACCCCCTGCGAGAGCTCGCTGGTTCGCTGCGCGTACGAGTTGAGTGCTCCAGTCCGTACCTGTCGCCGTGCAGCCCACACCACACACACGCTCTCGTCTTTTGCAGGCAACGCGGCGCGGGTGCGGATGCAGCAGCATAAGTCGACGCTGCCTGCTAGATTAGTGCCTTGGAGCAAACTCGGCTGAACCACTGAGGAGGCCCCCCCCCTCCAGCAAGGGCCAGAGCCAGAGCCTGCGCTCAGAGCCAGGCAGGGCTCCTGGCTCTGGTTCCATGTTCCATGCTGCTTGCACAAGTAGAGCCAAGTACCGCGGCCATCCATGTCGCGCTCCCCTCTGCTAAGGCTCCTGACCCATGCCCTGGCTCCATGCTGCGAGCTAAGGCGCTGCTTCTGGGCTCGGGGCTGCCAAGCTATACACCCCCAAGCAGGGGCGGTACCAGCGCGACACACTCTACGCCGGCTGTCTGCGGTACCTGTAGCACGGGGCACGTACCGCGCCAAAGGAGCTCCATGTACCTAAACTCAGCTCGTACACCTCACTCCGCTCGCACTCCAGTACCTGTACGGAGCATTGGAGCATTAGCAGCAGCGCACTGCCTGTCCAGTTAAAACTACCGCTTCTCCAGTCCTCTCTCGTTTCTTCCATCCTTCCACCTCTTATCCCACCTCTTCCTCTTCGACCTCTTCCTTTTCCTCTCTCTCTCTCTCTCTTCCCTATCCACTCATTCCCTCATCCATTCAACCGCTTCCTCTGTCGACCACCACCCGGTCGAAATAGGAGTCTGGCCTTGGACTGAGGAGAATCGAATCCCGACCGGCCACCGCCTTTGAAGACGAATCCCCCCTTCGCCCGCGGCCCTCTTATAGAGCATCCAGGACGAGACGGAAGAGAGAGAAGAGGAATCAAAGTGAATCAAGGACTGGTATTTTTTTCTGTTTTATTCACTGGTATTCTGTTCTTCTTTCTTTGCTCTTGGTTCCTGCCTGCTTCTCCTTTTTGGCCAGAATTCCTTACCTTTAGCGACTAAGGAATTTTACCACCAAAATCGCCTGGCTCGCCAACCGTTTTTTTTATCTCCTTCTCGCCCTTCGTTCTCCCGGTCCACGCTCGACGAGACGATTTTTTTCGAGAAAGAATAAACGATCTTTTCGAGACTGCAATCGTAGACAATTGTGCCTTTTTGTCTCGATCTCCAATTTCGCCCAATTACAGGCGTTTCCAGTCCCGGCTTGGAAAATCTGCACGATTTGGTTGCTCTGGTGGATCTGCTCGCTCAGTTCCCCGTCACCTCGTCTAGCCAGCTTCCGCTTTGCAGGGTCAGCTTCTTGACTATTTGCGCTCTCACCTCGTATGATTTAATCCTTTTGCCCACCGCCTTTCGGTGCCATTCAGTTCAGGGTGTTGCAGTGTGACAATAGGTAAGACCAATTTTTTTTTCCTTCCATTCATTATTCCTCTGCCCGCCAGTCGAGAGAACCGCCAGTGTCCGCAGCTCAATCTCCAATCTTGGGATGCACGCTCCCTTCAACAGCTGCATACCCGAGCCCGCTCTCCGCATTCTCAGCGCCTTCTCCACAGCTGCACTCGAGCTATCATTCGGCGCAGCTGCTGCGCGGGAGACGTTCGCTCGTTGATCCCGCCAATTGCCCGGCGTGTCTCTCGCTTGGCTGTCCCTTTTTTCTTCTTCTTTTCCTCCTTCCCTGTGCCTGGTGGTAAAGGCCGTCCCCTGCTTCGGTCCATCGCACCCTCGTGCCAATCCAGCGTGCGCTTCCATGCCAGCCAACCCCCCCGTTCAGTAAAAGGGAGTGGCCTCCAGCCTCAGGGGAGGCTTCTCGTGCTTGCATGTCTTGCCCGTCTGCCAGATCGCATTTTTCCTCTTCTCTACCGGCCTTTTTGACCATCAAGACTAACGCCATTGATTTTCTATTAGAGCTGTCCAGTCGGTCCCTTCGTTGTCCTTAAACGGCGCCCCTTTCCCGGTCCCTTTTGCATTTTTCGATCGAATTTCCAGCCTACATGATCCCGGCTTTGTTCCCAGCCACAGTCACTCTTTTCCATTAGTTTCTTCACCACGCTCCTTAATATCTTAATATCTTAATTCCTAGGGTTGCATTCACTCCTTGATCGCACCCAAGGCTCGCTCTTTACTCAATAGTCTCTCCCACCCAAAGCTTCCTGGAGAACTTGCCCGACACTCTTTTTTTAGACATATAATCAACACCGACCCATCTAATTTTACAGCAAAAACCTCATCCATCATGGCTTATGCTCACCCCGACGAACACTTCTTCATCGAGAGCGATGAACCCCAGTCCAGCACTCGCAGCTTCCGAGATACCGCAAAGATGCTTGCGCGGAGCCGGCAAGAGACGATTGCCTGCGAGCTCTCCCGGCTCGCCGGCGAAGAGTACCTGGGGGACATCATGACGCATATGCGACACATGGAGGCATGTTGCGACCTCGTTCAGCCTCATGGCTATCTTTGACGATCTGGCGCTAACAATCATCTACAGGAGGAGACCCTTCCCGATGCTAACCTCATTGACATGCAACGTGAGATCCAATGGTTTATGCGACCGTACCTCATCGACTTCCTCATCGAGGCCCATGCCGCTTTCGCCCTACTGCCCGAGACGCTGTTCCTGACCGTCAACTTGCTGGACCGATACTGCTCACGACGAGTGGTGTATAAGCAGCACTATCAGCTCGTCGGCTGCGCCGCTCTTCTCATCGCAGCCAAGTATGGCGACAAGAAGGACCGGGTTCCTCAGATTCATGAACTCAACAACATGTGCTGCGGCCTGTACGATGCCGGCATGTTTACGCAAATGGAGATGCACGTCTTGAACACTCTCGAGTGGACCATTGGCCACCCCACCGTCGACTTCTTTACCCAGCTCATGGTTGCCGAAGAGCAGGACGACAAGGAGGTGGAGCACATGGCCGCCTACCTGTGCGAGATTGCCCTGTACCACCGCGACTTTGTTTCAACAAAGCCTTCCATGATGGCACGCTCCTCACTGGCTCTGGCGAGAGCTATTCTGGGCCGACCCGAGGTCAACGACGGCGACTGGGACCACACCGAGAACCTGACCCTGTTGACTCTCTCTCAGCACCTCAACCAGCCTTCGCCAACCCTGGCACGCAAGTACTCCTCATCGTCCCTGTCCAAGGCTTCGCAGAAATTGGCAGACTTCATGGCCGAGCAGGCCGCCATGGCCAGACGCCAAGCCAACCCCCCGTCACCTGCTGCCGAGACTCCTTCAAGACACGCCGCCGACATCTACAGCACCCCTCAGAAGGGCCATGGCGCTGCCGCCGGCTTCGACGGCTACCTGACGCCTCCCATCACTCCCGACAACGCTTATGGAAACGCGGCCAAGGAGACTTACCACCAGTTGCCTCCTCGATGCCCCGTCACGCCAACTCCTCCTCAGAGTCATCCTTCTGCTTACTCCCAGCACGTGCAACAATATGCTGCTTTCGTGAACCAGCACGGAATCCACCAGCACTAGGAGTTTTGGTGGCGCATACGTTTGGCATGGTCGATCGATTAATACAGTACTCGCTTCTTCTCTCCGCCTTCATCCATATTAACTTATGGGTGATGGGGGATGTTCATGTTTCAATATTCGAGGTCATGGCGATGAGCTCGACTTCTTCCAAGCAATAACATTCAACCTTGATAGTCACTCTCAGAATGATCTGTCTCATATCTACGTCATGGCATTTAGCGATTGATTTTAATTCATTTTTCTTTTCACATTTTTTTCCTCTTTTCGTTGTTTTGTTATCTATTTCGCAAATCAAATTTCTCAGCAAGTCTTCATGGCACCAAAAAAAATGGAACGCGGATCATACCCAATTTTCCTCGAGTCGTTTTTTATCTTTATTTTCGGTTTTCTTTTTTTGCGCTTCTGGGGAAAATGTGCGTGGTTTCCACGGGTATGGAGCACCGCATATCCAGGAGTTGCACGTACCTCCGATAGAAAAAGGGGGTTTTGTCTTGTGGTGGATATAGTATTTGAGGGGATAGAGGAGTTGAAGGGGGAATTTGGCCAGCCTTCAGATTGAGGGTTAAAAGGAACAACAAGAATGCAAAGTGGCCGAGTAAGAAAAAAAGTCACGGATACCACGGAGCGGAGAGGGATAAGGCTTGAAGGCCATTGGTGCAAGAAGCAGCCGGAAGTTGTGGTTTTCTTTTTTTCCCTGCTTTCGGATCTAATCTCTACTTGGCATATGGGAGGAACATGAGCCTTGTTGCAACACACAAGGCAATTGGTGTATAATTCTTTCGAAAGCAGATGGGCAAATGGCGGACGGATTCGCGCCCAGGCGCAGTGATACCCATCGCTCTCTTCCGGAAAAGAAGGGATTGGAACAAGTGAGCTTTATCCGTCCATTTGCCTGATCGAAGGCGGGATATAGATTGCGTGGGCTGCTCAGATCTGGTCTCTCACAATATTTTTACCCTCCCTCAGCTTGTACATATAAGGTAGTGTGGACAGGCACAACAGAAAAAAAAAAGAAGTAAAGGTTCTTCTTTTTTTGGCAGCAGTGCGTGTGCTTTCTAGCGGAACCAAGATGAGAAAAAAAAAAGTGGTTTCTACTACATCGCCTGTTTTTGTCTGTCTTGTATGTAACGTGGTGCAGCTAGTAGTAAGGTTTTAATTCTTCCACGCCTACACTGGCGGGTGACGACGAGAGACGCTTTCCAGTCCCATGTTCCTAATTGCTACTCTGTAATAATCATTTTGTGATGTTGGCTAAGCCAGTAGTAGACGGATAAGGCTTGAAACTGCGCTTTGGTATTCAGGGGTCAGCATATTTCTTTTGTTCTCTTCTACGGAGCATCTCCTCCATTCATTCTTTAAAGCTGATCAAAGAGCATATTTAATCTTGGAACATTCTAGACCTTTGGTATGCTCCAAAATGAGCGGATATGAGTAGTTTGATGAGGATGATGGGGATCCAATAGTATCGTGAGATGACTAAGCCGTGCTGTAAGGGAGAGAGACTGTTCCCACGTGTGAGGATCAAACAGCTGGATGGCTCTAAACTACGAAACAAGGAGGTTGAATAGAGAATTTGGGTGAGATTGAATTCCACTGAGTCCTATTCGTTTGTATGATTATCCTGATGGTTGGGAGTGAAATATTGTTGGTGGAAGTGGAGGTTGGTATGTGTGCTGTACAAAGGGCAAAGGGAGAAGGGATGGATCGATGGATGGCTTGAGAGGTTGGTTGACGAACAAAGAGGACAAAAAGGAATCACGTTGCAAATATAGGTGGTTGAAGTGGAGTAATTAAAGGAGAGTAATGAAGACAAAGGAAAGAAGACTATATAATTGATATTCCTTTCCCTTTGAGTTGCGAGGTTGGATGGATGAGACGAGAGGCTGGTTCGGGCATTGGGGGGTTGGTGATGACTCCTTTGAAGGACTTTGATTTTTTTCATTGTGTGTTTGGTGATCGGTGGATATTAGCTTGAAAGGGAAAATGGAGTGATGTAGAATAGAACCTCTCTTTTTTGGTGGCAGATTTCGGAGATGCGATGGTGGAGGATATTCTTTGTGTTGAGGCTATTGATCTGTGGGTACCTAGTGGAAAGGGGGATTTACTTTGTCTTTGTATATTGGCACGTGCCGACATGCTCCGACTGGCATTTTCATGGACAGCTTTATTGCCATAGCCCTTACGTTAAAATTGACTAGGATGATGTACAGTGCAATTGTATTACCTGGTCTCCTTTTCGTGATATTGTGTCAATTGCTTGTGGTGACAGTCCTACCCTGGAGTGGTGAGAAGAGGCTAAATTTTCACCTCCCATTTGTTGTCTCTAAATGATCATCAGTAGTTAAGGGGTGTCGTCTTAGGCGGTGATTTGTAAGAAATACTCATATGTGAGGCTGGATTGGAAAATTTAGAGTATTGAGGTCTCTTCTTTGTTGGGGTAAAACCTCTTAGTCGTGCAGTCGTAGTCTCTTCCGAAAAAGTCAGTGCACACCCGTGCACTCTGAGTATTGGGAAGTGTTAGTAGTAGCATCGTAAAATTAATAACAGCAGTAGCCCACATTATAGCTGAAGTGCTGGATAACACAATGAGTGTGCTGGGTCACTTTTGCTTAAGACTGTCGGATGTGTATAAGCATGGTCAAAAGAGAGAAGTGAATACTCTCCGAGTATTTGAAGCACATAGGGCTGAATGAAAACTCTTTACAAGCTCGCTCTCATTTGCTCTATGCGAAAACCTTCAATAACAAAGCAACCTTTGAAGTATCCTATGCACGTAGCTTGACATCGCTCAAAACGTCCTCTGGAGTCTCACGGCTTCCGGATTAGGAACTCAAAGAGCTGCCAAATGCTCCAAATATATCTTGATACTCAAAATAAAAGTGCTTCAAAAGATAAACAAAAGAAGCGCAGTAAGGTTATAATGCGTGGGCAAGGTTACGGCCCTTGAAGTTGAATGACGGCTTATAGTTTCCGTTCCCCCATTTTATCTTGAGCAACATTCTTTCCCACATTCACCTGAGAACAAAAACCATCATCAACCTCTATCAAGTGAATAAGGTTGGCTTTGCAAAGAACGCACACAACGCAACTTTACGGGCTTGGGGTATCGTGGCGGTCTCAGCCATGTCAGTCGCCGTCTCAGTAGCCACCGAGGTGGAAGAAGTGGAAATTTCTCCGTCAAATGCGAAATCTCGCCTCCGAGGGCGTAAACTTGTTGAAGATGAAGCTGCTGGAAAATTACAGCTCGAGCTTTTGGAGAGAGTTGAAGACATCCTTGGTAAGCTATGCCGATTTTCTGATGAACCTAATTGTTTTACAAGGTTGAAAAGCAAAGTTGAATCTAACGTCGCTCGCTGCACAGAGAAGATAGGGAAGATACTTTCTCGAAATTTCCATAAGCTACCTAAGAAAGCTCAGGAATTGGGCTCTTCGACTGGACCGGGGGATCTCTTGCAGCGCTTAAATCTTCTCACGAGGGATCGCGTCTTGGACGAATTTTTACAGAAGAACCGCCCATGCCGCCAACTATTCTCAGAATTATTGTGCTCTCGCTACTCATATCTAAAGGAACAAGAGAGTACTGAAGATGCGAGTGGCGATGAGGACCAGGAAATATCGCTTGCTGCATCATTCAGCGAGGATTTCCAATTCAGAGACTCAGCCAAGACAGACGGCATAAGGTGGCTTCCTATAGTAAAAGGTAAATCTCACTACAACTATGGCTTTATGAGGAACATCATTGACTAACACTACATGAAGAGAATGGAGATGTTGAGAGTACAGTAACGATGAAGAAAGGCCGGCGGTTGCAGCCTCTTGCAACAGACTTGACTTCAAAAGACGCGATACTTGAGTGTGTAGACGCATACGATGGCTTCGACCCCAGTTACAGCGACTCACTTGGGACTTTCTCGATTACGGACCCCATCTCTCTCCATGAGCTTGAATTAGTGGAGAAGATGTATTCCCACATGGACACGATATTAAGCAAGGAGACGGTGGACGAAACTGTCCAAGACGTGCCAAATATGGCACCCCAGCTCAAGAAGGCTCTCATTGAAGTATTTGCCAAATTTTCAGACCATACGGAGAAGTTTCAGCAGGAGTTTCAAACGAATATATTCTCTCAACTGCCGGCAAAGTGTGGGATCGAGCTAGAAATGACAATCGAACGGCATGATCCAGGAGAGAGCGCAGACAGAGATGGAGAAGGAGATGAGAGCATGGATTCTGAATCGGAGCCCTCACAAATCTTGACTCAGCAACCCGTGGCCTCCATCAGTCCAGCTGATTCCCAGCTGCAGCCATATAAAGATTGGCATATCGAAGGACCAAAAGTCCAGCTAGCCAGGGCAAAAAACTTTCTTTCTGACTGCGACATTGATCGTACAGCAGACTGGAAGCACAAAATCGCAGAGTTGACCGAGTATCTCGCATACCTGGGCTCTAAAGCCCAGGGAGACGAAGATTGGTTTCAAGACCTCGAAGACGTTCACGACATGCTTCAAGCACATGCAATCTTTGAGGACTACCACTACGGAGAGCAGCAGCTCATCGTCGACTTTCCAACGGATATCTGGCCGACGCAGAGCAAAAGACTGCCTCCGCTTCCAGGCCCTGATATTACCCTTGGCCCTCGGCGACGTGATTTGACAGCTCCTAGGCGTCTTCTTCATGTCGATGTGGCGAGTGCCTATGACCAGCAGTACGAGCTGCCGACTGAGGTCCTGAGGAGAGATTACCTGCAGCCGTACTGGAATGACTGTGAGAAGTTTTGGGCCGCTGGTCCATGTGCTGAGGCGACAGAACCGGCGAATCTTGCGGCTTGCGAGAATGAAGTTTACGAGGAATGCGTGGATGGCGAAATGGCGCAGACGGTGAAGTTTCTCGAGAGCAAAGGTAGCTTCTATCCTCCACGAAGCCACGATAGCGCCTTAAAGGTCAACAGGGGCATTCTGGAAGCGTTTGCGAGATATCACGGCGGCAAGCGTGCTGCTGTTCAGCAGTGCCTCAACATCTTCAATCATGACGAAAACCGGAAAATGTGCAGCTCTTTGCGCGTTCTCGCTCTCCCTGAACCTGTTGAAGAGAAGAAGATTAGGAAATCCGATGCTGGAATTTTCTTCACCACCAAGAAGCTGGCGAATCCGCCCGAAAAGGAATCGAGGGATCCCTGGGCTTATACAAGATCCTATCAGCAGTTTAGGAATGAGCAACTGCGCTGGGCGCAACGAGTGAAGGGCAATTCTATCAAGAAGTCTACTGAAGTCAGTATAGACCTCCCTAAGAACTGGAAGGGTCCCGTATTGTCAGATCCGATGAGTCCCAATATGAGGAAGATATACGAGCATCTGCGCCGCTGCCAAAAGATTCACCAGGGACTGAAGCGAGCTGCGAATCGAGCACCACGAGATTTCATCACCAAACTTCTAGAAGCTGTTGAGGCCGGTCTGGCTGGGGAAAGGTCGGCAGCAAAGGAGATGAATCTGAGATTCGGCGAGCACGAGTACGAATCGACTAATAGGCGTACTCTCGCGAATATTCGCCCTACGGAGGCGGCGTGGCTAGAGTATATTTGCCAGCCGTCACGGAATCGCCCATACATGCTAGATGAATCTCTTGGCAGGCTGGGAGAAATCATGCTCTCCCGAGTAGCGCGCATGATGAATGATGTTAGTCCTCTATCGCTGTTTTGGGACACGAAGCCCAAAACGATGCATGTCTTCTTGAAAGAGCTGAATGTTGGATGTCGTGGGCCGGTAAAGAGATATAAATTCACTGAGAAGGATGTTAAGCTGCTGGCGCCAAAGTTGCAGGACTTGAAGATACTGAGGTAAGGATTTCCTCTTCTATCCCCTCTTCCCCAACCTCTTTGGAGAATTGAATTAGATTGCTAAACATGAGGCAGACTTTACACAAACGTATTGACTGGAGAATGGATGTTTGGCCGGCCGGAGACAGAGTTTCATCCTGAAGACTTGGTCAGATGGCCCGATTATGAGCCTCGACAACAGCAACAGCACAGCCAATCTTCAGATCATGACTTCTCCGAGCAAGTCTCCGTCACCCTGGGATCCTCTGGGGATTTCTGCGAGTATCCCAAGGGCATGCCTAGAAGGGAAGACGTCATCTCCCTTCGAGACTTCATCAAGAACCCCGTAAGAAGTGTCGAGTGGCATAAGCAGACGATGAACTTTTTCCACTGCTTGGGTTATCGCCTGGGCCAAACGCTCAAGACACTTAAAAGAGCGCATGAAGAGAATCAAGACAAAATCCGAGACACTGACATACAGGAAGATAATGACTCTGTTCTCCGCGCCGCAATCTCACGCTGGGAAGATGATGCCGAGAGGCTTCCAAACGATCCATTAAATTGCCCAGTAGAGGAAAACAGCTCCTGGCGTATGACCATGACATACCAAGACGTGATCAAAACGGCAGATCCAGATACTTATGAACGACATCAATCGGCGTGGGCAGAAGGTGGTCTTTCCGCGTGGAAAGAGGCCTCTGAGATTTTACGCAAGAATCTCCTACGTGAGGCGTATGAGAACAAGACGATGCTGTGGCCGCTCCCTCTGCCGTACAATAGCTACGCCACGAACTATCAAGTCGCAGACCCAACATCCTGGCGAGAGCGGCTCGCGAGGTACTGGAACGGCAAAGAGTCAATGGAGGCCCATCAAGCTCGAGTTGATGCCCTTGACGCTCACATCCAGAAAGAAGAGGAAAATTCCGAAAGGCATCGAAATCCCACAGCAATTCTCAAACAAAATTTGAAAACTACACGACGCGAGCCGGTCTGGACATTCGGACATCCGTCAAGAAAAAAGGCCGTTCACCTGTTTTGGGATATCAACAACTGGCCGGTGCATCTTCAGTCGGAGCGCAAAAGGCAAATCATTGCGTCTCGAGGACCCAAGAAAGAAAAACACGGTGATGGTGTCGCGAATAGTGAAGAAGCTACTGCTGCTTTTGCCGAGAAGATGGAGTTGGAAGGAGATGAGGTTTCATTTTACAGAAAGGCAATGCAGCGGCGCAAGTTTATTCCTGGCATGCGTGGATTTATGATGGGAGACACGCCGCGGCAAAAGAAGGAGTTTGAGACGAGAATGAAGATGAGTAAGTCAAAACCCCCAATGGAAAATGACTTTTAACCTGAGACAAGCTAATGGATCAACAGAACTTGTTCCAACGGGATCGAAGAAACGCACCTGGAGAGAGGTCCTCAAATCAGTTGTCTTGGGCTCTCCTGCTAAGAGGAAGGCCGAAGATATTTCCGACGACTTGCCGCCTCTGGAAGTAGATCAAATACCTCAGAGTCGACCGACTAAGAGACGTCGTACCAAGACTTTACTACAAAAGATGGGCAAAGACGAAGAGCGAGATTTGTTCGCAATGGCTAGAGGCGAAAAAGGTCTCCAAGAAGCGCCCAGCACGGTTCCTATTTATGCTCGGGGCATGCCTTTGGAGATGGGCGAAGTGACGTATTATATCCCTGATACAAGAATCCAGGGAGATGATGTGATGGATGTTGATGAGCCTATGATTGAACTTGGATTGCCGACGAAGAAATAGTTGGAAGAATGGGCGTTGGATATAGCTGGATTTTTGAGTCTGCTTGGATGAGTTCGGCATTGGTCATGTATGGCGTGGAAAGGGGTGTCGAGGTAATTAGTTAGAGCCTATTAATAGCTTGTCAATATATTTGATCGTTATTGTTCACAGAATGAAGACGCCGTCGTCGTGCTCAAGAAATGAAATCTGCACAAGTCACCAATGGGCACATCCAGACGCAATTTTAATGAAAGAAACGCCAGTTGAAAATTTTTAATTTCTTCACTTCAGATCATGGCCATTTTTTATATCCTCATGACGCTCATGTCCGAACCAAAGTCCTTAACCGGCCGAACCATGCAATGAAACACAAGTTGTATCGTGACTCCGCGCACCGTTTCCAGTCCCCCGCACCACTACACACTCCTTCCGTTTCTTCCCTTAGTATCGCTTGCCTTCCCTCAGGGTGTCGGAGAACTCCTCCAGAGGGGATCTAATCAGCTTGGTCTCCTTCCACAGGTTGGGGGTCAGGAAGCCGTAGGTGTTGGAAACGGCGGTGAAGGTAGCCTTGAGGGTGTTCTCGAGGGTCTTGGTGGAACCGGCGGATGAACTGTAGGCATCCTCGACACCGGCGAGCTGGAGGAATCGCTTGACAGCGGGGGAGGCGACAATGCCGGTACCACGGGGGGCAGGGATAAGCTGTTGCAGAGAAATTCCACGTCAGTAAAACCAAACAAGAATAGACCATTTTTCTCCTTCATTTCATTCCAATTTTTCCAGTCTATATATCGACAAACGGGGCGGGCTGTGCTTACTCGGACAGTGACGGAACCGCACTTGCCAGACTCCTTGCAGGGCAGGGAGTGAGGCTGACCAAGGTTGGTACCCCAGTATCCTCTTCGGACGGGGATGACGCTCAGCTTGGCGATGATGATGGCGGCACGGATGGCAGTGGCGACTTCCTTGGAGGTCTTGATTCCGAGACCGACGTGGCCCTCGGAGTCACCAATGATGACGATGGCCTTGAATCGGGTTCGCTGACCGGCACGGGTCTGCTTCTGGACGGGCTTGATCTATATTTCGAGAAAAGACAAAAAGACATTTGGTTAGCTCAAACTGATCCCATTTTCGCGGTGCTTTCAGCCCAATAATCTCGCTTCCTCCTTTTCTCTTGTACCCTGAGAGCAGAGCAATTGGGCCATCTCAAGCGGAAAACTGCAATGCGCACCTTCATGACCTCATCCTTCAGCTTGGGGAGGAACTGGTCGACAATCTGGTACTCCTTGATGGGCAGAGAGTGCAGGTAGATCTCCTCCATGCTGGTGATCTTGCCAGCCTTGACAAGACGGCCCAGCTTGGTGACGGGCTGCCACTCCTTCTCCTCGCTCTTGCCGCCACGGCGTCCACGGCCACGGCCACGACCACGGCCACGATCACCACCACGACCACGGTCACCACCGCGGGAAGCGAAACCACCGCCACGAGCACCGCCGCGATCAGCCATTGTGAATTATGGGTTTGTTGTTTGTTGCGGCGAGGGAGTTGGTCGGGATAGACGATGCGCAGGATCGGCCCTGATGTTGTTTTTCGCTGAGTTGTGGCCCTCGATACTGGGGAACTTTTTCGCTGGCGGGGTCTAGCACCGTCTGGGAATTTTACGGGTGTGGACTGGGTTAGGCGAGCCCTAACAGAGCCAACTTGTGGGTCGCTGCCTCAATTGTTAGGCGAGAACAGGGTGGGTCTGTTTTGGGAGCGCTTCACCGAGCAGCTGAGTAAGTCAAAAGAGGCTCACCTAGGTGAGTCAGCACGCTTTTAGCGTCAACAGGTAGGTAGCTGTATGCTCTTTGAAACTTGGGTTTGCAGAAAGGAACTGAAGAGGACTCAGTCGAGTGTAATTTTGCTCGCACTGATAATGGTCAAATGGATAACTGGAAATCCCCTGATTCTCTTTGGAGAGTGTCTTTTCTTTTCACCAGACCCGCATGTAAGTTGAGATAGTTGAGACCACGATATCGCACTAAAGCAAGAGAAGAAAACCACGAAAGCTGAATGCTATCCGTTATTCAATATTTGTACATGGCCCAAAAGGCGTAGTAATCATAAACAGAAAAGGGAGGGTATCGTGGCTCGAATAAAGCGACAGCAAGCTGTACAAACAAAAGTTGCCCCTACTCCGACTTGAGGATCAAATTCTCCGACGGCTGAACCCGTTGAGCCCATTCACTGTCACACTGTCAGTTGCTTGTCCCTATAATGTAGAAGAGGAAGTAAGAAACTTACGTCCAACCACCATCATAAACTTTTCTAGAGTTAGGAAATCCTGCTACTTCCAAGGCAGTGTCAATGGCGCATGCAGTCACACCAGTTCCGCAGGTAGAGATGATGGGCTTGTTAGGGTCGACTCCTTTCTCCTCGAATACTTTCTTCAGCTGATCTGCGGGCAGAAACATTTTGGTTTCAGGATCTAGGACAGCACTGAAAGGCACGTTGATTGATCCTGGCATGTGTCCCGAAGGCAGGCCCTCGCGAGGCTCAGGGTCTTTGCCTGTAAAGCGGCCACTGGGCCTGGCGTCCAAGACCTGAATTCCTTCTGCGCCCTCCTTGTTGGAGTCCAAGGCCACCTCTCTAGCCTCTTCGAAGCTAACAACTCTCTCTGATGCAAGCTCTGGGATGGGATATGGGTTGCACTCGACATTGTATAGTTCTCCAGACTCGGTGGGGTATCCTTCAGCAACCCACTGCTTGAAGTTGTTCAGGATGTGAACCTTGGGATGGCCAAATATCCTAAACGTCCATGCCACACGAGGAGCGCTAAAGATACCAAGCTCTTTCGTATCGTACACAACAACCACGTCCTCTCGCCGAATGCCCAATTCGCTCATAGCCGCGGCAAAACCTTTGCCATCTGGTAGCATGTGAGGGTATGGGCTGCGCTTGTCGATGGCCTTGTCCAGATCAAAGAAGCGCGCCTTTGGGATGCGCTGCTCGCGGAAGGCTTGGATACCGGTCCGTTCATCATTGGGGAGGAACCATGCGGCGCATAGGGGGATCACTCGAGCATCGGGACTAATCGGAGAGGGGGGGTTCTTCTTCAGGGCCTCGTGAAGCTCTTTGGGCGTGACCAAGTAGGATGATAGATTGCGTCTGGTCGACATGCTGGTTCGCAAAAACTGGCTGCCCAGCCTCGGCAGTCCGACTCGCGCAGACTGGCCAATGGCGACTGAGGACATTGAGAATGATATGAGGTATGACGCTATCGGGCTTGAGACGTCGTTTGTTTTTTTTCGCTTCCGCTGTGGTCGAGCCAGGTGCTGCGCTGAAAAGAGCTCTGAGGCAACTCGATATGTGTTGCTTATGCCTCGTTTCAGCTTATTTCAGTGGCCTGACCTTACGCGACCGGCAGCACGGCCATTGCATATGACAAAAGAATATTTGGTGGTGGAGATGAGGTTTGGATTAGATCATGGCACGCCAGAGAGCTGCGAAAGGTTGATTTGGCGCTTATGGTGGGGTGGGAGCGGGAGCTTGGACCACGCATGACATTTGCCGCGAGTGACTCGCATCTGCGATAAGCTGAAAGCTGCAAGCTGCACGCACTACAGACTAGGTTGGCGACCGCAATCAATCCTTCCAGGCAGCCTTGGCCAAGCGAGGTGGTCTTTGTTAATTATAGACGGCTTCTTCCGAACTAATTGATCCTTACAAATCCTGTCAATTTTGCAAAAACCCGCAGGATTAGTCAATATTTGACAGGGGTTCAAAAATAACTGCATCCCGCTGTGCTTAAAACAGCCCGGCGGCCTGACGCAATACATCGATGCTGCCCCAATCTTCTACCCCAATCTTAGCCCTCGGCAGCATCGCTAGGCGCCGGCATAGACGGGATTTATATGATAATCAACCATTATAAACTTTACTTTCCATTGATTCGCTACCGAATAGAACCCTAAAGATGGCGCTAAGTCGATGGCTGTACGCCCTGCCGCTTGTGCTGCCAACGGCACTGATGCTGCGAGCCTGGGCTATGCAAGCACCCGTGGGCGCCTTCATCGAGGAGATTGCCAGCCAGGGACAGATTGTCCTCAAAAATGGAACCAGCGTGCCTATCCAGACGAGCGTGTTTGGAATCCCGATTCTTGACAAGGCATTTTTACCACTCGCCATCATATTTAGTCCAGTGGCTTTCTATGAGGATCCCAAGGCCTGGTGGCAGTGCGTCGTGTTCTTGACAGACGGGGCTTCTATTGGGACCCTGCTTATGTTTGAGTCTCTGAGAAATGCCAACCAGGGGACTCTCTTCCAAGCGTAAGCAACCTTTTATGATCTTCTCCCTTCTAGAGGCTGGTTTTATTTCTGTACTAATTTATAATGATACAGAGCATACTTTTTGCCTACTTTCTTGGGCCAGTTCGTGACTCTTGGGGCCGTTGCACCACTCTACCTTTATCTATTCTATGCACTCTCCCCGCTGAGTAAATATTCCACTGCCAATGCTCGACAGTTTGACAGGGCTGGTGTGGCTGCTGCTCTGCCAGCCACCTTTGCCTCATTTCTTTTTCCTCTTGGCATCTCCTTCTTCCATCCGAATCTTGAGGTGAGGCACTTGGCGAATTGGTATTGGCAGATTTTCCCAATAACCGGCTCCATACTGCTCTTTGCGCTATCAAGTGCGATTAGGCCGTTTGTTGCCAGTCGTCAAGCCGAACCCGTCCAGCAGCACAGCAAGACGAGTATAAATATCCGAGGAGGGATTATGGCAACGGTTAGCGCGGCCTCTTACTGGTACATGCTTCTCTCTTCGCCTTTTTCTGTGTCAGAAATGTTTTTCCCGAAATATCTCATGGAGCTCCCTGAGGATGCGTTGACAGCAACTTTTACCCTCCTCCAATACGATTATATCACCGCCGCTGGGACGGTGTTGATTTGGTTGGCATATAATTTTGGAGATCTTAAAAGCGCGGGCGTCTGTCAACTATCCTGGATTCAAATTATGCTTTACTCTGTTGTTATTGGTGTTGTTGGTGGTCCAGGAGTGCTGATCTGGGTTGGATGGCTCGCAAGAGAAAATATGATGGAAAAGTTAGAGCATGCAAAGACGAGCTAAAATATGATTCAGGCATGGGAGTAAAATAGATTCTAGGCCGTTTTTTATTTAGAGGAAGTCGTTCAAAATGCTTGTATATAGCATTGAGTCTGCTTGCAGTATACCTACGATTTAGCTACCCGTCCATAGCTTAGTCACGAGATAGCTACCCGGGAGTAAATTGGGCACTTCGAATTTCACCTCTTAACACAACTTTGTCTCGGTTTCATCATCACAACAGTTCCAACACCACCCATCGATGTTTTGAAAATCCATCTCCCCCAGAGAAGGGGGCCTTACCAAATCTCCACCATGAAAGTCACCATCAAAGAATGGAACTCCGTCGCCACATGGCAGTGGGATATTCCCGAGGACGACGTTTGCGGCATCTGCCAGGCTCAGTTTGACGGAACGTGCCCTACCTGCAAATATCCTGGCGATGACTGCAGCTTACGTACGTGCAGCTTCTGATCATGAACTTGTCGTCCAAGTGACGCGTTAACCAGCTGTTTATAGTATCTGGAAAATGTGGACATAGTTTTCATATGGTTCGTTGGCCTTCTAACATGTGTTTCGCAGAGCGTTAGTAATGCTGATACGAGTACAGCACTGCATCATGGAATGGATTAAGCAAGAATCTTCAAAGGGGCAATGTCCCATGTGTCGACAGTGTATGATTTCTTTCCCCTTGTCTTCTTCTCCCTTCGGAAAATTTGACAGCCATAATACTAACAAATGATTTGAATAGCTTTTGAATGGCAAGATCAGGCTGATGAGACGCCTGGACCTAATGAGATTCCCGTGCAAGCAGATTGAGAATATAATTATCATAGAGACAAGGCTATGGACACCGCGAATGGCAACATACCAGGAGACAAATATTACAGAAGAACTAATATTAACAAATTGACCTCCTCATCATCATCAGCTATGTCGCGTGCTCAAATATACATAAATTATCTAGGATGCATGCTACCCAGAAAGTTCCACAACCAGCTCTGGCAATCTCTTCGTTATCTGCTCATCATGAGGGAACAACTGCCCCGAATTCCCCTAAGCTTCCGGGACATAGACTCCGTCCTTGCAGAGCACCACCACCTTTTTGAAGAATCGCCGCCACTCTAGGGGATCTCCCTTGATCTTGACAAACCGAATGTCTAGCACTTCGAAGCCATCTGGGAGCGGCTGCTTATCCACACAGATTTCTCCGTGCAGACTCTGTCGACGACCATCGACGGCGCGGATCTTGATGGTGACTATGGGGCTGCTGTTGGGATTCGGCGTGACGGGTGCCAAGGGGACGTTTAGCTGATGTAGTGCGTCACTGAGCATCTGGATAATGTGGGTAGAGGGCACATGTGAGAAGAAGCGGGTAAGAGATTCGGGAGGACAAATGTCACGGAACCGCCGAGCTTGCTGCGTCATTGTCATGGACGGGCCTGGAACTTGCGAGAATTGTGACATGGAGGGCTCATCCGCAAGGGTGTCAAGGAGCATGCGACGAGCGTTATAAGAGCCTGTAGGTAAAGACGACGGCAAGGCTCTGGATCGAAGGACGGGAGCCTCCCAGTCCCACTCTTTATCGATGATGGGAGTAACAGGGGCTTCCGGCTGTGTGGACGAGAACCGCCCAGCGTTGAGTCCAGAATCGATAGTCGGATCGTGAGATGTTGGGAGGTACTTATGTTTGGTCGTAGGTATATGGCTGAGGTCGATTCGCAGGTTTTCTAGCATCTTGGTGGCCAAGCCAATAGGATCAAGTATTCTGCCATCGGCAGTGAGCAGCGGGTTATGACGCGTATACCAAGGATGTTGTCGTATCTGGGCAAAAGTGAAGCGTTTCTGAGGATCAACAGACATCATGCCCCTGAGAAGGGAGAGCGCGTCAAGAGGCAGTCTCTCCCAGAGTGGATCTGAGCTTTTCCCTGAAGTCTTTACGTACTCGCCAAATTCCCAGCTTGTCGACGATGGCTCGTCCCAAGGCGTGTTGCCGACTAACAAGACGAAAAGGATGACTCCACACGACCATATATCAACGAGGTCCGGCGAATACTTGGCTGAGTTGGGTGCCCTCTTATCCACTCTTCCACAGGCAAGAATCTCCGGCGCGATATATGGCGGGCTGCCACATAGCGTAGAGCTGGTCTTGCGCTGGCCCTTGTACTCGAACATGGTTGCCATTCCGAAATCGGCCAGCTTCAAGCTTCCATCTTGAGACAACAAAATGTTCTCCGGCTTGAGATCGCGATGCGCGACACCCTTGGAGTGCATGAAGCTCACGCCGCCCACCAGCTGGAGGAAGTAGATTTGGGCAATATCTTCTCGGACACCAACGTCCGCCTCGATCTTGTCAAAGAGGTCACCGCCCTCTGCATACTCCATGGCTATCCATCGCCACACGGAGTCTTCGCCTGAAGCAAACCACTCAATGACGTTGGGATGTTGGCCGATGTGAGAGTGAAGTGAGACTTCCATGGCAAGCTGTTTTGCAGAGATGCGGCCATGTTTAGTGGCGTATCCCTTGTGAATGAGCTTGACGGCGAACACTGGACTTGAAGAATCTAATGGGATAGCTTTTTTGATTCTGTTTTTGTTCTATCTATTAGTAAGAATTGGATGATGAGTTTCGGCAAAAGGCAAAAAGAAGGCAGAAAAAAAGGGTGAAATGAGGTGTGCTCATACGAAGCATAGGCACCGCGGCCAACGGTTTTGGATATAATCCGGAAGGGCAACTCCTTTGGTAAAGGGTCGAGCTGCGACTGTGAGACAGTTAGCGGTATTCACTTGAAATTGAAGTGCTTGAAGGAAGAATTGCAGTGTTGGCCGTATCGAAGCTTTTGGGAGGAGTGCACAATCACTCACCATGATGTCTATTAGTGAGACTGCTTCTTCTATGCAGCGTCTTGTATCCACACAAAAGCGAAAATTGAAATAAGAGTAGAAAAGAAAGGAGAATAAAGAGTACGAAGAAGATGAATTAAACACCAGAACGCAGTGGTAAGAGTCCAAATCTTACTCCGAGAGCATGGTTGAAGCCACTAATATTAGGCAGTAATACTGATCTGGACTGTTGTTCACGATAACGCGCCTGTACCGTGTAAAGAGGTTTTGGAGCCGATTGAATTTTATGGGCCTTTAGCTTTTTTTGCGTTCTGCCTGTGCTCTGTTCTCGCTGGAGCCCCCCGCCACTATCCATTGGCTGCGCAGCTCACAGGCTTATCTGCGCTGCGTTGCTGCGGCAAACAGGCCCCCAAATAGCGGTTCCCCATTCACTGAAGCTACAGCCTGGCTGACCGGCAACAGAAGCGTGTCTTAGATCTGAACCCGACGTGTTTTTTTTCCTCCCGATCTTGACCTTCCCATCCATTTAGATCCCCGTCATTATCTCGTGCGCATAACCCTTGCTTTTCTTTGTCTTCTTCATTCAGGCAACTTTCCCCAGTTATATCTTTTTCTACTTCTTAAATCTCTTCACCTTCCACCGTCATTGGTAATTGCCTATACTGACCTGTTTCGTTATTGCCCAACGCGGAACGCCTGCCGCTTATTTGCATCCCTTGTCTACTTCAACCCTACCTATCTTCATCTCTTTTCACGAGGCGCCTGTTTTTCGATTCGCGTACTTTGGACCGATTTTTTTTTTATCTATAATAAACCATTCCTTTGTCCATTCTCGCGCAATATACCATCGCCAGAAAGAACCAGTTTTTTGTTTACAATGGATTACACCGAGGATAACCAGAATGCCGCCCCCGGCAGCGTCCAAGCCTCCAAGCTCAATGCCGCTCGCAAGGGTCCAGACTCCCAGAGCGTCACCAAGCGGTACGTCCTCTTCTCGCGGTGATATCTACTTGATCAAGGTGCTAATGCATTTCTCAACAGACTCCAGACCGAGCTGATGACCCTTATGACCTCGCCTGCGCCCGGAGTCTCCGCGTTTCCCTCCGCTGATGGCAACCTCATGTCTTGGACCGCCACCATCGAGGGCCCCGAAGACACGCCGTATTCTGATCTCACGTTTAAGCTGAGCTTCGCGTTCCCTTCCAACTATCCTTATGCTCCACCTACCGTCCTCTTCAAGACGCCCATCTACCACCCCAACGTCGATTTCTCCGGCCGCATCTGCCTCGACATTCTCAAGGACAAGTGGACCGCCGCCTACAACATTCAGACCGTCCTACTGAGCTTGCAAAGCTTGCTCGGTGAACCCAACAAGTATGTCTCCCTCCTCAATCGTGCGATACAATGGAACAATCACTAAGTAATACCGTTTCTACAGTGCATCTCCTTTAAACGGCGAGGCCGCAGAGCTGTGGGACAAGGACCCCGAAGAGTTTAAGAAGAAGGTTTTGGGGCGACACCGCGACATTGAGGAGGAGTGAAGCATTTTCATAGCGTGCAGGCTTTATGATTTTACGTTATTGGGTACCTGGAGTCTTTGGAGCACACTTCAATCGTTTGATAGGGTATTTGGGTGTATTTTGCATTTCCACAACTAGGGCTGGGGAAAGGGGGCTGTCCGTCCCTTCCGCAAGCGCATGACCGGTTACCACATATAATAGAAACCTGTCAAATTCATCATGACAGACAAATCACCGCCTAACCAGGCTGCTTCCCGTCACTTTCCCTTCTGTAACAGTCAGGGACTCTCTACCGCGGCAGTTGTTGCGGAGGCGAGATGTTTCGTTGTGGAATAAAAAAAACCTTTGTTGATCACATTGCCGTCTTTTATTTTAAGCGTGAAAAGCTAGAAGAGCCGGTTGCAACTCCGTAATGCCATGCCACCCCAGAACCATTCCCAAAGAGAAACAAGTTTTCTTTACTCCTCAACGACCTCAGTCGCAAGGCCCTTGGGGTTCTTGACATTGACTGCCTGAACGTAGCTGTACAACTTCTCCTTGGCACCCTCCTCATCGTTTCGTCGTCGGGAAATGCGGACTCGGATTCTGTAGGCGACACCCTTAACACCCTGCTCCCAAACCTTCTTGTTCAGGGAAGGGTCGATCCGGACGTCAGAGGTACCCTGGGGGAAAGGAGTTAGCATTCGTGGATCCATTGGTGGAAGAGATTCGTGTCCATCGCCGAGCAGTCAAACTGCGCTTCTCGGGATGTTGCGGTTGGGAAGTCGTACCATGGCCTTGGTGGCGAAAGCCTTGATCTCCTTGATGGCACGGGGAGCCCTCTTCTTGAAGGTAACACCATGCAGCTTTACACGTAAACTGTTAGCATTTCCTTCCATACGCGAAATCCTGAATCATCTCCTCTGCTTTCTTTTCGCCTTCTTTCCCTCCTCTTTTGCTGCGATTCGATAATTCGGCTTGGGTAATCGAGACGACATACTCTCTTGTGCATGTGGATGGTGTACTCGCGGGCAACCACGTCCGCAATGGCGGAGCGCTGAGTAGGCTTCTTTGACGACATTTCTGGATTGGTTTGATAATTAGTTTTCGAGTCGGACGAGAGGTGGCGTAGTTGCGAGTGTTGAGGATTCTCTTGCGACCAGCGTTTGACAGAGATTCCGTATGTGAGAGGGAGAGAGGTGTGGTGCGCTTCGTACCTGCGGATCGACTCTTCACGGTCTTGACGTTGGGAAAGGTGGTTGAAGTCGGAAATGCCAAATTCCACAAAATCTTTGTGCGTAGGGCAGGCTCGAAATTCCCGTGGTGGGGGTAGCGAGCCAATCATGGCAAAGTCGCTGCGGGCTCCACTGAAATTCACGTGACGGCTCAACTCGCGGTTCGCATCCTCACCTGAGGCATCAATTTTCGACGCCAGTCTGCGCCCCAAGCGGAAATGAAACCAGCGCCAAACTAAATGACCCGTTCGTTCTCCATACTGCGTCAAGGAAAGCCATCGCCGCTGCATTCCAGCCATCACCACCGGCAACGAGCTCCTACAAGCTCCCGTGCGACGGCTTCTCTTTTTCGGTCTCTCGCTCGTTTCGTCCTATCGCATCATTGTTCGTCGCTTTTGTCCGCGCTTAGATTCGCCGTTACTCCCCTGGCAGGGAGATTTCTTCCCTCCTCGCGAGCTTCTGTTGTTGCTCGTTGCACAAATTATCACAACTAGCAACGAGAGTCCTGAGCTATAGCTGGAGAAAAAAAATACTATATCAAGCTCAAGAAATTCGCTCGTTTTATCATAATCAACAATACTATAACCTACCATGGCGGACAGTCGAGAAACCACGGCGTCAACTACGCCCCAGCCCGACATGACGCGCAACCGATTGCCGACCCTTTTCGAGGTCCTGAGCCGTCGCACCCTTCCTCCTGTTGATCTCTTCTCGTTCTACATCTATATGCGAGACCAACAGCGATCCGTAGACTATCTGGACTTTTGGTATGAACCATTGAGTATCAATAGGCAGAGTATGTGATGAAATACTGACATATTGGTCAGGCTGGATGTCTCACAACACATGTCCCTTTGTCGCCATTACGTCCGCGAGCTTCGACGATCTGTTCTCATAGCGACCCCAGACCTGGAAAAGACATCTAAGCGATCGTCGATACTGGAGCTTGGCGACCTGGATTCTCGTGCGGCTGGTCCATCGGGGTACCCAACTGAGAAGGAAAGAGATCACGATGCGCATATGTCGGCCTTTTTGCGCGAAGACCAGAGCCATGAATCACCCCAGACGCAGAGCGGCTCGAATCACACCAAACCTAGCCCTCCTTTCACTCAATCTCATGATGCGACGGACTCAAACTCTCCGGCCCATACGGTGGCTCGACAGGATATCAGGGCCTCTGCCGAGAAAATTCTCTATACCTTCTTGATGCCTGGAGCCGAGAGAGAAATTACGCTGCCCGGATCAATCACCCAGGACGTTACGGCTAACATCGAAGAGTATGGTCGAGACGACCCGGAAGTCTTTGATGTGGCCAAGGACTATGTATTCCAAGCGATGGAACGAGATGCGTTTCCTGGTTTCTTGCGCATGAAGGCATTGGGCAATCTCATCCCCCCGACGCTTGTTATGCGTCTCATCATTGGGCTTGTTGCCATGTTTGGAGCTTTTTGGACTTCATTCATTCTAATCTTCCTTGATAAATCTAGAGCACTCCGATGCTGGGTAAGCTTTATCTAAACTAGCATTAAGACTTGCCCATGAATTAGCGTGCTAACATACCACCCTCCTTTCAGCTCATTCTTCCATTTACTATTGGCGTTTACTTCCTGGCGTCGTATCAGTACTCCCTGGACCCAATCTTGGCACTCATCGGATTCAGCGAGTACACACCCTTCAACTTCTCGCGCATCAGAGAACCCTATGTCCGCCGCATGCTTGCGAAGCGCGCTATGATGGTTTTGGCTGTGACTCTGTTGGTCGATGCTGGGCTGTGTGTTCTGTTCATTCTTGTCCCAGGCAAAAGACTCTAAAATCTTGCTCCCGTATGCCTCTTCTCAGCCAGGGGATGCCGGACATCGCACTGGCTTGTACGCACAATCTTGGACACAGACTATCTCCGTGCGCGCACCGTTGAGAGCAAGATTCATCTAATTCATATGACGACCGTTACGAACAATTATATAGGGTTTAATCGGGCGATAGGATACCCTTCCCGTTAAAACTAGGACCCAAGAAAGAGACCAACAGGGATTTTGGCGCGAGCTTTTAGATTTTCTTTCTTTCATTCTTCTCTATATACTCACACATGTTTTCGCTTTACTATATTTGTATTACAGGCAATTTGTATCATCAGCCGCGGCTTGGAGTTGCTGGTTTCAACGTTTTATATTCTTCAGTAACATCGGGGTACTGGATGGCTTGTGACCTGTTTAAGTCATGTATTGTATCATATTTCGTCGTGACTATCTAAATTTACATCACATTGGAAGTCTAAGTTCCGCTTGTCTTGCCAACGCTCTGCCTTGCCTCTGCTACAACTTTCTCTTACTGGCTCTTTTAGCCACGTCGTCCGCTGGGTATAAATCATCAATATCCATCAGCTCGGCATTTGACTCCGTACCCGTGGGGTCAGCCATGGAGCGTTTGCTAATGCCCCTACGAGTCAAATTGTCCCGTGGGTATCCCGAGAGCATGTTTTTATCCTCAGTCACACTTTCCACCAAATTCTGTAGCTTCTTGTCCGAGGCCCGCTTCTCTCTCTCTCGTACAGTGGCCGCATCGCGAATGTTTTTGATTTGCTCTTCGAGGTCTCCGAGGGTAGATTGGCAACGGCCAGCCCAGTTTTGCAGAGCGCCAATCATATCTGGGATTGTGCCGGGAGCGAGGTCTCGGAGAGGAGCAACGCTTGTCACTGAGACGGCCTGGCGAGCAGGGTCGAGGGTGGCGTGCAAGAGACCGGCGTAAATGGCTGTGATGACGAGGTCCTCTACCTCTCGAGGCGAAGAGAGGCCTAGGGCCTTTTGTAGTGCATCGTATGATAGGCTTGATCGATCGCTAGCCAGGGATAACAGGGAGAGCTGCCGCAGCTTGAGGGTCTGGGTGTCGTTCAAGGTGGGTAGGTCGGCGGTGGCATGGTATGTTCCGTAGGAGCCGTAGGAGAAGATTTGGAGTAGAGTGAGGTATGCTGTGAATTCTGGGCTGGCTGCGAGGGCCTGGATCTGCGGCGTCTGGAGGAGCTCGGTGAAGAGGAAGGTGTTTGGAGCTGAGGTTGCGCGAGTGACGAGATCAGCGGCAGCGCGGGGAGAGGTGGCTGATTTTGAGAGGGCCAGGAAGGGCTGTGGAAATTGCTTGTGTGAGTAAGCATGTCAAAGGAAGAAGGAATTAAAGGGCAGACCGTACCTCTAAAGCATTTAACGCCTTTGTTTGCTCCATGATGATGCCGTTTTTGTGACTGTGACTTGATTTCTCGATGCGTGATGGCGAGCTAATGGATCACGCTGGAGAGGCTGCCGCGCTCAGTGCGGCGGGGAGTGGGGTAAGATTGATCTCGATCTGATAGGCGAGGCTGATTGATAATTTGGTACTTGAAAACACCAAAACGAATAGAGAGCGGTAGTCTGTATGGTGTCGGGGGTATACAGTGGGTTTGCTGTTTATCTGCGGTCTGGATCTGCTCTTGCGCGGGTTAGGTGTATCAGGAAGGTTTGAGGTTTGATGGCAGCGCCTAGCCGCAGTGGAGGGGCGTGAAACAAAAGTCATTTGGGCGAATTTTAGGTTGGAGGTGCACGTTGGGCTAGCGAAACTAGACACTAGCAGCTCTGGCAACTCTATTGTCACTGCTATTCTCATTCAGCTACCAGTATTCTATTGCGATCTGATTGAGGTGCGAAAGCTTCTTTTCGAGCTATTAAAAGCTTAAGGAATCAACAATGCATAGAACAGGGATGTCATTATAGCTTTGGCTGTTGATGCTACTCTATACAAAGCAGAATTGGGGTGCTTGAGCTTAGCTTGGCTGAGCTTGGCTGTGAATTGCTCCGGATATCTTCATCTGTGCTGCTCGCCACATCTACAGACTCACTTCATGTATACGCGCATCTATAATGATTTCGATTGAGTTGACCCGAAGGATGATAAAGCGTAGACTACGACAGGCTCAACGGGCCGAATGACCTGTTCTATCCGCGAAAGCAAAGTTCCGAAGAAACATTCCCACCAAACATCTGCAGTAAGAAGAGGGGAAAAACCCGGGGCATGAGTTAGTCGACGACTAATTAACTTGAGCTTAAACGGAATGGGAAAAGGTTCTGCATGAATTATTGATTCCTTGTGCTAGGTGCTGGCGATGCTACACAAGAGAATTGGTATTGGCGTTTGGTGCATGCTGACTAGACGGAAAACAGAAGTAGCAGGGAGCAGGTGAGGCTTCGGCATGCTGACCCAGCGGAAACTGCGACATTGGCAATTCCAACGGACTTTTGTGCTCTCGGACGACTTTACTCGGATCTACGAAGGGCGGCTGCAAAGGAGCTTCAACTCGTTGTTCACGTAGCACGAGTACGGCAGGCAGGTATGTATTTGTGGAATATTGTAGACTACTGGCCTAATCCGGTATTCGGGCGGTTACTAAGTCAAACACTGATCAAGTGCCCAGTAACGGGCAGCAGCCCAAACGAAATGACGGCGGTCCTTCATCAGCAGTCGACAGGCGGCAGAGCGATTATTCAGCCAAGCACTGGCACCGCAGCGTCGATGAAACACCTGTGCCGCTGGGGGCTTCACGATAGGCGGCTGCTAGCCTCCCTAAAACACCAGTAGTGCGACAGCTGCAACGCCTCCGTCTTCCTCCTATCTGGGCTTTTTACGTATAACTGGGTGCCGAGTCGACAAAACACACCTACGCGTTTTTGTTCTTGTATTTTATTCCTTTCTCTCATTTCCTTCATTTCTTTCATTTTCCTCATTCACTTCTCCTCCACCTTGTGACCCTGGCTGGTCACATTGTGTTTTTGTTTTTTTTTCCCTTCTTTGTCTTACCTGGCTCGCTGATTCCGGCTTTTACGCTTCCCGAAAGCTAAACCTCGTTCCTATTGAGCCACTTTATTTTCTTATTTTCCCACCTTTCCGGATACCACCACAGCAGCGCTATTCTTGGGCGACCAACCGCGAGCCGCCACACACCCATTTGCGACCGGGCGCTCGTATTGGCCGCACGCTTTGGCTCTCTGTGGCGCTATTCACGTCGTCCTGGCTCCTTCTCTTCTTGGACTCTGCGTGGGAGGATTGATAATAGTACACGGTAAACCTCATGCCACCCCTGCATCTTCCTGCATCTCACCTCTCTCGTGGCCCGGTATAAATAAGAATCATTTTCCTGTTCTTACGGGGGGCCTTGACTGGGTTCCCCTCTGACGATAAGCGCCGCGGCTTGCTCGGCGAGACACTTTTTTTGCTGACAAAATCCGATCCGGCTAGATACTATTAAATCCTCATTCCCAGCCGTTTGCGTTTTTCTTCCGGAGCTGGTCTCTGAATAAATCCGACACTTGGCTCGCTCATAGGCCCGGTCACCGAACGACCCAGCTTCTTGTTTGTCTCTGTTTACTCGTGCGATGCTTGCGGCTTCAAGGTGAACTACGTTAATAGAAAGGCTTCCCGCCGTCCCCTACGCGGGCCTTTGCGTTTCCGCTTGTGAGACAAAAGTAAACACAAAGGAAAAAACACCAAAAAAAAAAAAGTAGTAGAGCTTGAAGAGCAGAACCATGGCTCCGGCATACATCAAGGTCCCCGGGCGGGATATCGATGAAGATGCAGGCCTTGCGCCCAAGAGCGCGCACATGGCAACAACCACTCTGCGCGTTGGCGGCATGACGTATGTTGGGCCAGCTTCCATCCGAAGTCGAATGGGCTTCAAATAACGTTCGTCACTGACTTGGGTTTTCCGTTTCTACAGATGCGGAGCATGTACATCGGCAGTCGAAGGCGGTTTCAAGAATGTCCAAGGTGTCGGCAACGTCTCTGTCAGCCTCGTCATGGAGCGCGCAGTTGTTACGCACGATGCGCAAATTGTCAGCGCCGAAAAAGTCCGAACCATTATCGAGGATACCGGGTTCGACGCCGAGGTTGTTTCGACGGACCTCTTGACCCCAGTTGTTACCCGATTCACAGACAAGGCGATCGAGAGCGAAGACGACGGAGTAGTAACGACAACGGTCGCCATCGAGGGCATGACATGTGGTGCCTGTACCTCTGCCGTAGAGGGCGGTTTCAAGGATGTTCCTGGCGTCAAGAGCTTCAGCATATCGCTCCTCTCAGAAAGAGCCGTTATCGAGCACGATTCGAAGCTTCTGTCCGCCGAGAAAATTGCGGAAATGATTGAAGACAGAGGCTTTGGCGCCGAAATTGTTGAGAGCAAAGCCAACGCAAAGGCCGAAGGTCCGGCGAGCACCGTTGCCACTACAACTGTGGCCGTCGAGGGAATGACATGCGGTGCCTGTACTTCTGCTGTTGAGGGAGGCTTCAAGGGAGTTGAGGGCGTCTTGAAGTTCAACATCAGTCTTCTGGCCGAGCGCGCAGTCATTACTCACGACACTGCGAAGCTCTCAGCTGACAAGATTGCAGAAATCATTGAAGACTGCGGATTTGATGCTACAGTGTTGTCTACTACTTTTGACGCCAACGACCAAAATGGCACATCAACTACCTCCCAGTTCAAGGTCTATGGTAGCCCAGATGCTGCCGCGGCAAAGGCCCTTGAGGAAAAGCTGCTGGCTCTTCCCGGTGTTCAATCTGCTTCACTTAGTCTCTCTACAGATCGCCTGTCTGTGACACATACGCCTACCGTCACTGGCCTTCGCGCAATCGTCGAGGAGGTGGAAGCAGCGGGCCTCAATGCCCTAGTGGCGGAAAGCCAAGATAACAACGCACAGCTCGAGTCACTGGCCAAAACAAAAGAGATTACAGAGTGGAAAAACACCTTCAAGCTCTGTGTCGCAGTGGCTGTCCCGGTCATGTTCATCAGCATGATCCTGCCAATGGCCTTACCGAGCTTGGATTTCGGTGTCATCGAGATCATCTCTGGTCTCTACCTCGGCGATCTCATCTGCATGATCGCCATCACACCAATTCAGTTTGGTGTCGGAAAACGATTTTACATTGCAGCCTACAAGTCACTCAAGCACCGCGCACCCACGATGGACGTCCTTGTCGCTCTTGGTAGTTCATGCGCCTACTTCTTTAGCGTTATCGCCATGATCATTTCTATTATCCTACCACCACACACTCGCCCGGGTGTGTTCTTCGAGACTAGCGGCATGCTTTTCACGTTCATTTCCCTTGGCCGCTTCCTCGAGAACCGCGCCAAAGGCCAGACTTCAAAGGCGCTGTCCCGGCTCATGTCTCTCGCTCCATCAATGGCAACCATTTATGCTGATCCTATTGCCGTAGAGAAGGCATCGGAATCTTGGGCTAAATCTGCAAAAGATTCTACCGACAACATGGCCCAGCGCTCAGAGGAGGCAAATGCTTCGGTGTATGAGGAAAGGAACATCCCGACCGATCTGCTCCAGGCTGGAGACATTGTCGTTATTCGACCTGGTGATAAAATCCCGGCCGACGGTGTCATTGTCAGGGGCGAAACCTATGTCGATGAGAGTATGGTGACCGGAGAGGCTATGCCTGTGCAGAAGCGGCTTGGTTCCAACCTGATCGGAGGAACCGTCAACGGCAATGGCAGAGTGGATTTCCGTGTGACCCGAGCTGGTCGCGATACTCAACTTAGCCAAATTGTGAAGCTTGTTCAAGACGCCCAGACCACGAGAGCCCCTATCCAGAAGCTGGCCGACACTTTGGCGGGCTACTTTGTTCCTTTGATTTTGGCTCTCAGTCTACTCACTCTCCTCGTGTGGTTGGTTCTCAGCCATGTTCTTCCTCACCCGCCCATGATCTTCATGAAGGACAACAGCGGCGGCAAGGTCATGGTTTGTATCAAGATCTGCATCTCTGTTATTGTCATTGCATGCCCTTGTGCTCTTGGTTTAGCGACACCAACTGCTGTCATGGTTGGAACCGGTGTCGGAGCTGAAAATGGTATCCTCATCAAAGGCGGAGCTGCACTGGAGACAACCACCAAGATTACCCAAATCGTGTTCGACAAGACTGGCACAATCACACGCGGCAAGATGAGCGTTGCCAAGTTGGAGTTGGTTTCTGGCTGGAAGGGCGATTCGCTACGAAAGAGACTCTGGTGGTCAGTTGTTGGTCTTGCTGAGATGGGCAGCGAACACCCGATCGGCAGAGCCATCTTGGCTGCTGCTAAAGAAGGGCTCGGAATCCTTGACGCTGAGAGTGCTGTTCCCGGTAGCGTTGTTGACTTCAAGCTTACTGTCGGTGGAGGAATCAATGCCCTCGTTGAGCCTGCGCTATCTGGCGAGAGAACTCGCTACAGGGTTCTGGCCGGAAATGTCAAGTTCCTGGAAAGCAATGGTGTCCAAGTTCCTCAAAGTGCCATTGATGCCGCGGATCAAACCAACTCGTCAACAAAGGGCAAGGGCAAGGGCTCGCCCTCAGAAAATGTAAGCGCAGGAACGACAAATATCTTTATTGCCATCGATGGAAATTATACTGGTCACCTCTGCCTTTCGGACATCATCAAGGATGGCGCGCTCTGGGCAATCTCTGTGCTGCACCGCATGGGCGTCAAGACAGCCATGGTTACCGGAGATCAGCGCCCTACCGCCTTGGCCGTTGCGGCCGTTGTCGGCATCTCTCCTGAAAACGTATACGCCGGTGTCAGCCCCGACATGAAGCAAACCATCATCAAGCAAATCCAGGAGCAGGGTGAAGTTGTTGCCATGGTGGGAGACGGCATCAACGACTCTCCCGCCCTGGCCACAGCCGACGTAGGTATCGCCATGGCTAGCGGAACAGACGTCGCCATGGAGGCCGCTGATATTGTCCTGATGCGCCCCGACGACCTGCTCTGCGTCCCGTCCGCCATGCACCTCACCCGACACATCTTCCGCCGCATCAAGATGAACCTGGCATGGGCCTGCCTGTACAACATCATCGGCATCCCCCTCGCCATGGGTTTTTTCCTGCCCTTTGGCGTCCACCTGCACCCCATGGTGGCAGCAGGCGCCATGGCCTGCAGCAGCGTCAGCGTTGTGCTGAGCAGCCTGATGCTCAAGTACTGGAAGCGACCCCAGTGGTTCGAGGAGAACTCGCTCGACGCCTCTGGCAACAGCACCCTGCAGTGGAAGAGCGGCTCCGGCATCGTTGGCTGGGCAAAGGAGATGTTTGGCCGGGCTCGTGGCACGAAGCGCGGCGAGGGATATGTTGCCCTGGAGGATCTAGAAGCTTAGATGTACATACTCGTTGTCTAGGTATAATGGAGTTGCTAGTTAGGGACACATAGGTGTATACGATGAAAGATGTGAGCTGAAGTTGGATTTGTAAACGAAATGGTAGCATAGCGTGCGTGTTGGACGAATAATGGCGTTTTAATCTGGGGATATAATACTACCTATGAACAAGAGAGATGTCTTTCAGAGTCAAACTATGTCCAGTGCATTGTGTGTTTTGAAGAGTAGTAGATCTCACTGTAGCCACCAAATGATTGTTGTAATTTATTATCATGAAAATGAAAATGAATGACACTTCACTACCCAGAATTCAAAATATGATCGGATCATTCATTGTTTTTAAAAGACAAGGCGATCTTCTCTCAGACCTCTCCTGTCTATCTCTTTAGCTCTAATGCCCTAGTCCAACAGGATCTATGTACACGTCTCTAATCCAGCCCGCGGGCAGCTTTACCCCAGAATGCATGTAAAAGTATGTAATCTTTGTACAAGAAGTTGAAGAAAACAAAAAAGCACCCCAATGCTTCCCCCCAAAAAAAAACCATGATGCAGGAAAAATGAATAACCCCTTAGCCAGAAAAAAACGCCAATAAAAATCATGCCCTATATCCATTCTCGAAACTCCAAATCTGAGTCTTTCAAACCAGTCCACCCGCTCCCAGAGTCGGCTCTTCCCCGTCAAAAAGCACATCGTTGTGAGGCTCGCAGAGATCCCTCCACGGAGCAAACTCACCATTCAGATCCGTCCAGGCCCCGCCGAATTCGTCATCAGGGGTATCGCCAGCTGGATAATAGTTCTTTGGAACCCACTTTCGGCCATCAATGAGTTTGTGCGTCAGAGGCTCGCCTGCCTGCGAGGCCTTGACGGCGGCTTTGAGTAAAGACTTGACATAGGGGTAGAACCACAGTGTAGGATACTCAAACTCGACAGACTCCTTGGGCCCGGTGCAGTGCCACACGCCGTAAATATGATGAGTGATGAAGTTGACGCCCAGTTCGACGACGCTGAGCCAATCTGCTGATGTAGATCCTGGGTGAGCTTCTGGGATAGCATCATAGAGCTTGCTCAGCGAAGCCACGATGCTTTTGGGCATCTTGATGGCGGGAGGCTCAAATAAAGGCCCTTGTTCGCGGACATCAACGTCAAGTTTAGTTGTCAAGCCAGATTCATTGAATTGCATATATCCAAAATAAGGCTGGTATCCCGCCCTGGTTTGAAACAGGGCAGACTCGTACTCAATGGCGACATGGTACTCGGTCGTCTGGAAAGGATTGCTCTTAGCCGGGATAATCTTGTCAGGCGGGAATTCTGGGAGCTCGCTGCCCATCATCCTCGACCGCCAATATTCCTGTCGACCCCAAACATTGGCCATGTAGTACTGGTCCGATTCTCTGAACTCGTACAAAGGATCGTGCGTGGCCCTGATCTCGTCCATTGTAGCAGCAATATATTTCCTTAGATCTCCAATGGGCCCCATGATTGTCCCTGAATTCAGCCACCGCGGGTCAGCGTGGAACATGGCATCATCTCCTCTATCTGGGCCCCAAGCAGCTGGTGGGATGGGTGACTCGGGAGCAGTCCAGCATCGAGGCGCTACAGGATCAATGGGCCAGCAGATTTTGTCAGGTCCCAGGAAGATGGTCTGGCGAAGACCACGTCGGTGCAGCTCGCCAACGCTGATATCAAAACGCTGCGCTAGATGAGCATCTGCGCGCTCGGCAACTTGAAAGTATCTCTCGACCATGATCTCGGGAGGCAGTTGGATGAGAATATCATAGCCATCCACGATGATTGCCAGGTCGTCGTCCTCATCGGGAGGAAGCGAGTTGAAGTATCGTTCCATAGCTCGCAGCTTGGCAAGGTGAGTCTTTGCGGCATCGAACTCGTCCTCTCCATGCCATCCTAGCAGTGTAGGAACAGGATAGCGGTTGACGGCCGAGGAAGCTAGATTGTAGCAAAAGTATAAGTTTGGCTGGCTGGCTGGAATGAGATAGTGCAGCCTCGACGTCTTTGGCTCTGGGGCAGAATCTGAACCAAGATTCGGACTGTTTTTTGAGGCGTTTGAAGACGGCGATATTGGAGAAGACGGTAGTGTTGTGTTTAGGAGTTTAGCACCATGTGGCAACATAGCAATGAGCCCTTCCTAATAATGCTTTTATATCAGCCGCTTATGCGACATGCATATGCGAGGAGCACGAGATTGGGGGATGCGGTCACGTACACGATCAGGATATGAATTGTAGTAAAAGACTATGGCAAAGAACATGGCAATTAATGCGGCGACGAAGACGTTTCGCTGCCTACCTGATGAGGCAACCATGCTTGATAGTGGGAGCGTCGACGACCCTGGGCCGAACGACAAGATGAAGTAAGGGAATAATGTGGACTTAGGAGAAAAGGAGGTGGAAAGCAAGAGTAAAGGAGAAAGAGAAAAAGAAAAAGAATGGAATTTGAGAGATAGAAAGTCAAAAGAGTGAACGTGGTGCAGAGCACACAAGTCTGATTACAGAAACAGATGGAAATGAGCGGCAGGATCGAAGTACAAGGCGACTTTGTGTGATCCGCACAAGATAAGAACAAATGGGAAGGTCGCAGGCATCTGGGCCTTTTCACACAAGAAACGAAGAAGAAAAAAGAAGGACGAAAGAAAAGATCCATCGTGTCAGCCATAAGGCCCTTAACATTCGGCGGCTGCGGAAGATGATCATCGCTTCTGTCGATCAGTCTATTGTTTTTGCTGTAAGTGGGAGCTGGTATTGGTGGGTTTGGGAACCAGCCGGTGAGAGATTCAAGACGGCACTTGTACATTCTGGGCAGAACCCTGAGTAACTGTATGGGTAGAGAGAAAAGAATAAGATGAAAGTTTGGGCCCCTGGGTAGAACGTGATAAGGGACGGGCTAATGATCTTGGCTCAGCGCCGTTTTGATGGATCTCGGGAGTAGATCTTCAGGTGTATTTTCCTTTTGGGGATGCTGGATTATGCCTGCATCCTCTTTCCATGTTTTTCATTTGTCACTGCCCCTGGTGGTTTGGAAAGGCTCTCTGGTATTGCGAGAAGGTCTATTTGATTGGATTGGGTTCCTGTTTGGGATATGTTGATGCTTCAGCGTTGGTGTTGGAAGTAAAATTACATGTACTTGAGATGCATCTGAACAAGGAGCAACAGGCGGTGTATAGTTCTGATACAAAGAGTTTCTGGCACTGCTGAGATGTGACAATGGATATACCTGCAAGGTAAGCGAGAGAGGTTATGCTTATTTAAAAGCACTGGTGCGTTGTAGTAGGTATGCTCATTATACCGGGTTTCCATTTCTCCCCTTATTATATCTCGAAGATGGAGGTAGGATTCAGCTGCATCTTCTATTCCCTGCAACTGAGCTCTGCCGATCACTCGCTATCAGTAATCGTGTCTACTCGAGACACCCGCTGGCCATCAAACATGCCAGTATGGGGTACAGGTGCTACTCTTCTAGTGCAACGACAATCAGCTGTCAAACGCAAGTATCATCAACTGGACTTTGGCATGCCAAAAGAGGCAAGCAAGCAGTCGACATGATACGTAACCAAGAGGAAACAAGCCCAGGTACGTCAATAGCAGCGTCAAATACCCGAAATGATTGATTCTGAGCCATGCAAGGGTCCTCATATCAGAAACAGCCCAATAAGCACGCAATTCTGACCTCTAACATGCGTACCTCCCTCTCCCGTGCTAGGAAATGCCAATCGCTGCAAAAGGGCTCGGGAGATGGACCAATTTGGCAGATGGCCATTGTGCAGATCCGACGATCGCTTCTGCGAGACGGGGCCATGCGACTTCAATTGGGTGCCTGTGCCCTATCCTTGTTGCTCCCTGGCTGCACAGTACGGTCGAGCATTTGCATTTTACACTTATAGTACGGGGTACAGTCCTAAATTTTCTTGTTTCCTTCCGGGGAACCAGATAGTATTTCGCAGGCTCCTCTCCGCTGTCCGGGCGTCAAGCGTCAACTATCAAATGTCTCGGCTAGCACTTGGTTGGCTGTGAGTGCGGCCCGCGGCATCAGCTGTTTCAGAGGCCATTGCGCCGAAGTGAAAGCAGCATATACTTGATTTGCTGATTCATATTCCGTACCTAGGTGCATCTGTAGTAAGGGATGCGGTGATGCAATATAACAATTGCCGCGCACCCGGCCACAGTCTTGGGTGTACAACGAAAACGCAGTCGACGCTCTCGGCGGCTTTTGTACACCTACTTGTTATTATGGAGACCAAAGGCTTGGCGAAAACAACGCTGTTTCCGCTCTGCGCCAGGAGGGAACAGGCCGCATGATATATCTGCTTGTTTACGGCATAATGCGTCTTGTTTCTATTCCTGCGCATCCACGTCACTCGCTTTATACGAAGCCGCAGCGCGAGGCTCGTCGCATTATGACATACATGTGCGCAAAACGGTTCGTATCAGTTTAGGCTTCCCCAGCTCTGTCCCATTCTTCTCGAAACATCATACTCGTAGCAGTAAAGTCCCGAACGCAGCCGGCTCCAGGGACAATCAGCCAATTCAATTCCGTCCCCATCGATCCAACTGAGTCCATCTTCGCCAAGACAAACACAAACGCGACTTGGCGACAATATCGAGGGCAGCTCTCGCTCGCTATTTAGCCACTGCATTTTCCCTTTGGCCGTTCAGAGCCGATGCCAAGCCGCCGGCGCTGACACTGGATGCTGTTCCAAGGCAGGGCCCCCTGGTCTGCAGCGCTGGGCAGCGCTGGGCAACGCTGGGCCAGTCTGGTTGGCACGGATATAGCTGAATGTCCACCGCCAGAGTGAGGGCAGACGCTGAGCCCAGCACCATGCCGTCACCCAGCCTGACGCTGCTGTGCTGTGTTTCGTGCCCCAACAACCCCCCGTGCTCCAGCTTGTAGGTTTCAATGTTTGGAAACACATTGTTCGCCTCAGCACAATACAGCGACTGTCTCTAGCGTCGACCAGTGACCTCCAGCAGGGCCCTGACGCACTATACATTTGATTAATACATGCGCATGTAGTTTATCCGACATTGATCAATCCAATCCAATCCCAACCCGCAGGCCGCAATTCCCGTCCAGCGCGTGCCGAATCGCGGCTTCCAGTGCTCCGCTGCCAAGAATCGCACAGTGCCACTGCGTCCGCCGCACATGCAGACGCAAGCAGTCACAGCGTCCTTGGCTGCTCCGTCAGGCGTCTCTAGCGCATCGCAGGCCCGCTAGCTGACTCCAGCCGGCCCAGTGCTAAATTCGTGCCCCAGCCAATCCCTTCTCCTGATCGAGCTGCGGCGCCCATTTCAACCTCCAATCTCAGCTCCACGCCACATTTTCCTCCTGTTCGACGCTCTTCCCCTCCTCCACCTTCATCCGCTGCCTTTTTCTTCTTTGTCGTTTGCAGATCTGACAAGGCAACGTGCGGTATTCTATTTACGACTGCGTCTGCGCCGTGCTTTGTTGCAGCTCCAAGTTGTCGCTCGCTCCTCCACCCCCGCCTAATCCATTGCCTCGTGCTGTCTTAGAGACTCGGAGTCCTCCGGCTTTAATAGCGGTTTGCCTCGTTTTTTGCTGCTTCTTTTACTTCGCCGTTGTCAACGAACCGGACGATATACGACTTCTTCACGCGCGACGTCTTCGTATCTATTTCTGGCTGCATCTTTGCCAGGTCCGGTCGATAGTCTTGTTGCCGAACTTGCTCCATCTCGGCTTTTGCAAGTGATGCTTGCTTAGAGGAGCTTTAGTCTCTTATACACCAATATCAGATCTCGCCTCGTTTTCAAAACTTATACGCCCGAATACGTCGACATACGGCTCGCCCATCATGTCCAGGCGCTCACAGGACGTTGCACTCCTGACTCCCGAGGAGCAGGACTTCAAGGACGTTGAAGCTGGAAAAAGCGAAAGCGATCCCCAGAACCAAAACCTCGATCATGAATACTCAATACCCAGCACCGTCAAGTTCACTTGGCTGGGGACCTACTTTTTCCTCTCTCTAGTCCTCACTCTCTACAACAAGCTGGTCCTTGGCATGGTACGTTCTTTGACCTTCATATGCCACTTCCATGGCAGTGACGCGGCTCAGCGCAAGCCCTTAGATGGTATCATGCGTTCTCCAATGGGTTGCTAATCCGTCTTGACGAATCTAGTTTCACTTCCCCTGGCTTCTGACGTTCCTCCACACTTCCTTCGCCAGTGTGGGAACATATGCCATGCTGCAAATGGGCTACTTCAAGCTTTCACGCCTCGGTCGTCGCGAAAACCTGTCCCTCGTCGCCTTCAGCGCTCTATTTACCGCCAACATTGCCGTCTCCAACCTGTCCCTGGCCATGGTTTCTGTTCCTTTCTACCAGACGATGCGCATGCTGACCCCCATCTTTGCTATTGTCATCTTCCGCGTGTGGTATGGTCGAACATATAGCACAATGACGTATCTCTCTCTCGTTCCTTTGATCATCGGTGCTACCATGACCACTGCCGGCGAGATGAGCTTCTCAGACGCCGGATTCCTCCTCACCATTTTGGGTGTGGTTCTTGCTGCCCTCAAGGTAATTCGACAGCATACCAACATTCCCTCAAACCTCGTCAAGGCTAATCATCATGATATAGACCGTCGTTACCAACCGATTCATGACTGGATCATTGGCCCTCCCTCCCGTCGAGTTTCTCATGCGCATGTCACCCCTCGCCGCTCTCCAGGCTCTGGCCTGTGCCACTGCTTCTGGAGAGGTTGCCGGCTTCCTCGCACTCGTCAGAAGCGGCGAAATTCATCTTGCCCCCGCGTCTGCTTCTCTTGCTGGCAACGGTTTCCTGGCGCTGCTTCTCAACATCTCCTCTTTCAATACCAACAAGCTGGCCGGCGCCCTGACCATGACCGTCTGCGGCAACCTCAAGCAATGCTTGACTGTCATGCTTGGTATTTTCCTTTTCAACGTCAGTGTAGATTTCCTCAATGGTGCCGGCATGGCCGTCACAATGATGGGAGCTGCCATCTACAGCAAAGCCGAGCTAGACAACAAAAACAAAAAGAAGCAGCAGCAAGAGGCTTCTTTCAAACCTACCGAGCAGAGGTAGCGACTACTGGCTACATAACAAACCTCAGCATTTTTGACATATCCCTTTTTTTTCCTTAAACCCTTTTGATGATATACTATAAAGATGGATGCTTGAAGAAAAGAGCCGGCTGGCGTACTAGGGACAGAAGTTCGATCTGATTCATGCTTGACCACAAGCCAGAGATGCTTCTAATGGCTGCATAAGCCACTTGTTTTAATATACACATTTGTCTGTCTGCTGTCGGTTATGGGCAGCTTCAGAAAGAGATTTTTGGTGGGCTACGGAAGTTGGCACGATCAGATGGGATACGGCGTTAGGGAGATGATGATAATACTCTAGCAACACAACAATGGGTCGTGTATCCGCGGGTATTTTTATGTGTGTGAAAAAAAGTTGCCTCTAGGATAGCTTGGGGCATGGCAAATTTCTTTTTTTTTTATTTTCTATGTTTAATTTTTCTCCTCTGGCTCCTTTTTCGTTATAAACCACTATAGCATTACCCATACTTTTATTACGCAGTATATGAAGAATAATCTCAATACCAGCAATATGATATAGTAGTATCCCACTTCCCGTCTCAGCCGCAGCACAGCCCCCCGTTCGTCAATGGAATTGCCATCTTTTTGGCGCCTGTTCTATATATTTCCTTATTACCAACCCCTGAAGGCTGAAGATGAGCCCGGCAATCCGGCGCGCCGGGAAGAGCCACTTTTCGGCGCTTGCTATGCAACAGATAATTTGAACCTGCATAAGTGCCAAGGCGTGGCTGCTGGTAGCCGAGACTATCGAATGGCGCTTGCGTAAGATTGGTGCCGATGGTAGTCGGGCGGACGGCGACTATTGAGTGCGATGGTGGGTTTTTTTTTTTTCTTGTGTCGTTCGATTTTTTCTCTATTCTTCTTCTTTTTTTTTTTCCCCTGGCTAATGACGAAGGGCTAGTGGTTAATAGTATGGTGCTAGTATGGAGCTGAGATGGAGAAGGTCAATTTTTTTGATACTGTAGCCGGATTTTAGCACATGTGCCGATTTGAAACTTCTAGCCCGAGGCGGAATTTCAAGATTCGTCAGCGTCAGAGATGGCGGGGTTTTTTATAATCAATATATTTTTGTATTAAGATGCTATATTTCCAACGCTTTAAAACAGCACCAGCCCAACGCCGTGAATTTTCCATCAGTCGCTATTAACAAGTCTCAGATGTCCGAGGAAAAGCTATTACAGTACCGAAACCGAAACCCTTCCAGTAAGAAAAGAAAATGAAAGAAAAGAAAGACATTGGCAATTAAAAAGAAAGACACGCAATCTCCTAACGCTCCAAGTCAAAAGTGTTAAGCAGCCCCTATTCCCCGCATAGCTCTTAAAACATGCATGAGAAATAGTATCAATCCACGTCTTCCATCTGGCCGCTGTATCGTGAACCTGAATCCGTATTTTGTCGCAGGTGCCAGATGCCGCGTCTAACGTCGTCCAGCGTAGCATCGCCCTCCAAGCCTAGCGCGCGGGCCAGGATCTCGAGGTCGCTTGAGGCTAGGGCCGCGTGTCTCTTCTCCCCAGCTCGATCTACCGGCACTGACATGCCGGCCGGTGGCGGTGCAACAAGCAGCGGCGTCGTGAGCACAGCCTCCCCCGGCTTGCCGTTTGTGCTCCAGGTCACATCGGCTCCAGCGCAGTTGGTGCCATTGTTATTGCTGTTGTCTTCGTTGCGTTTGCCGCGCTCGAGAATCACAAAACGAAGGCCAACTTCGGTGACTGTGACGAGGATGCTGAGGACGATGAGTGCAATGATGATCCAAGTGATGTAGCTCATCTTGGCATCAGCATCCGAGTCGGAGAGAATCTCTGCCAGGTCCAAGAATACTCGGCAGCGCTCGTTGAGTACCTTGATGCGAAGGTCAATCTCCAAGTACTCGCGGATGGCTTCGTACAAAGGATGCAGCGTGGGCTCCGAATCCCAGAAGAAATTAGGCACGTCGAGAATATTTGATGCTATTGCGCACCGTTAGCTCAATGGAAACATCGCTGCGCATGCAGAGAAAAGATGGGATGGAAGGTAAGCTTACAAAGGTTGATATCTACACGGCTTTTGAAGAGCCGACCGATGATTTTGACAATCTCGGTCCTCGTCATACCCAATTCCCCTGTCAGAGCCAGAGTCTTGGGCACATGCTGTGCATCAAGCATCGTTTCAATCATTCTCTCTTCAAAAAAGCAGAGTTTGGTGCTCTGGGCAATTGCATGGCTGATAGTCAACTTGATCATGTGGTCTGATCGGGGTAGCAATGTGATCATGTCGTTGAATATCCGCGGCCGCTGCACGTCGGGGCTGTATTCGAAATGGAATTCTTCAGTCTCGTAGTCGCCTTGGTCCAGAGGTCTTGAGAGCAGATTGACACCGTCTTCAGCATCCGCAAAGGTCAGATCTGCGAGGATATCCTTTTCTTGGTGCTCTGTAAAATTCCAAAACACAACGACTCCGTAGGAGTACACGAACATCTCTGCAAAGTTCTTTGCCTCCGGTGCAAGTCGACTCATATGGGAGGAGAGACTATCGTCTCCAGGGGGATATGAGCTCTGCGGTGACAAAAGGCCATCATCGGGAGATAAAGGGCGGTCCGAAAAGGCAGACGGTCTTCCCTGGCCATTGCCAGAACCTTCGGTGGCGGATGTATAGGCGTCGTGATCAAAGTAGCCTTCGTGGTGATCCCGTTGCTCGCTACGTTCAATTTCCAGATCAAGGACTGTTTTCCCTGTCCCAGGCGTCTTTAGTATTGGCCGGCTCCGCACTCTGTAGCCTTCGACTCCGTTCATCAGCGGAAGAGCATAGATGGCGTAAAGGCAGTCGTCGTAGATTTTGGTCTTAGCCTCGTGTTTCTTCTTCAAAAACTCTGCCGTCGACTTTGTTTTAAACGCTTGCGCAGTGCAATATGCTGTCAACCGGCTGACCTTGTCTGTCCTTTGCAACTTGGGTAGCCGTTCTGCATAACTCTTCCCGCGAATGCCACCCCTTTTGCGAAGCACATCCAGTTCCTCATCTCTCAGCGGCCGTCCAGTCTCGTCCCGTAATCTCAGGTTGGCCGCCACCTCTCCTTCCAATTCCTCGTCCTCTTCATTCCCTTCGTCGGTGACAGGTAGCAGGACCAGCTTTTCACTAATCTTGGTCGTTCGCGAGGGAATTGGTTTGCCAGTGCGGGACGGGACGCTGGGCAGGCCACCGGTTGATATACGTCGAACATTGGGAGCGATGCCGCCGGATGTATGTGGCCTCTGTGCCGGCATGGGCGGTCCTCGAGGCTGGCCCGATGGGATTTGGGTGTCGTGCTGCAGGATGTTGTCGACGGTCATGAACCGCATCGGCGTCCGTCCAGGGGTACCAGACGACGTGCCAGGGCGTCTCGGTGACCGTCGCTGGTCCGCCCTCTCTCTTGCATCAGTGACCTGGTTTATCCAGTCAGTTCATTCGCAAATCGCCCATCAATTGAGCCCTTGGCTTCGGGGCTGGGAGTCGTACCAGAACAGATGGTCTCTGCTGCTTCGCCGACATGATGGGCTCAGGCGTGGCGCAGACAGGCACAAGTTGACGATGTTGGCTACTTGAAGAAGCGGCGCAAAGACTTCAGGACTGCTCCCGTACGTGAAAGGCGACGTGGAGGCTCCGATTCGAACGACAGTGCAGAGAAATAAAGGGCCAGCAACCGCGTCAAAAGTTTAAGAAGAATGAAGAGGTTGTCGCCAGCTCTAGCTGTTAGCGTCAATATAGTGACCTCATACAGCCCCACTGCAACTTTTGTGCGCTGTCTTTTCAGCTACCCTGTAATAGCATGAAGAATACACAGTTTGCACTGATTTTGTGCGTTGGAGCACTGATATTGGATTAAGAGAGTTGAAGATACTTATAAAATAAATAAAGAGTGCTCTTTCCTCTAATAGAAACTAAATTCCTTTTAATGGCTCTCTCTTCTCAAATTTTTAACCATTCTTTTGTACAGTTCTCCTAGCTCTCGTGAGCACTGATTCGCAGAAAAGCTGCCTCTGTAAAAAACCGGAGTCTGCTTAGCGCGCCTGTCGATACTCCATAGGCAGATTCCAGGCACTGGCCGAGCTGCACCTTGTCGGCATTATATTGGCCAATGGCACATGAAACACACCGTATCTTTTCACCAAACCACATGTTGCTAATTTTGGAGCTACGTTTACATGTTCTAGTTTATAATCGCACGGTGGGCGACAAACAGCGTCCTACTGAGCTTTTCCCCGTAGCGCCGTTGATGCCGCTACCAGTCGACTCAATGACGTCGTTCTGGATTCATGTGCGCTCCACCCGCCGCCAAAATATGCGAATGGAGTCAAAATGTACTGCCCTGGATAATTAATTCGGCGTTGAAATATGCAGTATCAGAACTGCGCGTATTTTTTTCTTGAGGTCCATGGAAATCCTTCGTGTTCGTCGCGATTCCGGCTTACCATTAATACCCTGTTCAAAATTCAGGAGCACTAATGAAATCTTCTCCTGCACCCCTTTAATGCCACTATCAACACAAACGAAGCGCTTCGGCGTCTCTCGTGGCATATCGTCGCGTACGGGTCCTGCTCCATAGTTTTAGATAGATTTGCATCGCGAATTTCGTGCAGAAGCATGCAAGTAAATGTGACAGATGGCGACTCTCAGAACAGCGCTGGATCGTCAAATAAGTGGAGAATTCGGCTTGCAGCAGCCAATAGCATGCCCTAAATCGCATCGTTGCTAGGCGGTTGTCCCGGCTGTTTGTTTACATCTCTTCTGCCCAACGGCAATGCAGCTCTAATGCACACAGACCCCGCGCTGCGGTAATCCCCTGCGCTCCCGGCTCTAGCAGGTGACTAAATCTTGCCAAGCAGAAAAATAAGGAAAAGAAAACATCCAGCTGTGACGGCATTCGCAGCCCTTGACAACCTGCTGAGCGGCTTTTGGGCGCTCCTTTTGTTGACGGCACAGCCCGCACCTGCTTGTTGTTTGGCATAATTAGGCGCTCTCCCCCACGCGCATGTCTTAGAGATCCTCCTGCTTCCTTGCCACGCGCCGCTGGTCGCTGCTCGCATTCCCTATTTTCCGCACCTCCAGTCGTCCCACTGCCGCCACAGGAAGGATGACTTGATAGAGCTTCAGCAGAATTTCCCCCAATACCCAAAACGGAGCATATACCATATAGACGTTTATATCAGCCATAGCCCGGCCCGGGCGAGACACTAACACTGCAGCATCATGTCATCCTATCGAAATAGCCCTCGGCGGCAATCTCACGCCGTCGATCTGTCCGCGCCCTCATCCAACATCAATCGCAACAACTCGACAACCTCGACAGCCTCCTCTGGCTACTCGTACTCCTCTGAAAGCAGCGCCCACAGCCAGTCGACATCTGCAAGTAGCATTTACGGATCTCATACTGGCCATAAGCGCGGCCAGAGCGATGTCATAGCACGAGCACGATTCTTTGAGGCTGGAGAGGCGAGCGGCTCCAGTTCGGCCAAAGGCCAGGACAACCCGTACGGCTCAATCCGACAATCGCTTCGTCCTCTACCGCAGGCTCCAGCTGCTTCTCCCACCAGAGGCCCAGCGACGCCACCTCATCTTTCCAAGCCGCGCGAGAGAGGCCAGAGCATAGACATTGGCCGGTTATCGCTGTCGCAACAAGATGGCTTCGCTTCACCCGCAGCGACTCCGACTTCCTCACGACCTTTGCCAGCACGACCAAAGTCAATGTACATGCCTCGAGCAGAGCCTGCTATTCCAGAAGACGAGATCGTGTCGCCTCTCTCGCCCCCTGTTCCCACCCACAGCGCTCACATAGCCAGGCCGGATCTTGAGCGACTGGGCCGATCATCAACAAGCCAGCTCCGAACGCTCTCTCAACTTGCAAAGTCCAAAGATGCAGAAGATTTTAGCATCACTTCGCCTGCGCAGGAAGTAGTTGGTCTCCGCGGACGGCGCAGGCTACAGCGCGCCGACAAGGCTGCTGGCCGCTCCAAGACAAACTATGGGTGGGAAGGCCGTAACTGGATGGACAAGCAACGCCAGTTCCTTGCGGCATATGAATACCTCTGCCACATAGGCGAAGCCAAAGAGTGGATCGAGGATGTCATCCAGCAGACTCTTCCGCCCATTATTGAGCTAGAGGAGGCATTGCGAGATGGTGTTACGCTGGCAGAAGTGGTAGAATCCCTAAATCCCGATAGGCGTTTTCGAATATTCAGGAATCCAAAGCTACAATTCCGACATTCCGACAATATTGCCATCTTCTTCCGTTATCTGGACGAGGTGGAGCTACCCGACCTGTTTCGTTTTGAGCTTATAGATCTCTACGAAAAGAAGAACATCCCCAAAGTCATTTACTGTATCCACGCCTTGAGTTGGCTTCTCTTTCGAAAAGGAATTGTTGATTTCCGTATCGGTAACCTTATTGGACAACTGGAGTTTGAACATCATGAACTGGAGGCGATGCAGAAGGGATTGGACATGCTTGGGGTTAACATGCCCAGCTTCGGCAATATGGGGGCTGATTTTGGAGTCCCTGAGCCAGAACCGGAGCCAGAGGAGACGGAAGAGGAGAGGATCGACCGCGAACTGGCAGAAAACGAAGATGTTATAATCGACTTCCAGGCTCAGCTTCGCGGCGCATTGCTCCGGCTGAAACTTGGCGAGATGATGCAAGGCTTTTGGGACCAAGAGGAGTGGCTGATTGACCTACAAGCAAGAATTCGCGGCGGCTTCACCCGTGAAGTCATGAATTACCGACTACAAATGAGGCAATCGGCCATTCTTGTCCAGAGCCTGGTCCGCGGATTTCTTGTTCGAAGAAAGCTTAAGAAGAGCGACCAAGATAGGAAAGCCGCAGAGCCTGCCATTCTGGCTTTTCAAAGCATGCTTAGAGCACAAAAAGTGCGTCACGAGATGCAGGGTCTCAAGTCTACCATGGCCAAGTGCGATGCTCCCATTAGGGCCATTCAAGCCATGGCCAAGGGTTTTATGCTACGTAAATCTCAGAATATGCAGCAGCAAGAGACGGAAAAGGCTACTGTGGAAGTGCAGAATCTCCAGGCGCTCGCTCGAGGCATGCTAAAACGTATTCAGATCAGCAAAGACGTACGCCAGCTAGAGAAACACACTCTAGGGGTCGCTGACCTCCAAGCTGCCGTGAGGGCGACATTGGTACGAGCAAGGATCGAGAGACAGCAGCAGGAACTTGAGTCATTTACCGACGTATTCACATCACTACAATCCGCCGCTCGAGCAGCATTCGTTCGGGCCAAAGTTGAGCAGCAACAGCAAGATCTTCATGCTTTGAGTGATGCATGGACGTCGCTACAAAGTGCGATCCGTGGCCGTGCTGCTCGAGATGAGCAAGAGGTTCTCAAGGCTGAACTCGCAGAGCATGTGCCCATGATTGGCAAGCTCCAAGCGGCCATGCGTGCGGCCGCTGTGAGGCGAGACATTGAGACTCGTCTGGATGGCTTGAAGGAGAATGAGCCTGAGATTATCGAACTCCAAGCGCTTATACGGGCCATGTTCGAGAGGAATAGAGTCCTTGCCATCCAGCAGCACCTCGAACAGGAAGAATCGGCAATTGTAACACTTCAATCGCACATTCGAGGCTGTCTGTACCGGGGGTACCACGCTGATATATTGGATGAACTGGCCTCTCACGATGCAGAAACAGCCGAATTTCAAGCCATCCTCAAGGCCATGATGGAGCGCGCAAGAATAGACGACCTGCTTACTGAGCTTCTCGAAGAAGAGGACTCCATTGTCATATGCCAAGCCGCAGCTAAAGCTTTCCTGATCAGAGTCCGGTTTGAGGAGAAGATGCGGTACTATGAAGAGAATATGAAAAAGGTCATCAAGATTCAGAGCTTTATGCGTGCCAAGGTGCAGGGCGAGGCGTACAAGAGTCTTACCACTGGCAAAAACCCACCAGTCAGCGCCGTCAAGAACTTTGTGCATCTGTTGAACGACAGCGATTTTGACTTCAACGAAGAAGTTGAGTTTGAGCGGATGCGAAAAACTGTAGTCCAGTCTGTGCGACAGAACGAGATGTTGGAACAGTATATTGATCAGCTGGATATCAAGATTGCGCTGCTGGTGAAAAACAAGATTACGCTTGATGAAGTCGTGCGGCACCAGCACACCTTTGGCGGAACCTCCGTGGGCCTGTTGGCCAACTCTACGATTGCGTCGGCGAATCAGTTTGACCTTAAAGCTCTCAACAAAAGCTCCAGGAAGAAGTTGGACTCGTACCAGCAACTGTTCTTCAGCCTTCAGACGCAGCCCCAGTATCTCGCCCGACTGTTCAAACATATCCGTGTGCAGGGAACGGCCGAGAAGGAAACTAGACGCATCGAACTTCTTATGATGAGCCTCTTTGGCTATGCTCAGAAACGACGAGAGGAATACTACCTTTTGAAGCTGATAGCTCGAGCAATAAGAGAAGAGGTTGAGAGTGCATCAAGCGCTGTGGAGTATTCCCGGGGTCATTATTTCTGGACGAAGCTGCTTGCCAACTATACTCGGTCTCCGCGGGATCGCAAGTACCTTCGATCTCTCCTGGGACCCATGATCCGCGACAACATTATCGATGACCCGGCTCTTGATCTGGAAAGCGACCCGATGCAAATATACAGATCGGCAATCAATAACGAGGAGCTTCGAACGGGGCGACCAGACCATCGACCACTGGACGTGCCACGTGAAGTTGCCATCCGCGATCCTGAGACACGCCGCCTCTTCATCGATCACTTGCGAGATTTGCGAGAGATTTGCGATCAGCTGTTCCTGGCCTTGGAAGAACAAGTGCATAAGATGCCTTATGGCCTTCGTTTTGTCTGTAGCGAGATGTTCCAAGCATTGTGCGAGCACTTTACCAACGAGCCTCAAGAAAGCCTGTTACAAATGGTGTCTCACTGGCTATGGAAGTTCTACCTCCAGCCTGCCGTCACTGCGCCTGAAAACTTTGGCGTGATTGACAAGTCGCTCAGCCCTCTTCAGAAGCGGAACTTGGGTGAAGTGGCCAAAGTGGTAGGGCAAATTGCACTTGGCCGGCCGTTTGGTGGCGAGAACATCTACTTGCAGCCCCTAAATGCTTTCATCGGCGAATCTATCGAACGGCTCCATCAGATTGCCAATGAACTTATTGCGGTGCCTGACCCCGAGAGGACATTTGATATCGACGAGTTCAACGACTTGTACGCAAAAAATAAGCCTACCTTGTACGTCAAGATGTCGGATGTCTTTGCCATTCATAATCTTGTAGCTGCAGAGCTCCTTGTCATGTCTCCCACCCGGGACGATGTGCTGCGCGAAATCATGCAAGATCTGGGTAGCGCCAAGAGCAACGAGAACGAAATGAGTGCGGCAGGATCAGCAGATATCCAAATGTTCCTGACCCCCAGAGTCCACGACCTTGAAGACCCCGAGGCAGACATCAAAGCTTTGTTTATGGAAACGAAGCGATGTGTTTTGTACATCATTCGAGTGCAAACCGGCGCCAACCTGTTGGAAATCCTCGTGAAGCCAATTACCCCTGAAGATGAGGACAAGTGGGAGGCACTGCTGCGAGAAGAATTTCCTCAAAACAGCAACTCCCGCGGGGCGTATTCAGACGCTAAGATGGCTGACATCACCACCATGTCCTACTACGATCTAAAGCGAACGGCATTGGAGAACATTATGCATCTGGAGCAGATGGGAAGAATCTCAAAGCAGAACCAGTACCAAGACGTACTCAACGCCATTGCTAGCGATATCCGAACCCAGAGCCGTCGACGAGTTCAGAGACAACGAGAACTGGACGGCGTGCGCTTAACCCTTGGCAACTTGAACGACAAGGCAAAGTATCTGGAACAGCAGCGTAAAAGCTACGACGACTATATTGAGCAAGCTATGAAGACGCTTCAGAACAAGAAAGGGTGCGTATTGTAGACTGCATTGTTGGAAGAACCATAAGCTAACAAACAAACTTGGAACAGGCGAAAGCGTTTCCTTATGCCCTTTACAAAGCAGTACAATCACCAGCGAGAGCTCGAACGCAGTGGCCGGGTGCCCAAATTCGGAAGCTACAAGTATAGTGCACGAGCATTGTCAGAAAAAGGCGTTTTAGTTGCGTGGACTGGAACTGCAGACCGAGAATGGGACAAGATCGACGTGACAATCTCGTGCGACCAGGTTGGCGTGTTTTCGATTGAAGGCACGCGAAGCCATATTCAGATTCCCGGAGCAATTGCGCAAGTGCCGATTGAAGACATGCTTCAAGCACAGTTTGAAGCGCACCAATTCATGACGCTGTTTGAGGGCACTCTCAAACTCAACGTGAACCTACTGCTGCATCTCATCTACAGGAAATTCTACCGGACGCAGTGATGTGGCTCCGCCCAGAAGGATGAGAGCGAGTCGGAGCAAGAGAAGCCGTTGATGTCAGGGATGGCGTGATTTTGCATTAAAGGAATCATACGGAGCGAGGCGAATTGAACATGTACGGTGTTTGACGGAGTTGGGATATTTGCATTTTTTGATAGGTTTGCTGAGGTGATCTCGGTTCCAGGAAACTTGTACTTGACACGCAGCTTATGGGACATTGGCGAATGAGGAGGAGTGGAAGGGAGAGAGAGCAGAAGTCAATCGTGAAGAATGTGACGAGCAGGCGGGCTGGACGGGCGCCAAGGATGTTATAATCACCATGACCATAATCACCGTCATCGTTGTCATCAGTTTACATATAGTAGATTCTATGTTGTAGGATACTTTTTTCTCTGTATTTCTTTCTTCTGATGGCACAGCCCTTTGGAGATGATGGACGGCTTGAGGGAGTGGCTCGATGGGTTTGAATATATAAAAATGGTTAAAAGAATTCACATATACTGGTTTAATCGAGCGTATGTATAAGTGAGTTGACTGTTGGTAGGTAGAAGCAGCTCAAGCTTGTAGCTCAAGCTTAGTCTTGCAGATCATTTGCTGCTGCCGTAAGAGCTGACGGTTTGTCGCGGCTGCTCGAATACTGTAAGATGTGATAGTTATACTATCTCGTAGCGAGATGGGATCATGATTCAAGTGGCTGGAACAGATCTACGCTCTCCGACTATGCCGTGCTGGAGCTGTAGTTGGCGGTGAGTTTGATATCTTGGTTGTACTCAGCTATACGCAGCTCTACCACAGCTACAACAGCAGTCTTTCGTCATCTGAAGTACTCCTGACCAGGCGTGCGCCTCCTGTGTGCCGTGGCGATCGGCAACACTAGCTGCTCGGTATACGTGCATGAGGGGGGGTTTATTTTGATCTCCCGGATCCAGGGTCTTGTTCTTTGGAAGCCAAAATGAGAGAAAAGAGAGTTTGTCAGCCGCATTTCTGCATCGCCACCTGGCTATTACTCACCTCCTCGCTGCTAATACTACTAGGAGCAACTGGCGCATGTTCCCCACATGCAGCAAAGCAATTAGCTTATACAGTCCCTCCGCGTTGAAGCATATACAGTGCTCTCCTTCTGATGGGCTCGCACGCACGCCTACGGTGGTCTAGATCACGCAATCGAAGTGGGCTTTTTGAACGTAGTTGGAAAAGAAAAGAAAAAAAAGAAGGGGGATCTGGAATTCTCCCGTGGGGAAGAAAGGCGGGTTGACCAACCACAGCGTGGGCGATGCCGAATCGAGTAGTTTGGGGGAAATTTTCCCTATCAGGGTCTTTTTTCTTTTTCCCTTTTTTTTTTTTTCCCCTACACCCCCAAATCTACGGGTTTTTGGTGGTTGCCTGAACTTTGGGAGCGCTTGCGCAGGGGTTTAGAGAGATTTTTGCTGGCTAGTATTACTTTTTGCTATCTAGCAGCAGTAGTTTGGAAGCGATAGCGCAGCGAGTCCCCCTTTTGGGCGTTTATCACGGGTCCATGTGACCAGAAGCTGTGTTGGAATAAGCGTTGGGCTGGGGGGCATGGGCTCTGGATCTAGTATCGGGTCGTCGCTTATATTGCTGGGAGCCGCACAAACGAATTTTTTGTTGAAAAAGAGGCATGGGTGAGAGAGGGGGATCGAAGGAGTCGAGGGTTGCAGTTTACACGGGGATTGCTCTTTTGTCATGTCTCGGGCTTCTTGCGTCAGATGCGCTGCCACCACACTAAATGGCAGTGGAAGCAGATAAAATTGGAAGTCTATACTGTCTCCTCAGCCTAGGTCTGACACATGCCAAAGTGGCCAACACGAGAACCACGCACCACGTAGTCTTAGAAACTACGGGTCGAGCGGGTGTTTTCTCTTTTCTAGATCCTACCAAATTTATGCACCAAAGTGAGGATGCATACAGTGTGTGAGAACGGATCTCGCGGGCGCTTTTCTTTGAACGACGGCAATAATTTTAGCTCGTGTCAGTTGCAAACACTTTAGTTTGCATTGCACAGAACAGAGTCTCATCCCACACAACCTTGTTTATCGCATATTTCTGTTTCCTCGTTAAGAACCCGAAGCTCTTGCGTGCTCGCGTGCCCATCCCAATGATGCCATTTTGGTGCAACTCGGAAGCCGGACGCCCTTATTGTGTTCTCCACATAGATAGATGGTCTGGTCGAAAGTGGTTGGGGGGCTGGAAGGAGAGTCGGTGTCACGCACGAGCTGCCTACCTATATAATGGGCTGGAAGCAGACGCACACGCCTTGCTGCTGGAACAGCCCCCCTCCCTTTTCTTTCTTTTTGCTAAAGTGAATGAATGAGTAGTTCTTGCTACACTGTATGATTAATCTTGTTTTATTGAACCGTCTTTTATAATTGTCTTTGTAGAGACGCCACGATCTTGTCTCATCTGCCGTCTTCCTCTTCTCGTTTCTCTCACGCAGCTCTCGTGACCTCTCACCGTCTCGTCTCTCCTGAGGCCCTTTGGACAAAACAAGAAACCACATTTAAACTCTTATCTTCAAAGGGTATTTGAAAACAATATACAACTCAGCAACCATCAATCTACGCTTTACGCGTCTCCATTTGCCCGCCATGGCTCCCGACCTCAACACCCTCCCGCGCTCTGCAGCGCCTCCTCCTGCCCCCAGCCCTGGGCAGCAAAAGCCAAACATTTTATACATCATGGCAGACCAGCTGGCGGCTCCTCAGCTCAAAATGTACAACCCAGACTCTCAGATCAAGACGCCCAACCTGGACCGTCTGGCGGCTTCTGCCGTTCAGTTCGACTCGGCCTACTGCCCTTCGCCTCTCTGCGCGCCCTCGAGAATGAGCATGATCTCGGGCCTTTTGCCCATGAGAATTGGCGCGTACGACAATGCTTCTCAGATCAACTCGGAGGTGCCCACGTACGCTCACTACCTCCGTTCCAAGGGCTACCACACCGCCCTGGCCGGCAAGATGCACTTTGTGGGCGACCAGCTTCACGGCTACGAGCAGCGTCTCACAAGCGACATCTACCCCGGAGACTTTGGCTGGGTGGTGAACTGGGATGAGCCGGATACGCGCCTTGAGTGGTACCACAACGCCAGCTCCATTCTCCAGGCCGGACCGTGCGGACGCAGCAACCAGCTGGACTATGATGAGGAGGTCATGTACCGAAGCACTCAGTATCTCTGGGACCACGTCCGCGAGGGAGCTGACAAGCGTCCCTTTGCCCTGACCGTTTCTCTCACCCATCCCCATGACCCGTACACCATCACCAAGAAGTACTGGAACCTGTACGAAGACGTGGACATTGCCCTGCCCAAGGTGCGCATTTCCAAGGAGAAGCTCGACACTCACAGCCAGCGCCTGCTGAGAGTCTGTGATTTGTGGGATCTGGATTTCACCGACGAGCAGATCAAGAGGGCAAAGCGGGCGTACTATGGCTCAGTTAGCTATGTTGATGACTGCATTGGCAAGCTACTTGAGACGCTCGAGGATGCCGGGTTGATGGACAACACCATTGTCATCTTTAGCGGTGACCACGGCGATATGCTGGGAGAGCGCGGTCTGTGGTACAAGATGAGCTACTTTGAGTCCTCTGTCCGTGTTCCCATGCTGGTGCACTATCCCAAGTGGTTTACCCCTCACCGTGTTACCCAGAACGTCTCGACGCTGGATCTGCTGCCCACCATTTGCGACATTATTGGCACCAAGCCCGCGCCATATCTGCCCATGGACGGCGTCAGCATGATGCCGCATCTCTTGGGCCAAGAAGGCGGTGATACCGTTTTCGCAGAGTACACGGGTGAGGGAACTGTTCGCCCTATGATGATGATTCGACGGGGAGCTTGGAAGTACATCACCTGCCCGGCAGACGAGCCTCAGCTGTTCAACCTCGAGAGAGACCCCCTGGAGCTGGACAACCTGGCCCGGTTCGCGTCCAAGATTGAGCCGCAGACGGAGGACGAGAAGCAGGCCAGAGCCGTGTTCCTGAGCTTCGATGCCGAGGCCAAGGCGAAGTGGGACTTTGATGCCATCACGGAGAAGGTGTTGACGTCTCAGCGAAGCAGACGGCTGGTGTGGGATGCGTTGAAGATTGGCACTTTTACGAGCTGGGACCACAACCCGACTGATGATGGCCGAGAGAAGTGAGTTTTTGCCTTGAGAGACGATGATTTGTGAAAGAGGCTTTGCTAATTTTTTACGCTTAGGTATATTCGATCTCATATGGCGCTGGATGATTTGGAGAGACGCGCGAGATACCCCTTTGTGGACTCGCAGGGCTATGAGATTTCGGCAACGGTCAATTCGACTCGAGGCTAAAGCCCCTATCTTTTTTTTGGGCCTTTGGGAAGGTTCTGAAAGAGACGAGGACTCATGAATTTATTTTTTTATTTTGGATTTGCTGTTACGTGGCACGAGGGGAAATGGAATTAGACTGATCTGATCTGATTTGACTTGATTTGGTTATGGGCAATGGTATTATTTTGGCGGGGCATAGCGAGGGAGTATTTCTAGTTTGATAGGCGTGTCACCTTTTATATAACAACAATTTGAACATAATCAATGAGTAAACAAATGACATGGCATGAGAGCAAATATAGCAAATTGACTTATATGATGCCACCCTCTTGAATGTTGACCCCACTTCTGGTGCTATTCGAATGCTACTCTAGGGGTCTCTTAGCGCCTGCTCCACTGGAGGGACCGCGTCTGCGATTGCGCAAAATCGAGCTCCGACGTCACTTCTAATGTTAATTTAAACTTCATACTCTTTTCTACTCTCTCCCCCAAACCCCAATTCTCCTCCCACTAGAGCTCTGACTAATCCCTCAAGCTATCCAATTCTTCTACTTTCCCAAAGCTACACTCCTGAGCCCGGATAAAGAACAGAAAAGCAAAGGAAAAGGATTAGCGACAGCGGCGGGCGCAAAAGATGGCGACGCTGGGGCTGGACGACGATGAGCTCAAGGCGGTTGAGCAGACGCTGGCTCGGCTGGCGCAGCTCTCGAGCAGCATACAGAGCCTAAAGATGGACATTCTTAAGAGCAATCCGCTTCCACACCCGTAGGCCTCGCTGCAACAACACTCTTACGCATCCTCAGCGCACTTTTCTCTAACGACAAGTTTACGTGTAGCTCCTCATTACAAGCCTCCGCCCAGATCCTCCAGCGCAATCTACAAACAGTACTAGACAACCTCAGCGAGAACTCGGAGCTCTTTTCACGAATCGCCGTGCACCCGTCGACAAATTACCCCGGGCGGACGCAGGAGAATGTCTTGACGCAGCTGCTGCGTAAGAAGCTGGAGCCAGACGTGGAGGAGCTTGTCGAGCAAGGTCGAGAAACGGCACGCCTGGCTACCCCCGAGGGCATCGCAGAGCTACAGGGCATATGGGACGAATTGCGCGAGTGGACACACGACAGGATTGCCAGTTACGTGAGGGAAGAGGCTGGGGACGTCTACACAAAGGAGGAGAGGGAGATGGGCATCGAAAATGTCCGCACAGGCCTGAAGAAGGGTCTGGATGAGGAAAGCGATGAAGAAGAGGATGAAGAGGAGGAGGATGAAGACGATGAAAACGAAGATGCCATGGACGGGGTCACAAAGTCAGCGGGGGTGGCGAGAGGTCCAGAACCAGAGACGCTGCTGTGGTTTGCGTCGCGGGGAGATTTTGATGTGCCGCGGAACGTCGAATATGAGCGGAAAGTTGGGGGGAAGAGAGGATATGACGGCGTGAATATACCACCGGGCTCTGGGTCGTCCTAGGAGGACGACTGGTCGAGTTTGTTCGATGAAGAGGCAGATGTGGATGCTGCTGTGAATACCCCTTTCAACTTGAGAATCTACGACGATGATTCGGATAAAGACGACCGCCCGTCGGCTATGGGCTGCAAGGATGCCTTACTGTGATGGAGTTGCTCGTTTATGCATGTGATGCTGCAAGGCTTGAAGGACGAATCGAAGAGGCTCGCTATAATTAGGCAATTCAAAATTCCAGTTTGCGAGTAATGTCGCGCATGATGCGACTCGGCAGCCGTGAGTGATGCATCATCTTGGCAATTCGTATAACAACTTGAAGCTTGACGCAGCCACCCTTGTACGCTGTATAAGATGTAGGCAACCTGTATATCATACAACAGCTGCACATTATAGTCAGGCACTGGATAGTACCGAGTCATTCTCTTTTCCATACCTCGGGATAAAAGGCCAAGCTGCAATATCCAGGCAGTCTTTTTTACTCGAAGCGGTTAGCCGTCTACAGCTTACACTGGCCAATGCCAGTCTGAATGGAGCACCCCGTTGCAACTTCAGCCCAGCGGTGAGGTTGCCCGATGGAGCTGCAGCTTTGGCCAATTGGATGGCGGCGATACAGCGATAAAACACACCGAAGCACGGGCTGATGCATGGGCTTTTAATCTATTTTATGACCACTTGCGCGCGTTGCGATTCGAAGGAGTTGGAGCAGCGCGAGCCCATTCCCGAGTATAACAGCGCGGGGTATCTAACCGTTGGGCCCTAATCTTCTTGGTGTTAGGTACTCATGTAAGGGAATAAGAAGCCGTCAGCTGCTAGGCTGTGTCAATCGAATCCTATCGGGATCAGAAGCAAGCTGATTCGCGTCTGGACATGTGAGGATTCGACCACTGGGCTCGGCAAAGCTTGTTAGTATGTAATGGTGACGTTTCCCCGCATCGCGATCGAACAATTGGATCGATACCCGAACAGCTTTTTAGGCGTCCATTTCAATAAGTGTTGGAGACGGAAAAGGGCTGATAAGCTTCTCCTCTCCCCCCAACCTCCATCCCCTTCCATGGATTATTCCCGACGCTTGGGTGGCATGTTATGCACGATATAGACTTTCACAACTGCTATTGTCACAAAATAGGCCCTCTAGTAAGCCGCCACAGCTATGTCGAGTCAGTGGGGAGGGGGGAGCTTTTTGTGAAAGAAATTGGCGTATAAGCTGGCGTATCTGACATGAATCTACCTAGTGCTCACAGTGATACCTTGTTGTTATACCCACTTTGGTATGTATGTTGCTTTTTCCGATCCTTGTTCAGATTGGCTTTCGAGATAACTATGCATGTGATGTGGAAAGAGAAAAGGGGGTTTTTCTTTACGGTTATAAAGTGTCTCTCTCCCTTCTCATACGGCATCAAGATGAGAGTTTCTTTTTGATGCCAACTTGTCCCCGTGTTGTGTGAATCTCTCTCACACCCTCACTCTTATACATCTAGTTCAATCACTTCTCTGTTTCTTGTTATTTATTTCAATTCATCACTTTTTGCAAGCCAAAATGGACTTAGACATTCGAGATACTCATGCATTACACCTAGCCATGGCAGGGGCCGAGTATGAATACTGCCCATTCATGTTTTGGTACCCGCCTGCGGTGTGCTACTACAAGCATTGGGGGCCCAAGGACGAGGACGGCACTAATGGTGACGCTTCAGCAGTGGCCAAGGACATTGCGGACAATGTCGGTGACGGCAAGACTCCAGCAGCGCCAATGGCTTCGCCGCTGCTCTGCCTGCCCCCGGAAGTCAGGCTGAGGATCTACTACTGGGCCTACCTGATGAGTCCCATCCAGCCCAAGGAGCTGGCGGCGGGCTATCCCATCCCCATGCTGTGCCGCTACATCCTGCACCCGCTGGATCCCAATCTCGAGAGGGAGGTTGAGCAGGAGATTGAGAACGAGCGGGTGATTGTGGATCTCGCAACGGGCAAAGACGACGCAGACGACACTGGCGCCCGTGAAGAGGAGGAGCAGACGCCGGCGGTGCGGGAGCAGAATGAGCTGCAGAGGGCGATTGCCGCGGAGAGATTAACGAGGGAGCGGATCAAGGACAAGATGAGAGAGGTGAACAAGAGGATCAAGGGCCTGCTCAGCTCGGACAGGCCTCTCGCCGGCATGCCGACGGGTTTGCTGTGTTCCTGCCGCCAGATATACTTTGAATCGCGAACCATGCCCTTTGAGAACAACGAGTTTGTCTTCCTCAACTGGTTCTCGTCGGGCCTCAACGCCGCGTCGGCAGTGACAAGGTCGCAGCGGCCGTGGCAGCGTCTGTCGATGCGATACGTGCGGATGGAAGTCATGGCTGAGGATCTGGCGAGGGCGGGGGCGTTGAAGAAGTGGGCGGATATGTGCGGTGGCCGTGACGAGCGTTTGGCGTCGTGGACTCATGGTCTTCGGGGTTTGAGGTTGAAGATTGTGGGACAGGTTGGGCGGAAACATACTGAGACTGCGGAGGAGGCGGAGGATAAGTTTATCGATGGGCTGGAGGAGGAGGGCGGGGCGAGGAGGTGGGTTGAGGAGGGCAAGTTGGCCGAGATGAAGAATCTGGAGAGGCTGGAGATTGAGATTATCAAGAATGCGTGGGGGACGGAGGAGAAGATGGCGTGGTGTGCAAAGGTTGAGGAGGCGTTGAGGGAGTTTGGATCGAAGGCTGAGGTTGTGAGTATGGCGAGGATTGTTTAAGTTGGATATACATGAATGGTGTGATTTTGGCGTGATTGATTGGAGTGGATTTTGGCTGGATTTTATAATGACCTATTGGCGTTTATTGCTATTACAATACTATGATGATGATATCTTTGGCACCTCGTCATGCTTACATGAGAGAATGAAGCGAATTAGAGCGAGCCTTTTATACTGTAGATACCTAAGGCGTGAATGCTTTACAAAACGTGCTATTAACATGTTGTATGAGTATGTAGCTAAACATAATACTCGACTGAGGGATTACAACGAACTTGTAGTGGAATGATATTGAACCTGAAGCAGCCAAGGTGCTTCCTCCGGAATATTTGACAGGGAGCCAATATTCCCAACCATTTCCATCTACAGCTGTTCCTTGATGTCTTTGATGGAATCCGGCATTCCCACCATAACATCCTTGATACTGCTCAAAACATTATTGTACCCCTCTCTGTCAGCTCTGGCCTCTGTGACAATTGTCTCGATGGTGGTATTCATTGTGTCAAAGGCGGTGGTCATTGTGTCGAGCTTGGACTCAAGGTCCCTATGGCTCTCTTCAAGGGCTTTGAGGCGGATATTGTTTAGTATTGTCGTCTCTCTTATGATGCTCAAGAGATACTGCAAACGGTCCCAGGAAGCCTTATCGATCCTTTTGGAACCTTCCCCGGATGTTTTGGAGGGCAATCGATCTAGTATATCGCGTGCATCCAGATCGATGGACGGTGTTACTTCCAGTGCAGCAGCGTTGGACGCGGCAGAGGTAGGCGTTTGCTGCTTGGTTGCCTTTTCCATTGAGACCAGAGCCTTGCTTGAATCATTCGCCGCTTGAATCGAGGTATAAGCCCCCAGTGTCGTTTGAACAGTGGTCGGAGTATCCGGATTCTCATGCTCCGAATCTGTTTTTATGCGTTTTGGAGCGGGCCAGAGGTTGTCTCCAGCACTCGCCTTGCGACTACTGATCAGAATACACTCTGAGCGAATACTGACTTTCGGTGTTGGAATGGTAGGCTCAGCAGTACCGTTATTCATTTCTGGGAAGTGTTCGAAAAACTCGTAAGAGAAATCTTCAATGACCGCCGTTCCGAATGTTTGCTTGATATGGCGAATATATGGAGATGGTAAGTCGTCTTTGTAAAGAGCGCGCATGATGATATATTCAGGCCACGATAGATAGTCTGCAGCAAAATCGCTTTCGCGGGCGTAACGGTAGAATTTATGGCCCATTGGCGATTTCATCGCGGTTCTCGTTCTGAAAAAGTGACCCTCTGTGATAATCTGCACGATCTCATGCCGTTCATCATGGTCCAGTTGCGTTACCTGCTTGCGATACATCCGAAGACAGGCCAACGCATCTTCGTAACTCGGGGAACTTTCGATGAAAGAACCAAATGTGAACGTGTTCGTAGGTATGGCGATGTCTGCAATCGTCAAGTTGCGAGGCGCAATGCGCGATTCTATGGCAGGAGCAGACATTTCTGCAGATGCATGTCGTCGGACGGGAAGAATCTTGAGATGATGGCAGAATGGCCTTTAAAAAAAGAGCGAGAAAGATAAAGTCAGAAGATAAATCACGGCTGTTACAGTGTTGAAAAGAGTCAAGCAGCTGATCTCAACATCTCTCGATACCTGCTCAAGTTACCCAAATCTGATCAAGGCGTGAATGCAGAATGACCCTGCGAGTGAAAGCCATTTGAGCAGCCGTTATGCGGCATGGCTTCTGCCACAAATTTCACCCTGAATGATTCATCAAGTTTCTTTTTAAGAGAAAATTATCCAACTATCTAGCTTATCGTCTAGCACTCTAGCTATAGCGTGGGCCACTGGCAAGTGATTGCTTTGTATGCGACAACTTGATTGAGAATCTAAACTTGTAGTGTACTAGATTCGTTGCTAAAGAAGATTTGCTGTGCTAATACGGCTTTGTTTTGGCCAGTGAGATCGGTTGCATGAGGATGCCTGGTATGAAGGAAGTGCCGCAGGTGAATGATGTATTCACTCTCCATAGCTGGAATATTTAGTGACTAGTATTGCGATTTTCTTTCATTCTTTCTTTTTTGTTCCCCGAGTATTTACTGGTGCTGACTGCTGATCGGCGCATGATGTCGTTAACTTTTGCATGTATTTGCTCACTGCGCTCGGGTTCTTTGACAAAATCTGTAATAGTGTGCCTTGTAGGAAGTTGAAGTACATAGATACTTGAGGTAAGGAATTAAATGACAAGAAAACTATCATATTTCCAGCTCAATATGAATCAGACTTCGGTGTTTACATGTACTTTAAGGTACCTATGCTTAGATAACCTTGGAAGCACTATAGCCTATCTCGAGCCACCTTTCTGGCCTGCTTCTCTGGCCTTTTCACTGCCTGGCTCAAAGGAGCCACCTGACATCTGACCTCCTTTCTTGCCCGCCTCACTTGCCTTTGCGCTGCCCGGTTCAAAAGAGCCGCTGGAAGCTTGACCTCCTTTCGATGCGATATTCTGAACCTCGTCTTTGGGCCTAAAACCTTTCTGTCAATATCTATACGTGAACTGGTCACTGTGGCAGCCGACCTGTTGGCGAAGTTTCCGGGGTTAGTGTTGTCTGCCATTATGCAAGGCTTGTTGTGTAAGTCAGATGTTGATACTGATAGATTCACTATTTGCCGGGCAGGCCTGAGGTTTGCTGCGTTGATTTGGCATGCTTTGAGACTGAGGCGGTCTTTATTTATACTCAGGATACACAGGTCCATGCATATGAGCGTTCATAAACTCACGCCATTTTCTTTAAACATTACGTTTTTAATACTTCACAGAGTTGCAAATCGCAGTCACTATTACGCTTGTCAGAATTAGTGGCTGGAGACGAAAACTTTCTTCCCACAAAGTTTGTTTCTTTCCACCATTAAATTTGCCAATCAATGACGTTTAGAAAAGGCCTCGCTTTTCAGTGCAATCTCCATTAAGGGAATGTAGCACCTATTTGGCAGTACTTTGGGTGGAAAAATAGGATCCAGACTTTGGCTCCCGCCAAGCTCCTACAAAACTTAGGGAGAGTTTATCTAGCACCTCATTCTGTTATCCCGCCCTCCAGCTTCAGTGTAAGCTTCTGTCAGTATTGGATTATTGCTGCTACTATTGTTTGCACGTATTATTGCCAGCTACTGGTGCTACTGGTGCTACTTTTAAATGTACGGTATTTGGCAGTTGTGTACATGTAGTTTTGATATGTGAAATGGTTGCCAAGTTGCGCTACAACGGGGGTGTCGGATAATGAGATTAGGATGCTGAATAACGTCTAATGGTCTTCAGGGAGAGGATTAAGGGAAAATAAACCAAGTAGTCGCAGTTTCTTAGCACAGCTCCTCAGACCTCCTACTATTGAGTGTCATAGAAATATGTCTTTGATGTAATCGCGGCTTTAAGCGCATAAAGTGTAAATAATACATGACGTTTCGTCAATTATGACCTTCGTCATGGACCTGCCTACGGACTATATATAACTGTATAAACCAACAGTAGACATTTCATCGTTTGCACTCGCAACAGTATATACAAATAACTACCAAGCTTTTATCTCTTTTCAAAAGACTCTAGTAACTTGAAAATGTCTCACCAGTCTCGCGATATCCCTAAGGATGCTGCTCTTGAGGGCATGCACGAGCACCCAGAGGATATTAGCAACAAGGCGCGTGGCCATAAAGCAAATCTATCTAATCCAAGTGCGTCCTTGCATTTAATTCTACCATTGTTATACATACATATATGCTGATTTTTTTTAGACACCAGCGACGCGTCCAAGGAGCAATCTAAGCGGGAGCTGAATGAACTTGGTGGCGAGCAGGCATTTTATGGCAAGCAGGAGAATGCTCAAAACTCAAAGTAGTAATAAACCAACGATAGATGAGCAGTATTTGCAATCTACTTATGGTGCCCACAGCGTGGACTTTAAAGAGTCTATTGTACTTTGTCTGCGTGTTGTCGCTTACCTACTTACCTAGGTAGGAAGCTATTGTATTACCATGAATATCGCAGCATGATATACACAGTACCTCGCTACGATAATACGTTTAGTTTAAGTGAGTTGGGAGGTGTTATCCAAAAGATGGTAATCTTTACTTTAATACGCTGTACAAAATACAGCTTCGTTTTATCGCATTCTGCTGCAAGTCCCACTGGCTTGTTAATGGCTGCATACAGTGATATAAAATCGCGGACACGCCGCTTACTCGGCCGAGCCATGCGCTTCGTAGTACTACGGACGATTTTCCCGCGCCCCGCCTTGGCATCAATTGCAGATAGTAAATGTTTATTCTGACCCGAGATAGAATCCCTTGAAGCTATTTCAAGGATTGATTATTTCTTCAATCTTGGCCGTTTTGCTATAATCGTACGTGACATTGTACCATTCAATAACAGCACCCCCTCCACCCCGTTTCCAACTTCTTTTTTCAGCTCCTATTATTCGCTCTCTTCTTTTTTCCTTCTTCACTTCCTAGTTTCTTGCATGGAGTATACCATGGGAGTTGAGACATGCCTGTAACCAACCGGGCATGTTACCTCATGGCGTTACGAACAACATGCCCTATATTAATTATACAGCTGTTTTTTTTTTATTTCGTATGCGTTCAATTTTCACTTCCCTTTTACGTCACTGCACAGGTTGCCTTGCTTTTTGTTAGATGGCCCGAGTCTAGGCTTGCTTGTTTCTCCCATGACTACGCGGTCCGTATTTAAATTTTACGCATGAGGCACGGAAAGGATAGACGGACCGATAATCGGAGGATATTCCAAGTATTGCGGTTTCCAGTTGCGGTGAATTAAATGCAGGTCTATTACATGGGCCGTTTATTGCCTCCTATACCATGGCTTGCCGCAAGTAACCGCTATTGAGGATATAACGGTTGTACGAACTGACACCTATGGTGTGGGAAGAGATGTGGCTGAATAATGTGTATTATTAATGGCCGGTGGCAGATAGAGAAATCTCGAAAGCTGAAAAGCAGTGCACCATGTATCTTATGTATATGGCATACCTATTGCAAGATACTTATGTTGGCCGCCCATACCTCCCCACTTATACCTACATGTTCTTCGAAGGGCGTGGTTCATGTGAATGAGACGTGCACGGCATGAGTCACGACGCAGAAGAAAATAGCTATAAGATGTGCAAAACCGATAGAGAGAAGATGAAACTAACCTAAGGAATAAATAGAAGGGGAAAATAAACAGGGTCTTTTACTGGCGTTAAGCATACGGTATATATCTCCCGAGACAGATGGCCGAAGGCGTGGCTGCGGGCCCTGCTAACCACGCGGCAAGGCTAATTCGCATAGCTCGCATTCCAGATATGGAAGCAAAAGGCGATGGAGTCAACTAATGGAGCTTGGCGTCCCGTGGGTGACGCACCAAAGAGCTGAAAGACGAGACGGCGGATGCGAAGACCGGCGTTGCTCCCTGGCTAATTAAGCTTGTTTTGGCACGCGATTCGACGAAGCAGCCAGCTTGGAGTGACTCTTATTTCGGGATTTTTGGGACCCTAGTCTAGGAGAACTAAATCGGCTGTGTAGATATCGGCTGCTGCCGACTAACGTCAGAAGAGAAGCCTTGCTTACCATATCCGATGATTTACATAGCCTAATGCTGGGCACATGCAAGCTGCTTTAGGTCTTCCGACGTCGCTGGACTTTCAATTAACTTTGACCTTTCATCTTCTGACAACAATCCTTGAATAAAGCGAGCCAAGAATACAATTTCAATCGAATAGAATTTATTTTTCCCTTAAACCTTCCGGTTGTCTTTTTTCCTCAAAATCCTGGCACTTTAGCTTTCAATTCTATTCAGTTTCCGACTTTGCCAGGCTTGGCATATAAAATCTTACTGCAACTATAAACGACTTCGACGGCTTAATCCTCTGTTGCAACAGCAACCTAAAGCGAAAAGAAACGAAGAAAACATTGCAGTTGGCTACAAAAGAATCTCGCCATGGACGCACGGTGTCAATGCGGTGCCGTCTCGTTCAAGACGCCGCTGCCAGAGCCTCTCGCGCTGTATATTTGCCATTGCTCCGAGTGCAAGAAACAGACGGGTTCGGCGTTTGGGACATCGGCCATTTATCCGCGATTCAAGCTTCCCGAGACGGAAAACTTGAACTGCTATGCGTATGTCAATTGATATCTCCAAGTTCTCGAATTAGAAAGAGGTTGTTGTTGTTGTTTGGTTGAGATGTAAAGATGGACTGTGCGCGAGGAAGACTCTGATGCTAATAGAATTTCAACTTTAGCCGGCCGACTGCTTCAGGAGAGACGCTTTACTGCTATTTTTGCCGTCTTTGCGGAACGCGACTCATTCACCTGGCACAGGTATGTCTTCTTTACACGCAAGCACTGCTTCCTCTCAATTTTCCCTTGTCCTTTGTCCACCACTACTGCATCGCGCAACTCAATGGCTAACTCCCATTCTCGAATCCTTTCCGTATCAAGTCACAAAATGTCCTCTCTGTCAAGGGCGGCTGCATTGAAGGCCTAGATTGGTCAAAAGCCATCCACATCTGGACTAAAAGTGCCATGGTGCCTATTCCGGAGGGAACAGAGTCCTACTCGGAGCGATCAAGCAGCGCCGAATTTGGCCAGACCCAAGAGCTTTTAGATTAGCTCTCATCACTTTATTTACTTGCTTACTTCCGTTTGTTTCAATTTTTTTCTGTCTTCCTATTACGAAATCCAAGGGACGAGAAAGCCTTTCATATGAGATTAAGATAATGTCGAGTGTACGGGTGCTGGGAATTATGGTGCGGGCTAATAGAACAAGCATATCAATACATATATACACCAAAAGTGGGTTTTCGTTTCAAACGTCTTACTCATATAATAGACTACTACTCTATCAATTGCTCTTCACCGCTCTGTGGTCTATCGTCTCGACTGCTTTCTGCCGGTTCACCTTCACCCTCGTCCACTGTCCTCCCAGGCTGAGGCGCGCTGGAGTGCTTCTTCGGATTAAACACGTACATGGGAAACTCAAGAAACACGGTTCTCTTTAGAATCGTCGGCATCTTCTCATACAATTGCGGAGGAAATGGAATGAGGACGCTGGTTCGGTCTAGCCAACGCTTATAACCTTGCCAATTATTGTCTTTTTCATAGCGAGACTTCGCTTTGGGTCGCTCTGCGAGGGATATCCCTGATACAAAAAGTAGTAGGAAGGTAAGAAAAAATGGGCCTAGAATGGTGGCATAGAGAGCCTTGAAGGCTTGGCCGCGGACGAAGCCATCGGCGGCTGGTGAGACAGCGATCATGTATATGGCTGGTTAAGTAGTCAGTTATCACCTGTTTCTGGGCTGTAGGAAACAAAATTAACCTTACCAAAATGAACAATAATTTCTCCAAAGTAGTTGGGGTGCCTCGACACAGCAAATAGACCTTTATCGCAAACGGCTTGGCTATCGTTCTTGCTCCTAAATCGATACTTTTGTGCATCGCTAACGGCTTCGATCGCTAGACCGATAGAATACAAAACAATACCCGCGATATCTCTCCCTGTTCCAAAACTATGTTGCGGATAACGAGTTACAGCCGGCGAATTCAGCACCGTCACTGGCAGTGAAACCGTCCAGACCCAAAGCATCTGAAGGATCCAGAAACCGAGGAAGGGAAAGAACTTTTGGCGCATTTCATCAAACCGGTCATCTTTGCCTGTTTTCAGGATGCGGAAGAAGAGGAAAGATGTAAGGCGGATAGCCCAGGAGATGAGAAAGAGCGTGACTACGAGTTGGCGGCCATTATGGGGGTGACTGAGTGAGACGGTGACGACGGCGAGAACAATGAAGTTGGAGCCTCCGGCGAAGTCTGTGAAACTTTGTGTTAGTGATCAAAATATACAACTGCCATAGCAGATGTAGCAGAAGCAGCAGAAGCAGCCCATTGAAGCTATAACTAGAGTGCTGAATCATAGGACTGGAGTGCTGAATGACTTTCCCTAAAAAACGACTTACCAGTTAATTTATCAAATTTACAGGTGTAAGCAATGGCGAAGAAGCAAAGTTGGTAGCCCACGGTGATGATGGCAGTTATACCGAGATAGTAGTCGTCTAGCACATGAGCTGCCATTTCATCCAAGTCTCATCAATCGTGCTTATTGTAAGAAGCTGCAAAAGTCGCTAATGTGATTTAACTCTTTATGCGCGGCTGAGACACATTATGCTTGCTATATAGGCAGCTTGGGCGTCTGCAGCAGAATCAAGTCGTCATTGGCTTGGCTCCTTCTCGATGGGCGCGAGATGGAGCGTCTTCTCGGCATCGAGAGAACGTAATTGGAAGCTGGTGGCTTGTCTCTAGCGCTGCATGTGGTGCTACGGAAGCAGCAAGAATTGGTGCATTGTCCCTTTTTGGAGGTACTCCAAGTGGTACTCCAAAAAAAGATGCCCGTCGATTCTTGGAAGGTGCGCAGTACCCAGCTCTTGACGTAGCGATTTGGAAGAACAAAAAATCGGTACTGGATAAATCCCTTTCCGATATGCAGCTCCTTCTACTCGGAGTCTTCATCACATTTCGAACTTTTGCTTCATCCTTCTTCACCATCCCCAGTTGTTGAAGCCATGTGACAATCTTGTTTTAGATTGCCTCCTCATGCATCATAGTGCGGTCCGCATTCGACAGTGGCCAAACAAACCACAGAACATGCAAGCGCCTTCTCCAGGCTCAACAGCCTCGCCTCGATAAACGTCGCTCAATTCACCCACCGACTCCAATCACATCTTACTTTTGGTGATGTGAAGTGCCAATCAACCATCGCGAAGTCAGATCTGATAACTTTAGGCGCCGTTGCTGGCAAATACCGACAACCCCACATCCCTTTGGCGCGTCTTGCTCTACAGTACAGTACTCGGCTCCCGCATCGCATGATGAACAAGGTTACACATCCATGAAATGCAATCTACTCGAAATTAAAATCACCAGATCCCACAAGCCGTAAACTATAACCATGTCGAATTCGACCATTGAAAAAGTCGGAAAATACCCGGACCTGAGTTAAACGAGCGGCTTCCTATAATTTCCCCGTCAAGCCCCGCTATCGCCAGCCCCGTCCCAGACAGGAGGTGTCTGAACCATGTCTCAGATCCTGGCCTGGACCGTATGGAGTAACGCGAACTGAGTCTAAATTACAACCGCCGCACCGCTATTGTTTGAGCTCCGTATTCGACTCTAGTCAAAAGTGGCCTTGGCAATGCTTCAAACAATGTGATGAAGGGCTAAAACGGTCCAAGGATTGAAGGAGCCATGTCGTTTCTGGGAGAGCTGGAGCTGACGACAGCCGGGGTTGCTCTATGACAGGCTCTTTCTTCCCTTTTACTCTTCTTCTTTTCACAGGACTGGTTTTCTCGTGCGTTGTTCTCATCTCATTTCACTTCTCTTGTTTTTGAACCGTCGTCCATTTGGTCGGTGGCGATTCTTATCTTTACCCGTTCTTGGGATTTTACAGGCCTGGCGCCGCCTTTGTTCAACCGTTGCCGTTCGCTCTTTAATTTCTGCTTCTCCCGCTTCGACTGCGATTATTACGGCTTCGGTCATTGATTTATTTCGATATCCAGCTGGCTGATAATAGTATCTTAATTTTTCATCGCCGAAACTTTCTCGCAGTTTGGAATTGTGGAAACAGCAGCATTGTGATTGTCGTTGTTTGCGGTCTCTTTCGGTATCTTTTGTTCAGAAAATCTTGAAAAGGAAAAGAAAAAAAAGAAGAAGCTGCGCGTGCCTCCGTTATATCTCGGCTCCGTAGAAATTCTTCACAATGAGGTCTTCAGTCCTTTATGCCCTGCTTGCCTCGACTGCAGTTCAGGTATGTTATATGGTCAAAAAGGGGGGGTCTAGAAAACTTCGATAACTGACGATGTTTAGGGTGCTGCGTTGAATCGTGATAGAAATGGCAATCTGGTTCGCCGCGACAGCTTATTGGATCAGCTGGGACAACTTCTCGGCCTGCCAGGTTTAGGGAGCGGAGGGAGCGGAGATGACTCCGTTGTGATCACTACCATCACTACCACTGTCATTCCTGGAGCTACTCAAGTGGTTGGAAACCCAGTCGCAACAGTTGCCCCAACTCCGCCTTCGGCTCCTCCAGCAGCTCCTCCAGCAGCCGCCCCAACGGTTAATCCTAATGGAGACGGAGTTGGCGTCACCACGATCCCAATCCCATCATCCCTGTTGCCGAAGACGACGTTTTCATTAGGTCAGTAGCTTGAGTGCTTGGTCAACAGCGATGGCTTCGAGACCCCTGAATCTGACATCTGAACAGCTCCTCCACCAGCGGCATCGCAGCCTCCTCCAGCAGCACCTCCTCCCCCTCCACCTGCTGTCAGTGCTCCTCCGGCCGTGAGTGCTCCTCCGGCAGTACCGCCTCCGGCCTCTTCTGCTCCGCCACCTCCTCCGGCTGTCAGTGTTCCTCCGGCAGTACCACCACCGGTGTCTTCTGCTCCGCCGCCGCCTCCTCCGGCTGTCAGTGCTCCTCCAGCTCCTCCTGCCAGCGCTGCTCCTCCTCCTCCCCCGGCAGTCAACTCTACGGCACCCCTGCCTCCGCCTCCGGCAACTTCAGCTGTGCCTCCGCCGCCTCCTCCGCCTCCGGCTTCCACCAGTATTGCAACTTCAAACCTGCCGCCCTCGCCGATTTTCAGCACGCTCCCTGCAGTAGCTACTACGGCTTCAGCAGCATCAACCTCTTCGGTTGCAGTGACAACGTCTCAAAGCTCATCCTCTGCTTCTTCAAGTGTCTCATCGTCTGCGGCGGCTCCCGTCGAGGTTTCCACGTCTATTATTAAGCCTCCCGCAGCCACCACTACTAGCGTTTCCTCAAGCGTTGCTTCGACGACATCATCGGCTACAACCTCAACTCCTGCTTCCAGTGCTCCTGCTACGACCGCTCCTGCTACGACCGCTCCCGCTGCAACCACAGCAGCTCCTGCAAGTACAGTTGCTCCTGCAAGCTCGGCTACTCCCGTCGATTCACCCGCTTCTGTCGCTCCCGCTGCGCCCGTCAACACTCTCGTCCTTGGCAGTCTTGCTTCCAGTGTCCCACTACCAGACGGAGAACCAGCTCCCCTTGTTCCTCCACCAGCAGCAACCTTGCCCGCTATTTTCTCAGCTCCGGCGCCGGATCTCCATGGCTATGAGCTGAATAGTGTGCTGAATTTGGGCGCTTTGGTTGCCATTCCAGCGGCGCCCACGCTCACAGCAGCGGCCGCCGCGGCTCCTTCCATTGTCATTGAATCATCATGAGATTCGGAGAGTGGGATAAAATAGACGTGTATTGTATGTAGCTCGAATAAGGGGGTTTTAATAGCTTAGAGAGATTTTGAGATACCATTTGTTAGTCACAGTTTGCTAAAAGCGATGCTTGCGTGTGTTCGTATATATATCATTCATTTAGTCGTTTTGCCCTAGTAAAGCAAGAGAAAAAAAAAATATAAAAATCCAAGACATTATTTCTAGTCTATCTCAGGGGGTATCATGCTTTTGAAACAGTCAATGCTGCTTCCCACGCCTCCGATACGCTGGGTTCTTGTAGACGCTTCCAACGCCCAAGGCCCAACACCTACACACCAACTGAATATGCCAAACTACTTTTTTTCCGATGCTGCTGCTCTTGCTGCCAGTTTCATCTTCTTCGCCTCTCGCTTGCTGATAGGTTGTGCATCTTCCCCACCATTCTTCCGCTTCTGGTTCTTCCTCTTGCCGGGCTGGTCTGTCGCCGAGGACTGGTCATCCGTCTGGTCGCCTTCCACTGGGTTCTTCTTTACCACCTGGACGATGTTGATGACTCCCCTGAAGCCGTCTCTCTTCATTCCCTCGTTGACCACCACGCTCCGCGGTATTGTTCTCAGTCCTTCCATGGCCTTTTCACTCTGAAGGCCCCATACATTGAACAAGTTGACCACATCGGCGGGGGCTCTCAGACCGAATGCGTTCTTAGCCTCGCTGCTTATTATTATGCCTCGCCCTCGGGTGGCTCTGATGAGGTTGGTCGCATTGGAGATGAAGTTTGCGCGTCCCCTCGGGTCGGCAGCCAAGGCCTGGGAATAGCATATCTCGAAGCGCACGCCCCTCGATACAGCGGCCATGCAGGGCTTGGGGCGAAAGTAAAAGGGGAAGTGCTGCGCCATGTCTAATGAGATGATGGGAATGTCGAGAGTGAGGCAGGCATTCTGAAAGGCCTTTTCGGTGAGGGGCCGGATGGCGAGGAGGTCGTAGACGCCGACTAAAGACGGGAGGCGGTAGTTTGAGGCAGCTGGATCGGCGAGAGGGAGAGTGGCGCGGTGGAGGACGTGCGGGAGCTTGGAGTCTGGAGAAGAGGCCGGCAGTGATGGGAACGGCGTGGTGGGATTCGCGGGGAAGGGCAGCTCGAGGGTGTGGTTGAGGGCGACGGTGGCGTAGCCGAGAGAGGAGGCGGTTGTGAGGGTTTGGAGGAGGCGCTCTGTGGTTGTGGCCGGGGACCAGGCGATGTTGAGGTCGTAGAGCATTGTGGTGGGAGAAGCGAGATGATGGATTGGTTTGGTGTTTTGTTTTTCGTCGTTGCCTAGCTGGGCATTACGGGCAGAGGAGAGGCGTGGTTGGTTCATTCGCGTGATGGTCAGATTGTTTATATCTCTGGTGATGTAAGAATGGAGGTCTATAAGGTCAATGAGTTTGTGGTCGAGATTGTTGAGCTTTGCGACGGTATGAGCAATAGGTGAAGTCGTTTTTTTCGAGATGGTGGAAGTTGCAGGAAATTCTTAGCGCAGCTGCAGCCGTTGGTGGGGTTGCTCAGCTGGGTTAGGTGCCTGAGTACCGGTAGATCCGCCCCACGTCTAGCATGTTAGAGGGAACATTGAAACGTTATCGAGCATCCCAACATAATGTATTACAGCACTCCAGCTATAGCTAGTAAATCAGTCAGAATATATACAAAGTCAACTATTCAATGAATAATTAATACACCTAAAATTAGTAGCGTCAGTAGCAGCAGAGCAGTAGCAACAGTAGGAGGCCATGCTAGAACTAAAGTGCTGGATAACTTTTCTTATGACGAGCTGCCTTCATGTTCTAATGAAGCTCGAGGTGAGACGCCAAAACTCGCTTCATACCATAAAAGCTAGTTGAGATGAGGCCTCGGCAATTCTGGCCGCCCAGAAGCCAGTGCTGCTTAGACACATTAGGCTGCCTCCAAGATATCAGCTAAAGCTTCCGCTTTACTGTACATTGGCCGTAGAACAGCAGCGACTACAACCAAGCGGTTATTTATAAGGCAGCGGCGTATAAGAGAGTAATAAAAGCAACTTCATGGAGAGCTTGGCATACTTCTAGTGCTCAGATAACTAACTGCCTAGGTAGGTGGATGTGGTATCGCGGCTTCATCCAGGTAGCCTACAAAAGCGCCGTATTCTTATAGTCGTGCCTCGCTTACAAGTCTATACTATCCAAGCCAGAAACCATTGTTCTTTGTAGCCATATACCACGTTAGGGGTATTTTCGAGCCGACTAAAAGCATCACCAAATACGCTACAAAATAAGCTTACGGCCGCTTAGATCTAAAGACGCATGCCGATGTCCAATTATAGAAATTATCGATACATGCAGCTATAGCTGACTGCATCTCAGCTACTCCTAGGAGATGGGTTCACAAAGAGTGGGGGCGGTGGCATGAGTGTTTGTATTACGGTTCATCCGACTCAACACCACAGGATCCGACTCTTTGTCTTTTAGACATGAAAATTAACAGCGAGGCCTGGATTTATAATATTCAGGGTTGACTCAAGTACACTAGCAAGCAAATTATGGCGAGGCTATACTAAATTCATGACTGACATGTCGTATACGAAGTCGCTTACTTGTTAATATGGATCATTTGGGTGTCTGGCCTAGTTAATTATACTACGCGATTTCACAAGGCGGGTTACAACAACCCCTGCGATTGACGATAGGTTTGTGAGATACTCCACCAAACATATCAATTGGCTTATGTTTCTCCGTCCTCGCTAACATCGGTAAACGTATCTGCTGGGCGGCAAGAAGTGAACTAAATGTTTCCATATCACTTGGTTCAAGCTTAGATCTAGATCCAAACTCTGTTCAAGCAGCTTAAATCTTACCCGCAAGTGAGGTATTGGATGAAATGCAGAGGCGCTTTCACTCGAGAAGAAGGTGTATGGTGTTTGGATTTTTCAAAGGAATGGTAAGTGTAATATGATATCGTAAACGTGAAGCCTCGGCATAGCCAATAGCGTGGCTTGATAATAGAGATAGAAATTAGCTTGTACGACGCATGTAGATGCTTAAATACTACAAATGGACCACCAGATCTACACAAGCATTTCCCAAACAATTCATCACTTGTATTACAGCATTGCAAACAATATCTCTTACAATCCCCTCGATTCACAATGAAGGTCGCTGCCCTCTTTGGTGCTGTCGCCTCCCTTGCTGGCCCTGCCGCTGCCTTCTGGGGCCAAATGGCTGCCGGTACTCTTGCGGTCACTGGCGAGGGCCCAGCCTCTCAACCCATCACCTTGACCGACTACAACACTGGATCAAAGTACTCTGGACAGCTGGTCAACGGCTTCTCGAGCAACGGCAAATCAGTCTTGTAAGTGACCCGAGATGGGAAATGTCACAGCATAGAGGTGGCTGACTTTAACTGCTTTTAGCTTCAATGAGATTACTCCTGGAGATTACTCTTTTTACGCCAGCCTTTGGAAGACCAGCGATGGATGCCACAACATCGACTTTGAGGGCGCTCTGAGTGCGCACCATGGATATTGCTGCGGCTCTCTCCCTTGCGATCTCAGCGCTTAGAGTTGGAAACGGACTGGTTAAGCAAATGGCGGAATGACATTTGTTTATGGCATATATGAAGTTGTAGTAGCTAGCGTTTGTACTTGGTGAAATCAAGAAATGTTACGCTCTGAAAAAGTTGAGCTTTGGCGTGAAAAGCTGCATTGGCATCTCATCTTCTCACTCGTGAAAAGGCACTGGTTGGTAGATAGGCAATTCCTGGCTCTCTAGCTCTATTTCCAAGGAAGGTTGGAATAAAACCAGATAAAGGGTACTATAAGAAAGGCATGTTTTAATATTACGAGTCATTTAAGCAAATGCTAAAATTCCCCCCTTTTAACTCCGAATAATCCACTTAGCATAAGTCATATATGCCTATCTCCATGTTTATTCTACTTACATAGACCATAGACAGGAGGCCGCAGAAAGAAGTAATTGAAAAGTATTTAACATACCAGCCAATTTAGATGGCAGAGGAAAAAAATAGAGAGAGAAAAAAGAAAAAAAAAAGACAAGCAAAAAAGAAAAACATACAACAGCCGGTGTTCGCCAATGGTCACCCACTTGACTACTAATCTGCCGGTTAATGGCTTGTCTATGGGGGAGCAGACGGGACCCCGAATTCTCCATTACCTATGGTCGTATGTGCTGGTTGACGTCTTCAATTAGTTTATAGCCATGAATCTTAACTAGGTCGCAACCACAATCTTCTCAAGCAATTCTATATGGAGCAACTGCTAGATTGTAAGTGTTGCTCAACTGTGTTAGGGCTATGTCAGGTCGTTATATTATCTCGTGTCAATAAGCAATGGTTGACTAACTGTAGGTACATACAGTCTAGGTGTGCAGTGCTCATTATACCTCATATCTATCTTCTTTGGGTTTCTTGTATCGCCAGTTTTTTAGCCCAAAAGGCAAACCTACCCCCATATTACGGAATGCCACAACGAGAACGATTGTGCTTATCACAGCAGAAATCACGACTGACGTTGGATGTCATTAGCTTGCGGTCGTGAGCAGAGTTCCAGGGGCAAACGGGATTCAGCTTACACATATACATAATCTGCTCTCCCATGGTCATCCACTCATTCCCAGTCGAGTTCTCATTATTCATGCCGAAAAATCCTGTAAAAAAACCGAGCGGGACCTGAGAACGTAGTCAGTAATAGGTTTTAGCTATTGTTCCTTCCAGGACATCGTTACTACTTACAAAAAAAATTGTGACAATAGTAAAGGCCATGATGGCTCGGCCTTGATTCACGCTTTCCTCTCCTTGCTGTAGCGCCGCTCGGGCTTCGACAATGCTAGCTTCTTGCTGCTTAAGCGCCATCAGTGCTTGGAGCTGGAAGAATCATGAGCATATTGAACCAACTAGTTTTGATGATAGTGACACGCATACCTGTTCATTTGAGCGAGCCGCAGCGCTTTGAAGATCGTCTATTTCGGCGGCTCGGTTCTCTATCCTTTCGATCAAGTCGGCTGCGTCTTCGAAGTCCAACTTCTCAACGCTAATTGCTTCCGAATCTCTTGAGGAACTCGAAACCTTATCCAGCCGGTTCTTGAGGTGTTTTTTCAGTCTATTCACAACCACTAGTTGGTGCTTATAGTGGCCCTCCACTTCAGCGTAGGTAATTAGTTGAAGCACTCTGGAGATTGAAGGATACCTGTATTTCAAATCTCAACACAAAAGCACACTCACTGATTTTTAGTTCTTCCATGATATCCTGTGACTCTTTGAGCAAAACGCCCTCTGGGTTAATATTCAGGTATCTGAATGACTCGGCTTTACGTTTCTTAAACTTCGCCATGCTTGACGAATGGAGGTTGACGTTTTGCCAGAAAACGGTATATGCTGATGCAGTGTGATACGCCTATTGTAGATAATTAGGCATATGATATTTGGGAAGGTTTTAGAGCCAGAAAGGAAAGTAATCGTCAACAATACGCACCACTGTGCCAATAGCTTGGGCAAACAGATCCATTACCTCTGGCCGATCATCCGTTGGCTGTGTCCGGTCAAAGAATACTTTTGAGCATTGGTCAATGATTAAAAGTGCTTTAATGTAATTAGTGAATAGCATTCTTAACAATGAAAGGGTGCTACTTGCCAAGATGATAGACTGATCGAATGTCCCTCTTCTTTCCAAGTATCTGTCGGAGGCTCTTATGAACGCCGGAAGAATCAGGTTTATTTCTCCCCCAACGTCGTGGAAAAGACGTGATAATTGTGTCTATTATTGTCAGCCTGTCAAGCTCTTTTGAATCATGTATTTGGCCAGTTTACCCTCTCCAAGGATCCACATCCACAGTTGGTCAACCATGACAACTCGAGTGATCCCAACCAACTTCACTAGATCCTTTTTGGTGGGTGTATACGATGCACTAGTAGAAGGGCTTCCAACTGCTGTATCGCTAGAACCATCAAACTGCCCTTCTTTAGTTGCGGTAGTATCGCCGTCTTCCCCTTTTTGCTTTCTCGCTCTCGTTTGTCGATACACAACTTGATCTGTATCCCTCGCTGCTGTATCTTCAACGGTTGAGAAGTATGACTGATCCAGAGTTCTGCGAATGTGCAGCGGAGGAACACCCTGCTTTATTTCGGAAAAGCTCTGCCGAAGTAGTCGTTCATCTGCTTCATAGTCCATGGCATCCCAAACTTGTGCTACATCATAGAGATATTGTCCGACTTCGCTTGAGATGCGCTCGCGATTGAACTTTGGACGGAGACAAGCAGCCTTTTGACGCGCGAGATCGACAATGCCAGAGACCATAGAAGCCCTATTGTCCTTGGAGACTTCCTGGACAATTTGTGTCATCTTGGACAGCCTTCGATTAGTTTCCCAGTGTAGATATGGGAGCTGTGGCGCGAAAATGAGCATCTACATCTATGCTAATAGGCAGGTTTGGACAAAAGAACTTACAAATACCGCCACATCTGAAGGGGCGTTGTTACTAGTGTCGTCTTTTGTATTGAATGGGTTAACATTTTGCGTCTTTAGAAACTTGCTTCAATAACTAACCTGACACATGAGCGCATCGAGGTCTCATATGGCGTATACCAGCACCATGCAACTGCCCTCGCCAGTGTTCGCGAGACAATAATGGGCTCGAGAAATTTTCATTTCCCTGAGCTTGTTCATTATCGCACTCAGGTTCAGTGTTCACTCGGTGGTATCTCTCCAACGCTGTCTGTAATCCGCATATGTTAGTTAATGACCTCGATCTCAGAGAGCCTGATACTGACCTCAATCCACTCCATATGATTAGCTGGGAAATGGAAATATTTAATGAGATCTTCATCTCTTTTGAAAAACTCGCAGTTCTTGGCGGTGTCAGACAATATGGTATCCATCTTGATCTTTTGGTTAGGAAAATCCCCCGAGGACGGATCAACGCCCTTGCACTGTTCACCATGCCATTTGCTATCTGTGCCTTTCTTAAAATACATGACACCAGCCCTGAACTCATCTATTGGCTCTCTTATTTTCTCACCCAGCTCTTTCATCGTCTCATCCTTCAGCCCGCTGCTGCTTTCTGCTTCTTGCTCATCCAGGGGACTGCTTTTGTATATTTGTCTCGTGGTCTCCTTGGATAAATGTTGTATCAACCTTTTGCGCGATACTGCAACATTCTCAAGCAGTATCCTTTTCTCGGTCTTCTCTTCAAATCTTTTTTTAATCTTGCCGATTCGCCTTTCTTCGCTCTCTATTACATCGAGGTAGGGCGGGCCGGGCCTGCGATGGTCGCGATCATCGAATTTAGATCTGGCATAGTCGCGGAAGGCATTTTTTTTCAACTCGGTTTCGCTTCTTGTTAAGCGAGGAGGAAAGCTGGTTGATGCCATGACGTTAAGCGTAGAGGCTGAGATATTGATGTAGTTCGCAATTGCAGCACAGAGGACGAAGGACATGCAATAAACACCGACAAGTGCTGTGTATAGTCTGAGGCGGACCGGAATAAATACGGCCTTTATTCCTTCAACTATTGTGGTACTAATATCACATATCAAGATGTTATTCTGTATAACTTGGATGAATTTGGGGCTGGCTGTATCATCCGAAGTGCGTGAAAGGTGGTGTAGGGCCAAGGCATGTCATAGGCCAAGGCTGAGCGTTATCACGGCCCTGACTCCTGCTCATTGGTGCCAAATGTAAATATTGCCAGCGTGGGTGAGACAGGCAATCTATTTTACCCCTCTTCCACGCCCAAAGAAGACAATTTGGGAAAAAGTTCTGTCGGTTATGGCATAGAACTGTTACCATCCATGGATCGAAAGTTCAGCCCGCCCCCAACCCCCGCTCTTTGCTCACCGAAGCAGCTTGTGAATGGCCAAGGCACATGCATTTTTATACACGTATTGAGGCATCGGGATTAGATCGCCGCTGCCAAGCATTGCGAACGAGACGGTCTTGGCAGATACGAAATGGTATAATGGCGAGGCTGTATATCGTAAAAGATGCGGAGGCTCTTTTGTTCAGCCTTTGCATTGGTAAGCAATCTCTGTGCAGTGTCACATGGCCACCTGCATGCGTTGTGCCATGGAAAGTACTTGGTGTTTTAGCAATGTTTAGCGACTCCCTGCAAGAAATGCCAGTTTCGCTTTTTCGGATAAACAACAAAGCAAGAGACTATACGGTTTGACTGACTTACCAGGCTCAAAGATCTAACAGGCTATATCAATATATGCGGTTTAAAGTATGATTACTGTGCTTGCATCACAATTGTTCCAATAAGCAAATCCGTTTTCTTCAATACAAAGCCCAAGCGAAAATATATCTTCCTTGTCGTCCAAAACGCACTGGCCTACTCGCCGAAATGCATTAGGCTTACCACAAGACACAGCTTTTAGAAGAAGGCAAGAAACTTCTGTACAAAATCCCGAATTATTATCATCTAAATTATCAGGAAGAAGTTCATAGCTAGCTGTCTGTAGAGGGAGGAAATAGAATGGTATCGACTCGCCAAAGTTAGTCTCTAAATTGTCTGGATATAAAATTGCTTTGAGGGACTGCTTGAGCTCGGTAGATGGTGTTAGGCCACCAAGTAGGTGGAGATTTGCATCACACCACGAGTCGGTGAGACCGTTTCTGTTTTTGTTTGAAGTCACAGCAGAGATGAAGACAAGATGGCGTGTTTTTGCTGCTTCGTGACGTGGTCGAACAGGTCCATCTAAAGATGCCCAAGACCACGAAGGGGCGCGGTGTTCGGTCGAGATTTTAGCACATGGGTGATCTACCCACCAGTCCAGCTGTTCTAGAAGGCTTGATCTCCACATTCCGGCAACGTATAGGTCTCCAGTAACTTGTGCAAAGAGATTCGCAATACCACCAAATGCAGGAAGTTTGTCGCTTGCCTTTGTTAACATACAACTTGAGTACTCCCGAACAAGACTATTCCATAAACGAAGTATGTGGGTTGGCATCTTTTTGCTCTGCTGCTTGTCTTGCGAGCATTCTTCTTGAACATCCCAGAGTGGATATAAATCCTTCATTGACTGATGCTCCGGTATTCCTTGAGGGAAACCTTCGCATTTGACGTCAGTCAAGCACTCCCAAAGAATTTGCGTCTTAGTGAAATACACAACCCGAGGTGATAGTAGACGTTCCTGGAATACCCATCCTCTCTTATGCAAAGGACCACTGAAGATGTGTCGATTCCAGTAAGTGTTGTCAAATAGATAATGGTCCTCATTTTCTAGGGCCCCTGGCGGTGCTTTTATGACCCCTGGAACGACCGTTGTAATGTCTCTAGCTCGAAACAACCCGCCATAGGGGTTCTCCGATGCTGATGCAGCTAGAGTGCATGCTGAGTTACTGTATATATGCTGCATTGCCGGTATCTCACGTGCCATATCTTCACTGGAATCTTGAATGATGCAAAGTGCATCTATCCACAAATAACGGACTAGGAATCTTCGCGCAACGGCGACTGCGTCTTTGAATGTTTGCGGAAGACGGGATATTAGCTGTCCCTGGCGAAACATGCTGAATGTTGAACTTTGAAGTAACAGAGACTGATTGGATCCCCATCGATAGCTCAATGTAACATATGGCGCGGGTGTGATGTTATCTTCAGAGACAACCACGAGTTTCCACTGAGTCTCACTCTCGCCGCCAATATCCAGTAGTCGAGTTGGCATCCAGCCGATTCTTTGGGTTTTCATGCTATTGCACATATCATGATTACTGTGGCAGGACTGATACCAACGAAAAGCTAAATTCATAGTTGCTGAAGAGGAGGTTTTTGATTGTAGTTGAGGATCGGTAAAGTAATGCTTAGTTTTAGGACCTGCGATATTGCTGAGAACGGCTTCCATCTCAAAAATATCAGTAGCATAGCACCTACAGCTAATCGGAAGCAATTGAAATTTGGTTTCCAGTCTCGCCCCTAGAAGTTGCTGCCCGCGGAATGCGATCGAAATCCGCAACCCCTCTCCATCAGCCCTTTTGTAAAGACGGAGGGTTGTTGATAGATCTTGTTCGTATTTCTTGAGGTCTATATATTGACTTTGGTGATGCGAATTTTCCCAGACTATTCGACACAGAATACAGTCATTTTGAACCGCCTCCATAAACGCAGGGAAATTCGGGTGGTGATTATTAAGGACATTGTTTTGCGACGATGGGTTTGAAAGCGGCTTGGTGTACAAGGCTTTCGTACAAGCTGAACAAAGATGGCTGAGGTCAACCATAATACTATCTTTATACGAAAGCTTTCTAAGAAGCGGAGTAGCACGGGGTCGTAGGAATGCGGTGATGTGATTATTGGGGGTTTTAACTCAATGATATGTGAGCAAGTTTGGTTGTATCCTAGCCACTAGGCTTGACCGTTGAAGGATGCAAAAGTGCACAAGGCAGAAATGGTAGGCAGATTACTGACACATTTACCCAGCCCTAAGATCCAATGATATTTGAGCACGTGGAATGCAACACCAGCTTTTCGGTGAGTAATATTTGATGTCAAGCGGCTGCCTAGGGCCTTGATAAAGAGCAACCTGATATATTTGCTCGAAACATGCCCCGCATTTATGTCGATGCTGATCTTTCTCCAAGACCCAGAAAGCCTACATCTACAACACCACCTCTTTTTCAAATTTTCGAGTGACTGCTTCATATAACCTTTAAATCTAAGCAATTCAGTTGATCCGCGCACTTCGGTTACCATCAGAACAACCTCGGCAACTATGTGCGACTATCATTATGGGAGGACGTCTTACCGCGCTTGCGGACATGCGGGACCTGTTCATTGTATAAGCTGGCAACCTTGCTCAGACGCAAAGTATGGGCAGTATGGGGTAGAGGCATGTTCAGTAGAGAACAGAATTCCAGGCATGACATCGTCATCAACTGATGGCCCATGTCCGGCCTGTGCACCTAACTTTAAGTATACTCGTGGTGGGTGGGTGAGAAGATAGTAAGAAGAGTGAATCTAAAAATGAGATGGCATTGTATTAAAGGATACAGGATACAGTGGTTACTCTTTTTCATGTCGCAATGATAGCTGGTGTCACGGGTGAGGAGCTGATCTTAGGGCGCTTTGGGCTGGGGGAACGTCACAGTCGGATAATAAACGGAGGCAAGCCCAAATACTATATACGAGGGAAGAGGTGCGCAGCTGTGAGAAAGGAATTTTCAACAGTACTATACATGAAACTCTCATTCAATGAACAAGCGGGTAACTGGAGGTAATACTGATGACTACACGATTCTTGAGGGTCAGCGTAAGAGCGCAATCCACTCTTTTTCTCCTCCAAGACTTAAAGGTTCTTCTCGCTGTGAGTAGACATAGCAGGTAGTCCGTTGAATACAATCACTCTATATTGCTTTGGCCCTCACAGGCGGCATCGATCGGGCTTTTTGCCTTGAGCTGACCCCGGATGTTATTGAGGATGTTATTGAGGGACACAACAGGTCCATGGGACCTGCGCGCTTATCTAAAACTGCCAGAGGTCTTGGATGCATATAGCAGAGTGAAGAGGTAAAGGTATCACGGTATACTGATGCACGCAACACCACCGATGTCGGAACTGCTGCCGTGTATAAAACGGAACCATGTGGCTCCGAATTTGGAGTCTCGGGAAGCAAAAATAGAAGATATCAAACTCAAGAAAAGAGCTTGACGGGACCCCGAATTTTCCATTACCTATGGTCGTATATGCTTGAGTCATGAGAGTATCTAGATTATATACGCTTTTGCTTAGCCTACTGGGCAGATGATGATGATCCTAGCAGGGCACCCCCTCTCTCTTATAAAGGGCTCGGCAGCCTATTCCCTAGCGACGTTGCTTCGCGAGGCCTTTTGCTCTCCTCGATTTTACATCAACCTCAGCCAACCATTTGCTGGCTTTGACAAGTTGAATGATATTGATCAACTGTTTGACTGCCATAACAGGAAAGGTAGTCTTCACTAATACTGAAGGCCAGAAAGAATCTAATTTATTAGCGCGGGCAATTTCCAAAGCCCCGGCGCTGAACGGATCTGGAAATATTTTCTTCAAAAGAGACAGGCTTAAGGCAGCGTTGGGCTGCAGAGAATCTGTTCCCGTTGGTTCAACTTTATCCAATTTTAGCGACGGCAAAGGTGATGAAAAGGAAAGCAGGTATAAGGCGATAAAGAAGAGCTCATTGAGAGCACAGCAGAGGAACAAGACAAGCTGCAAAGCGTAAGCAATTGGTGCTGCGACAAGTTGTGTACTGGGCCCAGTTTATGTACCTTATTTGTATAGTATAGATTTAGCAGCCTGCTCTGGCTTTTATCGACTTCTTTATGGCTTGAATCGGCACCACCAAGAACCAAGGTGGCATACATGTGCATGTAGTGGCTGGAGAAGTCCAGGGCAATGAGGCATTGGAAGACGATGGCCCATCTAGGAAAAGCTAGGGATAGGAATACTAAGAGACACGAGGTAGTGCAGCGGTCGATAACCATGTCGAGCACAGCACCAAAACGAGTTGACTGCTGGAGCGCCCTCGCGACATATCCATCGAGGGCATCAAGCAAGCAGGATATACTATAGAGGAATGAACAGGTGCGAGGGTGGAGCGGCATATAATATAGGGAGGCGATAGCGAGGACGATCCGGAAGTAGCCTGGCATAGAGAGATTAGCACAGCTTATCTGCGAGAATTCTGGGGCACCTTACCAATAATATTTGGCCAGAATAAGAAGATATTTTCACTTGGGTATATTTCCAACTTTTCCAACGGATGGTGGATAGATGTATCAATCCTACGGGAAGGATCTATTTGGCTGGCTTCTCGTAGGTTGCTTCGAGCATCGTGGCTGGACATGCTTATTTTATGGTTAGCTACGTTAGATTCTGAAAAGCTTTTTAAGAAAACAGTAGTCAGTCAAATTGATGTCGTTAAAATGATATAGTCATGTGATGCTACAATAGGTACGTATCTTAACTGTTGGTTCAGTTGTTTCGGAAATAGGAGCCGTGTAATTTCAGTTTTGGAAGCCAGGGGCACCGAAAATAGAAGACATTAAACTGTATAGTAGAGCTTGAAGAGACCCCGAATTTTCCACCATCTATGGCCGAATGTGCTTGAGTCATGGACAACTGTAAGTTATAAGGAGAGTGGACAGAGTTGGCAAGACTATGGGCAACAGGGAAGAGACATCTTCAGCTGCAGTAGCCTTCAGGTATCTAGTAATACGACGCCTTTATTCTACTCCAGCCCAAAAATAACAACTATTTTGTATTGAAGTAAATCATTAAATGCAACTCATAACTATCGCCTGTGAGATGTTCATAATCTCTTGTGTTGCAGTTATCTTGCCAAAAGTTACATAGGTACTTGTGCCCTTTACAGCAGCACCGAATCCAGCTTAGCCCGAAACCAAACCGCCTCTCGCAGGAAGGCAGCGTCAATCATCGTTCACGCCTGCCCATCAATCACCCCGATCGGACAACCATCAGCCCGCGGAGTTAGACTTGGCGCATACGTAACTCTACCTTCTTTTCTTCTAATCTTCCTCTCCGCTTTTGTACACAGCCTCCTTTCTCTATCATCATTATAGCTTCACCTCATTTCCATTTTCCCAATTCTCTTCAATCTCTTCCTAATCCGCGTTTTCAACTGCCCGCCATGGTCTTCTTCTTCTTCGTCTGCGGCCAGCACACCTTTCGCTCAGAGGTCAAGGGCTATGAGGGCGTCATCTGCCAGTGCCACAACTGTGGCAACATGTCTGCTCGAGTCATCAAAAGCCGGCCCTTTTTCACCTTTTGCTTTGTTGTAAGTTATTGTTATCAACTTTTCTCATACTGTCATGCTCACAGAGCGTGTAAAACGTTGCTTGGTCGCATCAAGTACGCGTCTGAGACAAAGTTCTGAATAAGGCTCGATTTCATGAGATTGGATACATGAACATCTAGACTAACATTCTCAACACAGCCCATCATCCCATTCACCATCTCCGGCTTTGTTGAAGTAGTCTGTCACATTTGCAACTTCCACCAGCCGCTAAAAAATCGCCCTGATGTCGTCTCCATGGCCGAAGGCGGCAACGCCGGGCCTGGTCCGTTTCCCCCGCCGGCAAATCCAGGATGGGGCCAACGACAACCCCAGGGCCAAAGCCCAGCAAGATACGGCTAAGTCATGGCTTACAATGCAGCTGTTGATTGACCTCCAGCTCTCCAGTAACGAAATTCAGCAAGCGCCTGCAGTTAGATGGCGTGGGGTGCAGAAGACATATACACGTACTACAGGCAGGGCCGCGGCGAGCTACGCAGAATTCTACGTCAGAGCCGCCCATCGCAGGGAACTGGCGGACCTTGAAGTTTGCCGCTGGCGGTGAAAGACTAACTGGCCTACGGCTTCCGGAGCTACGAACACCCAAATGTCACAGCCTGAATTGGCGGAGGGATAATAGTGTACTACCAGGACTATATCCCGATGTTGGTCTAGCTTACAACTCATTGCTACTGCCTCAAGTCACATCTAATGACTCTACATGGTTAACGAGACAAGCTTTCAATTTACTGCGGCGGACATATGGCCTGATGATGGATTCCTCTACTTTCCAAGCGATCTTGGCCGCATATACATAAAGATAGGCGCCATTCCACACCAAATATCGAGTGCGCAGAGATATTCATCAAAAGGAAGAATCATTGGTGGCTTACGAGGGACGAGAATAAGAATCTTCATGAAAATTAACCACTACCTTGTAATCTATTGTTGTAGTGCTTTGTACGCCATCAGCTCATATGAATTATACAATGAAATAGTGAAAACATTCAATGGGATATCTCATCTTATATCGCTCCAAACAATGCATCAGTTTCCAGCCTTCCAATCTTTGCCCTGTCGCCACTTACAACCCTGACGGCCCATCGCCATCTTCGCCTTCTTCGCCATTTATCTTCAAACTCTCCTCGATAGCTCGTTTTAGCTCCTCGTCGTCATCGCTAGCATTACTCGCATCTTCTGATACCTCTTTCTCTTTCCCTTTCCCTTTAACATCCTTCTGCTTCTTAAACTCATCCTCAGCCAAGCTCTGCTTTTTGACATACTCCATTACAATCTCTTCCTCCGTCTTCTCCTTTTTAACCCGTTCCATTTCATTCATAGACGCCTCAACAGCCCTCCGGAAATCCTCCTCCTCATCGTCTTCCTTCTCCCGCGGAGGCAAAGTAGGGGGCACCTTGCGGGACTCATCAATAGCACGCTGTAAATCGGCATCTTCGTCAGTATTCGGGGTAAATGCTGAGCCACTGCTGCGCGGCTCATCCATTTGCGCCAACTTGACGTCGAGGTCCCGTGAGCTGGACCCCGGCAGAACAGAAAGTTCCTTTTCGTGCCCAGCTAAACTTTCGCGGATGGCCTGCTCAATGAGATCCTGATACTCTTCATCTGTGATTTTGTACTCTTCGTCTTCGAAGACATCTGCCGACTTCCTACTGCCTTCTGCTTCTGCTTTCAGGCGCACAGGATCGGGTAGAGAAGAACCCTGCTGCTGCATTGCCATGATGCTCTCGCGAATAGCTATTTCAACCATGGCGTCTTCTTCATCATCTCCACGAGAAGTCTCTCTGACAGAGGCTATGATGGCCTCCTCAAACTCTGCGTCGGCATTGAGCGACTCTTCCCAATTCACGGGTGCAGGAGAGGAGGAGCGAGAAAGGGAAAAGCGCCTTGAGATTCGACCTGATCGCGATCGCTGTCGCCGCGGCTTTTCTTCCAATGCAGCCCCCATTTGACGCCGTCCATCCTGAAGGGTAGGGAACCAAGAGGTCGGTCCGCCTCCAGATCCGACTTTGGAGTGTTCTCTGTCTTGTCCCCTCAGTTTTGTTTCTTGAATGATCTTCAAATCAGAGTCGTGGTTCCAGCGATAGATGATATCGGCCTTCTCTCCCTCTGACGCATTCTGCAGGTCTCTTTCGCCCTGAACAACCCTTGATGTGATGATGTAATTCTGCACACTTCTGGATAGAAATTTGTTAAGTTCAGCATAGGCACCTTGCATCACGTATGCTGGGAGACCCCAAAAGCCTAGCACGCTGATTGTCAGCACATCTTGAAAATGAGACGCTTGTAGTTTGCTTACCAGCCGCGGGCTTCGCAATGAGTCCTCCAATGCCCTTTCCGACGCCCTTGATCAGCCCAGCAGCGCCCTCTTTTTGTGCTCCTCTCATTGGCTGCGTAAGCAGTCCTGAGATGCCGTCATAGAGGCCGAATCCAAACTCTTTCCCGGCGACACGCACGCCGCTATTGAAATCTGTGACCTTTTCGATTGATCGAACGGTGTCGTCATTATACAACCGCGGAATGTTCCTGAAACCTTTTGCGAGCCCGAGACAAAAGTTCATGGGTGACTTGACTCCTGTAGATACAATTCTCCCGACATTTTTAGTCGTGCCTACTGCAGCCTCCATAGTTGCGGCTGCAGAGAGCGCCCTTCGGCGAGATGATGAACGGCTACCCTGACTCTCGACAGTAGGGGATCGTGTTCGTCCAATTTGCGTTGGCACTGTTGGAAACTGAGTAAGCTGTCCCGTGGTAGCGCTTGTTTCACCGGCAGATTCTCCGCTGGTCCTTACTGGTGACTTAACACCAGGACGGTCCATAGTCGAATTCCGTTTTGATCCTGTATCACTATCATCGCCACTTGCCTGGCTACCACTGTCCCTCAAAGACTCTCTAGCTTTTTTAGGGCTTTTCAGTATATCCAAAGGCATATCCACTATGGCCATGCCAATATCGCTAATATCAGTAACAAGAGAGCAAGCACCTGCGGAGATGGGATCAGGAGGCTGATCCTCCGTATTGTACTCGTAAGGGCGGTATCTAAACGAAAGGGTTAACATTGTAAACCAGAGCAGGTCGAATTGTCATTTTTCTCCTTACAGTTTAAGATCGGTATACTTCAAGAGGCCTTGCTTGACGAGAACCGCGGCAACCAGTGGGCTGAGCCGCACCTTTGTTCTTTTCAGACGCCAAGCCGCAGCTCGACTAGGAGCCACGGAACAACGCAGAGAATCAATGTCAAGGTGGTTATGAAAGCTTCGGCTGCCCGCTTCTGTGCCGTTCTCTTCACGAATCCTGTGACCAAGCGCTTTTGCTTGATCCTGCGTTTCTGGCTTAAGACAGAATTTGATCGCCTCGGCAAGATTCTCTGCTGTCAAGGCCTTATAGGGAATCGGATCTGGTCCGGCTTTGGCCCTTGCGATCATGGCGCCCCAAAATGGCTGGTCCCCGAAGAAGGGAACCACAAGGGTGGGTTTACCAGCCTTTATACCAGCGGCGGTTGTTCCAGCTCCTCCGTGGTGAACGACGCAAGAAACTTTTTCAAAGAGCCAGTCGTGAGGAACATTGCCAAGCATAAATACGCCATCTGGTAGTCCCACCGCGTCGGCTCCCAACCCTCCCCAGCCTTTCGAAACCAGGGCTCGGACGCCAGCAAGGTGGATGGCATCAAATATCATCCTAGTCATGGCATTTGGGTCGTCAACCACAATGGAGCCAAAGCCGATGTAGACTGGAGGTGGGCCAGCCTCTAAAAAGGCGGCAAGGTCAGGCTCTGGAGTATATGAAGATGCAAGATTCAAGAAGTAAAATCCAGAAATATCAATATGCGAGCCCCAGTCATTTGGCTTCGGAATCAAGGCCGGTGACCTACGAAGTTTCGTTAGATCAATAGCTTCCAAAGTGGTTACTCAGCCGGATACATACCAACAGTAAGTGTAAGAGATCTTTAATCTGTTGAGAAGGCCCGGAGCCCAGATGAGTGAGAGGGGAGCAAGATCTAAAGCGTTCTCGCGGAATCGGTTGATGATATCTCCTAATCCCTGCCATGTCATCATTTCAACCAGAGTATAAGTCAAATAGTTTGTAAGAACGTCATCGGCATTCGAATATTGAACATTCGCCAGTGGGTGAGGGAACGCTCGCGTGGGTGACCAAGGCATTCTACAGGATACGTTAGCGACAAGAGATAGGGAGCAATTTGTAGGATTCCTCACGTAAACATCATGTGCAGAGGAATTCCAAGCTTCTCAGCAACATGAACATGAGCAAAACTAGGCGGGTTCGCAATAATTGCGTCGGCCACAAAGGGCTCGTGGTTTGGATCTCCAGGCATACCAGCATCCGGATTCCAGGGCTCGAGTTTTCTGTGTGGTTCTGGCGGCGGTCCCAGTCCATCACCCGCCTCAATGCAAGATCTCCAGCACCCAAGCAGCATCTCTTGAACACCCCTGCGGCGCTTGCTGATCTCGCCGCTCTTCAAGGCATCTAGGCCAGGCATGAGACCCGGATGCTTTACCATAAAGGCCATAAGCTCGGCGGGATCTCCCCCTATACTGAAGAACTCAAGGCCATTCTCTTCGACAAACTGCTGGAATGTCGGATGCGTTGCAATACGAATTCGGTGGCCATACTTTTCCTTGAGGACTTTTCCTAGCGCAACAAAGGGCTGAACGTCACCACGCGACCCAACAATCTGAATAACGACATTAAGCCGCGGTGGAGGCTGCTTGCCAGGCTCACCAACGAGACTCGGGAGGGTGTATACTGGTGGCCGTGTCGGCTGGACAGAAACGGCTATTTGGTTGGCGATACTTGGCGCAAGAAGCTCAGCAAGCCTGTGGTTCTTGGTATTGATGTTGATGTTAACTCTTCCATCGCCTGGGGTATCAACGTTAGCAAGCCGAAGCTCATCAAAGAAGAAGAAAAGAAGCATATAATGACAGGCCTCTCATGCGCAGCGTAATGCGGCGTAAAGAAGAGGTGAGATGGCAGGCCGAATACGCACCTGTTACAGCCGCCTCGGCGTCAAATCCAGAGCGACTGAACTGAAGCTGGTCATGATGGCTTCCGTACGCCGGAGGCGCATCAGCCGGTGCTTCAAGCGCGGGAAGCACGAAGCCGTCCGTCACCACGGCCTCAGACGCAGCCCGATCTCGTCGGCGAGGCGGGGTTCTCGTCGAGGGCTGCCTCTTGGGCCGACTGCGCTGGTTCTCGTCGGGCGCCATGGCTCGAGGTCGTTGCCGAACAAATCAATCTAGAGATATCTTCTCTCTACTCAGATAGAAATTGCGGCTGGAGCGAAGTAGAGAGCAGACGAGAGAGGCCCGAATAGCGCTTGGTCAAAGGTGCAAGCTTGGGGCGAATTGTGTGAGTATCACCTGCAGATGTACTGCGGCATGGTTGACTGGGCTGATGATAATCGATACGCAGTCTCTCGCAATGGAATTCAATGGCAACACAAGTAAAACAAAAAGGAAGTTTGCGGCTTCGAACTTAACCTGATTTCGGTGGTCGGGCGATGACGTGGGCGCTCATATGAGAGAGGCCTCAATGCTTTTGCCCAGCGGTTGATATCATCGCGGCCTAGCACACACACTCAGCATCACACCCCTGTATTGGGATGCGCGTATGAGAGCCTAGAGCGCTCCAGATATCGCACGGCCGGTGCGCCGTGTCTGCGTCAGTGCTGGAGGCGGCTAGTTCCAGCTGCCCACTAATAGGCCTGTGCTACAGTGATGGCCAGAGCTGGTGGCGGTGATTGACAGCACGCGTTGGGCGATGACTGAGCCCGTCATTACTCGCCGCTCATTAATAATTCGTGCGGCGCGTGATACGGAATCTCCGACGGCTGGAAATGCTACATATTGTATCACGATGGGAACTTCCGCAACTGCAATTTCTGGTGCTTTTCAAGATGTTTGCTTGATTTTAGGCTTATTTAATGGCGTTGCTAGTTAGGTACAATTGAGAGTAGATACATGTAGGAACATGTAGGTGGGCGCAGATCCTCCTCATGGTACACAGCCCACTGGATACTTGGTTCATGCACCAGTCCCTCCAGCCAGTTACCATTTTAGAAACATTCGAGCTATATGCAGCCATAGAACCGAATAAGTTCCGAGAGGGATATCCACCAGCGAAGACTAGAAGAGGGAGCTTGTGTTAGAGTAGAAGATGTGTTGAATAAGCAGTGAGATAGGTAGATAGCTGCGCCTATTGAATTCCTATTTGGGAACCATCTTACATCGCCCAAGAAGGACATTGCTGACAGGCTAATGCTCTCCTCAAGCTCCAGTCGCCCAAAGCAAGCTCTCTCGTGATTATAAAATATACAACGTAGACTTTAGCAAAGAAAAACCGCATACGAAAATTTGAAAACCTTGTTGCTCATATAATACAAAAAATGTCATGGTCGCTCAGACTCCATGGTGATTAGGGTGGGCAGAATGGATCTACCGAATCCATACATCCACCTGTGAAAGCCTTTTTCCTCCGCAATCAGCCTCGTGGCAGCTAGATATGGTATTTCATAGACACCTGCGCCGTTCTTGGAACTGTTTTTCCTCCAAATAGTATACCGTTCTTCGTCCCTCCCTCTCTTTCCACCTCATTTCAGATTTCGCATTTAAGAAGAGATGTTTAGCTCGAGAACTTGCGGCTGATCTTGGCAATGACTTTACGGACAAGTTAGCAAATACAAAAACTGTTATACCACGCCATTGCGGACAATAACTCACTGTGCAGAGCAACAACGCTGAAGATGAAAACCAGGGACAGAACAAGAACAACGACGGGGTCCACCTTCAGTCCGGGAGACTCATCAGTGTAGAGTCCTACAATTGTTCACGTTAGCAACCATATATCTGCCAAATATACCATGCTAAAAAGCTTCGAATCACGTACTCAGCATGGTGCTGCTGGAGCCGCCAGCGCCAGCGGCCCGTGTGCTGCTTGGCCGAGCATTGGCGAGCTTCTCCTTCTGATCGGCAGCAGCACGTCGACGGATAGCAGTTCGGGGTCCGCCGGGAGGGGTGGGAGAGGAAGGTCGGCTGATGCTGGAACCGCTGGCCACGGCGGGGCCATTGGCGGGTGAAGAGGGACGAGAAGACTGCAGAGAGGAAGACAAGTGTTAGCAATGAGCACTCAAGCATATCTCAACATAGAATCCATTGCCGCAGCGCGCAGGTCAACAACTGATTGCAGAGCGCATCAAGCGATTCGGTCTTGTGACGCGATACACACGAGCGCCGCAAATCCGTCTTTCCCCAATGGAAGCTCAATTTCAATGGAACAAGAAGGCGCGCATACCATGATGAAAGAGTGTGCTGTTGGGTATTAGAAGAAAAGGAAAGAATCGACCTCGAATCGCTGCAGGATTCTTGAATCGAATTGACAGAGTGCGAAGTAGGAGGGATGTACTTGAGCAGAAGGGTTGGAGTTGGCGCAGCACGGGCTGGTGGAATTGTGGCCCCAAGGAACCACGAGTTAAGGCCACATTCACAGAAATCCAGCAGTGGCGGCCGAACATTTCTCCGCTACCCCAGAGAAAAGCGCCGCGCACCCACACTTTTAGCGCAAGCAGTGCATACTGTAGGTCTCAAGCCATTGAATTCCAATCGGTATACTCCGTACTCGTGATGGAAAGCAGCGCCTTTGTTGATGATTTCATTTTTCAGTCAGCAGCATATATGACTACCTAGGACTCGCACATAGCCTGCTTCAGTGAGAGCGTTTTTGAACACTCTTCATAATGAAAAAGTGAAACTAGTAGTATAAAGAAGCTTAAAAGCTAAAACAATTTATCGTTTTTGCAACCAATAAACCGTAACGCTTTCCTATCAACATATATTCTGAGTATCTCACATTGATTCATTACAAAGGCCAAATAGGGCTCGGGGTATTTTTACAATTTGGGGGGGACTATGTATGAAGGAGGCCCCTCAAGCAACCTCCAAAAACCTTCGCTAGCCATGTTCGCCGCCATCTCAGCTTTACTCCGCTTCAGTCGCTGTCCTCTCTTCAAAACCTGCTTCGCAGACTCGCCGCGTGGTATGTGTATAGTTCAAAAACAATGCAAGACAGGCAAAAGAACAAGTGTATAAAAAGTGAGAAGAAAAGAAGAAAAAAGAAACACAAAGGGAATCACAGAAAGAGAGAGAGAGAGAGAGAGAGATAAAGACGAAAAAAGGTATGATGAAGAAGATTGAAGAAGAAAAGAAAAGTTAAAAAAAAAAAAAAAAAAAACAGGGTGTGAGAAAGATGCCAGCTTGCCAGAGAACAATTACAGCATGAACAGCCCAGATATTGCCAACAATCTTTTGACACGCTCGAGGTGTGAGACGTATTCCCAAAGCTCCAATGCACGGGGCCGACGTATATGCGAGCCCGTTGCCTGGGCAGTGAGGATTTGAAAAATAATCCTTCATCTATAGGAAAGAATGGCCTTTTCTTGTCCCAAGACATTAATTCGACCCTTCTCCTTATTTAAAACGTTTCTGTCTTTTCTTTCGAGTCGTTTAAATGCGATTGCCGAGCCAGTTGGAGATCTTGGTCAATTCAAACTCCCAGCCGGCTTCGCTCATTTCTCGGTCTTGATGACGGAGAGGGAAAATAAAATAAAGATAAAAGAACTTCCGCAGGCTGAGGAGCTGCGTTCCATAGATCGAGGCCGATTATGTAAGATTAGACGGTACATCTACACCCGGAAACGAAGAGATTTCAACCAAACGCCTCCCGCTATGACGGCAATGCTGCGAATCGGGCTGTTGTTTTATTGCTGAAAATGAAAAAAGGAAAAAAGAGACCAAAGGAAATTTTTTGGAGGGTGTGGTATCTCAGAGAGTGACATCGAGAACCAGGCTGACATCAGAAACACCGGGGCCAGCGAGGTCCTCGAGAACGGGTATAAGGTCTAGCAGCTCGTTGTCGTGCGCGTCAGAAAACCAACTGCTGATGGGAACAGCATGCTGGGGGTGAAAAATGTATGAGGTAGGTGAGTTGTCGATGATGATTGTATCCTTCAAATCTCGCCCAATTTGTGAGAGATCTTTGACGTAATTTCCTTGGTGGTTGTAACAGCTCTCGCGGAACAGACGATGGTGAACAACGTCGTGTATATCTAATTGATCTAGGAGAGGATCGCCATACTAGTTTACGCATGTACAGGTCAGCCCATCTTCTTTCTGCTTGGAGATTCAGGAAAAAGCGATACTCACCTTAGAAACTGATGCCGTAAAGACTACTACTTCGTAAAGTTCTCCAACTCTCTTCATAAATTCGTCTACACCAGGTCGCTTGATGACATACACATTATGATAATTGCCTTCAATTTCAACCGGTATCGTGAAGTCGGCTTGGTGAAGGATCTAGAGACCTGTGGTTAGCCAAAAGTCGTGATACTGCATATCAATAAGGGGGGAGAACAAACTTTAAATGAACTGTGGACCAAGGTCTCATCCAGATCCAAAACAAGGCATTTTCTTCCTTTGTGCTCGGGGGCGATAGGGGGCAATAGCCACTTTTGAGATTCTGGTGCTGAGGGTCCTTCTTGCGTCAAAACGAGTGCTGAGGTCACCAGAGGGCTCGGGCCAGGACCAGGCGGGGGAGGGGGCATCGCGGTGTCATGAGCTTCCTGCTGTGCCACCTCCGGCTGCACCTCTGGGGTTTCCACTGCTACCGGCGCATCTTGCATTTCCGCATCTTCCTCGACCTCTTCTATCTCTCGAACTTCTTCGTTCGGTTCAGGAAGAGGGGTCGGAGGATCGACTGTAAGGGTTGGGCCGAGGTGCTTTGTCTCTTGGTCTGTCTGCTCTTGCATCTTGGTCTGTTCCTGAGTGCTGCTCGACGAGACGGCATCATCCTTGCCCTGCAGTACGGCGCTTGTGGGCACGGGTGGCTTTTCGTTGCTTTGCTTGGTCGGGGTCTGGTCGTGGGGCGTCTGCGTTCTTGACTTGGCCGTCAATGGTCTTTGGGGTATTCTATCCAGCTTGTGAATCTCCTGGGTAGAGCCCACGTTGTTGGCCGAGTCAGGCACGCCACAGCACCCCAACAATGCCAAGAATCCACTGCTCTTCTTCCTCTTCCGCTTCTGCTCGCTTGCCGAAGGAGAACTGGGCTGCGAAATCTCGGTCGTGCGAGCAGGCTCAGCATCGCCGCTGGAGCTTCCGTTCCGCTGTCTATCCAAAAAGCTGCCCTTTGATTCTCTGGACCTGTTGCCCATGCTGCTGCGTGGATCGTTGATCGTGGCCCCGCTTAACCCAGTCGTGGTCGTCGAAGATTGGTTCCTCTGCTGGGATGACGCTCGCGACGGCACCTTTAGGAGTCCCCGACTCTTGTCGGAGCCCTCTCCATCCTCCGGCGACAACATTTCTTTCTCTTTTCCCGAGCCGGAACTAAGCGGGACTTTATCTTGCTTTAAGTCGACGATCGCGGTCGTCGCCACGGCTGTTTCGGACATTGCGAACCGTCACTGCATTGGGTTTGTCAGCCTTACTTGATCAATCACAAATCGCGATAAGGGCGAGGCGATGCGCTTTTAGCCGTGCGCTTTGAAGATGCAATGTCGTTTCCAGCTTCGAGGCTCGGTTGGGCCGCAGAGAAAACAAGAAGGGAATAGGGAATAGGAAAACACAATGCAGGGCAAGAGGGCGTAGTTGGCGAGGGATGAGGCGCCATCGCAGACGGATCAACACGCCACAGCACTTGCTTTCCATTGCCAAACACATCTCCCCCAGCCTGATAGCAGAACAGCTCATCGTAGTCAATTGTGGAAAGGCAATGTAAAATTGCGCAGCTTTAGCGCAACTGCTTATGCATGTGCACTTACCTCAGAGTACTCAAGGCAAGCTAGCCAGCTCCCAATTCCAAGCTTTCAACGCAGTCAAAAGAAGGAAAGGAAGAAATAGAAGGCAAGACGGTTAAAAAAATAAGAGGGATAATGAAAATGGAAAATAAAAAAAAAGAATGTCAGCCCGCAAGGGGCGTTTGGCAGCAGCGTGCCGTTCGTTTCTCCGAAATGCCCTTTCCAACGAAAATTACCGGGGGTTGGCGAGGAGCTGAGACGCGCCCGACGGGTACGCAAGATTTAGGGAGTCGACGCAGGAAAAAAGGAAATAAGACGACGCAAAGAGCAGAGTCGGGCAGAGACTGAACGGCAGAGCGCTGCCAGTACGAGCGTGAGTCGCCGCAAACAACCGGTGTCAGCGCGGAGACGGTTCGTGATGGCAGGTTTTTTCTCGCGATCAGGAGGGAGGATGGTTGGGGGAAGAGTCGAGGCGACGGCAGCGGCAACGACGTACCGGAGGCCGAAGAAACTGAGGGCACAAGCGAGATGATTGCCTTTAAACGTGATGGTTTGGCTGGACCATGTCGGGGATGGTCCGGCGTGCAGGGACGGCGGCTGGGGGAGATTTTGGGGGGGGGTTCAAGGTGTGGGTGGGCCTTGTCGAGATTAGCCAACAGCTCTGGCGACTCTGCCTTGGATACGTAGCTGGCTCCAGGCGTTAGAGCGGGAACAGCAGACAGTGTGCATAGCCGGGCTCGTGACGCTAGGGCACTGTAGCTCAGCAGCTGTCTTGCGCCAGATGCCGCAGTCACGTCGTCGAATAGCCGCACCGTGTGGCAGTTAGCGCAGTAAAATCGTGACCGCACAGTGGCGCCCTGTCCCAAATCTCCGCTAATAATGGCGGCCGCCAAGTTCTCATCTTACCGTCCAACGTTCAAATTGTGGGCTTCATTCTGTTCCTCTTTAGGAGAGGCGTGGCCACGGCCGGCGCTCTGCACGGCGGCCCGCTCACACGCTGCGACACATGGAAGGCAAGCTGGGTGCCGGGCAGCTTCTCGACGCTGTGCCAGACGACACGAAGCACGGAACTTCTCCCTACGGCGCTATCCAATACCATGTGCTGTGGTTTGCCTGGGCCTACAAAGCACGGGCTGCCAGATGCCACCTACAGCACCGATGCCGAGAACCTACCTACGCCGCGAGCACATTCGTCCTCAGCTCGCACCTATGCACCGCAGCCGGCGTGCATGTTCGCATCGCTGCGCTGCAGTTGCGCCAAGCCTGTCGATGGCTTCCATTCTCTCTAGGCTGCCCCCCCATGGCGTGGATGGACGGTGGGTCGAGATCTCGCTGCTCCTGGGCTCCCGAGCTCCTACTGGCCACTGCCGACAAACAAATCAGAGCAGACAAAGGGAGGGCAGCAGGAACAAGAACACAAAAAAGACCTCCCCCAGAAAGTCGGGCGCCGCCAATCCCCTCCTCCTTGTGCGTGCCGGGTGAAGAGCCCTGATCCGGGCGTCTTGATTGGCTGTGTTGGCGCCCAGCCTCTGGATCGTTCACATCTTGCCCCGGCGAGCCAGTCGCAGCACTAGCATACCCGCTGAGCGAGCTGCCGCTGGAGAAAAATGGTCTCGGTGAGGGAGTGCTGGCTTCGCTTCGTATATTGGCGCATGGGGCGTCTTGCAGGCTCCCAGCAGCGCATCCCGGCAATGCCTTGTGATTTGGCGCAGCTGGAGCTCTGGGCTCCGTTGCAATACGGAGAACGGGGCCTGTACTGCATGTAGCTGCTGGGAATATGTGCGGCATCGCTGATTGGCATGCGGCAGCGCTGGCACATGGCGGGCACGCAGCTGCTGTGCGTGCTGCGGCCGTGCAGATGGCCAGCTGTTCGCGCACCGAGCTGCCTGCACTGTATTCCCGGGCGCATTGTTCCGACCCTGTTTGCGTGTGGTTGCACAGAGGCGTGTGGCTGGTGCTGCCCTCATCTACTTGGTACCTAACTAGGGCCCTATGGGTCCCTCCGTCACATCTGCTAGCCCAGTAGCGCCCAGTAGCATGATGGAGCGCTCCATAGCAAATTTGGCTATCGATGGCTCTCGCAGATTAGGTGCCTAAGCTTCTGGGCAAGCTGCAAGCTAATTATAGGTAGGCGCCTTACCAGGCCGAAAATGCGCGGTGTTGCAGGGTAAGGCGGCATCAGCTCGAGAACGCTTCATTCACTTATATGGCTGCAACTTGCGCTGAATGGTTACAGGCGTGAGCCACGATGATTATGGTGGCCTGGCGGTCTTCCTTTTTCTTTCATTTGATTCCTTTATATGTTTGTGGATCTCGGTAATCTAGGTGGCGCATACTGACCAAAAGTAAAATTCAAACCGTACGTTCCAATTAAAAATAGAAGCTCAGCCATGTGCAAATTTTCTTGCGATTACGTTACCAAGAAGAAAGAAGAAGGCTAAAGTACAACCAATATTGATATTCTATAAGTATGAGACGCCAAATATTTATTGACAGACAGAGGGTAATTCCATTCTATACGTCAAGCTCTGTGCTGATATCTGTTGGTGTTGACCAGATCTGGTTGACGATAAATGTGGGGCCGTCGGCGGCGCAAAGCGTTTTTGGGGCTTTTCAAATCTCAGGTTTTTCCTCCAGGCAGCCGGCCCAGTTTCCATCTGGAGACGTCACTGAACCCGCCAAACGATCTCTCCAGAGAATTTAAACGCTCAGCATCTCTGTTCATATTTCTCCCATTTTTCCAATGTGATAACTGTTGAAGATAAACAAGTCCATATAATGGGGTGACAGTTCTCACCTCTCCGGCTATCATGCAACTGTCGAATGCAACACCCCAAGTTCTATCGCGGCAGCTCAAGGCTACTACATCACCGTTGAATACCACTAGAACCACGCATCTTTTCATCCTACAACCATGAGGTCCAAGTGGAGCATGCTCCCGGAGGAGCTAAGACTCCAAGTGCTGGAGAGCCTGGCGCAGAGCAGCTTTGAGAAGCATGGGTTGACCAACTACGCTCTCGTCTGCAAGTCATGGCAGAAAATATTCGAAAAGGCAAACTTTCGCAGTTTGACCATTGACGATGAGGACTTTGTCCGCCTCGCCAAGATCCCAAAACGTTGCTGGCCATACGTCAGGTACATCTGGCTTCGCATTTTGCTTGAGAAGTACTACCCCCTGCAAAGGACAGGATCAGTAAGGCCGGAACTGCTGGAAGATACAGCGGCATATAATGACCGGATCGAAGGCACGATAGTGAGGCTCTTTACCATACTCAGCTCCTGGGAAAAGGGCGTTAAGCCGGATGCTCGTGGCATTACTCTAGAACTGAGCGTCCATTCGCCGAGCAACTCCACCTACATCCCCAGAGGAGTACATGTAAAAGGTCTAGATATGCGCATGCCGTTTACGGGGAACCAAGAATATCGAGGTACCCTTAATGCTGAACTGGCTGCGTCCAGAGCACTTGGTGGATATGTCCACATCCGATTTGACAATCAGCTTCCTCGGCTGAAGCTGGTAAAAGCACTTCTCATACCTAGACATACTCGTCGAAGATTTACTTCATTTACGCTACACCAAATTATCAGCAGACTGCCAAACTTGGAATACTTAGCCTATGAGCCATGGAAACAGCCCATGGAAACGATCCAGGACATGGTCGACGCAGGTATGCTGATGGTTCACATTTATGTTTCAACGACTTTACTGGCTGACAACTTTATTTTGAAAACTACTAGGATACGTGAATCTTATAAAAGGTTCGTTGCCTGCGACGCTGAAACAGCTTGTCTTCCTGGAAGATCGGGATGACACGTTGATAAATGCTCTCATGCCATCGAGTGCGGCGAACGAGAAACACGTTCGAAAACCAAACTATAACAATGGCGTGGCGTTGGCCAACAAGAGCCTAGGGTTTGAGAATGTCGCGGCAACCTTTTTCGTCGAGGCAAGAGACTTCTTCCAGGCGTATAAGCCGGAGTGGACCTGGAGAAACCTGCGATCTCTGACGTTGACATCGTACCTCCTGGACTCCAAGCGAGAAGCTGACGAGATTAACGGATTGCTCCAGGTGGCTGGCGTGGCCGCACTGGCGATGCCCATGCTCCAAACCCTGGAAATATGGAATGGCGGCGTAGGGTATGCGGCCATTTTCGCCTACCATGCTGAACGCGGTGAAGCTGTCATCTCGTGGACCAGCACCTGGGATCTAGTCTTTAGCCCATATGTCCTTGACATTTGGCGAAAGGTGGGGTATAAAAACCACCGCTGCGAGAAACTGGGCACAGAGCAGCGTCTCATCGAGAATATCGATGATATACAGGGGTACGTAGACGTTATTGACCTGCTCAGGACGAAGAAACACGTCATCAATCGGCAGTCGCTGGACGAGCTACGATACGAACTCGAGAATAACTGTATATGCTTTCCTTAGATAGCTGGGTTGTATGTGGAAGGAGATGCAGTTGACAATAGGTAGTACTCATGAGGACAAGTCAGTTCATCTACCAACTCTGATACTTGTTGATATAGCCTCTATAAATCAACTCTACGATAGCGTCTGCCTTGCCGCACATGCCATAATACAAGTACTATTGAGAATCAACATTTAATGTGAAAACATGTGAAAAGAGCTTCCCCGGAAAATGGCCCCATGCCGATGTGGGGTCACGTGTAGCTGCTTCTGGGGCGGTTCCGTCATTGCTCTGTTTTGGGGCCATTTGGCTGGGCCTCGGGAAATCTGGATGGCGCGGGTTCACATGTCCCCAATCCCGGCTTCGATCGCTCTCCAACGAACCATCCACCATTAGAACGGAGCAGACTGCGGGTGGCGTTTCCCAGCAGCTGCTTTGGATGCAACCACGATTGATGCGCTGACTTTGTTAATATTCTTTTGCCAAGCGACACAAACGCCCACACGCGTAGACGCTGGGCTTGATGACCTCCCCCGACATTGTTTAGACCCGGATCTGCGACGCTTCCAGCGTTCGACGAGCTCGTCCAGCAGCCGCACCGAATACTGATACCGATACTGGGCACGCATCATGGCGGCACAGTCGAATCTGCGCAGGACGGCGGCGGAGGATGCGCTGGCCGCGTTTCTGGAGAAATGGACCGGCATCCTGGGCAAGAGGCTGCGGTCGACGTCGCGCACCACTCGCACCCTCGCCACGCTCTCGCTCGCCTTGTCCATCATCCTCGGCGCCGAGGGCAGCAGGCGGTGGTGGAAGAAGCGGCGGCACGAGCACGAGCAAGGCCGGAAGCTGGTCCGCACCAATTCGTGGCTGCACAACAAGGACGGCTCTCGAACGATATACGTCCCCTACAAAGACGGCACGTCCAAGGTTGTCATCAATACCACGAAGCCTCTGACGTTCGAGGCGCATAGACGGCTGTTTCTCAATCCTCCAAGGGTGTCGGGCCTGGGCGATGGAACGGTTCCTTCTGCTCAGACAAAACCGGGCCTGAATCTGGCGTTCCTGCATCAATTCCTCAGCCTTATGAGTATCATGATTCCCCGGTGGTCAAGCAAGGAAGCCGGTCTCCTGCTTAGCCACGGCGTCTTCTTGATGTTGAGAACATACCTGTCACTGGTAGTGGCCCGCCTAGATGGAGAGCTTGTCCGAGATCTCGTTGCTGGCCATGGTAAAGCGTTTCTCTGGGGCATCCTAAAGGTATGTTTACGAAAACTTGAAACTCTTCGTGTGACATGCAGTAATTATTCTAACTCATATTGCCTTTCTTAGTGGTGTGGACTGGGCACATTTGCCTCTTATACCAATGCAATGATCAAATTCCTCGAATCCAAAGTATCCATTGCGTTCCGAACTCGACTCACTCGCTATATCCACGACATTTACTTGAACGAAAATCTAAATTACTATAAACTATCCAACTTGGACGGAGGCGTTGGGCAAGGAGCTGATCAATTCATCACACAAGATTTGACCCTGTTTTGTGCCTCAGCGGCCAACCTCTACTCATCACTGGGCAAGCCTTTCGTAGACATTTGTGTCTTTAGCTTCCAGCTCTACCGATCTTTGGGACCTCTGGCCTGGATAGGTCTGATGAGCAACTACTTCTTAACTGCAAGCATTCTCCGGAAGCTGTCCCCGCCATTTGGCAAGCTGAAAGCAGTCGAGGGTCGCAAAGAAGGAGACTTCCGCAGCTTGCACGCTCGCCTGATAGCCAATGCGGAAGAAGTAGCTTTCTATGGTGGTGCAGACATGGAAAAGACGTTCCTCAACAAGGAGTACAAGTCACTCAAGAGCTGGATGGAAGGCATCTACATGCTCAAGATTCGTTACAACATCCTAGAAGACTTCATTCTCAAGTACAGCTGGAGCGCTTACGGCTACCTGCTTGCCTCTTTGCCGGTCTTCCTGCCAGCTTGGGGAGGAGTCGGTGGCGCGGCTGAGATGATCGAGGGTGGGGAAAAGGGCGGCAGAGAGCGAAATCGCATGAAGAGCTTCATCACGAACAAGCGACTGATGCTTTCGCTCGCTGATGCGGGTGGTCGAATGATGTATTCCATCAAGGACCTTGCCGAATTGGCTGGATATACCAGCCGAGTCTACACACTCATCTCTACGCTTCACCGGGTGCATGCTAATGCTTACTACCTTCGAAGTGGGCAGAGCGAGCTGTACTCTTCGTCTGACGTCCAGGGAACAATCCAGAAGGGCTTTGATGGTGTTCGCTTTGAGCAAGTGCCAGTCGTCGCTCCTGGACTCTGGCCCCAGGGTGGAGAAGAGTTGCTGGATTCCCTGTCTATGATTGTTCGAAGGGGAGAGCATCTCTTGGTATGTACACCTGAATTTTTCTTCTTCGAATTGTGGCTAACGAATTATTTATCTAGATCTCCGGTCCTAATGGAGTTGGAAAGTCTGCCATATCCAGGGTACTGGCTGGCCTCTGGCCCGTTTACCGTGGCTTGGTCAGTCGACCGAAGAGCATTGGCGAAGATGGCATCATGTTTCTGCCCCAGCGGCCCTATCTCAGCCCCGGAACCCTTCGCGATCAAGTCATCTACCCTGATGGCCACGTAGATATGCGTGAAAAGCGCAAGTCTGAGAATGATCTGCAGAAGATCCTTGAAGCGGCTCGCCTTGGCTACCTCCCCGATCGTGAGGGAGGCTGGGATACTCGCAAAGAGTGGAAGGATGTGCTTAGCGGTGGCGAGAAGCAGAGGATGCAGTTTGCTCGTCTTTTGTACCACGAGCCACAGTACGCAATCATCGACGAGGGAACGAGTGCTGTCTCAAGTGATGTTGAAGGTTTGCTGTACGAAACGTGCAAAGAGAGGGGCATCAGTGAGTAACCCCCTGTACCTGACGAATGGGGACGAATGCTAACGATATCTGTAGCCCTGATTACCATCTCAACGAGAGCTTCTCTCAAGAAGTACCACACTTACAACCTGCAGCTCGGCGCCGGCGACGATGGTGACTCCTGGGAGTTTGAGCGCATCGGAACGGAGCGCGAGAAGATGCAGGTCGAGAAGGAAGTGCAGGATCTGCGTGACCGCCTTGCGCAAGTAGACGAGCTGAAGAAGAGGCGAGAAGAGATTGAGAAGGAACTCAATGCGGTATGGACGGAAAAGGGTGATTTGCTCGACGCACCGTCGTATGTTGACATCGACGAGGCTCCAGTTACAAGCGAGGAGTCTATTGAGGCCTAAAATAGTCACATTTGATTCTTTTATCTTCTTTTATGCAAGGGAGGAAAGAGGATGGTTACTGTATAAGAGGTATGCATTGATGATCTAGAAGTGTTACTTTTGCATTGGTGGAGGTGGAAGAGGGGGAGGTGGTTTGATCTTTTGGCCTTTTTTTGTTTGACTTATACCTGGCGTTGCCTTTTCATGGACTATTTTATCTTAGCTATCTTGAACCGAAAGACAGAAGCATGCAAATTCACTACGAGATATAGTTATTCGGCAGCCCCGTTCGGTTACTCAGCTCTCTGTATGCACTATATACTACATGACATCGGTACAACTGCTACTCCATTACTTACTCCTACTGATTCTACTAATTCTACTACTCTTATAGTTGTGCCCTTTTATTAATTCTACTACTGCCTTGCCGAGCTGAAGTTGAGGTGTTCAGTAACTTTTCCCTATATTTGGCCACTCATAGATGTGCTCATCTCCTTCGGAATGGGGCTATTCTGAGACATGGCGTGCGGATGAAATGGTGATACGCGATTTTGGGTTCTGCGATGTGACGTGCATGCATTCCTTTGTTTGATCTTGTTGGCCTGAATAGTACATGCACACAGGTAAACAATCAATTTATCCTGTATCGTGATTTAGACCACTCATGCAACTACCCAGTTTCGTGTTATGATAACTGTGAGCAGCCACGAATGGTTTATTGAACAACGAGCTACAACATGTTCCTCGTCAGGGTCCTCTTCCCCAGCACCACATTATAAGGACACCATCTGGCAGACCTGCACGTCTGAGACATGGCAGCTCCCCATGGGCTTCTATTTTCAGCCCGTCGTCACTAGCGCATTCAATGGTTCCGGGGGATCAATCTCACGATTGGCTGCTCGACCAACGGCGTGGGAAAGCTGATCAGCGGCTTAATTATTTTGGTGTTTGCTTTTTGCTTTTTTCCAGCTCTCCCTGCATATGTAATCTTAACATACCCCAACCCGCACCCGTTCTCAGCAGTCGTGGTGCTAACAGTAACAGCAATAGTCGAGAAGGAATACTCCCTGAAAAAAATATCAGAGATGAAAATGATAGTGGCAGTATAAGTAATAAAGGGGCTTGCTATATCAATACATTGAGCCATGTTGCCTCACCCCTACTTTTATGGAAGTGATGATTGCTCAGTCGGCCTCGGTTCTAATCTCGTTCGCGGGGGATCTTAGTCGCCCTGCATTACACTGGAGTCCACGGTGATCTTCCATGCCGCCTCTAGGTTTTATATCTTATGTATAGAGGGAATAATGAGGCGAGGCCGCTTCACGTGGCTGTTGTTCCGGGCGGGTCTCAGTGGTTCTCACTGGTAGACTGTCTCAGACAAAGGACAAATTACACCATTCTATGGTGGGAGGTATATAATAGGGGTCATAACATTTTTTTCTTCTTCCTTGTGGTTGTGAGAACCATATCCAATTCATATTCCAATAATTTTGCGCTCTGTTTTCTATACCGGGGATGAGAACTATCTTCAGCTCTGATATTCAAGTTCCAAGAAACAGCTTTTAAGCATTAAACTCATACTTCTCTTCGTTAAAGGTTGTTATTTTTTGCTATTTCCAATCATGGCGCATTCAACCAAAATTCACGCCCGAGCCGGATCACGGACATCGCTCGTCTCAGTCGGGCAAATGCCCGTCATCAAAGAAGACAGCATCATCGCCTCGGCGCCAGTAATGCTTCACATACCATCAAAGAATCCTCGCCGGAGTCTAGGCCCACAGCCTCAGGGGGTAATAATACCTTATATAACGGGATTTCAGGATCTGCCCCCCAGAATGCTGGCCGTGGCGGAAGGCGATAAGACTCAAGGCGTGGATGGAGATGAAAAGACTGTCGTTGGGCAAATGACGCCTCCGCCTACAGAAACACCGAGAAAGAAGAGGCGATGGAACGGAGAGGAGTGGACGCCCAGCGAATCGCAGCGGAAGTGTCACTTGGTGATTGTGTCATCGGTGGTCCTGGTGATTATTGCCGGGGTAGCGACTGGACTCACGCTGGGTTTGACGAAAACGTGAAGTTGCTCATGCCGATGAAGAGTCGGTACTTTAAATGATGGTATGTGTACGATGTATGTGTGATGAACATAGGAGACGCTTTTCGTATATAACGATCGTGCTGATAGTAAGACACCGCAGACTGGTTATGAACCGGCCCTACAACACTCAATGCCTGTTCTCCAAACCTGCATATCGGAGGTATAATAGTCGACATGACTCTCTACGGTTCATTATTATCATGCACTTCTATCCCGAATGCTGAGCGCTGCCTCTCTTCTAAAGGTCGATTACCCTTTGTGACGGGAACGCCATAGAGGAGGATACCAACCGCCAAGTCTCTTCCACTGAACATCTTATTATTTCATCGTGTGCGGATATCATTTTACAAGTTCTCGACGAGGGAGAAGAAGACAAGCGATTTGTATTCTCATTCAAAATCAACAACACTGTTGAGCTGATTGTCACATCAGCCAATCTTGCCGCAAAGTACACTTATGCCGATACGATTTTCTCCAGCCACTTTTCGGACAAAGCGGGGTTTACAATAGCCAAGCAACACAATTACACAGTGATTGAGTGAACTGGTTAGGGCTGGTTCAAATGATGGAAGTTAAGAACGCTACAATTGGACCAGAGTGGGCGAAATCTGAGGGAGACACGATTGTCGATGTCCAGAACAAAGCGAGAGTCTGTGAGTGTTTGTACAGAAAAAAAAAGATGGATATAATACCGTCGGAATTGAAAAAGGCGAAAGTTTACCAAAATGTATATGGGCTTTGCGTGTATGCCCATAATGTTAGGGAACATGCAAAGATCGAGCACCCCAGCTCTGTTATCTGGCACTCTAGCTTCTACTATGGCTGCCACTGTTGCTACTGTTGCTATATTCAACGACATCTTGTAATTAAATAATTTAATATATAGACTAACAGTTCTATTGAACTAGCTGATGTGTTAGATGTAGAATCGGAATGTTTCATAACTTTTCATTTATTAACTAAACATAAGAAACATATTTAGATACCTTTACCATGCCATATAACCATAACCTACCGCAACTCGCTCATGCGCATCAACAAAATCGCCTTCCTACCTAGCCTCACACTTGGCTGAGTCGTCGTATTAATCTAAGTCCATTCGACTATCCATTTCTTCAGGAATAACTTCCATCGGAGTAAAACCTGTATTGTGAGCCTGCGTCATAGTAGTATCAAAGTCCAACCGTGAGGCTTCTTCATCCACACTCTCATAATAAGAGGGATCAGACTTCTTCGTAAACGAGAAAACGCCATTACTCTGCGGCAAGTCTAATCTCTCTGGTGATATCGCAGCATACTTGGCAAGGCGATTGCCATCCCGCACATCAATCTCCAGAACATTCGGTATGCGTCTTGGCGCCATGGTCATAATGGGCCAGGCATAGTTTAGGCGCGTAGGATCATCGCTAATAGATTGAGAAATGATGTCGTCGAGTGCAGCTGCGTTTGCAAACCTCACTGATTTGACTGGCTTCTTCGTCTCCCTTTTCGATACTCGCCAAGCCGTATGTATGCTCCCTGAAGATGAGAATAAAAAGGATCTTGGACTGTTCTGAGCTCCCTTCGTTTTTATTAAAGGAGTTCCGCTACCGGATGGCGATGCTGGTAATATAGAGTTTATCTTTTTCCCTTGTGAAAGAACACCTCCATCCGGTGAATATGCTGATGAGACAGGAGCCAAATCGTGTTCAGCTCTTTTCCCAGCTCCTTTTGTTTCAAACAGAGGCACGCCACCATCTGAGTCGTCACTAGAAGACCCAGAAAACGGCTGCTTCTTCGGGGTTCCGCCAAAAGGAGCTGAGTTATCCGCTGACGAGCTTGCTAGGGGATTCAAAGTCATCGCTTGTAGGTCTGTAGAAAAGGCCGGCCTCCGGGACGGGCCTGGAGCCGACCCTTCCGACGAAACGCTGAGCAGCGATCGTCTATTTTTGTGACGGAGAGCAGCAACATGTGTAATGAGAAGGTTCCCGATTTCATCATACCGTGACGGCGGAGATGGCGCTGGAGGAAGTGGAAAGGACGGTCGTGCAAAGGGATCTGACCGATACTCACGCTGGCCGCGATCAGTGGGATAGTCGGTGGGGCGATCTCTCTGGCTTCCTGAAGACTCAGCTACAAATGTCGAAGCCTGTGAGTCTGAGAAAGGGTTGGACAGAGACTGGCCGTCTACATTAGTCCTCGTCAGTGCCCAGAATTCATCCCAAAATGAGCGTGTCTCATCATCGCTCTCTTCAAAGCTGTGATGCTTGCGCCCACATACATGCCCCAAGAGATAGCTAAGCGAAGGACGGTCCTGTGGTTTCTCAAACTGGCATTGCGCAATCAAGTCGAGAAGCTCCGGCTCAATGTAGTCATATTCTGGCTTGCATAGACGCCAGGCATACGAGTCGCCAAAGCATCGTTTATCACCAGCCTCATATCTCATTGTCGTCATTGGGTGTGAGCACCAGCTTTTGGTTATGACGGACTCCATCTAGTTGGTCTTAATTAGCGCAGTCCTGAGATTGGACAAACAAAAGGGGAAAAGTAACTGACAATCTTGCCAATTGTGAAGATATTCGTCCAGGTGCCATATCGCCCTGCAACCTCATTCTTTTCTGGCCCAAAGGTGTCACCCGTGTACTGTAATACGGATCCTGGGCGACTTATATCGACCTTATCCCAATCTTTGGTGATGGTTTCCTAACAATTTATGAGCTCTCATTTCCAATCAACAAAGGTTTAAGCACCCATTCAAGGCTTACCGGAGGAGTCCGATTATTTTTAGGGCACCTTCTCGCTCTCCAGTAATTGTGATGCCCCCAGTAATCCCAGCATTGACTCATTTTGTGGCTATAGCTTCCAAAATCATGAAACTAGTTCGGGCTATTGTCAGCTTATATCAGGTGGCATTTTGACGTTTTACAAACTCACCTTCAATATGGGATGATGCGAGTGGTGATCATCTTCAGCAATGAGAACTATTCAATCGATTGTTAGCATGTTCTCACCTGTAGGGAATAAAAGGGAGGGGCATACTGTTTTGCTCTTCCAAGTCAAAATGCACATCGTGGCTATCAACCAATGCACTGAGTTTTAGCAATTCACACTCATTTTGTGGATTATCTAGCGAATTCAATATCGTATCAAGACTATCGGGGCTCCATCGCTGTATTGAATCTGGCTGAAGTGCTACTGATACAGCCCCCTTGACCACTGTAAGTATTCCATTAGTTTCGTCTTTTTTGCTTCATCTTATTTTGCCCCGGCTCTAATAACAGGATAGGTAGGAATAGTTAAAACACTTACAGCATTCCCAAATCTCCCATAGCACTTTATTCGAAAAATGAACATTAAAATATGAGGCTTTGGACATTATGTCAAAAAGACACCCGTGCTCTGCGTACTCCAACACAAGAATATTCAGCTGCTTCTGATCGAATCTGATCCCCCGGTTTATGAGGCGTTCTCTGTTCATTCTGCGTCTAATATTGTCAGCAATCTCTTGCAGATCCAGACTCTGTGCAACATGGGAAGCGCCTCTATATCTAAGATGCCAATCTAGCTCATCCCTGAATGTGCCATTCAGATGGATAGGTATCTTGATGACAGCTTTCATGCTGCTTTCGTCATCAAATATGACGTTCCAGAGCGTGGCCATGCCAAAGCCACCTTGGCCGAGGACTTTGACCCATTCGAGCCTGAAGCCATCCCAATTGAACAGTTCAATATAGTCTCCAACAATGCTCGGCTGGTCGGTATTGTTGCTACGAGACTCGGAATAATCGTCAGCAAAAGGGTATTCGAATTCTTGACCTTGTGGCATATCTAGATGTTCATAAGGAAGCGCAAATGTGTCGCAGTCGTGTGAAAGGATTCTGCTCGTATTGTCAAGTGTCACATGGCTGTCACCGCGAATCAGAGCCGATTGAACCGCAAGGTAGTTTTTGGCAGGTACAGCACCATCAGGTCTTACCGCTCTGCGGCGCACGTTGAGATGGGGTAGTAGTGATGACATGTTGGCTATGAAGGGATGGCGAGTGATCAGTTGTAGGATATGCGGACATGGTTCAGCATTGCATTCCCATCCTGGCGATCTATGTCGGCGGCTATATTATATGCGTGAGCGAGAAGCATAACAAAAAAGTATTGCATGATTGCTCAACAAAGGGGCATTTGATAAAAATAGATATATTCATATTGACCTTGTCGTGCTTGGTCATTCGTAAAATCCTTTCTTAAATCTTTCTTTCCGGATCCCTTTGAAGGCATCAGCTTGTTCATTGTTCAGATCGAACACTTTCACCCGACAAAGTTCTTTTTCTCCCCTTGTTTCTTCGCTCCTGGATAATGATATCGTCCCAGGTCAAAGAGACAGGCAACCCCGCTGTTGAACACCCCTCAAAGAGGCTACAAGCCACCGCAAATAGATCCCTTGTGTCTCCACCAAAGGCTTTCAAAATGCGTCGTCACCATAAGCCAAGATGACAAGGAATCAACTGTCTCAGTGCAAAAGATAAAAGATAAACCAGGACAGTTGCAAATACCCGTGGCAGCAGTATAGCCTGGTCTCGCCACGATGTCATCTTATCCCTCACCTTCGGCCAGATCCATGGCCTATCATGAATCAAGTCCATCAGAGGTCCAAGCGTTCGGACGAACTAGACGTTCTTATTAGATGTGTCCCTCTTGTTAGTGGATAATAAGCTCCATAAGAAGCGTCGGAAGCCACTGAGCGGCAACCAACCGGAGCAATTAGCCGTATCCTAGACTGCGGAGCACCATGGCAATTTAGGCTAAATAGCGATTGGGGTTCCTCAGCCTGATCAATCACCCGGGGACATCGACGACGACCTGTAGTTTTCGAGAAAATCTAGGTGAATGCAACAGTTGCCGCAGCTTTCGATAGTCATGTCCTTTTGCCCGCCGTATCCACAAATGACATTTTCGGTGATGTAAGAAGAAGTGACGAGAAGGAAAAAAAGAGGACTTGTACAGAAAAAGCGTCATTTCTCCGAGCTAGTTGACAGGCCTAATCGTCATACTAGGTCCCTGTCAGCCACCAACTGCAAAAACTTGGGAGGCAAGTTAAACGCACTAATAGGAGGAGAGATAGGATTGGGACCCCTTAGCTGTAGAGCCTGTAGTGCTCCCAAGATGTAATTAGCACCGCCACAAGCTCCCAACTTGGTGAAGAATGAGAAGCTTCCGGGCCGGTTAGATCTGCTAGTTGCTACCCGCCCTCATGCATATAGGCGGCAAAACACCATTCGCCAGGCGCTAGGCTGGGTCTGACGGTTTATTGCCATGCTGGAGTTTTGGCCTCTCCATATGTAGGCCCTATCCATCCATCCATCCGTCCCCCAGAGACCCAGCTGACCTATACTTGGCCAAGCTAGAGGCGGATTCCACTGTGCTGGAGAGGAGAAAACAGCTCGAACTAGTGAGATAACAAGGCTGCGGCTGCAAATAAGAGGATCCCAGCCATGAGGCACCGAGCGAGCCTCCTCTCGTGTGGAGTTCGGGTCTTGTCCATAAATAAGCCCCGACAACCACAACCTTCTTTCCTCTTGTCTCGTTTGTCCATCTCATCAAACGCCTCGACGGTAAACAAGACCTATCGTTCTTTCTCGACCCAAGGCAGACTAGCAGACAAGATGGCGCCCACACTCAAGCTCAACAGCGGATATGAGATGCCCCAGGTGGGCTTTGGCCTCTGGAAGGTCGACCAGTCAACTGCGGCTGATACCGTTTACAACGCCATCAAGGCTGGTTACCGTCTGTTTGACGGCGCATGTGGTAGGTCTCGGCGCATGTGAATGAGAGATATACAAACAAATCGCTCTCTTCCCCGCTTTCGTGTATAAGTTGGGAAAGACGTCATTGAAGTAACATCGGCGCTAACATTTCCCTCCAATTCAGATTATGGCAACGAGAAGGAGTGTGGTGAGGGTGTTGCCCGCGCCATTAAGGAGGGTATCGTGAAGCGTGAGGAGCTCTTCATTGTCTCCAAGCTGTGGCAGACTTTCCACGACGAGGACAAGGTCGAGCCCATCACCCGCAAGCAGCTTGCCGACTGGCAGATTGACTACTTTGACCTCTTCCTCATCCACTTCCCCGCTGCCCTCGAGTACGTTGACCCCAAGGTCCGTTACCCGCCGGGATGGTTCTATGACGGCGAGAGCGAGGTTCGATGGAGCAAGACCACCCTTCAGCAGACCTGGGGTGCCATGGAGAAGCTGGTAGAGAAGAAGCTTGCCCGAAGCATCGGTATCTCCAACTACCAGGCCCAGTCTGTGTACGATGCCCTCATCTACGCCAAGATTCGCCCTGCTACGCTGCAGATTGAGCACCACCCCTACCTCCAGCAGCCCGACCTCGTCAACCTTGCTCAGAAGGAGGGCATTGTCGTCACAGCCTACTCTTCTTTCGGCCCCACTGGATTCATGGAGCTCGATATGCCTCGTGCCAAGAGCGCCGCTCCCCTGATGGAGCATGCCCTCATCAAGGAGATTGCTGCCAAGCACAAGAAGACTCCCGCCCAGGTCCTCCTTCGATGGGCCACCCAGCGCGGCCTGGCCGTCATCCCCAAGACTTCCCGAGCGGAAGTCATGGCTCAGAACCTGGAATCTACCAGCTTTGATTTGGAGTCCAGCGACTTGGAAAAGATTGCAGAGATGGATTTGAACATCCGGTTCAATAAGCCCACAAACGTGAGTTACATATCTCCTTTGCTTGTACTGAATTATACCATGCTCACATCTTGTTCTAGTACTTCTCTGCCGACAAGCTGTTCCTCTTTGGTTAAAATAAGCGGGAGTCAAATAATTAAAATAATAAAAAGCGTTCTTTCTGCCAGTGAATTTTCGTTGTCAGTGTTGTCTCGAGGCCTTTTGTTTGTCCAACCTTGTAAAGAAAAGCTGGGCAGTCAGTATGTTATAGAAAATGTTTACCAGATTATTTCAAACCACGAGAGCTGATAAGAGGCTTTGTTTCTTCCATCGAGTAAATCTTATCCCATGATGGTTCGAATCAACGGGACACAGGTGTCTGCATTCTTCTAGCGAACGATGCTATTACATATCAAATAGTCCGATAAAACGCCGTCAAGATCCCCCAAAATAAGTCCGTTCCGCCATTATCATATACTCCAATTGGCAGGCTGAGCCTCCCCCTAAACTCTCACAAACGCTAAATCAAGTTAGAAGGTGGTGACACCGGGTGACGTTGGGCTTGGGTACACTTACTAGCATCAATCTGCTTGACTTGCGGCAGTGCCAGCCGAACCTTGTTCCTGTATAGAGCGGGGCCACGAAGCTGAAGAGGATTTCCCTCAAAATACACAGTTGTGAGATCCTCTTTGTCTTTCAGCTCCCTCTCGATGTCGGCAAAGTCCGCAATTTGGTTGTAACTGGCCCACACCTCTTCAAGGTCTTTGAGAGGGCCCAGGCCCTTGAGACTGGTGATCTGGTTGTTGGATATCTCGAGTGTCTTGAGATTGATATTGTTCTCAATGCCTTCAAGAGACTCGAGAGCGTTGTGGGCAATGTAGAGTTCCTCCAACTGAGGCACCTCCTTCAGGGGAGATAGGTCTCGGATGCGGTTGGACTGAATGCTAAGAAGACGCAACTTGGGAAGCCCGCCAAGCCCCGCCAGATCCGTAATCTTGTTCTTCGCCAACCACAGCTCTTCTAAGTTTTTGAGGCTGTCGAGATTCTGTATCTCTCGAATGCGGTTGGAGCCGAGTTCCAGAGACCTCAGATTATCAAGTCCTTCAAGCCCTTCGATTTTGCTGATTTTGTTGGCGACCAGGAACAGCTCCTTTAGCTGTTTCAGATGATTGATGTGCTTGATGTGCTTGATCTTGTTGAAGCTGAGATCAAGGCTCGTAAGCTTTGTCAGGCTGTCTAGTCCTCGAATATGTCCGATCAAGTTGTCGTATAAATCGAGGTCTTCCAAGGAATCGGCAAGGCTATCGAGGCTCTCGATATCTTGAATGACATTTTGTCGGAGGCAGATGCGGACCACGTTCTTGAAGCGCTCCAGCTTTAGAGCAGGTATTGACGCGATGCGAGAGTGCGTGGCCATGATCTCCTCGGTGTCGGAGGCTTCGCTGTCGAGCAAATCTATCATGCGGAAAACATGAGTTAGTGACGGATCTTCTTGTAACTGGGCGATGGCGTAGGTTTGTCATCTCTTACTCTCGTCTGCTCGAATCTCCTCGCCCTGCAGGACATTGCTGTCGTCTGAGTATTCCGGGTCTGACAGCGCCTCCGGGTTGGTCATGAGCGCCGACTTGGGAATCCGGAGCTTGCCATCCCAGCCTTTGCTGTCCTTGAGAGACGGGCTGGGCTCGGCGTCGACCTGGGGAGATGGCCTGTCGTCGACGATGTCGATGTGAGCCGTGCGCTCCTCTTTTTCTTTTTCTACCGGAGCCTCCATGTCGCGCTGCCGATGCCCGTGCAAGGCCGAGGCAGGATGGTTGACGCAAGAGTCGTGGTTTTTGCGATGAAGCGAAAGTTTGCGGTTGCAGAAGGCGTTTTCGCTTGGAAGAGATTACGCTGTTATAGCATGGCTTCGAAGGCGAGGATGGCTGCCTATGTATTCCACGGATAAGGTAGGTTTCCAGAGTTTAAGCTCAAAATGCCTTGCAGGGCCGGGGCGGCGCTTTTGCTTAGTGACGAGTGACGCCTGAACCCACTATAATGGTTTGCTGCTACCGCGGGGTGGCAGGGTGCCAGATCCTTATAAACACGGATGGATCCGGGCCGTCATTCGTCTCTGTCCTGCATGTAAATAAGGCCGGCCTACGACAACTTACGGAAGCTGCTTAATCTTGGCTGCCACACTGCATTTTCAAGATAAGAAGTAAGATGCTCTGCCGTGCTCGAATATGATGTGAATAACCATTCTCAGAGCTGTCTCTTATAGCCCCACCGTGCTCGGTGACAGGACTGCGGGATCTGGGCCTTCTGTGATGCGCATCTCACGATTGTCATTTGCGTATCCCAGAGGGCTGGTGATACGGGCTTCAGCAAGGCGATACGGAACAGCAGCGCCATGGAGGTGGCGGCCACGTAAACCTGTCGTCCGATGCGAGTATGGCTACGGCATGGCCAAGAGGCAAATCCACATCGGCCAAGTGTTGATGCCACCCGCCATCTTTACCGGACTTTTTCTTGCCCTGTGGTGCTACAAGTGCATCATGCTTGTCTTGTTCCAGAATGCCATCATCTACAATCCTTTTCTTCCACCAAATGCTCGGAGCATGAGGATATCGGACTTTTCGCGCCAATGCGGAGGAATCGAGTGGCGAGAGGACCGGATAAAATCCCTGGACGGCACCGAGATTGCCCTTTGTATAAGTGAGATGTCTTGCGGCCACAAGTCTGACAGCTCGCCAAAGACGCCAGTGTACATTTTATATTTCCAAGGTATGCAGGAACTCTCTTATGCAGTGAAGCAACTGTGCGCAGCTGAGGCGCAGAGTAGGAAACGCCTCATCTCTCCCTCCCCGGCTGCCAGATATCTCTGGTATCATGCGTCAACTCAGAGCAGAGACTGAGGGACCGGTTCATTATACCATGATTTGCCTCAGCTACAGAGGCTACTGGACATCACATGATCGTCCTTCTGAAAAAGGCATTGATCTGGACTCTGAGGCAGCCTTTCGATGGATATCGAGGCTTCATCATGACCGATATAAGCAGACCGAAGGGACACCCAATCCCATCACCATCTTGTGGGGTCAGAGTATCGGGTGTGGCTTTGCAACAAATCTCGCGGCCAGTACTCAGAATGCTGCAACTTTTCCAATCAATGCATTGCTACTGGAAACACCGTTCACAAACACCCGCGCAATGCTCACGGCGCTATATCCGCAGAAGTGGCTGCCGTATCGACACCTTTGGCCATTTTTGCGCAACCATCTCGACAGCTGGGCAAACTTGGGGACGATAGCCACTAAAGCCCAAAAACCAGGGGTTTACATAGTAGAGGGTGGTAAGGACGAATTAGTGCCCCCCGATCATGGTAGCATCCTTTACAAGCGATGCCAGGATGTTCAGCTGTTTGCAGAGCTGCATACAGTCCGCGGAGCTCTTCACAACGATGTAATGGTGCGGAAAGAAGGCAAACACACCATTGCACGGTCCATTGCCTTGGCTGTTTCACGCGCACAAAAGGCCTGGGAAGATCAAAAGCCATCTCTGCAGAATCCGCCAAAAGGCAAAAGTCGAGCGTGAACGGCGGACCCAAATGTTATGCTTCAGAGTACCACTGCTAATCATGGTCAAGTCTGCGCCCAGCACTCACACGGGGTGCTGGCACCAGCCTTAGCTGATGCAGTAGCTTGCCAGAAACTCAGATAGATAAAGGCCTGTACCTTGCAATGCAATCTATCCTATGATCCACTGGCAGAAAGCACGGCCCAAAATGTGCCGCTGTGAGACGCCAGAGTTTGTGAGAACTAGATAGAGAGTTTATGTCCTCAGGGCTTCTGTCCCAACCGAGGACAAAGCCTGGGCTCAATTGATCTCAATTGACTCTTATGACGCCAAGTTCCATACTTTCAGCAATATCAGCAACGTGCATCTCCAAAACTGAACATTGGACAAGCCCCATAGTTCTCATGCACTATCTCGCATTCCTGCAGGTCGGTGATAGACATGGACGGATGCCTCGCACAGCTCCAGGCACCACACGGCTCTCCAGGCTGTTCCACACCCCAAATCCAGCCACTGTCGAAGCGGCACTGTCTGCGTGACAAGGGGCTTCGTCAACCAGCCCCCCTTTTACTGCCTGCTCCCAGCTGTGACTCGCCAGGCTCGGCAGGGATCCGTGGCCATTGGGCTGCAAATCCGCCTCGGCCGCCCAAAATGCGCAGAACTTCCACCACTTAGCATCACGTGCTTTCGCAAGATTTTGGCGTCGCCCAGTACCGCACTGTAAACCTTACTGTGCACCACTTTACGCGAGCGGACGCGTTGGATCGTCTCATTATCGCCAACCCTGCCTAAGCCGCCTGGTCGCCTCACTAATGGATCCGGGGGGTGTCCACAGGCAGGCAGCGCCTCCGGTGGGCTTGAATCTGGAGTCATATAAAACTACGACATCCACCCTGCTTTGTGCAAAAAATTCGGTTTCGTCTGCCTTCGGTCAGTGAGTTGCTTGCACGGAGCAGTCGACTCGCTTGTAATTTTCTTTTCTTCTTCTTCAGATTGTTCGTATTTGTCGGCAGTGAAAGATTTTCATCATCAATCACCGCCTACATTCACGACAATTGTATCCCTATTTCATTAGCCTATTTAATCTGCCTCCTATCTAAGGGGGCTCACCATGTTCTCCAAGCGACCCGACACTTCCAGCCGGAGCTTCTCCAAGAGCCACAAGGTGTCGAAATCCACCTCTTCTTTCAGCAGCTCTTTTAGCAAAGACAGTGGGATCACGAAAAAGCGACATGAGTCTCGCCACCGGAGACCAGCCACGTCATCTTCCGCTTCCTTTAGCGAGGACACTATCATGACCAGGTAAGCTGACCCGCCTCTCCCTCATTCTATCAGAACTATAAGTGCTAATAATGTGACTCTTAGTTTTAGCAACCTGAGTTCTTCTATCGTCACTCTTGTTGTCGGTTCTGAGCAGCGCCTTTTCGCTGCCCACGAAAACATCCTCTGCTCGAGCCCTTTCTTCAGCAATGCTCTTCGAAAACTCTATACCGATCCTTCCACAAAGAGAATATCTCTTCCAGAAGAGGAACCGGAGATCTTTAGCTCAGTGCTAGAGTTCATGTACAAAGGAGACTATTTCCCCCGCTTGGTGCACAACAAGCGACGAGATAGCTGGGAACTGGAGCCTATCAACGATGATGATAAGAAAGCTGCAGAGAGCACAGTCTATCATCGCGGTGTTGATGGTGACCTGCTTAAGGACACAGTCATCTATTGTGCCGCTGAACGATATGGACTGGATGAATTGAAGAAGCTATCTCTACGCAAGCAAGGTCTTCGTAAGTTCATGATGACCCGACTCCGCTCTTTTGCTTCCCCTAACACAGAAACAGAATCTGGCATCCAGTGCAGCACTATCCTTGCCTCGGCAAGATATGCATATGCCAACACTCCCGAGACCGACTCCAAATTGCGAGCACACTATTTGGCTTTGATCATCCGATCCCGCAGCACTTTCAAGCGAAGTGGCACAATGCAGCTGGAGATGTTTAACGGAGGCACGCAATTGTTCTTCGATCTCTTCGTAGCCCTCTGCAACCACGTCGATGACATCTCATCCGTACAGTAGGTCTTATCAATTTTTTTTCATAATTGATCACTTCATGACTAACGGTCAAGAAGAAATACGCCGCGGTCTAGCCGCCAAAAGTAACGACTCCGCCACAAGGCCGGCAACTTGTTAATACCCTTTCCTATGTTACTTCTCGAGAAGATGATACCAACTCAATCACAAAAACAACAAACCGGCGGCATTTTCTTATTCCTTTTTTGCCCCCCCCTTTTTTTTTACTGGTACGATACTTTCCTTGCGCATCTCTGTTCATGATTATTCCCTTTGCGCTGTCACCTCTTGTATGATTTTGCCTCTGCTTTATCCGCCAGCAAATTTGGCGGTTTGCTCTCGTCTTTTCTTTTTCTTTTACTATGGATACTTGAAGATTTATGGCAATGTATGGAACGATGGCTGTTTTGTATTTGGGAGAGAAGGATTATACACCGTTTTAGATGAACCAAGATTGAAGACATAGGGCTGGGTCAAATCTGGGAAAAGAGATTTGAGGAACTATTAAAATTACAACTCTTTAAGCTATGTACACGGAGTGGGAAGCAAATTGGCAATCTGTTTTGTTTGACAAATCCCCGTACTAAATACAAAGATTGAATCAATTTTTATCACATTTTACCATCCATTAACAGCGATGTACCTAGTAGAGTTGCGCATAGTTCCCATATAACGCCGAGGAGCCTTTGTTCGCCGCAGCGCTCCTGTGAAGAAGGCATATTTCTTACAAATATTTCAGCTTTTTCTTACTATGAGTCATTAATTACTTCAAGGCAGGAAATGGTAGGCGTGACCGGCAGTGAAGGGCACGCGGAACACACGGGAAGGGTCCGGATGGCCAACCAGTTGGTGAGGCTATCAGATGGAGCAACCATTGAAAGAGAACCACCAGCCTCTTAAAACCTGTATATCCTCGCTAGCTATCTAATATGTTATGCACACAGTAAAAATTTGAGCACCAGCCGTGTTAGAGTATTGCAACAGGCGCGCGCACCGATCCACCCACCTAGCATTCTTCTCGAAAAACTAGGCAGCAAGATGCCTCGTCGGCGAGGCCCCAAATTTCATCCACCAATGCTACCGAACAATTCCGCCTTATATCAATATATATTTAGACACCGGTTCCTGGGAAAGCGCCTTTCTTGGATAAGACTACGATGCCTCGTTCGCGGGCAATGTAGCCTTTCATCAGATCCTAGTGTAGGTGTTAGAACCAGGGTGTAACAAGTAGATTGGGAGGATAAGTGACAGTGAGCCATACCTTGTATATCATGTTCGCCAACAGGCACTCAACTTCATCTGTGTCAACCAGCTCTCCTCCGCTTCCCATACAGATAGCTGCACGAAATTCCGCGACAGGTACGCGTGTGCGGCGCACAGGCGTGGTCTCGCCCTCTTTGAGTTCGTCAAATCCTCCTGCAATGAAGACCTTGCGTAATAGGTTACGTAGAGCGATATCACGTCCACGCTCAAGTGTAAGGTAAATACGCCTCTTCACAAACTCATCCTCGCCTTCCTGTAATGCAATATCAAAATTGCGAAGATCGCCTTTTCTGATGCACTGGGCCAGGGGAAGGAAGAGTTTTTGTAAGCGAGGAAACGGCTCCAAGAGTGCCTTTGTGGGCAGCACATGGCTGGTAAGAAGGCGGCAAGGGATGAGGTAGGTTAGTATCCGCCTGAGATACATTAGTTTGCAATCAACAACAGCATTCTCGTCTTAGACATACTCCAGATTTGCGTTTGCATCTTTGTGACATAGCTCCCATGCTTCGACAAGATACTTCTCGGCCTGACATATACTATTAGTCACATGCTATACAGCAAGGCCGCATCCCACTTACTTCAATGTAATTTTCCTCCAAAAAGAATAAAACCCCCTCGTAAAACTTGAAGGTGACTCTCTGTGATTTTGGAAACGCCGACAACGCTGGCATGTCTCCCTTATACGCGCTTAATGTCTTTAGAATAGTTCGTGAGAGCGAAGCAGAGTTAAGCTTAAAATATGTTTTGAATAGCAGGTTGATAATGAAGTAGATGCCCCATTTCCTAGATTCTTCTAGCGGAGCTCTAGATCGAAGAGTTAATTAAAGCCTCGAAAACACGTTTGAGGGAAGACACAAACCTATCGTTGAGACAAAGGGTAAATATCCTTTTTAGGTGCTGTTCGCAGTCTCTCAACTGGCTCTGTTTTTCGGTCTCTGGGTCAAAATCATCTTGTATTAGAGCGGCTCCCCCAGAGTTGTCACCAGCACTGCGGCTACGCTCCGTGTCGGACCTGATGGCAAATAGTCTCAAGTACTTTCCAACCACATATAAGCATGGGATTGTCCACGCCTCGAAGCCAAAGTTGTTATAGCCACGGATCAGCGCCGACGTAAGATCCTTCCAGGATTCATAGACTTTGGTCCATGTTGACTACCACAGTATCAGTTATCGTCAATACACCCAGTTGCTAGCATTCATATTACCTTGCCGTCCTCTACTGCAATAACATCCCCGATAGCATTCCAATATGCGGCATAGACTTCGACCCAGCCTTTCACTTCCTCATGATCCAGACTCCGCTGATGAGAAGTATTTGACTTGATGAAGTGTTTGATGTCGCCCTTAACGCTAGACGAGTTGCTGCTCTTCCAGATCGATCTCAATCGCTGGGGGTTTCCTGATGTGGCTATTGATGAGAGCGTTGCCGCGAGCAGGTATCCATTCTGCTCAGCATGGGCTTTTGCGAAGCCTTTGAACAGCTCGTTCATGTCGTCAAATAAGATGCTGAGCTGGGAAACGCGACTACGGGTCAAATATCTATTTGAGTCTCGGTTCCGAAAAGATAGCGTCGAAGAACAAGAGCTTACGCGAAAGAGCGATTCTCCTTGATTTTGAGATGGAGATTCTTGTATACGCCTAAGACATCATCTTTCTGTTCCACAAGAAGTGTCCTGGCTCATGCCTCCAATTACAGCCCATCTAGCTAGGTACGTACCTTTAGCGTAGCTGGCGGATGAGGTAATACAGATTCGCCTGTGACTTTGCACGTGACACTTATCGAGTATCGGTGGGGCCTTCCATTTGCCATTTGACCAATCGCTGTCAAGGTTAAAGCCCTGCGCCGAATCTGGTGCTCAACCCTCCCCACTCACCCGCACACAAAAATTATCGCTGCATCACCTCTAACTTGACAATCTTCAAATTTCGCGATTTGTCGAGGACATAGACCACCGCCACAGTGAGTCGGGAAGGCATTCTTATTAGATATTCTGCATACTAACAATCATTCCAGATGGGTAAGAATTTCCTTTCCAGCTCTTCACCAGTTCGAGAATGCGCGTTGTCGGGAGGAAAACCAGTCGCCGAATTTTATCTCGAAATCAGCAAACCACGATAATGCGAAAAGACGTCTCGATTCAACCAATCAATTGAGGATCGATAGTATTGTTTTTGGAATGGAGGAAAAGCTGGACTTGGCGCCTTCAATGCAACATCCATGAGCGAGAAAAAAAAGAATTTTCCTCATTGAAAGATTTCCATGAACCGAGACATCAAATATGAAACGATCGGCACCGACTTTGGCACACACGAGACCACCGGCAGCGCGCATTCGGATTGCATTCACTACGAAGAAAGCTTGACCTTGGATACTAACAAACTGCCTTCAGGTCGCCTTACAGAGTACGAGGTCATCGGCCGCCACTTGCCCACCGAGGCCAACCCTACCCCGGCCATGTACCGCATGACCATCTTCGCCCCTAACGAGACTGTCGCCAAGTCCCGTTACTGGTACTTCTTGCGTGGTCTCAAGAAGGTCAAGAAGGCCACTGGTGAGATCGTCAGCATCAAGGCGGTATGTCGACCCCAAGCGACGGAGAAAAAAAAAATCACGACAAGCGGCTGACGAAGAGGGAAATTATAGATCCACGAGAAGCACCCCGAGAAGGTCAAGAACTTCGGTATCTGGCTGCGATACGACTCTCGATCTGGCACGCACAACATGTACAAGGAGTACCGTGAGCTGACCAGAACCGATGCCGTCGAGTCCCTGTACTCTGATATGGCTGCCCGTCACCGTGCCCGTTTCAGGTCCATCCACGTACGTTGAGCAAAATTTCAAGCACAGACGATGCTTATTTTTTACTGACAATTTAACCAGATTCTCCGTGTCGTTGAGGTTGAGAAGACCGCCGACATCAAGCGCCCCTACATCAAGCAGCTCGTCACCAAGAACCTCAAGTTCCCTCTCCCCCACCGTGTTGCCAAGACCAGCACCCAGAAGCTGTTCACCGCGAAGCGACCTTCCACTTTCGCTTAAGAATGTTATTGGTTTTGAGGACGGTTGGGCTAGGTTCTGCGGGTGTTTACAACGGATCATGGAAATATCACTGCATTTGCTCGGTTAAAAAAGAGCACTGAATGAACCAAAAAATTCTGAACACGGTGTAGATTTTCTGTCTCAAGCAATGTGAATGTCTGTGTTTTGCTATATCGCGACATTCTATACTAATGGCTGAGAGGCACTGACGTTTCAAAGGGACGTGAGCTGATGCCACGCTGGATATTTTCTACAAAAGAAGACGAGTTCGGCAGTTTAGCTGTTAAAAGAGACACAATACAAAAGAAACTGCGCCTTCGATTATGGCCAAGCGCTTGACCTTTTTTTCCAAATACAAGATCAGTGCATGATGTTTTACACTGAAATTAGGCAATACCGTACAGTATTCTCTTCTTCCTCTCTGCCTCTCTTAGCGTGTACTCAATATTTTTTTCTCAAGACCCTTTTTGCCAAGCTAGAGGCTACGCCACCACTGCAATTCTCTTGTCTCCCACGTCTATCCAAATCGGGCTCGCCGTGCTGCAGTGCGGGACCGCGAATTCAGAATTCGGCCGGTCCGTCCTATTCGAGGCCGCAGACAAGAAGTTCCTACTAATCAATAATCGCCTATGAGCGGCCCGAACAAAATAGATTTAAACTCATAAAAGTGTCATAATCCGGTGGTGTTCCGGTATGAGTCATGCTAAAGTAAAGCCGATTGATTTGGATAGTTTAACCCCGATGTTCTTTCCAATACTTAAAGTGACTCTCAAGCAGCTACTATTTCTTTTGTAGAATTAAACCCTGTGCCATCAGTCTTAAGCTTCTTTTTTAAGTTCTCCCGTGGCTCTCTGGCCAAGTTCACAATCCCTATCAGAACGCATCTTTATCGCTACAGCAAACAAACCTTCATTCGCAATGGCACAAACCAACGGTTTCTCTGCTCCCCTAGAATGGGTCACAGTCAAAACAACCTTGCCGAAAGCATACCCACCCATGTCAGCTCGGGAACCCATCCGAAGCGAGCGCCTGATCCTGCGGCCATACGCCGCAACAGACGTCAACGACTTTCACCTGCTCCGCCTACAGCCAGAAGTCATGAAGTGGACAGGCCAAGGCAGGCCAGATAAGGATTTGGAAGAGACGGCAGAGTGCCTAAAAGACAGGCTGCCAGGCTCGGCCAAGGGCGAAACTGCCTATGAGTTTGCTATCTGCTTGGCAGAGACGGGGGAGATGATTGGCACTGGTGGAAGCCACATGCGAGTCGGCGAGCTTGGCTGGCCTGTAATTGGATACTTGCTTCGAACCGAGTTCTGGGGTAAAGGCTATGCGACTGAGCTTATGACTGCTTTTTTGAAAGCATACTGGGCGCTCCCCCGAGAAGAGGTCGAGATCAAGGTGGAGAAGAGCACGGTAGTAGGCGGCGAGACCGATTTACAGCCGGAACACCTCACCGCGATTACGGCAACTGATAACGGCGCAAGCCAACACGTTCTGGGGAAACTCGGGTTCAAACTGGCCAGGCTATTCGAAGAAGAGGATTCTCACACTCCGGGTGTTATGGAGGCCTTGCATGGATATGCGTTGCAGAAGCCGCAGGTGTAAGAAGATGTATGTATGATACGCATGGGTGGTGGTGCTATATATACCCGGTTCGCTTTTGTACTTATAAGAGAAGCGTCTGCGATTCAGCGATACGCATAGATAGATACGACGTTGGAAGTAATAGACTGACTGCTTAATGCAGCAAATGAATGATCTACCACCCCCCCTCCCCCCCTCCCCCATCTATGAAAAGTGGTGCGCGAAGTGATGCTTGTTGCTTGTTGCTGTAAAACCTTCATCATGATGTTTTGAAGCTTGGGATAGAAAAGTCCCAGAAAGAGATAAAGAAATGAATACAATGCAAAAAAAGATCGTTATTTTCCACGCGTCGCTATTTTACTCTGTAAATAAAAGTCCAAAAATAAATGCAATGCGGCCTGTGTGGATCGAACACACGACCTTCAGATATCAAGTGACTTGAAGTTGAGGCTTCAGTCTGACGCTCTCCCAGCTGAGCTAAGGCCGCAAGCTAATTGGTTGAAAGACGGCCTTGCTAATTCAACTTGTCAATGCAATCGTTTTAGCAAAATCTCTGAGCGAACATTGCAATGCTTCATTTGCTTCTTGTTGACGAATGTTGGCAAGCAGACTAGTATATAATTGCTTGAGATTGCATTTATTTTAATCATGGAATTGGCAAGTAACTTTTCGCAGCTGGTATCTAGACTCTTGCTAATACCTGCTGAAACCATCATTTTGACAGTTTCGTTTGATAAATGCCGAATTATAATCCTCTTAAGTTTCCTTCCCATAGCCTAGATCAACGCCTACCCTGAATCGAAAAGTTGAAAACGAAGCCCCCTATATGCCCATGTACAAATATTTCTCGAGCGCCTGAGGCCTATCCTCAAATGAGAGCCGAATTTGCTCTGTATATACTCCAATCTTCATTTCTTTCCCTTCTTCTCATAGTTCTCAAGCAGAGTCTTGCAGTTGGCCAAATTCTTCTTGGGCTCCCACGTGTTATCCTTGCTCGGGTATCCCTTCCACTTGACCTTGAACCAGTGCTGCATGGTTTCTGCATCAATCCTGGAGTCGACTATTTGCTCAACTTCCCACTCTTTGCGTCCGGTCTTAGTATCTTGAGCAGACTCATCTCTCTTGCTGGTCTTCTTTTTACGTGGTGTTGTCGCCGCCTTTGCTGGCCGACCACGCTTTTGAACTGCGCGTTTCTCCTCGACTTTTCTTTGGGGTCGGAGCTCGCGCTTTGCTGAAGACGACGGCTTCTGGGAAACAGATCTAGGTTCTTTTTTCTGAAGAGTAGCTAGGCGAAGTCTGGTCGAGGCTCTGGGTTTGGCAGACACTGGTGACATTTTTCTCGCCTTTTCAGGCTGCATTGGATGTTCCATGTCATCTTCCAGGGAATCATCGCGCTCCATGGCTGAAGGTGCTAGAGCTCCAACAGCGCTGTAGATTGGCGTGAACGGAGAGCTGATCAGTGACGCGAACCGATAGGTCGACGATGGAATCGTTGGCGAGAGTACTGGTGAACGCATAAGGTACGGCGATGAGACTCGCTGATCAGTATTCATGTCGTCGAGAAAACTTATCGGGAGTTAGCTTTAGATTCACTGGATAGAGTTTCGAGCTTTTTACTCAGGCATGGTTTCCTCATCATTCAGCCGAGGCATGGCTGCTGATCAATTGCCTTGTGGGAGTATCTACTTGACCGACTCAATTTGTGTTTTTATGCGACCAGGTCCAGTTGAAATGACAAAGAAGGAAATATCTAGGTGTAGAACATTATTTGTTTTGATAGGCAGCTTGTTTGCTGAGAAGGAATTTTATCTCACGTGCGGTCTATGTATCGCCACGTGGGAGCATTGCACCTCTCCCTTTCAGCTTCTGCTCTTCGCTGAGGCAGACATGGACTCATAAATGAGTCAACAAACTTAATCCATGATATTTGCTGAGTAATTAATTTCTTGAGGCCTATGCCCAGTACAACCTATGGATGCATGCCCGAAGTCGTTATATCTATGATGCCAGGCTGGAAGGGAAAGACTCGCCATACAATTTGGCAGGGGCCAATCACTTCTAACCTACTAAAGTCATATGGAGCCAACTTCTATTCATCTACGTAAGTATACAAGAATTCTGCCACTCGCTAAGACTCTAAACGTTCTGAAACTTCAAACGCTATGCCCCGGAATACGCTAAGGTAGAGGTTGCCCAGGTATATATATATATATATATATATAGGTATATATGATCCGTCTGGTAGGGGTGCACTCAATCAAGCTCCTCAACCTCGTCGTCATCAAGTTCACGGAATTTTCCTTCTCGCATTGCTTGCGCAACAGGATTTTCAACGTCAATAACGCCAGTCGCCTTAAGTCTAATAGCTAATTGTCAGTTACCCAGTAATATTTGAGATGCAAAAGGACTTACCGCTCAAAGAGGACGAATAATTTTTCTGCTTCTTGCAGCTTCTCGTCTTCAGTCATTGGTGGCAGCTCTGGAACTTTTTCCTGATCCATAAACTGTCCAGTAATGGGATTCACCATCCTCTGAGCACCCGTGGAGTCGTCTGCGTTGAAGGTCGTTGACGCACTTGCAGGAATAGGCACGTTATTCTTGAACAAGAAGCCGGAAGCAAATCCGTATCCAACGTTCTCTACGAATTTCGATGGATCTTTATCCGATATCTCGAAGAGAAGGTGAGCAATTGCATCTCGCAACGCGGGTGTCATTGCGTTGGTAGAATTCTTCAGCAATCTTGCGGAGAGTGTCTGGCCTCTGCCGAGGACTGATTTGCGATCCTCTGCCGTTGGTAGTAGTTTGCTGCCAATGTACTCGCGGACCGAGCTAGGAGCATGCTCACTAATTTTGAGCATTGTGCTGATTAGAGGAGTGACCGTGGTTTCGAGTTCACTGTCGTTATAGGTTGCCATTGCGGTATCGAGAAGAGATATCAGCCTAGCAGCAACCTTGTTGGGTTCAGAGCTTGGGTATATAGCCGCTTGGTTTGTGGCCGTAGATATATCAAGATTGATGAGTGCGTTGACTAATGGTCCAAAGGCAGAGTCCAGGGGTTTGGAACTTGGGATATCTTGCTTCCATAATAACGCAGCGATGTGTGGAACAGCGGTATCGAAGTGAGAAGCCTCATCTTTGCAGAAGTGAGTGACATTGAAAAGCAGTTTGAGAATTTCAGAGAGCGCCATGACCTCCATGTGCGGTGGCTGCTGGGGTTTGGTGGCGGCCAGCTTAGCATGGCGATCGAGATTTTCCGTGATATTCTCGGCAAGATGATGCTCAGTAATAAGATTACTTAGATGCTCTTTAGTGCCATAAGTGGAAAGCAATAAGACTCGGGAATGAAGAAACTCGTTATCCCAGTTATCGGTCTTCAGCCCGTCACAAGCTTTCGTGGCGAATCCCTGGTCTACAAGCATCCGCCGTGTTTCGGCCTTTAGCAGCATGGAATTGGCCAAAACTCTCAAGGCAGCTCGAGACGTATCACTAGACGAGCTTTCGAAACCATACCGTAAGAGCATAGAGATACCCTTGTAAACGTCAGCCTATACTTCTTCGTTGAAAAGATTTTATACTGGTAGCTGCTAACCTCCTTGGTGAAAATAGGATCTGCATTCCGGGCATCTCGTCCGTAGATTTTGAGTTCTTCCAATGCCTCATCTCGGTCTGAGACACAGTTAAAAACGCCTCTCGCTGAGCCAAATAAGATGCCGGCATAGACATACCTTTAGGAAGAAGCGAGGCTTTATCGAGATCTTCTGTAAGCTTTTTGACCAGTGCAGTCACTGCCTGAAGCTTAGCTGTGTAGAGTTAGCAAGGCAGCCATAAGCCTGTGATGACGGCTGAATAGACTTACCAGGGCCCGTTGCCGTGCCCAACTGGACACCGGACATGATGACGATTAAGCTGATTGTATGCTCAAGAAAAACGGTCGTGGTGAGCCGGGCTACGCGTGAAAAGGCCCAAGAATATCCGTGACCCAAAAAGGCAGTCCAAGGGTCAAGTGATGTGACGACTGCTGGCTACAGCATGAAATAACGTGTTTCTGATTGGCCGCCGCCGATATGTAGCTGCGCAACTTGCTGAATACTAGGACTACCTAGCAAGACGCTATCAGTAATTTGAGGGCGAAGAAAGAGGTATTAAGAACGCAGAAAAGGTGATGAAGAAGGTCTGACGACTGTTGGCCAAAGTCATGAGAGCCGGGCGTAGCGCACCAAAAAAGAGATTAATAAGACGGAGAAAGGCCCGTATATTTTCGGTGAGTTTCTAATGTATTCTGATTTAATGTCGTCCGAGAGCCAGGATTCGTAGGCTCAGTGCTGGGCTTTAAACAACGTCAACGGTGTCTCCTGCCTGCCTTGTGCCGTAGGTACACAGCACAAACTGAACAGCTCAGTGCCCTTTTTGCTGCTTTCGGTGCTGCCTCGGGCACTGCTGTGGCGACTAACCAGCGATTGGTGCCGCCATAGCAGGTGAGATGGGCGATAAGCGACTGCTGGAGTAGCTGCAAGTTGCTCCGGACTGCAGCCCCTAATTGAGTTGCCAGGTACTTAAGACAGCCTACATTCTGACACCAAATGCGTTGTACCCCGTGCTAGCCCTTCCGCCGCTATCTTACAGTGGGGGCAGCCGCTAAAACGCGTGTTGAAGCGTGCACCGAGCGTGATCGCGTCTTGCTTAATTGATTTCTCGGTAAAATTCATGGGCCGTGTCACTCCGTACCTCACTCCCAGCTTCAAGTTTGCAGCTCAGAGGTCGAGAGGCTGCCACAACCGTACGGGTGCGATGCAAGATTAGGTGGCGTTGGTGGTGATTTTTTTGCTCTGTTTCTCGAGTTTCAAGCCACATCGAACGGAACTTGCGAGATCCCAATGTCTAGGTAGTGGACGATCCTCCCTTGGCCGATTCACTGCTCTCTAGATCGCCGACGCTGCATCGCAGCAGCCATGGCATCTTCAGTAGCCCCGGCTCCAGCATCCAATCCCGAGACGCTTCTACCGCGGCCCCCGACGCCACCGCGAGAAACAGGCAAAGAAGGCGACGGGTTGGTCAAGTCCATATTGAGCCGCGCTCCTTCATCTGATTCTCAGGACAGTCTCCAGACTCCGCCGGCGGCGAACACCCCGACCTCGACCGATGCGCCTGATTCAAAATTGATGTCCAGTAGGACGAGGAAGAAAGTCGTATGGTCTGCACATACCGATTACAAGGACCCAGTTGACTATCGATCAATCGACAAGACTCACAAATCCTCACCTCTCTCGGTTCCCTCGCCGGCTTCGAGACCTATCAAAGGCATTCTCAAACCTTCATCCTCTCCGAACCGTCTTGCCTTGTCGTCCAGTGGGGATTTTGATGCGACCTCAGGCCAGCCTAACATAATCGAAATGTTGGACTCAACAATAAAGCAGCTGGCCGGCTCCGACCGAGACTCAAAACTCGATGCCTATATGATGCTTTCAAGAGCCCTCAAGGCTTCCAATAATCTGCCCGATCGAGTTGCCTTACAAGACAAGATGAGCCTGTTCATGCAGTTTATCCAACGCGATATGACGTCTAAAAGCAGCACTGGAGCATCCGACTCTTCATTAATCAACCATGCCCTGACGCTCCTCGCCACTTTTCTCCATTTCCCCGCCATCGCCTCGACCCTCACCTCCGACTTTGGAGTTTTCGTCATCGACCACTCTATCCGCGCATTCGAAGACGCCAATACCCCCAAGGATGTTGCTCGACATTTGATGCAAGTCGTTGCGTTCCAAAACTTTTCCGCCAAAGTCATGACGTCTGACCGAGTGGGACGACTGGTCACTGCAATGTATCAAATAGAAGACCATCTCACGGGCAAGAGCATTGTCATGAGTAGAATACATATATACAGGCGTCTAGTCAAGCAGTCAAGCTTACATATGGTTACTCACTCAAACTGGCTCAAGAACGTGCTTGCAGATATGCTTAGCTCCGTTAAGGATATTCGAGCCCAGGCCATCAGCCTCGCTACCGAAGCCGGGTTTGCTCTACGATCTGAGAAGCAGTTGATGCGGAAAGCCAGCGAAATATTCCAAACAACAAACGAAGATCAGGCCTATATCGAGTTCTATATCCAAAGGTTACAGGAAATGCTCAAAGACAGGCCGAGCGCTTCAGCTGTGCCGCAGATATGGAGCGCCATTATTCTCTACATGCGATGTCCTCTGGAGAGGTGGCAATACTACGGCCCCTGGCTAACTCTTGTTCAATCTGCTTTCAACACAGCAGATTTTCTCACGAAACAAGAGGCAAACTTTGCCTGGAATAGGTACATCTACCTTACTTTGGCCGACAGCAAAGCTACCCCAAAGAATCTTGGAACCCTCTGCCAGCCTCTGCTAAGTCAACTTCGGAGACGTGCAAATCCCAAGCAATTGGACGAAGCTGTGAAGCTCCAAAGGATAGTCATTGGTGGAGTATGCAACTTGTACTATTATGCGTTTGCCCCAGGCAATGTCAAGTTCCCTCCCGATTCAATATGGGATGTTGCTGTCCAGCCTGTGTTGTCACAACTCATCAGCCTGGATGGTAAGCCCGAAATTCCGGGCGATTGTCTCATGCAAGCTGGTCGCATCTTGACAAGTCTTGTGGACGTCGCCACACCTCGTATCTGGAGACAGGATCGTATCATGGAGACAACTCCCGCAAAACCTGATGAACTTCCGCCCCTGGACTCAAAGTGGGTGAGGAAGAACTGTGATAAGGTCTTCCAAACAGTTGGTCTCCTTCTAGAGAAAAGATTCCTTGACCTGGCAAATAAGGACTCTTTGGTATTCCGCCTATGGCATGCGCTGGTCGGCTCAATTGCTGCAGCTTCGGCGAAGGATATTAAAGTATCAGAAGATACTGCTAAATTCTTCGCTCATGCGCTTGGACTGCTATCCAAGATGTGGTTGGCTGGAGTACCAGAAGCTGATAATTCACATGGCCCGGCATTTCTATCCAGCGTCAAGAATTTCATCGAAGTACTTGTCAAAGCTCAGGGTATGCTTCCCTTTACTGAAAAGAAGCTTGCCATGACGATTGGTAACACCTTTGAGCCTATTGCAACACCATCTCAGAATCAGGGTCGACCAAGTTCTCAAGGAACCGTCCGAACGCCACTGCAACACCTCTTTTGCTTGCTGTCTTCCATCCCACAGGGTGGTGCTGATGACGAAGTTCTGTCTGACTTTTTTCTATCCGTTTTTGAACCCTTCTTCATCGGCAAAGCAACAAAAGCTCGCTTAGAGCTATTGAGTGAGCTTCTTCAGCTATTACCTAGAGCCTCATCATCCCCCTATGGGCCTTGGGTATTAGCTGCACAAAATTTCTCTGCTGCTCTCGAGGATAGCGAAGCTACATCCGGCTTGATAGGGGGCGGCAAAATGCTAGGACCGAAGTATCGAGACATCACTTCCTTACTTGAACGCGGCCTCTTCGGACACCCTCAGCTTCCTCTTGATAAGTGGTTCACGTTATTTGAACGGCTGTCTGAAAATGTGGTTCAACAACTGGGTGATGCGGGGCGAGCACTCGCTGTTATCGAGCCCCTGGCAAAAATACTGCAAGACTCTCTTGGTAGCAGCGTGGAAAAACCGTCTGCAATCTGTCTTAAGGCAATACGCTCACTCTTCGATGCAGCCAAGCTCCCACGAGACAAAACGGCTCTAAATACTGCCCGGCAGCGGCTATGGGGAGCTTCTGTGGTGACTGCCCGAGCAGGCTCGTCTGATCCTTTTGACAACCTCTACAAGCTTGGGAACCAAGCTTTAGAAACTTTCTACGGCAACTCTTCCATGTTTGATTCAGATAATGATATTGTACCCTTTCTAGAGAGCATCAAGAACTTTCTAGTGAGATGCTTCTCTCAGTCCGGTGTCCAGGCCTTCAAAAACGTCGAAGCTGGCCTATGTATGTGGATTGAGGATGACAAATCATGTTATGAACATGATGAAGAGTTACTTCTCTCAAAAACTGTAAGAATGCCTCCAATGCCGTTACTCACCATACTTATACTGACTAACTTCTTATAGCTCATTCATACATGGGATGGAATATCAAAGGAACTCGGTGGCCGCAAACATCTGACAAAAGACGAATTCGACGACATAGAACCACTTCTGAAATCTGCATTCAAAAGCAAACTTCCTACTATTGTTGACAAAGCAATTGAGCTGTGGAATGTGCTAGCCAAGGATGAAGAAAGGCTAGACTGCTCAGACAGTCTGAAATCGGTGGCCTCGAATGCCGGATCCAAAAAATTGTGCGCGGACGCTAAAGGACTCGGAAAACTTGGTGGTGCGTTCGGAGCTCAAGCTTCTTCGCTGAAGGGACCAGACGAAACAAATCTCGTTGTGCTCTCGTCACACTCATCCCACCAGGCCGAGTCAGCTGCTACTTCGAAAATGCCCACACGGATGTCAACTCGAAAGCGGCGCATGGAAGAAACCCCTGAACCAAGCCGTACAAAGCCATCGAAGCGAACTAGCACTCCTCGACTCCGCCACGACAATTCCCAGATCCAGTTTACTCTTGTTGCCTCATCGTCGCCAATACCTGAAGATGACTCGCAACACCTTACGGAAAGACAGAAAGAAGTTCGAGAAAGGCAGCGTGAAACAGAAGCAATCTATTCAGACATGCGAACAAGCTCTCCAGGTCCTGCCAGAGAGAGCTCACCCATACCAGATGAAACGGCGGCTTCTATTGACAAGCAAGTGGGAGAAACAACCCCACGTCACGCTACGTCTTACGATAATCTAATCAGCTCAACACCAACCCCAAGGCGCGGCCAACTCCTGAATATGGATGACAACGATCCTCCGTCATCACCTCCCATTCCACGGCCATACCCGCTCCTATCAGAGATTAAGTCTCGCTCTATGGCGAGCGGCTCATTGGATAGCTGGGAATTCTCATCACCTCCAGGGTCGCCAGATCCCAGTGACCAAGAGGCATTGTCGGATGTTCAATTGCCTGGAGAGAAGTCGACGAAGAGGTCTACCAGGAGAACAAACACCAGAACTAAGAATGCTGATGCCGGCCTGAGAGATGTTATTCCTTCTAGCCTTGGAGAAGAAACTTCATCCTCAGACTTGACAGACTTATCGGATCGAAACATATCATCTTCCCCAGATCCCCCACCGCAACTTCTTGAAACTCCGACCAAGAAACGGCTGGTTCGTGAGGCTGTCCGTGTGGAAGATAGTCCGAAATCGGTCGACGACGAGTTTGTTGATGCTAGGAGTAGTCCTGAAAAGCCCTCGTTAGTACAGGCCAATGATACATCGTTCGCGCTCAGCGAGGGAGATGAAACTCGAATGATGAAACTTGTAGAGGAGCTTGAGTCGGGTGACCGCGCTGGTCTACTGGAAGAAGCAAACGCTGAAGGAAACGCTGAAGGTGGCTCCGATGAAAAACCCAGCGCGCAGTCAGCAGAAGTTCGAGCAGCATCGCCTCCAATGACCCGCGGGGCAGCTAAGCGCTCCCCCACGGCCGCCATTCCACCAACGCCTTCGGAATCTCTTGGCAATGGTGAAGGAGGAAGCAAAAGAAAGAGAAAGCGAGGTGGATCCCGCCAAAGCAACAGCCGTTTAAAGAAGCAAAAGTCGGAGCAAAAGTCAGAGGATGTAGAAGCGGCGAAAGAGAAAGAGACAGTTGTGGTGAGCGATAAGGAAACCCCTGAAACTCCCTCTGTGGGTGTTGAGACTAGGGGAAGCGCACGAAGACAAACCGAGCAGCGCCAGCGAGAGGACAAGGCCCCACGTTCGCAAAAACGATCAAGCAAGCGAAATAAGAAAGCGCGAAGCGAAGAAACGGACGATGAGGTGATGTCGCAGCTGGTGAACGAATCCCAAGCAGTGGCTGAGAGCCAGAAATCAAACAAGAGTGCAGAAGAAGAAGTACCTGGCACTGATGATGGACCCCTCCAGCCGACGAAAGATACGGATGTGAACGCTACGGCGGCAGACAAGGCAGAGAGTGAACCGCAAACTAAGATCATGACGATTATGGAAACGCTACAAACCAGCTTGGCGCATCTACGCGATGTAGCGCTTCCTCGAAGCGAAGTATATAAGATGGAAGACATGTTGATGGATTTGAAGCGAGAATTATTCGAAGCAGAGAGACGAGGAAGGGACAGCAATTAGATATGGAGAGGCAGCATGAGGAGGAGGGAAAATCTTACGGCAAGCATAATGCTGCATCATATGGCGTTCGGGATGTTTCTTTGGTATTGTTACTTTGATTTGATAAAACTGCGTCTTTTACTACGTTCCTTGTTATTAGGCATCGGCTGATTTTGGCTGAATGGCACGGGGTGTATGGATACCTATTAGATGCTAGAACTTTTGTTCTATTATGGAAATGGATATTATGCTTGCATGGAGGTAAATATTGGAAATGGCCGCAAGGAAATATATCGGCTTGAACTTCACACGATCTGATGCCCCTGATGCCAGTTTTGATTATTTCACATCGAGTAAACAACTGATTCGAATTTACTATATTGAACGCCATCCTCAAGTTCATTCCTAACGCCACTCGATCCTATGAAATTTCCCTTTCAGACAAGTCTTTACGCGACCAAATTGTAAAGCAGTTTCGGCCAACATCATCACCATGACGAGAATAGAATAGGAAAAAAATTGGGTCAGCTCAGCCGAATTAGAACGGCTGCGGACAGGAACCGCATCCCGCAATTCCTTGGCTGCTGGGGTGTCGTTCCTTCGGATAACCCAAATAGGAAATCCGGCGGCAGCGCTCATCGTTGTCAAGCAGCAAAGTCCCGAGGCACACGCACGAAGGAAAGGTGCTTATGCCGGCAGATCCATAAATTTTTTGAGCATGGGGATTTAGGACTGTGATATTTCGCAAAAAGAAACAAAGTGGGTGGCTTCCTGGCGCATTAAGAGATGCCTGGCTGGAAGGGTAGGAGTTCATACTGTAGCTGTACGGAGTGGCATGCCTGATTTCATGTAAATCTGTTACTTGATTAGCTGGGCTGCAGCTTCAGCAGGAAAAAAAAGTCGTTCATGGCATGAAGAAGGCGATGATCTCCGATCCCGAATTCTGGATTCACTTGCTTGCTTTATGTGCAAGCCCTGTCGATCTTCATTCATTCAAGTGTAACGGGAGGCCGCTATGGAGATGTAAGTGTATAGAGCATGCAATACAAGTATTCTAAGCTGAACGGCAATTGATACAAGGAAACACATCCGACTAACTCGTGTTTATTTTCTCAAAATTTTTGGATGAGCCAGTCGAGGCTCCATTCCATTGCGGTAAGTGACGTCAAAAAGGAATAGCTGTTTTTGTGGGAATCTTGACGCCTTGCCGGCTTGCTTCATCTCACGGAGTCGATGTGGGCCCCAAGCTGTACTCCATGTGAGAAAAGCCGGCGATAGGTGCCATGAGATTCGACTTTTGTCCATACCATATCAGGGAATACGGAGCTCCCGACGCAGAAGCTATCGGTCAACTGCTCCAAGGCTGACACCATCGTGAGATTGCAAAACCTGGAGTAGCATGCATGATCTTGTCTGCGTAGAACAGTCTGGACCCTTTTGCGCCCGATTTCCTGAAGGCTTGGGCCTGTTAGGAGGCTTGACTTGATCTACCCCAGGTTTTTCATGCTGCTCGTGTGCCTCGGATCACTTCTTTGGGCATATCCAGAAGACTGAAAGTAAGAAAAGGGTGATAAATTCAGCGATGGCTGTCTGGGGAAATCTGGGGATGCCCTTTTCTGGGGAGCACGCGAGATAATGACAAAAATTGGGACGCGGGGAGAATGATTCAAGACTGGAGCGATGGACCCTCCCCCGGATTTTGCACGTTTTTCATCTCAGCGTAAAGTGCAAATAGACCTGATAATGCTTTTTCTTCACACTTGGAGATTGATTCATCAAGACATACATCGTGTAGTGACTTGCCCGGTTTTGAAGCATCCGCGCTGTAGTCTGAAGACTGGCCGATCAAGCGATTTGCCCTGCACACCATCAGGAGAAGGCGGCGATATTACGCGAGCTAGTATGCACCGATCAGCTAGCGCCTGGAAGCCGATGTGCCTGAGCCTTAGCTAGCTTTCTCCGATGCAGCATCTTCTTTTTCTCCTCTTCTCTGCTGACCGATCCGCCCCGACCTCCCGTACACACCAAGTCAGCGTGCTAGGCATGCCGGAAAGATTTAGAAGAGATGTTCTAGCAAGGGGCGACGAAGTTTAAGCCTAAGACAGGAAGTCGGGTTTCCCAGCTGGTACACGCCACCGGCGACAGTTGCACCCTCGACGCTGAAACTGGTTTCCGTATTGGAGCCAGATTTTTCGGTGCCTCACATGAATATGGAGGTGGCCGGTGCTGATCCTTCATTCTGCATATGGTGATGCGTTTTTATCCTCTTTTTGCGTTGTCCCATGTCAGAAATCGCGTGCCAAGGCTCATTTGATTCCCACTGAGATCCACCATCTGAACCATGAAGCTTGAATCTGATTCGGCGGATGACGTCGCTATTTCCCCACGGTTCTCCAGAGAGCGCTGTGTGTGTGTGTGCTATCACCAGTTTTTATTCCCAGCAGCGGCCTTTATTCTGTCGAGGGCCGGCTAGTTGGCTTTGACGGCAGGACTCTGCCGCGGTGAGATCGAGACTGCCATACCTGTTAGTTGATTGGATTTGAGGAACACAGCCCGGCAACAGATAAAATAAACTGTACTGTATGAATGGTAGCTAGTAAGAATGCCATTAGCATCGAATTATACGACTCAGTATATAGGGCGAGAGGTATGGACGGCGAACTCTAAGTGGATATGTTCAGCCTATTGCAGCACTAGAACTGCTAGCGAACAGGGGCTAAAGCGAACGAGGACAGTGGTTACTCCATCTTCGGTGCGTATACTTGGAGAGGATAGAGCACCAGTGCAAGTTTTTTTTCTTTTTGCTTATTTTTTTCTCGACGTCGTAGACGTGTAGTCGTGTAGGCGGTAAAGAAATTGTTGTAGAAATCGTATATGAAGTAAATGTCTCGTAAACCAGGTGTTCAGGTAGTAAAACGCGCGCCAAAGCAGGAGCGTCTGAAGCAACGTCATCTGGCATCTCTCGCACGTGCAAGGCGGTGATTGATATTGCCATGCGCAAAATGCATCTCGCCAGCCTGGATAAAGATCGCCGCCTCGCCTTCTTCTCCTCCACGCCATTGGCCTGTAATTCCATTCCCATCTCCATGCGAAATCGTGTGAGACCGGCTGCACTCCTCGCACGTTGCCGGCTCCGACTCGAGGCGGCCAGCTAATATGGACTAAATCTTAGTGCAAAACACGCCCATGGGGGAAGCACTCAAGCGCCACTCGGCCGGCTTGCTCAATTGCTCCATCAAAACGACTAATACGGAATGCCTACTCACTTCACCTTCTCACTTCCCGGGAACGGCAATGAGAGATCCAAGAGACTCGGCGCCCCCAGTTTTTTCTGTGGATGGGGCCATCCATCTTGCTCGAGGCTCGCACTTGTACTCCCATGTCAGTGACCCGGTTTGTCAGTCATCATGTGTGCGCGATGTGACTTAAAAGGGCCTTGCAGCTCCCTCCTTGAAGGGTGCTGATCTTGTCTCACTGAGCCCAGGATCCTCATCTGCTTCCTTCATCCTTCCTTCTCTCTTCACGAGGACGAGAGCACGTTTAAGAAGAAAGAAAGGACGAGCTCATCACAGCAACAGGATCAAACTGAAGCAAGTGATCACGCTCTCTGGAGATCAAAGTTGCCATCATGGGGAAATACTTTGGCCTCAGAGGCCAAGCCCTCAACTGGGCCATTGGCACTATTGCTGGCTGCGACTTTCTCTTGTTTGGTTACGGTAAGTTTACAAAGACCGCAGCTCACAGGCTATTGCGTTGTTGTCTAACAATTCACAGATCAAGGTGTCATGGGAGGCATCCTGACGCTGCCCATCTTCCTTAACCAGTTCCCCCAAATCAATCCAGATCTTGCTACGGATCCCTCTGATGCGTCCAAGCGCTCTACCTACCAGGGTATCGCTGTGGCATCTTACAATCTGGGATGCTTCATCGGTGCCATCATCACCATCTTCATCGGTAACCGCCTCGGCCGTCGGAAAATGATCTTTCTCGGAACTTCCATCATGATTGTCGGAGCCATCTTGCAGGCTTCTGCTTTCACCCTGGAACACTTCATCATTGGTCGTATTATAACAGGACTTGGTAACGGTGGTAACACATCAACGGTACCCATGTGGCAGTCTGAGACGTGTTCCGCCCACAAAAGAGGAAAACTCGTCATGATTGAAGGCGCTCTCATCACGGGCGGCATCATGATTTCTTATTGGATCGATCTTGGCCTATCATTTGCACCCGGTTCGGTTGCTTGGCGATTCCCCTTGGCCTTTCAGATTGTCTTCTGCATCTTCATTCTTTGCTTTGTCCTCGGCCTGCCTGAATCGCCTCGATGGCTCATTCTCAAGGGTCGCGAAGATGAGGCCAGAGAAGTTATCGCTGCCGTTTCAGACGTTGACATTGGTGACAAGCGTGTCGACAACGAATTCCAAGCCATCAAAGAAACTGCCATGGAGATGAGCAAAGGCACTTACGGCGAGCTGTTTCATGCCGACCACAACCGCACTCTCCACCGTACAATCATCGCCTACGTCAACCAGATGTTCCAGCAGATTTCCGGTATCAATCTCATCACCTACTATGCCGCCAAGATCTACTCTGATCTCGGCATGTCCCCCTTCATGTCCCGCCTTCTCGCGGCTCTCAACGGCACCGAGTATTTCATCGCTTCTTGGCCCGCTGTCTTCCTCGTCGAGCGTGTTGGACGCCGAAAGCTTATGCTCTTTGGTGCTGCTGGCCAAGCTGCCACCATGGCCATTCTTGCGGGCGTCAACTCTCGCCCGACTGAAAAGCCTTTCCAGATTGCAGGCATCGTCTTCTTATTCGTTTTCAACACTTTCTTTGCTGTTGGATGGCTAGGAATGACTTGGTTGTATCCGGCTGAGATCACCCCTCTACGAACTCGTGCTCCAGCCAACGCTCTGTCTACTTCGTCCAACTGGATCTTCAACTTTTTGGTATGATTTTTTTGTTTTGTAATCATAATTTGCAAAGCTAACTTTTTTTTCTTTCCCAGGTTGTTATGATCACCCCCGTCTCATTCACCAACATCAAGTGGAAGACATACGTCGTGTTTGCCGTCCTCAATGCCTTTATGGTTCCTTGCGTCTACTTTTTCTTCCCCGAGACAGCCTACCGCTCCCTCGAAGAGATGGACGCCATCTTCCAAAAGGTCAAAGGCTTCCGCGGAGCCTTCGACGTTGTCCACCAAGCAAGAGTCGAGCCTCGCAGATATGGCAAAAATGGAGAGCTTCTTATTGCTGTGGATGAGCTTGATGAGAATGAGAAAGCCAACGCCGAGCACCACAACGGCAGCACGAGTGAGGGCAGCGATGCCAACAAGGGCATGTTTACGGGCATAGACGAAGAGACTGTTCGGGGATGAATAGCACGCATCGATAGGGCACAGACTCCGCCGTATGACATGATGACTATTTAATCCTTCTTGCACATTCTTACTGTACCCGCTTGCAGTGGTTCATATTCTTGCCTTTCTTTTTTTTTCTTTCCCTCTTGTTACCCCCTCTCTGGGGGCCTCTTAACGTTGGATGGGATTACTTACATATACCCAGTTGTTATACCCGGTTTCATAGCTAGAAAGAGCTAGGAAGATGGGCGTTGCCCTTGAAAGGATACGCGTGTCATGATATCAAAGGCAATACCTCGGTGAAATAGAGGGCGATGACGATTGTTACGATGTACATTCGACATGCCATCTCATTATATATTCCTACTGCCCGTGCTTTGCTATCCTGTCTGCTCATATTAGTGTGCATATACGAATGAAGATTTCAATTTCAGATCCGTTACAGCTGTATTGCTAGAATAAGATACAACAGCACATAGCAGGAAATACGAGGAGGGCCTTCATGCAATGATTGCCTGCATCGTGAGAATGTGACGAGTTTCGCTGGCTTGTGACTGCGTTTCAAGTTGATTGCAAAACAGAGGCCTGTCCTCTTACACGATTCGCAACGTGCTCAGAGCGACAAGTAGCTGTACTCCAAAATCAACGTCGCTTAATATGGATCAGAGGGTACCGAGTACCAAGTGGATGAAGAGGGGTGCAATTGCAACGCTGCAACAGCTACCCCGCCATATGGAGCTAATGTCGATGCAGTCACTCGTCCTTTTCAGCTTCGACATGCCGGGAGCTTCTTCCATCTCTCATCGTTTCCATCTTGCCTTTGTACAGTGCAGTTGATTGTGTTAGCGAGTAAGTTTTGCTGTTGTTTTGGTCCTCTCTCTTTCTCGAATCCTTGAGGCATCTCGTGCTAATTACATTGCGCTTCAGAATTGCCAGCTGCGAAGCCCTGCCTTTTACCATATCATCTACATCTACATCGACGTCTACATATCATCGTCACTCACGATCGACAGCTCGATATAAATAATCTACTTACTTACGAAGCTCAATCGCATCATCATGGTCGACCGCCCCAACAAACCATCGGCTCTGGCGGCCACTCCTGGCCTGCAGCCCCAAGCTCAGGTCACCATCTCACACGGCAACTCCCGCGTTTCCGCATCGCTCCCCTCCGGCGAGAGCATCGAGATTCTTCTGTATGGCGCCACCGTGCTGAGCTGGAAGGACGCTTCTGGCGATGAGAAGTTGTGGCTGAGCGAGGGCGCAAAGCTGGACGGAACAAAGGCTGTGCGGGGAGGCATTCCCCTGGTCTTCCCGGTATGTTGCTTTCTAATTCGTAGCGGAGAAGACGAGTTGGAATTCCTTTGCTCGTTCTCTTCTCTTATATCATTTCTGTTTCTAATAACTCTCTAGGTCTTTGGCACTGCTCCCGACCACGAAGCCACCTCCAAGCTGCCCCAGCACGGATTCGCCCGCAACTCCCGCTGGGAGTTCCTCGGCAAGTCTACCAGCGAATCATCCTCGAACAGCGTCAAGCTCGACTTTGGTCTGTCATCCGAGAACCTCGACGATGCCACCCGCCAGCTGTGGCCATACAAGTTTGGTCTCTTGTACAGCGTCACGCTTGACCGCGAGAGCCTGAAGACGGCGCTGGTGATTACGAACGAGGGCGATGTGCCATTCGAGTTCCAGACATTGCTGCACACCTACTTCAGAATCAAGGTAACGCATATGCACAAAATGACTCTTTGCAATTTGGATACAAAATACTGACTTGAAAACGTTCAGGACATCTCTTCTGTCCAAATCGCCGGCCTCGAAGATTCCCCCTACGTCGACAAGGTGGACGCCGCAAAGGCAAAGACTCAATCCGCCGACCCAGTCGCCTTCTCCGGCGAGACCGACCGCGTCTACACTCCCGTCAAGGGCCCCAGCCACCCCGTCGTCATCAGCGAGGGCGGCGCGGCCAAGTTCCGCATTGTGCGCGACAACCTCGACGACGTGGTTGTCTGGAACCCCTGGATCGACAAGGCCGCTGGCATGGGCGATTTCGAGCCCAAGGATGGCTGGGAGAACATGGTCTGCGCAGAGGCTGGCGCGGTGAGCTCATGGCAGAAGCTGGAAAAGGGTGATGCGTTTGAGGGTGCGCAGACTATTTACTTGAAGTAAGGAAAAGCACATATCTGTAGACAAATGTACACGTTCACGCTCGCAGTGCACTGTCCTCGTATATCACCACGCACGTCGATAAGGAACACGCTCGAAAAATGAGACAGAGTTGTAGTTTTCCATGAGAAATTTCATTATACCTATGCATTGCAGATTCCTTTCCGTCAGGTATTTCGTGTTTTCGTCTGATTTCATCCCCTGCGGCATGGCGCAACCACTTTGTTCGCCAACCTGCTTATATACAAGAAAAAAGCGGACATAGTTTCGTCCGCCTGGTGTACCTATCCCTTATTTTTATTGCTTTCCTTTCTTTCATTTTTATGCTTAAAAGAGTGCTCATGAAAACAATGTATATATAAATCATGTACATTGCCATCTCTCATAGTCTCAAATTTCTGTTATCAATTTCATGTTCCATTGTCTTTCATTGTCTTTCCTCATTTCTTATGTTCCCGGGAGTAGTGGTCCGCCACCAAGAAAGCCAGCTCAAGAGCCTGCTTCTCATTCAGTCTCGGATCGCAGAAAGACGTGTAATTGGTAGAGAGGTCATCCTCATCAAGACCCTCGCTACCACCCAGACACTCCGTAACCGCCTCGCCGGTAAGCTCCAGGTGCACGCCGCCGAGGTAGCTGCCCTCCTCCTTGTGGATGCGCAGCGACTGCTCGAGCTCGCTGTAGATGTCGTTGAAGCGACGGGTCTTGATGCCAGTTGGGGTGGAGAGGGTGTTGCCGTGCATGGGGTCGCACTGCCAGACGACGCATCTGCGGTGCTCCGAGTCCTCGACGGCGCGGATGTGCTTGGGCAGCAGCTCGGCGACCTTGCCGGCGCCGTAGCGGGTGATGAGGGTGATTTTGCCGGGCTCGCAGGACGGGTTGAGAGCGCGGAGCAGGGCGAGGATGTCTTCGGTTGGGGTGGAGGGGCCGACCTTGATGCCGATGGGGTTTGCGATGCCGCGGAAGAACTCGACGTGGGCGTGGTCCAGCTGGCGGGTGCGGTCACCAATCCAGACGAAGTGAGCGGATGTGTCGTAGTACTCCTTGGATTCGTTGCCCGCCTGAATGGGCTTGATGGTTGGTGATGAGCCCGGGGGAGTGCCGGGTCTGCTGACTCCAGGATGGGTGGGCTTCTCGAGGAGGCGTGTCAGGGGCTGCTCGTATTCAAGCAGGAGGCCCTCGTGGCTGGTGTAGAGCTCGACGGTCTCGAGCTCACCGGGGCGGGCATTGATGACTTGCAGGAAACGTAGCGTCTGCTGGATGCTGGATGCGATTTTTGAGTACTTCTCCTTGAGCGCTGGGTCGCGGACATGGCCCAGGCCCCAGTCAAGAGGACGATGCAAGTCGGCAATGCCAGAGGCGAGAGCTGTGCGGATGTAGTTGAGAGTAGCAGCAGAGTGGTGGTACGCTCTTGAAATGATCATGTTAGAGGCTGGACGACAGTGAAAGGAGTGAAGGAAACTCACTTGATGAGACGGCCGGGGTCAATCTCACGCTCATCGACGTGGTAGCCGTTCAGAATGTCTCCTCTGAAGCTGGGCAGCTCCACGCCGTTGACCATTTCCGTCGGGCTCGACCGCGGCTTGGCATACTGGCCAGCCATGCGGCCAATGCGAACCACGCGCTTGTTTGTGCCCCAGATGAGCACCAGACTCATCTGAAGCAGCAGCTTGATCTTGGACTCAATGGCGCCCTGCTCACAGTAGTCGAACAGCTCGGCGCAGTCGCCGCCCTGCAGCAGAAAGGCGTTTCCCTGGGCGACCTCGCGCAGGTGAGCTTTCAGGGCGTTGATCTCATTGGGGTGGACCAGCGGCGGCATCCGCGAGAGCTCGGCGGTGGCCTTTTGGAGCTTGGAGGGGTCGGGATAGGTGGGAGACTGCTTGATGGGCTTTGAGCGCCAGGAGGAGGGGTCCCATGGCTGGGAGGAGACGTCTTGGGATGCCATTTGATGAGGATGAGTGAGAATGCTGAAGATGGATGAAGAATGAAGAGAAGGAGGAAGAAGTAATAGCTGAGACTTGGAAGTCAAAAGACTGTCTTGGTCCCTGCTGGTATGTAGGTAGTCAGCCAACTGCTGGTCTGTGGACTTCGATATATCAATAGAATAGATGGAAGCATCAAAACTCACTCAGATGAAACTGTCTTGCAGCAGTTACTTTCTAGAAAGTAAAACAACGACTCGCCAGATGCCTGCACCCAGTTGAGACTCTGGTGTAATTGATCTGTGAGTAATACAGAATGAGGGACGGACAATATGAATATGAGTCAGTTTTCAGGTCTCGGAATTTAAATCGCTGGTACCACAAACAGCAGGTGTCATAACGGCCCTTGAGTACGTACCTCTCTTTGAATTTTTTCATCTTTTTTTTTTTTTGGAACGACGATCCCTGCATTGGCCAATCAGAGGCGGCGCCGCATGCCGTGCCAAATGGTTAGTCATCCTATTGTACTCTGCCGCCACCAACGTGTTGAAAGTACGATCCAAGTGCTACGGGCATAGAATAACGGAATGTCTGGGGCAATCCTTGGTAGAAAGAAGAGACTATTGGCTCAAGGATTATTGCGTTTCTGCTACTGAACTAGTAGCGCTCAAGTTGTCACTGTAGCGTTTTAGTGAAAAGGTTCGCGTCAGTTCGATCAGACCAGTGCCAGGGACCCAACCAGAGGACAGGGTTAAAAGGCAAGGCAAGAATGAGCTAAAGACGAATCTAGATGAAATGGAAGTAGTAGAAATAGTATTGAGGAGATACTGTGGTACAAATGACATGTATGACAAGATGGTCTATCATGGCAACGAGCTCAATAGATGTCCTATATGTAATCTAGGCCGAAAAGCACTAGCTTAGTGGTAGATGATATGAGTGCCTGTGCTTATACTACAAGTATTAAACAGCGACGAGTCATTCAGAAATTGGCCGAAACACTTTTAGAGCTATTCAGTATGATAATCTGAAGAATTAATCTTTGTGAAGACATAAGAGGAGTAGTGTTGTCATACTTGATGTAAGCTGCACCTCCCCCATCTACCCCTCCTAAAAAGACCCCTCCACCTGAAGCTCAAGGTACATCTCCCAAGTACCTTTTCCCTCTCCCAAGCTCCAACCTGCAACCTCCAAGTAAACAAAACACAAAATCCACCACCATTGAAAACCGCCAACACCACCAATCCGCCAAAATGTCCTCCGCCGACGCCTCAGACCAGCCCCCCCTCCCCAAAAACGCCGAAGACCGCAAAGCCGCCTCGGCCCTCGCCTCGCTCGACACGCCCTCCGACGCAGCAGCCACGCCGTCCAACGACAACGTCAACTCCGAGGCCGTCTCCCAGGCCATGCTCAAGCTCGGCGAGGACAAGGCCAAGAAACCCGCCGCTGCTGCCGCCGCCAGTGCACCCGCGGCCGTCAAGAAGAACGTCAAGGTCGACGCCGCGGACGTGGCCCTCGTGGTGGACGAGCTGGAGGTGCCCAAGGCGAAGGCGACGGAGCTGCTGAAGGCCCATGATGGGGATGCTGTTGCTACGCTGAGGGCTGCGGCGAGGGGGTGAACAAGAACAAAAAAAAAACAAGAAAAGAATTAAAAAAAAAGACAATGTACAAGTGTAAATTTGAACCACGACTTTGGACGGAATAAAGAAGAGAAATACCTACAACTACGGGACTGGTTGTCTTGCAGTTGTTTCAACAAAGACTTGCTACTGCTGGGTGGGGAATATATTGCTTCAATTTACTGAAGACACACACCGATTCGACAATGTTCGATTTCTTGACTTTTCGGCATAAACCATGGGCTGCAGCAATGCTTTGACTTTGTCTGTTGGCCATCTACAACAATCAAAACAAAAGGCGTTCGGAATCAAACAACGCATCATCCCCGCCGACAAAGGAGTAAACCAGGAATCACGTCACGATTAGAGTAGTACTTAGCGAGCAAGTAGAATTACATGTACTTTTCATGCTTATATTCATTACACCTTCAGCTAAATAAAGGCGGCTTGTGAATGACCTGTCCGCTTGTCACGCCCTTATAAACAATACCCATGCGTGATATCTCAACATTTCAGAACGCCTCATCGCCCATTTCATTGTCTTATTTGTGTCATAAAGATTTCCCCTTTTGTTTTTCCAAAGTGAGTCACTAAACCAATGCAAGCGTCTCATATCTGTTTGTTTGTTTTTCTGTTCTGTGTATCCGTTTCCCCATGATCCATGAAATAGCCGTCAATGTTCATCATCGGCGCATGACCCGAGCCAAAGAAAAAGTAATATTTCAGCTAGGAAATAAAACCGCCCACGCTCATCGTCGCCATATACTACCAAGCCCCTACTGCCACATCTTGGCCAGGGGACTGCCCACCTTGGGAGCAAATTGCAAACTCTTGCGCCGAGCAGCCATCAGCCGCACCATCACGTTCTCGTCACTGTCCCTGGACAGGATGCCACCGCCGAGATCCATAAACCTTTGTGCCTTGGGTGGACAGGTTCGGGTCATCAATTCCTCCCTCCTCAGCGACGGGCTCTCGTCATCCTCATATTCATCATCGTCTTCAAGGTTGGACGGTGTCTCAGTAGCAAACTTCATAAGCGCTTCTGGAGCCGGCGTCTTGGGTACAGGGGTCAGAATCATGTTGGACCATTCAATGTCCTCCTCTTCCTTGTCCTCCTGCTCCTCGCTTGTATCGGACGGCGTGTGGATCCAGATGCTGCTCTGCCTACGATTGGGTGTTTTCGGAGAAGACGAAGCAGGAGGCGCGGACTCCCGCCTCCCCTTGGGCGAACCGCTGACCGCAGAGCCGTTCTGGTTGGAGACAGTTTTGGGTTCCATGCTCTTCCGGCGACGTGCGCCTCCGCGAGGAACGTAGCTTGTGTCGATATGGTATGGCGACTCGTCAAGCCACTTATTGTCACGCTCGCAGTCCAGCACCCAGCTCACACCCACGCACTGGACCACTCCGTTGGCCTGCCTGACCTTCTCCAAGGTTCGCTTACTGCCATCTTTGAAGACGACGTGAGTAATACCCACTTTGGTCGACTCGCTGTTGCTTGCGCTGTTGGGGTTCCAGCTCCATTTTTGTAGACAACGGGCACCCATCTGGGTGAGCAGCTCAACAAAGATGCTGCTCGCATCTGCGCCTTCGCTTGTGTGAACGTCGACAAAGACAATTGCCCCACGAAGCAGGTTGGAGTTGAGGTCTTTGTGAGGAGTGCGCGCTGGCGTACCAATCTTTGCCCACAGATCTGCCTTGGATTCTGGCGTTGACGGTTCAATGATCTGCTCAGGTGTTTCCGCCTTTGAAGCCTTTTCTGCTTCCGCTGCTGGCGTAGACGGCTCGACCCTCTGATCAGGCTCCTCAGAAATGGTGCTGATATTCCGTGAGCTTCGCCTTAGCGGCTGCTGCTGCTGCTTCTTTGGAGAAAAAGACAGGGCCGAGGCACCTCGCTTCGGTTGGTCGGGACGCTTTGGAGCAGCACGCGAGGCACTGAAGCTCTTCTTTTTCAACGGACTTGGCGTTGAAATATCGGCTGGCTTGGTCGGAATCTTGGTCGTTGTGTTGAACGATCGAGTCATAGGACGACCAACGGGAGTTACGGGTGCCACCGCCCGAGGCTGCGGAATAGGTACAGGACTCTCAACTGGGTTTTGGTTCTCATCTCCATACTCTTGGCTAGCATCCGATAGGCTATCGTCAAAAGATTGACGAGTATTGGATGCATCTTCGCCTTCCATAGGATCCGACAGAGTCATTTCGTTAGTCTCTTGGGCAAGAGCTGTATCTTCGTCCATAATCATAGTCTCTTCTTCCAGGTCTTGCTCGTCGATGTTCTCTGCGATTTCGTCTTCAAGGCTTTCATGGTCCTCAACGTACGATAGCTCAGGATCATCCGCGAATGAGACAGCATGCTTGACAGGGCTTGCAGCCGACCAAGAGCCGAGCTGGTCAGATAGAGATGAGAATCCTAGAGTAGACCTGCGAGACCCCTTCATGGCACTGGCACGGGTCCTTGGCGTTGTTTCTTCAAGCATAGAAGGCGTGGCTGCAAGTCTCTCAAATGGAAGCGTATCATCTGCATCTTCAGAAATTGAGCTCATATCATGACAGGGATCCAGGTCTTTGTCTCGAAGCTGGTAGAGGGTATCTGCTGCTGGAGTGTCGACTTTTGGAGAGGAACCAGCACCATCTTCCTCTTCCTCTTCTTCGGTGGCATGGTCGTCAAGGACCATTGTATCTTCGGAATCGTCCTCATCTTCATCCTCACCCCCATCTTGGCCTTCATTTTCATCTTCATCTTCATTTTCGTCCGCATCCATGTCCTCAGTTTCGGTCGGCACATCATTAGACTCTTCTGTTGCGACAACGATACTCTCTTCGGCGGCATCCTCTGCCTCTTCTTCGGTCTCGTCCCCGGCGTCTTCCTGCGCTTCCAGAGTTTCTGGAACTGCAGCAGTCTGTAATTCTTCTTCCTCGGCCTCTCCGGCTCCCTCTCCTTCATTTTCAAGCTCTACCTCCACTTCAGCCTCTGCTGTCGCCTCTCTATCCACTTCTGCTTCTGCTTCATCAGCTTCTTCTTGCACCTCATTCTCATTCTCATCCTCATCCTGCACTTCATCTCCAGGTCTCGCCTCTCCCTCATAATCAGCTTCAGCCTCATGTTCCACTTCAGCCTCTACCTCTTCTTCTGCCTCTTCCCCTGCCTCTTCCTCCGTAGAGACTAAATCGGCTTGTCGGAATGGCACAGCGGACGGACTCCTGGAAAATCGAAGATCTATAATTGGCACCGCAAAAGGGTCATCCTCCTCATCCTCGTATTCATCCTCGTGGTCATCTTCTTCGATCAAGAAATTTTGTGAAGATTTGGCTGGCCGAGATGGAGTTGCAATAGGAGACTCATCCAAAGTTGGGAGATCTGGCTGTCGAGTATCTGATAGCGATTTGAAACCTGGAAACGCTCGCTTCGCTGGCGATTGGAGCATGGAAGGCTTCGTTGTTGATTTTGATTCATTTGGCGGTTGCTTCTGAGCTGAAAAGATAAAAGGCTTCATAGGAGACTGCGGTCGCTTGGCGGCTGACTGTAGGAGCGTTGAAGAAGACTTGAAAGGTGTCTGGGCAACCGATTCATTGCTCAGCTTTAATGCGGATCCTGGCAATGGCATCGCAATTCTCTTGGCTGGAGATTTTATGGTATCTCGAGGTGGCGAAGTAGGTCGTCTGGCCGGCGATCCAAAAAGCGTTGCATTAAGCTCTGGTGGATCGAACATGGCCGTATTCACGGCAACAGTTGTCATCTCGGGTTCAATCTCAATAGGCGCGATTTCTGACTTCTTGAATGGAGGCTTAATCGGACTCTTTGTCAATGGCTTCTCCAAGGACAACTCATCCTCAGAGTCATATTGTGTAAGGGTCAGCTGCGTAATCTTCTTGGGACTGAGTGGCTTCTTGCTGCCGGCTTGAGGTTTCGATGGCTTCGCGGCAGGTCTTGTCGTCGTCCGGGCTGCCGCCGCACCGCCTCGTCGTGCTGGACGACCACGCATACCGGCTGGAGCAGGCTCCGGTGGACTTGCGGCGGGCTCTACATTCTCCTTGTCGGGTTCTCTGAATTTGACCACCTTCTTGACCGGCGGCTTATTGGCTCCTGTTGTTGTTGTCGTTGTGGCTGACTTCATCACTGTTGGTGGACGTCCGCGCGTCGCTTTTTTCGGCGGCTCAGGCTGGTTGTCGCTTCCTTCGGGCTTGGGTACAACTTTTCTCGGCCGGCCTCGCGTCGGCTTCGGCGCTGTTGGTTCTTCCTTTGTGGATTCCGATACTCCTTTCCTCGTCGCCACTTTGGCTCGTGATGATCCGGTAGAGGCCATTGCTGAAGCTGCAGCTGCGGGCTTCACAGCGCCATTATCCTGTTCCTCGACCGGCTTCTTGGGAGGTCGCCCCCGTGGCCGCTTGGCCTGCGATGCCTGTTGTTCTTCCTCCGCGTCATCGGTCCTCGCCTTTCTCTTAGCAGCCGTGCTCTTCGTGTTCGCGGTCAGGTTTGACGGAACAGCGGATCGCGCCTTTGCGGCAGCTGTGACGATTTTGGTGGATTTCGAGTTCGCCGCCGTTGAATCAGGATTTTTGGCCGGCCTGCCCCTGCCTCGACGCGGCTCTGGTGGGGAGCGCATCGTGGTCTGGTTTGGGATGACTGGTTTATCCCTTGTGCGCACAGTATTCCGGTTGCGCAGAGATCAATATGAACAAAAAGACGCGGTTTTAAGGGTCTCGGGTCTTAGTGTTGACTTGCCTTTCGGGCGGTGAATGTTGGCGTGACAGGGAAGCGTGGTGGAGGCTGGGGGGGCCATTCTTTGTTATGCAGGAGTGGGGATGGCGGGAAGCTGCCGGTTGCTGGGCAACAGCGCGACCCGCAACACTGACGGACAGGGGTTCTCTTATATGACGCTTGTATCCGTATGTACGTACATACAGTACGCAAGCCGCATGAACAGCTGGGGCCCAATCGCTACTGATTTGGGGCATGCGTCTCCAGATTTTGATATGCACATCGCAGTGATAATCACGCACTCGATAACCACAATGACGCACACGGAAACTCAAGGCCTGCTATGGCAATGCTTCTTCAAGAAGTGGTACAATACTTTTTCATGGTTAGCTATTGCCAATCCCAAGATCTTCGCTACATAATGTCATGATGTGAAACTTTAATCATTGACTCATCAGTGGGTGTATGGTTGTATACATGAGTGCGCACGCTTGTTTATCTGAACCAATTCCCCTCATTGTTAATACCTTCCGCTCTTAGCCCGAGGCTGCTTCAAGCTTGAAAATAAATAGAGAAAGGAAGAAAGAGTAAAAGCAAATAAGTGAGACAGATAACGGTGGGATAGTGAGACAGGCCCCAGCGCGTAGGGTCACGTTGAGGCAGCCACTGCGCCGAATGGGTTGTTTGGCGAAGCAATGGCATGCCACGTGTAAGCAGCGGCCATCCCCCCGTATTCATGACTACCGGAATGTCGTCCGAAACGGACCATCAATCTTGATGTCCTTGATTCCTTCGGGCATCATTCGCAGCCATTCGTTCCAGCTGTCAATGTCAACGTTGTCGTCGTTTAATTTGATGGCCAAGTGTAGCTGGGGGCTGTTTTCGTATGAGAAGCTGCTCCGTAGAGGGCTGCTCTGTTGAACTGGCGAGAGAAATATCGAAGGCAGCCTTGAATTCCCGGACATCATGGTATGCAGTGGAGCGGGAAAGCTCGTTATGATCTCTCTCTCAGGTGTGCGATCCCGCGCCAGCTTGGGGTACAGGGCCAAAAGTATCGAGTGCAGTTCGACCACTGAAAGTGGCGTCTGGCGCGCTGCTCGCGTACGTAGCTGGTCAGCGAGAGCCCTCGTAAAGGCGCACCGATCCAGAGCGGTGAGATGGTCTTCTGATAAAGACGCCGCGATGATTTCCAGCACGCCTTGCTGTCTTACGATTCTGGCTGGAGGGAAATACGCGGCATCCATAATGATGAGAGTGTCGGCGCATGCCTCTTCGAGAATCTGCTGCATGCCGCTCCAACGAATAGTGGAAGCTCTTTCAGCATCTTTTGAGCTACAAATTGGGAGAGAGAAAGTTAGCGCGAGTGCACACGTGTCAATCTTTAGCTTGCCAAGGCGTACCTTGCCAAAACCATGTCGCGATTTCCATCGAGATAAGTGTGGCCTATGTAGTAGACAATCTTGAGAACATCACGCTGATCACGCTCCTCGGAAAAGTCGTTGAGTTTGCGCGACAGCCATCTCCATGAGCTTTTACAGCTCTCTGAAGAGGAAGGAATACCCTGGATTTGAAACGTATAATGATAGTACTTGTCAAAGACGTCAGCTAGTTCTCCGACCGCATTCCGGACCGATAGCGCTTCATCATCATCTTGCCAGAATAGTAAAAGAGCCTGGACTGAGTTGTACCGGCCGCGAGTGGTGGCGGAGAGCATGCGCGCAGCATTGTTCTGCATTTCGTTTTTGAGACTCTCAATGCCCGGCAAGGAAAGTGACTTTTCCAGTCTGGGGCCAGTGGGCAGAGGGGTGCGGATACGAGCCTCGCTCAGGGGGGGTCGGCCAGGCTGATGGTGGTGGCTAGGCGCAGAGCTGGCATCAAGATCCATCTCTTGAGGATCGTGAGTGAAGACGGGCTGAGCCGTGCTGAGGCTTGTTGCGGGACTGAGAGGCCGGCCGGCGGGAAGCGAGGGCGCAATGTCCTGGACGGCCGGGCTGTGCGGCCTGTGGTGAAACTTGGTTACGACGTCTTCCCAAGTCATGTTATGGTGGCTTGGGTGGCACTGCAAAGCGAGAAGCACGGGGTCAGCCTCGACTGCATATGACGCTGGTCGGTCGGGGCCATGGCTGTAACTTACGGCAACTCTCCTGCGGCGACAGTCGACGCAGGCTCCTAGCTTTCTGATGAGGGCGGCCCGCTCTCTAGACTGCTGAGATAGGGGGCCGGTACGTCTCCTGCTGGTTCGACGGCTGTTAGAGACGTCGGAGCCATCCTTGAGGGAGAAAATGGACTGGTGCGGGTTAGGGGAGGTGTCGGCACTGTACGATGTGTTGTTGGTCTCAGTAGAGGCCAGGGTAGCCGTGGTGGCCTGCGTAGAGACTGACGAGCCCGTGTCCTGCCTCAGCGGCGGCGATGCGATGGAGACGTAGTGCGCCATGGACGGCGTGGACGGCGGAGGCAGATGCCGCGCGTGCAGGTCGTCTGGCCGCGGCGTGTGAGCTGGCGTCGGGGCCGAGGCGGGCGCCGTGGGAGACAGCGAGAGGCCCGCCACGGCCGGGGCCGACGCCGGGGCCGGAGGCGGAGAGGCCAGGCGCTGCAGGCTGTGCGCGTGAGGCTGTTCCTGCGCGTAGTCGTGGATGTGAACGCCGGCCTGGGCTCCCAGCTGGGCCGCTGGTGGAGGAGCGTCAATCAGGCTGTGGACGGAGTTCATGGCTAGAGGACGGCGGACCGGTGCGGACGATCAAAATCCCATAATTGGCGGGGGGCGGGGCCCGGGCAAGACGCGCGATGCAAGGTGAAGCGAGGTGAAGAAAGGTGAGAGGGCGAGACTGGGTGGTGAAGTCTGAGCCGGCTGGGCGACGAGGCGGGGGGATACGGGCCACCTCCGGCCGCGCAAACTATGGCAGAGCTTTGCACCTGCGACGGGCCTGGCGAGGGATGATCGATCGGACTGCACGAGGTCTGGCGCGAGCTGGAGGGCAGGTTGCGGGCGATTAGTCTCGCAAAATAAACAAGACCAGCAGAGCGACAGAGGGCAGGACAGCGTCCGTGTACAATATCCACCGCCGAAGCTACCTGCTATCTAATGGCGAATAGACAGGTAGGCATGCGCTGGGCGTATGATGATGTGATGCGAACAGAGAGATGACGGGGCAAAAGGGAGGGGGGGAGGCAATAGACACAGGCTGGAAAAAAATGGTGAACAATACCAGATGAGCAAGTACACTTGGCCGGTACGGGCGACTCGCAAGTTCGGTGCCGTTGTTTCTTCTTGTCTCTTCGCCTTGGTTGGTCGTCTCGATGCGTGTACTTCGTATATGCCTCTCCCTCTGCGCAGTGTGTGGCTGCGAGGCGCGTTAAAGGCCAGTTTAACCCCGCCAAAGAGAAAAAAATTCAAGAAAAAAAGAGCTGGCAGAAAAGGGTCAGGAGGGAGAAAAGAGGCGCAACAAGAACGCGGGGTCCTGTCGTGGGCTGGGCTGCATAAGATACTGGCCAACAGCGGCGAGGACAAGGCCGGAGATCAGAAACGGCTGCAGCCCCAGCGGCCCAAAACGCGGCCTGAGCTCAGCGCAAAGTCGTTCAATTTGCGTCGCAAGAGGCGCCAGAGCAGGTTGGACGGCGATGCGACGCCAAGACCGGCCGCAAACCGAATGTGAAGCTGGACAGGGCCGAGGTTGGATGAAAAGAGCTTCGGTCTGGCATGTTATGAGACGAGCTCTGGCAGCACCCCCAAGGTGGACAAGGGTGGGCGCTGGTGAGTGGTGGTGGTATTGGGTACCTACCGGCTGCAGAGCGCCGCCCTCGCTGGGCATGCGTTCCGCCCGCAGCACACACGCCGTGGCGTACCGAGTACCTCCATGTGCCGCCAGTCCCTGGGGCGTGGAGCCCGGCGCACAAGCACGAGCCGCTGTGCTGCGCTGTGGCGGAGGCTAAGAATATCGACAATGGGCCTACCGGAAGCATTTAACCATATCCCTGCCCGGTCCTGGGGCCTAGCACCCGAGAATCCAGTGAGCGGCGGGTTTGCTCGGGATCTAGCTCGGAGAACCAAGCCCGTTTGAGGGCAAGGTCAAGGCTCAGGCCATGCCATGCCACCACACCATCAGGCGAGCCAAGTTGAACGTCGCCAGAAGGCATCGCGGCGCACGGGCGGGGATCGCAGCGAGATTGTAGTGCTACAGTACTTGTACATATCTGGGATGCCGTGACACGGAACAGCATGTGCGGCAGCAGTCGGCGGAATCGCTCAGCCAGGGCGGATGAGCGGAACACGGAATTTTGCAGCGGCATCACGATTCGGGTTTCTGCCATAGGCTCGCTTACTCGATGTGCTGCTCCGTCTTAAACCTAGGTAGGGCTAATGCCGAAGCCAGAGCGGCTAGAGGGCGATGAGGCTTTTTACCTAGTACTGTAGTACCTACTGCTAGTAGCACGACACAAACAACCAGACGTCACCAAAGAGGAAGTTCGTAATCATCTCGATGCGTCCTGGGGCCGAGCGTTGAGACTCAACCGGTGGGCAGCAGGGCTACGAATCAAATCCGGCCGGCGACAGAGCAGATACAAAGGACGCACGAAGATGGAGGAGAGTTAACCGAAAGGGGCAGAAGGATGAATGGCTATAAAAACAGGAGTGAAATGAAGGGTCAGGAAAAAAAGGAACGAAAAGCGACAAACGATAGGTGGTCACAGAAAAAGGAAAATCCCAGAAGAGGGGAACAGGTAAAAGGGCCCTGCAGATCAGGAGCCCAGCGTCAGTAGCTGCATCAGATCACACCGAAGAGAAAATTTTTTGTCGATGGATCGGCTGGCCAGCGCTTGGACGCAAGCGAGAATCTGGGGGAAGGAGGGGATGGCAAGCGCCCGGCTGGTACCTGCTGGGTACAAGGGACGGCAGCAAAGGCACCTTAGACGCGGGTGGCACGCCGCACAGGCCAGCACAGGCCAGGCCAAATCTTCCGTACCGATCACGTAGCCGTGGGTAGCAGCAGCGCCAAGGCAGGTACGTGCAAGTCCAGCACGCGCTACAAGATACAAGTACGGGGCACTTGCTCGGACGAGTGTAGCTTCCATGCCATTTGCAACTGCCACGATAGTATTTCGGAGTAGCCTGTTTGGGCGCAGAGAGCGATGGAAAGAGCCATCTCGATCGATTCCTAATACTACCTACGGGTCCTTTCTTTGAGAGCAAACAGCGAGAGTAAGCAGAAAAAGAAACACAACGCTTTCTTTTCCCTGCTGCTATCCAGACTTCAGTTCCAAACAGCAGCAGCAGTGCCAAGCATATTCTGACTGTCATCAATTACAATTACAAACAGCCACCCCTCCTTATCCACCTCTCCGGGGCCTTGAAATAGAGGGTTGAAACAAAGACAGCAAGGTCTGGTGATAAGAAGCTGCCGGCCGACAAAACAGGGGCTTCTTCGACTTCCCGCTGCAATCTCAAGCTGCGCCGACGACCGCGGAGAGAAAAGACCGCGTTGTGCTTGTGCCGCACTCTGAAGCCCAGGGTGCCTCCTACTCCCAGCAGACATCCCGCCGGATTGCCACAACAAGGGAACAAAGATGCCGTGTAATCTATTTCTGGCGGACAGACAGGCCTTAGGCGTGGCCTAGCTGCATGGAATAAGGGGCTCGCCACCGAAAAGCAAAGACACGGCGAGACACCGAAAATGAGACAGGGAGAAAAAAAGAAAAGAAGCAAAAAGGCCCAATCTTGCCAGGATACAACGGCTGAAATTGGTCAAGCAAATGGCAGAGCGCGCTAAATCTGCGCGTGAAGCGCCCTCTATCAAAATGCCCATGCATCCACTACCTCATAGCTAATGCCCGCCTGATCTAGTTGCGACCTTATCAAGCAAGACTAATTCCCGCTGGTAATGCCCTTTGGGCCCGGCAAGATGCTCGGTTGAAACTCTGTGCTAATGTACCTATATATGCGGATATGGGGCCGGCGATAGGCCCAGCCCTTGATCATACCAGGCCGGCACACAACAGAGACAGGGCTTTGCCAAGAACAACAAACGAGAGTTAAAACTAGCAACTGTTGGTCACTTACTCCTCACCTACGGCGACCGTCCCCTGCAAGGCGTGGCGTGTCCCTCTGTTGCTACGAAAATGCTCTCGCCTTCTCCACACTCGCCTCCGGCATCATATCGCTTCGATCCATCGCAATATCGGTTCCTTCTCAGCTGTTTCTTCCCTTGGATATGCAGCCACGAGGTCTTTAGGCTGTGCATCAGTTTCGGTCGGGCTCATAGCATTTCTCCACCGGATGAGTTCTAGCGGGTAACGTTGCCAGAGCACTGAGCCGCCGATAATCTCTTGTTCTCTGATAGTTACTCCATATGAACAGGTGTGTTTTGTTACAACCAGCTCAGTACCATCGGTATCATCGTATATACCGGATATGCATGTACCCAAATTCGAGTACAACATCTTGAGGCGCTGTTTAACAGTTCTCGCCTGCCTCACCAGGCTCGGTGACTGCGGCGCTGCTGCTGAGTCTCCGCCCTCAGACCTCCTATTCAGCTTCGCCTCTTCATCTACTCAAAATAGGGTGCGCATGCACACTGACGTTGCTGCACTGCACCCACTCCGGTGTCTTGGGTTCTAATGACGCCAAGATATCGTCAACAACGCACTCTCCCGGTCAATGCTACGCCCGAGACTCGACCGGCGGCCCGGCTCGCTCCTAAAGGTGCTGTCAGTTCAAAGTCTGGCGCCACTCTCCCATCCCCCCTTTTTCGCGATCCAATACGCCTTGGCGTCAACCCTCCAACATGGCTGCGCATCGAGCCAATCCGCTTACAGACCGAACGCCCTGCGACACTCCCACCGCATCCTCTGTACCACCTCGTAGGTGTCGATGATGCATATGCATGTGCTACCAATGGCGGTAATATTAGTTCAAACAAGTGCTACATATCCTACACCAGTACAGCAGATGCATATGATGCAGATTGGAAATCGCGGCGCATCAACAGCGTCAGTCTTTCTTTCTTCTTCTCAACATGCTAACCCGTGCGTAAAAACATGTATGTGATGTCGGTTCGATGACCAAAGCCAGCTGAAACGCCGGTGGCGTGTGCTGCCATACCGAACTATGCGGCAACTCACCGTCGTCACCTATTCCTGCGACAACTCAGCTGCATCTGTATCTCGACCCATTATGAATACTTTCTGTACCTGTCCCGACACTCCACATGCTGCTTCCTAATACCACCTCAGCTCAGGCCGCAGCTCACTCACATGTGAGATGAGTCGGCCGCATTTGTTGTCCAATAGATAGATGGTACGAGGCGATCATCTCCAGCCTCCTACATACAGTTCTCATCTGCCGGGAAAAGTCGTGATAACAAAACATCCCACCACATCCCACTCGACAAGCGCCCACCCCTACCAAACCCCATTTCCTAAAACGCTCTTCTGCATAAAGGGCGGCAAATGCTCTGCTGTCCAACCGCATCTGCAGGCACGTGGATCTAACACCGAAACAAAGAACCCACCACCATGCCTGGCATATGTAGGAGGAACGTACTATACTAACAATTTTCTCTCTCTTCTCCTCATGCAACTCATATATCATACAGCAGAGAGGCCCTCTTTTCCACCCAAATCAATAATAGCGCATCTCGTCTGAAGTGTAGCCCAACTGGATTTATGGCACATGGCACAGCCTGTATCCACGCTGGGTGTCACTTATCCATGTCACAAAACGCGCGATGCCGCGTTAGATGTATGTGACAGATGCATGCCAACCCAATCTAAGTCTGCTTTCTTCAAGCCGACACTCGCATGCAGAAAATTCAAATACGTAAAATTTGTAATCCTAGCTCCTTTTTGTGCCTTAGATTTCTATCTCATAATTTCTCCTGGCTGGCTTTTTTTATCCCCCACCCTGCTGCTGTTGAGTCCATTTGTCGTTCTGGAACCCTCCGTTGTCGACCTTGCGGAATCCAATCTCATCCCTTTGATCATCAATCAGGCGCCCCCATTCCAGCAACAGCCGGAACAAGTAAATCTCCATGTCCTTCTCCCGCAGTGCCTTTTCCGCCCATCGCTGGCCCTGCTGGATGATCCACTCTGCGTCCGCGGTGCGGCCCGGCATCGGTACTTCTCTGTCATTCACCTTGGGCCGGCCCTCGGTGCCCGAGAAGTAGGTAAAGGTTGTGTGCAGGCCCTGATATCTTGGGTCGATGGGCACAAAGTGTAGCCACGGCATCAGCCGCTCCGTGAACCATGTGCGGAAGATGGTTGATACGAACGGCAAGCTGTTTGAGCGTATAGTGCGGAGCACCTGCTGCGGTGGGCCGTCGTCCTCGTCCGCTAGCAGGACGTAGCGGTATTCGAGCAGCTCGGCGGCGTCATCGCGGATGCCGTAGGCCTTCTCGACGAGCTTGCAGCCGCTGCGCTCCGAGCACGTCGTGGAGTTTGTCACGCCCAGGCTAGCGGGCATCACGGCGTTGGCCTCTGCGGCCGAGACCCTTTCGTAGCCGAACCTGTCGGGGGAATTTGCCGTCGGGAGGACCATGATGACGGTGTCGCGCGGGTACGGCGCGCTGGCGAGATGCAGCAGGCGATATTTGTGACTTCCGCGCAGGGCCTGACTATTGATTGCGTGTTCCCCCAGGACCCCTCTCCAGCCCAGACTATCGTATCTTCGTGTAAATTGCCACTTGACGTCGGGCTCCTCCAGCCTCGTCCTGGGAAGCGGTATGACAATGTCGCTGAACTCGTCCGTCTTGGCCGTGCTGAATAGGGGCGCGAGCTGGCGGAGCGGCGGCCAGCGAGGATCCGTGAGGGAGAATCCATGCAGCAGCCGCAGGTCAGGCTGGGAGCACGTATCCAATGACTTTTGCCAGTTGGTAAGAAGCTGCCCATAGGAATGATCCTTTGCGCACGACCAACAGAATTCCATAAAGTTCCAGTGAGGCCTGGTCCTGCTCTTTGACAGGGGATGGCATGCTTCGACTAGCATCTGACGGAATTCGCCGGCAGATACTGTGCTATGAGGAGGAATAGCAGGATCAATATTGCTGTTGATATTGCTGATGCTGCTGCTGCTGCTAGACTCGGTTGTCGGATCCTTCTCGTGCTCTGCTGACAGTGTCTCACTGCTATTGCTATGGATCGTCTCATCTAGTGAACGCCGAGATAGTAAGTCAGTTACCGAGCTGAGCTCAGCCGCCCGACTCTTTGAATTTGCCTCTTCCCACGGCGGTAACACCCGAGGTCCTGGAGTGAGATTGATCGGCAGAATCATATCAGGGAGGTGCGTAGAAAACTTTGCAATCATCTGAACGAGCTCATCTATATCCTTGGTGTGGTCGTCATCTCCTGTGTTTGCTCGAGTTACCTTGCCATCCTTGATCGTAATGGTTGCAACGTCCGGCATCGCCGCCATCTCATCTGCTCTTTTACGGAGCACAGCAGGAAGGACGTTCCAGAAGGGGGCAACATCTCGATCGATCTGGTCCCAGCCATCAATTATAACCGAGTCATCTTCCGCATATTTGTACCACGCGTCAAAGTTGGGTGGCGGCAACCTCCCCTTGTGCCGCTCCTGGTAGACGGTGACGGCCGTTGCGAGCGTCGTACTGACGCTGACTAGTGCTTTCCAGCGGTCCTGCTCAACGTGAGCTGTGTAAACGAATTCGTTGACGGGGTGAATTCCATTGCCAAAGGTTTGCGGCTTCTTGACGAAAATGAAGATTGTTGTAGCCAAGAGAAGAGCCAAAAGCAGAACCGCAAACATAATTCGTCGAAGGAATAAGACGGAGCGGAGATCATGAAGATACAAGAAAACAATGGTACCAACAACAATCATCCACAGTGGCCCCAGCGCAGTGAGTCGCGAAAAGTGTAGCCAATCTCCGTAGCGGAAAATCTTGTCACAACAGCTCCAGATGCCTATCAAGAAGGTCAAGGTGCTAACGGGTGTAATAGTAGATGTCTCGCATATCCAAAACATGGTGGACGTAATGAGCGCAGTAAAAGCAAAGCTATCAATTACGGCATCAAACCCGTACAGAGAGCCAAAGGAGACGTTTACTCTATGGGTGCCCCTAAAGATGGCATTGACAACCCATAAGAGTCCCACTGAGGCAGCTGATAGGAGGAGCACCGAGCTCAGAATCCGTATCCGCAGCTTGATGCTTCGCGCCCATGCTAGCAATCGCCAGAGCAAGACGACAATGGTAGCGTCAAGCGCGAGGCCTAGGATTTGCAGTGTAACGGTGTTGAACCGGCTGTCAATAAGGTGGAAGCAAAAGTAAGTTGAGCGTCGGATCTGTGATATCGAGAAGAAAGTGCCGAGCGAGAAAACGAGGGCGCTGACGACAGTGTTGAACATGACCACTCGAGGCCCGCTGAACCAGTCGTAGATGTCATCAAATATGCTGCGCCAGGGATCGTCATCGTCCAAAACAGAGGTTGGGAAGCCCCATCGCCGACGCGTGGAAAATATCTCATATCCAATGAGCAAGATGCACAAAAATGACTATCACGACGCCAAAAAGCTCTGTCAGTGGCCCATCTCATATCATATTCATCTCATCCCCTTCAGTGACGTCATCTCACCTCGAGTCCAGGAGTAGCACATTGTTGCTGTTTGTTCACCAGATGAAATGCTTCCAGGCGAAGGACAATGGCGAGGATCAGGGCCGGAAGGGACCATCTCCTGGGCCGATTGGGAAGATGGGCGCTGGATCCCTTGAGCAGAGCATCGTCAGAGGCAATGCCGAGAACCGACTCGTCTTTGCCGGAGACGAAGCGTCCATCTGCGCCGGGGATAAACTTGACCGCAGCGCTGAGAGCATAGCAGATGAGGCCTGATAGAAGCAGTACCAGCAACGACGAAAGCCGGGGTCGCTCTGTTAACTGAGGTTAGCGTTTCGGTGGTTCATCTCATATCTGGCGCTTCATAGGTAGGGATGGGAACACGTGCCGGTCAAGGAATGGCGCTCCAATGAGTGGGAGATGTACACAAATGACAAAACGCTGCTGTAAATGCAAGTCAGCAACCAGATATCCAATTAATTAATGGAATTGCGAGTGCGAGTCCAAACAAGTAGGCAATGGGAGCATATACCAGAGAGCAGAAACGTGTACCGGCGGGAACTTTGGCCAACCCATGGCTCAATTGTGGCTCAGCCCGAGCGTTTGGTACCGCCTTGCCGTGTGTTTGTACCTCCTGGCCCAAGCTGTTCAATGAAAAGTTCACAATCAATCATTCTTCTTCAGCTCATTGGACTCATGGCGTTTGGCTTCCGGATGAGAGATTAAGCCTGCGCCTTGAAACCAAGCCTCTGTATTGCTTTCGAAGGGCGCACGTTTACTGATCTGCTTCAGGGGAACAACATACGTACGCGGCGCTTACATAAGACAGCGAATAGGTACAGTGCTAACTGCTAAGGCAGGCAGGTACCTCGTATCTGATAAGCAGCGCCCAGGTAAACTTCAATTATACGAGCAGCAGCACATCTCTCTCTCTCTTCTCAACCACCAAACAATGTATCCCATATCCGACACATCAACATGGCCGGTTTCAACGATGCGCCGTTTATTCAGAATCTCGCCGTGCCCGCCGTCTGCCTGCTCATTGCTTTTCTGAGCTACTTCTCGCAGATACTCTTCAACAACTCGACCCTCGACCCAGGCCCGCTGTCCCGCACCGAGAGCTGGACATTCAACATCCTGCTGGTGTGCCTGTGGATCTCCTACTTCCGCGCCGTGACCGTTGAACCCGGCCGCTACATCTTCCCCGACCAGGTAATCGAGGCGGACGGCCGATGGTGCAAAAAGTGTCAAGCGCCGAAGCCCCCCCGGGCGCACCACTGCCGTCACTGCCAGCGATGCATCCCCAAGATGGACCACCACTGCCCCTGGACCAAGAACTGCGTCTCCATGACGACGTTCCCGCACTTCCTGCGCTTCCTCGTCTACGCAAACGTGTCGCTGTGGACGCTGAGCTACTTCTTGTGGCAGCGATTCTACGCCCTGTGGGAGACTCGCCATATGCCCGCCCACCTGGGCCCGACGCTTACCGGGCTCGTGTCGCTTGTTATGACAGGCCTCGTCTGCAGCATCACGTCCTTTGCGCTCCTCGTTATGCTTGTCTCTACGCTGAAAGGCTGGGCGGAAAACCAGACGATCATTGAGGTATGGGAGATCAGCCGCCACGAGGCCAACATCGGACGTGGAAGGCAGGGCTGGTGGGATATGATGGGTCCAGACGGCGAACCCCTCCAGTTTGAAAAGGTGGAATTTCCATACGATATTGGCTTCTTTGCCAACATGGCCCAGGCAATGGGCACATCCAACTTCCTCTTGTGGTTCTTCCCCCTCGCGGGCAACCCCAAGATCAGCAAGACCGGGACCGGCTCCGGATGGACGTGGGAAGAAAACGGCTTTAACCGCAAAGAAGGCATGTGGCCTCCTCTGGATCCAGATAAGTTCCGGCGCGCCGTTGGAGGAGCGTCACGGCGAAACTACGAGGCCGAGCTCGAGCTCGAGGACGACGGGCTGACCGTCGGAGAGCACATCGAAGCTTTCAAGAAGCGCCAGGATGAGGATCTGATGAGGCGGCAGAGAAGACAAGATGCGCTCATGGCGGAGCTGGAAGAGGTGGATGGATATGGCTCAGGCAGAGCCGAATATGATTATGACAATGAGACGAATGGCAGTAACAATATGCGCTTTAATTGGGCAAACTCGGATGGCGAATTTCTTCGAGACTACGGCGTCGACGAGGAAGCGGAAGAGGATGATGAGGATGTCCCGCTTGCCGAGCTGCTACGACGCAGAAACGTTGGAAAGGCTACATACGACGACGCATAAAACACATGGCGAGGAAAATCAAAAGATGGCCAATAGCATTGTAAATCAGCGAAATAAACTTGAACAAAGCGGTATATCATATAAAATAGATTTTATTTGATTTTTTTCTAAAAGCAAGAATTCTTAAAGATGTATAAAATAGCATTTCAGGCCCTGAGTCACACAAGGGTCCCGCGTATTTCCCCCTTTAAACCCTCCCATCTTCTTCTACCAAAACGCGAAGAAAGTATAAAAAAAGAAAACAGGAAAATTTTCTCCCAGGCATACATACACACGCTTCCCAGGGATCTATACTCGAGGACTCGTGCAACAGGCTGCCCAAGTTACTCGCACACATTGTGTGTATACAACAAAATCCGCCATAATTTTTCCAGTCATAGAGGCGTAATATTTGTATCAGAAAGCAAGAAAGACGAATATAGCAAAAGAGTTAAACTGAGCTGTAGAAAAAAAGTATATGTGCCTTCGTGACAAAGAAAGATCGTGAAGCATGTCTAAAATTGCGGCGCAGCATCTCACCAGTCGTCAGTCTCGTCATCTCTCTTCTGGTTCAGAGCATTCTTGCGTGCCAAGAGAGCATCCGCCAAGCTGCCGCCCAGGCTGGGCGTCGGCGTGCTTCTACCGCTATCGCCGCCGGTGCCGTTCAGGCTCATGCCAGAATCTCTCTGGGCCAAATCGGCAGGCTTGCGGCCACCTGCAGCTGGTCGTTTTGTGGGCGGCACAGGCTTCGCCTTGGCTGACGGCGGCGCTGGAGGCAGCCGAGGAGCAGGGGCAGCTTGCTCTTCTACATATGCTGCTGGCACCCAAGCTTGTCCTTGAGCATTCTTGGCCAGCCACCAACCTGTAAATAATGTGTTAGATAAAGATATTGCTCACGCTGAGGAATTCGTAGATTAAGCAGTAATACATACCATTGTTCTCCTTTTGGATAATCTCAAGTAGGTCTCCTGCCTTGATGGAAAGCTCGTTTTCCTTTGTGCCAGCGAAATCATATAACACCTTGGCCATGATCTTGGGCTTGGCAGCAGGAGGGGCGGGAGGTGGCGGCGGAGCAACTCGACCCACGGCAGCTTGCTTCACGGGCTTGTTGGCATTTCCTACAATAGGAATAGTCTGGTGAGTCGCCGAGCTCAGTGTGCTTGTGCTTGCCGACGGGGTTGCTGATGAAGCGGATGATACTGCGCTGCCAAGGCCAAGAGCAGCAGGCGGCGGAGGAACAGTTCTGGTTCCGGTGCCCGTCGGTCTTGGCTGGGTATTGCGATTGCCAGTCAGCCTTGATGGCCGTCCTCCTGGGCCACCTGGCTTGATGAGCTTGCCTCTGGTAATGGGGCGTGCTGCCACAGGCTTGCCCTTGGGCGTTGGCTTCGACACGGAGCTCGCAGGCTGTCCCGGAGTAGTGTGGATTGTGCTACTCTTGTAGAAGTCAGCCCGCTGCTGGGAATCCTTGAGCACCTTGATCTGCTGCATCTTGTTTGGCTTCTTGGCATATTCAATGGTTTCGCCAATCTTGAGGTTGAAACCTCCCGGCATGACACGCTGCATCTGGGTAAACATTTCCGTCTTGAATACGCAGTTCATGAGCGGATCAGGCTCCTGCGGAGATCCGATTCCCAGTGAGAACCAGTCGTCCTGGGCTGTAGAGACTCCGAGGAACTTGATAGATCCAAGGGGCAGTGCCTTCTCTACCTGTATCTGCGGCTGTCCTTGGACGAGCAGCTGGGCAATGATATAAAATTTGGAGTTCGTCACGATAATGATACGAGGGCTCGGTTTACTGGATCGGCCAAATTTGGATTCGAGAAGCTCAGCACGGCATGAGAAGACAACACGCTCGTTGGAGCCAATGTTGGCTGCTTGTCGCAAGGGAGCTCCGGGCCCATTCATGGCGCTGATTCCGAGGTAATCACCAAGGTATCTTCGAGAGCCGAGAAGAGACATTCGTCGTCTCTCCTTTCGTCCTCCAAGCACCTTGTGGCCCTGGTCACGGAGCTGCAGGAATTCTGCACCAGTGCGCTTCTTTCGCCAGACACGTTGTATTCTCGTAGCGGATTCGGCTCTGTACGCAAGATAGGCTCGCCACATACGTTGGATACGAGTTGCCATGTTGTGCCAGTATCGGTCTCTCATATGCTCCAGCGCGAACAAAGTCTCTGGAGACTTGATGAAGGCCTTTGTCACACCCATCTGCCACTCCTCTTTGGGAATGCTCGTGTCCTTGAGGATCTGTTTCACAGCATCTTCATAAGATCCCTGCCACGTGTATTCACCAGCATATGAGGTCGCAGGTGACAGCAGGAAAAAGCGATCGACGAATTTATCAAAGTCTTGTCGATAAGCAAATCCGGCTCTTCGAATACGAACGTTTTCTTGTAGACCAAGATACTTGATCTGATGCAGGACGTTGGGTCCGTTGTATTCAGTAGGCGACTTGTTTTCGTTGGGCTTGATGGTTCGGATATATGAGGGCTGGCATTTCATGAGCGTCTCTACCAAGAGGTTGGCTGATGCTCGAATCGTGTCTCCTGCTGTGGGAGGCTGCTTTCGGTTATCTTGATCGACCTGGTGAGGGAATAGCGTATGAATGAAGGCGTTTCCACTGCCCTGCAGCAGGTTGAGCAAGCCCTTCAGCAGCTGATCCTTGTTCTTGTCTGTGATACCGTCGACAGTGTAACCGACATCGCCAGCGTAGTGCTTGATGATGAAGCTGCCTTGTCGGGGAATCAGGTGGGCGTGGGACATGCCGTTGATGGTCTGCATGAGGGTCCTGTCGCAAGCAGCGGGGTCTGCGTGAGCCGTCTTGGTTGCATCTTTCATGGCAGAAAAGATTCCAACGGGACGAATCTGCTCAATGAGATCGCACACAACCTTGTTGTCGAAATACTTGATCGGCGTCCACTGAATCTTTTCCCGCGTGTACTCTTCCTGTTCGGCTTTCAAGGTGAGCTGGATGAAGATCTGCTGGAGCTTTTCGTTGACATAGTTGATGCACAGCTGCTCGAAACTGTTGTTCTCAAAAATCTCAAAGCCATAGATGTCAAGAATACCGATGGTGTTGGATGTCTGCTGTCTAGACTTGAGAGACTGGTTGACGCGAACCCTGATCCAGTCGAATAGGCTGCTATAAATAGCCTTGGCCAATGCATCTCGGGTAGCCATTGCCTGGGCCGGATTGGCGGGCGATTCAATGACCTCTCCGTTACGGGGCGTCAGAATTCGAATGGTGATGCCTTTGATGACGTCCTCAGGTGTGCATTGCAGCAGATATCCCACAAAATCTACCACGGACTTGTCAACTACCTCGGCGTATCCCTCTTGGTCTTCCTGGAACCGAATGTTGCCAATCCACAGAATGGCAGCCAGCATGCGGAATATCTCGTCCTGCTCCGCTTGGCTCAGACCAATAATCTTCATGGCATTGAGCGTATCCTGGAACTCTGCAACATCGTCTATGCCGTCAACGTCGAAACATTTAGAGCGGCTGGTATAGAGGTAGGTCTCGGGCTTCTGGATGCCAAATTGTTCTCGGTACTGGGCAGGGGCTGCTTTTGTAAACTGGTAGAAAATGTGAAAGTTGCGCTCGTTCGTAATTTGCCCAACGACTCTAGTGGCTTCGAGAAGATAGTTTGTAATGTCGGCTCCGCACGGCTCGCCTTGAGCGTTGAAATGCAGCTGGAGGTACTTTCCGAATCGCGATGAGTTGTTGTTTCGCAGCGTCTTGGCGTTTCCGAAAGATTCAAGCAGGGGATTGGTTGCCAGCACCATTTCCTTGATCTTCTTGATGTCGCCCGACTGCTCGCCAGAAACGCTCGCAATGTATTGCATGATGCGCTTGGCAGCCTCGGTCTTTCCGGCTCCTGACTCGCCCGAGATGATGACGCACTGGTTGTCGCTGTACGCCTTCATGTTGTAGTAGGCTGATTCGGCGATGGCAAAGACGTGCGGCGGCATCTCCAGACGGTTCTTCCCCCTGTAGCTGTCCAGGACCTGGTCGGTGTAGATGCCCAGGTCCCGGAAGGGGTTGACAGAGACCAACACATGGCCAATGTATGTATAGATCTCGGCGCCCTCGAAACGCTTCTTGAGGTTGTCGTTGATGGCCTCGTTGGACACTTTGCTGAGGAGAGTCAAGTCTGACACACCGATCTCCTTTTTCTTAGTCACCTCGTACGTAGCCTTCCTGGGCTTTTCGCTGGCGCCGCCCGCTGCCTGAGCGCCGCGAGCGGCCTTGTCCTTGGGACGCCGTGAAATACCCTATGAACATTGGCAGAGAGCGCGCGTTAGAACGATACTGAAGCCTATCTTCTTTTTTTCCCCCATGGTGGGGGTGAAGAGAGATTTGGGAGACGACGGGAGTCGACTGGTCTTACCATGGCTGAGGATGGAGGAACGGCACCGGAAGGAAAGAAGGGGGGGAAGGAAATGAAAGAGAAAAAAGGACGTCGAAGAAGGGAATTATTCGAGCATCAGACGCCTAATCAATGGAATTGCTTGTGCCGCAAGGCGTGACGAGGATCGGAATTTCTGAGCGAGGGGAGTGGTTTGGCTTGGCTGGGCCTGGTTGGAGCCAAAGGGCTTTGAATGTGGCTTGTCGAGTATTCGCGGCCGAATGATGCGGTGCCTGACGAGTGACGTTTAGTGCCGCTGGCCGACCTTTTTCCGTGGCGATGATTCCTGATGGCACAGCCACTTGCTGACACCAGCTGCGTACCCGCCCGGCGTGATTTCAGGGATGGAATTTGTGTAAGTCGCATCGTTGACGCTTCAATCTCGCCTACGCGCGCTCCAATTTATATACAGCGACGGAACATGGCTCTGGTCCCTGATTCCTGATTGTTTTCTTCGTTCTACAAACGCGGAGAGCCCATGCCGCTCTACTCCGGCATCTCCGTAGCCTCGCATCATAGCGCATTCGCAGTTTTTCTTACAGTTGGTCAGGTATAGAGAGGCAGCAGTGCATACAGTGACAGATTACATGGAGCCCGCCCATGGTTCTCCCGGCTTCCATGTACCTTACCGAACTCCGACACTGTTTGCTCCTAGCCAGCAACCCGAACTTTTGGGCCCTGAGAGATAAAAAACAGCAAAAAATGGATATGCCAACGCGGCAGTCCTTTGCTGGCTCCAGAGAGCCGCGTCAATGCTCCCTCAGCGGTGGAGACGCTCGCATTCCCGAGAGTTTCCAGCCAGGTGCACCAGGCATCTAATTAGTTGCCATCAGATCTTGCATGACGATACGCGGGCCAAGTCTGCTGAAGAATACGACTACAGCACCAAATACGCACTCGTATAAACGCCTTCTGTGGACTGTGTCGGGAATTGTGTTGCCTAGATCTCTCTCCTGACAGCCAGCCAGGCCGGGCGTCTATTAATACCGATATGCTCCGACGCAGAGATTAATTTTACTGGCCCTGCTGACTGTATTGCTTGGCACCAAAATTTTTAAAAGCAGAGAGGAGAGTAACCTTAGATCGGCCCAGACAAATGAGCCGCATACATGCATCCATCCATCTCAGCAACAATGCAAGCCATCCATGGATGTCTTTGTTCCTGGCCAACTCCCCAAAAAGCCACATGCGTGGCCACTGGCAACGGCGCCAGCCTCCCTGAGACGCCCTGCTGGAGCCCTCGCCTAGAGAGCGTTTCGTAGCTGAAACCAAACATCGGCGCATCAAGATTAGGCGCCCCTTAATTGGGATGCATGAAGTTATGCTCCTCTGGTCCCTGAAAGCGAGCGCCTCAGCGCCTGGCTTAGCGGCTCTTGTCGCTAATGCTCGACGTTTTGGCTGGTTTACTTGTTCGCGTGTAGTTTCCAGCCCGTGGGTGCGCGATGCAACTCGTCTCGGGCTTTTGTCGTCTCAAGTCAAGGACCCTCAAACCGCGTCTGTGAAGCGTTCATCGTGTGCGACCCCATCACCACCGCTCCGTAGTAATTTGCACCCTTGCCCGCCGGCTTCAACAGCTGGGCAATTGAAGGCTGCGGGGTAGAGAAAATAGCGCTCCCGTGCCCAATATCCACCATCACCAGGTCACTTCTCATTAGCACATGTGTGGCCTGAGGGAGCCGCTGCATCAGGGACTCTGCGATATATAGCAGCGCTACAACCCCCCTCTTTTATCAATTTCTCTTCTTTTCGTGTCAGTAGAACATAACCTACTTAGGTATACACAACTTCTGCTTCGCTCAATCAGTCAACGCTCTAACACCGCTACAGTTGATTAAGCTTCCAGCGAAAAGACCACAAACCCCACCCCCACACGTTAGAGGGAGCTCTAGAACGCCTGACGTCATTGGCTACTTTCAGAGGGACAGCTTCGTTGGGCACTTCAAGGCACTGATCCGAGCAGTCTCGCCACTTTTCACACTTACACCTTTACATACCACAACCAGCGCAATATTTACGTTTCGACACGACACCATCACCATGGCGGACACTACTGAGAACCAGGCCCCCGTCGTTGACGAGAGTCCCATCTCCTCTGTCGGGAACCCTGCCCGCAAGAACTCGCTTTCCACCTACCTCAAGAACCGACCCGAACGCTCCGAGTTGGTAGAGAGTACGTCGCATGATTCCCAGCCATTTGCCTGCCAATTGCTCGTGGGAAATGCTGGCACTTAACCATGATCGATTGGCCGCCATGAAATTTGGCATTGCATCAGGCAAGGAATTTGATACTAACTCATTCTGACAGAGAACATTCTCCCCGACTCCACAGCCGCTCCAGGCCTTCTTGCCAGCCAAAAAGAGGTAAGAATAGAATTCGCTCACGATCTATTTTAGCCTACCGACTGGTCTCAGTGCCACATCGGAAAGACAGGATTAAAAATGCTAACAATGCCCGCCATCAACAGCTCCAGAAGCACATGCTGGGAGACAAGCTCAACGACAAGATCTCACACCGCCCTACCCCCGACACCCTCCTCAAGGAAGGCGTTCTACACGAAGATCCCCGCTCTCCCGAGGAAAAGTACCAGGAGGCTATCGAAGAGGAGTACGCTAAGCGTGAGGGTGGTGCGTAAATTTGTCTAGGACTATGTAGAGCGACCAAGTGCTGGATACAATGCGACTCAATTTGGTACAGACATATTGTTTGAAGGGGCTCGCTGAGAAATTGGTTGATTTGAGAACTCGGAATTCTGCTCTTTGCTTTTCCCCTTCCTTCCTAGGAGCTCGCGTGATATCCCGAACAAGAGGATTTTCATAAGCAAAAGACAGGGCTACCTAATATTGAGGTGTTGCGATACGACTCTACAGCTTTTATCTCAATCCCATTTCTTAGCACAGAAAGAAAAACTAAAAATAGAGTCAAAAATTGACACGTCGAATCTATTAAAAGCTCTCTTTTTTGCACTCTTCAAGAACTGCCATTGGAAAGAATGAGAGCATTCCGCGGACGGAAGAATATTCTCTTCAAGAGACACTACCCCGCGCACGGAGGTCGGCGGTCGGGCGTGCCAAAAATAGAAACAGAAAAAAAGAAGGGATGGATTTAGAGAAAAAAACGGGTTGCCTCCCTTACCGACGATCTTGGTTGGGGTTCCTGCAGTAGTAAACTACCCTGTTGGATTGTTTGTTTTTGAGACAACCCATGACACCGTTTATTATTATCTGCAGCGGGAGAAACACCAACAGGAAAGTCTAAAGTTTATTTACAGGCACATATGTTTCAGAATACGAAAATGAATGTTTTCGTTTCGTTTCACGTCAGGAAAATGAATAGACATCTCAAGGGGGAAAAAAAAAGAGAAGCAGAGTTAGAAGATTAAGAGATATTTTTTCTCATTTTCGCCTCAAAGTAATGCTACAGAGCCGCCACCCATCCTTCGCTTAAGCCCGTAATATCAGATGATAAGTCATATCTATTCCCGTTTCCGTGCCCCCATTGTCTTCTTGGCGCCATTCCTTCAGAGTTATCCAAGCATGAAAGTATAAAAATAACATTTCCCCCAATAAGAGTCCCAAAACGCCGCGCCGTAGTAATTTGTATGAATGGATTTGTAGAAGAACACAATGACTGGTGGGGAAGAATCCGGAAGGCCGGGAGTGTAGGGGTAGTAGTTTATAAAAATCTGTTGATCAAGATTGTGTCGCCGTGTCCCAGTGTGCTCGTGTCAAATAAGATGTCTTCTATGAGCAAAGACTATATGATGTCTCTGCCATTAAGACATTTCATCAGGATCTATAGGAAGGAGACGGCGAGCTGGGGTCATAGTGGCGTTTGTTGTGCTGGACAATAGTGTTTTGGCCAGATCGAGTCACTTGGGAAACGTGGCCTGCTGCAGGTTTTGTCAGTACGTTGGTAATAGTAGAATAACTCGAGGGAGTTGGCATACTGGCACCGTATTCGCGGTAAGTGGTGGAAACAGGACGAGGGCTGGGGGCTGCAGAGCGGCCAGATGAGCTGGAAGAGCGACTGGAAGTGCTCTGGTGGACATAGACGCTGCTGCTGCGGCTAGACATTGTCACGGGTTTGTGTTGGTTGTTGGTTTGTTTGCTTTAGTTGGTAATGAAGATTGATTGGGAGTTGAGTTCGCAGCAACTCTAATGATAGCGAGGATCAAGTAGTAGTGATATAATAGTGAGGATAGCTGCAATAGCTGCAATAGCAATAGTAGGAATCGTATAATAATTGATAATTGATGGTTGTCTGTATCTTGTCTACACTGGATGTGTCGATGAGGAAAAAAGAAGAGAAGCGTGTCCTGAGGATGGGATATAGAAGAAACTTTATAGTAGTTGAAACATGGCGCCGCTATCCGACTTGACATGACCAAGTCGACGGGCAGGGCCCCTTTCACTCGAGACGACGCAAGCACAGCATAGGCAGATAGGATAGGGCGAGGGAAGGCAGCAACACTTTCAACCTTACTAGGTCTGACGGTCCGTAGTCCATGAACGAGTGAGTCAGTCAACAACAGTCCACCCCAGGGGAGTTGGCTTTGGGGAGGTGATCTGCCGCGGCCGCCCCAAAGCGGCAACCGGGGCGTGGCAGGGGCCGCCAATCTCGCCGGACGAGCGAAAGCATAGTCGGAAACCCAAAAGATTATTGCGAAAGGGAGAAACGGGGAAGCGTGGCTCAGGGGGAAGACAAAGCCCGAAAGGAGAAGAGAGAGGTGGCGAACAAGTAACAAACGCCAACATGTAACTTCGAGGCAGTAACTCTAGTTTGGCCGGCCTCATGATGCCGCGCAGCCAAGACGACAGGGATGTTGGCGTGCAGGGCGAGGGGCGCGGCAGCTTAGGACATGAACGCCGACGGGGGGGGGAGCTGGGCATGGCCACAGCAGCGAAGCAGCGAAGCAGCGACGGCGAGCTCACAGCCGCGGCAGCGAGGACGGATTGGCAAAATGCATTTCGAGTCACGGCTGGTCCAGATTCACGGTGAGCATTTTGAGCTGGGCTGGGCGGGTTGCTGCGGTACCTACAGTTTGAGGTGCTGGGATGGGCACAGCCGCCCCGCCTCGGCCTGGGAAGTGGAAGTTCTGGCTGCGGTAGCCAGTAGGACTGTACGGGCCATGCCACCCAGGACCAGATAAGGTATTGACACCTGCCAGGCAAACATCAACCAGGTCCAGTCACCGCAGTCACTCGGTCCGCAGACAAGCCCAGACTCGGGCTAGCAGCCTAGCAACTCAGGCCTACCAGCGGTTGTTGGACAGCGCCGGCCAGCAACCAGCCCGGAGAAGCTCGCCTGAGTCTTCGGACCCCAAGCCACCGGGGGGCTAGCGCCTCGTCCGCACGCGTGGGCGCTGCTAGGCAGTCAGGCAGACATCAGCGTGTCGTTTCATCGTGGGCGAGTGACTCGGAGCTGCAGAGAAAGGGAGCGAAGAAGAAAGTCGAAAAAAAAAAGGTTGGATGGAGTTGAAATCGGGGAGCCGGGAATGGTTTTGCTCACCCCTCATTTTGAATTCTTGCATTGAACCCCTCCCTTGGCTGGCTTGCAGCTTTGCTGCACGGCATGTGGCTGGTGATTTTCACTGCGGTTCCACCAGTGACTGCGCGTCGACGTGCGCATGTGGTGCTCCAGGAGCTTTGCAGCTTTGAACTGTCACGTTTGTGTGTAACGGGCCAATGTATTGGACGATAACAGATTGCGCGTATCATTGTATTAGTCGCGAGGAACCTCTGCGGCCAATCGCCGGTACTTGGGGCTGCATCTATCAGTCGTGTCAACTCCCTGTGTTATCCGTGCTATTCACTACAAAAAAGCTACTGTTGGCGAGTTGGCACTTTCCATAGAGGATACAATTAGAAAGAATGCCTGTTGAGCATGCGCGCATTGAAGCTGCTACGCCACTAGTTGTCCGTCTGTGCTCCATACTGGTACAATGCAAGAAATCGCCCAGCGACCTGATAGGCGTGGCTAGCCTTACCCTGTTTCTTTTCTTTGTTTACTCGAGAGTCGGCAAAACAGCTGCTCCTTATCACAGCGAGCCCCCCCAAATATCCGCGACGGTGTTCAAAAAGTCTCATAAGATTCCTTCGTGTTTTCGAAATTAACCGGCAACACGTCTTTGCCATTGGGAGCCGGAGGTAGCCACGGATGACCGGGCCTGGAGCATTGAAGCTAAGCAAAGATGCAGCCTCGCATTCCGGGGGACTGTTGCCGGCATAGCCCTCCGTCCGGCTTCGCTCGCGATACGTCAAGCCCGAGAGAAAAGAAGGGGGCAAATTTAATAGCTACACCCCTCTCTTCTTCAACTTTAATATATTTCTCTTTTTTTTTTTTGGCTTCATGCCCAACTACACCATCTCCTATAGATCGTGTAAGTGGTGGGAGCACGTGCAGACAAGGAAACGAAGCTAGCGAGGACCCTGCAAACCGCCGCGGCGAAGGAGAAATATCGACCGAATACGACGAGAGACGAAAAAAAGGGAAAATAACATGGGATCAGCAAAATGGTGCTATACACAAGCTGAAAGAAGAAAAAGACGAGAAAGGGGCGAGCCATTTCCAAATGTCATGCGCCGCTGAGCCTTGCGTCCAGCCCATCTTTTTGTCTGTGCTCAGCGTTTTCTTCTCCAATCGGCCATTTTAGGCCCTCCCTACGTCATCATACCTGACCAGGTACGAAAAGGGTCCTCCACGTTTTTTCCCTCCCTTTGAGCCCATTTTTTCTTCCAGAATTGTATCCTCAATTACGTAGTTGCTGAGCTCTAGAACATGTCTAGTCTTGGCAATACAGCTTCTTTGTTATTCACTATTCGAATTGATTCGCTTGTACATGGCCATGCAGAGCCTCCTTTCCCGTGTCTCGCATGGTCTAGAACGCAACAAAAAAAGCAACATCAAGGGACCACTCAACGAATTGTTGATTCGCCCATCCCATCCCACATGACCTTTATGCGAAGGATACAAGACAGAATCAAATACCATGACGTAGATACAAAGACGCTCGTTCTTCAATTCTCACCAATCTCCACGCGCCTTCTACATGCCGTCTTCCAATAGGCCAATGTACAGCGTTGCTTGTGCATACACACAGAATCCCACCAATTACCATGTCTACGTATTTTCGTATCTTCCCTTGAGATATTTCACCGTTCTAGGCTCCAACAAAGCCTGGTCACGCGAGGACATGAGAACAAAGTACATACATAAAATCGCCCCCTTAATGACGACAGCTTCAAAAACTCTCAAAATAGCGAGCCCGATACCCTTGAACCCGGGAGGATGAGATCGAAAACGCCAATGGCGAAACACCTACCCAGTAAACAAATTTCATCATAATCGGGCCATGGGATCAAAAAGCCCATTGAGTCGTAGCGCGCGCCGTATCTGTAGTAAAGAGATACGGCCAGGCACTAAAGCGCCCTCCCCGGAATACAATGGAATTGGCGCGGGGCAATTGAGTGAATGAGGAAAACGCGCCCCCCTCATTGGCCAATCGCCAAAGCGCATGCAGACAACTCTCCGCTGATTCGGGAAGCTGGGTTGGCTGGCCACATTGCCTCAAGCCTCAAGGGTCCCCCTCTCAGCTAACCACCGCCGTTGCCATTCCGTATTGGCCAGATATTCTCTTCTCTCTCTCTCTCCTCCTCCTCTTTTTTTTCCTCTTCCCTCATCGAAGCCCGCTCCCAAGAAGCCCGACGCTCCTCCCTCCGCACCGCCTCGCTCGCCTCATTTCTTTTCCATTGTCCGCGCCCCAACTTTTCGCCACCATGAAGGCAGCCCTGCTTCTCTCCGCCCTGGCCTCTTGCGCCATTGGCGTCGTCGCCGCCGAGGACCTCAAGATCGATGTCACCCACGCCGTCGAGTGCGAGCGCAAGACCCAAAAGGGCGACAAGCTGTCCATGCACTACCGGGGCACTCTGCTCGCTACCGGCAAGAAGTTTGATGCCAGTCAGTACACACCTGCTAAGCCGCATCCTGGCTCTCTTTTTTGTCTCACCGTTCTGCGTCATCCGCTTTGGGGAAACAAAAGACGACGATCTTTGGACATTGGCTGACTTGCTTCTTCTTCTTAGGCTATGACCGCAACCAGCCCTTCAGCTTCAAGCTGGGCGCCGGCCAGGTGATCAAAGGGTTTGCATCCCCCTCTTCCACCCCTCCCCCCACGCCCTCGAGCTGGATGCCTTGCGACTGAAGCTAACGACGATATTACCTCTATAGATGGGATCAGGGTCTCCTCGATATGTGCATTGGAGAGAAGAGGTAAGAAGAGCACCACGACGTCATCTCTTTTTCGCCCCTCAACACTTCACGATGGCTGACATTACATCACTTTTCTAGAACTCTCACGATCCCCCCCGAGCTGGGCTACGGCCAGCGCAACATGGGTCCTATCCCAGCCGGTTCAACTTTGGGTATGATCTCCGTTCCCTCCATCTTCATCTTTTCTGCTTTCTCTTTTCGACCCCCACGCCGTATCAGACGTCAGACCACTGATTGATGTCATAGTCTTTGAGACCGAGTTGTTGGCCATCGAGGGCGTCAAGGCCCCCGAGACGCCTATCGCGAAGCCCACCGAAGAGTCAGTGGCCGAGAATGTTGCCGAAAAGGTTGCCAGCGTCGCTGCCGAGGCTGCTGATGCCGCCAAGACGATTCTTGCCGACACCGATGATACATCCGAGACTCACGAGGAGTTGTAACGAGATAATGATTTGTAAATAGTACTAGCCTCTTCCCTTTTTTGAGCCTGCATAGCCGATCTCGAACGTCAAATGAAACGTTCCCTCGAAACGTTCCTCTTCTTTATGTGATGAATAATACTTCTATCCGTGTTAAGCTTTGATCAGCCGTCAAGAGTCCATAAATTCCCCGAAGCTATATACTTGGGATACCCATTGGGCTCCCATCATTTCTAGATTCTCTCTATACGTCATATTATTGTCCCCTTGAATAGTGGCTGCCTCAAATAGCGCAAAAAATCAGTCGATTTGACAGATCTGCAAAGACCAGGGAAACGATTGGCCAGAAACACCATGTAATCCAAAGAGGCTTCAACTAGCGGCTAATGTGTATAATACGAGGGACATGTATACATCTCAACGGACATTTATCCCAAAAAGCACCAAAACAATGCTGTAGATGTCATCACTCATTACCCGTCATGTGTCCTCTACCCAAAAGTGAGCTTCTTCTGTTTTGGATCCGTAACGGGCGGTCGGCCCCGCTTCTTCTCTGTCAGCTTGGGCCGTTTCGTATCAGGCGAGATGGGCTTCATATCCTTTGGCTCATCAGCCTGGACCGCATCTCGGATGGTCTGTCTGGAAAGGCAGAGGTCGATGTGCTCATTGAATTGTCGCTCGTTTGCTGCCTGGGGCCGGAGGCATATTGGGCAATCCCACCACTCCTCCTGCGGCGGAGCTTCGCCTTCAGGCTTTGGGTTGGGTACAATCTCCTTTCCGTGTCTTCGATCAGTCAGTGTCTCATCCTCATCCTCTCTATGCTCGTGGGGTATATCGCCTGGCCCATCATCTGGGCCTTCCGTGAAATGCTCATCATCTTCATCAAACTTCTCCCACTCTTCTTCTCCCTCTAATAGCTCGCTCGCTTTTCTTTTAACGGGGCTGGTGCTGCTCGACTCTCCTCCATCCTGCCGGCGAGGCCTGAAACCAAAGAATGCCATGGTATCAGGTTTTTTGGTGCTGACGAGATTTGTGCAGCGAAGCCCCATCAGCCTCAGCTTCATGCCTGGTATCTCTTGCTCCAGCTTCGCAAGCATCGGCAACGAATAGTTGTAGAGATCATCTGCCATATCTATTGATTTTGGCAAGATGACTTGTCGCGTATAGACCTCAAACGTATGCAGCTTTATCTTGATGCAAAGCGTGCGACCCCTACATTCAGCCTTTTTCATGTCTTTTTCGAGAGCCTCGGCTGTGGAGCGAAGTTTGTCTCTGAGCTTGGTAGGATCTGACATGTCGTGGAATGTGCTTTCTGTGCCAACGCTTTTCCGCTCATATTCTTCTGCAGGCTGTATTTTGGTGCGGCCGAGGCCCAAGTAGCACCGAAGGAGAAACTCAGATGTCTTGTCGCCAAAGAGTCTATTCAAATATTGCCGCTGGTCATACAAGTCCCCGCACGTCTTGACTCCAATCTCCAAGAGCTCACGCTCCAATACTCGGCCGATGCCATTGACTTTTCTAGTTGGCAAATCTCTCATAAATGCCATGATGGTATTTCTGTCTTTGGGGAGGACATACTGCCCATTCGGTTTGTTGATGTTTGAGCAAATCTTCGCCAGCCTTGCGTTCGCCGCAATGCCTGCCGAGACCGTAATGCTGGTTTTCTCATGCACCTCCTTTCTCATCTGTTCCACCACTACCGCCGGCTCCATGCCATGTTCCTCACAGTATTCCGTGATGTTAAGGTAGGCTTCGTCGATGCTGGCACTTTCGAAGCGTGGGTCGTAGTTGACAAGAACTGCCCTCACTTCCTGGGCCTTGGCACTGTACTTGTGGTAGTTTTGTTTGATAAGAATGAGCTGGGGACAGAGTTTCTTGGCAACGAAACCAGCCATGCCAGACCGACAGCCAAATTGGCGTGCAACATAGTTGCATGTGGTGAGGACACCGCCTCCAACTGCAAATGGGACATCTTTCAACTCGGGCCTATCCAGCAGCTCAACAGCTGCAAAAAAGGCATCGCAGTCAAGATGCACAATGTGTTGGGTGAGGTCTCTAGAGAGCTCGAGCTCCGCAAGCAGGCGGTCGGCATTTCGTAGATCGCGCGTCAGGTCTTGTTGTTCCAGCTTCTTCTTGCGCGATAAGATTTGGTCAATCTTTTTCGTAAGGATCTTGTCTCGGAATTCTTCGCGGCTGAAATACTTGGACCCTTTGGATGCATTATAAATAATCTCTGAAACCTACGTCTCCCCGTTAACATATAGAGTTCTAACTCAAGGCAAAAATAGACTTTAGCAATGACCTTGCTTTGATCGACCTTATCTTGGCCCGCCTTGGTCAGCGAAGGCCCAAGCAGGTGATATTTGAGAGTTTTAAGCGCATCGTCTTCGTCCTCTTCCAGATGCGCCGATTCCGCCGTGGGTTCCGCAGAAGTCATGATGACGAAGCCATGAAGATGCAGTGTCAAGAAACAAGGTAAGAAATGTGAATCGAGGTATTTATCAGCATCATACTGACAATACTCAAAAGCGCAGGCCGGGCCCTTGCACTATTCGCGCGTGAGCGGAATTCCGACGATGGTCAAGACGCGTCCCTGACAAAATAGAGAGAAAGCCAGGATACGATAGCAACACGGAATCACGTGAAGAGCCGGGCGAGCCATTACGTATGGCGCCGCTAATCAGCAGTTGTCAATACGCAGCGGGGCATTGTTCTAGAGGCTTTGTGACAGAACAGCCCGCGACGCACCGCTATTGGCCAGAGGCTGTGCTCACACCCCTCATTGTTTGGTCGTGTAAGCGCCGAGACGCCTTAGTCTCATAGGTCGGCATGGCAAAAGTGACAGGCGATGCGGTTTAAAACAAAGCTCGTCAAATTAAGACCTGTTATAATAAATCCTCTTAAAATAAGGCCTGCCGAGTCCACGGCCAAGGAGTATAAGTAGCAACTTGCGCACTGCTAGAGACTGAAGGCATCCAGGTCTACAGAGCTTCATCAGCTTACAGCTTAACCACTATCTCGAGACAAGCGCCGCATTCTGGCTGGTAACCCAACGGCTCTCAGTTACAGTCAAGATGGCGGCAAGGCCAGGCGAGGAGAATGTAGCTACGCTGTGAGTGGATGAGAATCGAAATCGGAGCTTGCAGCAATTGCTAACGTCAAGGCTGCCTTACACAGCTTCGGAGACGTTCACTACTTTTACTCCCCGGCGAATGTGAAGCCTCGCCATCATCGGTTTGACAAGGGGTCATACGTCTACTTGTTTGAGAACGCCAGCGAGAGGAGATGCCGCATTGAGATTGCGAACCACCCCGGAACAGACGATCAAGATGCTTTTTATGGATGTAAGAAGACAGCGCCGTCCTCACCAGTGGAGTACAATAAACTGACATGCTCATCCTCTTGTCGCGATATAGTTCTCGACCAAACGCACGTTAAATACTCCTACAAGCAGCACTGCGCCGTCTCTTTGACCGTTGCCGAGTCGGTCGACCAGAGCGAATGGCATCTGCCCACCTACGATCCGCGCAACGAGACCAAATACCACTACAAGCTGCATTCGCTCGACATTTACTTCTGGACGCAGCAGGATGCGCTGCAATTCATCAACGGCGTCCGGCGCGTGCTTCCGACGGCTCAGGTCGAGATCCTAGATGAGCCAGCTCCGCCTCCTCAGCCGGCGGGAATGACTGCCGTCGTCCAGAAGCTCGAGACGGCTGCCATCTCCGATCCCAAGTACAACAACGAGGTGGTATCATCGCAGTCGGCTTCTCAAAGCTCGATCGGCGGCGCTGGGGATGTGTCGGCGGTTTCATCAACAGCTCCAAGCCTCTCCTTGCCGCCGCCGCCGCCTCCTCCTTCTCAACAGGCCAGCTTTGCGCCAATGGCATATAACCCAGCCGCTCCAGCCGCGCCCGAGGCCATTCGTCACCGTGAAAAGACTCCTCCTCCGGAGGAAGACCAGCCTCTCAACCCGCTGGCAGTCGCCGTGGCATATGATTACCACGGCCAACCCTTCACACCGGGCATTCCTCCCACCCCGGGGATATCTGCACTCGGCAACATGGGGAACGGGCCTCATCAATTCGCACCACCTCCAGCTAACCCCGTTCCCCCAATTCATCCTGGGATTCACCGAGCCACGACGATGCCGGCGCAAGCCTTGCCATCTCCCGGACTGCCCGGCACTTATGGAGCTGGATTCCCGGCTTCTCCAGGCTTCTCTCCGCCACCAGCGTCAATGCCGCCAGCGGCAAACCAAGGCCTTCCTGGTCCCCCAGGTCCTCCTCCAGGCGGATATTCCAACTACTCATATTCCCAGCCGCCAAGCTATAATCCAGCAGCTCCTACAGATTACTCCATACATCAACAGGTGTACCGACCGACAGAGGCTGAGGCGGCTCATGGCCACCACGGACATCAGCCCAAGAAGGAGAGTAAAGGAAGACTTGAGGAGAATGCTGGACGGCTGGAACGCGGCGTGACGGGCATGCTGAAGAAATTTGAAAAGAAGTTTGGTTAGAGTTCAAACGGCCATATGCACGAGTAGAGAATAAGACAAGGGGTCGTGATTTCGTAATAGCAGGGATATCCAGACTTGGAGTAACGGGGGGCCTTTTTTCTTTTTCTTTCTAAACCCATGAATAGTACTTTGTAGCTTAGAAGATAGTCGCTTGACGTTTGACGCTTCAATGCAAGATTGTTACACCTCTTCCCTATTTCGTCCCTATCCCGATAGTTGAGACGGGAGCCTTCTTTGATATGGTTAGCAGCCGACGATGTCAGCACTGACGCTTCTATTTTCGACCTAGGGGCTGTTTGCTGTAGTTGGGCGCTTCTGCGAATCAGCGATGAGTAGCGTGGTGGCGGTGTAAGTTACATAACACGGCCTATTGAGTTGGCTGTAGGAACTACTATTGTCCTTCAATAAGGAAAAAGTGAAGATCTAACTGTCTTCTGAATTTCCTGAAAAGGGAACCGTTTTCCGCGAAAGATAGTATTTGCCAATGAATAGCGGAGATCTATTGGTCTCGAGTGCTTATCGCCCGCCCTAACAAGAATTTGGGACGAAACCCGGTTTAGCGGACAGCGTACTAAGAATAGAACATAGCTTTCGGGTAGCACTGTATAATAGGTTGAGGAGTTGTAAGATTGGATGTTACAATATGATAACGGTCTTATCAAGAATGGCATCTCTTACACAATCTTACACATTTCTGGGCCTGGTGACGTTTCCATATCAAAGTTTTGTGAGATATACCGCCATAAAGCCAACTCAAATAAGCCACAACTTAGTAGTAGCACGGAGCACACGTGTCCGGCCCTGTTTGTGCCTGCAAACACGTTGTTTGATCGTCCAAGTCTGACGTCGTGTCTACTCCACTGCATGATACAGCAACTGTGCCGCAGACCCTCGGATGCTTGTTTGTTCGTGCCAGATAGCATCTAGATAGCAGTATTACATAGATGTCAAATCTTTCTCAGACCGATCTCAAGATCAGAAAAGGCACGCGTGACAGGCGCACTAGCACCACCGCCCAAAGCACACCGATTCCACCAATGCCCTACCTATGCAGCCATTAATAGCAAAAAGCAACGGCCCGTCCAGCGGGTAGCTTAGCAGCCCAAAGGGTTCGCCTGCGGGCGGACAATAGATGGAATCAATACTAGTGCCAGCCACCCATTTTGATTTCACGGGCAGCGAATCGGCAGCGCCTCGCAGCCCAGCTTTTGGAACCTGCCGAATGGCTGCAACTCGGCCATGCGTTATGCATCAGATCAGCCTTAGACTCAGCTGGCGACGCGCCATTCCGACCAGCCCTAAGACGTGGCTAGGCCATCGGGACACGGAGCCTCTTTTGTTTTTTTCCTTTCCTTTCCACCAAGCGCTGGCTGAGTCGATGGTGGCTTAGCACCCACGGCTTGCTTGTGAAAGCGTCATGAATGGGGCTGACAGGCGACTTTTAGCGTATCGCCGGGTCGCCTTCTCAGGGCCTCTCGGGGGCGTCCTCGAATTAGCTACAGTTGCAAAGCCCACTGGCGTCAGGCCAGCAGGTCCCGCGAGCCCCGACCCTGCATCTCATGTTTTCCGCCTCCCGCTTCCTTCTTCCTTTTTCTATTGCTGCCCGCCCCGTCTCGTATTCTCTGATCTTGATTGTTTTTTTTTTCCCTCGTCATACTCGCTGTGCTCCGTAACCTCACTTCATCCCATTGCTTTCTCGATACTTTCCGCCGCTCCGCGCAGAGTCGACGCTGCGAGCCTGGTCGTCCCACCTCGCTAAGAAACGCTACATCATCTGCTTGGATCCTCGGTCACTGGAGAGACGCTGGCGCCGCCCGCACTGGGGAGCTTACATACGTACGATAATACGAGCCGCACCTCCGGCAGAGGCCCAATGCGGACCTCAGACTCGTGAAGCTGAAACGACCGAAAGAAAAATCTCACTCTCCCACAACCAGCTATCGCGATTGTCTTTCTCTCTTCCACACCCATCGGACCTGCGTCCTCCCAGTACATGTCTCGCGCGGCCGGCGAGGATGTATCTTCCTATACCCAGACGAACGGCGCAACCTGCTGATGGCAGCGCTCAGCTGTCGCAAGCGACTCGCCACCTCCATACGCTAGTGCGGCGGGATGGAATGGGCGGCAGCGTAATAGGCGCCGTATGTTTTAAAGATGACAATTATTGGGGTTTAGTATTTTTCTAACAGATGCTGTAACAGATCGTCATAGGCGTCGTCGTTGCAATCATTGTGGTTGTTGTCCTCGTGCTTTTCATCAGGCGGAGAAGAAAGTTCAAAAAGACCAAATACGAACGTGCTCAGGGAAACGATACGAGCGAGGTAGCCAACCCCCGTGGCATCAACGCAACCGCTACATCAAGGACTGGACGAGCTGGACGAGCTAATGGCCCTCCTCCCGCGTCATCAAATCGCAACAATGCTGCAAGCGGCACCGTCGACCGCAACACGTCGGTTCGCTCGGTCATGACGCTACCCCCTTACCGCCTGGATGCTGCACAAAACGAACAGGTCATAGGACGAGAAGGCGAGAGAGATGGCATCGATGTTATTGTCGACTTACCCACCGAAGAGGAGGTGGAAGCTTTACGCGACGAAGAGATGGAGTCCATGTATCAGATTCGGCTTGCGCGGCGGCAACTGATTGAGGAACAACAACAAAGGAGAGTTGAGCGACAAGAAGCCCGGTCACGAGGCGACGTCGCAGCGCTGGCGGACATCCGCTCTCGTACACGGGCTGCGAACAACAGCACCGTCATCGACGATCTCCGACGAGAAATGGAACGAGCCAAGGAGAATCGAAATCTCTCCGTGTCAAGCGTATCTTATGCAGACGTTGGACTGGCTCGCCATGACGGTACAAGAATCCGGGCTAATAGCACTGAAAGCGAGCGTGTTGGCCTCCTTTCGGATGCCGGGACCATTGCCGTGTCTGATAATAATCGATTATCCCAACAGCACAGCCGTGTGATGAGCGAGAGCTCGGTCATCAGCATGGATAGCAACTTTCCCTCACCGGCCCTGACCCGGTCTGCCGAAGCCCCAAGCGAAGCCATGGCAGGGTCGAGCCCCGAGCTCGTGGAGGCGGATTTGGGCGACGAAGCCATGCCCCCTCCGGGCTATGAAGACGTTTCTCTCGTGGACGACGATGATTTCCAAGACCGATCCGTCCTGCCGACGCGAGAACCACCACCAGATTATCCAGGACACCATCGATCAGAGTCGCAAAGGAGCCGACGGAACGAGACATCGCCGTCTCTTGAGTCGGCATCCAGCCAGAATAGCTCGGCAGAGCGCGACGAGCGACGCCTCAGCCGCGGCGTTGGCGGTATACCTCAACTGCCCAGCCTGCGGATCAGAGACCTTCCTCCGATTACGGTTGAACCGCCAAGCGCACGCCCAGTAACACGTGAAGGCGCTGAAGAGGCCGAGCTGAGCCCATTGTAGAAGAGGAAAAGTTATACATACAAACTGCGAAGAATCTTGGATATTTTTGCTCTTTCAGCTGTGTTTTGTCCTTTTCTCTTTTCTCCTTCTTTTTCTCGTCTCTCTTTTATGTGTTGATCGAATGAGCTATGATTTATGGACAGCCTTTTTTCACTTATACTTAATATCTTGGATTTGGATGCGTGGGGAGTGCGAACGAATATGAAGCAAGCGCCATGCTGTGTTCTCATGCCGAGTCTGTTGTTTCGAGGCGGGCGCTTTTTTTTTTCTCCCTTTCTTATATCCTACGTCTTCATGGGCGGTGTTACGGCGAGAAGGAGGAGGCACGAAGGAGGCTTTTTTTGTATATAGAATCAGATTAGGGATGACTGAAGCCGTGGATCTTGTATGTGTGTGAAATACTGCAAAGCATAGGAAGCTTGTTCGTCATTTATAGCCTATATAGCACTTACGTCACTTTCCTGGTTTACTCCCCTTTTTTCATATATTCGGGCTTACAGGACCATTCTGCGACATCTCAGATTGCAGGTAGCCAATCAAGGACATAAAGATGGAGTTTCAGCATATCTCTGCAGACGATACATCTACATCGGGTCAAGAGATAAAAAGAGGTGACGAGTTTACATTCCTTCAATCTTAGACAATGGCGGTCAGCAGAGCTCGAACCAGCAAAGCAGGCATCGTGATTCACGGATTTCCCGCGACGACCAGGCAGACTGAGGTGTTGGATGAAAATACGACATTACGAGGCACTGCATCGTATTCCCGTATTTTTTTCTCGCCAGAGCTGCAGATTTTCCCGGACGCCCAGCTATATAGCCTTTCGCGGGAGCCAAGTACATGGATGCAGCGCGAATCACTAGCAGTGTTGGCGTTCTAACTCAATTGCGTGCGTGGTATCCTCGCTGTGCAGCTGAGGGGCAGATGGGTTCGAGAAAAATGGCTGAACGAGGGCGTCGGCGGTCGGGTCCAGACTCTGGCCGTTTCGGAACCATTTCATCACGAAAGGGCAATCCCGGAAAGATGTTTTCTCACTCATTGGAGACCAGCTCTTCCTCATTTCCAAGCTTCTTTCCTAAGAGCCGTTGGAGGGAGAGAAAAGAGAATAATAATAGTAAACGGTGCAGCCAGCTTTTGCTTTTTTAAGTTTTTTAAACTCTCTCGTTTTCCCTCTTTCAAGAAGAGGGGAAGACGGGGAATTTAAAAGTGACCTTTTTTTTTTTTCTCGAGGTTTAACCTTTTGGCGTTGAGGCCGTGTTTGCGTTCGGTCTCACTGGCGCTGGCGCAATGCGGCGGTCAGCGGCACCAAGTGGTGCGGGCGCGATGGGCCATGTGTACTTGTTCATGGTCGGGGCGACGTAGCCGAGCCGGGCATGTCTTGAGCCAATGCATGTTGGGGAACAGAAGTTATTGGGACGGCGGCGTGTCGTTATTGGCGTCGTTGCGGCTGTGATGGTGGGAGTGTTTGTGCTGTAAGTGGTTTGTAAGTTGGCGATTGAGAGAAGAAAAGTCTGATTGAGAATGAGTGAATGCCAGACAACGAGTTCACAACAAAACATGAACAGGCTGAAAACGACTCAAGCAACTGGATAGCCGCTTAGAAATTGGCCAGCAAGCATTGATAATTTCTTTGCGGCGCCTTGTGCCTCGATCGCAAAGTGCCGTCCGATCCACGGTACTGCAGGGGAGCTTTTTTGGACTTGACACGTCCCCACTCTATCCGATGGTGATGTTATAGCACCGGAGAAGCTGTCACGGCCACGCTGGGCGTGGATTGCATCATCATTCTTCACAATGACTGAGTACGTTTCATTTCATCAGTAAGCGAGCAAAATAGAGAAGAAGCAAAAAGGGGGCATCTCATCATTGTTTATGGAAGAAAATCGGTCTCCCATCTTCAACATCCCGCGCGCTTGGTGACTTAGCAAAGCTTTAGCTAAGCTTCGGCCGTCCACTTTTAGTCGCCCCTCCCAAACCGACGGGTGGGGTGCAGCCGTTTGTCAGGCTCAAGTAATGCTGATGATTATGTATGTTGTTATTGAATCACCACTGCAAATCTACGCAAAAGGCGAAATCTGGGACTGAGAAACTAATTGCGGTCAATGTTAATTAATGCTGACACGATGATTACAGTGTCTTTTTTTGTAGCTGTTTAGTTGTTTTTTTCACTCTGGGCCAGAGCTCGAATTTCCTATTTCGGCATCTCGGAAACTAGCAATTTGACGTTTGCCAATTTCAATTCACCTTGATTACCAATTGCAGCCATTGTGCATTCCAGCAACTCAGCCCAGATCTGATGCCTCTCCATTATGTGATGGTGCCGTAAAAAAAAAAAGTAGCTACACTACGTATAGGTAGATGCGGAAAAAAGAGGGTCTCTCTTTCGGAAAGCGAGTACCTCGCAATGCCGTGATCTCGTAGCCGGACGTACAGGTACCGCGGATATGCAAGCACACCACTCACACCACACGCCTCGACCTTTTTTTTTTGGAGATGCCAGCAACCTTTCCACTAATACCCAATTCATGGCTTGGCGTCTCGGAATGAAGCCGGGTCCTTGCATGGCCTCTCCCCTGGGTATAAGAACTCAAGTCCCCCCTTCTTCTTCGGATCGTTTGGAAAGCCTCATCACAGTCACTCACAGTTGTCTGAACTCAAAAAAGCTTCTTCCTTTTTCCTTTACAGCTTAATACCTTTTTTTATTTTGAGATACCCCCAGTTTTCCTTTTTTGGAAACTCTAATAATCACAATGGCTCCCAAGATTGCTATCGTCTACGTGAGTTGAGGCCTACCTTTTTTACTTCTCTCCTGCCTGTGGCTATCAATTGGCCCTACAAAGCATCAATTGCATCAATCTAGCAACACAAACATGACAGCCCTTTCCCACTATAATATACTTCCTTTTACTAACATCAGGTCTCCAGTACTCCATGTACGGCCACATCAGGCAGCTCGCCGAGGCCGAGAAGAAGGGTGCCGAGGCCGCCGGTGCCCAGGTCGACATCTACCAGCTCCCCGAGACTCTGTCCCAGGAAGTCCTCTCCAAGATGCACGCTCCTCCCAAGCCCAGCGATATCCCCGTCCTCGAGGATCCCAAGACCCTCACCCAGTACGACGGCTTCCTGTTTGGCATTCCCACCCGATATGGAAACTTCCCCGCTCAGTGGAAGGTATGTCGAACACTATCTGAATAAGCGTATACACAGAAGGGCAATAGTACTGACAAGGTGTTTTTGGTATAGACCTTCTGGGACATGACCGGTGGAATCTGGACCTCCGGCGGCTACTGGGGCAAGAAGGCCGGTCTCTTCATCACCACTGGAACTCCCGGCGGTGGTCAGGAGTCCACTGCCCTCTCCGCCATGTCCACCCTGGCTCACCACGGCATCATCTACGTTCCCCTCGGCTACGCCAAGACCTTCCCCGACGTCACCAACCTGACTGAGGTCCACGGTGGCTCCCCCTGGGGCGCCGGTTCCTTCGCCGGCGCCGATGGTTCTCGCCAGCCCTCCGAGCTCGAGCTCCGAATTGCCACCGCCCAGGGCCAGGCCTTCGCCGAGACTCTCTCCTCGTGACTACATGGCAGCAAAGAGAAGAAGTCGGCTGTCAGGGTGGCCCCAACCAATTCGTCTACTCCGGCTGCCCCCAAGCCGGAGCCGATCCCGGAGAGAGAGGAGAATGAGAAGGATGGCTTCTGCGGTCTTCCAGTGAAGTGTGTCATCATGTGAAGGAGATGGGAGAAAATCAAACGGTCCTTTTGAGAGAGGAAGAATAATTATATAACTATGCGATACCAGCTGCAATAGAATTGAAGTACCTATATTAATCTTGTCAGTTTTGTCTCATGCTAGTCTTAATTAAAGCGTCATACGGTGATCTTTTATAAATGCTCCTTCTTGCACGGTGTACAAATCTTTAAAAATATACAGCATTGAGCGCAATTGGATTAAAGTACATATTTTTATCAATCATGCTGGCCTCAAGTGAAGCATCATCTTTTGACCGACTGTGCCAGTCATGGTATGCTTATATATACCTCTTCTGGATAATGCACAGCGAAGTCCTCAAAAACTGTAGCACTGGATACAATAGGATCAAAATAGACTATTATTGTCAATATTGCTAGCCTTGGCTACAACGTTGCATCGTAATTATCTCTATTAGTCATGATGCCATTATATATGCTCCTTCTTGCGCAATGCACAAATCTCCGCCATGCAGTCGATGGAGAGCAAGTCGTGGCTGATTTGCTTTGCATTTTTCCCAATCATCAAGTCATCAATTAGTTGATACACGTAAGTTATAGTAGTTTCTTTGGATGAACTCCTCCCCGAAGGGTTTCCACCGAAAGACTCCCAGTAGCTAGTCTGTAGATCTTCAATCACATATAAGCCGCCCGGCTTGACGGCTTTCCAGAGAAACTCCAGGGAAGTTATCTGCTGGTCCATTGTGTGCCCGCCATCATCTATTATTATATCAAAAAGCCCATCTGCGGTTGCGTCGGTGGAAAAATTTGCGAGAAACAGAGTGTCTGCCTGATCGCCGACGAAGACGTGTGCGTTGGGGGTTTTGTCTTGGTATTTTTTGGCGCACTGCCCATCGTACTCGATGAAGTAGAGGTTTACGTGGGGAAAGTACTCGAGCCAAGTGTAATAGGACGCTCCGGGGCCATAATCCTATGTATGACAGGCGATTAGAGATTGTCCATCTGATAAAGTAGGACCCGCGCTTACCATGTTGCAGCCAAGCCCAATCTCCAAGACCTTCAACTGATCGTCTCGAATGGCCGACAGATACTTGTCGTACATGAATTGGTACTGGTGAGTGGTGACTTTGTCTGTGCCATATTTGCGCGCAATCTGCTCAAAGACTGGGCGTCCGGCTGCAGCTTCTTCGCCAAAGCTGCGTTGTAGATGAGTGGGATTGGCGATATCAGAAAACGCACCAAGGAAACGATACGCACCGATGAGACGTCAGTTTCTCTTGGATACTCTTTGCCGTCACACTGTCCCACTGGTGGAATACCGCAAAGAGAAAGAGAGTGGCCGACGCAACAAAAGCCAGATAGAGGGTCCGATTGCCTGTCATTGTGACGTCGAGCGACGATGATCTTCCTCTGGCGATCTTCAGATGCTGTGGAGAAAGGCACTGGGAAGCTGCGGCGATGAGTGAATCAATGGCTAAACCACTACACGTCGTGCTGGGCTAAAAGAAGCCATCATGTAGGCAGCTACAGCGATACTGAGAGTCCTCTGTTGAATGCGCGCTGCAGTTCGGCCAAGAGGGCAGGTGCAGCCTGTCTCTACGCATGCGGACGCTGCTGCCGTACGCCAGAGACGAACCGATACAACGAGAAGGAATCACTCTCACAACACGGCAGCAATGACTGGCTAAAATGGAGAGCCGCGTACATCATACCGCTTGTTGCGATACCTAGTTGGTAGGTAGGTATTCAGCAAGCACCACCACGCAAGAGTGGCTCTTTCCTCTCGAATGCCTGTGTCTGTCTACATTGGCAGGTGACTTTGGAGTCACTTCACACAAACAACCACGTTTTCAGGTCTACCTACCCGATCCACCTCTTCAATTTGCAATTGCTACGCTTCATTAGAATTACTATCCATCACCTACCTAGGTCTATCTTTAACATGCTTGTACGTGCTAACGCCCTGCCGTGTCCATCCATATATCAATCATAAACTCTAATTTGGGCATGCCACACCCCGTCGTCTCCCCCACACGAACCCTCTTTTTTCTTTAATTTCTATTCCCCCTTTTCTTAAACAGGTCCGTCTCAGACCCAAAAAATGGATTCGGCTGGAACGGCGTAAGGACTTGCGGATCCGTTTGCAGCTCGCCATCATACGGCCGCTGGCGATCATCTGCCACCGGAGGCGCTACCTTGATCTCTCCGCGATATATTTCAATCACAGATATGATGGGCAGGACTAGGAGCAGCATCGACAGAAGCTGACCAAAGCTCCAATCCTTCTCTCCCTCGTCGCTTAGTTTTACTGATGGGTGTCCAAAAGCTTGAGACAGTAAAATCACCCGTACCGCCGCGCCAATGGCAACGGCCGTCATGAGGATCCATCCCACAACTTGTACGATTTTATAGAATCTCTGCTTCCGGCTATGCAGATACCATGTTGCGAGGACAAAGATGATTACGTTTCCCGCCATTGCCGCGATGGTGCCCACATAAGATAAACCGGCATTGGATGGAGCCTTCTCTCCGTCAACTTTCCAGACACAGGCAACGGGCAGAGTTGACTTGTCTAGCCCCTTGGAGACGGTCTGGAGGACAAACACCCCAGAAACTGACGATAGTGCCAAGTTGACGAACATGAGAAACTGTCTCAGCCATCTCAGAACCCAGTCACGGCGATAATCTCGAACTAGCGCCAGAAGTGTTGTATTGTGCGTTGCCATGGACAGGAGGGACAGCATCCAAATTAGGAAGAAATGATATGGGACAAGGGAGTTCATCTTGGCTAGACCAACACCTGCGAAGCCATTTGTTCATTAGCGTCGTGCTACCTAGAGATATCCGGGGTTCCTTCGAGCCGCTTACTCTGGATGCCGATCCCTTGCATGATCTGTGAGTCGCTGTATCCGTTGAGTAACTTTCGCCGGGTTGTTGAGTTTTTCCCTCTAAAGTCCACAAGAATAACACTCGCCGATAAGATGATAGCGAGCAGGGCTGTGATCATGAAAGAAAGGAGAATCTATGCATCACAGTCAATGGGGTGCTCGATGATGGCAGAGTCACGGTGTTCTCCCACGACCTTCTGCCGCGAGTGCCGGTCAACATACTCCTTGTCCTGCAACCCCCGAATCACTGGGGGTGGATTCAGGTGCAGACGTGCAGTTCAGTGTCCCCATGTTTGAAGATGATGAGATTATGCTATATGTCAAGCAATGGGATCATGAAATGAAGATTGTGGAACGAAGCAATTACGCGCAATGTCAAATTAAAATGAGAAAAAGGAAAACAGAGTCGCCAGCTGATGCCAGTCTACTTTAAGAAGCAATTTGCATATGAGCACTTGGCGTGGTGGGGAGCTCCCGTTATACCCAATCTGTTCGTATGACATCTACAGTAGCATCTGACGATGGACTAGACTGAGCGGCTCACCTTGAAACACGGGAGGGAGGGTGTTTAGGCTGCTAGAGCCGCCCGTCATCGACTGGCCAAGATTTTTTGCATCTGCCACAGTGGCTAGCAATACCCTGCGCGTCGACCGTCTTGGGCGACAAAACTGCTTGGCTGCCGCTGCTAAGCCATACGGCATGAGAGCAGGATTCATCAATTCGCCAGGATCTGCTGTCGTTCTGCTAATCTTAGAGCTTAGAGGGAAAAGCTTAGGTGATGATCATCACTAGCAACCTTGACCAAGTTTGGAGGAGCACAGTCCCATGGCCTGCCGCCATAGAACCCCGGCAGTTGGGCAAAATGAGTTCCACTGCGCACTGGAAAAGAGACGCCTTGCAACCTTACAACCTTGCAGCTCAGCAACCTGGTCTGTACCTAATTCGGCATCAGTCACAATTGAGTTTGCTTCTTGTTATTCTAAGCTGCAGGACGCTTAGATAGCGCCTACAGGGTATTCACGAATTGTAAGCACCGATGGCTGGAGATATTATCATCGATACGAATCACATGGTGAACTTCGCTTTCTACCGTGTCAGCCCACGCGACCAGCTTGCTTAGCTCCTTCAAGTATAATGAAAAATGACAACCGGGGGTTAAGAGGGGAAATGAGAGCGATGGGCTTTTGCTGATCAACTGTTCGAGAATGTTAGCATTAACACGCGCGATGCTACGACCTATATTTGGGTACAAGTGCCTATTAATGCTGTCGCACCACAACGGCCCTTTATAAGATTTGACTCGATTTGAGCGCTGCAATCGGCCCCAGGCAGGATATTAGCCCTGTTTTTCTGTTTTCAAAGGGGAAAGAAGGGGAAGAGAAGTTCATGAGCCGTGGCTGTGTCCTCCCTTGCTTTGTCTTGCGGCAACCCCGTTGTTTTTTCTCAACTTTCGCCCCCAGCTGTCGGGATAGACTTGCGGCGGCCGACCTCTGGTAAAAACTCCACCCATGCGCCCCTACGGAGACAATTAACCAATGCGATGCCAGCGTACAGATGCCTATGACTGCAGGGATACTGACTTGGGGAAAAGCAGGTTGAAACTTTTGTGATAGAAGCATGGGGCACTTCGTAACTGCACAGCTCGCCATTGCCACCATCTCATCTCAACAACAGGCGGCACATTTCCGCCAAGTACTTATTATTGCTGGGACACCTGAGACATGGTGGCACATTGCCCCGTTACCGGCTGACTGGATCAATAGGAAGCGCATGCTATGTATGAACTACCTCTGCTGCTCTGGTATAATGAGTGTAACGCTGCCTATGCTCAATTAGACTCTCGCCTCTCAGCCGAGCTCATTGGGAGATCTCTAGCGCTAGTCGCCCGTAATAACGATCGACGCGCGAGATGCCCTGTCTGTCAGGCTGCGTGCGTTCTTCTTGTTGTCAAGGGATAGGGTCTTGTCCCCTATCTTCATCAAGGCAAGCCTAGCGCTAAGGATACCTGGGTCTGGGTGATCCACGCAACTATGAACCGCTCGGACTGAGGCCCAGCTGCTTGGATCGGTCAAAAATGCTTGTCACCAGCGGACATGTCGGGCGATAGCCACTGTCGACAAGACGGGCGGCCGACGCCGTTAGGCTAGGCCGCGATGGCAACGGCAAAGCAGTACCGTTTGCTGCCATCGTCGAGGTGACCCCTTTGAGACCTGGGGAGCCGCAAGTGGATCGTGAGTGCGCTAAACAGCGGCCGTCGCCAACAATACCGAGCGCAGGTGCGAGTAGTGGCAGGTGGGCCGTGGACGTTGACCTGCGTTCAAGCCTATACTCCCCGGTATAGTAAGCTTCAAGTGCATATAACACCACCGCAACGGCAGCAGCAGCAGCAGCAGCAGGTTCGCGAGCCAAAGCGTTTAATTTGCGAGTCCAAGTACCAACACCGTATACCTATAGGAGCCCATGTACTACCAGGTGGTGGTAGTAGCTATTGCTGCTACTACGACTGTGTACTTCGTGGTGCTGTTGTTCGACGTTTCAGCTGAAATGTCGCTGGTTTAGCCACGCACGAGGATCGCACATGGCTTATAGGGCCCTGGTTCATCAAACATGCTCCCCATGTGGTTCACCCGGCCGGACGGTTCACAGTTAGGCCTCTGAGACCCTAAATTTGCACACATGACCGAAGAGCTCGATAGGATTTCAAGGCCGGGGAAGTGGCCCGGCGAGCGGTGCACCGGAACTGAGTAGCATTTCATGGCCCGCGCTCCCCATATGGCAACGGCGCATTTTTTCACGAGTGTTGGTTGGTGGATGGCTCAGAGATAAACTGGAAATGTCTTAGAATTGGAGCTGGCCAATGCGGAAAAGTGGCCAGCAGTAGCATCATCTTCATACCCAACCCCACAAATGAGGTGATGCTATATCGCCTCCCCCCTTGCCTCTGTCTGCCAACTCTGCGAGTGCCGGCGAGCTACCGTAAGGTATCCTTGCAGATTTGGCCAAGCTACGGGATCTGTCAGTCGGCGACTGTCTGATTCTCATACCCCCCCTAGCGAGTTGGCTAAACCATACTGCCGGTCCCATGTCAGTGGATTTGCGAGGAGAGGGGGGCGTTCAGTCGTGCTGGCTGAGAATCTCGCTCGGCCGCAGACGGTGGCAGCGAGTGGAAGGAATTGTCTATACGGACAGGTTGATATTGCGTTCCCACCGGTGGAGCGCCCTCTCCACGAGCACTTGCTTCGTTTCCGTTGCCATGTTTTCTCAAAAAGGCCCACCACCCATATTCGAGGCGAGCATGTCTCAGCCTGTACTGAGCAGATGAAACCTGGCCAACGACGGTTGTGAGGAGAGGCTACCTGTATGCAATCCTAACGTGTGGGCTCATGCTTGGGATACCACTTTGGGTACATACATCTGAGCCAGCCCTTGTCCTCGCATCCACACCCACACCCCCCTCTCTTCCTGTTATGCCACCTTTGCGGCGGCGCTTCCCGTAGTCAAGTGCTTGTTATTAGATTGATCTAGGATAATTAGCCAGGAGCAGCACTTGGGCGCCCTGGGATTGCAAGCTTTATATCTCTCTGCATGCCTTGTCTTGCATGATATTATCGAGATCAAATCTTGTCGACAGGTCCCTTCTAATCCGCCATGATCGTCCTTCCGAGGCCTACTATGCTTCCGAATCTGGGAGCTCCTAGTGCTCACAGCACAAATATTGAGTCGTCTGGCTCACGATTCGTCCATCACTATCATCCTTACCGCAACCCACAACATCACCAAGGCCAACCTCACAACAACCGCCATCATCAACATCAACCTCAAATGGGCCATCTGCAACAGCAACAGCACCGGCGTCAGCTCAGCCACCCACATCCACACCGACATGATAGTCCACCTCAACGGCCAGAGCAACAACCACAGCAACGGCAGTATCATTCCCCGCAACCTCAGCAAGCCCTTCACCATCGACAGCATTCACGAACCATGCCGTCGTCCCTGATCGAACGCCTTCCGCTAGATGTCCAAAAGACTGTCTTCTCGTACCTTGACTACGAAGCCCTCATCCATCTATCCACCATGAATCGATATTTTCATCGGGTTCTAGATCCTCAAAGGATGGCCGACCCGGCAGACAAAGCACAGTTCATCATGAGAGCTGCAAAGGACTTCCCTCAGCATCGCCCCAGCGAGAAGGGACATGACTACAAGCCTGGGAACTTTGAGTGCTACGTGTGCTTCCGTGTGCGATCGCCAGAGCATTTTGACATGCTGCAGCCCCAGTCCGTCTACGTCGATATCCACGGCCAAATCGTCCGTGACCGAGAGCCTGACACGCGGTCGGATAGGCTCATCATGCTTCGACGATTCTGTATCTCGTGCGGCGTGGACACGGGTATCCATGCTCCGTTCGACTGTCTCACTACACGGACGGGGCGCGACCTTTGGGTCTGCAGATGCAGGAAAGTGTGGTCCAAGCCACTCTGTCTTCGGTGTCCTGACTGCCAGGGAGACTGTCCTCTCCGGCCAAGAAGGAAGCTAGGTGTTGATCGTCCATGATTGCGTGTTTGGCTTGCATCGTTGGAAGTAACAATATCATGTTGCTTGTGTGTTATCGGAGGTAGATGCATCACACCGGATCGGAACTGGGAAAGAGTGTGGATCACCTCTTGGGATGAAGATATATAATTACGGCCGTTTTGTAGAATGGGGGGAAGGGAGGATTCTAAGGATGGAAGGGTTATACAGGGAACTTTGGGGCACAAAGGGGAGTTATGCATTGCTGGCGTTTGCGAGGGTTTATAAGTACACGAATACCTACTAGCATGAGGTTGGCATTTATATTACTACAGAGGCGGTAGCTACTGCCATCGATTTCGTTCCATCATATCATCTCCATGTTTCCTATCTGCAGCAAGAGTAGAATATCAAAGTAGCGGTTTCCAGAATCCTGCTCTATTTCCCTTGTTTACACCTAATTGCTGGATACATTTGTTTTCAAGCTTCTCGCCAGTTTGGATGCCTGCCACCCAACTTTGCGACTGAGCATACCAACTATCTTCATCTCTGATACTACCTTCTCTCTCAAGGCCAATATCCCCATCGCTGCCACCATGATTCGATATCTTCCAGGTTAACAACGCCACCAATGGCCATGATGTAACATAAGTCCAAGACAGCTGCAGAAGCTCGAAACTAGGATCGTGTGAAGGGTCGTTTGCACTACCAACAAACGTTAACTCTGTCTCGATTGCTACTAGATTTGGTGAAGGTACGAGACTACCATGGTTGGAGCTTGGCGTGGATCGTAACTCGTCACTTCTTCTGTTTGCGAGTAGTTATAATTACGGATTAATAGGAAAAGCTTTATAGGGAGGAGATGGCTGTCGAGAGGAGGAACAAACATGTTTCAATACCATCTTCAGCGAAATACTAGAGAAACTCGGCGCCACAAATGATGGCGAATTGTCATTAGGCTCCGCCAAACGTTGGAGCAACCGTGACAAGGCCGAATGCTACGACAATTAAGCTATCCCAAGCTTCGTCGGGCTGACGACTCGACTCTTCAAAGTTGCGGAGCCTTCACGCATAGGTTTCGGTATAATCAAGCACAGCCCTGATTCCGTTGTGATGCTGCCGAGATGTTTCGTAGATCTTGCCGCATTTCTTTTTGTGGCCCGGCCAAGAGCTCGGGCTATCTGATTTGGTGCATCTAAACTGTTTGCGAGGGAAGTAACTTCAATATATGAAGTGGATTGGTTGGTTGAAGCAAGTAGGGTAAATGAGGCAGCCTGTCATGCAAACTAGCTTTGTAGTCAGTTTGGCGAAGCATTACAAGAAAGTCACCAAAGAGATGAGAAGAAATAGCACTAGCAGTATTCAAGCAAATAGAACAATCAACTTGATCTAAACAAACTATCGCTCACAACCGTGTAAAACCATGGATACAAAAAGACGCAAGTTGACGCTTGGTTGATGCCAGACTGATCCCTCCTGTCCTCTCACTGAAATCAATTTCTGCGATAGCTCCTGCGAGGTCTATTGGCGCTATCTCGGTTGTTGCTATTTTGATTGTTCTCCTCATTGGCTTCGTCGCTTTGGACCAATCGAAAAGAGATGTCCATTATAGGTGTGTCTCTTGGGGTGCGAGGGAGCCAGCTCGGCACATGGCCTCTAACCACTTCGTTATACCAGTCTGGAGATGGGTCAGTACCGATTCGACGTATGATCCCGGAGAAACACTTCATACCCCCGGCCAGATCCAGGAACGGCACCGTCCAATGGTTTAGTTGTCTTAGCTCGACCCGTATGCTATGGGCAGATAGATAATGGCGTCTCATGCTTTCCGTGCCGAATTGCCACGTCTGTAGATAAATCAGTATCAATACATAAAGAGATTTTGATTGAGCTCAACTTACATATCGACAAAGGGAGTTGTTGTCATTCCGGTATCGACAAAAGGGCTCTCCAGGCAAGGTAATCACTTCGCCATTCTTCCGGAGTGTGTCAGCACCTGAGCCACCGCGTGCAAATATCCAGTTTGGCATGTCATACTTCGTTGAATTGAATAGGCGGTACGAGATGGTCATTTCGATGTTCAGGCTGGCCAGATAGTACAAACATCGCATAGCGTCTTAGGTTAAACTCGTACAACTGGCGATGCACATAAAAGCTGTTCCGACGCATGATGAAGTGATAGGTTTGTCGCTCTGAAATAACGAATCTATCTTTTAAATATACGTTGCTGAGAATTGTATGGTAGTTTGTAGCAGAAGTAAATCTGAGCTTGTTGTCCTGCGATGCCTTTTACAGCGCCTTCCTGATATGGAGTCTTGCAATACGCACCAGAGTTTAATATTTTGGCAACATGCAAGCACGCATGGTTAAAAATGGAAAGTTTGAGGATTTAAAAGAAGGTTCAAATAGGGTTAATCTCTTAGCAGCGAGCATCTGCGATTTTTCGCCTTGCACGCAGCTACTCTGGTAACTTGGACGAGCGTCATGAGTGAGGTGCAAACATCGTCGTGTTCTTGCCCTTGCGTTAATATTCAGTAGTCGGATTTCCTCTCGCTGGATCAAGAAATTCGTAGTAGCGATGTATATCTTAATTTCCCAAACTGCCATTCGGTAACAATTTTGGACAATGAGCTGCTGCCAGAAGCTTTGCCTGAGAGCTTGGAGAAGGAGGGACGCCTGGATTGCCTACTGCATACTTGATGTAGATTTCAAAACAATATGGAATCTCCCAGATAAAGTTGTAGTAAAGGGATGTAGAAACTCTGGCCGTGAGGAAACATGACTAGGCGAGTACTTGACTCAGCGCTGTATACATGCATGGGTAAGATGCAGCTGAGTTTATCAACTCAGCCACTAATATCTCGACATGGCAACCGGTTCCATACGGCACCAATGCTGTATGTGGTGATCCGCGGCGCATTTAGCCTCGGCCATGGCGCAATTGTCACGGTATCAACACCATGGATGGCTTTGAAATGGTCATCAGGATATCCCATCACTGGCTGCATTCAGTGTGTATTGATTGATCTCTGTCAAAAGAAGAAAGGTGGTCAACGGTCCGGAAATCTACATAGATTCAGTCTCTGCGTGCTTGAAGTGGAACCGCTTATACGATCCAGCTAACTACAATTACACCCTGAGCATCCGACTTTGGCGGGAGCACAGGCTTTGAAGAAAACCAAATTAGATCTGAAAAAGGAGGGGGAAAAAAGAAGCTCTTTTCTTCGAGGCTCAATCACAAGGTTTCAGTGAGTCAAATCGGTTGGGTAGCTCAAAAAAATAACCGAAGAATGCTTTGCAGAACCAGTGCTGCCAGGTCCTGGTGCCCACAAGCCCACCTGCAGGCCTTATTTCTCCATTGACGTGAGATCCACAACAGCCACTGGAAACTGCTGATAGCGCCCTACTCAAACCTTGATTCATGATTCATGATTCATGATTCGAAAAGATACCAATAAAAAAAAGCAAAAAAATGTGCCATTACGAGGAGTCGAACCTCGGTCTTCAGTGGTTTGTAGTAGTACCACAAACTGATGTCTTAACCGTTGGACCATAATAGCTAGCACATGTATTGATACTGGTTAGTGAGAAATTTTATCTTATAAAGGTATACTGTCAACCAGCTCGATGCGAGTTAGGATTGTAACTGTGACCAAGATACAAGTTTCTCAGCTTGAAAGATACTATTCTATTACAGAACAAGTACATGGGCTTGCGAAGCTGTAAACTGTAAACTAGGCTTCACAAAAAGAGAATTATCCGCCTTTACATAGACCCGCCATGATGGCCGCTTAGATGATCACCGTTGATGAGACGACTCAAGCAGTCAAAGGCTTCTTCGCTTGCGTTTGACATCTGCTACCGGACTTGAATTGATGGTCAATACTTTCGACAAATCCTATAGATTATCTGATGTACTAAAAAAAAAAGAGAGAGTTTGGACAACTGATCCAGAAAAGAAAAGAACTCGCTCTATAAACGTCCGCTAAGACTGAAGTAGCAGCAGAAAGTCGACGGCCGCTTTAGCGTCATGTAGTTCCCTCAATCCGGCAATTATAGTGTAAGTGCGATCGCTCTCTACCCCTCCGTCACAACTTATTTAGAAGATGCTTGAGACTGCAATCTCCCAAACACCACACGCCAATTCAAAATGATTCGCTGGATCTCCTCTACGGCGCTGCTCACAATTCCTGTGAGCGTCTACGCGCATCAATTCGCTGCGTATGGTGGTAACCAGATCCCCTTCTGGGCTCATACCGACGCTGCCGTTGACGAGATTGACTTGTCGACATATGACTTCTCGGGCATAGGCACATACGCACATGTTCCATATGAAAACTGCTTTGTGGATGACGGCTCTTCGAAACCTTTTGATATTGCGATTCTGGGTGCGCCATTCGATACTGTTCGTAGATGCCTCCCCCATGCTATCTATGGAAGTTGTCTCAGACTAATTGCTTCGACCCAGGCCGTTACTGCAAGACCGGGCGCGAGGTTCGGGCCCTCAGCTATTCGTAGTGCTTCACTGCGGAAGTCGTATGGATATAGCATTTACACAGGTCAGAGTTCTTCATTTTAGAAAGCAATATCTGCATAGTCTACTCACCATTTGCCCCTCAGGTCGTGATCCCGTCCATGACTGGGCTCGGGTTGTTGACTGTTTCGATGCCCCATTAACGTGGCTGGACAACCGTGCAGCACTCAAGACGCTTGATCAGGCTCACAGAGTCATCTCTGGGCGATCAACAGCCCACCCCGATGAATCAACTATTCCAAGAATTATAACCTTGGGAGGAGATCACACAACGACTCTTTCGGCGTTGCGTTCCACGCACAAGCGATGGGGACCGGTTTCAGTGATTCACTTTGACAGCCATATTGGTGAGATTCAGGCTCTTTTTGGCAATGACATTATGGGGATTCTAACTTTTATATAGATACGTGGGATCCGGCGGTTCTAGGTATGGAGTGCCTCCAAGCCCCTAGGAAATTTCTACTAATATCAATAAAGGCGGTGGCATATCGGATTATGCGTAAGGCATGACGTAGCACTGTTTAACTCGTCTACTAACACCTATGTAGGGGTCTAAACCATGGCACATTTCTACACATTGCTCATGAGGAAGTGGGTGTTGGACAAGCGTTTTATACGACAGTGCTGACATACTCCACAGGGACTCATTCTCAATTCCTCAATTCATGCTGGTATTCGCGCTCCTTTGACTCGTCGAAAAGCGGATATCCGAAACGATATTCGATGCGGATTCGAAATTATCACGGCAAGGGATATTGACACCAACGGGACCCGGGCCATCATTGATAGAATCCGAGAACGAGTTGGTGATACCAACACTTATATCAGCGTTGACATTGATGTATTAGACTTGGCGTTTGCGCCCGGTGAGTCCTGCTATTGATTTGAATATATACTTTCCATAGAGTCTAGTTGCTGACGGTGGACCTTGGACGTATAGCTACTGGTACCCCAGAGCCGGGTGGTTGGAGCACTCGCGAGCTGCTCACTATCCTAGCCGGCCTGGAAGGCTTGAACATCATTGGTGGTGATGTGGTGGAGGTAGCACCAGCATATGACGACAACGGCGAGATTACCGCAATTGCAGCTGTTGAGGTGACTCATGCTATTCTCGAGCTGCTGATTGCAAAGGCGGTCAAGGCACCCGATGACGCATGAAGCGTTGTAACACAAGATAAGGAGTGAATTACTTGTATCTAGGAATCTCTACGACTGTTTATACGGATAAGCCAAGAGAGACCAGGTTTGATAATTTGAGTACATGTACTTATAACATCAGGAACTATCTGCATCACAAGGATAGCCGCTGCGAAGAGATTCTCTCTGTCACTCCATCTCCATGCTTCTGACTCTTGGAATTGGTGTCGTGTTCGAGTTCATCGTTTCCGACCTTTCCCGCCCAGCGCCTCAACTCAGCATAATCGTCCCCATTCCATATACTAACATTCGATTCGTGGTCAACTCGAAGATCCATGTCTCCATTGCCACTATAAGGTGAAGATGCTCAAATCGACTTCTATCGACTCCCACCGAGGAAGCCGCCAATGAGATCGAGCCTATCGAGCAGATTGGACAGAGATCTTTCTGTGATGATTCCCTTGGCTTTGACAACCGCAACTGGGACAAATACCAAGAAGGCCTAGAACTGATATCAAGAAAACCAAACTAGGAGGTGTGGGATATATGTACTTATAAACAGAGAGTATCATTAAAATAAAACTATAACGTCATAATTATTGCTGCTTCATGATGACGATGTATTTCCATACCCGACAAATTCTAAGATATCCAAACCCCAACGCCATAGACCATGCTCGCTTTTTAATCCCAGTATCTGATATCTCCATCCAACCCAGCAGTAGCAACCTTGCTCGTTTCCTGAGGATGCCACTGCACACACGTCACCGCCTGGTTGCCCGCCTTCAGCTTATGATACATCTTGCACGTCTTCCAGTCCCAGAAGCAGACATAGCCCGCCTGGTCACCAGAAGCCAGGAACTGGCCGTCGGGACTGCAGTCTAGATCGATACCCAGACCAGCGTTGTTGTGACCCCGGTAACTCTTCTTCCTGTTCTGGCGGAACTTGTCGTTGGCTCCGTAGACGAGGATCTGGTTATCTGAGCTTTGGTAGGCGACGTATTTGCCAGATGGATGCAGCGCTGCCCTCGTCATGGGGTACATGTCTGGCTCGGCGATATACTTGATGGGCACGGGAATATTGTAGTCCCATGCGCGGAGTGACTTGTCGTCGGATGTCGTCATGAAGCGACGGTTGTTATCAACAAACACAATGGTGTTGATGGCAGCTAAGTGATGGTCGTATTCCTGGACCACCTCGTTCGGCGTACGTATATCGAACTGAACAATCTTCTTGTCTGACATGCCAGCAAGGAATTCATTCGAGTGCTCTGGATCGGGGTTGAATCTGATAACATGTGGTGTCTTTCCAGTCGTAAACTTGTTGATGCAAACACCCTTCTCCGTGTCCCAGAGTTTAATCATGCGATCATACGAAGCAGACAAGAACTGCGTTCCCGAGTTGTTGAAGCAAATATCCGACACCGACTTGGAGTGGCCCGAAAACGTCCGCAGCAGCTCCCTGTCGTGATACACATCGCGAATCTTGACTGTGGTGTCCGCGCCGGCTGATAGAAGCAAGTGTCCTGAGCCGGGGAAGAACCGCAGCGCATTAACAGCTCCTTGGTGATCCTTCCAGCCGTGAACCTGCTTCTTGGGGATAAAGTTGGTGGCGCTTCCAACTTCCTTGCGCAAGTCGATATCCAAATCCTGCGGCACATGCATATACGTTCGACCCTGGTAGTCGTACTCTTCGGAGCCGTGGAATGTCGTCGTCTCGTCTCCCAATTCCTCGACTTCCTTGCGTCGAGTAAGAGCACCAGCAGGCGCCTGGACGACGGTTCCGCTCTCGATAACCTCATCCTCGTCGATTTCGTCGTATTCCTCGTCGCTTGCCAGCTCTTCATCCTCGCCAACAACCTCGTATTCTTGCTTTTTGAACTTGGCCCAAGGCCCAACGTACGCTCCCGCGCCCTCGGCAATCGTAGCGTCGCCTTTCTTCTCTCGACCAGCTCGTAGATTCGCCGCCTCGGCCTTGATGTCTGCGCCGCTTTGATATTGTCGTCCCGGCCCGCCTTTCCTCTCGATAGCCCTGTGTTTGCTCCGGAAGGTATGTTCGCTCACAAACGTCTCCTCAGCATGGCCAGTAAGAACATTTTTGCGCTTGAGGGCGTTCGTTGCGTCCTTGTACGGATTTGCTGGGCCGGCTTTTGGCCGCGAAAGATCTTCTGCAGTATAAGGAACGACTGCGTGGTCCGGCTCTGCTTGTTGGCGCACCACGAGGGCATCCTGGGGCGCCATATTCGGCGGGTACTCTCCAAAGTCCGCCATGATCTCGATTTTTGCGACAGGGCGCCGCAATTGCAGATTCAATCGTGGGCATGCGATCAAAAGTCAAGCCGCTTTGATGGGCAGAACCGTGGCGCGTCTGACGCAGAAAATTGAGTCACGTGATGCACTAGAAACGCTATGATGCTCAAAGCAGCTGTAGCTAGTCGAGCTATGACGATGGAGGGGGGATGCTGGGATGCAACCCAAAATGGACATGTACGATAGAGGCCAAAGACGAGAGCGCATTGCAAGATTTACAATTAATTTTATTAACTAGATTTTGCCTTCCCTAGTACTCAAAGCTCCCTTCATTACTCCACATAGCTTCAAACAAAAATGGCCAGCCCTCCTGCGGAAAAAAATAAGCAAAGCAGGAGACCGTACAACCCAGCCGCGAAAAAAATCATCTCTTGTAAATAGAGAGAAAAGATCGCCCCAATGTATTAAGCTCCAAGCGCTTGTATACCACTAGACGCTGTGCTTAAAGCTGCAGGTAAAGCCCGTCTCTTCCTCATCAACAGCTGCTTCACCGCTATGCCTCCTCCATCGTAGTTCTAAACATCCACGGCCCATTTCCCATTCGTGTCTTGCCCTACCGGCTCCTCGTCAGAGATCCCGTCATGTTTAGTTTATCGGTCCTGCCAGAGATAATGGTATCGTATGGTGGGATAGGGTAGTTTCGTCAGTCATTCGACATGATTTACGAAGACTCATCGCGGATGAGAGCAACAATCATGCTGTAGAGGTAGAAGAAGAACATGATCAAGTGGAAAGCCAGCTTGATGAATGATTCCTATAAAATTGTTAGAGTCATGCACCAAAGAGATTCAAGTGTCATATATGGCAACATACCTTCTTGTGGACATTCAGCTTTCGGAAAATCTCGGTGGCATCCAGCAAGTGGGTGTTGTCAACAATTCTAGTTCAAGGCTGGTTAGAAAAACCTATTCCATGTTGCGGCAATAAATCTGGCTCAAGGGCAGCTCACTTCTTAATGTTGTATCCAAGCAGGGGCAGGTTAAGGATAAGGGCAACCCAGTATCCGTTGATCAAGAACAAAAAGGTCAGGAAGCCATGGACGGCAGCTTCGGGCAGGATGTAGGCGTTGAGGCGGTTGCAGAGGTCGATGGGGTTGATGTAGTCGCTGCGAAGAGCCGAGTTAGCCATGGACAGACACGGGTCATAGAGAGCTCGTCGATAAGACGCATTTCCTTGCGCGCATGCGTCTGACGTCGAGAGCGGCAACACGGGATATCATACCATTCCAGATCACTGTACATGATGGTGAAGAACACCTGCAGGAACAGGTTGACGGCGTTGATCAACACCGCCAACAGGAACAGCCACGCTTCGCCAGACATCATGCCGGTGGTCTTTGGGTATTACGTGAAGTTGAAAGTCGGAAGAGAGAGGCGGCAGGAGAAGGGCTGGAGGTGCTCGTTGTCGGTTCGGTCGTCACAAGCTCTGAGCTCTGGCGCAAATTGGACAAGGTTGGCGCGGCGTGCAGGAGGGAGGGGGAGCTGCTTGGAATTAGTGGGGGGTTCGTGATAAAGCTCGTGCCCGGAACGGAGAAGCTGCTGCGTGCGGTCGGTGCTCACCGTAGCAAAGTGCGGGAGCGAGGCAAAGGCAATGCTGCGAGCACGGGCAGAAAAGATGCGAGGTGGCCTCAAGCGTCACGGGCGAATGATGCGATTCAGTGGTGGAGAGGGAGGGAGGACGCGGGTTTGTGGGCGGCCTGGCGAGAGACAGAAAAACCTGGTGGTGACTGACCTCAACTGGAATTAGTGGTATTTGTGGCGATATACGCATGGAAACCTGCCTGGGGGAAGATTTTTGAGCTCCCAGCAGCCAACCAGCTCAGCCGAATGGGCCGGTGGGGGCTTTCAGCGCTTCCCCAGCAAAGCAAGCACTAACATGAGGCCTCGAGTAATGTCAAGTACTTTGATAGGCGGGCAGACAATACGGAGCATCAAGGCTTCAATTTATTAAGAGGCATCCTTCAGGCCTGCTATCTTTGTTGCTGCAGCTGCAGCTGCGTCTCGATCAATCAGCAGACACACCCGTCTTGGGCGATATCCAACCGAGCTCTACCAACGTCCGTCTAGTGCAATCCTACGGCGCATTAGATTAGTGGCACGACGCACCGCAGAAAGCTCCAACGGCCGTCCATTTTCATGTGAATTCACCGGCGCAGGGCACACATACGCTCGTCAACCCCACATACTGCATCCGTCCATCTGCTGTATCACGGAGTAGCACAGCTCAGTCTCTACTTTCTACAACAAAAATTTGCTGTAGGTTGCAGGTAAATCTTGTTTATGTCTCTATGTTGCTTAAGCAAGATTCTACACAAACAAAGTGACAGGGAACGGACCTGCATTTCTCCAATCTGTCGTTACGCATAAATCATGCAGGACCCGGCATCAATGCCTACGGCGACCCTTGTAGCAGAGAAAAGCGATCAATCTATTGCATCCGCAGCACACCACGACGCCAGAACCCTATCGCTAACTTCTAGGATGCCCACATCATACAATACGCTACATAAGGACGGTATTCAATCACTTCGTCAAAGCTTTTAATTGGTCATACATTGCGTCCATTACTCTCCATTAGCCACCTTCTCCGGCATAGGGATCGGTCCACCAGGCGAGTCGGCCGTCCGTGCCGTAAGAATCTCGCAGCCGTTTTCCGTAACAAGAAGTGTGTGTTCTGTGAAAAGTGTCAGCGCCATGTCTCGCAAACAATGGATTTTCTGAGACAATGTGGGTTCTAAACGTACCAAATTGGGCTGTTCGTTTTCCGTCAATGGTTGTGCTGGTCCAGTTATCGGGCCAAGTAATGTCTCTGTACTTGCCCAGAGCAATCATGGGCTCAATGGTAAAGGTCATTCCAACCTTGCACTCGCCCACAGCCTTGTTCTTGGCATAGTGTGGGACGTTGGGCGGGCAGTGGAAGAGCTTTCCGACGCCGTGGCCGCAGTACGTTCTAATTACGCTGCAGTCCTTTTGCTTTGCGACCTTTTCGATAATGTTTCCAAACTCTCGGATCAGGACGCCCGGCTTGACGGCCTTGATGGCCTCGTCGAGAGACTCACGTGCTGCCTCCACTACCCTTACGCTGTCGGGATCGGCCTTGGCCCTGTCGCCAATGTAGTATGTCTCGTTAAGATCGGCGTGGTATCCACCATGGTACAAGCTGATGTCGATGTTGAGGATATCGCCGTCGAGGAGAATGCGCTGATCGGGAATACCGTGGCAGATGACTTCGTTGACGGAAGTACAGCATGATTTAGGAAAGTGGTTGTAGTTGAGGGGTGAAGGGTAAGACTAGATGGTTACCAATAGTAAATCAGCCTTATTTGCCCTATTCTTCATATAGATGGGCTGTCATTGCTCACCTCGCGCTCTATGCAAGCCTTGTGGACAAGCTCGTCGATGAAATCGGTTGTGACGCCGGGCTTGGCTGCAGCGGCAGCAAGATCGAGAACCTCACGCGCCAGCCTGCAGACCTTTCGCATCGCAGCAATGCCCTTTTCATCGTGGACATCGATCTTGTTGCGGTTGATCAGTGAACGGCTGTACTTGGGGTCGCCGTCTTGCCACCAAGTGGGATGAGGAATCGACTTGGGAATGGTACGATGCTCGGACAGAGGGTAGACGGGGCGCAGCGTGCCGGCGAAGGGGAAGCTCGGGAAAGGATTGTAGTAGCCGGTGACTGGATCTGGTAAGAGTGGTTTCGGAGGAATGATGTGGTGGAGGATATTACTCTGTGTCTTGTGCATGGACTTGTGGTTGCTCTATTCACGCAGGGTCAGCCTCTACATCGACATTTCAGCTGAGTCGCAGTGTCCTCAAGCGGCCATCTGTATGTACGCACCCAGTTTCTCTTAAAGCAGTCCTGGGCGCAGAAGAAGCTGTCCTTAATACCAAGCTTCAAACATGTCGGGCACTGCAGCGCTCCAGCCTCGTTATCGCAATCAGCGCCTAGGCACTTCTTCTTGGTGGGAGGTTCGGCGGCCATGGTGGAGGAGATTCGGGATGTGGTAGGTAGGTTGAAGGAAGATGATAGGAGAGCAGCTCAGAGTGATGACACTGCGAGCGATTACAAATAGGATAAGAAGTTGGATAAACCTATCATCTAGGTTGACGGCAGATAAAAAAAAATACTACAGCAACTTGGGCCAGATTAGCGAGGCTATGTACGAGTAAGGGCGGCGGTTATTCCGCAGTTAGCCGTCTAGCGGGGCACTTTCACGGGCATTAATGCGCTATAACACTGGTCAAGGTTGTACATATTGCGATACAAGGACGGTGAGAGAGAAATGGAGAAAGTGCTTAGAAGAAGCCTTCATAAAGGTAAGTAGATATAAATCACATGAAGCAAGAATGAATAGTATAGAAACGAAGAGCACGAGAATTCGTGGCTTTACAAATCAACCCGCTTCCCACTCAAATCCAGTGTCTTAAATCTTGTCCTATCCTCTTGGAGATTTTGATAACAGTGGGCTATCAAACTTCTGGTTATTCTTTGTAGCAAAGGACATCAGTGCATGAAGGCCCCAATCTCTTGTCGCAGATCGTTTATGAAAACCATAGCCAGATCTTTATCATACTAAACTCTCAACGTGAAAGTATCTCGCGGTCGGAAGCACAGAGATGGAACAAAAGTCGACAAAGCACGATTATTCGAATTGGGAAACCCGCCTTGCGACCCCGTCCAAATCCGGCAAGGGCTTGAAATCCTAATGGCTGCGAGATGGGCTGGATCAAGGTACCCAATACCGCTGCAGATTTTTAAAATCCAAATTAACTGCTGCTACTCTTACTAGGTTTGATATTAACTCACTCAGCAAAAGCCACTAAGACGAAAGGCGGCCGAAGTCACGCCAATAATAACTGTGGCTGGTTGTTAGCATGATGTGATCAGACATGGTAATTCCAAGGTAGCTTTCGCCCCCTTCGGCCGGAGAGCCTGGGCTTTATAGCTCCAGAGCTCCCGGGCATCTTATACTATTCTTTTCCAACATAAAAAGATCTCGGGAGTTTCGCTTCGAAAAGGAGCTGCTTGGCTTTGGGAGACCATGGCGGACACTAAGATTGTTGTTGTTGGCGCCGGCCCCGTTGGGTCGTTGGCGGCGCTCTATGCCGCCAAGAGAGGCCACCAAGTCGAAGTTTATGAGTTGCGGCCGGGTAAGTGTCTACGATTTTTTTTTCCTCAGCGTATCGTGAGTCCGACACCTCCGAACTCGGGCTGGTGTTGTTGCAGCACTTGTGCGTGGAAATTACATTTTCTGGCTCGAGGACTTTTTACGACTTTATTTTAAGGCCCTTTTTTCCAGTTGACGAGACGCTGCGTTGTTGAAGGGCTCTTTTTGAGAGTCTACGACTTCTATTTACTTCATCACATGCTTCCAACAGCTCCGCTAACAAATATGTTGCAGATCTTCGCGACCCGAGCATTGTGCCGCTCAACTTCACAAAGTCCATCAACTTGGCTTTGTCTGAGCGCGGGATTTATGCTATGAAACAGTCTGGAGAACTACAGCTCGTTGACCATGTGATGTCTGCAACTATTCCCATGCGTGGGCGAATGATTCATGGACAGTCGCCAAATGGAACTCTATACGAGCATTCTCAAAACTATGGTGTAGACGACCAGGTAAGGATTCGCAACCAACTAGGGTTTGCTCATTATACGTCATTTCGTTAATCACTTCTTTCCTAAATATGCACAACCTCGTCCCTGGCTTTCTATGCCCTTTTTTTTTTTCGACTTTACTAATCCAAGTTATCAAGGCTATCAATGCGATTGACCGAGGAAGCCTCAACTCTCGGCTACTAGACATCCTAGACTCTTTACCCAATGTCAAGCTCTTCTTCAACCACAAGCTGACCGGAGCTGATTTCAAAACCAACAAAGCTTGGTTTGAGGCCCGCGACAAGGATTTCGCTGCCAATGGCCGCCCCCGAGAAATCGAGATTACTTTTGACCTCATGATTGGCGCAGATGGCGCACACTCTGCCGTTCGCTATCACTTGATGAAGTTTACCAGAATGGACTACCAGCAGGAGTACATCGACACGCTGTGGTGCGAATTCCATCTGCCTCCTCGCCCTGTGGATGACAACGAAAAAGACCCCAATGCAAAGTTCCGCATTTCGCCGAACCATCTGCACATCTGGCCCGGCAAGGACTTTATGTTCATTGCCATTCCTAGCGAGGTAGGATTTGCCGCTTACAAATACAACTGCGCATAGTGACTTTTTCTGACAAGTTTTCTGACATGTGCCTCTAGAATGGTTCGTTTACTTGCACTCTATTCATACCCAGCGCCGAGATATCTGAGTTGGAGAGGGATCCCTCTACCGTACCGGCTTTCTTTGACAAACACTTCCCCGGAGTTACGGCCTTAATACCAGGGCCAGACCTCATCAAGTCTTTTGAAACAAACCCTCACCTACCTTTAATCAGCCTCAAGTGCAAGCCCTATCACCATGGCTCCTCTGGAGTCATCGTTGGTGACGCCGCCCACGCCATGGTGCCCTTTTACGGCCAGGGCATGAATGCCGGCATGGAGGACGTCCGTATTCTCTTTTCCATCCTCGACAAGCACACAAATCTAGAGGAGAGCAACAACCCTGACGGGGAGCTCATTCATTCTGCCGAGACGTCGGCTTTCCAGCGCTCTCTCGCCTTGGCAGAGTACTCGGCAGTCCGGGCTGAAGATGCCTACGCCATCAACAACCTGGCGCTCCAAAACTACGTCGAGATGAGATCGTCCGTTCTTTCACGGCGTTACCGGCTGCGCAAGTATCTCGAAGAGTTCATGAGCGTTCACTTCCCGTCCTTTGGCTGGCAGACCAAGTACTCCAGAGTCAGCTTCGGCAACGAGGGATACGCCGATGTGATTCGCAAGAGTGACCGCCAGGGCCAGATTCTGATGCAGAGCTTCGTTGCGCTCGTCTCGAGTCCGGTCGTCTTGACGGCACTTGTGCTGGCGTATAAGCGCCGCGGATCTCTCTTGTCGTTTGTGCGTGGGCTGTTTAGTTGGTATTAATAGTGATAGATTCTCACGCGACTATTTGTATAGTATAGAATTTTGGAAAAAAAAAAAAAGTTATGGGCGGCATAGTCTGATACAAGCCAGGATGTTTGGATACCTTAACTCAAGCTATTATAAAAGTAGCAATTCATGCCAAAATAGATTTATTATTGTCATCTTGATAACAATCATTATCACTACAATTAGTCTTTTTGTTTTATTGTCATTCTTGAGGAAATGCAAACCTGAAGAATCGACCTCTTACCCCACGGTGTGTTAGCCTGCGTCTGCGATAGTACGAGCCTGCTTAGTCACCAATCTCCAAATTTTTGACGATTCCGGCTCCCAGGCGCTAGCACCACCATGTCGAAAGAATCGCGACAACCTCGAAAAGAAAAGCCCCCCCAAATTCAAACTCTCAGCTTTGCCCAAGTCGTCGCAACCCTTTCAAAGCGCATCTTTTCCCAGGGCTAGTGTACTCTCTCCTGGGAATCCCTCATAGCTGCCCAAGGAGGGCAATTGGCCAAAAGCAGGCGATGCGATGTGAGCCCAAGAACATTTCACAACTTCCAAGCAAAAAGATCTCTAACCAAGGAGTTATAACACAGAATTTCTGCAACAATTTCTTTCTCCCGACGACAATTAAGTAAACACAAAAAACACACAACCACCCACCATGCCGTCCATACTCAACATCGCACACATGTGCTCCCACCTCCAAAACGCCTCCAAAGCCCGCCTCGGCCTCACCTCCATCCCCAACAACAAATACAACCTGCACCTCGCCCTCGCCCTGCACCGCTCCGGCTTCTTCTCCTCCGTCTACCGCGCGGGCGCCCAGCCCCCCACCGCCGAGCAAATGGTCGCCCAGGTCCCCGAGCCCGTCACAAACGCCACCGTCGCGCAGATGCGCATCTGGCTCGGCCTCAAGTACTGGGAGGGCCGGCCCGTGCTGAACAAGGCCTCGGTGATTAGCAAGCCGTCGAGGCTGATGACTGTGGACGTGGAGGAGCTGGGGAGGTTGACGAGGGGGTTCCCGACAAAGGTCAAGGGCGGGATGGTGCAGGGCTTGGGGGTGGGCGAGTGCATGTTTGTTTCGACGTCGAGAGGGGTGTTGGAGGTTAGGGAGGCGTTGGCGAGGAAAGTGGGTGGTGTTTTGATGTGCCGGGTATCATAAATTTTCAACGTCAAAAAGAAGGGAAGGGTGGGAAATAGGAAAAATTGCGGCTTCATGATGTATATATATATCGTTTCATAAAAGAAATGGCGGGGGAGAAAAGTACATCTCACTGTATGAATAGAATGGATTTCAAACAAAACACAGAATATCTCAAATCTACAACATAGAATTGGAGAGCTGTTTCATGAAGCCAGGAGCAGCCATGTTTGGCAAAAGAAAAATATAAAGCAGTTCATACAATAATTCCAAAGTCCCAGAAAAAATTTCACCAATGGTCGCTATAAACAGGTAGGTATCTAAGGTATCTTAATAAACTACATCTTTCCTTTTCGACAGAGCACCTGTCCAATATTACATAGACAAAGGATTCGATATCAAACAAAAGAAACAAGGCACAAAAAAAAGCATCTCCACCTAGTCAATCTGACAAAAACGCCATCCACGACCATACGAAACACCAAACTGCTTTAATTTTTCCCATTGATTCAGATTACTGCTTATGAGGGTGCTTAGCGCGCTGCCCCGGCAGTCATCTTAGTATGTCTCTGGGACAGCGGTCTCAGCAACCTGCTCCTTGGGCTCTTCGGTAGCCTCAGAAGCCGCCTCGACAGGAGCCTCCACGCTGGCAACCTCTGGCTCAGCAACAGCCTCAATAGCAGATTCGACAGCAGGAGTCTCTTCGGCCTTGACCTCAACGGCCTCAGCAGTCTCAGGCTCAGCCTCAGGAGCAGCCTCAGTAAGCTCAGCCTCCTCGGCAATCGCAACAACCTCCTCAGCAGTCTCAACGTTGGCAGTCTCAGCGGCAGCCTCTTCCACAGGGAGAGCCTCAGGCTCAGCGGGCTGGACAGCGGCGTTCTCTTCGTGAACCTCCTCCTTGACAGGCTCCTCGACAGTCTCCTTAATCTCGGCAACGGGCTTCTCCTCTTCCAATGTAGGCGAAGGAGACTTCTTACCAATCAGTTTCCTGGGCGAAGTCTTCTTGCTAGGGCTGTTATCATAGTGGCTACCATCCGAAGCTCCTGATGCCACCGTTCCAGCGGTGGAGGGCCGGGATCCAGCTCGAGAGCCAGACTTTTTAGGAGGAGTGGTCGGCTCCTGAAATTTGCTAGTGGAAGCTTGGGTAGGTCGCATCATGCGAGCCAAGAAGCCCTCATCCACATCTTTCGCCTTCTTGGGCGCTTCACGGGTAGGTTTGGCGGGTGGGGGACCAATGCTTGGACGAGCACGCGAAGTAGGCCTCTTAGCAGTTCCGGCGCTCGAAGAAGCTCGGCCAGTGGCATGCACGCCCTGGCGTGAATTGGTCTGTCTAGCCTGGGTTGTTCCAGCTGCCGCGCCAGTTTTGGAGACGGAGGAGGCAGTGGGAGCAGTAAGGGAAGCGGGAAGGCCAACCGGCTTAGTGGGGGACTTGGTCCTCGGCCTGGCGACAGCAGGTTCAGCAGCCTTGCTGGCCAGGGGCTTCTTGACAGCAGAGGTTGCCGCTCCGCCCCTGGCCCTTGCAGTGGTAGTTGACCTGGCCGCGGCAGATGACTCTCTCTTTACAGCAGAAGACTCTGCGGTTTTCTGCGTTGGTCTGACACCCGCTCTCCTGGTGGCATCCGTAGTAGCCTTGGTAGTAGTAGCCGCTGGCTTGGGAATGGTTTTGGCAGCCGGTTTGGGAGCCGCAGCTGTTCGTGTAGCGGCGGTCCTGGTAGTGGTTGTAGCAGATTTTGTAGCCGCAGGCTTGGCGAGGGTTTTGGTAGCTGCTGGCTTCGTCGTCTTGGTCGTTTTCTGCGCGGCAAGACGAGCGCCACCGGCGGGAGCAGCTTCTTTGGGTGCCGGCTTCTCGGGTTCAGCTTCAGGCGCAGGCACAGCCTCGGGCGCATTCTCCGGAGCAGACTCGGGGGCAGACTCGGGCGCGGATTCAGGAGCAGATTCGGGCTCAGCTTCAGCTTTTGCGGTGAGCGGATCTGCCGGCGACAGAATGCCGGTGGGAGTCTCTTCGTCCATGACCTTGTCGGGGTTGTGGCTCGGCTGGTCCGACACAGCTCCCCGGAGCTCGAAGGAAGCTCTGGCAACGCCCGCGGACAGCTTGTCCATGGCGGAGCTCATGCTGACAACAGATGCAGACGACATTGTCGGTTTCTCCTGGCTCGTCGGGGCGGGTTCGCGGGGGATGTCGAGGCTGGGTCGGGCGGAAGAGTCGCGAGAGGCGGAGCCGTTGTCTCTCATCAAGCCGATGACGCCGTTGCGCTCAATGGCCACAAAGCTACTTCGCACCTTATTGAGCGGCCTCGGGGAGCCGCTGAGAGCTAGTGGCGCGAGAGAAAACGAGTTAGCGGACGGCACTCTTTTTGTCTTGCGTGTGTGTGAGAGTGTGTGGCATTTTTGCGGCAGCAGTAGCTCTTTTGGGGGGGAAAGCAGCCTCCAGCTCAGCCAAGCTCAGAACTAACAGCTACAGGAGCAGCTCAGCAGCGTCTGCGCCGGACAACAACAAACAGGCTTCTTGAAGGGCATGTAGTGGTAGGCTGGAGAGCATGAACAGAGAAGAGATCACGGAGCAAAACATCAGCACACACTGAGAGCATTACCTCCTGGGGTTGGAGAGGGACTAGAAACACCAAGGGATCTACCTCTATCTTCGTCCGCTGGGCTCGCGTCCCCTTTGTTCTCGAACATGGCTCGCAGGTTCTTGACCGCGCTCATGGTGAAAGACGGGCCGCGTCCGCGGGGGGAAACTCTGGGGAAGGGTTTCGTTTGCACTCGATGCTGGAGGTGTTGTTTGTGAGGTTCAGGATTAGGAAAAAGAGAGAGGAAAAAAGACACAAAAAGGAATACTAATAGCTTCGCAGGTCTACGAGTAGGGAAATTGATAAACAAAATAGAGCTAAGCCGAATACTTCAAGTTGTAATAAGGGAGAAGGGAACGGCGGATCCAGTGTGGTGGCACAAGTACTGCTACAAGCCGCGGGCCCAGGAGGCTGGAGGCGGGCCGCGGGTAAAACATGCGACACAAGTCCAGGTACGGGTGCCTAGCTCGGGACTCCATATCTCCATACTCCATCCATGGCGCGACACGGGTCAATTGGAATCAGGGGTATCTCTTAGTTTGACCAGGCCATTGCAGAGATGAAGTGGCCTCTTTTCACAATTGAGAGCAGTAATGCCACATAGCCGTGCCTATACAATAAGAGTACAATAAGACGAGGCATAGCAGCTGAATGTGAGTGAAACCGTGTCTTTGGTCAGACACATGTGCACAAATCTGTCTTACATGCTTCACAACTCTTCTCCAAAATTAGCAACCCCAACTGCATCTGTCAGGCCGAGTCATCTCTTCATCAGCACTGCGCCTTGCACGCACGCGCCCGCCAAACTGCGAAGATCTCGAGTCAAAACCCGCCACACAAGGAAGTCGTTCAACGTTTCCAACTGCAAGAAATGAGGTTCGGATGGGCCGATCCGCTATGCCGCTACAGCGCAAGTTCGGCGTTTTCCCCAGGGCGACAGGTGGCCTATATAGCGGGACCTTCCAGAACAAGTACCTGCTTCCACGCCTGTGCTGTCATCTACATGTACATGCCGCTTTCGCCGTAGTGCTCGTACTTGCGCCAAGTTACTGGTCTATAGCAATCCTCTATCTTACCGTAATACAGGATCGTGTGTTGCTGTTATTAGAAGGTATTGTTACAGTCCACGTCTAATGTTGGTGTAAATCACTCCATAGTGGTGGCGTATAACGGCGTAAGGAGGGCGCAAAAGGTCTCTCATACGAGCGTATGGCCACTTTGGGCAACACACCCAGTGGCGCGACGACAGCTGATTGGCTGGCAAGTTAAAATAGCTGCACAATAGCCAGACGCATTTAATCTCCCTTGCTGGATGTTGGAGGGGTGGATTCTTTTATGTCAGGAGGCGAGGCGAAACAAACGCAACTTACTGAAGCTATCGAGACAAACTTCATTTCGCCTTTTGAGCGCTTGGCGATGATGCATGCTTGCTTCAAGACCTGTGTGTCCAGCATTGAGACGAAAATGACAGTACCGGCTACGGGGAACTCGGCATGGGTAGCATCTGTCACATTGTCTGCGAGATCCCGTGTACTTGCTGCTCCGAACACTAATACGAAGTTGACATCCCCCCTTGCATTAGCTGGGTCGAGAACTGCTGCTCCTGGTAAGTGACATATGTACGTACTGTACAATCACGGCAAAGCTCGGACATTCCCGTTCTATCAGTCGCGTGTATATGCACTATGTGGTGCGCCCATTTAAAGAAGCTCGCGATACGGATTATCTGTATCCAGCGTCCATAAGGCCAGTCTGATTCTGCTTATAAACTCCTTCCAATGGCGCATCGTTCATCAGGCTCTTGCTTGCATATGACTTGTAGTTAGTAGTAGGCACGCATCACCTGCATGATCCAGCAACAGTTAAGGGGGGACCCCAGCCAGAAGCACGTTCCCCATACCGAGCCCTCCTCTCGTTATACCAGGTCCTCAAACCAACAATCCCTTCCCTAACCCACAGCTTCTCCATACAGATTCCCGCTGCTAGTGCATAACGTTTCGTTGCCATGTAGCCAGCCGTAAGTGCTGCAGTACCACGATTTCGACACGTTGTCGCGACGGCAGCCGCATGAGATGAGGGATCACCCATGAAATATTGGGAAAACGCTCCAGGGATTAGGCGGAAACGAGCTGCGTCTTCGGATGTGCCCGTGCCTTGTCTACTAGTAATTCAACGACGGTCTAGCCCAGTTCGAATCCAGCATCGAGGTATGATGAAGATAAAACGGTCCTACTAAGTGGACAAGCGAGATGCTATAAGTCTTACTGCGAGTGCTTCTACTAGCGCTGCTTGGATCCCTAGTATTCGCAACAAGGCAATACGAAAACGCAGCTCTCTGTCTCCCCACATGCCAGCCCCCTTGCAGTATCAATCCTACTATAATAGTATTAGCGGTAGAATCTGTCAGGGCTCTCCTCCTGCTGACATACGGATCTCTCCATCATGACCGATGCAGGGCTGAACGGATCTGTTTGTTTCGAGCTGGGCTCACATGAAATGAGATCACTCGGGGCTTGTAGGCTGACCATTGCGAGTGAAGTCCAATTGCGTCTTAGTGTACATATATATGCATGAATCAAGTCTATCTATCTGCATCTAATCCTGCTGCTAGTCGTAGCAGCATTTGCTTTTTTATATCCCTGAACCTTTTTTGCTGGCTAACTCTTGCTTTGCTTATCCTAGAATCATCAGATGGACTACACTATCGCATCTGCATGCTTCTATTCCGTACTCCATACATAGTACAAGACACGTTTTTACAGGAGGGGTATTCGTACAAGACAGCTCCCGGCCATCACTAAAAGACGAGGTATGATATTACCTCCCCGGGAGACTGCCAAGGCCAAGCGGCCTTTATCAGCTAAAAACCATACGGAGCATTTATTTGGTTCTCTTGGCGTCGAGCTCGGCCTCGTACTTGGCAATCAGTTCCTTCCTATCAACGGGGTTAGTCGTTTGTCGATATAGTGACGATGTATCTCATTAAATATTACGATATGGGAACATCATTAATGAAGAGAAGACTTACTGCAAGTGAGGAGGAGCAGGGGCATAGTGGCTAAACTCCATGCTGAATTCACCCTTGCCCTGCGTGGCGGCACGCAGCTGCGAGCTGAAGCCAAACATGGCGTTCAAGCTGCAGTCGCAGGTCAGGACAAAGTCTTCGCTGCCAATTTCGGTATCGTTAATCGTAGCATTGCGCTTGTTCATCAACATGAGAATGTTTCCTTGGAACTCGTTGGGGGCGGTAATGGTCGTCTTCATCAGGGGCTCGAGGACCTGGCCACCGGCCTCGGGGAAGGCCTTGCGGAAGGCCATCTGGGTAGCCAAGCTGAAAGCGTAATCGGAAGAATCGGTAACGTGGGTCTGACCGTCGTTGATAATCATCTTGGAGCCAATGACGTGGTGGCCCAGCAGGGGACCCTTTTCACAGGCGAGCTCGAAGCCCTTGGAACAGGCAGACAGGAACTTGTCGGGAATGTGGCCGCCGACAACCTGGCTCTCGTAGTGGTTCTCGTCGGGCTTGTCGTTGGGCTCGATGTAACCAGCAACGCGGGCAAAGTCACCAGGACCACCACTCTGTCGCTTGAGGAGGTAATCGAAATCAGCACGGCGGGAGATTGTCTCACGGTAGGCGACGCGAGGTTGGCCAGTGACACACTCGGTCTTGTACTCTCGCTTCAGACGCTCAACATAGACTTCAAGATGCAATTCACCCATGCCGGAAATGATGGTCTCCTCACTCTCGGCGTCGACGTGGACACGGAAAGTCGGGTCCTCGCGCTGGAATCGGTTCATCGCTTTACTGAAGTTGTCGGCATCGCCAGATCGCTTGGGCTTGATCGACAAAGACATGACGGCATCGGGAACGAACATGGAAGACATGGTATAAGGGAGACCACCATCGGTAAAGGTATCACCAGAGGCGCAGTCAACACCGAACACGGCACAGATTTCACCAGCGCCGACCTCGTTGACGTCCTCCATCTCGTTGGAGTGCATGCGGACAATACGGGGAATGCGGACCTTCTTGTCAGTTCGGGAGTTGTACAGATAAGTGCCCTTGCTGAGCGTTCCCTGGTAGACGCGGATATAGGTGAGCTGGCCGTAGTTGTTCTCCTCGAGCTTGAAAGCAAGACCGACAAAGGGCAGAGAGTTGTAGGGGACCAATTTGACCATCTCCTCTCCCTTGGACTTGTCCAGAGCAGTGTTTTCAATCTGACCGGGGTTGGGCAGGTAGTCGCAAACAGCATCCAGCATGGGCTGGATACCCTTATCGGCCAGTGCAGAACCCATCATGACAGGAGAGAACTTGAGGGCAGTAGTAGCGCGGCGAATGGCAGCCTTGATCTGAGCGTTGGTGGGCTCCTGTTCATCGAGATACAGCTCGGCAATTTCGTCGTCAACGTCGGCCAGCTTCTCAATCAGGACCTGTCGCTTCTCGGCGGCAAGCTCCTGGAGATTGGCAGGGACCTGGTCGGTAACTCGGACCTTGGTACCGCGGGGGCCTTCAAAGTACATGGCTTTCATCTCGATAATGTCAACGACACCCTCGAACTCGTCTTCAGCGCCGATGGGGATCTGAATGGCAGCCGCGGGGATCTTGAGCTTGGAGTTGATCTGTTCGACGGCCTTCCAGGGGTTGGCACCCATGCGGTCCATCTTGTTGACGAAGGAGATTCTAGGAACATCGTAACGCTTCATTTGGCGATCGACCGTAATCGTTTGAGACTGAACACCGCTGACTGCACAGAGAATCATGACGGCACCATCGAGCACGCGCAGAGCACGCTCGACCTCGATGGTGAAGTCAATATGGCCGGGAGTGTCGATCAAGTTGACATGATACAATTCTTCTTTTCCATTTACCGTTTTCTTCCAGTCGCAGAATGTGGCTGCTGACTGAATAGTGATACCTTTTTCTCGTTCCAGTTCCATAGAGTCCATCTTGGCGCCGACGGAATCCTTGCCTCGAACCTCGTGGATTGCCTTGATTCGACCAGTGTAGAAGAGGACTCGTTCCGTTACCGTAGTTTTGCCACTGTCAATGTGTGCCTACATAATCATTGTCTTAGTTTCTTCTCTCATCTCTTTTTGTTTCTTTCAATCGGCCATGAACAATCGTAAGGGATGTCGTACCGCAATACCAATGTTGCGAACTCTTTCGAGACGTTGAGCCTCTGCGGGATCCATATTGGCGGCAACATATTCGGGAGTCAGACTAGCAGCATCATTCTGTGCTTTTTTCAAACTGCAGTTTCTCAAAAGTCAACGATTTGTTCTTTTGTTTCCAGTTGCATGAAATGAGAGCTTGGAGGCCCAATGGGCCTATGGAGGGCAGTCCTTACGCTTCCTGCGCAGCATTACATCGCTGAGACGATGCGCTGAAGGCTCGCAGCTGGCTTTGGAAAGCCAAGGGAAGAATCGCAGCCTGGAAATTGCGAGCTCCAGAAGCTGCCTTCTGGGCATCCCCAAACAGATGGCAATTAAGCCATCTGGCAGTCCCAAATGCCCTCATGGTGCAAGCTTGTCCACGGGCAAAGTGGGTGTTTGGCACTGAAGATCGGCCATCGGCTTAATGGCCGCATTGAAACTTTTTTTTTTCCTTAGTCTGTCGGGGTCCCTCCAATTGGCTCGCCCCTCACGTGCTGGCGCAAATCGGACCACCACCACAGTGTTACGGAATAGCTGCTACTATTGAAGCTACTAAACTGCATACATGTATATATACATGCACATGCACTCAAGCAAACACTAGAATGTTCAAAATGCTTATTATAGAAGGATATTGATATTGATTTTGTAAGTCATGTATAGTCTAAGCTGCAGGTCTATGTGCACTTATGTACCTCAGGTATATGAACGCCCGTTTTTGTAGCGAATGATCGAGAAGCCGGCCTCCTCAACTCCAGCGGTGCTTGCTAGTTTAAGAAAAAAATGAAAAATAAAAATCCCTATGATGCCAATTGCGCCCTGAATCGTGTCAAAAAGTCATTAAATGCACTACTAGGTAGGTAGAGCGTGTCGAAGATTGGATGGCTGGGTATGCAAATTTACAGCCAGCCAGCGCCGAAAATGGCGCCTCCAAGAAGAGTGTAGCCAATGGTCATGCCGACAATAATGGCTCCAGGGCCGGAAAAGGCGCTCGTATAAGGGGCGGCGTTGTCGCTATCCTGGAAGCCACTGGCAGCAGACATGCCGCCCGTTCCTGAGGAGGGGCCAGACTTGCTCTGGTTGGGGGCGCTGGTGGCGGACGGGATAGGAGCGCCACTGCTGGCGAAAGCAACAACGTTGGTCTTGGTGGAGTTGAAGTTTGTCGGAGCAATGGCAATCTCGTTGTTGACCAGGTCGTAGACAACAAATGCAGAGCGGAGGAAAGTATCGCCCAGCAAGAAGGGAGAGCCAGTCGTGTTCTGGATGCCAAACTCGCAAACAGACTGGCCTTGGTTGGGTCCGGAGGAAAACTTGGGCTGAGGTCCGCCGCTAAAGAGGTCGAGGGTAAGCTCGGCCATGGTGACGTTGATCTTGGGGCCGCCGGGACCAGCAAAAGTGAAAGAAAAGTGTCCGTTGACATTTCGGAGTGAGCAAGGGACAACAGCGAGGCCAAATTCCTCGTTGAAGCTGGCGCCCACTTCCTTCCATGCCTGCTCGGCCATGTCCTGCGGCAGATAGGTCAAGGTAGTTCCCGAGTCCAGAACGGCGACCAGGGAACTCACGCTCGTGCTGAGCGTGTCGGTTCCAGAAGGGCTTGTGGCTTGCACCTCATAGAGTTCGACTGCAAATTCGGTAAAGACATTGCTGTTGTCAGGACGTTGAATGTTGATTTTGGTCAGATCGCCCTGGTACTTTTCTGTGTCGATACCGCCAAACAGGATGGAGCCCGAGCTGGCATCGAGGTCGTTCAGCCACAGACTGTATCCGATGGAGTTGATTAGCTTCTCCTGTTGTAACACAACCGGAAGGTTCGGGTAGGTAGATCGGATTGTGGAGAGAGAAGCCTCGTCGTTAATATAGCCGACTCCGACGAGGCCATTGGCGATGGATGAGTCCAGACCAAGACCCATGGTAAGATTGGAGACTGTAATGCCGCCAATGTGGAAGTCATCTTGGATGTAGTCGCCCTTGGAAAATGAGTTGTCGACATAGGTAATATCGAACTCGCCCTTTCCAACAGTTCTCAAGCTACTGGATTTACTAGAGTCAACTACAAGCAGTTGTTAGATAACCGTAAGCGCAAAGCATTATTTGACTCGGATGATTCTACTTACAGCTTCCAAAGGTGCAGCCAGGATTCCTCTGTGAGACCTGGGTACAGATCTGAGAGTCTGAAGAAGGTACCCAGGCATCACTACTGCCTGTGTCCAGCTGAAGGGTAATGTTCTGAGGAGGCGTTCCGACCTCGACGTTGAGAAAGTATCCGCCCTGGATCTGTTGGTTTGAAAGAACGCCATTGATTGTGGCGGCTCGGCGGCCCAGATCTCTGAGGTTCGGCCCGTCTCGCTTCTGGATATCGAACTGGATGACTTGCGCCTGGGCGGTAGAAGCCAGGGCTACGCCCAGAGCAGCCAGGGGTGAGGCCTTCATGATATAAATCTATAGAAGAATATTCCGGTACGTTCAGGTGAGATGAAGAGGATTTTTTTCTCGCTCGGAACAATCCTTCAAGCGTATATAACAAAGCTCAGGGGATGGTCGTCGGCCGTCTCCTAATTAGGGAATATAAGCGTATGTGGGGGCCCAAGTAATAGGTATAATAGGACAATGTTAAAATAAATACTCGAATAAGTAACTTATAATAAAGGAAAAAAGAGCTCAAAATAAAGAAAACAAAACCAAACAGCAAAACCCAAAAAAAAATCGCGATGCTCAACAGGGCTCCATGACTCTTTAATAAATGGCACCAGGCAGAGCGGATTCCAGCGTGGCTGTGTGAAATGAGACCCGTGGCATGCGCTGATGAAACAGGAGAAGCTGCAGCGGCAAAGCGTCGTCATTAGCGCCGATGGGTGGGTGCTGGGCCGGCAAAGACAGGCGCTGGGCCCCCAGAGCCCCATGCCGAACGCCCGAGTGTGTGGCAGGACAGCGCGCGCGCGGATTTCACGGCCCTGCGGTGACGACGACAGCCTCGAGTTTTTTCCGGGGAAGATGGAAGCTATTCTGCTGTTCCATTGCTTCTTCTCGTCGTGGCTTTTGAGTTTTCGAGCTTCTGGGCTGTGCCTCTTCTTCGTCCGTCGGCCTGTGCGTCTGTCCGCTCCCGTTCGGCTCGTGTTTACGGTACTGCAACTACTCCTGGGCAGTGTAAGAGATTGCCCGCCGAATTTAGATGATTACAGGCGCTCCATACCGCTCCACGTAATACGGACTGCGAGGTACCTTTGCTCAGCCGGCACGTATTCCTACAGGGCTGGAATACATGTGAATAGGTAGGCACTGTTGGGCGCCGTGCGGGCAGGGTTCTGCGCTGCCAAGACAGCTGCAAATTACGTCTATTGCTTGGCATCGCCTATCGCGCGCACAGACTGAGCACATGGAAAAATACACAAAGGCAGCCTGCCGATTGTAAAAATAGCTTTTTCTGCTGGGGCTGTGAGGCTGAGGCACCGCTGGAATCCAACTGACGCTTGCCCAATGCGGAGTGCCCGCGCTATAGATGACAGATACGGGTCTATGCGCCACTCCTACTGGCCCAGATTCTGCCCAACATAGGCCGCGAGCTTCTGCAGCGCTTCTGCCAGCACGGCTGAGGATCCCACGTAGCCGACTCTTACATAGCCCGCAAAGTCCTCGCCCCGTCCAAAGCAGTGGGAGCCGGGCACGAAAAAGACTTTGGTCTTGTCCAGCACGTCGCGGCAAAAGGCCACATCGTCCACCGGCTTGCCCTCGCTGCGGAACTGCACAAATGCCGTTGTTCCCGCGGTTGGCGCCACCCAAGAGCAGACTGCGCGGTGCTGCTCCACGAAGGCCTTGACCATGCCGGCGTTGCGCTTCGCCATGTCAATGTTTCGCCTTAGCAGCGGGCCACGCACAGCCGGCGACAGCGCATAGCTTGCCACCTGGTCGTCCAGCTGCGAGACGCTAATCGCCGTGTAATGGCGGGCCTCGGCAAGCCTCTCGATGATGGCTCTGCCTCTTGACGCAATCCAGCCCACTCGGATGCCGGCCAAAGAGTATGCTTTGGACAGAGATCCGGTGACAATGGCCTTTTCGTAGCCCAGATCTGCCACCGATGGCGGCATATTCGGGTTGTTTTCTATCCCGTCGTGGAACAGAGGCCGGTAGACCTCGTCAGATAGTATGATGATGTCTCGAGCCCTGGCAAAGTCCACGATCTTATCGATGAGATCTCGTGGGATGGGTACCCCGGTAGGGTTGTTGGGATTGTTAATTACAATCATCTTTTCATCCGCGGGGTGATTAGCGTGAAACGAAATCAAGAGCTCAGGGTCTCTGTTTTGCGAACCTTTGTGTTTTCCTTGGCGAGCTGCTCCAACTCGCCCATGTCAGGCAGGAAGCCATTCTCAGCTTGTAAGCGCCATAGAGAAACTTCCGCCCCAAGGCTCTCGGGGACGGAAAAGAGCTGCTGATAGGTAGGATATACGCATATGACATGGTCTCCGGGGCCGACCAAGCCGTAGAAGACCAGAAAGTTGGCTGCTATTGCGCCTTGCGTGATGAGAACGTTGTCGCTCGACACCTGCTCCCCTTCGTACAGAGATGCAATGCGTTCTCTCAAGACTGGCGATCCGCGAATGGCCCCATAGGTGAGCACGGTGCTAGTCTGAAGCGGGCTTGCAGCCTTGTCGTTTGATAGCTGCACCAGCTCGTCAATGGAAACGGATTCGACGCATGTCTCAGCAATGTTTAGAACCCCCGGCGTTGTTTCATAATCGTCCATCCACTGCTCTACTTCAAACCGTTGGAAGCGCACCATGGCTGATTGGCTGTAATGCGGCTGCCCTGAAGCTCTCACAGATGATGTTTGTTATCTTGCTGGTTTGCTATGCACTATTCATGCCCAGTAGGGGGGAGCAGGTTTCTCTTTAAAGATCCAAACACTTACTGATCGCCGAGGCCAAGATGAGGTGTTGCTTTGAGACAGGACCCCATGTGGGGCATGCAAGCGACTATCGGAGAATAACCATGGTGAAGGCGCGCCTTATTGTTCAGTAGTAGGTAAATGGCTTTAATCATGATTGGCTGCAATTTATACATTCACTGGACATGATAGACTGTCGATCGATTACGAAAGGCTGTCGAGATCGATACCACCAAGTATCTGAAGAGCTGCTCAATCGCTTTTACTATTTAGACTACTACTCGTGCTAGAGACAGAACCGGCATCAATATCTTAGAATTGAGGTAATACACTCAAATACTACACTATCGTTTCCTGTATTTGTACGAATCATGATTCAGATGAAGGAAATGATCAGATTCAGCAAGATGCTGCTAATTCCAAGGACTCAAGGAGGTGCACGCAAGATATCATGGCAAGTCCAGGTTAGGTGTTATAAAAGCGCTCTGCTGATGACCTACAAAGCGTCTCGCACTGCAGCAGTAAACGGGGAGTAAAGAGATGACAAGAGCTACACAATATCGTAAATCCAGCATTAAGTTGCAATTACGAGCATAAAATAGCAATGCATCTGCAATTTGGGAGTACCCAGCGATATCGCATCCAATGCTAAAGCAGCATGGACCCCAGGCGTCTCCAGCGCTGCGCAGTCACATGGTGCAAGTTACAGGGCATCTTGTTGGGGTTGGCTAACTGCGGAGCATTTCTGCCGTGAATGCTCCCGTTAGCTTAGTACGTTGATATGCACATAGCTTGGCACTGGAGCTGGCTGCCTGGCAATTTAGCCTAGAAGCAGCCTGCATTATGTTCGCAGCATGTATGGAGCAGCGCAGGCAGAGACCATGAGCGTATAGAAATTGCATTTCGTTGAGAGATCGAGGCGCAAAAGCTTGTAGAAAATACGCGTAACCGAGGTGTACTCAGGAACCAAGGTTGTATTACTGTACTCGCAAGATACGGCCAGCAGCCCTATTTGTACAAGCTCTGCTACACTGATCGTCACCACGTGCCTGGTAACGCTCGGCGGCTCAGCAGGTCCAAAGAAGCTCCCGCGCTGCAGCTCAGCGCTGCGGAGGCCGTACCAATGAGTGACAAAGGCGGGGGTCTAGGTTGCCCCAGACCACCGATGACGACCTTGTTTCGCGCCAGGAACCAGCCGCGGTACGTACCCGGCGCCAGCTCGACCAACCTCCAGGCTGGCCTGCGTTTCTTTTGCCTCGATCATCGAACCACCGACACAAACCATCGACTCTGCCATCTTGAGAGCTGCACCCGCACGCGCTCATCGTCATGGCGCCTCTCAGCTGTCGAGGCCTGCTCGTCGGGCTCGTGGCTCTACTGCCCTCTCTGACGGCGGCCTACGCCAACTCTAGCTACAATGTCGACGCTCTGCGAGCCCAGTTCGCGCTTATGGATGACCGCCCCAAGGACTGTCCGCCATGGTAAGAGATGCACTGGAGTGGCTATTCGCTGGCATGGCGACGACCGTACTGATGATAAGCTTGCAGCTTCAACTGTCTTCTACCCGCCCATACCTGTGCGCAGTACGCCGGCTGCAACGAGTTCAACGGAAAATGCGACTGTCCCGATGGGTTCGGTGGTGACGACTGTCTCGAGCCATGTATGTCCATGATCGCCTACTTAGGGCTTTCCAGTTGACTCTCGGCGCTGGACCAGCATTATCCTCTGTTTCTAAACATATGCTAACAGACGCTTCTTCGCTTAGTGTGTGGCTCTCTGGGGCGCGGCAAAGACCGACCGATGCGATCGGGCTCCTCTTGCGAATGCGACGAAGGCTGGACTGGCATTAATTGCAACGTCTGCACAACGAACCAAGCTTGCAATGCCCTGATGGAGACTGGCAGCGGAGGTGTCTGCTACCAGAATGGCGAACTTGTCAAATACAACAACCAGGTCTGCAGAGTCACGAATAAGAAGATTGCCGACTTGCTGGGACAGCAAAAGCCTGAAGTTACATTTACCTGCAAAGAAGAGGAGAAAACTTGCGACTTCCAGTGTCAGTTTTCTGTGCCCCTTGTTATGTCTTGATTCATCTGCTGACCGCCCTCCCTATAGTCTGGATCGACCAAGTCGAATCTTTCTATTGCCACTTGTCGGACTGTGCATCTGGTGCACAGTACGACAGCGATAAGAATACCACAGATTATAAGTGCAACCACATCAGCTGCAGCTGTATCCCTGGTCGTATGATGTGCGGCAAGGATGGTTCGCTCGACCTTACCGATTTTCTGGACCAAGCAATTAATGGCCCTGGCCGATTCGAGTGTACTCAAAAGGGCGGCGGTGCCCATGACTGTGCCTTTAAAGAGCCCGCAATGGACGATCTCATCACTAGCTTAATCGGTGACTCTAGTATTCTTCTGGACTGCCAAGCGGGTGAGTGTTTGTATGAGACCGAAGTGCCGGGCTACCACCGTCCTGTTAAGCAGATCAACACGCCTCTCATCGCTGGTGTTATTGGAGGATCTTCGCTCTTCTTGGCAGCCGTCATCATCGGAACGTGGTATTTGTCTCGCCGCAGGTTGCGATATGGAGCGATTCGCTTGGAGGATTCCGACGACGAGAGTACCAAGCTCATGGTGGATCACAAGCCCGCCACTCTCTTCTTCCAAAATGTCGCCTATACCCTCAATGGAAAGAATATCTTGACTGGAATCCAAGGAGTTTGCCGGCCAGGAGAGGTGACTGCCATCATGGGAGCTTCTGGCGCGGGAAAGACAACGTTTCTGGATATCCTTGCTCGAAAGAATAAGCGTGGCCATGTCAGCGGAGACTTTTACGTCAATGGCGAAAAGGTCAATGATATTGATTATAGAAACGTGGTTGGATTCGTCGATCAGGAAGACACTATGCTGCCCACCCTTACCGTCCATGAGACTATCCTCAACAGCGCTCTGCTGAGACTTCCCCGAGACATGGGTCGTGCTGCCAAGGAGCAGAGAGTTTTTGAGGTTGAGAAAGAGTTAGGAATTTATCACATTAGGGACTCTCTCATTGGTTCTGAAGAAGGCAAGGGCCGTGGAATTTCTGGTGGTGAGAAACGACGCGTGGGAATTGCTTGCGAACTGGTCACCAGCCCGTCCATCCTCTTCCTCGACGAGCCCACCAGTGGATTGGATGCTTACAACGCGTACAATGTCGTTGAATGCCTTGTTACCATGGCCAAAAACTACAAGCGAACCGTTATTTTCACCATCCACCAACCTCGCTCTAACATCGTTGCGCTTTTTGACAGGCTCATCTTGTTGGCTCAGGGCAAATTGGTCTACTCTGGTCTCTTCTCAGAATGCCAGCACTACTTTGATGATATTGGCTACGAGTGTCCCCCCGGCTTCAACATTGCCGACTATCTAGTGGATCTTACTATGCATGCGAGTAGCAACCAGACGGTAGATGACGGACGAATTGATGCCGACGGTGTAAGCGTTGGCCAAAGCAGTACGCGGGCTGTCAAATCCGTTGCAAGTACCACCATTGGAAGCACTGGCGAGGGTAGTACCGAGCCATCATTACGCCCCAAGAACCGACGCCGCGACTCAGTCAAGGTGCGACAGGAACGAGAGCTTTTTACGCGTAGAAAGGCCCCTGGCACTGCCGCATCTTCAGATGCTGGAGGAGACAACCAGGATGGCTATCGGCTCCAGAGCAACCCCATCAATACTCAGCCCGATCACCAGCTGGATGATCCTCATGACTTACCCCCTCCGGCTATGACAGGAACCGATCTTGATATCATCACTCGATCTTTTGCCAAGTCTCATATCGCAGTCTCTATCCGCGGCAACATCCAGCAAGCAATCAGTGAAGCCGAAGCGGCGAATGGATCAAACACAAATGGATATGCTGCAGACGGACCAAATATTTATACTAGCGCTGTTGGAAAAGGATACGCTCGAATTGGATACCTGCGCCAGTTTATCATCATCTCTGGAAGAACTTGGAAGAACCTTTACCGCAACCCAATGCTAATGCTCACACACTACGCAATTGCGATCATCTTGGCGGTTTTCTCCGGATACTTGTTCTATGGCCTCACTGATGATATCCCTGGCTTCCAAAACCGTCTTGGTTTGTTTTTCTTTCTGCTGGCTCTCTTCGGTTTCAGTACTCTTACGAGTCTCAACGTATTTGCCAGCGAGCGTCTCCTTTTCACTCGAGAGCGAGCCAACGGTTACTATTCCCCGGCCACTTATTTTGCCGCCAAGGTCCTGTTCGATATTATTCCTCTGAGAATCATTCCGCCAATCCTTATGGGTTCCATCATATACCCAATGACGGGCTTGGTCCCAGACTCGGCGCATTTCTTCAAATTCATGCTTGTTCTGGTCCTATTCAATCTGGCAGCAGCAGCCATATGTCTGTTTATCGGCATTGTTTGCAAGGACGGTGGTGTAGCCAATTTGATTGGTAGTTTGGTGATGCTGTTCAGTCTTCTCTTCGCTGGTTTTCTCCTCAACCACGATGCCACACCAAAGGGTGCTCTGTGGCTTCAGACCCTCTCTATTTTCCACTATGGCTTTGAATCACTCATCGTCAACGAAGTTATAGAGCTTACGCTGGTAGACAAAAAGTACGGCCTTGATATTACCGTCCCTGGTGCCGCTATCCTTAGCTCCTTTGGATTCCAAAACGGCGCCCTTTGGTCTGATATTAGAAACCTTGGTATCTTTGCCGCTTCCTTCATTGTTCTCGCCTATGCCGCGATGCACATCCTGCTTATCGAGAAGCGATAAGAAGAGCAGCTTCGATTCATTCTAGGATATGAAGAAGCATTTTGTGCAGGCTACGACACGTACATACACATTTCAGGCAAACTAAACTTCTTGGGAATTTTACAGAACTGGCGTTTTATGGCTAGGGGAGCATATTTTACTCCCTTTTTGAATTTTTGCGTGTATCTATGGGGATAGCTTTTGGGCATTGGCAGTGTGCCCTATTTGGACTTGATTCACGCTAATGATCCTGTTTCTTCGTAATCGTATGCAATTGAGATATTACCTTGACCAGTATAGCTCGAACTGTGCTTAATTCGTGAAGCGTGAATGTGAAATTTCCAAGTGTTTCTGATATATATAATACATGCAATGCGCTGTATGGGCGCATGATATTCTACCCTTTTTTTTTTTAAAAAAAAATCTCGATAACGCTACTCCATCTTGCCTCCCGTAAACTCCTCAGCGATCCTCTTCTGTCGCTTGACGGAGCGATCATACTCGGACTCGTAATAATCCATGAGCTTGGTTGAATTTCCAGTTGTGGTTTCCAACATATTGGCAATGGAGGGAGGCTTTCCGTAGATGCCCCAAGCGTTCTCAGTTGTGCCATATCGTTGGAAGTATTGGCTTTGTTTCCTGAAGTAGTCCTCGCTGAAAATCTCATCAATCTCAGCCTTGAGCTCGCTCTCCTGGACGATGAAGTTGGAGGCATTGATGTACAGCTCCATGAGAGCATCTCGTCGAGCTTCGTATTTGGCTTTCTCCTTCTTCTGAACCTTGACCTGGCTGCGCTGGGCACGGGCAAAGCGCTCTGGGTCGGGGTATGTCTTGGTGTCCAGAATAGCATCCAGGACGGTGCTTCTCGTGAGCCGGTCGTCTTCTCTTTCGGGCGCGGCAGCAGCCTCGTTGTTCTCCTTGAACTTGCGGCTTACGCGGGCGTTCCTAATTGCGTCGCTCTTCTCGCGACGTGTATAGAGCGCCTTCAAACCTTGCTCAAGATTCGTTCTTCGGGTTTCAGCCATCTCTCTCTTCCACCTCTGAGAATCGTTCTTGGGTTCCCGCGCATTGGCAGACCTCGGGGCTGTCTTGTTGATGTAATCGGGCTGGATTTTGCGATCGCCTTCGGACCGAGCGAACACCTGCCGCGGCACTGGTAGTGAACCTCTTACTCGAGGCGGCTTGGCTTCATCGGTTTGAGACTGAGGAGGGGAAGGAAGTCGGATGTAAGAGGGAGATTCGGGCGGGACGGCATTGGAGAGAATGGCCGGGGTTGTTGAGAAGCTGCGTGAAGTAGACGACAATTGCCGAACCACTGGCCTGAGGCAGTTGCCTGCAGAATAGAGCGACATCTTGAATTGTATTGCGCGGCAAAATTGAAGACTCAACTGCCCACGCACGAAGGTGGTGTGCGATATCGACTTACAGAAAATTGCCCAAGCCCGCAGAGCAGGTCGGATTATTTATTGCCGATCTTCCGCTGTACCCCTGTTTTGCTTAAATAAGTTGACCAGCCACAGCCTGCAGAGATGTGGGCTAGTGGGGTCCTCTGAGAAAAAAAAAAAAAAAAAGTTCGTGATAAGTAGCTGCAGCCACTTTTTTTTCAATCTTCTCTGCTCTCTTTACTTCCTCCCAAGATCTTTGTGCTTGCTAGCAAGCCAAAACCTTCATCATGGGAACCGGAAAGAAGGAAGCCACCCGGCGCGTGCGCCAGGGTAAGACTGGAGATGGGATGGGAAATGTTCGCGTCAAGGGCGAGAACTTCTATCGGTATGTGCAGCTGTGCCTGAAAGTTTTTGTTGGCCACGATGGGCGCTGACCATTGTGTGTTTAAAGCGATGCGAAGAAGGTGAAGCTCGCGAACATGTACAAGGATGGCAAGGCTCAGAGAGACAAGGACGGGAAAATTACAAAGGCTGCGAGCTTCCAGTCAAGAGACGTCCCCAACGCCCGAATCGAGCCAAACCGCAAGTGGTTCACCAACACTCGCGTCGTCTCTCAGGACACCCTCACAGCCTTCCGTGAGGCCATGGCTGAAAAGGCCAAGGATCCTTACCAGGTTCTGCTCAAGTCAAATAAGCTTCCCATGAGTCTTATCCACGACGGAGGCAAGGACAACAACACCACCAATGGCATCAAGCAGCACAAGGCGAAGATGACCATTGAGACTTCGCCTTTTGCGGGTGTCTTTGGCCCCAAGGCCCAGCGCAAGCGTGTCAAGCTTTCGGTCAGCACTGTCAATGACCTTGCTGATGACACCGAAAAGAGCATGGAGACGTACGAAGAGCGCCTGGAGCACAACAGGCTTCTGAGCGGAAATGGCGAGGATCCTGAGTCACTTACTATGGCTATCGAACCTGTGTTTGATAAGGGCCAGAGTAAGCGTATCTGGAACGAGCTCTACAAGGTCATTGACTCTTCAGATGTGGTCATTCACGTTCTTGATGCTAGAGATCCTATTGGAACTCGATGCAAGAGTGTTGAGAAGTACCTTAAGGAAGAGGCACCTCACAAGCACCTGATCTTTGTTCTCAACAAGTGTGACTTGGTTCCCACTAGCGTTGCTGTAAGTTTTTTTTTGTTCTTATTTCTCTTCTATTTTCCCCTCCATCAATATCTCTCTTGGCTATACGCCCCCAATGAATCCTGTCAGGACACCTCGCATTATTCCCCGTGGAGGACCGTCTGTTACAACATTGGGAGATCGATTGCAATCTCGACTGTCTCAGCTTCGGCTGCAGGCTGATATGGTGCCGTTTTGGTTACCTATCAAGAGAAGGCTGTGTGTCTGATGAGTTGAAGCCTTCCCTCGCCTTTGCCGGCATCCAAAGGAGCTTCTTAGTGAAGACACGCACATTTCCAAACCTATATTTTGCATTTTATCCTGTTTTTCTTTATCGTTTGATGTTCTCGTCTAATATGAGAATAGGCCGCATGGGTACGACATCTGTCTAAAGAGGTTCCCACGCTTGCTTTCCACGCAAGCATCAACAACTCCTTTGGAAAGGGATCTTTGATTCAGCTACTGAGACAGTTCTCTGCCCTTCACACGGACAGAAAACAAATCTCTGTCGGCCTGATTGGTGGCCCGAATACTGGAAAGTCTTCCATCATCAACACTCTGTCCAAGAAGAAGGTCTGCACTGTGGCCCCTATTCCGGGTGAGACTAAGGTGTGGCAATACGTAAGCTTAATGAAGCGTATCTACCTTATCGACTGTCCCGGTATCGTGCCTCCATCAAGCACTGATACGCCTACCGATCTCGTTCTACGAGGCGTGGCGCGTGTCGAAAAGGTGGAACACCCTGCGCAATACATCGATGCTCTACTGAGCCGTGTCAAGCAAAACCATATGGAAAAGACATATGACATCAAGGGATGGCGAAACGGAACAGAGCTTCTTGAGCTACTTGCTCGGAAAGGAGGCCGTCTGCTCCGCGGAGGAGAGCCTGACCTGGATGGCGTAGCGAAAATGGTGCTCAACGATTTCATGAGGGGCAAAATTCCATGGTTTACCCCGGCTCCTAAAGCGAGCGAAGGAGATGAGGAAGAGGGAAGTGGCAATGTCAATGGCCGCCGCGGCAAACTGGGTGAGATGCCCCGGAAGCGACCCGCTTCCGAGACGTTGGATGACGCTGAAGAAGCCAACGCCGAAGCCCCCGGAAAGGAAGCTGACGGGAACGAGTCCTCGGAGAGTGAATTCGAGGGGTTGGGCAGCGGCACCGAAGAGGCCTTGTCAAGAAAACCTTCTTTTGGTGCTACCAGTGGAGCTCAAAGCGATGCTGAGAGCAACTCTGACGATGTCTTGTCTGTTAACGACCTGAGCGATGACGAAGCTTCCAAGGAAGCCCCTCGCGTTACCCAAATCTCATCTGACAAGCCTGGTCGCTCCAACAAGCGACAGCGTCGTTGAACAAGGAGACGAGAGATATGGCTTTACCGATCCACATTTGAGAATAGCGGTTTGAAATCCCAAACAAACTTGAGTGATGCAATAAGCACGCTATTCTTAGAAGAGACTGTCTATACTACTGCTCATCTTTGCGGCATATGGGCTCCATTGCGAGCAAAAGATGGTCTTGGCGTCAAGAACACCATTAGCCGCGATAAGCTGTTAGCTAAGATCAGCACGTTTCAGGATATATCGCCCAGGGCTTTCAGAAAAGCCCGCGATATCCGAGCTGGCAATGTTCTGACCAAATGAGCATTGGCTAGCCAAAGCAGTCGATCACACCGAACTCGCGATGCTAGTTTGCGTGTAGTGTATTCTAAGTGGCCCTGCCTGCCATGTGGATTTAAAGGGCTTTGTACAGAAACGGAAAGCTCTTGACGCCTGAGTGCAGGGATCACTGCAGTGTGTGCTCCTTGGAGACGTCATTTGGGTGTGCCAAGCTTTGGTGAAGCAACCCTTTACAGCTTTGCGAAGAGGGCTTGGAGGCTTCGATCCGAGAGCTGTGTGCCGCGGCTGCTCTAAGCAGCTAGGTCGGTCTCCGAGCTCACCGTCTTGTCCAATTCGGCTACTCATGACGAGAGAAACGCTGGAGTTGAGATGACCCCACAAGGACGCGCTGATCAATCACGATCACGATCGCTCGGATGAGCAGGAAAGTAAATAGGCATCTTTCAGCATCGAGGTTACAAACTGTCTGTCTGACACGGCGAACCTGACTTGGACAAGTCGAAATAATACCCACTAATGAATTAATATTACCAACTTGAACGGAGTCATCGTGTGTGATTTTAGTGCCCAATGTCTCAACTCTTGCAGTGTTTCCCTGGCGTCTTTGTGTAGGGGGTCCTAGTTCCATCTGCAGTGCGGATTGGGTCGAGTCGCACGGCAGAAGAAGCTGAGCTAACAGATTACAGACAAGCTACCATGGTGACGTTTGTTCTCCGTACAGCCACTGCAAGCTATCCGAACCAGATCGAGGTTGAAGGAAACCTTGTCCTGAGCTATCCTTTCCAGATACGAGGTTTCCCCAAGATCTCGTCGTGCAACCATGAACTCATCTGTTGGAGCTGAACAAAGCGGATCGTCGGTCATCCTAGCCGGATGGCCGCCGTTGGCCAAAGCAGAGCTTAGTGACAACTCTAACCCTTTTTCAATCAAGGATCTGCCTGTCAAAAAAACAAACATCTCAGCCGAAGACGCTTCGAAATTGCTAGTTGGTAGCACCGCTTTCTACTACTTGATGTGGGTTGTTGCCTGATACCACACGCATGGCCCATATAACGGAAGAAAACTGGTTCTCACTTGCCTTTTGGCTATACTGCGGCTGTTGGTGGTCGGCTGTGACGGCTGCGCTGTTACAGACATGTAAGACATTGTTGCCACTGTTGAGTACTCGGGCAACGGTCGTGGCTCTTGCGGATTGGTCTTGTCTTAGCTTATTCGGTGAAGCTTGGCCGCTTTCTATCTCCCTCTCACGTTTTTGCTCCCTTTGCTGAGAGAAGGAGGGGGGCCGAAAGGATTCGAGAACTCAGAGGGGCGCACATCTCCGGCCTTTTTGATGGAATGATGAGAAATGCGCAAGGGCGTTTTCTCGTATTGCGGAGGAGTGGTGAGGTCAATGGTGCCATTTTTTTTTCTTTAGCGGTGGTGATCCTCTTTCAGGCCATTTTTTCTGTTTTCTCTTTTGGATGACGATGTTCTTTTTTTGACGTGCATGTGGCCAGAAGCAGTGAGGTAAGAGGCATCGTGGAGTTGGTGGCTTGAGCGAGAGGAGAGCTCGGAGAGCTGGATTTGGAATATGACATGGACAAGGAGGACTCTCGCGCCTGGATATTTTGTGTATATAATGATGGTCTCGTCTCATCGTTCTTCGTCGTCCATCTTGTTCTTCGTTATAAGACACTCTCATCTCTAAAAGCAGTTGTTCGAGACACTTTCTTGAGAGGTAGTTATCCGCCTTTGTGGATATCTTCTTTTCTTCTACCTACATAAGATATCCTACCTATCACACACTTGATACTACACAAGCAAAACATTGCTCGCCAACCATGTTATACTCTCTACTTGCTCTTGGCCTCGGTACGGCCCTGACTGAAGCTGCCGTTGTGCGGACTTCTGGCTGCCAGTTACACTTTACGGCTTCAGGAGCCATCTCTGGACCTGTTGGCGAGATCTCGTCTGGCCAGGTGCGAGCTGGTAGCGGTGTGAGCTCGACAAGTTTCACCCTGCAGGGAGGCCAGCTCTTCGATGACAAGGGCCGCGGCTGTTGGTGGACCCGTAAGTTTTTTGCAACCTCTCTGCTTGTAGATGTCTTGTTTTGCTTGCTTCGTGTTTGAGAGACATGCATAATGCTTATGCATATACGAGACGCACGCACGTGTGACTCAAATTATGTCTTGGATTTTGATTCAGAATCGTGGTTCTGCATGCTGACGAATGTGAAACAGCGCCTACCCACGTGCTGCAGTGCGACAAGAACCAGAATCCAGACAATGGATTCAAGGTTGGATGCGACGGCTCTGTCTCGTTTAATGGCCAGACGGAGTTTTGGGAGTGCCAGACGGGAGAGAGTGGCCAATTCAATGTCTATCTGAATGGTGGACAAGGTATCAATTGCCACCAGATCACCCTCAAGGCTGATAACTGCCACTCTGGATGCCCACCACCGCCGCCGCCTCCTCCTCCACCGCCTCATCAAAAGACCTGCCCAGCCAACCTCAACGGCCCCTACGAGTTCCCTCATCTCATCATCCCCGTGGACAAGACCAAGCCCAACAACGCCCCGGGAACCTCCTTCTTCGGCGAGGTCTCCAGCAGCGTCTCCTCCATCTTCAACTTTGACATCCCCAGCGGCGACAAGGGCAAGACGTGCAGCCTCGTGTTCCTCTTCCCGCAGCAAAAGGATCTGACGACCTCGTCGTTTACCTTTTCCGGCTCGGGAGCGCTTGATTTTGCATCGCTGAGCAAGCCCGCTACTCAGGGCACGACGTTCAACAACCAGCCGAGCAAGAAACAGGATTTAGGAACCACGACGGTGTCTCCGGGCCACAGTTATACGATTGCTACGTTTGCGTGCCCTGCTGGGGAGGCGATTGCGTTTGAGATTTCGGATGCGAATGGCGGAGGCACTTCGTTTAGGTATTTCCAGGATTTCAACCCGTCGCCTATTGGGTTGTATATCACCAAGTGTTGAATGAGTTGAGAAAACTCATCGAGGAAAAAGAAAGAAAGAAAAGAAAAATAATTAACAAGATGTGAGATAGGAGGATGTAATGTGTGGTGGGATGGATGTCATGTTTGGAGCAATTTTTTGTTCTTGAGCTTGATGGCTTTGGATATTTGATGATAATGATGATGAGTCATTCCCTTAAGATAGTTAGGCTTTTTGTATATGAGATTTAGCTAATTTAGTTCGCTTAATCAAGAACTTGTCAAATAATGTGTATCGAATGTGGAAAGAATGGAAGTTAACATCTGACGTGAGATGAGTTTCCAGGGTTTCTCTTCCCGGTAAAAGTAAAAACTGTATCTCAAAGTTAGATTAGTACGGCAGTTAATGGAAAAGTCAGAACCAAAAGTTTTCGTCTTTTAATCTTCTTCTTCACGCATGTATTGCATCAAGATGCAGCTTCACGTCGGCCATTCGGAAAAGATTCACTTGACAAGCTGATTGTAATTACGCGAGTTTTATACTACAATAATGCATTAAAGACAATCTGTTAGAAAACATATATATATAGTTCAGCAAGTTAAAACTTATTCATTATTATTTTTACAAGATCTAACAATCTTTGTAGTTTTTTGCAGTTAACATATATAGTGCTTACCACCTTTTATTACTGCAGAATTGGTGTTACAACAAGGACAGTTGGAGCAAAATATCGCAGTTTACTAGTGGCTTCTAATGATTATCTGCCATGTTATAAAAACATAGCCCAAGATAGGATGAAATTTAATACGGACGCTACATCTGCTGCGTCTGCTATTGCTTCTGCTGCTGTTACTGCTGTTACTGATGCTACTGCTACTGTTGTTACTGTTACTACCGTTCCTACCGCTAATAAATTTATAGCTTTAGTGTTGTTGTTTCTTCCAGTATGTACATTATTATGTTAAAGATTCTGCTTCCTTTTCCTCTTTTTATCTAGTAGGCGTACTAGTTGGACAAGCCCTCTTTGACTTGGCGCCTCTCAGCCAACTGATCTTATAGAGTAGCTCGAATTAGATTATGCTACGAGCAGACGAAACATATGCAAGAACTATACATCTGTAATCTATGATGCCGGAGGAGCACACATAGCTGTTGACGATGTAAATAACGAAACGCATTTCGCTTCGTAGTCAAATCAGATACCAGTAATCGGCATTCATCCCCATGTGGCGAGAACGTTATGGAGATGGGAGTGTGAAGTAAACGTGAGTAGACATGAAAACAAGCTCTGAAAATCATTGCTTATTCAATCTTTAGCAAACATGCCAGTTCCGTTTACCAGAAAAGGATGTACCACGGTCCATATCAAGCCGCCACTCACCAAGGGCCTCGCTTTCCGTCCAAGTGGCGCCCTAGTTCACCACCTGGGACGAACCCTCACAGCCTTAGCCTCCGGTCATGCATGCCAGGGGAAAAATGATTGAAGAATTGAGTTGTATCTTTTCTCTTGTAGCGAGTTTTTAAGCTTATATTAGTAAAAGGGCTGATATCCAGCCTCATAGTAGTAGGTTAAAGAGGCCTTTATACGTCCCTGATCTATCACTGATATGAGCAATGCTGAGTAATTACCGTTCCTTTACCGGTATTCTCCGGCAATAGGGACGGACACTCAAATTTACCTCTTCAAGTAAACCCGAGTCCTATGGGATAGTCTCAGTCACTTGAGTACCAAGATGTTGCCTGGCTGCTACGTACTACACATCTAAGAAACAGCGTTCTAGCCGGTACAGCTTTTGCCGATTTCGCACATAACAGCAGAGCAAAAAGCTTGGGACAGAGAACATGGGACGATTGCAAATTCATCTGCTCGCCAAATCTCTAAAAATAAAAAAGACCAGCAGTCTAGAACGCTGCCTGCATACAGCAGCATTCATCCCGCGCCCAGGGTATCGAAGAAAAAGCATCGTGGACCCTGAAAACTTGCCTAAATAGGCAATGCCGTGGTGGTGGGGGTCCGCTTCCCGGACGGGCATCTCAATCTCCATATTATAGAAGCATCTCAGGTAGCTCGCTAACAAGCTGCGGCTCTCTTAAAGTAGTTTACATTATCATTCAGATGGGCACTGCTAGAGATGCAACATGTAGGGTCACGAAAAGTTTTTCCTGTTCACATCCGATGATCCGGCTCCAGAACCCGGAGGCTCATGTCCAGCCCGTTCCGCTTTTTACGGTTCATAGTTCTGTTGCCGTTCGTGCTGAGCCTCGTGTTTGCTACCGATTCCGGAGTCATTACTGAATCTAATCTGCAGTATAGGACGTGAGAGAAGTGACCAGAAGAGCGTGTATGAATGAGGATTGCCCCTTGCAGCAGAGTCAGAATTAGGACGCGCAAGCGGTGCTGGGTATGCCTGCACGGAAGTAAAGTCATGAGATCATAGACACACAATACCGGATCCTATTCTGAGATTTGACGAGCAGAGCGTTGTCGTTGCTAGAGTTTACCGATGCTAAGTCTTCGATTGAAGTCATTTGATTTTTTCAATTGCATCAATGAGCTCTGCAATCGAGATCAAATGCACGTCTTCTCTTGACCTTGGAGTCATTCCATCCAGTCAGGGCCCGGCTACAGCGTGGCGGCAATAACGCTCCTCAATCTTACATCTCGTCTATAGACGATCATTACTAGCAATGGAAGCTCAACCATGCTAAGCTTTGCCCTGTTCCACGGTCATGGGACTGCTAAATCTAATGCCTCGATATCGCAAGAGCACAGGTATTGACGTCTATTCTGTTCATAGCAATTCTTCCAATTGGATCGTAAAATAGCATTTTTGACGCTATGGAAGCATCACCTAACCAGTACTTGCATCAACGGCTTCTTCTCATTACTTGGCTGGATGCCTCCCAGCTCTGTGTCTTTGCCTACCACTGGACTTGACCCCAATCGAGGAGCTTTGGAAGATCCTGGCTTCTCTGTGGGGAATCCCGGGGTGGCGCTTCCGGGGCGTCTTAACAGAGATTTAGCGGCAGGATGGCTGACGCCGCCTCCACAAATTCCCCTCCAAAAAGCCAGGGCGCCACCCATCAGAGTCCGGCTAACCGTCGCTGGTAATCCGAAGCTCGCTGTGGCTCTCGCGAGCTCGATCTGGCTGGAATAGCAGCATATGCAGCTGCTTGCTGCTCAACCCAATAATCCTCTGGCTCCGGACAATTCTTTCTTGGCCAGCTGGAATTTGCAGGCTCGGCAGGCTGGGAACGAATTGGGATTGGGGCTTTAATTTGAATTTCTGTTCACGAGACTTCTCATGTCCCCTCATTCTCCCCACCCTCTCCTTCGATGCCGCCCCCTTTCCGGAACGAGAACGCCTCCCCATATCAAAATCCCGGAGCTATGTTCTCTAGATCTTGCTTTCGCGTAGGAGCTCCAAAATGCTACCTCGTACGAGAGCTCAGTATTGGCTCGCCAACCATGTGCGATTCCGGTCTCAATCCATTGCTACCACCCCCTCTCTAAATCAATTGCTCACTCCCCTCCCTGGCTATTCCTCATTCATTCTGATGCCCTCGTGATGGTTTGCGCCTTGCCACATACAACTTGCCGCCATCGTGATGTTGCTTGTGCGTATCGTGAGTTTGGCGTAGCGTTGCCTCCATCCCCTCACGCCACCAAGCCTTCCCCGCAGCCGGTTCGGCAGGCCTGAATTGTGTCGTTCCTCGTAGAATTTAAATCCAATTGCCATCCGCATTTTCTTGCAGCGTTTCTGCCATCATCATTTCATTGTAACAATTCTCTTTGGCTCCTCAGTATTAAGCCAATCAGCCAGCCAAAAGCTTTTTGTGTAGCTTCTCAGGCTTCATTGCCATATTAAATCATATTGAGCGTCGTCCTCAGCTCTTTTTGAAGTACCACCGCCACCACTCATCCAGAAATGTCTCGCCTCGCTCCCGCTCTCAGGTTGCTAACCCGGCAACCTCTTGCACTTAGGGCCTCTAACCGTAGCAGCGCTTTACTGGCTACCACCACTCGTCGAAACATGCATGTCTCACCAGTCCTTTCATCTCCTCCCCTTGATCCGGTTACTCGGCCACATTTGCTGGCCGAGTTCACCATGAAGGACAAGGTCGTCGTGATTAGTGGCGGTGGAAGAGGATTGGGTCTGGTACAGGCCGAAGCACTTCTTGAAGCAGGTGCCGTTGGTGAGTTGCTTGGCAATCCATGTTGTTCTGCATTCCGCTGACTTGCGTGTCCTCTCAGTGCACTGCATCGATAGACTCCCCGATCCTACCTCAGATCCTGAGTCGGAGTTCTCTCGTGTAGCCAAGCGTGCAAAGGAAGAATTGAACACCAGTCTGACATACCACGAGCTGGACATTCGTAACGTGCCTGAGTTGAACAACATCTTCAGAGGCATCGCAGACGAGAGAGGTCGTTTGGATGGCTGCCTTGCCGCCGCTGGAATCAACTATGAGAGCCCTGCTCTCGACTATACTCCCGAGGAGGCTGATCGCATGATGAGCATCAATGTCTCGGGCGCTTTCATGACTGCTCAAGCCGCTGCTCGCCAGATGGTCCGACTGGGAACGCCTGGCAGCATCTGCATGATTGCCAGTATGAGCGGCACCATTGCCAACCGTGGCATGTTTGCTCCGTAAGTCTCATGCCCCCTATTTCCCCATCGGTGCTTTATGATTCTGACCAGTACATATTAAAGAGCGTACAACGCCTCCAAGGCTGCCGTTATCCAGCTTGCCCGCAGCTTGGCTGCTGAGTGGGGCCAATATGGCATCCGCGTCAATACACTCTCTCCCGGATACATCCTGACTCAGATGCTGCTGAACCTGTTCGATGACTACCCCGAGCGAAAGGAACAGTGGCCCAAGGAGAACATGCTTCAGCGATTCAGTGTCCCCAAAGAGTATCGCGGTGCTGCCGTATTCCTGCTCAGCGACGCCAGTAGCTTCATGACGGGAAGCGATCTCCGTATTGACGGTGGACATGCTGCTTGGTAATCAGCCGAAGCAGCTTTTGGCGTCGAAATGAAATAGAGCAAATAACGCCCGGTAGGCACTTGGTTGTGACTTTGATCTGACGCGCCTGACGAAACAGGGGAAGGGGGTAGAGAGATAAAAAGGGATGGCGAATTCCCATAATATCCGGGTTTTTGTAATTGTTTGCATGTTTGGAGTTAGGCATAGGTAGAACAGAAATTTCATGTTGCAATCTCGACATTATTTCGCCGTATTATTAATTCGCGGGAATGTGTGTCAAAACGCCAGCAGGTCCCAGTTTGCCCAAGAAACCGGGAGTGACTCTCAGTCTCTTCTCGATATCAGCGACAGGAGTACCACGGCTCAAGAGGTGGACAGCATCAAGAATGGTTCTCATATCGGCCATGCGGCGTCGACCTCCCTCGCGACCCATAATCTCAAGATCTTCGTCAGCGATTCGCTCCAAGCGGCGCCGAGCTTCAAGCACAGAGAGCGTGGTGTTTTGCTTGGCCGGCGGAAATAGCGGTCCTGGAGGCACGGCCAGTGATTCAGGCGAGAAATTGGGCCCTGCGGTAGAAGAAGGCGAGAAGGTTGGGTTTGGCTGCACGATGCCCATCTGGTGGAGGCGCTTGGAGAAGTCTCCGGGGGCAAAGTCAGGATCCATGGCATCAGCGCGAATTGCTAAGAGCTTTATTAGAATCCACGCATACAGAGCACAATGGAGATTTAGATTATAAACATTGGTCTCCTTACCTTCGTCTTTAGACCCATCTCCACGAGGCGCAGGCTGCTGAGGTCTGGCTCTCTGAGTGGTAGCTGGAGGCACAGCTCCAGGTGATCTGGTGGGATACTTGCGAGCTGCTCCGCGGGCCGCTGCTTTGGATGAAGAGGCGCCCATGGTCGGTTGTGTTTTTCGTCGTAGTCTTGCGTGAAGATTGAGCGTAGCGGGCCAGGCGAATATGTCGGAGCGGTGTCCGGAGGAAAAGTAGAATCGACACCTTTCTTTAAGACGGTGTCGAGGTCAAAAGGGCACAAAAAAAAAAAAAAAAGCTATGAGGTGGCAAGCTATGGAAATTATGACAGCTAGGGCGAGGTATTTCCGGCTATCAAGGTCCCCACCAGGTCGCCGCTAAAGGCCGCTGGCAGCTCCTGGATGCGCTGTGACGTCGCTCCTACAGCGCAGTCTCCACGGCTGATCCGCCTGCAACCTCCATCGCCAAAAGCGCTTAGCCATGTGAACGAGAGATGCGGATGAGTAGAGGCAGTGGAATAACAGCGCCAAAGGATAGTTACTTGTAAGTTTATGGTTATGATATCCACAGTCTATCTTCCTCATTTCTCGCTTGAAGAGAGGCAGATGATCTAATTGTCGGGTTTTACTACAACATACGCCTGCTTGTTCTCGGCATGATGAAGAGTCTCAGAACTATTTGTAGCAAACTATATTTTAGTGTTAGAGATTGAATTAAGTAGAATTTATACAGACATCTCATAAAGTTATTATCGTAATTATCTCGTGGAATACGCAATTCCGTTGCATCGTTTCAGCGTTCGTCCATCTATGGCAGCGTATGTGCCTAGAAGATCGTCAGTCGACAAAGTCTACAACTGTTGGAACACTTTGTTAGATCCACCAACTACGCTCCCTTAATCCCATTCAACACCCCCTACGCTGCTACTAATTCAAACTATAAAATACATATAATAAACGTAAACGCCGCTCTCGCCATAAGCGAATCATAACTCAACCATGTCCTCACCGTTGCCGGTTCACAGCCTTTGTGAGCAAGCCCATCGCGCCATCATTAACCTCGAATCCACTGCGCAAGTGTGACAGAGCTGGTGTATGCCATCGCAATTGTTCCGATGACCATTGTCGAGATATCCAAGCCCTTCTCCCATGGAGTCTGAGCAACACCCTTATAATGCAGATAAGCAGGGTAGATGTAAACCAGTGGAACACACGCAACACCTCCAATCAAAGCCACAAACTTGTCCAAATCACTTGCTCCAAACACAGCGACGCAAATACATACGGCAATGGTCAAAGTCCGAAGCCCATTCTTCTTCCATTTGATTGCAAGGCTCCGCTTCCCTGTAGCTCGCTCACCGAATATCGACGTCTCCAAGATACGCACGGCGGGAAACAGCTGCACAGGTTCACCTGCTAGCACCGCGAGCGAGTAGAGGAGCTGGACCGCGTTGACAACGGGGGAGTCTTGTGGGAAGTTCGAGATGATCTGAATCTTGGTGTTCTCACCGAATGTAGCGTAACAGAGAGCTCCAACTGATGTGAAGATGGCGGTGATGAGGAACATGACAAAGTACAAAAGTCCTTTGAAATGATGTGGTTTCTTCATGCTCGACTGAATCGGGAGAATTAAACCAATTCCCTCAAATGTAAAAATGGCCGAGCCGAGAGTGAGCGGAAAATCTGAAGGATTGAAGAGCCTGACACTCGGATCCATGCCGTGCCTGGCCAGGCTGCCAATGTCGTAGTACCAGATGTATACAAGTCCGATAAGGATAAACGCATCAGCCACAAGCGCGACAGGTCCCAGTTTGGAGATGTTGCGAATCAAAGCTAGCGGAATGAGAGGGAGAAATTGCAGCGCAATGATACTAGCCACTCCGATGTGACTAGCATCTTTCGTCACGGCGTTGAGAAAAGAATACAAATTCTCGGCAGTGAAAATAAGGCCTGAGCAGACGAAGCCGAGCTGAGAAATCGCAATTGAGGCGAGAATAAGGCTTCGAAAGCGAGGGCCAACAATTGCTTCTCCAAGCTCTCCGTAACCGCCGCCATATTTATGACGACAGTCAAGCAGCATACGGAAACAGAAGCAATTGATCAGCGAAACAGAAATAAGAGCAAGCGATGAGAAGAGGATGCCTCCGTTGCGGAAGGCCTTTGGCAAGAATAGAATGCCTGTGCCAATAAAAGCTTTGAGGAGCGTAAAGAAGGTCTTGACAGTACTGGCGTCACCCTCTCGGCTGAGGCGTCGAGAGCTTCTCCGGCGATCGGCCTTGGGTCGCCTAAGCAGCGGGCGCTGTTCGTCAGGAACTTCCTCAGACTCATCAGTGACTGCAGATTCGTCCTCGTCCTCGTCGGTGTCTTCGAGCGCTTCACCCGCAAAGCTCCCATAGAGGTCGAGGAAATCCACAAAGGTACTAGCCACAACAAGGCCGCTTTGCTCTCTTTGCCGAGCTCGCCGACGTAGATGCTGCCGCCTAAATCCACCCGGCTCAAGCTGCTCAGAGGCCGTCAGTTCACCAGATGCGCCCAGGTGAGGCGACGGATGGTGAGAGAAGGTGTTGGATCGGCGGATGGAGCCGGCTTTAGCCTTAATCTTGAACATGTCACGATGGATGTCGCCGCCTTGGAGTCTCAACGACGACTCTAGCGTCTCCAAAGTCGTCGTTGCATCACTGCTGCCATTCTGCCCACTCTGGCCATTGTTGGTAGTGCCCAGGTCCGTCGCAGACGCTGCAGGAGAATCGAAGAGATCTTGGCTGGCGGACGTAGCGAGAATGGGTTTTACGGCGACTTCGACGGGTTCGTTGGCCAAACTAACCTCTGGATCAGCCGAATAGCCCTCTGGGAGGTGTTGATGAAGAATTGCAGCCTGTCGCTGCACAGCATCTGAGTTGTTCGGGCTGTCGACCGAGGCGCTGACGAGATCCGGTTCAGACATGATCGATGACGACTTGTTTCACCGCTCCACTTTGGGGAAGTACAGCGTCGCGACGAGTCCAATTGAGTGAAGGATGGATGGATGGAAATGGAATAATAAAGTACGATATAGGAAATACTATCGCAGAGCTCCGTATGCCATCCCAGATGGATCGTGGACAAAATCACGGCCCATTGAGTTGGACTCTTGGTGATGGCGGAAGATGACGGAGGAGAAGAAAGTCGGTAGCATCATCGAAGACCGGAAGCCGGAAGGAGCTGAGCACGGGACGGGGATCGCAGTACTGCCAGGTACTCTTTACTGGTGCAGAACTGTGTAAGTACTCTATCGGTACGCCGGGGCCCCCGCCACCTCTCCACTGAGACAAAGGCGCGGCTCGTGTCGCAAGCGGCTGCAGGCGGCTGGAGCGCTGGAGCTGGGCGAGCAAATCAGGCGTAGAAGCACCCGTGCGCCTGCAATTCGCCGTGAATGGCCGCTACACTGCCGTCTGCGGACGAAATCCATGCCAATGTACCCGCCAAGTAGCGAAGCTCGTATCGCCTACATGCCATTACCCGGCAGACTGGCGATGAAAACAATGCTTTCATCTTTGTGTGATTCAAATAACATAAACATAGTGGTCAGTTTATTTCTCTGAAGCAAAAATTTGCCGTCGAGATTGTTTCAAAAAGCTATACCGGAGGCTGCTGGCGTACGTAGTCATGCTACGATTTGTGAACCTTGATAGCTCCTGATATTGTTCTTGATTTGTCCATATAGAGTGCCATATCCCGAGAAGTGGTGACTTCACAAGGAGAAATCGGGGTTGGTAACATCAGCCTTTAAAGGACGATGCTCAACATTAAAAATGAATATGCTAGCTAACGCGTTACCATATATACAATATCAAATACTGTAGCATTGGGCATTGCATGACAATCAGTCAAAATGGTAGTTCGAAATAGTAAATGCCTATTTCTCCTACCTCTCCTACCTCCACTACCTCTACTACGCGAAGCTAATCACGGCTACTGTTATATGTTGAGGAATATAGAGCTATGCAGCCGAGAAGCCGCAGCACTGACAATAGTCTCAAGCTTCAGAAAGAACGACACGCGAGATTACAGGGCATCTACATGTTCTCAACCATTTCCTTTATTCCAATGTATATACAAGATAAAACACGCGAGCAAAGGCTTTTGAAGAAGAATATTGTTTGGAAAATCCTGCTAGATGGCCATCACGCACCTCAACAAATCTCTTCTTTCCTGTGAAGCTTTATTCCTCTGCGTTGTCGTATACGTTTTTGTCTAACCATATTGTTTCGTAGTATCATTTTCTATTCATGCGGCACTCTGAAGACGCACAGCAGTCTTAAAAAGTAGCCTTATTATCCTCAACTCCAAAACTTGCCTATTTCCTATCAAAATTGCGAAGCTTGCAGCAAAACTTACCGATTTCACGCAAAGGTTTTTGTTCCAGAGAGGAGAGAATGGAGTCTGGAAACTGTATGTATGTGTTAGTAATCTTGTACCCAAAATCGAATACTTTTTGACTGAATTTACAAGAGCCGCGTAAAGAGCTAGGGAGATTGATGTTTGATGATATCTTCCAAGACAAGCAAGAGATCTGCCGATCTGTCGTATGATTCAACGTCTCTTATCTGTGGCAGCTATGACACCACGCCGACCATGACGAAATCTGGTTGGCCAAGACAGCCAAATACATAATAATGTATAGATAAATGACAATGAGTTATTGCCACTTTGCCAATTGGTTCCAATATGATTGCTGCTCCTGTTTAATGGCCAAGGGATGCTAGCCTGCAGTCACAAGTCCCTTGAAGACGCAGCCAGATTACAGTCACACTGCCGTAGAGTACTTGCCATCATGCAGCTTAGCCGAGACATGAGTTTAGAAGATTTCACACATAACAGAGACATAAGACCGGAGCGGTGGTAGTCAGGAAAGTAAATCTTGTAGCAAGACCCAGATGCTCCGCGGCGTGGGCACTGGCAAATTGGTAATTGGATAGTAATATGGCGCGTTCAAGTCAATGATGATATCTGTCTCATATACGATTTAGGACGACATGATGGCTTAACCACCAAATAATGCTCTGAAGGTATATCAGTTGCAATAAAACAAGGCCATCCGTGCGTAGAGTCAGGTAGCCGGATTCTCGCTGATCCAGCCTCAAATTGGCAAAAGATTTCTTGCTTCCAATGCCACTGCTTGTAACTATATTCACAGTAGTACTGCATTTAGATGGGGCCTGTTATGTCTTATTTTCATAATTCAACACCAAAGCGCAGCTTCAATGTTACAATACCATAAATGTTTATACCCTCTGCCGCTGACGTTCCAACTAGCCAAGAGTCCATAGGATGGCTTTGTGATTTTATAGCTTGATTAATTTAGCTATACTTTTTGAAGCCTAGAGTCGGCAAGCTGACAGAATAGAGTCTAGCTATGCAAAGCGAAAGAGACTGCAGCTGACCACAATATGCAGAATCTGTCTAGTTAAGTTTGAGCTGTTCCATCGCAGCCTTTGCACACCGGAATTCCTTGCATAATGTAGGATCAAATACAGCGTGCGGAGATATTTCTACCTTTTACCTGTACTAGTACATGGATCCTTTGTAGTCGCAGATGAATATCATGCGCTGTCAATCCTCATTTAACCGTTCATCATGACTGACCAGTAATGCTTGACGATTTCAAGTAGAACCCGATGGCGTCGGAACCAGAATTGCGCCGATGTTGCTTCGGAGGGCAAAGAAATGAGCAACTTGGAAACCAACGTGCATATACTACCTACGTGTAGATGCCTGTTGCCTGCCATTAAGAGCTAGCTTCAGAAGAGAAGCTGAATCGTCTCGGCTCACGTCCGGTTGGAGACCACCCCTGGGCGATTCGAGTCTAATGCGAGACCATGTGGGACAAAAACACGGCTTTCTGGCATCTGGAGATCGGGGGCGGCGATTGTGCCTGTGGGACGCGAGGGGTGAGTGTATGTGTGCCAAATCTCGTCTCATCGTCACTCTGTGGCTCCTTTAAATCTCGATGTGGATATTGATGGTTGCATACTAGTAATAGTAATGCGGATTTAAGAATTGCATCGATTTTAATGCTTGATCCTACTCTATTGCTTGAAACTATGTTCAAGCACCAAATGCTTTGTTTCGATCTCGGCGCTATGCAGACAGGCCTGTAAGCGACTTCCGGACTGTCCTACCAATTTGAGTCGGGCCAATCTATCAAACTGCATCTAGTCTCCGCGGGCCATGACTAGGGGTTTCCCATAGCGACTAAGATTAGCTTGTATCTACCTACCAAGTAGTTTGTTCCCAAGAGACAAACATGGGTTGTTTGTCTCTTTTCGTTTGCTCTACAGCTGCTTACGTGCAGTTTTATGACTACATGGAACTGAGTCAATGTCTTGGCTTATATCCCGGATTCTTATCTGCCCCAGTAAGATCGTTCCTTTTCCTAGATCCAAGTAGTAATAAAGCAAGGCTGAAAGACTGATTCTTGTAGCTTTTCGCCCCCATCCGTCCCGCTACAGCTGTCCGGCCGCAAGACTGTCCCCTTGCCTGCTAATTGAAAGCCCGAGCGTTTGTGGCCGCACATCTCCACCATCGGTCAGGTATCAGGCAGCTCGTACGAGTAAGAAGGAAAGGTTAGCATCGGAAGATGACCCTGAGCGTCTCAAATGGCCTGACATGAACTTTTGAATATGCTCCAGATATAACAGGCCTATCCGATGGCCACTTACATGCGCCCCGCTATCCGTGCGTTTTTGTATACTACGTTGCTTACATGTGTACGAGTCGTACTGACTCAAACCATGGCGGTAATCCCCGAGTCCGAGGGAGAGCCACCTCCAGCCATGAACCGATGCTAATCGACTAGGTGGCTTGGCAAGAAAAGAAGGTTAATATCTCCCTTCCGTTGCGGATCCCCTGCCTGGTGTCGATATCCGAGTCTGGACCCCCGTCTGGAGTAGTATCAATGACGAGATCTGATGAGGCTTAGTGGAGCGCCTTCGGGACATGGCCCGAATTGAAAATTCTGCCCTTGTCAGCTCGAGTACAGTAAGGGAGCAAATATGCTCGAGCAGTCGACTAGGTATATGGTATTATCAATTGCAATTTCGGAGCCCCTGAAAATTCCACCCTTCTTTGTCAACGAGTGATGATGCCGTAGAAGCAGGTCTGTGTTGTACGGCACATGCACGTAAAATGGAGACCCACGGCGGCACACCGGGCCGGGGCATCGCTTTGATGCTGTCTCAATTTCATTTACTAAGGCTAAAGGAGAGAGACAAAGAAAAACGAGTGATCTGTGTTGGTAAGATTGCTACCCGTGCAGTTGGCTTCCGAAATCATGTCTCAGGCTGCGGGTTGTTGATCCGGGTAGTTGGACGTGGCGCCGGGCACGCCCGAGGACTTGGTGAGTCAAGTAAGCTACATGTAATTTTGTTGATTGAAGTAAGAATATTGAAGGCGGTGAGTCCATGCATACTGAAGACCATAGTGATGTTATTGGGCCTAGCTGAGATGCGTTTACTGTGCTGCTTTGTTCATGGCTCTCCCTTGCTGCAGCCGAGTTTCGGACGTTGTATTGATAGACAAGACATATGAAATGTTAACCAGCCGAATTAACAACACCAGAGATGCTATGTTGCCACTATTCACTGTCTTATCTTTGCCATGGTGGTAAGTCTGTACAGAGCTGTCGTATAGCAATCTTTTCTCTAATAATCTTGAAAGAGGCCTTACCTCAGCCTTTCAGTTTCGATCTGAACGTCTAACTTGATATGTCATTCCTGCACTTATGTCGTATTACAGTGGTTAATTTCTTACACCTAGTCCCGAAAAAGGCAATTTGGTAGTGTTTCATGATAGCACCAACTTATACACCAACGTAATACTCAGACTGTCAGATCTATCACGGACTCATACGCAGGCAGAGAAGCAGCATCTTCTCTCTTGGCGAGCACAGACAGCGCATTGTTCTAGTAATACACCGCGATCAGGGGCAAAGATCTGCAATAAGGCCATATAATACAAATGAAAAGTAAACATCGCGATGAGATGGCGATTCGAAGATAAATATCTGCCATCATCTCCTTCAAATCCTCTCTCTTCTCCTCATCACTCGCAATCACATCTCGGTCTTCAATCGTCCTTGATAATCCATCTTCTACATCATCTTTAATACTATAAATCTTCGAGATTTACCCCAAACCACCACTCAAAATGAAGGTCACCGTCGCTATTTTCGCCGCCGCTGTCAGCGCCCTTCCTACCAAGGACTTGTTCCCTTTCCCCTTCGGGCCCATTCCGTCCTATGGACCCCCCAGCCCACCTCTTAACGGTGGAATCCCTCCTCTTAACGGCATTATTCCTCCCCATAACGGCGTCATCCCTCCTCTGAACGGCGTCATTCCTCCCGTCAACGGAGTGATCCCTCCCGTCAACGGTGTCATCCCTCCCGTCACTGGCAGCAAAGCCGAAAACGCATTGTGCCCTGCGGGTCTCCTCTACTCCAACCCCCAATGCTGCTCTGCCGACGTCCTTGGCGTTGCTGACCTCGACTGCCACGTCCGTAAGTTTTCAACGCCCTATATATTAAAGCCCAGCCTCCAAGACTTGACTATGGCTAATGACACAATTAATGCATAGCATCGCGCACTCCCACGAACGGCACTGACTTCGGAACCGTCTGTGCCGCGGCTGGCAAGCAGGCTAAATATTGTGCTATCCCTGTTGTAAGTATTATGCCTTCCATAGTATTTCTCTTTGCCTTTCATCGTTGATTAAAACCATTTACTAACGTATATGAAACTTCAAGGCCGGCCAAGCTCTCCTTTGCCAGGATGTCATTGGCGCCAACTAAAGACATCACTCATGTGTTGAGTTGATGTGGGTTCTCCGAGGTGCTTTGTTTAATAATGTGCCGCTGGCCTTTTTCGGCACTTACAACTATATAATTGAGCATTCGGACCTGGATGGACATACGAGTGTTGAGATTTTTTTTATTTTATTTCTGGATATACGCTAGGAATGTGCATTGATCTGGGACATCACATATGCACATTATAGGTAAACACCTAGTTTATTACGTTAATTAGTAATGTTTTATTTTTCTTATATAGCCTGCTTATATTAACTTTCTCTCTCCATTCGATCTCATGTGCTCTCAAAATTTAATTGTATGTACAAGTCTTGTGTTGGTTATTTCTATGTACTTGCTAGCTTCCCCCATAACCAGAGTGCTTGGTATTATTATACAATCTGTCGCGGGCTTCCTATTCAAGCCTCAAATCCATTTAGTTCACAAAAGCGCCTAAAAATGGCCATGTTTCATCATAGCGGGTATCGTTGAAAAAGTTCCTTCATGCGTTGCCCAAAAGACTGTAACCTAGATCGACAATGCAAGGTAGGCAGGTAGGCACTATTGTAAACGCTACTCAGCCCTCCTTCGCCTTCCTCCTCAGGCCTTGTTGTATTTTTAGGGGGCAAGAAATTGGTCAATGTTGACTCTCTGTAGAAAGCTAATGTGGCCGAATCCAACCCAGTGCATTGCGAGTTTGTTCGGGCTGATGAGGATCAGCTGGGTTTCAATGAATTTGTCTAGCACAGCCCTGTCTGTTAGCTTATATTCAAGCTAGTCTTTAGCGAGCGCATCTGTCTTGCTTACCTCTGAGAAAGCCAGTCGCGGCAATGTGACCTTCGCTTTTCACTATCCTGGCCCCGGAGAATTGAGCGTCTGTGGCAGTTTCGACAAAGCCGTCTGGGCCCAGGTCATTGGCCACAAAGGTATATTCCCCTCTCGGAATATTTGGATCCCCTGTCAGCTTAATGCCCTCTAAGCGACCTCTGTACATTCTCGCTTCCAGCCTCTTCTTCTCCCACGCCTCGTCGCTGTCATGCTCGTCACGGAAAATGCCCAATTCGGCATCCGTGGCGGGTGGGTCGTCGGGCTGATGTATCAGCAAAAACTCGCAGCCATGTGCGCTATAGTCACCAACCCAAATGCCCCTCCACGGCCTTTCTGGCGTCGGTGTGTATAGCGACGGGTCGAGGGTCGAGTACGTGATGAGCTCTTCCCCAATGTGCACGCCGAGGCTACCGGCCCCAGCACCCATTGCCTCTTCCTCCATAATCTCGTCAACTAGAGCCTGAAGAGCTCCGGCGAGGCCTCCATGCCCCATAAACCTGAGAGGGCTAGGCGTGCCCGTCAACTCCATCCATTGCCGGATTTGGAAAGTCTGGTCAGAAACCTGCGATCTGCTTCGAGGCCTGTCCTGCATCGAGAGAGCGGTAAGCCCTCGGCCTGGCTGAGCGCCCGACACATAGTGGTTTGCCGGGACAACAGGCGATGGCCACATGTTTCCATAAGGATATCCCCGTTCCAGCCGGCGGACCGCCTCGTCAGAGTCCATTGGCCTTGTGAGCAGAAAATTGCTAAACATGCCACCCAGTCGTTCGTCCAAGGCCATGGGCATCTCGTCGGCAAAGCGGTTAGCGCCGGGTCTTTTGGAGAAGCCTCCGTCCTCCTGCCTATCCTGGACGCGGAACTGCAGCACCGGTTTATCGAGATGGAGCTTCACCACCGGCTCAAAGCCGTGAATAATCACATCCTGATCTGCCGACCACTGCTCAAAGGTCGACTGGTTGCTGACGGCCACCAGCTGGTAGCCCTCGATGCAGCCGCGCCGCGTGTCGTAACGCACCAGAATGAGCTTTCCAGTCAGATCTCGGTCGCAGAACCAAATCTTGAACTTTGGCAGAAACCACAGCCTGGCGTGGGTTGCATACAGCTCCCGGAAGCTCGCGCACGGCCCCGAGGCTGCGACCTGGGTGCCGGGGACATTCTGCTGGACAAGGGGCTGCCACAGCAGGTCAGACAGCGCATGCCCGCGCAAGGAGCGGCATGTGGCTGAGACGGCGGCGAGGTCGTATGCGGGAAGATGCGACAGGATGGTATCGATGAGCTCCGGGGGGATGGCGAGCAGTGGAGCGGTGCTGTTGCTATTCTTGCTTGGAGTTCCGGGCTGGTGGCGCGATCTGATCTGGGCGCCCGGCTCTGGGTCTATAGCGGTGCATCGTTGGATGCGTTAGTGGCCTGGGCTTCAACTTGGCTTTGGAGACAGACGCAGGGCAGGAAAAGGAGGAGAGGAGAAAACTGCAAAACGCGAGGGGATTGCCCAAGTATGTATAGCTTGTAGGCATGGCAGGCGGCAGAGAGCTACATTAGCTGCTGGCTGCACCTGTGGCAATCTGCCGGCAGTGCTGGTGTGGTGGGATGAGGTTGCAGTACCTTGCATATTGGCGGCGTCACGATGCGGTTGGGGCTGGGCGCCGGGCTGGGCCGACGGAGATGGCCTCAGGACTTTTGCACGACGCTCCGAAGCGCCATGCTGGCCGATGCCGTGGATGAGCTCTAGGTTGTCTTCGTTTTCGGCGTCGACTCTGCCGTAGATGATGGGCACGCCTTCTGCTGGAGTTGGGGCCGAAGTCGAAGCTGGCGATGATGACGACGCTGGTGAGTGATAGCGGTCCATAGCCGTAGCCTTGCCGCTAGCAAAGCCTAAGACCATGGCGCAGAGCTGGCGGACTTGGTCGATTTATGATGGAAGGGCGATGAAATCAAACGGAACCGAAGGAACGGGGGAAAAGGAGCTTCAGAAATAAATATAGATTCGCAACAAGTCTCGGTCAGCGGCCAAAAGCCACAAATCACTAGAATCACCGCACCGATGTTGCTATAACTGGACAATCTGTGCTTTTCAGGTTATTTTGTTGGCCGCGTCCGGTAAGCTAAGCTCTGTGCTGCTCGGTCATGTACACTGCAGTATGCTTTGGGGCGCTGTAAGTGCAATTCTACCAAGTACTGCTACTCTTGCAAGAGCTCAAAGCTGTACGTAAACGCAGCAACGCAAGGTACAGGTAACCCCTGCACGAAAAAAAGTTCAATTATCGGTCCCGCTGGCTTCCAGAATCGTCAGGCTATGTGGAAAGTGTGCTGATGCCCGGTCGTTTTACTGCGGGCCCGTACAGCAGAAGGTCAGGGCACTTTGCAGGCAACTCGCTTGCTCGCTGCAGGGAGTCTATAATTGGGTCGAGAGCCCAGCCTTGGGGACTTTGTCGAGCCAGCGTAGCAGACAAGAGTCGATCAGCGTAGCAGCTGCAAATGGTCCGACAAGGAGTGCGCTTTGCGGCGGGCCAAGCAGATGGATTCTTGAAGAAAAGGGGGGGAGAAGTTGTTGTTGTTGTTGGTTGGAGCTTGATCGAGGGTTGGAAATCGCCTTTCTCTATTGGGACAGCCTGAGTACCCAATAATTTGGCAGCGAGGCGATTTTCTTATACACGCCGGCCCAGCTCCGTATCATCGGCCGGCTGGTGGGCAGACACTCGCAACTCCAACCACGCGACCGCCGATTGCGCTTCGCGAGATATACACCGAGCACTATGGTTGCTGCCTGAAGCTCAGGTCGTACAAGCCGTCTAACAAGACGGGGAAATACGGCATGTGAGTGTTTGGACATGTTCCTTAGGTCCAACGCGAGGCCACCCTTTGCGGGCCCCCATCCGGCCGCCTTCTCTGCAGCTATCCCGAGAGCGCATCTGCTCCGAAGTCTGGTGGGTTAGACAACCCCGGGGGAGCCTCTACTAGGAGCTCTTAGTCCCAACGCAGTATTAGCAGCATGTTTGTATTTTCGTATCGTATTAGCAGCACGTATGTATTTTCGTATTGCTGCTGCCAGGCCCTATCAGCATGGTGCTCGTCTCTGGCAACCGCACCCCTCCTCCAAGAATAGCCGTCGATTTGAGCCGGGACTGGTTAAGTCTCTCGCGGTGACACAATCCTAGCCCGCTCTCTCCACACTTTCCGGCGCCGCCGTATCAACGTCCAGGGCCGCCGGCCTTGTCTTCCGGCGCCAGCTCTGCGATATTTTGTCAAGAGGGAGGGTGGTGAGGCGGTTGCAGGGGGCCAGGAAGTATTTGCCGTCAATGAGATCCGTTGTATTCAGAGACCAATGACACCCAAAGCATTATGCAAGGCGGTGGTGATGCTAGGTTGGCATCACCAAACGCGCCAAGCGCCTGAAGCAGTCTTCTCACCAGGCAGGTAACTTGCCGGTTTTATGCAACTGCCAATGTGAAGGGTGCAAGAGCTTATGGTACAACTACACACCCAATATAAATGTAGACCAAGCCTTATAACTGGGTTGCACCAATCAACTATTTCGTATACCCCCTACCTTGCATACATGCATGTACCTATATGTAGGTATGTATATATATATATATTTTACTAAGAAACCAGCTGTAACACATTTGTAATATTCAGCCAAGACCTCCAAGCGAGGGCAGAACTACAAAGAGCCCCAGCTCGGCAACACCAAAGAGACCACAGAAAGGGCGATTACATACACGTCGCCGCCAAGAGCACGTTTCTCGGCGAGATCATCTAATACAAGAAGGCAACAGTTTGCGACCGATCCATATCAGCCGGGCTTGGGAGCCTCATTCGGTATCTCCCTAGCAGGTTCTTAGCAATTATTATGCAAACGTGAGATAATTCGGAATTGCAATCTGTCAACTCGTTCCGCATTTACGGGGCCAGCCATATCGGGCTGACGTCGTCAATGTCTAAGTGGAATGCCGTTACCCGTCAGGACTGCCCTGCGAGCTCGACCAACAGGCCTCTGAGATCTTAGATCGACACTTTAAGCATCTTACCCACTGTTTCACCCAAAGGGCCGGTGGGCCAGCAGCGTCGGCGAATCTCGAGCCATTGGTGCTAGTGTGTGCATAGCTGTAGCTGCTTTGAGCACAGCCGCGCCCACGGTCGATGAAGCATCCGCGCCTAGACGCTCACCTCCTCTTCTGGGCCTAACCCAGCTTCCCGTTCCAGCGGGATCGTACACTAGCCGCAGCGCCGTACAGGAGACTTTTCCATGTGCCAGCAGGGGGCCAGCAGCAGCTCTCTCAGGGATGAGGTTCGCAGACGGCCAATGACGCTGCCGGACGCAAAAGTGTGCATGGCAGGAAGTGGTCTGGCTTGCGGCTTGGCTTTGCCGGGGGGGCTGCCCTCAAATGCCCCGACCTACCTATACGAGTAGGTGACAGTACCATAAGAGCGGATGGGAAAGGATAGTGAGCACGGGGCATTGCTTAATTCGTTGTACTATCGAACCCTTTGCCTTGATTATTGATGCTGATGCTGATGCTGATCGGGGAGCAGGCGCGGCAAACATGAAGAGAGCGCGAGCATTTTCGGCTGACCAGTTCCGACGGCACACACCACGGCCTGACGTCGGAGCCCTTCGAGGTAATAATCGCGACATATCATATCCAAGTATGAGGCGCCTTCGCGGTAGTTGTCTCGAACCCGTCATCGGAGTTGATTTGCGGCCTCAGACACTGGATCGCCTGACCTTGGAGTTGAGTTGGAAATTCCTTGTGCCAGTGGCCCAACTAAGGCTTCCAGGCCATCTAGCCGCTCGGCGATACTTGCGATCCTCCTGGGCCGCCGGAGGGAATCTTTGTCAACACCAGCAACGAAAGTTCCTCCACTTGTAGAAAGCGGCCGTTCGCCTTCGAGATTCACCGTAGCATTGTCGACGTCCAGGTTGGTCAAAGCTCTTCTTATGCCCTTGTAGGCTCTCGTTGGCTCCAGGGGTTTGAGGACAGATGTGGGGTATTTTTCTGGAGGAACACAAGAAGAATCCAGTTTTGCCTGCACCGAACGTTTGAGGAAAAAAGACCTTCTAGCTAGCAGCTTCGTATAGATGCTCACCTTTTACCTTTGCTGGAGCGTATTAGTAGTAAGGCAATAATGCAAGGTCTATCTGAGTGCTTGCATGTCTTGCGTTGCTACCTGCATACATTGGGTACTGTACAAATAGGTCTAGTAACTCTATATAGGCACCTATGTATGTATAGGGACACTGGATTCTCTTTTAGACACTTCTCCATCAGGAATTTGTAGAGTATTACAGTAGTAGTTTATAGCGGATAGAAGGGCAGGGGAAGAAGCTCCATACGATTGACGGAATTTAGAAGGATGTCGTGCTTAGATTACAATCGGGCAGTCTCCGCAAGCTTCTGCTCTTTCAGACAAGCATCAATCTATCTACGATTGTGTATTTATTAATTCCCGCACCTTTATTAGTCGCTTTTGCCTCTCATGCCAGCCTGGCTTATATACATCAATCAGAGACCGTGAGAGAACCTGGATGGAGCTGCGAGTCCTTGCTCCAGGGTCCCATCGTTTAAGCGGTACCAGGTACCCCAGCAAGCCTGGTGCTTGTACGGATAGATTGGGAGCCTAAGCGGAAAAACACATCCGCCGCGACCAATCACTTGCCATCCACTACTCCCATGTTAGACGCCAGCTTCTCTCCTAAACACTCCAAGTGTTGGGTATCACTCCGTCTCTGCAGCTCGATTTGGCATCATCGCAACGTCGACACGTCAGATTCTCAACCTCGGCCATACCTCGAGCTACCCGAACTACATCCTGCTAGTCTTGTCGACAGAGGAGCCCACTCAAGCATTAACCATCTCCCCCTTGTCAATCTCTCTATCAAGCGCCTGGGCACGTTCTCAATCTCCAATTTACACATTCCCATTATTCGTTTCTTTGTCGCTATAGGGTTCCAAATTCAACTCGCACCACATCACTGGCTCGCCTTCCTAGTTAGGCCTCGTCTTCCACACCCCCCTCCTCAACCCAAAAGGACACGCGCTGCGGGCAACCAGAAGAGGCGTCTACTGCGCTTCGTGACGCTAGGAGGACCTCGCCGTTGGACGCTGTTCCAGGCCGCCAAGAGTGACGTTGTTCCCGCAACTCTCGTTGAATGTTTTCGGCCATGTCGTCGCTACTGCCGATCATCTCAGAGATCCTGCCCATGGTGTTGCCGTCCAAAACGGAGACGACGCCTGCAGACCAACTCACTCCCATTTTGGACAATGAGGGACGCCCCATCCGCGAAACTGCCATTGCCGGTAAGTGTGACAAAATGTGTGCCTCGGGTGAGTCTTCTCCTTGACCCTCAGATAGAAGCGTGCCAAAAACTGCGTTGTAACTCTCTCTCTCTTCTCTCGGATAGTTCTTACAACACACCCACATTCTACAAGCCCCATACACCACAACAGCGAGCAAGGTAGGTGCCACATCCCGCGCTCTCTCTGAAGCGCCTCATTCCTTCGGACCCCAATTACCTCCTTGGTTGGTTGGCTCTTGTTTCTGATAAGCCGTCAAGACGCCATCATCTATGTAGTCTCCGGTACCGGCACACTTGTCGTAAAAGAGGGTTTCAAGGGCGAATTACGACATCACGAGCTTCGGCCGGGAGACTTTGCATTCGTGCCGGCCTGGACGGAGCACCAAGCTCGAAACGATGGTGACCAGGATTTTGTTTGGGTCATCACTCAGAGCGGCCCCCGTCCTGTCGGAGCCATTTTGACTGATTGGGGGGGTCAGGAGGTCAAGACGATTGAGTGAAAGTGTTATCGAGATTGGCTCCCTGCTTCCCCAGGCGGCTTGCTTGCATTGCTGCTGCGACTTTATATACTGGTCTATCCCACTAATCCTGCACCGCAATATGACCTGATAACCCGGCATACCCGTTCGTAGTGCAGCGAGCTGGCAAATACCTGCGCATGATCCAGCATGGGGAACATGAGCACCTCCACCTCGGCCGTCCGATTAGTCCCCCCAGACTGGTTTATTCCCGCCATCCCAACATCCCCCAAATATTGCGCGACTCTAGACGTGCCGACGAGTATATCCTTGCCAGCTAGGCAGACAGCAACCTTGCGCCGATGGCCCCTCGGTTCAGCGTTTTCATATGATAGCAAGTCTTCCTTCCAAATGATGTTCTCCCGCCAGAAAAAGTGACGCCCAAGAGAGTTAGCCACACCGGGATCCGTACTGGCAAAGTACCACAACACCCATTCATATGCTTCTCGGGGCCTTCTTCGGGTGAAGTTGTAAGCGACATCGGGGAGATGCAGCATCACCGTCACCGGATCTATCAAAACAACAGATGTGATCATATGCCTCAGAGCTGGGGAGTGGAGCATGTGGGTGGTCTGTACAGACCCATACGAATGCGAAGTGATGGTGAACTTGTTCCACTGGTGATGCTCCAATATCTTGGCCATCTGGCGTAGAAATTCAGCTTTACCCAGAGGCGGGGAAGTGAGTCTGAAGGACACGGGCAGAATCTCCACAGCCACGATCCCGATAGCCTGGCCGCCACCGCTCTCTTTAGCTGCGCATATGCGTGCGAGGAAGCTAATGTATGTCCAGAGCCCAACGCCAATGCCGTGGAAGAAGACAACTGGGTTGCATTCGTTGGACGTGTGAGGCCGGTGCCAGTAGCTAAGCTGAGGAGCACGCGAGCGGCGGCTTGAGAATATCTCCTGCGGTCGCGGTGGAAACGTTGCAAGAGCTGTGGCGGGCCCTCTTGCATAGAACTTGAAGCCGTGCCAGGAAAGGGCGAGATGTGTGAATTGATCCACCAAGCATATGACTGCGTACCAGGTCAGGCCCCGATAGGTTGTTTCGACGTCATCCAAAGTCAGTCGAATGCACGTTGCATTGCCTCGTCCACTGCCAATAGGTCGGCCAAGCCGCTTCTCAATCTCTGTGATGAAACCCTCCAAATCTCGCTCGACAGCCTCGGAGTGCCCGTCGTTCCTTTCAACATCCTCCGCAGCCTGGTCGAAGAAGCCCCAAAGGAGGAATTCCCGCACGTTGTCTCGGCGGATATCTTTGAGTTCAGCGCCGAGGAACCACCCTCTCAGATACAGCTCAAACGAGTCGACGTGTGCCAGACACTGGTTAAAAAGAGCCCACCGTTCCTCCGACGTTAGCGGTGTAGGATGCACAGCTTTGCGGTTCAGCTGGCGCATATACGGGAGATAGATGAAGCAAAAGAATACAGCTTCGGCAATTATGAGCCCCCATAAAATCTGAGCAACAAGAGCCTGACGCGTTGTTTCCCAGCCATACCAAAGGTATAGAGCTCCCAAAAAGGCGGCGTAGATGAACGGCGTTCGGCGGAAAAAGAAGATGGAGAGGCGGATGATGAAAGTGTTGCTTATCATCTTCGTAAGAAAAGGGTCTTTTGAGTGGCCGCCACCAGCGGGACCTCTCGCGCGCAAACAAGAAACAGGGTATCGGCTGAAAATGAGTGACAGATCTTTAATTCCTAGAGTTTTGCTAAACTCTATTATCCCGCTCCTCCCTCGGTTGGCGGAAGAGCAGAGCGAAGCCCGAATGCAGTTTTGTGTGTGTGTGTGCCCGAGGCTTGCGATGATGGGGCCATGCCAAAAGCTCTCCTGATTGGGCATGACGTCAATGTCTTGCCAGGCCCAGTTTACGCTGGGGGAGTACTTTCATAAGCATGAGAGGCGCAATAAAGATGGCTGATCTTTTTTCTAGCTGATGTGATGAGTAAAGATGCTTCATCAAGATGCCGTCTTAAGCTACACTCTTTCATTTTTCTACTTTCCTCTGGCTTGAAGAACATTTGCTCCGGAGGGACTGAAAAGTCATCAAGCACCCCGGTCATGTTATTCAGCACTCCAGCTATAGCATGGGCTGCCACTGCTACTACTGCTCAGCTTCCGTAATGAATCAATGATGGAATTATATACAGTCTAACTGCTTTATGGAGCTATAGCTGAAGTGCTGTACCACCTGTCGGGCACTGGATTACAGAACTGGGATGCTGGATAACTTTTCCTTCTTTAGGACCCAGGCGGCACAGTTTGCAGTGAGGCATGCGAAACTCTTACTTCATCCATGATCAACTGCGACAGCCCGCCAAAACGCCCCCCTTGTATCTTGACTTGCAACATTCATGGAAACTTCCGTCTGCCGTTGATCGCGTTGCTGTAGATACCCTCTTTGCAAGTGTCTTACTTTGAGATTGCGTGTCCAAACATAAGACTGCATGAGATAATAATACCGGCTGAGTCAGCCGAGCAACATCTGCGCCCGGCATGTGATAAATTCACCCGGCGCAACAACTTGACAATAGCACAATAATGCCATTATCTCTCATCACATCAAGCGACATCCGAGTAAGCGAACTCTTACGCAGCTTCACAGGGTAATGATTCATGAAGATGAGGCAATGTTGAGGCGCTGTTAGTAGCAGGCTATTCAAAGCTCTAGCGTTTCAGCAGAGTCGGTGAAACTTGGGCGATGGAGATGCTGTTTCACAGTTCAATCAACGTTCATCAAGGCGCATCTTCATCTCGGTAGTATCTTTGGGAGCCGACAATTTGGAAAATACATAAAGAGAGTCGGGCAAACAGTTATGAAACTGTGCGAGGGAAAGTAAAATCTCACATACAAAGCCCGATCGGGGCGATTCCAGGGTACGTGCTATTGACGTTATTTTTTCGCCACCTTCAGACAAAAGCGCACTAAGCGAACCCCTAACGTTTATTAATAGCCACTTTAAGAATCTTATGATCAAGCGCTATATACCGAAAGCCACAATCGTAGGCATCATTATATGGTCCGAATCGGGCCATCAATTAAACCTTTTCCGCTCTTATATTCTTCGAGATTTATTCAACGTCTGAGCAGTGATCCTGGAGTACCTTTTCATCATTACATCTAAAACGGCAAAATGATGCAAGAAAAGTATATTCTTCGAGTGACGGCGGGACCGAGTTACGACGAAAGCACTCACATTCAAGTGCCGGTGAATGAGCCTGAACCGTTGCACATCAAGAGCAATGTGGCCGACATAGAGCTCAATGTGCGGATAAAGGGCTACAATGGACTGCCCTATGGCTCGCCATCGACGTCTTCTTACTTTTCCACAGAGCCTCATGCCAGCAACCAGGACCAGTACAGCATATCATTCCGCTTCACGCCGCTGAACCCATCCAAGTCAGACAGTGGCAAGGACTCCGGGGACGAAGATGCCGCGGGAATCAAAGCAGCAGACTTGCAGTTTGGCAACGATTTTGACCGTCCTATCCGAGACAAGCTGCCGCCGGGGTTCAACACCGCAATGAACATTGTCAAATGGTGGATTGACCCTGGCCTTGACGGAGATGCCTACGCAGACAAGCCCTATCTCTACGGCCCTGCCTTGAGCTCATTCAATGTCGTGTCCATTGGCCCCGGGACGTATGATGAATCAAGAGGCGGCCTGTGGTTTGAAGAGGGAGGAGACAAGAGGGGGATGAAGCTGCGCGAGGCAAAGGGCGTGCCCAAGGAGAGCAAGCCAAGGATGAAGTGGGCGCTGTCGGATTCGAACAAGGCAAAGTGGCTTTGGGAGTATGGGCAGACGTACGGGATTGACTTTTTCAATCCATACCTGGACTTTGCGAACCTGGCTTTGCGGCTGCCGGGGTTTCAGCTGTCGGTTGCGAGATATTTGGGCGCGGATGCTTTGAGGTAAGCCGTCATTGGCTCTGATTGCCTATTATTTTCGAATGTCATTCATTTTAACTAACGGGAACATAGGAATGATGGAAGGATCGCACATCAGCTGAGATATGTCCTTCGGAATAAAGCCACCGGTGATATATACCTGGTGGTTACTTTTTCCTTGTTCCTTGAAGAAAGCGTCAATGCGGACGGGACGATTATAGGCGCGAATGGGGCAAACTGTATTACCAACGGCCACACAAACGGCCACACAAACGGCACGACTCAAAACAACGGCTCTAGAAACGGGAATCACAATGGAAGCACGAACTCGCATGAAGACGATGTGGATTAGAGAGGGAGGGAAAATAAAAAATTGGTTTCTTTTATGCACCTAGACATGACCACTGTATTTTTAGATAGACTTAATGAAAATTGATTACAAACATGATAACTGGTCATGTGTGCGATGTGCACGCGGTGTGTGCAGCTGCTGCATAGCCGGCTACTTTTATGCGCCGGGAAAATTTTTGCGAATAAATCTTCACAAGGGGAGTTTGTAAACCTTCTGGTGAGCTTTTTATATCTTTAAAAACTTATTAGACTTAATAGAGCAAAAAACAGTTCATATTACTTTCATAGATGCAGTGATCAAAAACAGTTTGTCGCTAGATCACGAAAATGGCAGAGTATAGAATATCTTCAAAAGGCTCAATGATCAAGAAATCTTGAATCAGTACTTAATAGGCACAGGCTTGTAATATACGAGATTTTTCTCGTAGTAGTGCTGTAGCGATTCACGGCTTTTTTAACCGAGAGTGATACACGTGCGTCGACACGGAAAGAGGTAGTTGCCAAACAACGGAAGGAGCACGGACAAGCGTTAGCATGCTGGTTTCTCCCTTAGAAATATGGCATCAAAATTGAAATCTTCTTTATGCCGTACTAATTTTGGGATTCGGCCATCATTTTGCTCTTCGCTGGCTTCATGACCGCCAGCGAGCCAATACAGAACAAGCTGGACTCTCGATTGTCGGCATCTCGGGATCGGCTGTGCTGGGCATTTCGACGGGGATCTCTGCTACTTGCTCTTATCGGATTTGACCGAGCAGAGACTGCACGGTCATCGAGAAATGGCGGCCAAGACAGCCAAGACGCTTTCAAGTGGGACTTTACGTGTGCCGTACATGCCCATGACTGTCCATGCGATTCCGTGCCCTCCCCCTGTTCTCCCGGATGACTTCGACGGTTGCCGTATTCCTGGAGGCGTCGATTTATGGTCCAAGGGGGGCTTTTATTCGCCGGGAGAGTGTTTTTCGGGATATCGTGCCATGTGTACCCAGACGTCAGCGGTGAGCAATGGCTGGCCAATTCAAGACGACGAGACGGTTGTCAGATGTGTTCCCGAGTAAGTTAATACGCAACATTTATCAAGAAACGAGGCTGATACATCACCATCAAAGCGAGTACACATGCAACGACATGACCAAAGATCAAAAATACGCAGTGACCAACTATGACGGTACAATCTTATCCGCTCCAGCCTTTGAGATTCGTTGGAGGAGTGTGGACTTGATTGTGAGAACCACCGAAAGGGCGCCCGGGCTTCCAACTAGAGAGTCGATAAACACCAGTCATATTCCAACGTCGACAGCATTTCCTTTTACTATGACTAATGCATTGATTACGTCCCAAACGACTCCAACGCCTCCAACGCCTCCAACATCTCCAACATCTCCAACCTCCCCCCCGTCAGTCTCACCCGCCACTGAACAAAAAGCATCATCTACCGCATCATATAACGTGTCATATCCACTCACATCACAGCCAAAGCCAACTCTTAACTCCGGGGCGATTGCTGGGATAACAGTTGGGAGTTGCTTGGGGCTCCTGGCTGTGACTTCGGCGATTATTTTTTTCTTGGTCCGTCGCCGAAGGAAACTCCAGGGCCCACGACGGCTCGCAGATGATACGTGGGTCCAACATGAGACATACAAAGAACCCGTAGACCTGGCGGTCACTCGATATCCTGCTGAATTAGAGAACAAGCCAATGGAGCTAAGAGAGCTTCCAGTAGAGACACACTCCCCTTCCGCGGATGCTTCACCTGCACTAAGAGCGTGTCATATCAGTGTCAACACTATTCCTGTTGAAGTTGCAGCAGATCCAGTTCAAAACATCACAGAGGCAAATAGACAGGGCGATTAAAATAATGCTTTGGATATCTATTCTACCTGCCGTCCTCGATGGGAATATGGTCTGGGCTACCATCTATGGGCCGAATCTAAGTCCACTAGCTTGCGAATTGGGTCTGTCGGCCCACACTATTAACGTGTATGGAGAAGAGCAAGAGAAGCATTTACAGTATGATTCTAGCAGGGCAAAGCGGTTGATAAGCTTTGGTGGGTTTGCATTTGTTCAGGGAAAAAGCGTCTTACACACGGATAGCCTATGTTTCGTTTCCGTAATAAAAACTAAACTTGCGGCAATGCAGCAATCTGGAGCCTCTGCGGTCCAATTGAATAGCCCACGGCTTTAGTCGGGAATAACGTGCCTGAATCTCACCAAGATCCGGGCCATAACTCTCCACCTTGCGCTTTCAGTCGCCATGTCATTGGCTTAATTTGGACTTGAAATCTCAAGCGGAGTCTTGGCTAGAGCCTCAGGAATCGGAATGCTGAATCGGCAGTCAAGGTTCGGATTCAACATTCGAGCCGGGCCGTTTGACGCTGTCTTCACATGAAGCATCATGGAGGGGAAGATTAGAAATCTAGATGCGAAGCTTGGCTTGTGGAGAAGTTGTGCGTATAATTGCCGTCGTTTATTCCCGTCAAACTATTGACTAACACGGCGTAAACTAGTGGATCAATCTTTTGTCACGCCTCCTCGTTGGTGGCTGCGTCGAAGGAGGGCATCTCCAGCGGTTTAATCCAAGCATTACGTACCTTGGAAGCATTGCTTTCAAGCTCCGCAAGCCGAGCCCGAGAAGATGTCGTGCAGAAGACGCGAGGGCGCTCTTGGCACGAAAGAGAAGCGGGTTGGTACGAATCGCTGTCAATCGTATAAGGCACGCGTGGGGGCTAAAGACGCTTCCAGAGCAGATCCTGTCCATGTGGTTATTCCCGTCGTCAACACATTAGCCTCTCCACTTCTCCATACGCCTTCCGGATTTGATAAATAGCTGGACATCACCGCTCTCCAAGTCTGTGCAATCTCTTCTCCAAAGTCACTGTCGGGCTCATCGCGGTGGTCCAACCACGTCTCAAGCGTTTACATCCCGAAGTTGAACCAATGTCTTGAAATTTCCGCCTACGAACCGTATCTCTTATTCTTTTTTTTCCCTCCCCTGGGCTACTTCCGATGGCTGTCGAGGAAAAGGGAGAGCTCGGGATACGTGAGATGGAGAGCTTTGAAATTGCTCGGAATGAGAAAAATGTCTCTCGCGATGGTCCCTCACATGACGCTGGGGACCTCTTGTCGTCGACCGAAAAACCGCAGACGGAGCAGACAGAGGCGACAACTCTAGATGGCAACAGCCCGATATTATCCCTTTATCTCACATTTGATACCGTTTTACCGTCTCCTCCGGTATTACAGCAGCCTAGTCCTGATGGGCGAGAGCCACTGCCATGTCCTGACTTGACGGCTTACGCTGATCCATTGACATGGGGGCCTGCTCGCAAAAGTATTCTGCTTATTCTCTCATGCCTGGCCACTTTCTTGACAGCGTATACTGCCGGTGCCTACGCGCCGCCGGCGGCCATCATGGCCCACGACTTTGGCACCTCAAGGCTTGTTATAGTTGTGGGCATTACGACGTTCTGCATGGGATTCGCTTTTGCACCAATGGCCCTTGCGCCATTGTCTGAGATATGGGGACGTTATCCCATCTTCATTGTTGCCGGCTTTGTCTTTGTCATCTTCCAAGCCGTCTGCTCTGTTATGCCGGATGCCGCTGGCATGATTGTATCGCGCTTCTTAGTTGGCATTGGCGGATCGGTCTTCTCCGCCGTGGTCGGAGGCGTCTTGGCTGATTTATGGGAAAAGGAGGAAAGGAACACCCCCATGGCACTGTTTAGTGGCGCAGTATTGGCCGGCACTGGGGCCGGGCCGTTGGTTTCTGCCGCCTTGATTGAAACTGTGGGAAGCAACAGCCTTGCCTGGAAGTGGTCATTCTGGGTCCAGGTTATCCTGGATGTCGTCCTCCTACTTTTCTTAATCTTTTTCTTCAAAGAAAGTCGGGCCTCAGTCTTGCTCACCAGAAAGGCGAAAAAACTTAACGAGTGGTATGAGGACTTGGAACAGCATGGGGTATATGGGCAGTGGCTAAGTAGTGACCTGGTATTGACGGCATCTACAGCTTCGAGCCAAGTGACCATTACCCCTGCCACAAAGGAGCGTTCTTCTGCCACGGGTCCTCGTTTACGACGAATTCGATGGGTGGTCAAGGCAGACGAACAGCGCGCTTCCCTGGGACAGTTAGTTTTGACTTCTGTGCAGAGACCATTTCTCCTTCTTTTGACGGAGCCGGTTGTCTTCTGCTTCTCTTTGTGGGCCGCTTTCTCGTGGGGCGTGCTTTACCTCTCCTTTTCAGTTGTACCCTTCCTCTATGGTTCCAACTTTGCCATGTCAAGCCGTGTATACGTGGCAATGATGATAGCCTCGGCGGTTGCGACAGTGGTGGGAATCTACCAAGAGCATCTGTTGAAGCACTCACAGTGGAAACGGCAAGAAGAAGGCTTCCAGTACTCCAAGTCCAGATTTTGGGCCTTTATGCGACGGAGGTTTCCGGCTGAAGCACCAGAGGCCAGACTGTACTTCACTTGCATCACTGCTCTGCTCTTACCTATTGGATTATTCATTGCATTCTTGGCCTCTGATGGTAAGAGAGGGTATTTAACAGCAGTTGGTCTAGGTCTGGCTACTTGGGGCATCTATTCAGTCTATCTCGCCACCTTCAACTATCTCGCAGATACGTACCACATATACGCGTCATCGGCCTTGGCAGCACAGAGCTTCTGCCGGAATGTGCTGGGTGGCTGCTTTCCATTGATTACAACCATCATGTTCACCAATCTTGGTCTGAAAGGCGCTGGTGGCATGCTTGGCGGAATCGCTGCCGGGCTGACGATTCTGCCATGGGTTCTTCTGTTTAATGGAGAGAAAATCCGTGCTAAGAGCAAATTTGCCATAGTAAGTTGTTTATGTACCCCTTTAGGATAAATATTTGACGTATCTGACATTTCGGAAGACACTAGCAAAATGAAAGGATACGATATAATATCTGAGGATGAAATTTGGGATTCATAATTTGGAAATTAAGGATGAAGCGTTCTAGCGTCAAAGCGAATTCATGGGTTTGCGATAGAGGGAGCATTCGATGCATATATTAGACCCTGATAGAGCATTGCCGGCCGATAATTATCTCTTACATATATTTATTTTTGATTCTGCGTTGTAGATTTTATAATTGTTTCTCGAAGGTAAAGAGAAATACAGAAAGATTTCCACCTATATAGCCACAATAATTCGACATACAGCCTACATTCATTCTCGTTAAGGGGCAGACACCGGCCTTGGCCTCCGCCTTGACCTTTCTCTGTACTTGTTCAAAAGCTTTTGCATCCTGGACTTCTCATCACTACGTCGTGAATTTGTAGAGGTGTTTGCCTCGCTACTCTCCATACTTCTCTGAGACGGCCAGCTCGAGCCTGAGTTGGTGGCGTTGTGTCTCGGGCGATGAGCTGGTTCGCGGCACCACGGAAGTGATCTGATACCCGACCTGTAAATGACTGGCGGTGGCAGCTGAATCAGCCCCTCGGGGAAAATGCACGGTTCCGGAATGATATCGTGGTCGTCCAATACGAGTTCTCCACGGCCGGCATCGATCCAGGATTTCTGACCGCGTAGGCGAGGCCAGAGCGTGGAGGGAGCGACACGATAGGAATGATTCGCGATGGGAAAAGCTTTTAGCTGGGGGAAAATGGTTGCTATGAGGGCGTGGGAGTACTCGTTGCTGAAGCCGACTATGCGGAGGGAAGTGACTTTGTTGCGGAGACGTGCGAGGTGGTTGCATATGGAGAGGTGTTTGTCTGGGCAGTAAAAGGGTTTTTCTGCTGGGATGGATGGCGTGGGGGCAGGGAGGCTGTTTTCTGCGTTTGAGGATGAGTCTGAGCTTGAAGAGGAGCAGTAGCTGCTTTCGAAGGAGGAGTTGCCGTCAGTATCGCCATCTTCGTCGTCATCGTCATCTTCTTCGTCCTCGTCGCCGTCTTCTCCTTCGCCGTCGTCGAGGTCCCAAGTAACGAGTTCGCCTTTTGTGGTGTTGTGAGTTATTAGTATGGACTGTCTGAAGGACTCTGGGGGAGCTGGAGAGATGGCTCGAGCGATTCTTTCTGAGATGTCAGATGATAAAGATTTGTTTGGCTTGTCGACGGCAATAGCTGAAGACGAAAGTTGTGTGCTTTCGGAGGCCTTTTTATTTGCTGCTGATTCTGCAGCGGGTTTAGGAATCTGTTCTCTTTCGCCGTAGAAGCGGCGACATGCGAGAATCAAGGACTCCAATGGGGCTTCTGGGGCCCTATTAAGCTGAGATGTACCGAAATTGAGAATCAGGTCTTGAAGGCGTCTAATACCTGGAAGAAGAGAAATAGCCGCGGGACTGGGGCCGAGACCAAGACGCGATAAATCGATTTCAATGACAAGAGACACCATAAAGGGGCCATATTTGTTGAGCCACGTAGTAGCAAGGGGATTGAGTTTCGGGGCGATAAACGGCGAAAACGTAACGTGAAAAGTATACCCTGCCAAGATGGTAACTAAAAGCTCGGCGTAAAAGTCAAATGAGACTGCAAGATAAGGATGGAAAGTTGTCAGGACGTCGTGGAGGGGAGTAAAGTCTGAGGGCTCCCAGCAGTCTTGATTCCAGCAGAATCGATTGAGACTGATGGGCTTGGATCCCAATGCCGCTGACTCGTGAAATCCAATGAGGTTTTGGAGGATGAGCAGGCGGACATTTTGAGGAAACTTCTGCTAGATGTTTGCCTGGTGTGTAATGCTGCTGCTTGTTTGTGACGGCCTTTGTCTCTTGTGCAGTGAGAAGAAATTGTCGATGGACGCTTTCAACGCGGTATTTCTGTCTGGCTTGGCTTCTCCGTGTTTATACTTGTGGTAGACTAAGTCTACTGTCCGATCCCATGGTGGGAGGCCAGCGCGACCGAGAAGCTGGTCGTCGCTGCGTGAGGTGTTGAAAGAGATGGAGTAGACGGAAGCTCTGCTGCCGGATCGCTCGATGATGGATTTTGATCGAGTGAGTTTTACAGGGCTGCTTGCTGTATTGGTTTATTTAGCTAATTGTATGTTCGATCTGTGCGAAATAGAAACAGAAACTTTTGATCGACTTACGCGGCGATGGTGGTGGCGATGGCGAGGTTATACCGTCGCTCTCTATCGACAGATCCAGCCACGACGTCTGGTCCATCGTGCTATTCTGTCCAAAAGAAGAACTTGAGAAGATATCTTGATTAGGAAGGAATATGAGAGCGGTTTTGTTGAAGTTTGGGAGGAGATGGGATAGAGAAATAAAAGTTTGCAGTTGTCACCTGCGACTCTTTGATGGCGCTGGTGCCTGAGCATTTGCCAGCCAGGTGACAAACAGCTGCGGAATGCAAACAGAAATCAAAACACGGCTTGCGTGAATATAACGATCTGAGGAGGTCAAAGCTTTGCGCAGTGCCATGGATTATGCGGAAAAGGTAGACATTGTGCTGCTGTTCAGGCTGCGATGGGCGACATCATACATTAAGAGCAAGAGTATTTCCACACACGATTATTTGTAACATAGTGGCCATCTATTAACGCATTTCTTCTACCTTCTCCTTAGATAAAATGGCAGCTAAAGGCCATGTTGCGTATCGAAACTATATCCAGGCCATTGCGGCCAAAATTCCAACGTTGTAGCGATAAAAAGGCACGTGGTAAAACAAAATTGACTTTTCTTGACTTTGTCTATGTGTCAGGGGTATTTATTTGGACTTGTTCTTCTCCTCCTGTGCCTTTTCATATATCCAGTCGTTCAGGCCATTTCGGTTTCTGCTCAGATAGTCAGCGTGAATCAAAGACATGATGACCGCCAAGCGTAATACATACCGGGCGATTTCGACAGCATAGAACTGCATGCGGGGGACTATTATGCGGTCAGACAAAACTACCAAAAAAAGGCACTCTCAACCTCCTAAAACGCACCAAAGATGGTTGTGTCCTGCTCGTATTCCGCCTTGGCATTGTTTCGCACCATGGTGCCAAAGTTGAAGTCGTCCACCGTCTTCTCGTACTTCATCATGAAGGCGCGCCACCTCTCCTTGCCGGTCTTGCTCTTCATCTCGTCCTCGTCGATTGTGGCGGCGGGGTCGAACTCGGGGAAGGCCTCCTTGAGGTGCTCGTAGATTTCGTCGTCGATCTTGGTGAGTCGCAGACTTGAGCCCTTGACCTTTTCGAGGATGGCCCAGTAGGTGGCCATGTGCTGAACGACTGTATGGATAGCGTGTGTTAGGCCATGTATCAGACTGTTTGTTCGTGAGGAACCAAGGCCATACCCTTGACTGCGAATTGCTTCTCCATCTATCACGCGAGGAACAAACAAGGTCAGCTAGAAACTTCCACGAGGTGCACAGCTAGAGGCGAGACGCACATCCTCCATGTTGGCCGCATTTTCGGCGTCAAAGTTCTTGGGCAGGGGGCCCCCGGTGGACATGCTCTCTAAAGGATCCATTGTGGCTGCTGGTGTTGTGGTCAAATATTCGCAAAATATCGAAAGTGGTAGTGTAGGAGATGGTTGCTCGAGAAATCGTTATCCGGTATGATGAATCGTCGCAAAATCTACCGCCAAAGGTGGGGCCGGGCCGTTTGGAGGGGCAGCGATGAGGTCAAGATACAGTGTTTGCGACACTAAATACTGTGCTTGTGATACTGTACCTCTATCAGCCCCCGTCAAGTCCAGCTTTATGCTACTCCATGGCTTCTGCTGCTTTTTATTTTTCATAAACATCAAAATCAGGCACATACTTCTGTCGAAGCCAGAAAACTTTGTAGACATGCTCGTTATCCTAAATTTGCCTTTTCGTGTACTTATAGTGCAGCATCCCACGGCTTCTCCAACGACTCGCTTTGACCATCTCGAGATTATGGTGATTGGGATCACTAAGTGGTGACTGACCATGATGTGATGGCTATGAGAAACCTGCTGTCTCAGATCGAGAGTGATGAAATCTATGAAATCTATGAAATCTATGAGATTCCGAATTTTGGTATTTCAACTCGACAGCGACGGTTTTTGAGCTTTTGTCCCATCTTCGCCTTCAATCCCGTGTCAGCGCAAAGTGAGCAGTGCGTTTGGGCCACTCTGCGGAAACAATATCAAGCAGCGATAAAACAATACATTGTGCATTTGTGCCAGCTTCTCACTGAAAATATATTTACTAATGTGGCTTCCTTGCTTCATAATTACCTGTGACATCTTCATCACCCGTAATTATTGCTTCTTTTTTTATCCTATGCTAATTCAAGTCATTGCCACACTCCATTTGGTATGATGGCTGCAGATGATAAAGATGCGGTATCGCCATCAGCCTCGACGGACCATCTAAGCATAGTTCTCGATACTACTTCATCCGCCCACAAGCCCATTCGCTCATCTTTCACGCATCTCTTTTCTTTCACCAGATGGAATCAAGCAGCGCCCCTTATTGCCGCCATTACTGCCTCGGCCGCATTTGCTGCCATCAAGTCCATCTATCCCATCTTCTTGGGCAAGATTTTCAATATAGTGTCCGATTTCGGCGCTGGACGCCGCTCAGGCAGTGATACTCTGCACGACATATCCCACTGGAGTCAGATATTGACCGGCCTTGCAATTGTGAATTGTCTCTCAGGCTCGGCATTTCTGTCACTCTGGGTCGCCTTTGGAGAGCTTCAAGCCAAGTCTGTCCGACAAGATATCTTCAAGAGCCTGCTGTCGCAGAAAATCGCATGGTTCGATTCTCTAGATCAGGGTATCTCTAGTCTCTTGATTAGAATTCAAACGCAAGTCTACATATGATGGGACTTCTGAGGTGAAATATCCACAAGTACTGACTAGACCAATAGACAAACCCGAGAACTTCAGCTCGCAACATCGCAGGTATTTGGCTTCTTAGTAACCGACTGTATTGTCTCCGTCGTTTCTCTCTCGATAGCCTTCTACTATTCGTGGAAGCTCACTTTGGTGCTACTCGCAAGCCTGCCCATATCGATGATACTCTTGTCTCTCGCAACTCAACAATTAGAGCCGGCCATTCAAGCCCAGAAGCGCAATTTGGAAACTGCGTCAAAGTTTGCTACCTCGTCTATAAAAGCAATAGAAATTGTAAAGATTTTCAACGGGTTCGACCGCGAGCTCCTGCAATATCATGAAGCAATCATGTTGGCCAGCAAACGGTATTTGATACAGGCTCAATGCAACTGTTTTCAGATGGGATATGTTGCCTTCTGGGTTGTTGGCATATTCGTGTCGGGCTTCTGGTATGGCACCGTTCTTGTCGACCAAGGACTGAGCCCTGGCCATGTCATTACTACCTTTTTCTCAGTTCTCTCAGCATTTCAAGGAATTGAAGCGCTGCTACCACAGTGGGTGGTTCTATCAAAAGGCATGTTTGCAGGGGCCTTTTTGTCATCTTTATCGACTACATGCGATGACGAGGCTGCCAAAAAGAATGGAGGCCGAATGAAACCAAACTCTTGCATTGGCAATGTGGATCTGGTAGATGTATGTTCGACATAACTTTGTCTCTTTTTGTTTATGAGAGCTAATCAAATGGTCTGTGACAGGTCACCTTCGCCTATCCTTCCAATCCCGAAAAGCCTGTCCTCAATAAGTCATCTTTCTTTTTCCCCGCCGGCCAACTCACTTTCATTGTGGGAAGAAGCGGATCAGGAAAAAGTACAATCGGAAATCTAGTTGCTCAATTTTATGAACCCTCATCGGGCCTAGTTTGCTTAGATGGGTGCCCCTTGGCCACTCTGGATGGCGATTGGGTTCGTTCTAACGTTGCCTTGATCCAGCAATTGAGCGTCGTGTTCGAAGACAGCGTTTTCAATAACGTAGCAGTCGGTCACAACGACCCTGAAGCAGTCACAAAAGAAGCTGTTGGTATTGCGTGCGAATTTGCGCTCCTACAATCGACGCTCAGCAATCTTCCCGAAGGCCTCAACACTCGGATCGGCTCATATGGACACAAGTTGAGTGGAGGCCAAATGCAGAGAGTTGCACTTGCTAGAGCAAGAATACGAGATCCGGCTGTACTTGTACTTGATGAAGTGACAAGCAGCTTGGATCAGATAAACCGGAGCTTGATATTGGATGCGATCAGAGCATGGCGACGAGACAAAACAACAATCATCATCACGCATGATATTAGCCAAATCGAAGACGATGAATTTGTCTATGTGATGCAAGACGCCTCTTTAGTACAGCAGGGATTGCGGCGAGAGCTGGCTAAAATAGCAGGCCCGTTTGCGTCTCTGGCTCGTCAAGCTTCCATTGAATCATCTCCTACACCGAGCCAATCTCAGACGGCTTATGTAACTTCAAACAGGGACCTTGAAAAGACTCTAGAAAGCTTTGATACCAACATAACGTCAAAATCAATCACCGAAAACGACTCTCGCTATGAAACTCGCAAGAGGCAATCATCTAGCTCGACTAGCGATTATCTTGAGCCACTTGACAGGTTCAATGGAACAGAGTCTAGCTATAGATCCTCTTCAGGGAGCGATTATACTCTGAGCTTTATTCAGGATGCTGAATATGACATAGAGGACCCAATCTACTTATTTGGAAAAGCAGACCGCCGAAGCAACATCTCCAGCTTGCGAGCCGCTTCCACCCGTGAGCAGTCTCCAACCATTGCTAATGAAGCAGCTGCAAAACAAACGACAAAAACGAGTACCCTATCGCCAATCCTAAAAACGGTTTGGCCAATGCTCGCTTCCAAAGATCGCGCAGTTTTCCTTGGTGGAATTGCAATGTGTCTGATCAGCTCTGCAGCAAAGCCTGTATTTTCATACCTTCTCTCCCAACTGCTCGCAGCACTGTGGCTACCAGAGAACAGAACGGCAGAAGCGAAACAAAAGGCAATATATCTAGTAATCACAGCAGTCACTGATGGTACCACCACTGGAATAGGCCACTACATGCTTGAGAGGGTAGGCCAATCCTGGGTGAATGCCCTTCGTCTCGAGGCTCTGAAGAGAATTCTGCGGCAGCCGAAATCATGGTTCGATCAAGATGAAAACTCGGCCGGCAAAATCAACGAGTGTCTTGAAAGGAACGCGGAGGAAACTCGCAACATTGTGGGACGGTTCATTCCCGTCGTTATAAGCGTCTCCGGGATGATTACAGTTTCTACGACATGGGCTTTTATAACGTCCTGGAGACTCACTCTCGTCACTCTTTCAGCCCTACCTTTAGTCCTCGCAGTGGTCAAAGGCTACACCATCATCAGCAGCAAGTGGGAAGCCAAATGCAACCAAGGAGCCTCAGATGCCAGCGTCGTCTTCAGCGAGACGTTTGTCAACATCCGCGTAGTGCGAGCGCTGATGCTTGAAAAGCACTTTGGCACAAAACATCAAAAACTGGTTTCCCACACCTTTAGCTTGGGCTTGAAGAGAGCAGGCTATACCTGTGGTTTATTCGGGCTGTATCAGTCAATGAATTATCCCATGACCGCCTTGGTGTTCTACTATGCCACAGTCTTGTTATCCAAGAATGATGGCATCACAGTAGCCAAGATACTGCAAGTAATCAACTTACTGCTATTCTGTATTGGAACGTCAACCGCTTTATTGGGCAGCATACCTCAAATGACCATGGCCAAAGCGACGGCAACGCAGTTACTCGCTTACGCAACACTGCCGACCGACTCTGAAGAAAGCCAAGGCGGTATTGAGATTTCAACCCCTTTACCCGTTGAGGTTAGAAATCTGCAATTTTCTTATTCGCAGTCGAGCCCACGTGTCCTCCACGATGTTTCTTTCAACGTCACACAGGGAACTTGCACTGCCATAGTCGGCTCCTCTGGTTCCGGCAAATCTACAATCATATCCCTCCTCATGGGCCTCCATCGCCCATCAGACGATACCCAATCTCTCACCTACGCAGGTATTCCTCTTTCCAAACTCAACATGCAGCACCTCCGCTCAAAAATGGCGTACGTCTCCCAAACGCCACATCTCTTCCCCGCCACAGTCACAGACAACATCATCTACGGTCTCCCAGAAGATTCCCCTTTCAGAGACAGCCTAAACATACAAGCCGCAGCAAAAGCAGCAAGCATTCACGAGTTCATCATGTCTCTCCCTCAAGGCTACTCCACCATTATGGGAGATGGTGGAATTGCTCTCTCGGGTGGCCAAGAGCAGCGGCTGAGCATTGCCCGGGCGCTCGTCCGCCATCCTCGGCTTCTCATCCTGGACGAGCCGACGAGTGCTCTTGACGCCGAGTCGACAGCTATGATCCGCGAGACGATATGCAATCTTACGGAGCGGGCGAGAAAGAAGGAGAGCGACATGGCCATCGTGATGGTGACGCACACGCCTGAAATGATGAAAATTTGTGATAGGATCGTCATGATTGACAATGGTGTCAAGGTCGAAGAAGGAAGCTATGAAGAGCTGATGAAAGCCAAAGGTCCTTTTGGGCATCTAATTGGCAAAGGCCAATGGCACGGTGGAGATTGGTTAGTGGACAAAAGCAAGCTGAATAAGGAATCTTGAGTGATGAGATGGTGCTTTTGGCATTGGCTATTGACCAAATCTTTTAACGCGTTATAGAAGTAATATCGTATCCACGTCCCAACTCTCTGTTTAATGCCAATGGATGATTAAAGTTTGATCAAGAGCTTTGTCTTGCATCATTGTATTTGCTTGTTCGTTTGACCATCTAGTCAGTCTGTTATGATGAAAACGTAGGCAAAGATATGTATCCCATATTTGAGCGCCGATCCATCCACCCCCGCGGTAATAATAAATTCATTCGTTTAGTTTCCCCCTTGACCATTGACATAAAATATGATATTCATCATGCATTCGTAGAATATCCGCGTTTTCAACTCGCTAGATATATATGTGTGTGTATATGCGCGTACCCATGACCTTTCCAACTAGTAATTTCCATTCCCAATGTCTCTATTCTAATAAGAGAGGATGTAATATATAGATCGCAAAAAACGATTATGACGAAGAGAAACAACAGCCACAATTATAGTAAAAGGCGGTAGTCCAAGAAGAAGAAAAAAGACGAGTTTGTGAGTCGTTTCATAGTCTATCGTCTTCTGGTTCTCAGCCAGCCCTCCCAGGAAAGCCAATCGTGTCGAGTTTGCTGTCGAGTGCGAGCCGGGTCTGGTCGTCTCGGCTCAACCCAGGTGACTCGATTAGGCACCGTGGGTCTTCGGACATGCCTCCTGGATGGATCATGTGCATCATTTCTCACAATTCTAATGAGATATCGGAGAATGTAAGGATCTTGACTGGGCGGTATGCTGGTGTCTGACCGAGGTATAAGAATCGGGTCATTCTTCAGCGTGCGCGGGTGAATCTCCAACATCTCTTTATCTGCAAGCCTACCCAATCTGGCGGCATCGATCAGTGCTTGTAGATCAATCTCTATCTTTTCAATCACCGACATAGAAGCCATGGCAGAGCTCTCAGCTATACTACTATGAGCAAGCTGCGTCTTGCTATCTGAAATGGGTTGATTTGAGTGGCCAAGTCGTGAGCCAGTGTCTGTGAGCCCCACTGGACTCAGTAGAGTTGTGCCGGAGCGAACGACCAAGTTCCCGACAGCGCCCAGCTCCTGCTGGGAGCCTTCATCGATTTGCTGTTTTTTCTTCTGGAAGATCTTGGCCCACAAATTCCTAATAGGGGCCGTAATAAAAAGGAAGAGCCGCTTCAATCCAAGGAAAAAGGCCAAGACGAAACGATCAGGTACTTGACGGATCAAGGCGCCGAGAGGAATAGTAAGACTGCCAAAAAGCAAACTCCATCCCCACTGGGCACCAGTCAATGGTTTGGTATCGAAAGCTTCGCCGCCTTTAAAGACGATGAGGAACTGGCCTAAGAGTGTCAAAAGCTGCACGCCAACAAACCAGGGATTGGAGAAAATCCCTTGGTGCCAGATATCGATTCCATTATCCACTCTGCGACAGTTGTGCTGGTTGAAAAGCTGCATGAAAACATAGATATTGAACACAAGCGTCTGCAGCTTATCGATCTCGTGCTTAGTGCCAGGGTTGAAGATGTCCCAACCAACGTAATGCACTAAAAATACAACCAGAAGCTGATAGATGGCTTGACCAAGAATCATCTTCCACATCGTGATGCTCACAATGGTTTTGTTGCGAGGCTCAGGTTTGCGCATAAGGGTATCTGACGTGGGATGGTCGGTAGCAAATGCGAGAGAGGCACATATATCCATACTCAGATCTATCCAGAGGAGCTGTACGACTGTAAAGATGGAATCACCCACGAGTTCCGAGATGACTGTTGTGATACCAGCGGTTATGTTGATTGTGAATTGAAACTATACAAACAAATTAGCCTCTTATTGGTAGGTTGTAGAAGAAGAAGAATAATCTATGGGTCGAGTTAACAGGAGAGCACTCACCTGAATGAATTTCTTGACCGCGTCATTCACTGACCTGCCCCAAGCGAGGGCTTTCACAATGGACGCGAAATTATCGTCAAGTAGGATAATAGAAGCAGCTTCCTTTGCCACTTCAGTGCCCTGCATACCCATAGCAAAGCCAACATCAGCAGCTTTCAGAGCCAGTGCATCGTTTGTGCCATCACCGGTAACAGCAACAGTTTCTTTCATTTCTCTCAGACGGGTGACGAGTAACACTTTATCTTCCGGGCTGGATCTCGCCAGCACCTGCAAGCGCGGGATGATGGCGTCACGCTGAGACGGCGTCAACTTTCTGAACGTAGGCCCATCCATAGCAACGCCGCCGGGAGTGTATATACCACACTCTGTGGCTACGGCTTTTGCAGTAAGGAAGTTGTCGCCAGTAACCATGCGCACAAAAACACCGGCGTCCTGGCACTGGCGTACGGAATTGACCACCTCTGGTCGAAGAGGGTCACGGATGCCAAAGAAGCCAATGAACACCATGCCAGACGCAAGCCATTCCAGGTTGACAGTGGTGGGGTCGTCGCCTGGATTCTCGAATACTTCGTTCTCATCAAAGTCTCGGAAACTAATAGCCACCGGCCGCAGCATATTCGTGGCATATTCGTAGATGGTTCTGCGGAAGCTGGTCCTGTCCGTCTCCTCGAGCCGAGAGGTAGTAAATCGAAAGGTCGGGTCATCAACGATAAACGCACAATATTCAAACACGATTTCTGCAGCTCCTTTGACCAGAAGGCGGTATCTGCCGTTGGGAAGCTTGACTAGAACTGCCATCCATTTTCGAGCAGAGTCAAAAGGCAGCATGGCGATGATGTTGCTGTTGGCTCGTTCTTCACGAAGCTTGCCCATCCCTAAATGGTCTCGACCGAACTTGAGCAGGGCTGTCTCAGTGCTCGATCCGATAAAGTCGGCTCCTGCAGAGTCATCTCTCTCAAAAGCGGTGGAGTTTAGAGCTATGCTATCTTTAATTAGGCTCCGTATCTCTGGAGAAACGGTCGACATGAAGTGTTTCGATGACGGTAGCCGCGATGAAGATGAAGTACTGGCCGAGCTGGAGGTAGCGAGGGGAACATCGCTATCTTCAAAGCCACTCTCGAGTCCAACACGGCCGGCAACAACAGACATTTTGTTCTGCGTGAGGGTTCCCGTCTTGTCTGAACAGATGGAAGTCGCGTTGCCCATGACCTCACAAGATCGAATGAGGCGAACGAGGTTGTGATCGTTGAGCATCCTCGTAGTGGCAAATGCAAGCGCGACGGTGACATTCAGCGCCAGGCCCTCGGGAATAGTGATGACCACGATGGTAACGGCAAGCATGACGATATGGAGAAAATGTTCGGCCCTGCGAGTGGGCCGGGCATGCTTGTGATGCGGTAGCCGAACCAAGAAGCGAATAAAGAGGATCACGAAGTAGATGCCGCCAGCAATAGCCCCAAACGTGATGAGCTGCTTTCCCAACCTGCCCATCTTCGCCTGAAGAGGGGTTTCTTCAACGTCTTCTCGCAGAGACATGAGCATCCTCCCATAGCTGGAATGTTCACCAACAGAGAGAACCAACATGCGGCCAACGCCACGGCAGACGGTGGTGCCGCTGAAAATGAAGGGATCGACCGGCGTGGCCCAAGAGCGGCTGTAGTCCTCGGGCACCATTTTGCGGACCAGCTGAGACTCTCCCGTGATGGAGGACTCATCGACGTATAGGCTGGAGCCCTGGACAAGAACCCCGTCGGCCGCCACAACCTCGCCGGCCTCAATGTGCATGATGTCTCCAACCATGACATCGTATACGGATATTTGCTGGATCCTGCCCGACCGGAGAACAGTTACTTCGCGCTGCTGCTGTCGCTCATTAAGCTTTTCGAAGCGGTGATTCTTTTGCCAATCGGTGGCAGCGCTGGCCAAGACAATGACGACGATGGCTGCCACAACCGTCACTCCGTCAACCCATTCGATGTTTGAAGCATCCTCGTCAGCAGTCAGAGACTGGTAGAGACCGATTCCCAGAGATATAGTGGCGGCGATTGTGAGCAGAATCATCAACTTGTCGTTGAAGGCAATCCACATGAGCTTGAGAAACGATTTTTGCCGGCGTCGGGGCAGCCTGTTGGCGCCGAATATCCGCCTCCGGTCGATGAAGCGCTCTTCATCGTCAGATCTGCCTATATGAAAGGTCAAGCCCGGGCGATTGTTGGGGGCGTCGACGACCGGGGAGATGACGGGAGTGCGGTTCTCATGAGCGGCCGCAAGTGCTTCTTCGAAAGTGATGGTGCCATCGAGACTCGATTCGTCGACACTGAGGCCGGTTGAGATGTCGGTACGGAGGCCCAGCGCAAGGCCATGGAGCCCGCCAAAGACGTTGAGCGCCGCAAGGCTTCTCTGCTTCAGCAGCTTGTGCAACTGGGATGGCGTAAAGGCAAAGCTGTTGGCGGGCAGTGGCTCGTCAGCCCGCACCTCGGTGACCAGCGCCGTGGCTTGTTTATCGGCTTCGACATCGTGGCGCGTGGCAGCCGGCTCAACGGGCGTTATTTCGTCCATGTGGCAGACGGCCCTGATGCTGGGGCCGAAAACGAGGGAATCATTTGCGGTGCCGGGCAGACACAAAGGCCAAGCAATGCCTCTCTTCTCGCAGGCTGAGAGACGGAGTTGGAGTTGCAGAGTACCTGGATCCCTTGCGACCAACGGACTGGGGGCGTGTGCCAGCAATAAAGGGCGGCTCTTTTGGCATCCGGGATCCACTGAGCGACGCCATGGGAGAGATTTACAGCACTGAGGGCAGCGGTCTTGGCAGTGCCGGGGGGGTAGAGGGGCGCTAGCCTCGTCCAAGCTCAAGCTAGCTTGGCACAATGGGCTCTAAAAGCCACTGTGGAAATGCTGGCAACGGCAGCCATTGGCATCGGCGATTGCCCAAGTAGGCAGTGATGCTCTTGGCTGAAAAGAGACTCATTTTTCTTGGACTCATTTTTTCTCATTCAAGCAATTTTCAACGACGACTCAGTTCGCATGCTCCTCCTCCTCCTCTCGCGCACCTCTGCATCATGCGGGCTTCAAACTTATTCTCCGCAAGAGCATCAGCGGTCTTTCGGCTTCTGGCTCTCCACCGTGGCACGTCAACTCGCAAGCCTGCACCTATAGGCTGTCGGCAGACTTTCTCAACTTGGACGCCGAGAGAAAATCGGGCCTGGGGCAGCCAATGGCTACACCCTGCGAGCTCCATCCCAGATGCTAGAGGCTTGGCTTTACGGATCCCCCGAGTTTGATCATGAGCATTGAAAGGCAAAAGCTCCTGGGTACGCTACCCGTCCGCCCGTCAGCAGCGGGAACGAATCACTTCAATGTTCTCTACGCCCTATTCCTCGCGGCCTTCACCAGCGAGTGCCGAAACATCGGATGTCGTCCGTCACTAGAGACCTGAAAAGGATGTTAATTAGAGAGGTCCTGTAGCCATCATCGCTGGCAGCGCTCGTGCCAGCGCCAGAAGAGAAATCGGCGAAACTACATACATCATAGCCTTGGCACTACGGCAGAACTAAGTTATACGAGCTACCGGCCGAGTGGCACGCAACTTTTTAACCTTGATGAGCCTTGCGGCGCCCCATTCGACGGGCGCAGCGCGATCGGCCAGAGCCGCTCCTGTGGCTTGCCAGTAGGCCCGACGGCGACGAGTCATCCAGACGACTAACAACGACATTTCCCAATTTCCATACATTCATGCGGAAGAGACTAATACAGCGGTTTGAAGTTGAAACGTGAGAATGACGGCCGCGCTATCCCTCAGAACTATTCGTTTGTTGCTCCGAAAGTCCTAGCGGTATAATTCTTAGCATCAGAAGCAGCCAGGAAACCTCCGATGATGCTGAGGAAAATCCTATCTTCTTTCCTCGGTACAGGGAATTAGGGGCTTCTTACTACCGCTAGCAAGGAATTAGGGAATGTTGCCATTGGCAGATTGTGGCGCTTCATAATGGCATCTCGACTCCAAAAGCCGAGTTCCTAGGCGCCTACACAGCCCTCGCCGCATAAACCATCTAGCCCAAAACAATCCATCAAGCATGTGATCAAGCCTGATCATTGGTCAAAAAACGAGCAATTTTCTTATGCAGAAAGCAAGCTCGCCAATGAGTACCCAGCTGCAAGTGCCAGGAGCCAATAGAATTGGCTCCTGCTTACTCATTTTGCGGCCTCTTGCAGGATCTCGGTCGCTTCTCCTAGACAGTCGCTAGATCAAGCACAGGAGAGTTGTACAAAGTATAATGACGGCAAACAAAACAAGGATTCTATCTTGTTTAGACACGCTTACATGTTCTTGACTAGTATTGCTTCACAATAGCCGCTTGTCAGCAAACTATATTCGTTTCTTCTAGACCAACCCGTCAAGTAGGCGTGATGCATTAGAGCCAGCTGAAAGCAGCTTCAGCGGAGTAAAGGCCTATTAACCCATTGAGCTTTGTGACAGATGCTATGAATAAGAACCCTCATTTTCGTCCGCTTTTCGGTTCACTTCAGCTCGAAAACATGCAGCTTTCGTCTAAAAATCCTTGGACAAGCTAGGCGAGGCCTCTTTGTTAGAGCCAAGTGCGGTTAAAGATACCCTCTGTTTCTTGTTCTTCTACTGCCGTTTGCAGATCTGTAGACGAAGTATGAAAAATATGTTCATATTTGGCCTAGAATTCGGCATCTTTCAGGCGGGAAAGTCTGTCTCCTAACAAAGAAACGTTACATGGGTAACAAAGCGGGCGGGACACGCCGCTATTGAAGGAGGCAGCCAAAACTCCTCCAAAAGCCAGCACATCCGAAGATCTTATCTTTATGACGTGTTCCAGCAGCCTTTATCTTTGACTAAAGATGTGTTTCGGCCATCTTCCGCGTCTTGTTGCCGTTCTGTAATCATGTTGCCCGGCCTCGGAACTCCAACCAACTTTGGGTGTTTGTGAATATGGAATTTGCCTTAATGAGGCCCGTGAATGATATTTGCCAAGAGAAACAAAGATTTATTACACCAGACATAACGTCTTCGCTTCACCGCCATCATCTTTTATCCCTAGTCGTAATAACTATGTATATAAGCTTCATTTGTTAGATGCAACTATGCCATCGGATGGATTCTCTAGGTGGATCAACTCCATCAGGCAGCAATATCACTCTTTCAGCTGCCGGCATAGTGTCTATTCACGGAATTTATGATGATTTCCACGCTCGATTTATTGTTGACGTCGATGGTTTATATCCCCACCATCTATGCTCAGCCTCCTTCTAGCGTCGTCTCTCCAAAAGTCTTCATCATATCCATGGTCTGTCATCACCAGGCTTCATCTTCTTGTACCAAGTCCATCATGTAGATGCATTTACTTTTTCCACCATTTGCCTCATCTCAACGCCTATACTACTAGTAATTTTCTTCTCTCTAACCAGATGATTTTCACTACTAGTTTGAACCAGAAGGCCAAATATGGCAAGACAACTTTCCCCAGTCCGGCCTTGGGAATCTCTCATCCCAGGCCATCACTGCTCCTGGCCTTTCCATGCTCTATCCACGCATCTTCTGCACTCAAACCGGCGCCGTCTGCCAGCTCACCGTCGGTGAAGGCGAAATCAACTCTGCCGTTTCCATGACAGCCTTGATCCTCTCCGGCGAATTCAACCTCACGCAAACATACTTCCTCCTCGGCGGCATCGCAGGCGTCAATCCTCGCCACGCAACCATCGGCAGCGTGGCCCTCGCTCGCTGCTCCGTCCAAGTGGCTCTGCAATACGAAATCGACCCTCGCTCTCTCCCCGGAGACTGGCCTACGGGGTACATCCCCTACGGACGAAGATACCCCTTTGAATACCCCTGCATCACGTACGGCACTGAGGTCTTTGAACTCAACGCAAATCTTCGCGACGCTGTATACAACTTTACCCAGCGAGCCAGGCTCGTGGATGGCGATGAGCCGCGGAGGTATCGCGCTCTATACGGCAGCATGGGCGAGTCGTACCGCATGGCCGTGCGGCCGCCCAGCGTGGTCAAGTGTGATGGTGCAACCAGCGACGTGTACTATTCGGGAGAGAAGCTCGCTCGGGCCTTTGAGAACACGACGGCTTTGTGGACCAACGGCACGGGTGCTTACTGTATGAGTGCGCAAGAGGATAATGCCATACTGGAGGTGCTGGTGCGGTTCGCGATAGAAGGGCTCGTCGATTTCAGCAGAATCATTGCTATGCGTACAGGTAAGAATCAAGCGCAGTTTCCACAAAACGAAATGGAAAAAAAGTAAAAAAAACTACTCACGCGATAATATCAAAAAATCATTAGGCTCCAACTTTGACCGCCCGCCCCCTTCCCTCTCCGACTGGGAACATCTCACCCGCGCAGACCAAAACGGCTTCCACATCGCCATCGCTAACCTCTACAACGCCGGCATCGAGATTGTCAGGGGCATCCTCGACAACTGGAACTGCACCTTTGCAAAGGGCATTACCCCTGCAAACTACATTGGCGACATCTTTGGCAGCTTGGGGGGTCATCCTGATTTTGGCTTTGGAAGCATCACGGGAGGGAGAAAGCTCAAGTCTGCTGCGGCTATGGCAGCAGCAGCAGCTTCAAGGAGGGATGAGAATGGCCAGGGAAGATACTCGCTGGCTAGTGTGGAAATGGCGAGAAGGAGGCAATTTGGGGTTAAGGGGGGGATGAAAATGTAAGATTACGGACGGTCATATGTTACGAATATGACATTTTGTATTATATCATTCCCAGATTACATCTATTATCAACTAGATTCATTTTTTTCTACGCTTTGATTTTTTACTCCCTTTCCCATTACAAAGAAATAAAATGATATTGTTTTCCCTACCATTGGGCCCATTCATCATGAGGAACAGCAACACAGAGAGCTTGCCAGCGGCCGGCCAACCAAATTACCGCCAGATGCAATGCAAGAAACAAAAGCCTTGTTTTCAACCCCGTCTGACGAAATAAACTTGTTACGAGTTCGCCGTGGCTGGGACGTCGAGTGCGGGTATTGCTGGCGCTGGTTGGGAGCCCCAAATCCAGAACGGCCAGCAGCACAAGAGGCGCACTCACCTCGAGATTGACCATATATGGCCAGCATGGACGGACTAGGGTAGCAAGCTTTATGAGAAAGAGACTAAGACGACCAAGATACTTTACAGAGTCTGGATCGGCGCCTACAATGGTGCAAAAGCGTACCAAAAGAAGCGCCGCTCCATGCGGTATTGTGGCAATTTCTGAAGGAGGTGGCGCCAGGAGGAGAGGCCCATCGGAGTGTGCATGGCCATTTGTGTGTATAGGAGGTTTTCTTTGCTCGGTTGACTGGAGTGTATGATTGTTGTGGTTGTGGTGTCCATTCTGGCTGATGGATTTGACCATGGCATTGGTGGATTCTGGCACAGCTTCATTAAAGACAGAGCCATCTTGCATGGCGTCTCCATCCTGAGCCGAGGGCGGCCATGCAGTGCTATCGTTCTGAGGTACACTGAGGCTTCGAGAGTGGTACCGCCGCGAATCTATCCAACTATAAGATCAAGTGCTGTCATGATTGTAGGTTAGAAAGAACTCACCTGGTACGGGTGTGCTGGGCCCTGCCGGAGAGTCCAAGCTTTGGACTCGATTACCTCGCAGTGCCACAGCCGGGCTCGGGACATTGTCTCTGGTGATGCCATCAAAGTAAGTCTCACTTTTCATGGCATTCAAAACTTCATTGGCGCTTGGTCTCTCGGCTGGATCCAGAGCAAGCAGCTTCTTGAGGAGCATGTAGAGCTTTGATGGAAGATCTGGCCTTTCACGTCGCTCATCTTGGAAGCCAGTCCAATCAGCAATTTCAGCCCTGAGCTCATCCACGTCTTCCAATTCCTCTTGAACGGCATTAGCTGCTTGGTAAGGAAGCCTGCCAAAGCACATGAAATAGAGAATCATTCCGAGAGAGAAGATATCCGACTTCGTTGTAAAGTTTCCGTACTTGCCCGTTTCATCAACGCGAATGACCTCAGGTGCACAATACGAGATTGTGCCCGTTGTGCCCGTTGACTTTCGGACTACATTCTCCGGCTGGACTTCGCCGAAATCGCTGATGAGACACCGTAATTTACCGCCTTCTCGATGCAAGAGGCAGTTACTCGGCTTCAGATCTCGGTGAATGTAGTTTGCCGCATGTAGATAGGCAACACCAGATGTGATGTCCTTAAATAAGGAGTAAATCTCTTCGACGGATAACCTGGCCTTGTCATTTAGACCATCTCGCGAAGCGTCAACCTGACCTCGCGATCGTCGGCGGATGCGCTCTTTGAGCTCTTCTTTGGTAACCTCCCTAGGCACGCTTCCAATGACATACTGGTGAAGGTCGCCTCCGTTGCAATACTGCTGGAGAATGAATGCGCACGCAACGCTTGGCCCAAACATGGTTAGTCTGACATCCTCCAGCCAGACATGTCGATAGGATACCAAGTTGGCATGCGACAGCTTGGCAAGGAGCTCGACCTCTATCAAGACTTTCTCAAGCCAGTCATGGTCGTCGCCTACTGGTACCCTCTTGCAAGCAAAGTGGCCCAATTGACAGCCGTCAATCTCATGGCGCACCAGCAAGACCACGCCCTTGCCTCCTCTACCCAAAACCTTCTCTTCAACAAAGAAAGTTTTGAAGTAGTTTGGACTAAACGCTTCTCTCTTGATTCTGCTTCCCTCAGATTGTGATACGCCGGGAGCGCTGGAGAGGAATTCAGCGTCATCATCTACGGCGGACGAACCTCGCGACGCTGAGCCTTCGCTCCCTGGCGCAGGGCGAAATAGCCTGCGAATAAGACCTGACGCTGCGTGATCGGGTGCGGTCGAGTCGGTGTGTCCTGCACGAAGCATCCGAAAGTAGCCCGGGTCAACATATGATTCCGGGTCAACGTCATATGGGTGATCGAACGGGTGTTCCGGCGGTGTTGGCCCCAGCGGACGGTGGCATGTAGGGCATTCTGGGTGGCCACGAATCTCCAGGCGTTGCGAGCTGGGATCGCGAACAACGATCGCATTGCGATGTCGTCTATTGCACGCAAAGTTAGCAATATTCAGCCTCAATTACATTCCTGTTTCTCTAGTATGTGTCGCGCAGAGCAGAAGCGAAGCCAGAGAAAAGCAGAGGGGCGACAAACTCACAGCACAATCTCGCGGCCCTCTTGAGGCTGGTATGGGATCAACGACATGGCGACAAGTTGCGAAGGGCTGTCGTGCGGAAATGGGCCAGCATGGCGATTGCGGCCAGCGACGCGCAAAGCAACTGGCTTCGGGGCAGTATAAATACGGTCGCGACGATGGACGTGCGTCGAATCAGCGGGTGGAAGGGACTCGAAGTTTCCAGGATCGTGGGATGCAAGCTGGTAGGTGGCGGAACGAAGCAGGTGGTTATGGCGGAGCTTAGAAGCTCGAGTGCTATGACGACAACGCAATGGCCGCTGGGGCGATCAAATGCCTGTCCAGCCCTGTAATCTTAGTGGTGGCCGCGCCGTAGACGCAGAAGCTTTAGTAGGAGCTGGAGGGGCTCCCCGCAACTGAAAGGCGGTGCGATGCTGTCATGCATGTGGCGGCCAAATTCAATTGCCTTGCTACATGTGGTGGATGGCTTTATTGCGTGCTTGAAATTTTGCAAAGATGGAATTTTTCCCTAGCGAATAGTGTCTGATAAACTCTCGGCATCGACATATACATGCATCGGCAGCAGCAGCTAATCGGAATTTTGCCCATGTAATTTTTGGCGAGAAATCCAATGGGTCTGCAGTGCCTACATGCACCAAAAATAAGCATCGAAGCTATCAATTGCCAGGTGCTGCAATGCGCCAATCGCAACGGCCGCTGCCCTATACGCGGGAAGACTCGACTTTAGCGCCATGTAGGCCAAGGTTCCTGTAATATGGGTCGTATCCCTTGGATTGGATGCTGGCCTTCCAGTTCGCGATATCCCATCTTGGCCTGTCAGAGCCTCCCAATGAGACGAGGCTGCCGGGCAACAACCACTCGGGCGCTCTTCTCACCCTCAGCTCGTATTAAAGTCATGCTCTGATTCGCCATGGATCTCCGGCAGGCCTGCGATCGATGTCATGACAAGAAACTCAGATGTCCTCGACCACCAGGTTCTCTGTGCTGCAGCCGCTGCACCAAGGCCAATGTCACCTGCGTCTTCAGTCCGCCTACAAGGCCTCTCCGATATCCCATCGGCCACAATGGCAGTTTTGACTGGCCCGATCTCATGATCTTGGAGCAGCAGGGGCAGCCCACGCCAAGCCAAGTGCTCGAGACACCAGCCCAGACCATCTCAGAACGTCTCGCGGCTCTACTGTCTGGCCTTGACCGCATGCTGCAAGCGCTGCCCTCGTCCCTTGAGATGCATCATGTTCCAAGAGAGCAGCTGAGGGAATATGCCGATAACGTAGGGGACAACTTCGATCTTCAATCGACGCTGGACGGCCTCCTCCACCACGCCCAGGATCTCGCAGCAATCTACCCTGAAGCCACATCAGCCTCTTTCAGCAAACGCACGACGGCTCCCGAGTCTGATGCCCTCTGCGCTGTTCCGGATTGTATACACCACGACCGGACATCCTTGCACACAACGCCCCTACCTAAGCTGGACCACGCATTGTTAAACCTTGTCATGGCCTGCCATATTCGCTTGCTTGATATTATGGACACCATGGCAGAGCACGGCCGGATGTGTGCCTTTATGGTGGCCACCCTCCCGTCGGACTACGATCCGAAATTTGCGGTTCCAGAAATCCGCGTTGGATCTTTTATCGCCCCTTCTAACACGGCGGCCTCGATGCTTCTGAGTGTTCTTTTGGAGCTTCAGACGTTGCTGGTGGAGAGAATCAGAGACTTGAGTGGCGTGATTGCTCAAGTGAGAGACAGTCCAGGAGCAGCCAGAGAAGCAAGAGTCGTTAGCCTGCAATGCGAGATTCTTCAAGAGCGTGCAGAGACTACCCTGGGGGAACTGACGGAATTCAAGAAAGGGTTGGTGAGCGCCAGACTGCTGAGATGAAGGCTATGAGTGTATTGGAGAACTTCACACTCTGGGAGGAGTCAAATACTTGGCGAATACTTCAAGTTTTAATGTATATATGAAACGCATTACTGATTTTTTATCTACATGTGAAATCTAAGAAAAACATGGTATACTTTTGCTTTTGGCGCAAAAAGCTGCCAGATAATGAACCTTTCTAACACAAGTTGACAGCTACTGGGTGCCAATATAAAAGAGCATAACACGGGTATCTCAGGTAGTCAAACAAAATAGCAATGCCGCATCTAATAAGCAGTTGTCATCTTGTCCTTCAAGACTCTTAAATATATCTATAAATAGACTACCTACATCTAATTAAACCTCATTAAAGCAAAGTTTCTATGTCGCCATTAACGGCTTCAATTATTAGCCACGAAAGATTCCACAAGCATCTCCCCGGTAGGTTTCAAAGCAAATGTTTCCAATATAGACTGCCGTCGCCTCACACCTGCAGATTGGGTGGCACCAGTGCCACGTATACGTACTAAGCATCCTGTGGTCTATCCGAGGGGCAAAAAGAGGCATCGTATATCACAAGCTATCCGCACAGATACTGCGTCTGTGAGACACCCAAACGCACCCGTCGCAAACTTACGCGGACCAACCACCGCTCTCTGCAGCGGATAACTTCTCTTCGTGAGACACAGCGGGATTTGGGAAAAAAAATGTGTCAAGGGAGCTTTGTGGAATGAGAGGCAAAGCAGATAGAGGAATGATTGCCGCCACGTGGCGATGCTAGAGATTGTTGTAACGACTTAATGAGACATGGCGCCGGAGCAGTATGTTGTATACGGACGCTTTCGCTAATAATAGCAACATGTCTCGGAGAAGTACCTTCAAACCAACTGCAGAGCGTGAATGTGTCTTGGATTTTTTTGATGGAGGCTGGTTCTGCTCTTATAGGCGAAACGGACATTTGCAGGAGTGCAGCGGTGATGATTTGCCTTGCATAAAGGGTCCAGGATAGCAGATCAAGGGCTGATGCAAACAATTAGATTCGGAGTTCATGGAGCGGGATCCGGATATACAGGCGGAGCATCATATATCCACATGGAACTGATGTCTGCCATTTGTTAGATTGACGCTCAAAGGACATATGAAGCTCAAGTTCAACGGTGCTGTGGTGCCCATGTGCATCAATCACTAATCCCAATCACTTCATTTCCGACACACGAGTCTCTCTATTCACAAGCGCAGAGGTACTACATATACGTAGATGGCCGTCGCATATGGCAGAGAAGCAAATCGTGCGGAGGGTAGCATTTCACAGACCTGTGCTTGTACGAGCCCACCAATAACCCCGTCGTCAACCGCAGCAGTCCTTCAAGCAAAGCTATCTGCCATCCCATCCTGGCATCAATCCTCTTTTGCAAAAAGTATCCGTCAGACGCACTAAATGCCTATCGTTGCAACTCCCAGTCAGCCACCCGCAAGGATCATGGCCCGGCCTGCCAAAGTGACGATAGTCCATCACCGGCCATCACATTAGCAAGGTACTACGGCGTGCCACCAGCACTAACGGCGACCAGAGCCAGGGGTAAGCATCTTTCCCCCCTTTTACGTGACAAACCGTTTCTTTTTTTTTTTCCCGTCCTGAATGGATCTGTGCTCTGTTCTCGCAAATCCTGTCTTTCAAGGCGAGGCGCATGCGTAAGACGGCCGCCGCAAAGGAAGATGAGCGAACCCAAGGACTTTGAGAGTAGCACAGACCGGCGTTGTGCGTAGCGGCCGACTGCAGATCGGGAAATGAGCCGACACCTACAAGTATAGCCCTTTTCAAGCATCAAATCATGAGGTGAGCAAAAGAGGGAGAAGTGCCGTGGACCGTGTGTGGGTGTGTGGAGAGTTTCCCCGGCTCGCTGGAGCGTGCTCATGGCGATCCGGTAATGGCCCTCCCTGTCAATGCTTGTTTGCTGGCTCACGTCTTCTGGCCCCCGCTGGCAGAAACGCGTATTCACCCGCCTGCGATCCTACCTACGCCATGGTTTAATTTCGATGCTCGTGACGGGGCACGGCAGTAATATCTGGTGCGGTATAAGTGCCGTAGCATGGCCCGAGGCACATTGCTGCAAACATAAGGCAGAGTCCACGATCACGGGTCCGGGCGTCGACGCTGTTGACCCATTCCGTTGAGAACCCTCGCTCTGTCTCAGACTACTGTGAATGCCTGCAAGCTCATCTTCATGATCCCCGGTCTAGTTGCTTCCCCCCCTCTTTAAGATCGTTTGTCTCTTTTATTTTTGGATCCAGTTCTCTTTCTCTCTTCCCTCTTCTGCTCCATCTCTTATACGGCGCATTTCACTTTGATCTCAGCTCGCGCGTATACCATGAACCAGCGAGCTTTGAACTCACCACAGCGTCTAGCCCAAGCCGGCCTATAATCTCTTTGTTTTACAACCGCATGCTAAGAGCCAGCACTTGGCTTAGCGCTCGAGGTAAGGAAGCTGAGTTCATGTTAGCCCCAAAACCGTCGCGGGTGGTGCCATGGTGGCTGCAGCACTCTTCCCCTTCATCCCCACATAATACCGAGCCCGCAAGATTTCCGCAAGCTTATGCCCGACCAGCATTCAGCTGCAATGGCCAATTATTTCATGCGCCTCCCTGCCTGCACCATCACATTGAAAATTAATCCCCAAAGCAATGAGAAACAAAAAGCAATCCGTTTATTATTATGCATTCCCAATAAGAGAGCGAGAAGACGGCGCAGCTGCTTGCTTTGTTCTGTAGCCCCTCCACTCCATATCACCACTTACACGCAACAACACATGCATACAGCTTCACTACCAGGACGCCAAAACATGCCTGACTGACTTGACAGCGAGCGCACTACATCACATCACAAACAGCCGCAATGGCTTCCTCCACCTCGTCCACGGAGACACATACCCACTCCAAAGAAGATATAGAAAGACTAGATTCTCAAACCGACGAGAAACTCAATCTCGAGCGGCGCTCCGCCAGCATCTCAAGAGACACTCGCGATTCCCCCGATGCGCCAAACACCACGTCAGACGACGCCGAGAAGCAGATATACATTGTACAAGATGCGGCTTATGTCGACGACGACAACATTGTCTGGTGGGACGGCGACAACGACCCCGATAACCCGTATAACTGGCCGAGATGGCGCAAAGTTCTCAACTGCGTCCTCATTAGCTGTCTGGCGTTCATCACACCTTTAGCATCTTGTATGGAAATGATCTAGCCCATGTAGCGAAGCAGCTAATCATTTTTCTTTCACTTTAGCCATGTTTGCGCCTGGCGTACCCGATCTGATGCTAGAATTCCAGAGTACCAATGAAGAGCTGGGTGCGTTCTGTGTGTCTGTCTATGTGCTGGGATTTGCGGCTGGACCCATGTTCTTTGCGCCCTTGTCTGAAATCTATGGCCGGTCCATCATCTATAACATCACCAATGTTGGCTTCATCGGTAAAAATTCCCCGTGGTCTTTTACCTCTTCCACAATCCAGACTTCAACTGACATGATGTCTCACCCCCAGTCTTCGTCATCGCCTGCGCAAAAGCCCCTTCACTCAACGCCCTCATCGTCTTCCGCTTCTTTTGTGGCATCTTCGGCTCGGTCCCCATCACCATAGGAGGCGGCAGCATCGCCGACATGATTGTGCAGGAAAAGCGCGGCGTCGCCATGGCAAGCTTCGCCATCGGCCCCATGCTTGGTCCCGTCGTCGGACCCGTGGTGGGAGGCTTCATCACGACCGGGCTTGGATGGCGCTGGGTCTTTTGGATCATGGCCATTGTCTCGGGGACCTTTTCGCTGCTGTTCCTGGCCTTTTCCCGCGAGTCGTTTGCCGCTGTGCTGATAGGACGCAAAGCCACCCGGCTACGAAAGGAAACTGGCAATCCTCTGCTGCGATCCAAGCTCGACAGGGGCCTATCAAACGCAGCCTACATCAAACGCAGCATCCAAAGGCCGTTCAGGATGCTAGTCATGTCGCCCATCAGCATCATATGCGGCATCTACGTCGGAATCGCCTACGCGTACTTGTATCTCCTGTTCGCCAGCATAACGCCGCTCTTTATGGAAATCTACCACTTCAAGACAAGCACCGCCGGCCTCGCGTTCTTGGGTCTAGGCGTAGGCAGCATGATTGGCGTAGTCTCCTTTTCTATGACGAGCGATAGAAACATCAAGAAGAAGGCTGCGGAAGAAGCCGTCTTGGCACAGGCCGAGGGCCGAGCTCCCGAAGGCATGAAACCCGAGTATCGTCTCTCGCCGCTGCCAGCTGGCGCTATTATCCTGCCCATTGGCTTCTTCATATATGGATGGACAGCAGAGTACCAGGTCCACTGGATAGCACCCATCATCGGCACGGTTGTCATCGGTATCGGTGATCTAATCGTGTTTATGGTAATACATATCCTTCCACCCTCATCAGCTTTCAATCACCCATTCAGAAGAACTGACCTCGTCTCAATCATAGTCTCTGCAAATGTATCTCGTCGATACCTTCCACGTCTATGCGGCCTCGGCTCTCGCAGCAAACGCAGTCGCCCGTTCCATCCTGGGATCTGTCCTCCCCCTCGCCGGCTTGCCAATGTATAACCGCCTCGGCATGGGCTGGGGCAATAGTATCCTTGGCTTCATCGGCCTGGCACTGACACCGGCGGCGTGGCTCTTCCTTCGGCACGGAGAGGCGCTGCGCAAGAGATTTGAGATAAAGAATTTATGAGATGGCTGTCTCTTTTCTCTCTCTCTCTCTTTTTTTTACTAAATTTACACATCATCTAGACTTATTCTTTGACGAACAATTAACCTGGCATCGCCAAACGGTTTACTTTCCAAAATATGTTACCAATATCACCTGCAGTGTGACTCTGGAGTTGGAAGTCAACCGCGATTATACAGAATCTACAATCTATTAATGAGAAGCGAGTCGAGTATTTCTATCGAGCATGCACTTCTTTGGCGAATAATGCAAATGGCATAAACGAGAGGGGAAACACAACAGGCGGAAAGAGAAGATACACTTGTAACATGTCCATGAAAAACAATGAATGTTTTTGAACCATTTTCTATCGATTTTTATATAAAAAAAGAGACACAAGCAACTTTGAGGGATTAGAACTCCCGCCATGTTGAAGGCTGCAGCTAGTTCACCTTACAATTTTGCAGGTTGAAAGCGCAACCAAGACACTTTCAAAAATTCCATCCAAGTCTGTCTCATAGGTAGATTTAAAAGAAATTATCAAGATGCTGAAGTATCTAAGCCTTAGTGAGCTACACAGGTACTACGAGTGAAAGCAGCCCTGAAAGAGAGCTCGCTGCACCCGCCCGCAATTTAGTGGCATGATGGCTTGCCTGTATAAATGAGACCCCTGCCCCACGTTCTTAAGCTTCAACATCCATTTCATCTCATCCCATCATACCTCACTCACTCTCGAATTAATTCACACAACACACTGAATAAATTCTTCCGCCATGGCTCCGTCTACCAGCAACGCGCCCTCGCTGCTTCTCCTCCCCGCGCCCCCATTCCCCCTCGACCCTCGCTCCCTCAACGCCGCCTACCGAGCCCCTCTCACAGCCGTCCTCAAGCGCCTCAGCAGCAACACCAGCAATGACAGCGCATGCAGCCACGTCCTCGTCATCGCCATCGCCTGCCCCATCCTCGCCGGGCCCTCGCCAAGATCCAAATGCCTAAACTGGAAGGCCGCGCAGTCCCTCCTCGCTCGCACATACACCCTCATCTCCGTCATCTGCACTGAGCTCTCCATCAACACATCCGGCGAGCCAGGCACAAGCAGCACCAGCCTCGATCCCCGCGTCGTGCTCGTCGACCATGAACGACGGAGGACGTACCACCGCAACTATGACGGAGAGTACGAGGCAAATTGCACCCCTGTGCTGGACCTCGCTGCGTTTGCCTCGACGGTATATCCCTGGAAGACCGTCTTCCACCCAAGCGCCGAATCAGGCTATGAGCTCCTCAACGCATTCCTGGACTACTCGCAGGGCAAACAAACCTTTCTACAAGCCCAGCTCGTCGCCGTAGAAGGCGGCATCACAATGTCCGTCAGCAGCGAAGCCTCCCCCACCACCCAGAGCGACTTCATCAAGGGCCACGACACCGTCTGTCTGGGCGGCACATTCGACCACCTCCACCCCGGCCACAAGCTCCTCCTCCACGCTACCGCCTTGCTCATGAAGATTCCCGAACCGTCTTCAGGGAAACAAGGCGTCCTCATCGTCGGAATCTCCGGCGACGAGCTTCTCACAAACAAGAAATACGCCGAGGTCCTCCAGCCCTGGGCCGTGCGCGCAAACAACGTCCTCCAATTCCTCTCCACAATCTTTAACTCGGCTGCTTCATCAAACACAAATTCTCTTCCGCCCACGTCTTCCCCATCACAGGACGAGCTTCACGCAACGTTTCGCAATGGCGCAGTGTTGGTACGCTGTGTCAACATTCACGATCCCTTTGGCCCGACGATTACGGAAGAGGTCATGGATGTCATTGTGGTCTCTGGTGAGACACGCAGTGGTGGACAGGCGATTAACGACAAGAGGACCGAGAGGGGGTGGAAGCCACTGGATGTTTTTGAGATTGATGTGCTTGATCCGCAGGATATATCGGAGGAGAGCAATGGTGCACAGAGCAATGGCTTTGCCTCAAAGATCAGCAGCACAGAAATACGGCAGCGGATAGCTCAAGCACGGAATGGCTCACAGTAAGCGCCAGACCTGATTACCTTGCTAGTAATGATCTCCTCTCGGCAATAATTGACGTCGGATACCTTTCCTGATGACAGTATCAATCTCATAGAGAGAATGAACGCCAATAGCAACGGCATCATGACAACACCATCCAGAGCACTACCTGTTCATTCCACAAAAGAAATGGTGGCTTTTATGGAAGTCATAGAAGCAGATCCTTTTCAAGCTGCCAGAGAACTTCTTGGTCCCCAGTACGAAGAGAAACAAGTATCTACGCTTGGAGTGAAGTCTCACCTAGCTGATGATCACCCAGCCGATAGATTTGAGTATAGCATTTCTAGCGAATTAGCACCTCATCAAATATATTCAACAGTCAACCTTTGCCATACTGTCATCGTCACTTTCAATGTCTTAAGATATAAAATTCAGTTCATACTTGTCATTAATTGATATATAGCTCCTGTATCAGCGTATTGCGTTAATCCCTCATGGCCATGTCTACCATTCCAAAACACAACAATTTTAATCCCTTGTTTTTTTCCTAAGCAAGTTTATTTCAAAAGAGGCCCAATTTCTCTATCCATCTACTCCATCTGACCAATACCCAGGTGGGCGGGGTCGGCGCGGACAATGCGCAGGGTGTTGGTGTTGCCCATGCCACCCTTCCAGCCCTGGACGACAACAACGGTGTCGCCCTCAGCCAGAGTGCCAAGCTTAATGGCGTTGGTGACAGCCCACTTGATACGCTTGTCAACATCCTCCTGCCAGTTGACAGTCTCGAAATCGGGCTTCTGCTCGGGATACAGGAAAGGATAGACGCCACGATACAGGTGGCTGTATCGAGAGGTGGTGGGGTTTCGGGTGACCATGAAGATGGGGCAGACTGGGCGGTACTTGGACAGCAGACGGGCAGAGTCACCAGAGGTGGACAGGACAATGATACCGCCGGCGGCAAGATCGAGAGAGGCACGGACAGCAGCCATGGCGCAAGACTCGACAGGGGCAACGGGGCGCTTCACCAGGGTGCAAAGCTCCTCGAAGTGGGAGACGTAGGGAATGGTGTTCTCAGCCTTAAGACTGGCCTCGTGCATCTCGTGGACGGACTCGGCAGGGTAGCTACCCTTGGCAGTCTCACCTGAAAGCATGACGCAGTCAGCGCCATCGGTGACGGCGTTACCGACGTCGCTGATCTCGGCACGCGTAGGACGAGGGTTCTTGATCATGGACTCCAGCATCTGGGTAGCGCAGATGACTGGCTTGCCGGCGACGTTGCACATGGCAATCATCTTCTTCTGGGCAGCAAAGACCTCGGCGGCGGGAATCTCGATACCGAGATCACCACGGGCGACCATGACACCGTCAGTGGCCTCGAGAATCTCGGCAAAGTTGTTGAGACCCTGTCGGTTCTCAATCTTGGCAATGATCTGGATTCGCTTGCCCTCCTCTCCCAGAACCTCGCGGATATCCTCGATATCCTGGGCACGACGGATAAATGAGGCAAAGACCATGTCGACGTTGTTCTTGACACCAAACCGGAGATCGGCCTTGTCCTTCTCAGAGAGAGCGGGCAGGTCGACATCGGTGTTGGGCAAGTTGACACCCTTTCGGGAGGAGATGAAGCCGTTGTTTCGGGCGCGGACCTCGATGGTCTTGTCGTCCTTGATGCTCAGGACGTCGAAAGCAAGAACACCATCGTCGACGTAGATGATGCGGCCAGGCTGGATGACCTTGGTAATGTTCTTGTAGTCGACATACCTATGATGTCGTCAGCATTCGTTCAGCAGTGGTAGATAACAACAGACTATGTCATATTCCTTTGCGATGGGCGAGGGATTAATCAATACAATCAATAACACTCGCCCGTTACAGGAACACCGCGGAGATGGACGTGGCTAGAACAGAGAGCGGGGGAGTCTCATTTCCCCTCCCCTCCACCTCCACCTCTCCAATCGCAGAAAAAAAAGCAAGAAAAGTGTCCATCTTACATGTTGCTGGTATCACATGATGTGCTGTACTTCTCATCGGTGGTGAAGTTCATGACGGTGCCGACGGAAATGGGAATATCGACATCGCCAGCGGTGTTGCCAGTTCGGATCTCGGGGCCCTTGGTGTCCAGGGCAATGGCAACTGGTCGGCCCTTGTGGGCAGCCTCGGCGGCGCGCACATTGTCAATGACAGACTGGTGGTACTCGTAGCTGCCGTGGGAGAAGTTCATGCGGGCCACGTTCAGGCCGGCATCACGGAGCTTGTTGATGGCCTCGACCGAGTTGGTCTTGGGGCCGATGGTGCAGATGATGGAGGTGCGGCGGAAGTTGCGAGCAGGCGTGAACTCCGTCTTGAGCGAGGCCAGCCAATTGATGCGGCCGCCGATATCGAGGTGGTCCTGGGCCGTGGTAGCCATTGTGCTAAAGGATCGGGAGTGAGAGTGCTGCTTGTAAAACTGCTGCGACATTGTTAAAAACGTTGCTCGTTGGCTTTTCGAGATGGTTGGGAGAAAAAAGGTTGTTTGGAGAGAGGGGCAGAATGGAGGGGCTCACGAGTAAAGTATAACCGCCAAAGCTCCCGTAAGAAGGAGACGACGATTGCAGCAAAGAGACGCACAGATGCGGAGAAAATGTCAGGTTAGGAGTCGGATGAGGACGAGAGGGGAAGTTGGATGGGAAGAGATGGAGGTTAAATCAGATCATGGAAGGGTGATATGCTACGTCGCCTTTGGGCTTCTGCGTGGTGGAGGAGGGGTGGGAGCGCCGGCAGCTGCCAGCGCTTTTTTCCAATTTTTTTTTTTTACACTCGCTGTACCATGCTACGCTGCTCGAGCTATGTGGTATCACCAGTAACGCACGTCTGAATGTACGCCACGGGATTGGCCAGCTGCAGCTGCAAATGGCGAGGGCTGGACATTTTTTTGGGGCCGCGCGCTGGGCTGCAGTTGACCTGCCCCGCGCAGACGCTGGTGAGGGGCACTAGGCGGCGATGGAGGGGCAATTGGCAAGAAAGGCACCGGCCGCTAGTCTCACCGTTATCTCTGGCTGCAGGGCATTTGCCGCGAGTAAAAGAAACCGGCCGCAGTATGTAATACCTACATAGACCTAGACGGGGCGGAGCGCAGAAGATGAGTGCGGCGGCTGTCCTATCACGCTAGGATTTTTCTGACCGAGTCTGAGAGGGCCCCATTCAGGGTCTCACCTACGGAGCATTAGGTCAATGGCAAATCTCAGTCTCGCCTCAGCTTGTAGAATGCTGTGGCAGATCCCGTCCGCCGACTTGCTGAGAGAGAACCTGATTGACCCAAGTGAACATACCGCCAGAGCCGCCGTTTGCTGCGTTCCCAGTGGCTGATAAACTCTCCCTTATCCCAGGCCAAGCACCGCCCATTGCATCTACCGCAGCAAGGGTGATCCCATGGAAGACGGCTCCGTGTTTCGGCTGCCCTCAACAAAAAAAAATAAATTCGGTGCTACTATTCTTGTCCAGCCGTCTCCCCCACGCGGCGAAATCTATCTCTTAGCGCGGGCCATAGCAAAAAGAGAAAGCGGCTGCGAGTTTCGGACAACGCCTGGCCTGTAGCTTCAGTGAGGGATAAACGGGGGATGGGGGCTGGCAGAGAGCACGCCAAGGTCGAGGCGTATAACACATTTGTGTCGCCTTTGTGTCGTATTTCCAATCAAAACGAGCGCCTTTTCCCTCACATCTCAAGACGACAGACTGTTGGCTTTGGCTAATTCGCCGCTTTCAGCACTTCAGCCCACTCTTATCGAGGAATCGGCCCTTGTTTGCTTTTTCTGCCCCTCTATCCTATTCAGGACTAGAGTTCCAGATGCTTAGTTGCAGCTGTTTAGCTTCTCAGATGACTAAGCTCGCTGGCATGTGCTTCTGCTGACTCATCCCAAAGCTCTTGGAGCTGGATCCGGAAAAACAGGCGCCGATCTCCGAGATGCGCGGTAGGATGGAATGCTGCGCAAGCACGTGAGTCGCTGCGGTGCCGTCACACCTCAGCTGTTTTCTCCAGCCTCCCGAGGCTCTGTATCGTATAAGCATCTCCCTCACCGTTGCGACAACACCCCTTTGCGCTGCTCCAGGAGCTCTTCCGTCGTGATAATCTCGCAAACGAACAACCGGCATTCCGATTTTTCTGAATCCTGTTTGATTCACCGAGAAAAAAATCAGTTCATAATGGTGGTACGTCTCCCGATCAAACTCCCGTGCCCCGGTTCTTGCTTCCGTGCTGGCGCCTCCCAGTGCAGCGCCTCCTCGTGGACGCTGCGCTTTTTGGAGCTGCGCCAGATGTCGCCTGCTGGCCAAGCCTTTCTCTAAGACTGCTCGCAGCTTCTCGACCTGCTGACGTTGGGACTCTGGTCAAAGGTTGGACGTTTGACACACTATGCTTTTGACGCCGTTCTCCGTAAGAAACCTCCCCCTGCCACATTTGTCTGCTCTTTTTTTTTGTGTGTGTGCTAATTTTTGCATGTGATACCCCAGTCTCGGCTTTTCTCGCCGGCGTGAAGCGGTCAACCGGCTTGACGTGAGTTGTTCTTTGGACTCTCTTCCCTCTTCTGGACTCGCCGAATTAACAAAACGAAATCAGCTTCAAGAGCGACAAGGTAGCCGGCGAAAACAAAGAAGTCTCCAAGTGGATCGACAAGTATCTCGGCGTCGGCGAGTGGGTGATGGATCAGTCTGTCGCCATTGCCGGGTCCAGCGGCTTCTTTGAGCGCAAGCGATGATTCCTCTCACAAATCGATCACATCATCTCTGTTTTCGAGATGGCAAATGTTGAATAAGTCGAACTGGTAGCATCGCAGCAATGGGTAATTCCGAGCTCTTCAGCTCGTGAAGCAGCCTTTCTTAAGAAGAAGGAAAATAGTGCAAGTGCGATTGGAGATTTTGCTGGATCTTTCGATAGCCGTTCTTGGTCAGAGGCAAGGGAGATGTGTCTCTACCGAATTCATAGTTTGTTTTGAGTTATTGATGATGGACGAACCGGATTGTGGTCAATGTTTGCACGGGCGTTTGAAGGGGAACAACCTGGTTTTTTTACTTCCTGTTTAGTCCCCTCATGTTTTATTTGAATGCGGAATATGACGAAATGACTCAATTTATTAAAGGAAGAAGAAAATACAAAAAAGAATAAAGAGAATTTATCAAGACACTTTCTGCTCTTATCCTTCTACCCGGGTTTCATTCTGGTCTGGTTGCATCTCCACAAGAAGCCGTGAATGTTTCCATATAGCCGAGGTTACCGGGGTTCCCTGGGCTCAACACTCCGAAATATTTCCCTTGTGAACTGTGACAGCGAGCAGACGGTCCAGTAGTCATATCGAGAGAAGCAAAAGACAAGAAATAATAATATTATATATCGCTCAAACTAATTTCATCATTCGCTGTTATTAAGATTAAAACGCCATACACTGTAATCCTCAAACTGTGTCGGGTATAATTGCCATTTCCCATCAAAGCCACACCAAAACAGGGTAAAAGCAAAGCAGGCTGAAAAAGAGGAAGAAAGCCCTCAGCGGAAAAATCGGCGAAAAAATCGGCGAACAGGGCGAGAAGGACTGTTCTATACGTGCTCTACCAAGAATTCAGGCGGCACTTCGTTCTCGCTGTCGTACCTACGCAGCGTCCCCCCGTCAGCGTGCTCGGCAGAATTATGCTCGACATCCGTGTCTTCGTCATGATCGACGTGAGGGCCACTGTATAGATCTGGGGGCACTTCATTGTCGCTTTCTTCGTCGACTGGGTGGCCAACTTGCTGCATAGACGGGCCACTTGGTTCTTCCATGTCTGTAGCTGTACCCTCGTCGTCACTAGGAAGGGGAGACACTCTCGGACGATTGGCCATGCTTTTGAGGGCTTTATACCCGTTTTCAAAAGCCTCCAGTTCTGCGCCAATCGCACATATCAAAAGAGTCCAGTTGTTGTTTTCAGACAGTTGCATATATTCCCGTAACTCCCCAAGGACCTTTTCCATCCGCAAGAGTTGATCTGATATAACATCTTCCACAGACGGCGCCTTTTCTTTCCCTTTGACCGAAGGAGTTGGCGTACCGTTTTTCATTGCTTGTTGTAAATCTGATTCGAATTTCGAAACCAGCTGCGTGACTTTGTCCCAGACTTGACCGCCTTCTTCCAGCGCTTGACAGTATAGGTCTGTCTCCTCTTTGCGGCGTTGCAATATCTCGATCTCTGTTTTCCACCATGAAGCTGCCAGTTGCGGCGTTCGTCTCTCGGGGATCAGCTGCATGAATTCTGCGCCTCCTGAAGAAGTTGGGCCTCCTCCAGCCTTACTCCTATCTAATAGATCCGGATCCAGTGGTTGAATTGTAGTATGCCGTGTGTATGCTAACGCTTCAGCGGTCAGCTCGTTTAGAGCGCCATAATACCCACTCAGCCCTGCCTCCCGTTTGTTCCTGATGTCAGCCATCCTCTCCTGCAGAAGGCGGTGCCTGGTTCGCATGCGTGATAGCTTCGCTTCGAGAAGCTGAATCTCTTCGCCCAAGGCATGATGCTCCGTGTCCATTGCTTTGAACTCCCTCGCCAGCGGTTCATCGCTATTTTTCGCCAAACTTCGGACTTCTGTTTCCAACTTTTCTCTTTTACCAGTGATCTCGCTTAGACGTTTGAGAGCCTTTATTCGTTTTTCCAAGGCGTCCTCTATATAAGCACTCTGGTCATGCTTGAGGCTCGTCATTGACGCTATTAGATTTCGCATACTTTCTCTGGTGGCTTTCAATCCCTGAGGCCGGTCGTTTGCCGGTTGTCGGGTCGGAACCACATTGCCATCACGAGTTTTTCTTGGGGGAATGTAGAGAGAGAGGGCGGCTCTTTTTTGGTAGCCCGGGCCGGAGAAAAGGGGGCCAGTAGGCGTACTGCTGCCTGTGCTAGAGGCATCACTTTCGATGCCAGACCCGGCTACTAAGGCGACAGCCTGCTGATCAAGCAATACCTGGACCTCTCTCTCTTGGGCCTTCTCTTGGCTAACGAAGCCTCGCCAGACCGAATCAGAGTTTCGTTCAACTTCTTGACGTCTATGCTCAAGGAGTAGGCTGTTAGCTTCAGTAGGATCCCCTCCGAGGAGACTGTGCGGAGTATTTCTGTAGCGGACTGAGCGGCCAGCAGCAGGGTCTACCCGGATTGGGTCCTTCATTATCAACATCGACGCTGATATCGGCGGTGGTGGACCAGCAAACATGGGCTGAGGCTTCGTATTGAACGCTGACATGGCCACACTGGCGGTTTCGCGCGACGAGTTTGGTGATAAGGCGCGAGATGTTGATGGTTCATCGTACTGGTCCTGCCAAGCCTTGGGCAAACCCCCATCCGCCGATGAGGCGTCATCGGGTCGAGGATCTAGCGTGCTAAGCTGATGCTCACTAGGCACTCGTTTCGGACCATTCTGAAAAGATAGGATTGATTGTTCGCCGCGGGTTTTTCGGGGATCAAAAAGGCCCATCTTGGTGTGTTTTGGTAGAGGTGGACGCTGTTGTCGTGGGGATGTTGGGCAGAGATTCGAATCGAATGAAAAGGCTGTGAAAGTGTAAAACGAGAGACAATCAAAGCTGGTATACGTCTATCAGAAGCATCACTATGAGATCTAAAATGTAGAGAAAAGAATGTTGAGTGCTGGTGGGAGAGACATGAATACAGTTCAGCCTTGCTCACGAGGACCGCTGGCTGGTGGAATGGAAGCATGTGCTCATGCAGCGTACATGTACCTTATCGAGGTATCAGGCTGCTAGCCGATAACACTTGACCACTAAACTCACCACTCAAACTCTACGTGGCCATTCAACTTTGGTGCGCCAAAGGTAAGGCGCATTTGATGCTTCAGGACGGCCCGGTAGCAGTAATTTAGGTTTCGTATAGGGCTTGTAGCAGTATTCCGATGCGCTGGATGAAGGGTCTTTACGGAGAGTACTTGTAGGTAGATGTACTCACAAGCTCCATCGGATCTGTTGCAATACGTGGTACCCCACTACGGAGCTTTGCCAGTTGATGGCTGGGCATCTACTTCTTAAGCTGCAGATGGAGACATTCACTTCTGTCCTCTGTATCTTTGAATTATTATAAAGTATCTAATAAACTATAGCTACCTAGATAAGACCTGAAAATTACTTTCGTCTATGTTCCAAAGTGCCTTGCCCGTGATGCCCGTCTCTCTGCAATCGGCTGATTGGTGTCTCTTGTCTATCCCTGGCAGCCATCTGACACAGGTTCCTTGCCAACGGGGTTTGTTTGCCACGCGTCCGTCTCTTATACCACGCTCTGTCGTATACAATATCTTGATATCATCTGTGTACCGGATTTGACCACCGCTGCGGCAGAAATTGCAAAGGCGTGGCGCCTCGACTCAACTGCTCTCAATCACTCACTACAAGGGCTACCTAGCAGTACCGCTAGCCGCTGTACTTTGGCGCCTCGCTAAGGGCACCTTGATCTGGGGCCCCAGAACAGACGCTGACGAAAGCAAACGAGATCGACTCACTTGCGGCCTCTGTGCTGCTACGTATTCCTGCCCACCGCGCTTCTTTATACGATCCCATTGAATTTGATGTTTTGTCCATAAATCCCGCCCTGGTCTCCTGCAGAACTGCCGACCCGCAGCAACCAGCACCGGGTGCGAGGGGGCGTCGTCGCCAGCGCCCCGTGATCCAGGCTCGCCGCTGACTCTGCTCGCCTAACCTATCGCCATCCAGCCTCCAGCCTCCAACCAGCGCCTCGCACGCACCAGCTCCCAAACCGGTCAGCAACCGCGCCGCCAGCCTGGCCCGCCGCCATGAACCAATCACATCAGCTGCCTCCCCCGCGACGGCAACAGACTGCCACTGCTCCCTATGGCGCCCAGCACGACGAACTGCACATGTCCGGCATGAGCCCGCTGTCATCGCGAGACTTTGCTCCGCAGATCAAGCTCGAGCAGTCGCCCGCCAGCATCGCTCCCAGCTCGGTGCCCAACGTGCTCCAGCCGGGCGGCATGTCGTCGCGCCCCGTCCTGACGGCCCCGACCCTGCCCTCGATGTCGATGCAGCACCCGGGCTCTGGCTCTGGCTCTGGCTCCGGCGCTGGTGGTTCTGGCCCAGGTCCAGCCTCCGCTTCAGCTTCCTCTCAACACCAGCAAGGCCCTCCTCCCGGCTATCAGTCGCCGCCTAAACCGGTGCTCAACATGTCGCATACCTACTCGCGGTCCAGCCCCGCGGCCAACTACGACACCCCGGCCTCGTCGTCGTCCTACCACGCCTACACGCCGACTACTCCCAGCGGCTCGTCCTCGCAGTTCATCTCGCCCCAGGACGCCGCAAAGTACAATGCCCCGGGCTCGCAGCGCAACTTTTCCAACACGCCGCTGGGCCTGGCTGACATCCGGCCGCGCGCCGACTCCAGCATGTCTGATGGGGCTCCCGGCACGCTTGGCTACGAGCTTGCCAACACACAGCCTGGCCCAAGCAATTACCTGGCTCCGTGGCCCATCTACGCCTTTGACTGGTGCAAGTGGACACCCCGCGGCAATGGAGCTGGCAAAGTCGCTGTCGGCAGCTATCTCGAAGACGGCCACAACTTTGTAAGCCAATCTTCAATATCCGGGGGCCCACCGCCCTGATTTATATAACTCTCTGAACATGCATGCTGACGGGGTCGCCAGATCCAAATCTTAGATAGCCAGATCACACCGACCCCTCAAGACGTATACACCCCCGGCACGTCAAAGTACAATCTCGAGTTTACCAAGGTTGCCGAGGCCACACATTCGTATCCCGTAACCCGGCTGCTGTGGGAGCCTCCCTCTTCACAGAAACAGTCCACCGATCTGTTGGCCACCTCTGGAGATCACCTAAGACTGTGGTCGCTGCCGTCCGAGACATCTTCGAACCCGGGAAACACAATCACTCGCCCGGGCCGCGACTCGGTTGTCACAAAACTGACTCCTCTGGCACTCTTGTCAAACTCCAAGACGCCCGACCATACAGCGCCCCTGACGTCTCTTGACTGGAATACCGTTTCTCCCAGTCTCATCATCACCTCCAGCATTGATACCACCTGCACAATATGGGACATTCCATCATTGACTGCCAAGACGCAGCTAATTGCACATGACAAGGAGGTCTACGACGTAAGATTCTGTGCAAAGAGCGTGGATGTCTTTGTAAGCTGCGGCCAGGACGGAAGCGTACGCATGTTTGACTTGAGGAGCCTGGAGCACTCGACCATCATTTACGAGCCAACAGGCAAAGAGGACCGAACAGGTTTGTCGCCCGCCTTGAGATACATTGCACACTTGACGTAGGTTTTGGAAGCTAACTATACACAATTTAGAAGCAGGAGGCCGTATGAGCCCTACAACTGCCCAGCAGACTCTTTCGAACCCTCCCCCGCTGCTGCGGCTAGCTACATCTCCTCATGATACCCATCTTCTCGCAACCTTTGCTCAGGACTCAAACATAATTCGGATCCTGGACGTTCGACAGCCTGGCCAGGCTCTGCTTGAGCTTCGGGGACACTCCGGCCCAATCAACTGCATAGAGTGGTCTCCATCACGGCGAGGCACGCTAGCCTCAGGAGCAGACGACTGCCAAGTACTGCTGTGGGATCTCATGAACTCTTCGTCCATCAATGGCACCCAGCAGCAAGAGAACCAAAGAAGCCCTGTGGCTTGCTGGGACTGCGACTATGAAATTGGAAATCTGGGCTGGGTACCGCACCTGCAGGGCACCGACGGTGGAGAATGGCTAGGTGTCGGTGCAGGACGAGGCGTTTGGGGTGTTAAAGTGCAGTGAGAGGCCTTGGGCTACGAAACGTCCAAGGATCACTGAAGGACAAGAAAAAGGAAAAGAAATTGGCCTTCAAATACCCTTGCCTCATCCTCATCCCCACTATATGCACCAGCGCCGATTGATATAGACTTGGCTGCTCAACGGACGGTATATGTATCACCTAAACTTGAAAAAAGGAATTATTGGAGTTTTGTACCAGCGGCCCAGGTTGTATGATGCCGGCCACTTTGGAGTATGGAGACAGTGACGAGTAACGATTGGAAGCTTTCGGTTTAAATGGGTTTGGTAGCGCAGTGCGAGGTGTGTCATGTCATACGGGGGCTCCTTTATCACATTTAGTTTGCCGCAATTTGAAGCCGCGAGATTCTAGTAGACCCGGCCTTATAAATATAGCGAGTATATGCATCACCCGCGGCTATTCATTGCTATTGCAGTCTCTTTGATATCCTTACCCTGTTGGGAGTTGGGGTTACCATTGTAAGCCCTCTCGATGTTGACAACTGTGTTGCAAGCGAGTTTCTGGATCAAGCAACGTCTCATCTATCAAAGCTCTGGAGACTTCAATACGATTCGCCCATTTTCATTGTAGCTTATTTGTCTTGGCGGCCAAACAGTCATGATGAATTGCAGGTTAAGCCTCATTTTTACTTATCATTTAGAAATTTAGAAACAAAACTTTGTTGTACTCGTTACAGAATACAACCAATGCCAATATGTACTTTTTTGGTAGGCGTTAGATTGAGTTGTGTACCCAGATATTCACTTTCAGCTAACTTCAATGTGGATAAGAAGCCTCGATTTTTAGCCTCTCAGGTCTGACTGCTAACCAGAGGCATATCCAAACTATGCGCTGAGCCGCTCCGTTGCTAGCAGCATTCTACAGTACGAGCGCGTTTGGCCCGATAATTACCCGCTCGCCGAGTTGCCTTTCTTTGAGGCGGCCAGCCATTCTTCTCGATATCCCTATTCTCTTCCTCTCCTTCACTTTCCATCTTCTAATCCCGTCTCTACAATCGCATTGCTAGTAGGACGCGTCACACACCACAATTCAAGATGGCGTCCAACGATCGGCACCAATTCGATGAATCCGAGGACGAGGAGGACTTTAACCCTGCGCCGGCTGATATGTCAGAAGATGAGGATGCCCATGATGGCTCAAGCCGAGCCCGGGACAGCAGCCCCAATCGCCGCCAGGATGCTGACGATGACGATGAACCCACTCCGGCTAAGTCGCGAAGAACCCATGATGAAGATGAAGAGGAGGAGGAGGAGGAAGAAGAAGAAGAAGATACTCGTCGTCGCCATGACGATGACGATGACGAGGAGGAAGAAGAGGAAGATGACGATGACGATGTTCAACAGGTACGGTTCGAATGACGATGTTTCCTTGGCTCTGGGGTGGCTAACGCAGACGAAAAATAGGGCCATCGCAGAAAGCGCCAACGCGACAGGCGAAATGCCTTTATCGATATCGAAGCCGAAGTCGACGACGAAGACGAGGGTGAGGACGAGGAAAAGGATGGTGAGGAGATAGAGGACTTTATCATCGACAACGCCCACCCTGATGACCTGGTCGAAAGCTCGCGACTTGACGATGACCGAAGACACCGCGAACTTGATCGCCGCCGCGAGATGGAGTCTAGTCTGGATGCCGAGAAGCAAGCAGAGATCTTGCGGCAGCGCTACGGTAATCGACGCCCTGGCAAGAGTTTTGGTGACTCGGCCATCGTGCCCAAGCGACTTCTTCTCCCTAGCGTGGATGATCCTAGTATCTGGGCCGTGCGATGTAAAGAGGGCAAGGAACGCGAAGTCGTCATGTCCATTATGAAGCGAGTCGAGGAGCGGCGAGGCACAAAGGACGAGCTGGCCATTACCGCGGCCTTTGAGCGCGGTGGTCCAGACTCGGTCATGAAGAGCTTTGTCTACGTCGAGACCCAGAGGCAGACGGACATTCTCGTGGCCCTCGATGGCATCTTGAACGTCTATCCTCACTCCAAGCTGACGCTGGTGGACATCAAGGACATGCCTGAGCTCCTGCGTGTCACCAAGACACCGACGCTGGAGCCCGGCGCATGGGTGCGACTCCGCAGGCCCCAGAAGCACAACGGAGACTTGGCGCAGGTTATCGATGTTACCGAGAACGGCCTCGAGGCAAGAGTTCGATTTATCCCTAGACTTGACTATGGAATGCGCGATGAAGCCCTCTCCGCTGTGAGCGCAGATGGAAAGCGGAAGAGGCCGCCGGGACTGGGCCCGCGACCCCCTCAGAGGCTCTTCAGCGAGATCGAAGCCCGAAAGCGCCACCCTCGCAACATCCAGGGCAACCCGACAACCAATACTTGGACTTACAATGGCGAAGAGTTCGAAAATGGTTTCCAGGTCAAGGATGTCAAGATTCAGCAACTCGTAGTCACAGATGTCAACCCATCCCTGGAGGAGGTTACTCGATTTGCCAGCGGCGCTGACGATGGTACGGAGAATCTTGACTTGAAGGCTCTGGCCGCCAGTCTGAAGGATAGTAACACGCTGGTCACTTACCTCCCCGGCGACATTATTGAGGTCTATGCCGGAGAGCAAAGAGGGGTTGTTGGGAGAGCTACCAATGTGCAGGGCGACATTGTTACAATGTTTGTCACGGAGGGCGACCTCAAAGGCCAGAGCATCGAAGTGCCCATCAAGGGCCTCCGCAAGCGCTTCAAGATTGGTGACCACGTCAAGGTGATTGGCGGCAGCAAGTTCCAAGACGAAGTCGGTACGGTAGTCAAGATTTCTGAGGATCGCGTCACGCTGTTGACCGACCAGACCAACAACGAGGTTACGGTGTTCAGCAAGGACCTGCGAGAGGCCAGCGACATTGGTGGACAGGGATCGCTCGGCCAATACGAACTTCATGACCTTGTGCAGCTTGACCCTACTACGGTTGGCTGTATCGTCAAGGTGGATCGCGAGTCCCTGGTTGTGCTGGATCAGTTCGGAGACACCCGCCAAGTCATGCCATCTCAAATCCCCAACAAGCTGCCCAAGAGAAAGCAAGCCGTTGCTGCTGACCGAGAAGGCTCAGAAATCCGCCTGGACGACGTGGTCAAGGAATTTTCTGGGCAGCAGCGCCAGGGCAAGATTATTCACATCCACCGATCATATGTCTTCCTGCATACACATGCCACCAACGAGAATGCTGGTGTTTTCGTCACCAAATCAAGCATGGTTAACACAATCGCTGCAAAGGGCGGTCGTGTCAATGCGGCAGCGTCGGGGCCTGATCTTACGACTATGAACCCTGCCCTGAAGATTCACAAGAACGGTACTGAGAACAAGCCAATTGCTAAGTCCTTTGGCCGGGATCGTGCCATCAATCAAACAGTCATTATCAAAAAGGGAGCCTACAAGGGCCTACTCGGCATCGTCAAGGATACCACAGATACACACGCTCGTGTCGAGCTCCACACCAAAAACAAGACCATTACCGTTCCTCGAGACTCGCTCAACTTCAAGGACAAGAACACTGGTATGAACATTGACATCAATGGCAGAGGAGGGCGATCCGCACCAGGTGGAGCTGGGCGCGGCTCTGGGGATAGAGTCCCGGGCTGGCAGGGAGGCTCTCGCACACCCATGGGCTCCGGCGGCTCAGACCGTGTTCCCGCCTGGGGATCACGAAGTAAGTTTCATCTCATATTTTAGCCATTTCACTATTCATCTGTACTAACAAGCATAATTAGCACCTGCTGCAGGTGGTCGTACACCAGCATGGAAGGGCCAGGACTACTCTGGATCCCGAACGCCCGCTTGGGCAGATGGATCAAGAACTGTCAACCCCTATGATGGAAGCCGAACTGCCTATGGATCCGGCTCACGCACTCCTGCTTGGCAAGCTGGTGCTAGGACGCCAGCGCCGGGAGACGCGTTTGGTGCTGGTTCCCGCACTCCGGCGTATGCTGGTGGCGGTGGTGACAGTTGGAATTCCGGTTCGAAAACGCCTGCCTGGGGAGCCTCTGCCCCAACGCCGGGCGCCAGCGGCAACGACTCGTGGGGCTACACACCTGCGGCCACAAATTCATCTGCATACGATGCCCCGACTCCGGGAGGCGCCATGTCGGCCCCTACTCCTGGCGCTCTGAGTGCCCCGACTCCCGGTGCTTACAATGCTCCTACTCCTGGAGTCGCGCCCACTCCCGCCGGAGGCTGGCAAGGCGGCTGGGGAGGTCCGGAATCAGCACCGACTCCAGCAGCAGGCGCGCCGACACCATCCGCATCTGGATACGCAGGCTTCTCAGCGCCGACACCTTCTGCGTACGCTCCTGAAACGCCAGCGGCCAGCGGCCCGAGGTACACAGACGATGATTGAGCATAGAGCCAACGGGAGATGTCATTGATTTCTTGTGATTGTGGATATGGCGTTTTAACAATTGAATTTTCTTTTCACTCTTTCTTTGGAACGAGAGCTGCAATAATATTAGTAGTTAAAAAGACAAGGAGCAAGCTGAATATCTGGCTGGCTCAAACAGACAACTTCAAAAGGAACATTAGGAAGCGCGTGGTTGTAAAATTAAAAAGTGAATAGGGAAAGTTGCTTTTCAAGTATTTTTAATGAGGAAATCTCTTTGCATAAAGAAGGCTTCGTATTGCTGCTTTGAAGTGATGATGTTGCTGTAGTTTATTGCTAGAGAGGTTGATGGATTACGGCATTACTTGGTCCGAGTTTCGGCCGGTAGCTTCGTCACAGCTACCAAAAAAAGTTGATAATGCGCAGCTCAACTTCAATCAAGCATACAGCATTGCATTTGGCGAAAAAGAAAGGGACATAATGTTTCGCTCACGGATACACGGCCGGTTATTAGAACACTACGAGAGACGGATATGCGCAGAGCACTGCGGACAGAGGGCCAATGGCACTGAGCGATGCTTCGCGATGGCGGCGCAGAAGTGCGCATCGATGAGGCGAGGGTACGCCACGACAACGACGAGCAGCAGGATATCGCAGAGTGCTGCCAAAGCGATAAACAAGCCTCCTCCCGGATCTGCAGCAGCATCTGCATCATCGACACGCATAGCGGGCACATCTTCACCGACAACGACAGCAGCAGCAGAGGGGCCGTCGTCTGCAGCAGCGTTACGAACGGCCGAGGCTCGCGAATCCGCGCTGCGGGCGGCTCGGATGCGACGACAGGCGCAGAAGCAGGACAGAGAGGAGGAGGCGGCGAAGAAGCGGGAGGAGGAGCGGGAGTATAAGAAAAAGTACAATACGGCGGCGAGGAAGTGGGTGTCGTCGATTATAGCGCTGCCGATATTTTTCGTGACGAGCTACTATTTATTCGATAGGTGTACGTTCCCCTTTTGCTTTCTTTTTTTTCTACTGGAATGGTTTTGAGAGGGAAGATGGTTTTTTTTACTGACTTTGTGGGATAGTGGTGTTGGGGAAGAAGCCGAAGAGTTTGGAGGAGTATCGGGAGGAGAAGAAGTGAGAGTTTTTGGTGGGGTGTTTTGAGGGCTTTTTGACGATGCTGCTCATTAGAGAATGCGAATCGAGTTAGGAGAAATTATCTCTGGGCAGAATATCTGTATAATGGTGTGCAGACATTGGGGTTTCCTGCTGTTACTATAAATTGGGGGTCGGTTATGACGGCCAAGTATGAGATGCAGGATTTCGATCATTGGTCGCTAAGCTGCAATTATCATGTGCTTAGAAAAGAAGCCAAGCAGCTGATTTCTTTTCTCAGAGGAAATTCTCATCTATGACTATTGCTTTTCACGGCTAAACATAGACGAACTGCAGCTTTTAAGAACAAAAGTTCTTGTATATACAATGTACTTGTCGAACAAGATAGAAGATACTAGACTTGGATATATCCAAAAGACAGATGCTATACAGTATTCCACTAATGAAAAAAAAAGCTGCTATGCAAAAATACATCACGCTTTACAGCCTCGCTCGAGGTGCCGTTCCATTCTTGAGCATCTCCTCGGCATCTCGCTTGGACCACTGCTTCATCAGCTTTCGGATGATCTTACCACTGGCCAGCTTCGGCACCTCATCGATGAACGTGACGCCGCCCACGAGTCGCTTATGCTTGGCCACGCGCGCGGCGGTCCAGTCCTGGATGTCTTTGGGCGTCACTTTGCCCTTTGACGTTGGCTGGATGACGACGTATGCTCGTGGCCACTCTTCCTCGTTGCTGTAGGATCTTGGTCAGTATGGACAATAAGTGAGAGAATAATCTTCCTCTCTCATTTTCCTTGGGCATAACGTACAATTTGATTTCGACAACGGCAGCGTCGGCGACGTGCTCGTTTTCTAAGAGCACGGCTTCTAGTTCTGCGGGGGCGACTTGTAAGCCGTTAACTTTGATGAGTTCCTAGATGCCCGTGTTAGTAGTTGATCATGGATTCGATGGGCTCTTGTTCTTAGTCTTATACTGACCTTTTTCCGGTCAACAATCCAAAACAGCCCCTCCTTATTGCAAACGGCAACATCACCGGTCCTAAACCACCCATCCTTATCCAAACTCTCTCTCGTTGCCGTCTCGTTCCTCCAGTATCCCAAGCACACGTTTGGACCCCTGATATGCAGCTCTCCCGGCTCTCCAACCGCCACCTCCTTGCCTTCATCGTCGAGCAGCTTGCACTCGCAGTTGGGGAGCAGCCGGCCTACAGATCCCGCGCTGTCGCCGGCCAGGCCCTCGGACCAGCTGATGCCGGTACACGTCAGCTCCGTCATGCCGTAGCCTTGCGTGATGCGCAGGTTGAATTTCTCCTCGCACGCCGTCTGCAGTTCTCGCGACAGCGGCGCAGCTCCGCAAGTGATGTGTCGCACGCTGGAGAGGTTGTAGCGGCTCGTCTCGGGGCGCTTGGTGAGCATGACGATGATGGGCGGCGCGACCTGCAGCTGGGTGATTTGATACTTTTCAATGTTGGACAGAAACTCCTCGTACTGGAACTTGGCCATGATGTACAGCGGCGTCAGTGTCTTGCCGGCCATCAGACATGCGTAGAGCTGGCCGTAGGCGTGGTACAGCGGCAGGAATCCGATCCAGCGGTTGCGCGGCAGCAGATCCCACTCGGGCTTGCGGTGGACGTGGCGCAGATGCACGGCCTGGGCGAGATTCGCGATGAGGCTCGAGTGAGGGACGCAGACGCCCTTGGGCAGGCCTGTGGTGCCGGAGCTGAAGTTGATGGTGGCGATGGTGCTGCGCGCCTCTTGGGGGGTGAACTCGGGCCATTGCCAGCGGAAGGCGTCTGCGTGAGGTGCCAGGAGGGATCGCCAGTCTGGGATGCCATCGCGGACGGCGTTTTCCTCGTCTGAGAACTGGAAGATGCGGTTTCTGGGGATGCCAACTTTGGCTGCGGCCTCGACAATGTTGGAGAGGACGGTGGGATGGGCAAGGACGGCTTTTGCCCCGGTGTTGGACAGCTGATGGACCAGTTCTGTGATGAGAGGTCAGCCTGGCTACCACTTCACTTACACGATGCTCTGAGGAACCGTGGACAAAGTTCTTCTTCTTTCCCAGCTTGAGACATACCCGGAACCGTAGAAATCGGATTAGCACCGCTGAAGATGTGTCCTGAGCCCGCAATGCCCAGATACGCCGCGGGCACAAAGATGTGGTTCGGCGTGCAGATCATGACGACGTCTCCTCGCTTCAAGCCCATGCGCTGCAGGCCGAGGCCCAGCCGCCGAACCCATTGCAGCAGCTGGTGCGGTGAGAGGCTCTTCTGAGGGTTTTTGGCATCGATCCAGATGGGCTCGTTGGAGAGCAATGAGCCGTTGCCAAAGATGTAAGTCAGGACATTGCTTTGGGGGATGTCGATGTGCTCGTATACAGACTTGAAAGGCATTGTGGATGGCGAGTTTTTTTTTTTTTTCTCCCTTCTTGGGGTCGTGGGGAGCTATAGAAGAAGGGGAGTGACACAAGAAGATGGGGAAAACAGCTTTTAATAATGAAATTGAATTTCCGTTTTCTTTTTTTATACCAAGGCAAAATTGGCGGTTAGATGTTCGTGGCGGTAAAGCTGTTTCCCTTTTTGGGCCAAATGTTGTATTGCCTATTCCCCAGGTTAGGAAAATATCCGCGGGGACGGCAGACCGAGCCGAGGTACCCTTTTTTTTTGGTGCGAGGTTAGCTTAGCAGTATCTCGGGGAGATGGGAATCCCACGACGTTTAAGCTCGTTTAAAAAGACAGATTTGGTCGAATTAAAGCCGAAAGAAGAAGAGGAGAGAAGAAATCTGGAGGAGCAGTATAGGAAATACGTATTACGGGGGCTTTATAAGCCGTATTTTCGAACCATGTTGCGTCGTCTCTTATTTCCACGGCAGACATTATCCCGATGGCCACTTTTTTTGCTGCTTGCTGCTACTAGTTCACAGTAGCTAAAGAGCAATCCCCGCCATTGAAAGTGTGGGGTGCAGGACCTTTAGGAGCGGAGAGAGGGGAAGCCTGCATGGCCAAAAGCAGGAGGAATAGCGAGTGTCTGTTAGGAGGCTGGTTGGCTGACTTGAGTATGTGGATTACTTATTAACTGGTGGGCCGAGATTGCGCTGAGTTGCAGTTGCAAGTTGTCGGAGAGAGGAGCTGGAGTTGAGAAGTTGGAAGCTTCAGGCTAGATATAAGCCTCTAAGCATTGCCATTCTGTGGCGCTGCAAGTGTCTACGGCAGGTCAGCATCTTGAATAGGAAACAATATCCGAATTAGGACTTTTTAGTATCGGATGTCATTGGTGAGAAGGGCGCATGGCTAAAGAGCTAGAGAGGCAGCTTGGATGCTTTGATTTTACTTTGAATGCATTGTGCGAATAGATGCTTCCTTAAGCACGTGTACTATGCAACTCATCTTAAAACAGTATTTTGAACTTTAAGGAACTACTAAAGAAGGGGGGTTGAAGGATCTATTACTTATTTAAATGTGGTATTATTTATATACATGTAACGGTATATATAGGAGATCTGTATAAATGATAAATAATATTTTAGGATACTCCACTTTCAGTCTCCAAAGTCTCATGCTTCAATATCTGCGGCTCACTTCTTTGATCGAGATTTCGTCACTAGAGGCATTCATATTACTGATGAGTTGATTAGAATGGGAAGTTATCAGGTAGCAAGTACCCAGTTCCCGGACATGTCTGTTGGAATTGGGCGGATGGCTCTGAAAATTGGTAAAGATGATCGGGACACTCGATTCAATCATTCATCACCAGATTGTGATCGACAATTCGATAAGTGTCCTAGCGTCATGTGGAATTCCCTCTCAATGAGCCACGACTTGGCTCACTTTTCAAGACATCTCTGTCGCGTAAATTGCCTTCGTTGCTGTCCAGTTCAACCGAGATTGCGCTCAGCCGAGAAAAGCGTCCATGCTTCTTTCGTTGAAATCTGCAATTTCAGGCATCAGGTCGAGCTGCAGAAGCGGGTCGAGCAAGTCACTCGGCCACTGCTCAAAGTCCCAGTCAAAGTCCAGAGTGCCGTCAGCATCATCCCGAGCTACCTCGGTTTCCCGCATCAAAGGCTGCAGCCTGTCAAGGCGACTCTTTATCAATTTGGAAAAGTAAGCGGCAGGATGGTGTTCATCGCTCGCCGAAACCTCGAGTGCACTGGCGCAACTTTGCAACAGATTGAACAAGCCGGGCATGTCAACGTATCGACTGTCTGGCCTCGCATGCTGCACGCCAAGGGCGATGGCCTTGATGGCAAACACGCATGCGCCGGAGATGCGGTAAAAAGTGCGGCAAGGGTGGAATTGGAGCGTGCCAGCGGCAGACCATTCGATGGCTTTCCGGAGAATCTTTTGTGCCTCTGTAACAGCCTCTAGGACCAGCGGGAATTCTGGCTGTGCCTCCATGGCAACGTTCCTGTTCAAGTGCCGGGAAAAGATGGCTTGCATGGATAGTCCGTTGATCCAAAGTTTGACGCTGTGGTATTCGAATGACAGGATATCATGGTGGGAATCTGAAATCGCTGCGTCTTCGTTGATGTTTCGGGCTAGATGTTTGTCGAACCATTCTTCCAGTCCAGATTTGAAGAATGCTGCAAGTACGGTGTATTGGCCGCTGCTCAGCATCTCTTTTGCTTTAGTTTCACTGGGAAGTAGTTGCTCGTGGATAGATTTGGTGAGTCTCAGGAACTCAGTCCAAGCCCCCAGTGCGTTGTCACCATCTACTGCTGTCTGACTGGGAAATTCTTGACAATAGACGAATGGTATCATGGTATGTAACCCAAGCCGTGCAGCAAGGATAGTCATGTGTGCAAGAAGCAAATCCCGAATGTCCGAGCCAGCATCTGTGTTGCCAAGGGCTTGAGAACCTTGCTTGAAGACGCCGATTTCGTGACCAAGTGAGTGGGCAGCCCCCAGTAGCATCCACCGCGTCTGATCTTGCTGTTTCAGGATATGAGTTGTGATTGTGGTTGTGGATTTGTATTTGCGCGAGTCATCAGCCGCCTCGTTTAGACGTTCACGGTCTTCCTCGAACTCGTCCCATAAACTTCGTGCGTTTAATGGCGCTGGATACCATTCAGCCAGTAGTAACAATGCCTCAATGGAGGCGATAGAACGTAGGCCTTGCCCTTGACCCAGCATAACCCGTTGGACAAGCTGGCTAGTGCGCCCCCAAAGCTCATCGTGAATGAAGAAACGTCGAGATAAAGATGCCGCGGCCGGCACAGAATGATGTCTCGATGAGACCAGGAGTATGGCCGTACAGAGAAGAGGTTCCCGCAGCAGCAACTGGTTGCGGTCCGGTCGATGGAAGAGATTGCGTGTTCCCACAAAGGTGAATGGCGCCAAATTGTCAAAGAAACTGCAGAATGTCAAATCAGCTATGCTGCACTGTTAAGCTAATATGGCATGGTAATCTCATACGCATCGACGAGGGTGATGGCATGCTCTACAGATAAGAGACCCATGCGCACAAACACAGAGCTTTTCCACGCCGACAAGGTGTTGGCCTCAATAGAGCTCTGCTTGATTAGCTTCAAGCATGAGCTCTTGGGAGATAAAGACGTTGCGTTAACCTCGAGGCCACATTGTTCTTGGTGAAGGTCTGAATGGCCTCCTCGCGGACTGGGAGGTTGCGATAAGACAGAACTGGCTGGAGAGCTCGATCCTTGTCCAGCTGCTGCCTCGAGAAGAATGTCAATGGCATCGTTGCCTTTCAAGATGGTAGTTTCCGTTACAAGTTTGCTGGAACGATCTGAAAGTACTTGAGCATCGCTGCGCAAACCATTCCGTGTGAGCGATGCTTCAGCCATAGCATCTCGTTTGTCTACAATGCCCGAGCTATCGCTATGAGACGGTGGCGTTCCTGTCAACTCGACTTGATTTGTATCCATTGCCCGAGTTGTGCCAGCACTCGACGAATGCTTGTCTGACTGAGACGACTGCAGCTTCTCAGAACGTCGTCGGCCCGAGCCTCTTGTGACGGGTCTGGAGTGGCTACTATAATGGCGTTTCTTCGTATCTCGAGCTTCTCGGAAAACACACTGCCGGCGCTCACGGCGGCACGAGGCACACGGCGGGCCTGTGAAGCCATAGACGCCTTGCTGGTCCCCTCCAAGCTCGCATCTTTTCTTCTTGAGCCGGCAGTTGTCGCACGCCTTGTAGTTTCTCTGGAATGACCGCAAAGCGTCCTGGGCAGGCAATGCACCGGGGTCGTTCATGGCTAGGAGTGCTGTCGCCTGTTGATCCCGAGATGGAAAGTCTATGAGAGCGGAAGGCCGATCTATTAATAGGTAACTCATTCACGGGGACGCGCGTGGAGATGACGGTTAAGAGTGGAGTGTGCCGGGATGGCGACATGGTGTGGCGTTTCGGGAATCGCGTCCTCAATGCCTGGACTTACGACGTGCCCAAATCCAGCACTTCATACTCTTTCATGACAAATGTTGAATTTGTTTTCATAAAGCCTCTCGTTGGTGGAGAAAATAACATAATCACGACGAGATTTTGAGCCAAGGAGTTTGTTCTTCGAACAGCTACCCAGCTCATCAAATCTAATTTACGACATCCCAGCATTAACTCAAGGCAACTTATACATAAGTAGGTATACATAAAAAGCTGTAGTAGCAGGAGTAGCAACATTTACCCTTCTTAAATAAATGGTCTCTCCCCAATTTAAATGTTAAGCAGATACATGTAATATGTTGATAGTCTTGTGCAGACCCTAATACAAGCCACGGGTATTATTTGTTGGCTACTGCCAAGTTTTCCTTTTATCTTACTTACACAACATAATCACCACTGTTTAATAGCCAGTTGCCCACATAAATGGCGAAGAAAAAAAACTCCCCCGGTAATACTAATCTCAAAGCTTATACTGTAATCTCCATTAGCTGCAAAATCGTCTTGTGAGGACCATTAGCTCAGACCACCAGCTTACCACAAATGCCTTATTCTTTCGATCTGTTAGATCCATAAAGGAAGTCAATCCATCATCATGGCCACCAGAAGGCCTAAGCCGTGTCCGTTTGTTGTTTTCGAGCCGATAAGAAAGGACCAGCAATCCCAAAACAAAAATTGCAAAGCCCAGAGTCGCGAGCATCGTCACTTTGGCCGCCCAGTAAGCCGGCGGCGTGGTGAAGCTCAAGGGCCCCAAGGCGTTTCCAAGGCAAAACGACATCATGATGAGTGCGCTCACCATCGTCTTCTTGGTATGTCCTGCAAAGTTTGCCGCTACCCAGGAGTATATAATCGGGGCACCTACAGATTGTTGTTAGCCTAAATATATGACGAGCTTCCTTAACAAATCACTTCTGCTTACTGGTGGGGATGAGGTTGGTAAGATAGACACCAACTAGCCTGCCGGACTCTTCATGATCTGGCAAAAATGTTAAGAGAGCGGTGCCAAAGAACCCAAAGAGGAGGAGGCCCAATATGGCGGCTGATCGAGTTTGGAAATGGTAGGCCGAGTACGACGCCGCCGCGATACCAATGATGCCCACCGCTCCGCTCGGAAGGCTGAGAAGAGCTGCCTGAGTAGGAGAAAATCCAAGGCTTTTTATCAAGCCGGTCAGGGGATATAGGTTTTAAAGGAAGAATGCTAGGGTCAGAATACTTGCCTGGTTATGATTGCGGCTTGAAACGTGCTGACTGCCGCGTTCGGGATGTTGATTGCCGTATTCATAATGAACATCATCCACGCTCGTGAATCCAAAAGCAGCTCCCAGACCTGCGCCGCTTTGAAAGTTCGGTTCTCAATGCCAGTTGTGTCGCCTTGCAGACGTGAAATAGCTACCACTCTTTCCTTTTCAGTAAGTCTCTTGCAAGTCATGGGATTGTCGGGGAGGAAAAGCACAACAAGAAGTCCAATTACGACTGTCAAGAGCCCGAAGACGAGAAACATGACCTATAATGTTTTAGCACGTAAGCATCTGATATTTACCATCTCCATGGGTCTTGGTTTACCTGCCAGCTGCGAAAAGCTTTTCCATGGTAGTGCAGCAGTCCATATGAGCATAGTGAATCAGCGAAAATGCCAATACCAATGGTTCCTCCCCAGATACCGAAGCGGAGTGGCTGTTCTGTGATCACGAAATTTAGTTTTCAACTCGGAAAATGTGTCCAAAAGCTAACCTTGTCGTTTATACCACATGGCTGTGATGATGATCATGCTAACATAACGCAAGTTACGGCAAGTCTTGCAATGGTGGGGGTGACGTTCAGTCCAGAAGACCTACCTGGGGGAGACGCAAGACTCAAAGATGCCGAGGACAATTCTCAAGGCGAGAAGGGATGCGTAGTTTTTGCAGACGCAGTTGAGCGCCACAACCACGCCCCATAGTGTGACTATCACATCTTCGTCAGGCTGCTTCGGAACTCCTGACCTCGTACCTTGAATAATGTCTTACCGTTCCATCCTAAAACTTTGGCAACGGGTAGCTTTTGCAGTACGTATCCGGCCAGAGGTTGTGATAGAAGATAGGTCACCCAGTATGACCAGGCCAGCGTCGTAAACTGTTGTGAAGACGTTCCTGTATCGACACCGAGGCCCATGATGTTGGCAAAGTTGACTGTGGAAATATTAGAGATTTCAAAGAACTGCACCAACACAAGTTAAAAAGACATACTCAAATTTTTGTCAACAAACTGCAACATATACACCGCAGCCAACAATGGCAGTAACATCCAGTCCACCTTGCGAACGAGACTTTTCTCTTCGTCTTCGGTGAACGTCACGTCACCCGCATTGTTCAAGAAAACAAGGGCAGAGTCGACATTCTTTCCCGCAAACTCTACCTCTTCAGCGGTAAGCGTTGTGTGTTTGTTTTCTGTAGCTTCCATGTCAACCGTTATTCGCAATGTTTGGGCAAAAAGGTGTATAGTTGTCGAATAGTGTGGCCATAGACACGATATATATGAAGGGGGTGTATTCGGCGAGGGAGATTTAGAGTCACGATACGAGTCGTAGAAAAATTCTTCTTCACTATCGAAATTCCATGGCTGATGGCTTTTTTATATAGTCAACCACATTTACAACGACAATCCCTGCCACAACCATGCAGGATCTTGTTTACCCCACGGGGTTATCGAATGTAGCCCTCCGACAGTATCCGGCGGATATTTGCGGAGGACAATAGTCATTCATCAGGGACTCAAAGTAATGGCCAATATCCGCAATTATCCGGCGGCCACATTGAATGTTCCATTGTAACATGGACTGTCATAGAAATAAGAGGATGATGCTGTTTCAAGCTTTTGTCTAGCAGCTGTGCCTTGCCGCGCATTTTATGCTATTGATCCGGAGACGCCTTTGACACAGATTCGTAATGTCCTTCAAATTCGTTCTGAGCCTTTGGATGGACATCTTGGCATATTTGCTTCATCTGACACCAGCAGTCAATGAGTTGAACTTGAAGGCAGCTTCTACGATTGCCTTTATACGGGCCTGCTCAAGAGGCTTAAGCCCTGGACGTCTCTCAACTGCACAACGGGACTCTCTTGACACCCGCAAAGCTGACGAAGAATATCTGACCGTCCGATGCAGACTGCCTGTTCCCACAAAGAATAATCTCGCGTATGTGATTTCACAAGCTTTCAAATCCCTTGGCGATGGAACCGAGACCTACATGCACCAAAGCTGCGAAGATGTCCACGGTGACTGGGTCGGCCCCTGCAAGCGTTCAGCAGTACCAGCGTCCTTGAGCTCTGCGCCCGAGAAAGACCAGTACAACACCATGATGAGCGCGGTAACACGGAGCACTACGATTTTATACTTCCAAGGAGGGCAATTTTGGTAAGCAAGAGCCGTTGGTTCTCTCAGGCAATGAATACTGATGAAGCTTTTTGTCGTCATCAGGCGGAGAGGCCGAGGCGGCATCAAGATCCAGAATGAGCTTGCCCATCAAGTGGGAGGCAGAACTCTTGGGCTGCTATATCGTCTGTCGCCGCAGAATCCCTTTCCAGCCGCCTTGACGGATTGTCTGGCAGCCTATCTTTGTCTTCTTTACCCAACGGAAAGCCACCTCCACGATCCGATCGACGCTCGAGATATATACTTTGCTGGAGACAGCGCGGGCGGCAATCTCGCCGTGGCTCTCCTGAAACTGATCCTTGAGATTCGCAAGCTGTGCCAGGATGGCGAGGCAGCTCTATGGTGGAATGGAGAAGAAAAGACAATTCCTCTGCCTGCCGGAGCTGCTGTCTTGTCGCCCTACCTAGACATGACGCGAAGTTTCCCGAGCGAAGTGGCCAACTTGCCATTTGACATCATTCCAGCTCGCGGGCCTCCATTCGCGAATCAAGATCGCTGTGACATCTGGCCGGCCAAGCCGCCTCGACACCACGTCTATGCAAACGACGATGCGCTTTCACATCCTCTGGTGTCTCCAGTGACTGTGCGAGACTGGACAGGGTGCCCGCCAGTTTGGATATGCGTTGGCGAAGAGTGCCTTGCTGATGGAGGACTCTTCATGGCGCAGAAAATGGCATCGGCCAATGTCGTAGTTTTTGTTGAGCAGTTTTCCGCTATGCCACATAACTTTGCGCTGCTTTGCGAATCGGCTTCGTCTGCGCAGGCGATACAGAGCTGGGCAGAGTTCATCTGTCGTGTGAGGGATGGCTCGCTGGGAGAGCCTGTCGTGGTGAAATGGAGCCATCAGCGGTCGAGGCTCGCTCAGCAGCGATTGTCTCTGGGAATGTGGCGAGGCCTGTCTGGAGAGACTGTGCTGAAGCAGATGAAGACGGAAATGGGAAAATGGGGTCCGCCTCCTGCTTGAAGTCTCTTGTCTGGATGACGTCGAGTATAATAACGAGACGGGATGCGGGATATCTACCATTGCGTGAATAAGATGAATTTCACTTATATAAATAAATAGATATAATGGCTTTATTCAAAGTATGGCTCATGTTAAAATTTGACAATTATGCTAATATATACATACATCTTCCTTCACATCCTTCTTTGCCGCATATGCACTCAAGTCTACCAACAGCCTGCTAACAGCTGCTAAATCCTCCGTCAGCCACCAGCCCAATGCCATTAACAAAGCTGCTCATTGGCGACGCCAGAAACACGATGCTATCCGCAATCTCCTCCGGCAGGCCCAGTCGCCGCAACGGCGTGTTCTGGGCAAAGTGGTGCAGCGGATGGGCCTCCGATTCGATGCCCTTGCCGTCGTTGATCATGGGCGTCTTGGTGTAGCCGGGGCAGATGGCGTTGATGCGAATGTTGGAGCCGGCGTAGGAGGCGGCGTCAGCCTTGGTCATTCCCACGACGGCTTGTTGGAAGTCAGCATACTAATCATTTATGCATGTGTATCCTTTGAGCGATGGGTAATGCTGTGCCTGACGCACAAGCATCAGGCCAAGAGTCTTAAAATCTTACCGTGCTTGGCAGTAGAATATGCCGTGACGTGGATGGGCGACAGCGGCCCAATGACGCCGTACATGGATGAGACGTTGATGATGGTGCCTCGCCCTCGTCGTGGGCCGAGATCGCTATTGTTGGTCATCAGCAAATGAAGGCGCCGAGTCTGTCTTATCCATCGTGTACGTACTCCTGGTTCACCATGATGCCGAGCTCCTCCTTCTGGCACCGATGGACGCCGTTCAGGTTGATGCCCAGCACCGTCTCCCAGTCCGCCTCATCCAGCGTGTGTATCTGCGCCGACTGGCCGGTGACGCCGGCATTGTTGACGGCGATGTCTAACCGGCCAAACAGGGCGACAATCTGGGATAACGTGGCCTTGACCTCTCTGCCTTTGCGCACGTCCATCTGCAGCGCCAGAACCTCGACGCCGGGCCATTTCTTCTCAATGTTGGCTGCCACCCTGTTGAGGCCTTCCAGGTTGATGTCTGTAATCGCCAGCTTGGAAACGCCATGCTTGGCAAAAGCATAGGCTGTATGCTCACCGAGACCTGTGGAGCAACCGGGGAATCCACTAAGTTAGATGGGTAGATGATGGGCAGGAATTTTGGGAGGGAAAAAAAAATTAAGCTGCTGGTGGCGCGGCTTTGGGCTTGGACTCACCGGAGGCGGCGCCGGTCACAAAGGCTGAACCTTGCAGCAGCGAAGCCATCGTGAAGTGAGACGCAGCTGTGAGCTGAACTTTACGATTAATATTCACACGGGAGAAGAGAGGAGAGAGCTAGGGAGAGTTTCTGGCGGAGGTGAAGAAAAAAAAAAGATTGGCAATCCCAACGGGTTTTATAGCTCGATCCGAAGCCGAGGTGGTGGATTCTGCGCTTCGTGATCGGAGCTAGAGACACGACCATTGCTTGTTGCGTTTGTCATGCTCGATTATGTGCTCATCTGTCGGCGTGGTCCTTTTTGGACGTTCCGTCCGCGGGGTTGGTTACAATTCAGTTTATTGTGCAGCTCAGCGTGCGTGTCTTTGTGTTTGACATGGATGCTCGATTATGTGCTCTTCAGTCGGTGGCCCTTTTTGGGCGTTCCGCGGGGGTGGTTACAGTTTAATTTATTGTGCAACTCAGTGTACGTGTCTTTGTGTTTTGACATGCTACATGGATTGTGTGTTTATCAGTCGGCTTGGCTCTTTTTGGGCGTTCCGCGAGGTTACAATTGAACTTATTGTGCAACTCAGTATGCGCGTCTTTGTCGATATGTCTACACATGTCAAGAGGTACTCGGAATAAAGACCCAAGGTGCTAAGATTAAGATCTATTAGGTCAAGATCGTGAACATGGCCCACTGGGCTAGTGCTTTGTGCGCCGAGGATGTGTCAGCTGGATCTCCGCTAGAGATCCAGATCTAATCTAAAGGGACTGGCTCAATTGGGATTGCAACGGTGGTTTTTTGTGACGGCAGAAACTACATCATGTTGTTGTGGCCATGTGGGCGCGCAACAGATGGCCATGAACTGCATGATGTGACTGGGAGCTTACCAAGCAGACGCGTGGCTGGGTGATTTGGAGATGTGTGAGTGTGCAAAGGCTTCACAAGGAGTCTTCAGACTAAGACTAAAACATGATTGAAATTTTTTGTATTTGTTTACGCGGCTTCGCTAATCGAAACGAAGTGCATTCAGGCATCTAAGTCAAGTGCCTCAAGGTATAAATCAAGCTACCAACGCCAAGTGGCGAGCCCATGATTTCATAGGCTCCAGCCGTCTCCAGAGACCGTCTGTCCATCCCCAAATCCATGACAAAACATACAAAAGAAAGAAAAGGTCATGATAGGTATACGAAGTGAAAAGGCATCAAAAGCACATCCGTCAAGCAGAGGCTTATTCTGACTTGGGGCCACCGAAGCGATCAATCGACTTGCGGATGCCTCTCTCCATGCCCTTGGCCATCTTCTCCAGCGGCAGCTTCTCGTCCAGCTTCTTGACGATCTTTGAGACGGGGGGCTCGATGCGCTGGGCTGTGCGCTCAGCAGGGTTGGTGAAGTAATTGATGTTGCGCTCCCAGCGGGGAGCCCACTTGGTGGTCTGCTTGGCGAGCTTCTCTTCGGCACCGGGCATGACCATGTACAGCGGCGCGAGGACGCCGACGCCGGCGGCAGAGATGCAGAACATCTCGGTGGGCTTGGCCTTGGGGAGACGAGGAACGCGAGGAGCCATTGTGAGGAGAGTTTGGTGTGTTGTTTGTTGTGTGTTGAGTGGTGGTAGATGAGTTACGAAGAGGTTGGATTGAAACTCAATACTAAAGCTGACTATTGGTAAGCAAAAGCGGCCAGTTAGCGTTCTGAAGGCGATAAAAAGCGACAAAGGGTGAAAAGGAGTGCGTGAGGAGCAAATTGACGTACAAATATATGAGTTTGTATGATTCGCAGTCGTACAATGTTGGCGTAATATCCTTGTCTCAAACAACCGATGGATGGATGATGATGAAAGGAGTGCAAAAAGAGACAAGAAAGCCAGCTTGCATGCCTTATATACCTGAGGTATTCTCGGCCAGCTTCCCCTCAGCAATCAGGGATGACACCACCCTCACGCGGTCCAGAAACGAGGCGGGAAATACGCCCGAGTAGGCAGTACCTGGGGGCGAAGTAGGCAGCGGGCGGGGTAGCCCAGCAGCGACTTGGTCGTGAATAGGGGACTGGTATCGAGTCTGCTGCTGGAAGTCACCGTTGCAGGCCTCAGACGGTCGCTGAATGGATGGGACGAGGGCGGCTTCAGGTGTTCGTGCGGAGAAGCCTGCGAAGGGCGGGCGTCGACTTTGATACGCTGACAAGTCTCTTTGGGCATGCAGCGAGTGAAGCAGTACTTGCGTGCCTAATATCAGATACTACAGATGATAGAGTTACGCGACAAGCCACACCCCAGCCAATGCACTGCAACGCAAACAGCAGCGCTTCATCAGCATCACACCACACCCTCTTCGTGCAGCGACAGGAACAGGCCACAAGCGAGCGACTCCCGCTGGCCCTGGGGCATTACTCAAAACGGCAGCATCTCGAGCCTCGTTTTTCTGCTCTTCTCTGGCTTCTTCTTCCTACCATCTTTTCGTCCTCCTTTTCTTGTTTCCCTCGTCTCCCGGCATTTCCTCAATTCCCATCGCATCTCATCCCTTCCTTCGCGGCCCCGCCCCCAGACAGCGCTACGCTCCAGGCCCACAGACTGTCTCCTCTGGCCCACTTCCCCAGACGGCACACGATCCTCTCTGCTGTCTTCGTATCCACCGCGTCAGTCTCGCTCCCTCGCTGCCGTTGGCCGATCGTGCTGTTGGCGCGTGTCCTTCCTCTTCCGTGCTCACCGAGGCGGAGTCGAGTCAGGGCAGTCGCCCAGTGAGCGAGTCTGTCAGCAAAAAGCCGTGACGCTCTCGATGAAACTGCCTGAAGGAATCTCGAAAAAAAGAAAAGACAGCGAGGAGAATGGTGATGAGGGAGCTGTTGGTTTTCAGCTGACAATTGCAGAAACAGGCACAGGCACCAACCAAACGGGCGAAACCCCTCAATCAGCGCAGCTCGTTGCGCCATTCCTCGCCCTCCATCAGCACATGCAAACCGGGGGTCCGGGCCCTGCTGCAACGTTGGCCAGCAATTTGCCTGAATTGGCCCCCGAACACACGCAAAACCAGAGTTCGCCCATGCTTGGTGGCGCCCAATGGTGGCGACATGGTTGACGAAACCAGCCCAGAGTCGTCCATGTGATTGGACCACGGCGAATCTGCGACGATGTAGAAAGTACGGCCGAGTAAAGTACCGGAATTGAAGAGTACGAGAGCGCGAGATTCGGGCATGTACTGCGCCTCCTGTGCCCTGTATCTGTGCAACAATAAGATCTCCATCAATGGAATCTGCTTGGGCAAAGTAGCGTAAACGACGTGGCTCAACGCATGTTGATTCGCTGCAACTACGACGCCGTGTCGCAGAAGTACCTCGCTTGCATAAGCGCGTCTGTCTGTGACTGCGAATTTAAACTTACAAATCGACGTCCTTTTCTCTTGACTTCCAACCAGTAGCTGACAACGACTCATTGATCATTGTCATGGCTCCAAGGTGCTACTAGTACCAGAAGTGACTTCTCGACCCTCGCGGCCACGGCACCGGCACCGGCGGCACTCCATTACTATTGAGATGACGAAGCAGACGGCATCAACTCAAACCTACCTTATTGGTAGGATACGCGGGAGAAGTACCATAATCACACAGAATCTAGCTTTTACGACACTACTAGCCCTGGATTTGGCGTTGAGTCGTCTAGATGGCACAAGCAAAGAGCTTCGCTATGAGCCTTTTGTTCTGTGACATTGAAACTCTTCCTCTCTTTGCACCATTTGTCCATGATTGCGATGGCCTTTAATAGCTGGGGCACATTTGCATATCCAGAAGACGTCGAAGAATACGTATAATATTCGTCATCATCGCTGACATGCCCAAAAAATCAAAAATACGCTTGTATGGCTCTTATATCCCATCTACGAATTGAGTTCTTGAAAGTTTTCATGCTGACCATCTTCGCCAAAGTGAGCGTCCTGGAACCCCGTAATCTGCGCCTGTATAACCGGACAGTGACGATCTCTAGGGCTAGGATTTAATTCTAACGCTCTAATTTTTATTGACGATTTCTTACATAATACAGCCTTTTTCTTACCTATCCCACGTCACGAACTCAACCCATCTGCGACGCAACAACTCCACGGCCAGTGTCGCCAAATCCAGGTCATGTCTCTAATGCCATCATTCGCTCAAGCATCACTAGCCGCAGCTACTCTGGCTGCAACTGCTGGGACTTATGCTGCGCTCAGTCCCCCCAATCCCAACACCAAGTTGGTCCCCGCGGCCAAAGATTCTCTGACCACTTTCAACCTCACAGGGAACAATGCACCCAAGGTGGCAATGTCCCCCATCGCGATTATCGCTTTGAATACCGCCTCCTTGACCTATGTGTATCCCAACATGCCCCCTTCACTCCTCGGCCACGGCCCTCAAAATGGCTTGGATATGAACCTCTTGAGATGGTCACCGGACACCGCCATCCCGCTGGCGCTTGTCCTGTGTGCCGGTATCCCTCTACGGCTCTATGCGTACAGGTCTTTGGGCAAAAACTTTACCTTTCACCTCACCAAGCCGGAGCGTTTAATTACAACCGGACTTCATGGCTACATGCAGCATCCAAGCTACACAGGTGCGATGATTTTGGGATGCAGCGCTGCATTCTGGCTGCTTCGTTGGGATGGCGTTCTCAGCTGCTGGTTGCCGCCGTGGCTGTACAGCAAGCTTACGTGCATGGGGGTGTTCTTCAATGCCTTTATGCTGTCTGGCCTTCATTGCTGGCTGATTTGGAAGCGAGTAAGAGAAGAGGAGAAGATGCTCAAGGCCACGTTTGGGGCTGAGTGGGAGAGATGGCATGCTACAACGCCCAGATTCTTGCCATTCTTGTTCTAAAATGGATCGGGTCGTGATAACTGGACGGTATAATGATCTTATCCAAGTAAGTCGCATAATAAGCGAGAGACTTGGGTTTCAATATACCTAGATGGATAATCATGGACATATATGCACGCAGGTAGTTTGTGCCTATGTGAATGGCCATGCGGGCCTATACCTAAGCTTTGTGGCACAATACGTAATGCTCCACGTTCACGAGTAACATGTGTCTTTTATCTTTCCTGCTGTCAAAAGGGACCATGACGGGTAAGATGCAATTTCAGTACTACTCTCAGTCCAGTGAGCCGTCGGAATAGCTTCTAGGGTAGCGACCTCGAGTATGAATCGGTGAGCCTATATGGGCGCTGCGTGGGCTGAAGACCATGTTCCATACCGTCAATGGTATCTTGAAGCAAGTTTTGTAAATCTAGCCAAGTTTCGTTTAAAGAAATAGCGTTGAAGTTGTTTGGGATTTTGGATTACGGATGAGCCGCCTCGAGCCTGCAAATTGTACAATGTAATTTAGTGCAATAAAATTCTTCAAAGAGTAGAAGCATTAAAGCAGCAGAAGCGCTGGAGGTTCAAGTGGAAGAAGACGAAGATATTTACCAATTCGTGACATGAGCTACAGCTGGGATGCTGAATGATTCTTTCCTATAGCATGCTGACGGATGAATAAAGCTGATTTGTTTTAAGAAGCTGAAGACTCAATAAATGATATCTTTGTCAACAGTTGTCGTAAACAGCAGTAAAAGCAAACAAGATGTTGAAATAAAAGCCAAATCGGTGGAATTTCGATATATAGTCCAGATACCTGACTACCCTGCCTTTGATGAATAGCACAAGTTATCGGTTCCGGATAAGGCGTTACGAGCTACCTAATAATATCTGAGCTGTTTTCGGTGCATGAGGCTTTTTCTAGAATTCTCTCATTGTCTGATAACAAGATATCAAGCTTTTCCAGTGGCCCAACTCCACTCTTCAAAGCCCACAAGTTTATGGTTCTTTCTAGAAGGATTCCACAGATCCCCCCCCTCGAAAAGGGAGGAAGAGTAAGGGTGCTGCTATGACATTAGTCCTTGGACTCTCTCGTTGCCCGCAATTCCAAAACTAGGCTACGATATTATTCTGCTGTTGATGAATTCATCTCATCCACTACCGTAGGTAACACATGAAGTGAATCATGCGCCGTCTCCTTCTCCCAGATCAACATATTCAAAAGGCCACCTCATCCAAAATAAACCAGAGTCTCTCTTTGGTGGGTCTTATCTCTGACCTTCTTGTCGGCATATCTCTATATATACATGTAGGTATGGAGCCGTACCCTCTGGTATCGCTACATGTTCCTGGCCCACCAGGCTTGGTACCTGATCTTGAGTTGTCCATCAGGGTTGTACTATAGCGTAAGGATCCTTTGTGTAGGTTGTTCAGTATTCTCCTGGTATATACACTCTTAATCCTATATCCACACGATACTTTGTAGGTACAGATTTACGAGCAACATAAACCTCGTAGCCTGGTATGGCTGAGAACGCCTCAACGGGATACTGGAAAATATCCATCTTTTAACCTCTTCAGAAACAAGTTTTTTTCTGAGGCATTTACTACGTGCTCTACAGCTTTCTAGTATATAATGAGAATGCCTGGATGGATTCCAGTGTTTCCATTGCCTTTTTTGCGTAATCTTCTTCATCCGTTCGTTAAAGCAAGCTCCCAATCACTCCCGTTCTACGTGTTCATCTGGTGATATTGCTCTTTATTGCTCACTGCAGCGGCGGCTTTTCAGGATCTGTCCCTTCGCCACTCCATAAAGATCTCTGCCAACCTTGTTATAAACTTATCTTGCATCTCCTTCCTGCCTTTTATTTTTTCAGGACGCTCCTCTCTCACCAATGGCCCCTGTTCCAAATTCCTCCTCAGGCCCTGTTATCAGGCTTGTTCCTGGCCTTGTGGCCATCGAAGTCGCACCGGTTCACCACTATCTTGACAAGACCCCAGAAGGCCCAACGGAACTCGGCTTCTCCTACTGCTTCCTAGCAGTCGTGTGTATCGCCTTTGTCGTCCTCATCGCCGTGGATGTATATATCAAGCACGGGCCCAAGCCGGTGCCGGGCGAACGCGTCTGGTACAAGAGAAAGTTTGACAAGGCAAAGGGCGGATACTATGTTTGCAAGGATACGTTCAACAGACTGTTTGTACGGAGAAAGAAGCTTGATCAAGAGAGTGCAGCGACGGCTCAGAGGACGTTTGACTCTCAGAAGATTATCGATAGGCTTGCGGCCAAGCCTGCCACTGAGAAGGCCCCATCGATGGTAGATGACGCTGGTGCTGAAGAGAAGAGCGCCGGGCCGATGGCGGGCATTGAAGTCAGGGTTACACCGTTGGATATGCCATTCCTTAGAGACGGTGACGCTGCGGATACTGCTCCCAAAGACGGTATCGCTAAGAGCGACGATGCGGGCGGCAGTGGAGCATTCGGGTTCTAATTAGAGGGAGATTCGCGGGGCCACGACAGCGGAGAAGGCAAGGAAGAGCTGGCTGTTCACCGATAGCCGCTGGGAAGCCGTTTCAACAAATAGCGGCTAGACTTTGGAGATTGGGATCGTGAGCAAGGCGTTTGGAGAATTTAAATCACAGTTAATTTGGAACGAGCTCGCAATGGAGCTTGGCGCTGGGATTTACAGACGGTTTTAAAGATAAAAAGTGAAGATACGTGGTAATGAAGATGAAAATTGGAGAGACCCCCGAAGCAAGGGCGCTGCCTCAAAGTGTCGTGAGAACGTGAAAACTGGTGTGCCACTGCTCTACTCTGCTACCTTGTGTCTCCACCGTATAACAATGCGCCGAAATCACAGGGATGCCACAAAAACATCTGAGAGAGGCTCTCTCGGGCCCTCGCAGTCGGCTGGTCGGTCGAGCAGGGCCTTTTGCTGTGCGCATAACGACGGTCCGACCACCGACGACCCGAAGCTGGTGGCCGACAGCCGATGTTTGACGATGGAAGTGGAGGGTGCAGATGAGGCTAATGTAGGTCGAGATCCAATTCATTTGGCGATGGAGCTTCTTATAGTAGTCGCATCGTCGCTCATTGCCATGATCAGCGGCCTCGACTGGCAGTAGAGAGCCACAATCGTGGCCGCAAGCAGTCAAACTCCTCGGGCGATGAATTACAGCATCCTGGAGTCGAGATAACAGAATGCCCATCAAGCTCCCCCAAAAAAAAAGGTGTCGGTCAACACGACGCCATGCAACCCCTAACGAGGGGGCTGCCACAAGGGCCAGAAAAGAGGGTCAGCGGCAGCACAGCCGAATTTAATGAGCGCTGTAGGGCTTCCCGGCCGCTGCAGCGTTGCCCAATCAGCGCTGCGTCCTCGCTGAATCGCCCCCCGCCGGCGGTGCCTGGGGTGCTTCTAGCCTGCAGCTGTGATGCGTTTGCCATTGCTTCTTACGTACTGCGGAATCCACTGCGCGGCGATCCGAAGACTCAGCGCCTCTGTCTGACGTTCCGCGTGACGACGTTCCGACACCCAGTCGTCGGTAATCGTCGGTTTCCATCACTCTGGTGTTATCTGCGGCACCAAGTCTCTATCTCTTCTTCTCCCTGCTCTGATCCGCCCCTGGCCATGGACAAGATTCGGCATTGCCACGGCATTGATGCCTCCTCCGCTTTCCACGATTCATTCGCCCGTCTCGTTATCGTGACCAACATCTGATCTTGATCTCTCCCATCTCTGCTTCTGCAAAAACATCGCCGCCACATCTCTCGGACCGGGCCGCCGCGAGGAGAGCTGGGGTTGCACTCCTTTTGCTGCGACGACAAGCTGTTGCTTATCTCGTTTGTCTATACAAGTAAGCAGCCTCCTGTTCCCCATCTGCCTCCATTAGCGGTGGTGTTAATCGTCAGCAGGACTCAAGCCATAATCGCCTCTGCGCCCTGCGTCTGCTCTTTTAACCGACTCTTCCTCTCCTTCCTCGCGTCTACACCGTCAACACACAAGAACCATCAGATTGGCATGAGCATAGAGAACGTACCTCGTACATTGCTTTCTTTTCCTTGATGCCTTTCTGTGCGCACCACCACGACAATGACTTCTAGATCTTCGGCCTGCCTCGCGCGGCAGCTACACCAGACACTTCGCCCGAACAAGGTCCTGTCAATGCGAACATCAACGTCTAGGATTCAGTCTCGTACATTTGTCAGGCCAACCGCTGCCAGGAACAGCCCCGAGGTAGCCAAATCCAAAGCAACACCTTCTCAGCAGATTTCCCATCGGGCCGTCGCTTTACTAGCCAGCATCGGCTTTCTGTCATTTGCTTATGCTCTGTATCGAACGCCTCCCGCTGCCTTTGATGCTGCGGCAACGCTACACTCTGAACATGAGAGATATGCCCCAGTGACTATCCTCGACGGCCGCGACCCGAATCTTCCACGATTTCGAATGTCCGAGATTCGCAAGCATGACGGCAAGTCAGAGCGTCCATGGGTTACACACGGCGACAAAGTCTACGACATCACCGACTGGATCCCGGCTCACCCCGGCGGGCCGGTCATTCTGCGAGCAGCCGGCGGCGCAATTGAATCTTACTGGAACATATTCGCCATCCACAAGAACCAATACGTTTACGATATACTTAATCAGTATCTTATCGGCTACATCGACCAGGCTGATTTGGTAGACGGCAAGCCGCCTCAGGAAGCGATTGAAGACCCATTCGCCGACGACCCGATAAGGCACCCGGACCTCATTACCCGGACGTTGAAGCCTCGTAATGCTGAAACCCCTGAGCAAGCGCTCAGCGCTCAGTTCATCACTCCCAATGAACTGTTCTACGTTCGAAACCACATGTGGGTTCCCAAACTCACACAAGACGAGGCCGAAGCGCACGTCCTAACCGTTGAGCTCCCCGACGGCACCACAAAGGAGTATACGCTGCGCGATCTCAAGACCAAGTTCCCTGAGAGGAAAGTGACGGCTGTACTACAGTGTTCCGGAAACCGCCGAAGCCATATGAGCAAAGGATCCGGCCGAGCTACGAACGGCCTGCAGTGGGAAGCTGGAGCTATTTCCAATGCGTCGTGGGAGGGCGTTTCGCTAGCCGACGTCCTTGCTGATGCGGGCTTCGATGCCAGCACGGTGAGGAATGGCACCAGCGAGGCACAGCACGTGCAGTTCTCTGGCATGGAAGCATACGGCTCATCGATACCCATTAAAAAGGCCGTAGATCCCCAGGGCGATGTATTGCTGGCGTACGGTATGAATGGCAAGCCATTGCCCAGAGACCATGGTTACCCGTTACGATCTATCGTGCCTGGACACGTCGCTGCTCGGTCTGTCAAGTGGTTGAGGCACATTACATTAAGTGACGAAGAGAGCCCCAGCCAGTGGCAGCGAAAGGATTACAAGTGTTTCGGCCCAAACCAGACAAAGGTTGACTGGGAGGCTGCTCCAGCAATCCAAGAGCTGCCCGTCCAGAGCGCCGTCACCGGTGTCAAACTGGGCGACTGGACACATTCAGGTCAATCGGCATCAAGCAACTCAACAAAACCAGCGAAAGAGGTTACCCTCAACGGCTACGCCTACTCCGGCGGTGGACGAGCAGTCATCCGAGTCGACGTCTCGCTTGACGATGGAAAGACCTGGTCGCAAGCAAACCTGCTCCCCGATCAAGCACCAAAGGTTGATGGCAAAAGTTGGAGCTGGAAGCAGTGGAAGTTTAACGGAGATATACCCCTGGAAGCATTCAAAACTCCGGAAGACGCAACATCCAATCAGGAGAGCGACGAGGACAAGAACACCATTAGGAGAGGCACTGCGAGAAGGGCAGCCAATGAGAACGCCGAAACTACGAAAAGCAACAAGAGGTGTACTACGGTTGCTATCAAGGCAACCGACGAGGTTTACAATACTCAGCCCGAGAGCCATGCTGCGACGTGGAACTTTCGAGGCAATCTCGCGACTGCCTGGCATCGAGTCCAGGTCTGCACCGATTGCTCCCCCAATGCGATTATTGTGAAGAAAAAGAGTGGTGATTCTCAGGATGGAAAATCCTCATCACGAGAGAGATCGTAGAAAGATACCATGAAGGAATGGGATAGTAGAGTTTGAGAGAGACTTTTTCTCTTTTTTCTTTTTTCTTGTCATAAGTGCGTTTCGGCCAATCCGACCACGGATGTACGAATTAGCATAGCGTAAAGAGATTTGGGTTATAAGGGCAGGAGTTTGATGTCATTTTATTTGTATATCTTTATACCCTTTGGACAGATTAAAATCGATAAACCATTAGGCTACATGACAATAGAGTCAATTAAACAATAATCTTTGCCTCAAATATCATACTTCATTTCTTACAAGATAGAGACACTTGTTTTCACAGCATATAGAAACCTTTTAGTTGTATTATCACTTTTTTTTGTTTTCATCTCTTCATTCCTTTCCATGCTTCAACGCCCCCTCTTGTCCTCTTCCCATCGTCCTTGCTTTTCAAAGGACGCGCTCAAATATAGATCTAGCCAGCCAGCCGCCCCGTCTAATTCGTATGTATACTGATACAAATCTGCAAAGCCACCGCCTTCTCCGCCCCGCATTTGTCACCACCACATTAAAGCCCTTCCTACTCTTCTTCTTCATCCTCACCGTCAGAGAAGTAGTCAAATGCGTTGGGTACGCCAGCCTCCTCGTCGCCTTCGCCATCTTCATCTACGGCGGTGAGCACTCCGGCTGCCGCCGCTGCTCCTGAGCCAATATCACCGCCAGGGGTGCTGGGGTCCACGAGACCGCCAAAGGGAGAACGTCCCTGGCTCCGTAGAAGCTGTTCCATGAGGGGGTTGACGCTTCTGCTATTAGGGTCAACGATGCCCTCCAGGATAGACCTGCCAGAGCCCGCTGTGCGGCCTGCACCACCTCTGCCGGGTTGTTGTCCGGCTACAGGGGCGCGTTCGGTGGTCACTTTCTTCAGCTTCTCCTCAAGCAGAGACTTGGGTTGGTCGGGTTGGGTATCGTCAAGAAGGAGAGGGCCGCCAGTAGGCTTAAAAAATTGTCAGCATTATTAGTTCATCATGTGGTCATACTAGGAGATATTTACCTTCTTGACTGGCTTGTATCGACCAGCTGGGAAGCTGATATACTTCAGCTGGCCAGGCAGAACTCTGCTCATGTTTTCGATCTCGTAGCCAACCTTTTCTTTCTCGGGCTTCTTCTTGGCGTCGGTGGATGCGGTATCCTTGTCGTCAGACTCCTTCTTGTCCTTTGTCTCTTCCTTGACCTTGTCGTCGTCCACTTCCATCTTGTCTCCACTCTTAGCTGGGGCACTGTCGATATCCATGCTCTCACGACGCTGCGCCCGTTCCTTCTTCTGGGCTCTCCTCTTAGCCTGAGCTGTAGTGGACAGAATGGCAGTCGCAATAAGAGCTGGTCCCTCTTCTGTCTTGACCTCTTGCTCAGGGGGATAATCAAACAGGCTCTGGCGAGTGGCGCAGTGGAACTTGAAGTCTGGCATCTCCAGGTCGTGATCAAGGCCGATAATGGCAGTCGGCGAAAAGCTGAGAGACAGGAAGTGGGTGAAAGGGAACCAGTACCAGTACTGGGTGAAGACTGCCATACCAACAATACCGGCCATGTTCAAGTTGCCGGTCTGGGTTTGTAGACCAATGGTGCAATTGCGGCCACCAGCGTCGATGATACCCAAAGCAAGGGCAGCGCCAAACTTGGTCATGGCATCCTCGTGTCGGTCACCAACCACCTTTTTAAGCGTTTTTCGAATGGAAGACACCTTGGGGTTCATGACTTCATTTTGCTGTGCCATGATCATGGCAAGTGAGATGAGGGCACCCTGTCGGACAAAGTCGGTAGGATCCTTCATCATGGGCTCGAGAAGGTCGATGGCCTCGTCGAGTCCCGTGCCAGCGCAAGAAATACCCAGTGCCATGGCGGAACCGTATCGGACGTGCGGGTTGTAAGATTCAGACAGCAGCTCGACCATACGGGGAACGCTGCCGGGCTTACGGAAGAGAATGAAGCCCAAGCTCATGACGGCAATTCGGCGAACGTCATCGTTGACGTCGCTCACAGCAGTGTGAAGCAGCTTTCGAATGGCCTTGTTGCTGCCAGTGCCGCAGTAGGCCAGAGCAACGGTCATGATACCACCATAGCGCAGAGTGGGATCAGGGTCGTTGAGCAGGCCCTCAATCAAGACATCGGCGCCCTCTTGGCGGCCGTACATGATCAGAGCCATACCAATGGCCACACCGCGGACAATCTTTTCATGGGTTGTCTCGTGAGCATACGTAATCATATCCTCCAGAGCCTTGACGTTTCCGGTGCCAAGCATGATCAAGCCCATGGCCAGACCAACAGCCTCACCGTTGAGAGCAGAGTCTTGGAAGAGCACATCCTTGAGCTTCTCGAATATCTCGCTGTCACCGGTACCCATACCGGCAATACCCAAGCCGAGGGCGCCACCGTGCTGGACAACTTCCTCTTCGGCTTGGCTGAATTGCATCTTCAAATATTCCAGGGCGCCTGCACCGTGATTGGCGTGGATGAGACCATAGGCGTACAGAGCACCTCCTTGGCTAAAGATGGACCCGTTGCTGAGGCCACCTTGCTTAGGAAGATATGGCTCGAGAAGCTTTCGAGACTGCGACAGGTTGCCACGGTGAATGACTCCGAGGGCAGCTGTAGCAGTGAACTTGGACCAGTTGACGGCCTTTCCGAGCCAATCGAGGTTGTCTCGGAAGAACTTGTCGTTTGTCGTTCCCTGGTTCATGAAAGCATTGCAAAAGGTGACAGCAGTGTGGAAGATGGAATTACGGCCCTCGAGGCTGTCTCGGACCTTGTTGAGAATGCTCAGATCAGTGTGGTTGTTGCGGTAGAGGAATTCGAGGTTCAGACGGATAGTCTTTGAGCCGTCGAGGATAGATCGAATGTTGCGGTAAACCTTGGCCACCTCTTCGGGAAGCTCATCTTCGGGTGCGCTTTGTTGGTTCGCTAAGAGCGATTCGCTCTCTTCGGCCTTGTCGCCGCCCTCGGTTCCCTCCTCCTTCTTTGGGGGCTCCCCAGAAGGAAGAGAGGTCAAAACCTTGCCCAGGAATTCCTGTGTGCCGTTGTCGTAAAGATCAAACGCGATTTGATAGGCGTTGGCGGTTGCGGTGCGGTCGTCCTTGGCAACAAGGTTTCGGAGCATTCGCGATGCCTCCTCGTCTGCGTTGAGGTAGACGACGCATCTAGCGATAGCGAAGTAGTCGGGATTCGGGATATCGCTTAGCAGATCAAGAATTAACCGTAGGATCTCTGTGCGAAACGCTCTCTCTTGGACGACATCCATGCAGATGCCCAGGATATACTCCATCAGCTCTTCGGCGGGGCCCGGCTGGCCATCAGTTCCCTTGGCCTTGGACAGCTTCTCATCCTCGCTGGCGCGCTTGATGATTCGCCTCAGGATATCGAGATTCTTGGCTTCAACAGCAATACCGACAACTTGCCTGTACCGGCCTTGCTTTAAGCAGCTCTCAAACAGGCGGTCGATGATTCTCTGCAGAGAAGCTTCGGCCACATTGTTAGGCAGCTGAGTAATAGATCCCGAGCGGCCTTCCTTTGTTACAGGCTGGAAGGTTGCGTCTAGTATAGTGTTGTCGATGGAAGCTCGAGAAAGTAGAGATTTCGGCGGCAGCGTGGTCTGGGAGAAGGGAGTCGTGGGAGACAGGACGGCGCCTTCGGTGGAGCTGGCGAAGGTGGTCGACAGCTCGGGCAGGTCTGACGGCTTGGCGGTTTTGGGAGCGGTATGCTTGGCGGACGTGGCGGCGATGTACTGGTCCACGCACTTGGAGATGATGGTCTCCTCGAACTCTCCGGGAGCTTCAATCTTGAACAGGTCCCCTGCGGCCAGGGCAAAGACCATGCTGTCATTGTAGGCCTGCAAATGGTAGTACACCTTGGCAAGCACAAGAGCTGCAAGCTGACGCTCGGAGAAGGACTCGTCTTCGTAGAGGGCCTCGCTGAAATCGCAAACAGTCAGTAACAGACGACCCAACACTACTCTTTGGATTAAGTAACAACATACATCTGGCTCAAGCTGCCGGCGACCTCGGTCCAGACGGTGTCAATGTCGTCGTTGAGCGTCTGGAGGGCGAAGACTCGGAGCTCAGGCTCCTCATCGGCCAGAAAGGCGAGCACGCCGGTTGCTGAAACCAAGCCAGGCATACTGAAGTGCTGCAGGCGAGGACAGCGGAGATGTTGTGGTGATGGCGAGAGTTTTCAAGGACGGATCGAGGGGCGAGATTCGGAGATGGAAGGAAAAAGAATGCTGAGAAAGACCTTCAATTCGAGGCCGGTCAGAGGCAGAATTCGCACCCCGCCGATAGGCAATTAACAAAAGAAAGAATAGAACAAGGAGCTGCAGTGCAAAGCAGCGCAGCAGAGTGACGGCGGGTGGTGTATTGGGCGAGGTTTAGCTGATGCTACGTGATGATGCTCTCAGCGTGTACAAACAAGCACACCCGAGTTCCATGTCCACGTCAGGCACAGCTCTGCCTGCCTTGCGCGGTACGTACCTCGAGGTGGGTGCACAGGCCAGGTGGTTGGATGGTGGGGTACAGCTACAGGGGACAAAATAACAGAGACACGCAGCAGAGACGTTGTGTCTCAGTTGGGCGGAGCGCAAAATGATAAGAGCGAAATGGATACCTAAGGTAGGTGTTATTACACGGCTACGGGGTGAGGACCCCTCATTAGAATCTATACTAAACAATCTCAAATCACATACAAATTCCAGCATCTCTAATTTCTCATGGTGCAAATTATCTCTCTAGTAACAAAAGAGACTACCGAAAATGAACTTGTTAAGCAATGCGAGAAACAAGTGAGTAAATTAACGGCTTCTGAATCAAAGAAAGATTTATCAATACATCAATAGGTTGGAAAGAAATGCTTGAGCCCTGAATGGAAGGAGTATCAGAATTTCGACGAGGTCATACTTCAGGACAATACAGCAGCAATACTTGTTGAAGTCTCTAAAACATCAGCCCAAATGATACTTTACCGCTTTAAGCCTGCTTTGAAATATTTAAAAACAGTAGCACCATATCAGTATAAACGACACACCGCTATTGTCCCTTGGGAAGAAGGGTTAGGATTTGTTTGTTTTGGAGAAGATGATTATAAGAATGCTCTGAAGCTCAAAGTAGGTATTGTTCGAGTGGCACCTCAATAGATTCATTTGTAGTCTTTCTGATAGTTGTGCTCCTGGTATTGCAATTCAGTCACATTAGAGCAAATAGAGCGATGTTCTTAAAGATGGCACTGGACAGCAGCAAAGCTATCAGTGACGAACTGCCCGGAATTCTGTCACCCTGCTGCCGGCACTCAGCGCTTACTAATGCGCATCACAAGCTCTCAACTCCTCCTCGCGGCCGGTCATGGCAGCATTGCCACGTGACATCATGCACCTCTTTTGTCAGGCTGCAAGGCAAAGCACCGAACCGCAAGTCAGGCTGCTACACGCTATACTGCAAGCGATCTAGTGCCCTGGTTTTATCCAGCAATTCGAGACAGAAGGCTGAGCCAGCCAGTTGGCCGAGGGCTGGGCATGCAGGAGACGGCACTAGTGAAAGCACAAGGCTAGCATTGCTATGGCGCAACCTGGTCTGGCGTCGCACTCATCACACTGGACACGGCACGATAAGCGTGCACGGGTCTCCCTGCTTAAGCCACTCAACGAACTACTGCAGCGCGGTGGCAGGCAGGAGAGCAGAAAAGAGGCATTAAGCCGTGGTGCCGTGTGGTTGCGATAGGCGTCAAGTAGAGGTACGGCTGCAGGCATGGACGCGTGCGGCTGAGGCAATGTCGGGGTACCTGCTCCACCTGGTTCTCGCTGAATGGGCCTTGCGCTGGGCAGCATGGCCTCAGGTTTCGGATGCAGCAGCGATGCAAGGAGGACTGAGGAGACAACGCTGGGGAGGGAAAGCATTAAAAGGATGTTTGTGGCCAGTTCTAGGAACGAGGTGTAGCTTCTGAATCAAGTGATGCTGTGATTTCTGCCTGCCTTTTATACTGCTACTTTACACCCGTCTTAAGAGTGTCTGCCTGCCAAACACCCATGACTCAACTCAGCTAGAGCCTGCTAAAGTAGGTCGAACGCAGCGCCGGAACCAGAGCCATAGGCAGGGCCACTCTAGATGGACAGCGCTTGCGTGCGCCTGTAGGGCCCCGATCGACCTACTTTAGAGCGCCGGCCAAGGCCATCACGGAAGGGAAAAAAAAAGCGTCCTAGGCGCATCCAACTGTCCCATCCAAGCCATCCCTGCGCGAACCGCTCGTGGGCTTCATAAAATCAATCCACCCCCCATAGCAGCCTCAACTGCCGGACGCCTCAGACTCGACGCGCATCCCCTAGAGCGTCAGACCGTGCGGCCATCGTGAACAGAGAAGCAGGCGAAAAAAGAGAGCCCCGGCTGAATTTCCTGCGCGCCTGCGTTCAACCCCCACCAAAAACGCATCGCGACGCCTCAGCCTCCTCAGCCTCGAACCCCGTCATCCGTGCAAGCTCGAGAAATGTCCGCTTGCGACTCGGACGACTCTGCATCCCTTGCGCACTTGGCAGCTATCTAATCGAGCAGGCGACCAGCCGACGCAGCGGTGCAGTCGCTCCTACAGGCGCACGAGAGCGCGGCTCTGGATGCTGGACAATTGAGCCCACCGTCTGAGCCATCGTCTCGCGCCGCACCAGCTCCTACTGGGGCAAAAAGAAACACGAGCGTGTGACAGCCTCCAGCAGCAGCCATGGATCTCCGGTCGGTTCTCAATACGTCTGACAATGGCGACCGCGCGCCTTCAAAGGCACAGGCGCCGCCGACCCCTCACCAACAGCAGCAGCAGCAGCAGCAGCAGCATCAGCGCCAGCAGAGCCAGCAGCAGCCTCGCCCTACTCACATCCCAGCCCAGTATGGCTATCGCGACTATCCCCAACAGCCGCTGCCCCAGGGCTCGCCGACCAAGACTCCCGTCCACGAATATCCCCCTCCTCAGAACCATCCTCACCACTACCCGCAGCACCAGCAGCAGCAGCAGCAGCAGCACCCACCAAACGCCTATCCGCAGCAGTCGCCCTACCAGGCCCCAAGCCCGTACCAGACACGACCTGCGCCGCCGCCGCTCCACACGCCGACGAATGTATACCACGATGCCCGCTCGCCGGGCAGCTCCAGGTCAAACTCGGGGCCCGTGATGGCCTCGCCCTACCGGCCGTCGCCCACATCGGCCTCGACGCCCGGAGGCAATGCAGGCTATCCATTCCCTCCGCAGCCTTCAGAGATGGCGAGCCCAATCCAGCGCCAGCCGTACCCACCGGGCCCCCAATACCAGGACCCGAGAAGGGACAGCTACGTGCAGAGCCCGGGCGCTGGACCGCCAGCACATGGTCCCGCGCAATATGTGCAACAGCAGCAGCAGCAGCAGCAGCAGCAGCAGCAACACGCCGTGCCACAGCCATCGCCGGTGAGAACGTCAAGCAGCGCATCGCATCCATACCTCCATCAACCGCCGCAGCACGCACCGGCACCAGCCTCGATCCAGATCCAGACCCAGCATCAGCAGTATGGGCCCCAATACGCACAGGGCAGCCCAGTCCTTGCAGCGCAGCCTCCACTCGCGGATTACAGCCGCCACCCTTCGCAAGTCACCCCTTTGGGCCCTCCCCAGCCTAGCGTGCAGCGGCAGCCCTCTGCTCCTGGAGCTTTTGCTCAACCTTCTAGCCCATACCAGCAGCGCATGTCTTCCATAGCACACGCACCGGCACCGGCACCGGCACATGCATCTACGCCCACACAAACAACACCACCGGCACAATCACAACCACATACACAGGCACAGGCACAGGTGCACGCCCAGCACCAACCCCAGGCTCCGCCTCACGCCCAGGTGCAAACTCCCACGCAGACTCCGCTCCACACCACCCAGGTACAGCCGCCGCCAACGCAGAGCCAAACTCAGCCTTCTCCCAAGCCAGCGCCGCCGCCGCCTCCACCCCCTGCCCATCGCCAGTCGAGCTCTCAATCCGCCTACGCATCGCCCGTTGCAGAGTCTGCTCAGCATCCACGACCCTCAAACGACCGAGAGCAAAGTCTGTCAGTCAGTCCCAAGACTAGACTTGGCTCAATCCCCAGCAACCCCGACGTTACCCCGACGGCGGCGGATAGAGCCGCGAGATCTTCACTCAGTGTCCACTCCATGGCGATTGACTCGGATCGAGCTATAACGCCGGCGAAGCGCAAGCTAGAAGATCTCAACATGAGCCCTGGGGAGCTAGAGTACAAGGAATCGAAGCCACCCCCAGGCGAAGTCAATGGAGGATATGCAGAGCGGATCAAAAAATCAGCATCTCCTGCGATGCCACGAAAGACGCGGGCTCAACGCAGTCAGCCACCGGTCTGGGCACTGAGCATTCACACACTCGGGAAAAAACTGCCATCCAGCGCCAATTACGTTCTCCAGAAAAGAATCCACTCTCACATACAACCAGCCGTCAACGGCAGACATGAATCTACGGTCAAGACAGAGCACGCCAGCCGCCAGGCTTCGCCCGAAACAAAACGAAATCAGCATGCCAGCGTTAGCCAGCAACCACCCGCCTCCAGTCCATCGAACCCCCAAGACCAGCTGGGTCCATGGGAAGCCAGCATTACCGGCGTCAAGCCCTCCGAAGAGCTTTCCAAGAACGTGGCCGACTTTCTCTTCATTCATGTCATCAACAACCAAGACATGCAAGAAATCACGAGCAGAGGAATACAATTCGAGATTGAAGCTAAACTGGGAACGCTCATCGACAAGGATACCAACCAGCGTGTGGATCGATACGTCGCTACGGAATGTATTCTCGACGACAATGGCCGGGTTGCCTTTAAAAGCAGTATGACTGAAGTGAGTGCATCCACATGTGGTTTGATTTTATTATCCGAAAGATTATTTGGTTCTAACCTGATGTAGGCGCAACACAAATCTTACAACGATTTCTTAAACAACATCGTGATACAGAGCGACCCCCGAAATCCCAACGCAAATCGAGTCCCCGTGATATACAAGCACAGAAGAGAGAGGGATCGCTTTTTTGAGCTGCCGCAAGAAATGCAGGGCCATCTCCCAGGATGCGTGCGAGCCCGCCTTGGTCATCGCAGCCGAAACGTGCGAGTGCGAGTAACATATGATCAAAAGACCAACGAAGTGTTGAATAAGATCATCAAGGCGCGCGTTGCAGACATTGACCTGCACATGCCCATGTGTCCAATGGATTGCCGCATAAGCATCAACCTCGAAGCAAACTGGGAAGGATCTGTGGAGGAGCTGGAACAGATGACCGCCAATAAGGCAAACCAGCAACCAGATCGCAGTAAAGACCGATTAAGCTACACACAAGGGAGCTATCAAGTCGACCTCACACAAGTCACCCACGCCGTGAATGGCCCAGGAGTACGTCCTTTCATGCCCCCTCTCTCTCACTTTTTTTTTTCCTTGTTTATTTCTTTCCCTCTCTATTTTCTATAATCTGCTAACATTCTGTGTGCAGAACTCACAACGCATGGACAAAGAGCACGAGCTCGAAATCGAGATGAACCCTCAGGTGCTCATTGATCAGGGACGGAAAGCCCTGAGCGGAGCGCCTCATAGATACCAAGAGTTTGTGGAAGGATTTGTGGACAACGTGCGAGTGTTGGCACGAAAAGCCAAAGAATTTAATTAATATTAATGGGCTATCCAAATCGGCCTCACTATCTGAATATCCGGCGCGGACGAGGGGGGGAGTTCTCATCCTGTCCCCTGTCCCCGCCTTTGTCGCTCTTTTTCGACGGTTAACAGCGGGATATCACATTTTCTTTGAGGAATGTGCTAGGGATGCATGGCTGGGCTTCTTTTTTCTCTTTTTATCATTACCATTTACCATTCTCCCCCAAGTTGTTGCTCCAGATTTGGTGCCAAGGATTTTCCTTGCCCCCTTTTTGTCACATTTTTCACACAGGTAGATCATTGCTTTGCTTTTCTCTTCGTTCTATGGGTATTAGGTTTCATGTGGGTCATGAAAATGAAGGTGAAGAGGTGAGAAGAGAAGAGAAGGGAGCGCGGCGCATATTTCGGTAAAAATCGTTCAAAATTCATTGATTGCTTGGGTTTGAGAGGGGGTGCGGCGATGGAAGCGCTTGGATTCGCAACAGGAAAAGGCAGGCAGACATACCCCAGTAGTGGAACAGACGATTGTGACGGTGGAAGTGAGATATCTCTCTCTTATATATATACATATATTATATTTGCACATAATAAGACTGGAACTATTCGTTTCATCATGATCATAGTAATATGTGGTAATTGCGAGCTGGGGCTTCCTTGATACGTCACAAATGAAGCTATTCCCAAGTTGATAAGATTCTTTTTTCTTCCATCTCTTATTCTCTCCTAACAAATCTTCTATTTCAAATAGCTATGGGTATATTCAGACTTGTTTCTCTCCTCTTGTGATGCTAGAGCCGCCCTCTCCCGTGTTTTGAATATCATCACTATCATTATTCTGCTCATACTTTTTAGCAGGGAAAGAACCAGTGCTACGAACAACATCAACATTAACGTCGTCGTCGTCGTCGCCGTCCGCATCAATATCGTCTTCCATTTCTTCTTCCAGAAGCAAGTTCAAAATCATGCACATAGCAGCCGTAACGGCAAAGCCAGTCTCCATCACGAGAACAATGGCATCGAGAAAGCCCTTGAGCGACTTGTTTCCACCCGAGTAGGTAAAGACGTGGTTGAAATACGTCGGCACCAGAGTTGCGCCGTAACCGAGAGCTAAGCCGGCAGTGAGGATGAAGCGGTTCCGGCGAGTAAAAGGCACGCCTCGCGATATGATTGCGATACCAGAGACCGCCACTGAGCAAAAGAGGAACGTGGTCATGCCGCCTAGGACGGATGACGGGATGGCGACGAGAGCAGCAGCGAATTTCGCAAAGATTCCCATCACGAGGAGGAAGAAGCAGCAGGCGTAGCCGGCTTTGCGGTTGGCGCAGCGGGTGAGGGCGATGACGCCGTTGTTCTGCGCAAAGGTGCTCATGGGCGTCATGGTCATGAGCGCGGCGAGACAGCCGTTGAGGCCATCGGCCAAGACGCCTCCCTGGACGCGAGACTCGAAGATCATGCCGTCGACTTCGAGGTGGGAGACGTCGCAGGTGGCGGTGATGTCGCCGATGGACTCGGTCAGGCAGACGATGAAGACGGCCAGGACGGGGAGCACCAGCGGGCCGTAGACGGATAGGGGGAAGGTGTGTACCCAGATGAAGGAGGCGACGGGGGCAGAGTCGATGCCGGATCGGTCAAAGTAGCCGCAGGCCGCGGCGATGATGCATCCCACCAGCAGGCCGATAATCACAGAGGTGGACTTCATGATGGGAGAGCCGAAGCGCTCACACAGGATGATTGTGACGAAGACGCTGAAGCCCAGGCCAAGAAACTCGGCTGAGCCCCAGGGCAGAGCATGTGGTGCTCCGGGGCTGGGACACAGGCTCTGGGTGGTGCAGCCGCTTCCCCCCATCCAGTCCTGGAAGCCGCTTTCGATGAGGTTGATGCCGATGAGCATGACAGTCGGGCCCGTAACGATGGGAGGGAACATGCGGAGCAGGATTCGCGGCGGGATGAAGGATAACAGGACTTCGAGCAGGGCGCAGACCGCACAGGTTCCCAGCAGAGCGCCGTATCCTCGGGGACAGGGCAAAGGGTTGCCGGCAGCGTCAGATGGGCAGAAGCCGTTGGCGTACATTTGGGAGATGGCGCCTTGGGCGACGGGGATGATGCTAAAACTGATGCCAACGACGGAGATGAGGCCCGTACCGATATAATAGCTGTTGAAGAGATCAGATGTCGGTTAAGATGATTCGTAGACTTGGATTGGATTTATTATAGAAGAACTTACGGAGACTTATAGATGTGAAATCGAGTAATCTGTATACTCGACAAAATGCCCGACACGATCAACGCCGTCGAAACGAGATACTGCTGCTGCTCAACAGGCAGATTGACGCCACCTGATCCCGCGAGAATCAACGGCGGCGTGATGATGCCAGCCAACATGGCCAGCGCATGCTGCAGTCCCAGCAACAGGCCGAGGAACACGGGCATGCGGTCATTGAGACCAAAGAAGGGGGCTTTTCTTCTCGACGATCCTGATCCTCCAGCGGGTTTTGGCAGAAAGGGCAGATTGGGTCGGAAGAGGAATGCATAGTCGTAGTCGCCGAGGAGGCCTTGGCGGGTTGTGAAGGCGCGGCGGACGGAGCGAAGACGGTGGGAGAGGGAGCGGCGGGGGGCGGTTGAGGGGGTGAGAGTTGAAGGGCCGGTGCCTTCGTCCATTGCGATGGGAGAGATGAGATGTATGGTCAAGATGGATTATATTAGATGTCGTGCGATGAAATGTTGAGAGCGCGGATCGCGTTCTGTCCCGACAGTTGTTGATCAAGGGCGTTTATGTCGTCGTGAGTAATTGAGGATCCGTTCACACTCTCTCCTCTGGGCACTACTACCAGAAGACGTCGAAGAAGCAAGAATGATAGGTGAAAAGGAAGCAATTGAAGAGAAATTGGGTCACACTAGGTCAAAAAGCTGCATGTGAACGTCACGTATGTAGGTACGACTCCCATCAATCGAACTCATCCCCCAGAAAGAGGAGAGGTATACCTAGATAAATGGCCGATCATGGGCGATATATACACAAATTTTTGCCATTTTTCCACTTTTGCGAGATGCGATAAGCAATCAGCATGGGGCGTGCGTAGCATTCGTACTCAGCAGTAGTAAGTAATAATGCGATCAATCAATTCGCCCTTGGTTGTGACAGCGGTTGGCTGATGGTGTGTGTGGGATGGATGGATGGGCCAAGCTGGGGAGGGGATGCCCTTGCACTGTTTTGGCTTATCTTTTGCCGGTATTGTGAGAGAGAGTGGATGGACTGTTGATAGACTAGCAGCTGCCGAATTATCGGAGAAAAGAGATGACTATGATTCTTTCGTCTCTTTTTTTTATCGCTGTATCTGGTGAAGTCGGAGAATGTTACCTAAAATGAAATAAGTCAATGATAGCCACAGCATCGTCCCATGAAGACTGCGAATGCGAAAACGGCGCTGCCAAAGGGGGATGGAGGAAACAAGAACAAAAAGATAGACACTGCTAAAGATAAAGGGCATGACGCTAGGATCAGCGTATCATGCGGAGCCATCTGCAGCAGATATTGCCCGGCCGGCTATTCGGACGAGGGTCTCTGTCGCCAGTCTGGGGTATTAGTGCATGATGCTCGTATGTACATCACATGTAGATTGCCTCGTCGGCGGCCGCCGCAGTGTCTCGGATGCAGCCCGTAGGAAACATTTGCATCAGCTGAAATGCCACTTGCACAGCGTCGCATGCATCGAATCGTCTGTTCCGAACGAGAGATGATGGTCCTGTGGGGGAAGTCGCAGGGATTGCTGCTCCATACTCCAGAGATAAGTCTAGTCTTGCGGGGGGCTTGATTGTGGATTGCATGGGGTTCAGGTCGCTGATAGATAGCAGATAGCAAACCGGCACTCTCCGAGGCTGACTGTTGCTTATTATCTTCTACTAGTATACAGAGTAGCTAGATTGCTATTTACCATTATTGCATATTATATAATATTTGCCGATGCTGCTAATGTCACGATCGAGTTCTGCAAGAAGGGTCAAGTGGGTGGGTCCATCAAGTGTCTCGTCATTGCGAGGCAATGGCTTGAAGAGTAAAAGTTGATGAATATGGCTGATGTTCCCTCTTCGTAGTATTTGAGCAATGAAAATATGATTCGGTATAATTTAATAGAAATATTTTGTTCATGAGAGACATGATAAAGTCTGAAAGACCTTGGCTTCTCTTATACTCCCATCCGCTTGTCAAGGCGTCTCATAGCTTACATGTCGTTAGAGATTACCCAACTACAGTTAAAGGCATAAATGCCTTACAGAACGTGAAAAGAGGTCAATTCTCCCCTCACTATGGCGGCTTTACTTTCGCATACTCACCTCACTCTGACCTTTTTTGCAGTCTTTGTACTACCCTTCATGTTTTCTGCCGCCTTGACCGCCTACGGATCTATTTCACATGGCTCTCTCTTGCTTTCCTTTCTCTTTCTATTCTACTCTATTCTATTCTCCTTCTAGCACATTCTTCACTTCCATTCGATTCTATTCATATATTCATCTACGCTCTCTAATTTAATACTATGTTTTATTATCTCAATCTTCACAAGTAACTCAGCGTGCCTTATCCTTGCCAAGCTCAGCCATGGACTGCCTCTCAGTAATATCAGAAACACCTTGCCTCTCAGTTACCTCAGACGCGCCAAACATTGACGAGATTCTACCACTTACAGAGGAGATTAACAACCTATCGATCGATAGTCCAGACATTCATCTCACACGCAAAGATTCACCCGCCGCGGAATTTGAGAACGACTGCTTCAGAGTTGGGGAGTCAGCCGTTGCTGGCTGGGGCGCATTCGCAGCAAAAGATCTCGCCAAGGGAGATGTCATTCTGAGAGAAATTCCTCTCTTCGTCGCCACAAACGCGGATCTATTTGACGAATTCTACAATCTTGATCGCAACGATATGAATATTGCTCTAAGTCTTCATTCGCACGAGTATATAAAGGGAGGCACGCCTCTTATTCTCGGAATCTGGCAAACTAATTGGTAAATTCCTCCATATCATGTTACCGGCTATGCGGGAATGTCAAGATTTGTTGACAAACGAGGATCCCAGTTTTTCCGTCGGTAGCCATACAGCTGGCTTGTACCCAATTGCTGCGCGATTCAACCATGCTTGCTATCCCGAAAACAATGTTGACTACCAGGTGGACCAAGACAACAATCTTACTATGATGGTACGCGAAGATATTGCTGCTGGGCAAGAACTCACGATTTCATATGGGAAGAATCTGAGCCGACTGGCCCTATATTTGTGTTATGGGTTTAGGTGCAGGTGTAAGCTTTGCGAGGGACGGGCAGATGATGAGATGGCAATCTTTAAGAAGCAGTGGTGACTCTATGTTGCTACCATCAGGATATCGAAAAACATTTCTAGATTTAGGCGGCTGCTCAAGTTAGTTGAGGCGAAGAAGCTTACAGGTTTTCGTTCAATTCACTATTTGCTTGCAAAATACAATCCGACTATAGATCGTGAAACGTCTATATCTATTTAACCAAGGAGACCTAGGTCGGGTATATTCCATCAATATCATTCAGAACATCAATTGGCTACCTCAATATATCTTATCGTTGATTATCTCAAGTTTTTCGGGTTCGTCCTGTATCTCTTCAAGGCCAAATATCTTCCAGACGTGGCTCAATTCCGTTGAAATAGCTGTTGCCACAGCAAATTCCCTGCCAATCCTGGTTACTAACCCCGCTACCCAGTCTCTCTGCCATCGTGTTCTAGATCTGGCTCCTGCTATCCGTAATGGAAACAAGAACAGTAGCGGCGAGAGGTTGGTGGTATCAAGAGCAAGATCAGAAAGTTCAAGTATCGCATTCGTATGCATTTGAACTGTTTTCTCGTCCAGTGTCGGCGGTATGAGACCGATGTTATGCCAATGCGTGATTTCGTAGTCAAATATGCCTGACAAGTAGATACTAATGGCAGCGAAGAATAGTCTCGAGAGTAGCATGCTGTTATTTTCTTCGAACTTATTGTAGGCAGCCTGTTCATTTTCGGGCTCTGCATATGATGCATACCAACTACTCAACGCTTCTTTCAGCGTACAAGCGTCGGAACATATCGATTTGCCTCTTACGACGAGTTCCTCACCAGTGTATTCTTCTTGTAAATTGATATATTTTGCTGTCCTAAGGGTTGTGAGACGGAAAAATAAGTGCCTGCAACACCACAAGGGACATTTACTCACCGAACTCGTAATCGGGATACCATAACCATGATATCCAGCAAAGAATCCAAGGGGTGCCACTCATCCCCATGCTCGCCGGTCCATATGCGCCGAGAGAGATCCATCCATTCGGGCTGTGTTAGGAACGTCGATTCGTTTTCTAGAATCGTGCGTGATACTTCGAAAATACGCGCTTGAACAAAGAACTGCCGGCTTGGGCCTGCGCGACAACTTATCGGCCCGCTGGCTTCAAGAGCCTTTGCCGTTCCATGGGTCATGTGCTGCTGCCAACCACTGCCGGTCTCGTCATTTATAAGCTAATCGATGTTAGTTCATCTTTGTCAAAGTTGGCAGATACTAGATGGGCACGTTCTTACTTCAAATAAGCCAAGTAATAGCGTTGTCCAAAGCACCGTATTCTGTCGGCCATCATCCCGTTTACGAGGGCTGTTGATAGCATCACGCAGCCCTGATATTGATTTCGAGTAGTGTTCAAGGGCAGTCGTCAAGCACTCCTTTCGCGGGGGGACGTCGGGTGCACCTAATTTGACTGCTTGTATTGCGCCAATAGACAGCATGGCATCCATGAGATATGAATGGGAATGAAGCCCAGAAAGTTGCTTCACCTCGTCTGCAAATAGGTGCTGCTTTCCCGTAAAGTTATTCCGCTTGGCAAAAATATCGAAATAGTAAAGAAACGATAAAGCATTGTCTGTAAGCCTCGATGGCGAAGAAACCAATGAACTCCCGCTGCTAGAAGGAGACTGCTGCTTTTTTGTTCCAGCATGAGACTTGAAGGTAGCAGGGGTCCTTTGCTGGCCTCTTTCAACCAAGATGATGTTGGAGCTTGTCTTTTGAGTAGTGGACCCAAATATGCAAGTTATGTGCCGGCGCTCACAATTGGTGCAGGGAGCTTGGCCGGAACACTGACATACACAAGTGTTAGCGTTGGACGAGATGCTTAGATCAAAGAGTAAGAGAGGCGCATGTCACCTTTAAGTGGCTTGTTGAACATGCTTGGCAACGCGAACGCTTCTTGCGGCCGTCAAAGGGACCAACAAACATGTTGGACTGTTGAAGTGTTTCTATACTAACTGAAAGTAGGAGATGAGAGCTAGCTACGTTGTTGACGATGATCAATCATTTGATGCCGAATAATACAAGTAATGAAAGACACTTAGAGTAGACACGTAAAATGGCAGCCTGAATGTACGATTTGCCTACGAAAGTTGACGGGGCTCGGTGCTGAATTGAATGTAAGAGCTGGAGTTGATTCGCCCTTCAGTCTACAGTGGAACCAAAGCGTTATGGCAGCGCACTTTTAGCGACTCCCAAGGTGTGAGTCAGCGTGTGCTCGGCGAGACGCTTTGAGATTGGAAGGGCGCCGCATATGAATAGATTCCGTACCCGCGCACCCTAACCAATGAATCTACGTTGATGTTTAATAGAGCAAGTACTTGCTTTTTACCAAAATATTGATTCTTTAGTAAGAGCTGAATAGCAGCATAACTGCGGAATGGTGGCAGATGTTACCGGGTAGTCGCCTACGGCAAAGCTTGGCTAAGTAATTGAAGGGAAACATTATTCACCAACCCAGCTGTAGCTCAACAAGACTGTCAGTCTATACATCATGATGCTTTATTTCACCCATCAATGAGTTATATAACATCAAGTTTCTTGGTAAAATTATCAGAGAATGTCAAAACCCCCGTCTACGCAAAACTTACAGCACACCAAACGGTATATGTGCTGCTTACCGAATACGGCCTTCGCTTGTATGTGCAAAGACGATTAGTCATCTCTCACTAGCGCACGCGCACACAATCTCAACCACCGCTAAGCCGTATGCGGCCACTGTACCCCACCTTTTCCCAACTTCTAGACGTCCTCCTCCGCACAGCTTCATCACGTGGCGTTATCTGCTGCAAATCGCTTCGTAAACAAGAAATCGCGTCGTCGACTCCACGCCTTTCCAGTCTCCGCATTGTCCTCGCCTGCTTGGGCCAATTCCTCGCCTCTCCGGCTTCCATCCCTGCTTTGCCCACCGCTTCTTTTCCTCCTCCCACATCGTCATCGTAGCTGCCATGGCCTCTCTCATCGGACAGACGTTTCTCTCGTTCGAAGAGGCCTACGACGCCATCCAGAGGGTCGAGTACTCGCAGGGCTTCATCACCATCAAGGAACGGGTCAACCGCCGCAATGGCGTCGTGGTGCGCGGCGAAGTGCGGTGTCGGCACAGTGGCATCTACCGCCAGTATCACCTGAGCCGCAACAAATACATCACCTCGACCAGAAAGACCGACTGCCCGTTCTTCTTCATCGTCGCGCGCCGCACGCGCATGGCCGACTACATCATCTCTGCGCGGTCGTGCCAGCACAACCACGAGCCCGCCGAGATGGAGGAGCTGCAGAACAAGGTGCCGCGGCCCTTTGGCATCCAGGATCTGTTCTCGCTGGTTGAGACGCGGCTGCAGGCTGAGGGGGCCACGACGAGTAGCATTGCTCGTGAAATATGCGGCGAACGTCCCACCGTCAGCATCACTGAGGCCGACATCTTCTTTATCCAACGTAAACTGCGCGAGGGCCAATTCTATGCCAACACTGAAGCCTTTATTAATAACCACAAGCCCAAGAAGAACTGAACCACAGTGCCAGGAACCACAGTGTCTGGGCGCAATGTTGAAAGCATCTGCATCATAACATGGACATCTGGGTTGGAAAATCATTAACTGCTTACCTACTACTACCACTCGATTGACTGGCTGGCTGTCCTTCCGCCAGTGGGGGTAATCTGCTTTAACGCAGACCAGGCCTCTGAATAGCGTGTGTGCGCATAAACCTCCCTACTTGGACTCCATCCTGCTAGTGCGGATCTGCCGACATCATCATGCCTTGCCCAAAATGGAAATCATGTCGCGACGCCATGCCTACTGCGGCTACGCAACGTTTGGCATTCGCAATTGCAGATTCCGGTTCGCAGCTGCGCCTTGTCAAATGGCTTCGAAAGAATCTGCGCAGCTGCAATGAGGAGACGAGGCATGCACTCTCGACCAATCGCCTTACAGAGCTGGCTATTTGGCCCTCGCGGCCCTCGTGGCATTGTATACTATTTGGGAATGGCTCTTGAAGACTTATACGGCTTGGCTGTGGGACGAAGCCTTCTTGTATCCCAGAGGATGAAAAGAGGTTGAGAGATAGATATATAAATTACGGATCAGCACCCTCTACTATCCAATCTCTATTCACAATTCAACTCACATTATCTCTTCACAATCAATAAGTCTCGCCTTCAGCTATACTTGACTAACAAACGTCTCTTAACGCCGGCACGATGCGTTTTGTCACTCCGATCACCCTGTTTTTCTCCATCTCGGGAGCGATCCTTGTTCCCGGCCCTACTGGCCCCTATGCCGTGGCCATGAAAGAGCAGCCTCTGACTGATACAAGCCGGGATCCTGACCCGTTGGATCCAACAGGCAAATCCAAATCTCGCCGCCTTTTGGTATCTCTGTACCTGCCAGTCGATACATCTAGACGATCGTGTCCTACAGTGACAGTGCCGTATATGACTCCGCCCGTGGCAGCCTCTTACGGACAACAGGCCGCTCAGTTTGGCCTTCCTGATACTTTGTACGATGAATTCCAGATGGAATTCTGCGATCTTAAGAAGCTCTCTCCGTGCGTTCAAGCTTCCAACAAGGACAAGGAATATCCCTTCATCTTCTTTGATTCTGGATTTGGAGAGTCGAGGCTCATTTACAGCGCCATGGCTCGATCTCTGGCTAGCCATGGCTATGTTGTTGTCTCTGTCGATCACCCCTTTGATGCCCCTGCGGTGCAGTTCCCTGATGGAACTGTCATTGAGGGAGCTGACCTCGACGACTCCAATCTTTCGGTCCTTCAGAAAGTCCTCAAGGTATGTATTCTTTACTCCTTGTAGAAAGAAATGAAACATCTAACAACAACAGGTGCGCAATGACGACGTTAGTTTCATCATCAGCCAACTCGAGGACCCCAAGATCATGAAACCTCTTCTCGCAGACTTTCCTGGCAAAATCAACTACAAGCAGCTTGCCATCTGGGGTCACTCCATTGGCGGCGCGACCGCTGCCGCTGTCATCCACTCCGACAAGCGAGTTGTCGGCGGCCTCGATCTCGACGGCATGCTGATCGATCCTATCCTAAGCACCGACATCACCAAACCTTTCATCCTTGCCGGCCGCAAGGGCCACGATGCCGAAGATCCCTCATGGAACCAGTTCTGGCCTCACCTCAAGGGCAACAGCATGGAGATTGCCATTGCCAACACACAGCACGGCGCTTTCAAGGACGACTTGATGCTTCTTAGCACGGTGGATATTCCTGCTGAAGCCAAGGAGGCTCTTCAAGGGGTGTTGGGAAGCATTGACCCGCATCAATTGGACAAGGATCTGAATGGCATCTTGACGGCATACTTTGATCTCCTCTTTTATGGAAAGAAGCAGCCTCTACAGACTATTCCTCACAATTTCGCCAATGTTACTATTGTGCGAAGTAACAAGCTCTAAGATGGGCTATTCAGTATTTGGATATTTGAGAGGCTACGGAGGATGCCGATCATCTTTAATTGTGCTTTTTCCCTTCTATTCTAAACAGTTCTATTATTGACTTTATTCTATTTTTGCCACTTCTTATACAAAACCTTTATATAAAACCTTTCGATATATGAGCAGACAAAAAAATATATTTCTTTCTTCCTTGTATCCCGTACATCTATAATCAATCCCGTCTACAGTCCAAGGCCAAAGCAATTGGCATAATAAGTCACCGTGGCGCTCCAATCGGAAAACATGCCCAAGACGCCAACCTGTCGCGCCAGCACATCAACCAAGTTGTAAATATCGCCATCCTTCTTCACGACGTCCTGTATCGAGGAGTAGTAGTAGTCGCCATTGGCATGCACGCCGGCAATGGGGCCCGAACGCTCCAAGCTCCAGGTAATAATCTCGAGGCCCAGCTTGTTCGCCCTCTTGGCATATTCGCTGGGGACAATCTTGCCGTTCTGGCTGCTTACGAGATAAGATAGCGGAGGAGCAACGATTTTGATGCCGTCGGCCTTGTAGCGCGTGAGGTTGAGGGTGGCTGCCTGGATGCCGGCGACGTCGGCGATTTCGTCGAGATACATGGCTTGTTTGGCGAATTGGGGCTCTGCTTTCAACCAGTAGAGCAGATCGTCGTAGAGAAAGCTCTGAGGCCAGATGCGGGATGGGGGGATGCCGGCATTTTTGAAGGTGTCGATGAATTGCTGGGCGTAGTCTTGCTGCGTGTAGTTGCCGTTGAACGGCATGGGAACCTGCGGCGTCTTGAGCTCCGGTGTAAACTGCAGACCTAGAGCCTTGGTCATGGCAATATGCTCCTTTAGCGACATGGTAGTGCCGCAAGTGTTGTAAAGATCAGTTCTCCAGCTGAGGGTGCCGTGGAGGTAGTCCTCGGGGGTCGCGGCGCTGGCATTGAAGCCGTCCATTTTGCTGCACAGGGACTTGAACTCGGCGAGGGTGATGTCGCTGGTGCAGCACTTTGCATTCGCCGGCTTGCCATTCGCTGCTGCTTGAAAGGGCGTGGTGCACTTTTTGTTTAGTTCTGGGATGTTGACGATGTTGGTGGTGGTGTGGAGGTCGCATTGGCTGTGGCGGCACACGAGCTCGAGGTCTTTGGTGAATGCGACGTCGCATTCGAGGATGCCGGCGCCCATTCTGGCTCCGGCGAGGTTGGACTCTCTGGAGTGTTCGGGGAACTGGAGGGGGCCGCCGCCGCGGTGAGCGATGGAGAAGGACGAGGACTTTATCTTCATGTTCTGGCAGGACTCCAGCTTGCTCTTGAGGGGGCCGTCGTCCATGTTGTCGACGAGGTAGTAGGGCCGTGGGCCGAGCTCAATTTGCGTGATGGGCCTGAGGTTGTCGACGGGAGCAGGGAATGGCTTGGCCAGGACATGGTCAATGGCCGCAAAGCCGACGGCGGCGGCGAGAGAGGTGGTGAAGTGCATCGTTGATTGAGATGGGTGGTGGATCGAAGTGGGCTGAAAGACTACGATGGCTACTTTACTCCAACGAAAACCTTATTGAACAAATCACGCAATCGATGCTGAAGCCATGAACAAACCGGCGTAAGAGGGATCAACGACCTTAATATAGCCAGTTAAAGACGCATCCTTCCGGCTCGGTCAGAAATCTGCACGGCAAGCGGATACAACGGTATGCAGCCAAGACTCTAACAGAGATCCAGTTTAGTGATACTAAAAGGAGCTCGATGAATGGGTTAATAGCAGCTGCGTTTCTGCTGTATGAAATATACACATTGGTCTGGAAATAAATGAAGAAGACTTGGACCTCTTCTGGCTGCCATGAACATGTGCGATTATACATCCAATTTTGCCAGACCAAGGCTGGGACTATTGTGTTGTGTGCTCCTCTATTCATGAGATCTGGGATTGAATAAGCGAAAAATCCCTTTTACGGGCTTGTGTGCCAAGAAAACCAGTACAGCCAAGCAAATTATTATTCAGAGATTGCGTTGTCTTACAGCTGCATAATGTCCCCGGAAGTGGAGATGGCTTCAGATGCTGTATGAATATCGGCGAAAAGACCGTCGATGAGCTCAGGGGAAAAAGGCCAGCCTCCACGATTACTCCCCACATACAGCTGTCATAATGACTGCGTGGTCGAACTCGGGTCTTTGATTCGCTTGGCTTGCATTCATTGCTGTGTACTCCGTACCGGAGCCGTGTTTAAGCTCTGATTACCCTTAACTGCAAGGTTAACTGCTAGCTCGTGGGTATTTCAGGCTAGCCTGCCGATTGAGCTCGAGCTCTGCATATTCCGTCAGCACCATCCTTTATTCCCTGCTATAAGACGGAAGTTTCGGGGCCCACGTTCAAGGAGTTGGTTGCTGTGGCTTCAACCTATCAATCAATGGCTAGTATTATACATTGTACCTTCATTAATATTGCCAAACTACAGACTTACATACGCCACTGCTTGTCTTGTTATAGCTCGTCTTTCATAGCATCGTAATCTCCGCGCAAGACCCGAATGCCATCAACAGTCGCCTTTAGGTGCAAAAACTGCGGAGCGTCTTCTCCCAGCCCCCAGGCAAACACCCCGCCCAGCTGCAGCTCGCCGAGAAGCCGAGGCATCTTGGCTTTGATGGTGCGAGGCGTGTCGTAGGACCACCATCTCTTCTCTTCATCGTCCCAATAGCCGTAGCTTCCATCTTCATAGTAGCGGCCATGAGTATGAGCTCTGGCGAAAGAATTGGCCAGTTCTACGGGAACGTCGTCGTGCCAGCTGAAAGCTGCAGTCTTGCCAAGATCGGCTCCATTGGCGGGGTCTTCAAGCAGCTGAGTGCGGCATCCCAGTGGGTGCTGTGAGTCGCATTGCTCGGTCATGAACCATTTGGCATAGTAGCCAAGTCCAAAGTTCAGTTTGTTTGGAGGGGCGCCACGGTCCATGTATCTCTTCATTGCTTCCTGGGAGCCAGCCACGCCGCTGTGGTGCTTGACAACGTTGTCGCGTCGGTTCATCATGTCATAAGTCATTACACTGATGAAGTCGACCTGATCTATAATGGTAGGAATAGTTGAGTTTGTGAAAGCCATCAAATCTCGCTCCAGCGCTGGCACCGCGATTGAGAGCAGTTTTTCTTTTCCCAAGGCGGAACGGAGTTCTCGAAGAAGAAGCACAAATGCCTCTATCTCCCATTCTCGTTGAGAGTTTGGAATGAGTTTATAGTCGTCACGATTCCCTCTTCAAATGATGTTAGTAAACTTTCCCTCTGCAGTAGGTGCTGTGATAGACCATCGACATACCCCGGATACTCCCAGTCAATGTCAACGCCATCGGCTCCTGTTTGGTCAACCATGGCTTTTACTTGCTTAGCCCATCGCTTTCTCGAGGAATCATTGCGCGCGGCCTCTTCAAATCCTGCATCCCCCCAACCCCCAATTGCGACCATGATCTTGGTGTTTGCATTGAACTCCTGCCGCACCTCAGCAACCGATATAAAAAGCGGGAATTCAGGAGGCGTTTTGTCCACATTGAATACATCAGAGCGTATAAAGGCCAGGATCACATGTGTTATAGAATCCACAAGGTGACGCTCTGAAGGCACTACCACGTGTTGTCTGTGAAAGTGTTAGCAATGGCGCAAACTAAGTAGAGATCAGGCAATAAGAGAATTACCCTGTGAGATACATAACGCATCGAGTGGCTTCGCGAGTGTCCGCCGTAATTGAACCGGCCATCATAGCCAGCCATAAGACCACATGCATGATTGACGTCCGCATTTTGGGGATTTTGATACTCGTGGTGTTCATTCGTCTCGATTGTGCTATAAGCTTGATCAGGCCACATTCAAGCATTAGAAAGGCGCCACATTCAACGGCAATGAGACGAAAATCGGCTTTTTGCTAGCCAGTAGATACAACAAGTTTATGACTGACCAGTCGGCCCTTCACTATTTGAGCTGAATTCTATTGTCTGGTATAGAGAAGAGAGCAAGTAATCGCTATGGGACAGCGCCATGCATACAGTACATGCACTTATGCGTACGGTGCACAGTGCATAAGCTCAATCGATACGTTTATCTAATCTATCAGTGCGTAACTTTTTTTTTCTTAGGCTGAAGACTCTCAACAAAGCATCAGCTGATTAAAGGATAAAGTGAGAGCTTGGGATTACGAGTTTCTGCCGCTCGGCCTGCTGAACGATGCAAACATCTTTGTACAAAACCATCACCTAAGACCCGCGGCCAAATTGCCAATTCGTTTGCGCGCATAACTGCGTTGCGTCGCTGAATCGATACGACTTTGACCAGACAAACCATGTTTGAAAACACATGCACGCTTCCGCTTCACGCGGATATCTTCACCACCGCGCTGCACCCAACAGCACCACTGCTGAGTGTTGGACTGTCCAATGGCGTTGTCGAAACATTTCGATTGCCCCCGGGCAACTCTGCGGACGATAGCGTCGACGGAGACGCGAGCGTGCTGAGCGATGGGAGATCGACGATTGACTCGGTCTGGCGCACCAAGAGACACAAGGGAAGCTGTCGCTGTCTAGCCAATTCCCATGATGGACAATGTGAGTATTCCTTGGCTCTTGGAAGCCCACCAGCCTCTTACTTTTGCGTGGCCTCGCAAATACTAACAGCTCAACTTCACAGACCAGTATTCTGCTGGCACGGATGCGATGATCAAGCACTACGACACCGAAACAGGCCGCGTGATCTCGAAGCTTGCGATTCCGACGAATACTTCCAAGCCTGATGGCCCATCGCTGCTCCACGTGCTCAACCCAATGAACCTCCTTCTGGCGACCGACACTGGAGCTCTACATATTGTCGACTTACGTGATGGCGCTTTGGGTAAAAAGCCAGCGCAAACACACTACCCTCATTCCGACTACGTTTCGTCTATCATGCCACTCCCGCCCACCGAAGAAAGCACCAGTGGTTTCTCCAAGCAGTGGGTCAGCACGGGAGGAACAACTCTGGCTGTTACAGACGTACGACGAGGAGTATTGGTGCGGAGTGAAGATCAAGAAGACGAGCTTCTCAGCTCTTGCTTCGTGCCTGGCCTGGGACCCAAGAAGAATCGAAACAATGGCGTTGTCGTTGTCGGCTCTGGATCCGGCGTATTGACCATGTGGGACAAGGGAGCTTGGGATGACCAGCAAGAGCGCATCATTGTGGACCCGCCAAAGGCCGGCGGGGAGAGCATAGACGCAATTGCTCTGATACCTCAAGAATTGGGAGTGGGCAAGAAGGTAGTCTGCGGCGTTGGCGATGGTAGCCTGAGAATCGTCGATCTGGTACGGAGAGAGGTGATTACGTCGGTCAATCTGCGGCACGACGACATGGAGGGCGTCGTCTCGCTGGCGTTCGACTCGGAGAACCGTCTGATTAGTGCTGGTGGTCGAACAGTCAAAATCTGGGAAGAATTATCGGAGCTACAAGGCGACCAGAACGATAGCGAAAATGATGATGATGATGATGATGACGACGAGGAGGAGGACGATGACTCGGATGATGAAAAGGCAGCGAATGGCAAACGGGCTGCTGAAAGCGACAGCGATGATGATAGCGACGACGGAGTTGAGGAGATGAAGCAACGGGCTAAGAGACGAAAAGAAATGCAGCAACATAAATTGGGTCCGATGGGCGCCCATGGGATTTTGGGGTTTGACGGTTTAGATTAAGTGCAGATACTTGGCTGCCAGCGGGAATATACCAGAGAGTTGTAATTACAAGAGGTTCGTGATGCCTCTATTTGAGTACTATGGAGGTGTTGAAGAAGCAGGCAACTGAACGCACATAGATATTATTTTATTAAGGAAGGCGCTGCATGGCCAAATAGCATTTTGAGGCCAGCTCAAAAATTCGTCTTCTTTATCTACTCTGTCTTTTTGTTTTGCTATCTAAGCTGATTATGACACTGTTGACCCAACAGCTGTTTTACGGCGATGAACCGCCAATCGACCTAGCTCTTTCTTTATTGCTACTTGTTGCATTCGATATGATAGGGAGGTAGACTTACATTGCGCTTTTTGCCAGTTATCTGATGGTCTCATGAATGCGCAAATGCTGCGACAGGGCTATGCGAAGAGCTGATGGCGCCGATCCCAGTGGATCAGATGAGGCTGCCGGCTTTAGCCTGCCGTATCGTCCTGGTGGATTCGATTATTGGCGATGAAATTGAGGCAAGGAAAATTCGAACGATTGTTGCTGTCCTTCAGACGCCTGGCAGGTGGATATAACTCCACTGAGCGGTGCTGCTCTTGGCAGATCTGCTGTCCAATGTCTTTTTGTCTGTTGTATCAACAGCTGCATTGTTGGAGGCTGCGCCAGTACCGGGCTCGGATTTTTGATCGATATTGCCGTCAGTGTCGATAAAGATGCCTGATGGCGCAGAAAATCTCCTTGTATGGCTCTCCGTAAATCTTTCGTCGTATATAATCACCGTCGGCAACATCTTGTTCTTACCATTACCGCAGACATGGCCATCCTCCAGTTCCTCCTCCGCCTCCTCTTCAATACTGGTAGGGCTAGCGGAAGCCACCTGCTGGTCTCTCCACGGCGAAAGATCCCCCGACGCACCGCTATGTGTCGTCGGGATGCAGACATGCGGAATGGTCATCTTGGAGCTGATTCGTCTCGCCATCTCGACGGCTCGAGGCCCTCCGACGCTGATTACAGAGTCGCGACCGAACATCATGGCCGAGCCGGGGCGTGTGTCTGAATCGATGATGTAGGCGTCGAAGTTGGGCAGCAGACCGCGGATGCGATTCGCAAGCGAAAGGCGAGACGGGCTGCAGATGATGAGCGGGCGGGAAAGACAGAGCCTGTTGAGCTCGGTGGGCAGACGGGCGACGGTGCCGTGGCCGAGGACGACTCGCGGCAAGTCAGGCTTTGAAGCGACAGACTGTGACGAGCGCCGGCTGCGGCGACGATGGCGACGACGAAGAGAGCGAGAGTGCTGAGATTCTTGAGAACGGTGGGAACAATGCGAGTGACGGGAGAGACGAGAGTGGCGAGAGGTGTGAGAGGTATGAGAGGTGAGAGAGACAGGTGAAAGAGGTGATTCCTGAGTGGGACTGCCTGACCTGTGAATAGATGGCATGACTGTTTTGGGTTGCGAGCAGCAGAAATCGATCTTCCCAGCTGCGAAAATGCCAAACAAGAACGGATGCTTTTAATGGAAAATGTTTCGCCCCTCACCCCCAATTCTAAGGGAGCCCCAGTTAACGGCAAACGTATGTGGCGAGGGAAAGGATGGGAATTCTGAAATTCCCCATAACTATCTAATTCCCGGAGACACTGGCATTTTATTAGTTCGAAACGAGACAGCGCGGCAGCTTTAATGCATGTAATTGGACGTAACGTGGCGGTTTTAGGCAGTTGGGAGACCCTTAAAATTGATCCAGAACGCCGGGCCGTGTCCGAAGCGGGCGATGATCTACAGACAGTGCGATCTAGCAGGGAGCGAATGAGATGCCGCGGATGGTGATTTGTGATGTATAAGATCTGGGTCGTCTATGACGGGTGTTGGGGAAGAGAGTGGCGATTATTGGGGAAAAGGGATGGAAAATTTTATAGATGCAATTACTTTGAGAAGATCGTTATTATAATTATAAAACAGTCTCAGCCATGTAATGAAGCGTAGTCGTTATTATTGGCGTATCGCATCGCTATATTTTGTGGCGGGAAGAGCCGTGATAAGACATGCAGCTGAGCATATGATTTCCAAGAGGTAAATACAAAACTATATGGAGGCAGGGCGAAATTAGATGCCGAGAATGCGTAAACGAGGTAGCCAATGGATTGCTTCAATAGCAACAGTTTTAGCAAAGGTCCCTGAAAACAGGTTCGCCTCCTCTATAAAACTCCATATAAAAGGAGGAAATGCGCCGGTACGTGTAAAAGGTGCCTCGGTTGGGCCGTGCTGTTGGCAGATCGGACCCCAACTCACTCTAGCTGGCATAGCCTGCAAGACTATCTGAACACTGCAGCAACGGCAATTAAACCCGAAGGTAGGGCGGCTTGCTCGACAACCAATGAGTGAGTATAGGCTAAGTGTTATTGCATGCGGAGCATTTACTCCGTACGCTTGTTTCGACCCTTACGTCCAAGTAGTTGATATCAAAACTTTGCTTTTTTTTTTATGTTGGGAAACTTTGTCTAGCATCCCAGTGCAATTTTCTAGCTCTTTAGCTATGCCATAAGCTGCTATTGCCACCGCTTTCCCTACCACTGACTGTTGCTGCTGTTACCATCGCTAATACTGCTACTTTTGAATCCGTACAATTCAAATGCCTTTGTGTATAGACTGCCTGCCTTGTTCAGCTATAGATCGTGTGTTGAATGGTGGAACAGATATGTTGGGAATTATCACTTTTACATTATCATGTAGCAAACATGATTGATTGCATTTTTACTGTTTGCACAAGGCGTCTGCCACATTTTGTGACGCTCTGGTCTTTATTAAGGTATTGCGTTCGTACCCAAGATGATCAATCTGAGTCAGGTTAATCTTAACCGCGCTGAGTTTTATGGGCTAACCCTGAGTCAAGCAGCTAACAACCACTTGGTCTAGGAATTATCTGGTTTATGAGAAACCAACCTGATTCTTGTATTGACGTCATGTTAACGGCTGCTTACCTTTGTTGGTCTAATGAGCGGTATGAAGGTCTTGTTCTTATACAGTAAATTGTTGTATATGGCTCGCTGTCTCAGTCGCAGTTCTCCGGTACAACTCATTGCCTTGCAAGTGGGATATCAAGTGTACGTGGAAAAGTTACGGATGCTCCACCTGTTATTAACCCGATCAGACTTGATTTTGCACAAAGCTACATTCTTTGTGTTTCTCATGAAGACTATTGAATATGGCTACATCTCCTATTTATAGCCGTACTTTTAAAGTATGGCTATAAGATTCATGTTAAGCTTGCCCGAGTGTCTGCTGTAGCTACTGAAAGTGATGTTAGCGGGTAACGCTAAAATCTTCCTACGAGGGGCCCTTTATCCCCTGCTGCATCGGACAGTTGAGCAACTTACCAGTTACAGTTAGCACCTGCTCCAGTCCAGCTTTATGGGGTCGAGACTTCTGTGTTGGTCCAATATCTTTTGCAAAAGACTACGTTTTCAATGTTGTACAACCAAGTCTAGACAGCTCTATCAACTTGAATCTTACGCATAGGCGAGTGCACTGCTAGGATAGGTATCACAGCATACGCTAGAAAAGGAACGTGGTATTGTCTTTCAATAAGGCTGTTCAGCGTAGCTGTTCAGCCATATAAGGATCGTCATGATTCCATGTAAAGGAATGTAAATCATCACCATAGACAGCGGTCGCTTTCACTTCTAAGTCAAATCTTAAATCTTAAAGACCAGTCCTTTCACACCAGCAGCCACGATGAGATTCTCTGCCCTCAGCCTTCTTGCCCTTACCAGCTCTGTCGCTGCCTTCAGTGGCCAGTTCAGCACGTGGTATGAGGGTGGCGGCGAGGGTCCCGGCATCCTGCACATCTATGTGACCGACTACAGCACTGGATCAACCTATGAGGGACGGGACTATGACGGCAGCTTGTCGGGCCAAGGAAAAGAAACTAGGTGAGTATATCAATATTTCAAGACGATGGCGGGGAGATGACTGACCTGGAAATAGCTTTGTTGAAACCAGCGTTGGTGACTATAGCTGGAACGCTGCTGTCTGGGTGACTGGCGATGGATGTTTCAACATCGACTTCCAAGGCGCCTTTGGTGCTGGCCATGGCTTCTGCTGTGGCGGTTTCCCCTGCGATCTGAGCGCTTAAGCATTACGACTTGACCTGTGCAGTCGTAGCCAAGCTTTGACTGACAGGTTGATAGCAACACTTCTTCAGCGGCCTCGTTCACTAACCAGCAATAAGCTATCTTAGAAATTGCCTTGAACTTCAATTTCAATAGCTGGTCATAAAATCTTTTCACTCTATTGCTTCTTTACGTGTACATAGTTGGCTAATATCAAATTGCAATGACATCATGTGGGATTCTGATACTGCAGAGTTTGAGTGTGATGCAACGAAAGATTCACAAATGAGCCAATCATGTTTTCCTAGTTCCAAGTACTTTCATTACATATAACAAGTAGTGCATGCCTATTCTGTAATATACTGAGCTCCTTCGGGGCGAGGTAGTCCTGTCTAGAAAACATCGAGCGTCTGAATTCGCTTTCTGTTGGAATCAGGAAAATCCCTTATAGGGTGCCTCGTTCTATCCGAACGAGGCCCGTTTTTTATCCAACACTTTCTTATTTGTCCCTGTTCCTTTTTCTTTCCATCTGCTTGCTCTACTTTCCATCCTCTTATCAACAACTGAGAGGCTCAAATTCGTCATAAGCATACTATTAGAAACGTCCCTCTTAGGTTCATAAATTAGAACGTTGGTCTTAGGTGCATATATGTGCCATAGGCTACGGACACTTTTCTCTAGCCTTTATCGATACAGCATCATGCAGGAATACGTGAAGCTGGGAAAACCTTGTGTAGTTGTGGCTCCATTTCACAACTCAAATCAATCTTCACTTTATTCATCTCTGTGCACCTTCAAGGAGGGGCAATTATCCTCATGAGTTGATGCAGTTCAGCGTTATTCCTTTAATTATGCGTCCCCCATTGACCACGTAGCCATCCATGTCGCCATCGCAAGAAGCGAGGTAACTGAAAATAACTAGACTGGAGACTGCAGGGATTGTAGTTTTCTTGAGACAAATTGTTACCAGTTGGGATTCTTTCCTCTTTGCTAGAGCCATAAGAGCCAGCCAACGATGGCACAAGGTTTCTTGAATATTTCTACTGCATGAAAAGTTTTGATACCCTTGCGAAGACCAAGTTGCGTGCAGTCTTTGCAGAATAGATGAACGAGCTCCACCAGTTATGGGCCTAAATATTTATGGGGAAGCTCAGGTCGCGAGCAGCATCGAGTAGCTGGCTGAGCTTCAGTAGCCACGATAAATTATCAGTTGAACGCGAGTTGAGACGATCAAACGTGAGTTGGTTAAGCTTGCGCTGATATTAGGTAAAGTTTCTCTAGGTTAATGCTAGAACAGAGGAAGTCGGAGAATATACGTGCACATCAGTGAGATTAGCCGGTTAGGAATTTCCGATTAGCGAAGTTGGCACATTGTTTTTATTTTAACTATCCATTTTACTTTTGCCGTAGCTATTGGGCTAAATTAGATCGAATGGTATGCAGCTGTCGAGTAGAGTTGTTGACTGGATAGCGCAAGATTGAAGTTGCAAAATACCCCCGGATATGATACAATTCCAATGAAGAGATAGAATTTGGACGTTTAGTTGACGCGATAACTCCTGTTCATTCTCCTGTTTATGTATTTCTGCAAGTGAGTGAATCAAATACAACAAAGCTTCATGTCTCCGCTGTAAACCTTGTAAATAGCGCCTGCAGGCTTAATATAGCGCAAGCTTTATTGGCGCCAGTGACTGTTCAAAAGTCTATCCGGTTTCGGCCGGCCGATTGATCCTCCGGCGACTGTTGTCAAAACCTACCCACCTTAGATCGGAGGGGCAATTGATTGCATCTCCAGACAATCATCAACGCTGTAAAAGTTGCGAAAAGATGGCAAACGGCGCAGAGAACAAGACTCATACCGAGTCGCAAATCTATCTCTCTACCAGAGGCGGCGACTACGATGTTGGCTTTTCCCTTTTCCTTCTCTTTGCTCGGCAATGATCGCAATGACGTGCTAACGTTTCCAAGCTGTCATTCGAGACTGTGGTCCTCAAGGGACTCGCAGCTGACGGGGGTCTCTTTCTGCCGCATCAGATTCCAACCGCAGACAAATGGGTACGTGCGCAACAATCCGATTTTTGGTGTCGCATTCTGCGATCGTCTACTGTATAGTCATCACCGTGAGCCCATGGCTAAGACAGGCTTCAGCGCGAGTGGAAAGACCTCTCCTACCCCGAACTGGCCTTTGAGATTCTCAGCCTCTACATTTCGCGATCCGAAATTCCCGCAGACGACCTGAAAGCCATCATCGATCGAAGTTATTCGACCTTTCGCTCGAAGGATGTCGCACCGCTGGTGCATCTAGAGAACAATCTATATCTGCTTGAGCTGTTCCACGGTCCAAGCTACTCCTTCAAAGACTGTATGCTCCACGAATGCGGATAGGGTGACATCATTGATCTGACAATTTCCAAGGCGCACTGCAGTTTTTGGGCAATCTCTTTGAATACTTTCTCGTTCGAAAGAACCAGGGCAAAGAAGGAAAAGGTAGGCTGATGGTGGAGAAGTTCCTGGTACAACCGGACTGTGCAAGTGTGCTGACTAGCTAGTAGACAGACATCATTTGACGGTTGTGGGCGCAACAAGCGGTGATGTAAGCTCATACTCGCCATATTATACGATGATAGCTCTAACGTTTATCAGACCGGTTCCGCTGCCATTTACGGCCTCAAGGGCAAAAAGGATGTTTCCGTCTTCATCTTGCATCCCAAGGGCCGCATCAGCCCCATTCAAGAGTTGCAGATGACAACTTGCACAGATGCGAATGTGCACAACCTTGCCATTGAAGGAACATTTGACGACTGCCAGGTGAGTATCGAACACAATTAGAAGAAAAGGAAATGATAGAACCACAAGCTAACCAAGTGATAGGATATCGTTAAGGCCATGTTTGGCGATGCCGACGCAAACGAGGCTTTACAGCTCGGCGCTGTCAACTCGATCAACTTTTCGAGAATCCTCGCTCAAATTGTCTACTACTTCCACGCATACTTTTCACTCGCCAGACAGTCTTCTTCTTTCAATGTTGGAGACGAGGTCAGATTTGTGACTCCCACCGGAAACTTTGGCAATATCCTCGCCGGATACTTTGCAAAGCAGATGGGTCTTCCCGTGGCCAAGCTTGTCGGTATGTTTTGTTCACCAATACTCAAGTTGAAAACTGAATCTGACTCGTGTGTAATTAGTGGCAACGAATGAGTAAGTGACTAAGCTGAAGATGCTGATTTTGAATCCTGCAATTGTGTCATTCATTTGAAGAATGGCAATACTCGTATGAAAGCTATTTTTGGATCACCATTTACTAATGCTGTCCCCGTAGGAACGATATCTTGCATCGCTTTTGGCAGACTGGCCGATATGTAAAGAGCCCTGTTCAGGACGAGAGCAGCTCAAAAGCCGAAAACTGCAAGGAAACTTTGAGCCCTGCTATGGACATCTTGGTCTCCAGTAACTTTGAGAGATTAATGTGGTTCCTGGCTAGGGGTAAGCTCCTTTACTCGGTCCGATTTCATAGCCTAAAGCTAACTCTTCGTGTAGATTTCGCCGCAACTGTCGGCATGGATGAGGAGTTCAACAGAAAGCAAGCTGGTCAAGAGGTCTCTTCGTGGTACAAGTCCCTGAAAACCACAGGTGGCTTCGGACCTGTACACGACGAGATCATGGACAACGGACGCCGCACATTTGAAAGCGAGCGTGTAAGCGATGCACAGACTGTGGAGACGATCAAGTCTAGCTATAACAAGATCAACTACGTCCTGGATCCCCACTCGGCTGTCGGCGTCACGGCATCAGAGAGATCTATTGCACGTACCGACTCAAACGCACACCACATCTCGCTCTCAACAGCCCACCCTGCCAAGTTCTCAGACGTCGTCACCAAGGCGCTGGCGGACGAGCCCAAGTTCAACTTTGAGGAGCAGGTGCTTCCTGATGAATTCAAGGCTCTCTCGACAAAAGAGAAGCGCGTTGATTTTGTGGAGAACTCTTGGGAAAAGGTGCGGGAGTTTGTTAAGAGCCAGGTCGAGAAAGACCTCAAGGCTGAAGGTAATTAATTTGGGGAACAAAAGTACATTAAAATTTTCGTTGCGTCACATGAGGTTTTTGCATTCTTAGATGATCAAATTGGTTAGAAAAAAATATCATATTTCATTTGGGCGCTTTTAGTCAACTGATTATAGCGTAGTACTACCGACTTTAGCATTGCAAAGGAATTGAACTACGGCCACGCGGACTTGAAAACCAAGAGCAGCCATTCAAAGTGTAAAGTGTGAGGTAGCATTCGGTGTTTACATCTATCTAGTCTTTGGGCTTTGATGTGCCTGAATTTGTAAAGCGTTTGTAGCGCATAATTGTGTTTGAAATGAGGCATCGGACGAAATAGGGAGCAAGATTGCAATGTTGCAATATCAATATTTCTCATCAAATGCAGTACAGTTATTGAAAACATAATTGCAACATGGAAGCCAGAGAGGAACAAAAGGCCGATTCAGCCCTGCTTAACAGAACCTTGCAGTCCAATTCGAGAAGAAGGGCCAACCCCAGACATTCCGGATGAGGAACTTACATGGTCGAGACCGAGACGTCAGATAAAGCTCCGCACTCGTGCATGGGTAAATGAGGAGGGGGTTGGAGGAGGATAAGAGAATCCCTTCGTATCTTGTGCGAGTGCATCCATCGTGCCGGCATTGCTCTTTTGGGTCTGCAGTGGAGATATAACGCGTATCGAATCCTCCATCGAAGCAAAATTTATGCATGAGGGGTAGGGCTAACTTCCTCTATATTTAACCTTGCTAGAGCTTAAAACATGTCATGTGCAGTTGTATTCGGTGAAATTGAGTCAACTTGTGGTTGGTGGAAGCGCGGAACATGATTTCTACGAATGAGATAACGAGGATTGCTTCCTTTACAGCATGCGGGTTATGGTTATGTCTCCATTATTTCGGGGCAAAGGGCCTCACATAGCAGCAATCAGAATGAGAAGCTTTCTTTTTCTAAAAAAAATACTTTCAGAGAATTGAGCTCACAAAAGGCCTTTTAGCCTCTAGATCTTTACAATAGAAACCATTTGAAGATTTTGCACTTCATTATCAAGCTGGATAAAGAGGAGCTTCAGCCCGATGCCGGACATGGTGATAAGAACCCTGTTGGATCCACTCGCGATACCAATTGCAAAAAGTAGAAAGTCAATGACATGCATCTTCTCTCTTTCGCTCAAAGGGCGATTTTCCCGTCTTATTCTTTCCATAAAATTGCCGGTTTGTCCGGGGCTGCGCGTTCCGAGCCGGGGTTGCCTATTCTCAGAGTGGAGCAAATATTCGGGGCCGGCGTCCGGGGGGCTTTTTGGCTCTGCCATTTTGGGCAAAAGGGTCCCAAAGAAGGGAAGAAATTGAGAGGATCAAAGAGAAGAGGTTCCAAAAGTTCTTGGCCAAAACCGAGCCAAGAAGAAGGAGGGCTATGGCTGTTGCTAGTTCCGGTATCAGATTTCACATGCGATTTTTCTTCGCTGCCTACTCGGAAAAAGTCGAGAACCATCTTTTTTTTGTTTTAGAGCATAGTAGTGACATATCCCTGGCCATTCGACCAGGGTCCCGTAATCTGCAAGTGCCATCGGCAGTGCGTCTGTCCCATGTTGGCGTTTGCCGTCAGTACCGAATGCAACGCCCGCATTGGCGTCATTTCGCATCGAGAACCGGTGCAGCAAAATCTCGTATCTACACCAATACATAGCCCTATATATTTCCCGCATGGGGGGTTCGTACTTCTATTTGTGGATATGATATATTGCACCTGTTCTATGCCTGCTCACCGAGTGGTGGGGACTTGATGATCACCCGCTTGCCGGTTCTAGCGAATTTCCCAAACAGCTTCTCCACAGAGCCAAAATCACCTTCTAATAAAAGCATCGCCCTCGGTATCTGTAACCTAACCGTTTAAGCTTAGGCAGCCAAGTAAACAAAGCGCAAAAAGGTAAATGGCGAAACACTAGGGATTACTATGTGTGATGGCTGCACCAGCTTTCACGGCGATGGCCGAGGCAAATGCTGCTCTGTGCGTGTCTGAGTTTGGTAAGGATCAAGCACATGAAGCTACGCGTTGAAACCCCATCTCTTGTCTTTTCTGGAAGGATCTGGGGGGAAATGGCGTGACTGACTGCTTTGCGGCCCCCCGTCGTGAACGTGTCTGCCCAGCTGCCCTGTGGGTTTCGGATGGCTCCGTAAAGGCAGGTGGTTGTTTCAGTCGGGCGTAATCGTAGCGGAGCGTTGTGTCGTTGCTCGGCCTTTTCTTGGTCCTTGTGAAGTTCTATTCTCTCGGCCGAGCTATATTAAAACGATGATGGCCTCACTCATGATGCTGATCTTCAGCAACAATCACTTGTTTGTTCCCCATCATAACAGTTCTATACGCCCGGAGCTGCTCTTGAGGTTGCCCCTGTTCTCAAGCAATTAAAATCTGTTGTGGGAAAAACTTTAGGCTCCGCCAACATCGTCATCATGTTTGTCAAGAGCTCTGCCTCGGCCGGCCTTTTGGTCGCTCTGTTCAGCTATGTCTCTGCGAGCCCGGTGCTCTTGAAGAGAGAGCCCGCCGCGCCGGCCAACGCGGTCTTGTCTCCGGCCGGTAACGCTGGATCAAATCTGAACCTTGCTACTCAGGACAACTTCATCTGGACTCATGAAGACAAAGGTATGTGACTCCCATCTCATCATGTTGCCTTTGAAGAACTTCAAGAGTGGAAATCTAACTCTTCTCTCTGCAAACCGCAGGCATCTATGCCAACTTGACCGTCTCGGCCAACCAGGGCGTCCGTCTCCTCAGCGCCCTCAACTTCCAGAACGTTGTGGAATCAGTCGACTGCAGCTCCCAAGACGTCACCGTCAAGTTCGACAGCGCCACCTCCCTCAAGGCTGCCCAGACTGCCTGGGCCTGGGTCAACCAGGCTCCGGCCAACACCATCATCTACATTGCCGAAGGTGATACCTGCGCCGGCGACAGCGGCCGACAGCCCTTCTCCGTTGAGTCCGTCACCTACGACGCCACGGCCAACACGGCCACGCTGGCTGCCACCAAGGCCGCCTGGAAGAGCTTCGCCAAGGACGCCAGCATCCGGATCAGCGGCACTCCCACCACCGGCACCAGCACTCGGTCCATCAGCGAGAACGTGCCCATTGACGTGAGCCACGACTTCTCCGGCCCCATCTACAGCACCACCATCGACGGCGTCAACCTCGCCATCGCGTGCTCGACCTGCAACACCCAGGGCACGCTCAACGCCGACATCACGCTCTCTCTGTCCGATGGCTTCCAGGCCTCGGTCACGACGTCGAACAGCCTCGGCGCCACCTTCGAGGTCAGCCTCACTGCCAGCGGCGGCCTCTCCTCGCCGCTGTCCACCAACATCCCCATCTTCAGCACTGCCCTGGCTGGCTTCACCATCGCCGACGTCGTCACCATTGGCCCTCAGCTGCAGCTCGTCGCCGATGCCTCCATCTCCAGCTTCACCGCATCCGCCACCGCCACCGTCGGCGTCGAGGCGACCCTCCCCGACGGCTCTGGCTTCACTCTCGGCCAGGGCGTCAACATCAACCCCGTCATCCAGGCCAAGGGCCTCGGACTGAGCGGCCAGGTCTCTCTCGCCGCCAGCATCGTCCCAACGGCCACTCTGCAGCTCGCCGCCACCTTCTTCGACGAGGGTCTCGTTGGAGGCATCGCCCTCAAGGCGCCCCAGCTTACTGCCAACTTTGCCGGAGCTGCTAGCACTGCTGGCGAGACTGCTTGCGGAAACAGCGATGCCGAAGTCTCTGTGGAGGTTGATGCCGGCGTTGAGCTCGATGCCTTTGGTGGGTTCGGAAGCAGCACTGACCAGCCCAACTTGACCAAGATCTTCTCTGCTTCTACGACTCTGTGGAAGGCTTGCTTGGTTGTATAATTGTACTAGACACAGATTTTTGGATACTCTACCGTTCTTGAATGCCTGGTGTATATAGCTGTGGATTTGTTTGTATAAACCGTGCTTGTATCTGGGGAGTTTAAATGTTTAGGTATTGGGGTACATGAATAAATAAGGAAAAATTGATTTGAGCACTACTTCATAGCCCTGGCAGTGAGTGATGAAACAAGAAAGTTGAAAAAAGAAACTAAAGTATAAGAGATGAACTTCCACTACGGAATAAAGAACTAAGTCGAGATAGTCATGCAAGATAAAGTTTCCTGTAATGTTTGATTTACCTGGACTAAGATCTAATTTCCGGGCTGGTACACAATGCATTCGAATCTGTTTTGCCAAACTAAGCAGAACCCCAGTGTCTTGTCAAAAACGCATCAAGCGTAATTGGCTTCACCTCTGGAGCCTTCTGGTTAATTGTTGCCGTAATGTCCAAATCTCCCTCTTCAATAAGCCTCAAGAACTCATAAATCATCCCCATCAGGGCTTCTTTGTTCTCCGCAATCAGCCCATCGAGCTGCTCCAAAGAGAAGTAAGTCTTGTTCAGAGATTTGCCGGTGATCCGCTCAACCTTGTCAACGAACTCGTTTACCGAAACCTTTTCCCCCACAATGAAGCTGTCCTCATCCCATTTCTCAAAGTCGAGAGCCGCGGTGACGTACTTGCCAATGTCTCTCATATCCGTGAAAGCGACTTTACGGGAGCCATCTCCGGGAATCGAGGCGGTGCCCGCCTTGATATCAATGATCAATGGCGGTCCAAGGTAGCCAGAGCGTCCGGCGGCCTCTTCTCGTGGCGCATCTGCAGCCCAGATATTCAGCCAAAGACCGTTGATGAAGCGCGTGTACTCCAATCCGGACTTCTTGACTGCTTCCCAGACACTTTCTTTGACTTTATAGTAGGCGACTTTATCGTAGGCGGGGACTGCCCATTCCGACGGGACAAATCGCTTCACTTGAGCTTCTTTGGCAGCCTCCAGCAGAGCAAGCTGCGAAGTAGCAATGGCCGAATCATAGGACCAGATGCAGCTGAGAACAGTATGGATACCCTCGAGGGCTTTTGTGAGTTGTTCGTGGGAGTTGTAGTCTACAACTCTGACGACTGCGCCTCTTGTCTCGAGATCGGGCTGTGGGGAGCGAGAGAGGACGACGAGTTGATGCTTCTTGGATGCCAGGATGGCGGTGATGATGTTTGAAGCAATGGTAGAATTACCTCCAGCGACTGCGACGGTGACCATTTTGACAATGAAGAAAGGATTTGAAAGTTAAAATGGAACGAAAAGATTGATGTTCTGCTTCTAGTATAGAAGTGTGGGCGTTGGTGATGAAGATGCTTTTTGTCCTGACAGGAGGTCGATACACTTCTATATATACACATTTCTTGTTCTCCATTTTAAGAAGCCTAGACGCTTCTACAGTCCAGTTTAATCAGAAATGAATGTCACGGTTTTACAAAATAGCTTTGAAATTGCCCGTCTTGCTGTGTCTATAACAAAGCTCAAGGGTCTTGATCCACTCTCCGCTCCGCTGCCATCGCGGCCGAGGGCGGCCGCGCGAGTTTCTACGGCGGCCCCAGTCGATTAATTAGCTGGTGGAGACGTTCACGACAAATAGCAAATGATGCCTGTATAAACTGTGTCAAGGACAATCCATTGATAATCATTAGAAAGCCTGTATTACTATTAAATGAACGGAATCTCCTTTATGCTGTTATAGGCCCCATCAATTATGAATTTCGTCTATGAGCTGCTTAAGCAAGGTGTTCTATTTACTCGCTGCCCTTGATATCCATGTTTATTTGAATTACATGCTTAAGTCTCTTAGCATCTCAACATACGTCGCCTATTTAGAGAGCAAGGCGACCAAGCATGGGTCATTTTGAATAGGCTCAAAGGAGTTGAAGGTGGATGGTGCAGACAGTATACTTGTGAGTATACTGTCAACGGATTGGAGATTCTTCGCTATACAAATGAAGCACAATATTAGCCATATTGTCCAGTCAAAATCATCATGACGGGAGGTTCAATATTACATACCTGCAGCTTGCCATCTTCTACCATAGTTCCATGTCGCCTCGCGTAGCGTTTCTAATGCCGTGGTCCACTCCGTGTTATCCATGTCACCATGGAAAGATATCAGCTCCAACGTAGCACGGTAGACGACATGGCTATACGATGGAGGAAAAGACAACACATTGATGTCAAAATAGTGGTTATTTATTGTCCGTGATATGTCGACAATCATACGGACTATCGTCTGGACAGCCAGAGATGATGCTACGTTGCAATGGGCCGGAAATTGTCCCACCTCGCCTTTGCTTAAAGCTTCTGCAGTGACATGCGGGTGTCGAGTGTGAAGTAGTAGGAGGGATCTAAAAAAAGAACATTTTCTTATTAGTATGCTCATAACGGTATTGAGGGTATTAAGACGGCGACTTACACGAGCACCACGGCAGAAGGTTCGCAGAAGCCACATTTGGCGCCCTTGTTCAGATCGACAAGAGTTCGCATGAGGTCTTGGAGCTCAGTGTCCAGCTGAAACTTGTCATCGCCCAGGAAATCCGACTCTGAAGCCATCGCCAGGCGTTGACGAAAAGTAATAGTTCGGTCAAACAGACGCCACGCTTCCGCCTGGTAGCCAAATCCACCAAGCGCTCGTTTGTCACGAGCAACACCGTCTTCGCCAACTCCCGTGAACGAAGCATCGAGATCGACGGCTTCAAACGGAAGGTGCCTCGGCATTGATCCTTGGTAGTGTGCAAAAGGCTTACTTAACGTGGCCTCGGGTAGTAAAGTCGACCTAATTCATGGTGTAAGTGTGCGGCCGATATATGCATTAGATGATGATGTCCAAACCTATCACGTATTACCAGGGCCCACCAGATGTTGCATCGCTCAGCTGCCTCGGTCCATTCGTCGTTGCTTTGGGGAATATTAGACGGGGGCTTTTCATTGTGCAGGTCCATCCAATGACCCATGCGAACGCATAGGCCAATGGTCTTATAGCATTCCTTGTGCATGCCAAAGCCATACTCGTAGCACGAAAGCAGAATCCCTGCCTGAATCATCTCTAGAGACGCATCCACAGTTGCATTCAAGTACCAGTAGATAGAGCGCACTGCTCTGTATAACGGTTCTTGTGCTGTGCTACTTGTAGGATAGTGGATTGATAGAAGAATGCACAGCAGTAGAATCGCAAAATCCGGACGCTTAGTCTTGCTGAACTCGGTCAGCCTGCGATAAAACAGCTTCCGTGACATGATGGGCATCCATTTGTGGATGTTGTCAAAGTAACAGTGAGATGCCCCGTATATCTCTCCCGGGTGCGACTGAAGGAGCTGGTAGACTTCATCGCCTACGTCCAGTGTTGTGGCCACTGCCTCGAGACGCGAAACAAAGTCCGCACAGTCATCAGTCGAGCCCAGTCGACTCGTTCTCTCAGTAGACGATGTGCTAGTATCGAGGAAAGTCGCATTAGAAATCTTGGATGTTCCAGGGATGAGCAATCCCTCAAACGTCTTTAGTCTTTTCCTCAGCTGCCGGAACTCCTCTAACATGGGCACGGTATCGGCATCCTCCTCGTATATGCATTGTATATGCAACCTAAAGCGATGAGCCTAGATCTTTTATCAAACCAGGAGGCTAGAATCAGGCTCTAGTTAGTACTCACTTCTGACACTGGAGGCACTTGGGCAGCGCCTTGTCGCATTTCTTTTTCTTCCGCCGGCACGACAGACAGACATTGTCTGCTCGCGATGTGGGTCTTTCGGCACTCAAACGAGGTGGAAACGCGGAAGCCATAACTGCAGATCAAGAGCTCATTGAATCGCAGGATCTGCTGCAGGATCTAGGCCTGACAGAATAAGTGCCTGTACAGAGTACAAAGTGTTCGATCAGCAAGTAACCATGAGTGAGCACTCTACACCGTACGGAGTATTATTGCAATCTATATCGGACTTAGGAGAATGGCGGATTTGGCCATGATTAGTAGGCGGCCGCGGTCGGCCGCCATTGCCAAGCCCGCAATTGCTTATGCGAGCAAGCTGGGGCTGGGATGGGATGCTGAGCTGATGCTTGATGCCGATGATTTTGGATAATCCCTATTGCCTAGGTACAAGTCGATTTGATGCGTCTAGAGCGCCCTGGCTTATAAATCTGGGAGTGCGACTCTTTCCTACTTGAGACGAACCACATACGCTTTAAGTCTAAGTCGTCGATGGACCGATAGTGGTCGATAGGCTATTCCATCTTCGCCATCAAGCCCGCGTGAATGAGGCTCAAGAGCTGGCTTCACGTAGAGTCAAAGGTCAAAAATGATATATAGAATATTGGAGATGTTCGCTAATCATGCAACAATTGAATCATAAGCTTTGGAACCAACTGGCTTGCCAATTTTATACTGCTACTTCCCTCAGCGCATGATTTTCCATCAAATCGTTGCGTCCTGAAGGGTCACTTTGGCTCGCGACGCTGGTATTCGTTGGTCTAGTGGCGCAATGGCAGCGCGTTGCTTTCCGGTGGCAGAGGTTCCAGGTTCGAGCCCTGGCTGGATCGAGTTTAATTGTTATTTTTTGTTGTGGAAGCTTCTGGTCCTTGATCTTAGGATGGATGCTATTTTTTTGCGTGAATGTGGAGGAGGCAAGACTCTAACTCGTCGTGGAAAGCAGAGCGATGGCGGCCCGGACTGGCCATGTGCAGCCATTGCTGGCTTTGGCCGATGGAGGCTACCGCAAACTGCCGTCTTCGATTTACACTCATTCAAGGCTTACAATAATCTCGCCTGGGCATCGAAGCAAACGAACGAATAGGGAGCATGAGTCTGTTTCGTCGTCCTCTTTTAGAATATTTTTTTGGTTGCAGTGAGGCTTGTCTCACTTTTCTTCACCCTCTGGAACGTTGGTTGCTCACATTTCGGTACTACGTTGACTACCTGCATTTGCTCTACGTGAAGTGCTGGCTATTCATCTGTTGGTAGGTGCTCCATCGTCGCAGGGGAGAATATTTCCTTGGTTGCAGTGAGGCTCCCGTTAGGAAACAACAGCGAATCACTCAGCTTAGAGCCAAATGGGTGTGGTGATGTTGAAGCTCGATTAGAACATGTCACAACCCTGGACCGGCATCCAGCTCCTCCACAGCATTAGCATCCCACAGCGTGCAGCGTGTGTCACAGTCAATCAAGTTTGGCCTATGAGACACCAGCCGATCCGAATACGCGCGCCCTATAGCTACAACCCCTGCGTGGCCGCAGCTTGGGTGTCAAACCTGATGCCAAACCAGCCAATGGAGCCTGTGTACCAAGGCTTCTTACAGCCCAGAATAAGAATACTGTTACGACCTCACGCACCAAAGAACAGCCAACACAGCGTGTGAGGCGCCAAAGTCTCTCGTTGCTCTGAAAATAGCATACGCCATGATTCCATCTACTTGAGGCATCCATCGATGTTTCCATTTTACATGTACACGTAGGTACGTGTAAGTTTTTTCTTGCTGCTTACATGGTTGACGAATTCATTGTCGACGCAGCTAGACCAAGCCACTGCACGCCGTCATAGGTGCGTAGGCACATGGCGCTATTCCGCGCTGTAGAAATACACGGAATCGCTCAGCCACCCCGGCCAATCAGGGCCTCGCGCTAGATTAAAACCGCCAGTCCTTCTTTTCGCAGTGGATGCTGCCCTCGCTGCACAACTGCATGGGACGAGCAGTTAGCAGGGCATTAGCAAATTTTTTTCGCAACCGGCGAGGCGAGGTGGTAATGGGTGCATCATCGTGCGGAGAGCCATCGGTACTGTCTGATCATCTGCCACTTTTCGGCTGCGATTAGCTGCTGGGGCTGAGACGGGGATCAGTGCTGGCGGGTACCCGGCCGATACCTGGCGTGCGATGATCGTGAAACCGGCCGCTGGCGCTTAAATTCCTTTGTGCTGCGAGTTCTTGCGAGGTCCCCTGGCGGTTGGCGGTGACGTAGCGACAAGCCACACCGAATGACATCACGCCGTAGCCGTAGCTCTTGCCAGGCCAAGGAACGGTTGGATGGACGCTGTTCAAGGCGCGAGACAGAATCAAAGAGAGCCTTGGATCTGTGCTATTAAAGCCTGCTCTTGTCGCTGTCTCTTCTCTTCACCTTTTTGTCGCCCATCCCTCTCTTCGCATCGTCTCTCTCCGCAACTGCATCTTTATCGCACAACAGGCAGCTCCATCAGCTGCAGCGTAGCATCGCCATCCATCCCCAACAACAACCACAGCAGTCTCGACAAAAGTCAGCGCATCGCATCGCAGCCCAACTAGCCCGAATTCGAGCCCCCCTTGGACAAGTGCTCTTCGGTGACTGGACAGCCATCACACGCCATCTTTAGTCGACGCACTTAGAGTCAGCCAGCTCCGCATCTTTAAACACCTAATTCGACGCCACCCGCTTTCGCTGAGACGCTCCAGGTAGCTGTCGGTCGCTGATAAAAACCCGTCTCTCCTCCGCTTCCAGGCCATTGTTGTTTCTTTCGGAGCTTCAAAGTTCTTTTGCGAAATCAGGCGATTTGCATAGCCGAGGAGAAAACAATTATCCCAGATAATATCAGAAAAAAAGGGCAGCTTGCCATCAACACCGCTCAACATGGCTTTCGGAATGGTCACCATTATCCACGCTGTCCTTGCCGTCCTCACAATCATTGAGCTGGGCATTACAGGATACCGTAAGCTTCATCATGCAACTGCATCTTTACATGATATTCGCAGCTAACATGCCTTCTTCACAGTTGTTAACAAGACAGACAACTGGTGGGTTGATACGCCCGCCACGTATGCGTTCCTGTTGTTCTGCTCAATCTGGAGTTTGTTCGTTCTCATCTATTTGGCCATTACGCCCATGTACATGGCTCGCCTCTACCACGCTCTTGTCGCCTTTGGCCTGCTGGTCCTCACGACGATTTTCTGGTTCGCGGGCGCCATTGCCTTTGCATGCTTCGTCGGTGCGCCCGCATGCCACGGAAATGGCTGGTGCCAGACCAATGAAGCCGGCGTTGCCTTTGCATTCTTCTTGTGGGCAGGTTTCATGGCGCTCACCGTGCTTGAGGGCTTGACTACCCTGAGGGGCCATGCTCGCGCTGACAAGACCACTCCCTCCACTGTTTAAACAGCAAGTGGGCGCTGCTTTATACGCGACAACGATGCGACAAGCGAAACGATGCAATGAGATGCGGTGCAATGCGATGTGATGCGATGGATGTTGTGAGGACGTGGGTTTGCAAGCCCAGGCTAATTTTTTGGTTATGCTTAATGTGTGGGATTGGAGGGATGATACCCTAATGCTATCTTGATTCCTGATTTCTTGAATAGTTATTACTTGAAAGGTTTATGTTGGTATTTCTTTTTGCGCGAGGAACTTAGGGACAGAGGCACGTCAAAACGGCGACAGTATGACTTAAAGTATGAGATAAAGCATGAATTAATGAAGTATAAGACGATTACTGGCTGCATACTGTGACGACCTAGATGCGAAGAAACATTCTGTGAATATTTGCTTCTATTAAATACCCAAGTAATTGTTCATCATTAACGATGCTCTGCTGTTTCTTCTTTGACTGGCTTCTCGCTGTCTCAGTTCTCTGCGGGCAGAATCTCGCATGGCATCATCAGCCGATTTTTGCTCGGGTGCTGATGCCGCCGCGGCGTCGGTGCTTGTGTGCCGACCCCACCACCCAAAGCGGAGCGGTGACGGGAAGCAATTATTCATCACTGAGAGGGGCAGATGTACGTGGACAAGAAACACGTACAAGCAGGAAAGATGCGAATTATTGGCGAACAGCTTGACAAGGTTTTGTGCGATGGCGAGCATTGACGGCAATACACGTGGCAGAGGCTGCTGGTCAAACAGCTTAGTTGCTGGAAGAGCATTTTTTAACACTTATTTCGCAGCTGGTGAGAGCGGTGTGCTATGTCGTTTTCGCATAATGGCTGCCGCATTAGCTTCGTGCGTGTCAAAGGCCGATTAAGGCCCCTCCATGGTAGATTTTCCTTGAATCTTTTCCACTGTCTCGCACCACGAGAAAATTCAAAGTAGGTGTAGATGATTAATATACACTAGAAAGCTTCTCGTGACAGCTTTTCATCAATTTAGCCTCCACCATCGCATTTCAGTGGCTGGTGGCTGACCTCTCTTGATTTCTTAGCCACCCAGTCAAACCACGTTTTACAAGCCACAGGCAAAATGACCCCTGGCAAGCCTCTTCCCTCTCAAAGAAACCAAAAAAAAAAAGGGCCCAGCCACCTTTTTCTGCCAAGAAAAGCGAAAATGCACCCCTGCTTTTGTTAGGTCTCCACTCCGTTGCTTGGGTATCAAGCTGTTTTGCGCTTTTTGTTGTCAGTGCAGCTGTATGTAAGGTACAAGGCGAGAGAAGAGCTTCAGTCATCCGCGTGCTTGAAACTTGCTTTTTAACCATCCCTTGGCTTTAGCTTCTTATCGCAAAGTAAAAAGCAATATTTTACCATTTTTTTCTTTCTTTTGTCCAATCCGGCTAAAAGCAATGCGCGTCAAGGTCCTTTGTTGGCCTCCAATAGGTAAAATCTAGAAGCTTTCACTTCCCCGTATAATGTTTAGCTCTGCTCTCTTGTCTTTCCCAACCACCTCGATATTTTTTTTCCCCAGCTGAACAAATCCCTGAGCCTCGCTATTGGCCCCCCCTTCATCTGCAGCTCATCTTGATAGGATTCAGTAGCTTCTATATAATAAAGCGGAGTCGAGGCGCATGTCGCCCACGTTTTTCGCGTTTCTTACCTTTTTTTCCCCTTCATCCACTTTGTGGCACGTCATTGCCAGTGAATCAAAGGCACGGTATATCGTGATTTCTTTAAAAGCTTGATTGCTAGCTGTAGCATCTTTGATATTGTTACTGCCAGATCCTTTGCGCCTGAGGGTTCCATATCGTCGCATCGCCGCCTGTCGCATCTTGCGACAGCCCCCCCATTCGCCCAAGATGCTTTTCGGACTCATCTTCATCTGCACTCGCATCACGCAGATTGTCACTCTGGTAAGCTTAGATCCCCCCCCCCCTCTTCTATGACTTTTTGCGCCTCAATACTTATTTCGCTCTAGATACCTCCAGTCGGCATGCTCAGCTGGTTCGTCGGGAAATTCAACGACGCAAACATCCTGACCCCCAACGACATCCTCGTCCTCTTCATCGTCACCGTCCTCGCCCTCGCCTGGGCCCTCCTCACGCTGCTCTACTACTCGCGATCCTCCCACAATGGAATGTTCATCTCCTTTGTCGACCTCTGCTTCCTCGGCGGCCTCATCGCCGGCATCGTCTACCTGCGCAAGATCCAGTACGCCGACTGCCAGGACCCGTCCGTCGACAGCATCTGGTACAACCACATCCACGACGTCGGCATCCCGGGCTACTCGTGGGCCGTCCAGAAGCCGTGCGCCATGCTCAAGGCCTCGTGGGCGTTTGCCATTATGAACACCGTCTTTTTTGCCGTTACCGCGCTGGCGGCATGGATGCACGGAGACGACGTCATTGTCGAGGAGCGCGTCGTGCGCCATCACAGCTCGCATCATCACCACCGCCGTCGAAGCCATTCCGGCTCCGGGCGCAGCTACCACTCTTCGCGCCGAGTATACGTATAAACGAAAGAAAAAAAAAAGGGAGAGGAATTTTGGCTTTCTTTTTTTTCGGATTTAGAGAGAGCGCGGCAAATAAGCGATTTATTTGAATGACGGCTGGACGACTGGATGACTGGCGGATTAAATGAATTTCTTCTATTTCTTTTATGAACGAGGTCAATGGGCAAAGGAATCAGCTAGGCGCAGCGCTGATGATTTATGATTGGAAACGGCGGCATGCTTGCCTGGATAATACTCTTCTGCTTTATGAGGTACATTTTATTGACATGTTTTCCTTTTTGCGCGAGCGCCCGTTGGCGGTATATACTTTATTCTTTGTTTGCGATTTGTACATATTGTGAGGGCTACAAGGGAAAGCCCATGATGATGTCTAACGGCATTTGTATGCTATGAATGAATGGCCGATGCCTCAGATTGCTATTGTTTGCTTTATTCCTTTTCACATGGTCGTCATCTTTGTGGTATCTTGACACCCAACAGCCACATTAGTGCTTTTCTGACTCTTCGCCAACGTGATAGCCCCTTGCGATTCCGCTCCGTCCCTCCTCTATCACTGTGCTGGCTTCATTGTCAAAATCACTGCCCAGTCCCTGCCACGTCCTCTGTGTTCTGAGATACTCTGCTCCGGGGCTGGCTACGCCGTTGATGCTTGCCAGTTCACCCACCGTCCTCTTGATCACGGCATCTGATGACCGCTGTTCGCCGTCGCCGTTGCCGTTGGTCGTTTGTGCTTTGGTATTTGAGCTGCCGGTAGTAAGTTGCATTGGTCTGCTGTGGCTGACGAGTTTTCCGGTTCTCAAGTCGAAAACTGGGGGTAGTGACTCTTCTCCATCTACACCACCTTCTTCTGTCATATCATCCGCTTCAATCTTTTCTTCCTTTATCTCCTCCTCTTTCTTTTCGTTGCTATTAGAAGCTCCCAATGTCAGCCTCTCAATGCCTCCCCACCATTCTTCACCCCATGTTCTCTCTTCTTCGCCCATCAGAGCGACTTCCATCTCAAAGGGTGTGATGACTGGTCGCCAGTAGCCCACGTCGTCTTCGATGAGACCGCTTTCCCAGCATCCCACGACAACCCAACCCTCAATCTCAGCAAAGTTGGCCAGCTTGGCGGGATTCAGCTTGCCCACGACAACGGTGTAGCTCTTCTTTCCAGCAGCGGCAATCTTCTTTCGCAGCAGTTCGATTGATGAGAGGTAGTTGGACACGGATAGCGTGTTTACGAGAATGCCGACGACGCCGGCCGAGGCAAGGGTGAGCACTCGAGCAAAGCGACGGCGCAAAAGCCCTGCTGTTCGGAAAGTTGGGTTATCGAGGGTGGGAGAAGTCGGCGAAGGTACGGAGAGGACGTGTAGAGAAGCGAATCGAGATTGGAGAGCGAGAAGCAGAGACGCAGGCGGATCTGAAATGTGGAATAGTGAATGCGACTTTAGCAGCTCTTCGTCTATTGAGACGCCGGCTATTCTTCTGTTTGGTATTATTCCGGCAGGGTCTCTGACAACTTCGGTCGCTATTACGTTGCTGTAGCCCAAGTCTCTGAGGGCCTTTGTTATCGATTCCACATGGTCCTGATAGACCAAGTCTGCCATGATTACAGCTTTTGTGTCCTTATCGGCAAATTCTTTTGTGAACTGCGCAACCACCGCATCGTGGTCCAACTCATGCGATGTGTATACGTATATGACAGGCAGTCGACTCGTAGGGCTCAGACACGTTCTTCCGTAGTGGACCACGACATCCGAATTGGCGTGCTCGGCCGCAATCTCGTCGACGCAGCAGGCGCTGTAGCTCGTGTCTGCCAAGATGCATATTCTCCAACCCTTGGCTCCCTCTTGTGTGCCTGTGCTTGCGAGCTCCTGTTTCAGCTCTTCGACCACTCTCGGTGCGTCCACTAGCATGTGGTCTGGAAATTGCAGCGCGACTCTTTTCCACCCGCCTTGGAGGATCTCTGCCGCAGTGCGCGGAATCTCGTAGGTCGTTCTGAGCGCATCGGGAGAGAGCGTTGATTTGGTCTCGGTTTGCGCCGGGACTTCGAGGATGTGGTCGTCTGGAGTGGACAGCACGGGCGCTGAAGCGAGCTCACTCATGATTGCTTATTTGTGTGTGAGGTAAACGTATGAAATCAACGCCGGGCGATTCCACATTGACATGAAGTTCAAGTTTTGTAGGACGAATAGTTGAAAAGAAAATTTAGAATCTCAGGTCATCACGAATGGATGCTAGCACAAAAAGTTGGAGGGGCAATCTGCCATGTGTAATGGTGGGGTACGTGTGCCAATGTAGTCGCCAGTGAGCGGCAGAGCGGGTGTAAATTAGCCACTCTCTCTCAGACGTCCATATCAAAGACCTTTGATAAAACCATTCCGAACATTTTATTCACATGCGAAGCCAGATATACCAAATATTGAGCATACTTTATGTCTGGACTCGCTGTACTGAGTATTTGTCTTCTGCCCAAAATTTTGTAGCAAAAAGCAAAACTTTTGATAAATCTCATTCTTAGATATTGAAATAGTGTTGTGAAACTTGTCTTATCTAACTTGGCAATAAGAAATCTACCTCTCTCTATAAACTGTTCTCTCATATGATCTATAGTTAGATTAAAAGCCCAAAAACTCGGTAACAAGACGCTTGACTAAGCACTAAAGATGTGTAAATGCGTGGAGTGCTGCGCTGGCAAAATGCGACCGTGTTGTTTTCTAGTGTTATGCAGGGAAAGGAGCCGTCTTACAACAAGACGTTCGCCAAAGTGGTGAATCCCGCGCTACATCCAAGAAAAGTCTACCCAATACCAGCTTGTCTTTGATGGTTCCAACGGGCTTCTGGCAAAGGACACCCTGGTCGGCCTTCATCCATTAATGAATCCATTAACAATAATCTTCCTTTTTTATTATGGAAATTTGTCTTGGAGAGTCCTGGTGAATGTGGAATCATGGTGTTAATTGCGGTAGCTGATGAGGATGATAAGAGTTGAACTTGGGCCGGGAGAGATGGTCAAATTTAGACCTTTTTTTCCCTAAGATTCTGAGCCTGGTAGGTCTCTCCTATCCCCTATCTCTTTCATCTATTCCCTTTCCCGTTATTTTCTTCCAATTCCATGGCCGTGCTCGGCTGGCTATATGCAGGGAGATAAAAAGAGTTCTCGTCAGAATCTCGCTCATGCTGACCGTTTGAAGAGATAGGTAGGGAGACTGAATCTAGTGCGGCTTGGATGTCTTACGTCTCAGTGTCTTGATCATTTGTCAAGCTGTCTCAGTAAGTTGAATAAAGCGTAGGAACGTCATGCGCCATAAGCAATTAACTGCGCTGCACAATTACATCACTTGATGTCCCACTCTAGGTACATTATAAAGGGCTTGTAACTACCACATCTTTCCGTGTCTTTACTTGACTGATTTCTTCTACAGCATTCCCCAGAAACGTTAAGAGGGCAGTACAATGGCATACGAAGAAACCAAAGGCCATTCAAGCCACTTCCTTGAAAACAAGACTATAGTGATTGCCGGGGCAGGTCTTGCTGGCTCCGCATTTGTTGTTGGCCTCCAAAAGCTCTGGAACCCGAAGCTCAACCCGCCAAGAATCATCATCTACGAACGCGATGCACCCGACATCGCTGTTCAAAGGGAGACTTATACGTTGTCTCTGACAGGATTCGACAATTCAGGCGGCCTTGTTGCGTTGAAGAACCTCGGGTTACTAGATGATGCGCTAGAACACGCAATATCTGGGCTTGACGGAACTGGTGCTTTCAAAATATGGGATTCAAATTGGAATGAGCAAGTTGCTTTCCGAAGGAAACCAATTGCAGGCATTCCATCAACAAGCATTCGAATTGCGCGAAAAGATATTCGCCAAGTCCTTCATGATGGATTCAATCTTGGCGATGAGTGTGCCATTCACTGGGAATCAAAATGCGTATCCGCTATCCAGCTTCCAGACGGTCGCCTAAGAGTGAGAGTTGTCCAGGGAGAAAATGCCCAAGAGATCGAACAAGAGTGTGATCTCCTCATAGCTGCCGACGGAGCTAATAGTAAGCTGCGACAAAGCCTTCGTCCAGGTGACACGTTGTGTCATGGCGGTGCAGTTCTCCGAGGGGGAGTAGCACGATTCGAAGAAGCTCTCCCACAGCTACCGGGTGAAGATTGGGGCTTCGTTCTCTCTCGCACCGGCGTCTCAGCCTTCTTCGCTCCAGTCGACAAGCACAGAATCTTCTGGGCCGTAGGTCGAAATGACGATCAGGTGTACAGTCTGGATCGCAGCTCGCCAGCCCAGCTAAAAGCAGTCATAGAGCAGAGTCTTGACCTTGGATCACATATCGCTGAGCCCTTTCGAAGCATAGTCGAGCGAACCGATCCCGAGACCGCCTTGCTCCTGAATTCACTGGACAAGTTGCCGTTTGCTCACGACAGCATATCCAAAGTACCGGCCGTCTTTCTCGGAGATAGCAACCATGCCCTCAGCGCATTTGCAGGCATTGGCGGCAACCTGGCATTAGTGGACGGATGGGATTTGGCAGACCAGATTTGCAAGCATAGCAGCTTGGAGGATGCCGTCAAGGCGTACGACAGCCTCAGCGTACCAAGAGCGACACGAGATGTCAAACGATCCAGGCGACTAGTAAAGGGCGCTCACGACACTGGTTTGCACTATTACCTACTCCTGGGCATGTTGCTTTTTGGCAAGTTTCTGCGATGGACCCTGAATAAGATGGGCCGCTGAGTACAGAAGCGGCAGTTAAGACTACCTGAGACGGACGCGGAGAATTATGGAGCAGCGGCAGTTTAGAGACCCAGATTTATACGGAGACTATAATGATGACAGCTCAGTTGTATAAACAATGTGCACAGAAGACACCGGATGATGAATTTGCATTGTGCTTTGAAAAGATTGATTTAGCTAATTCTACGGCTATTTCTAGAAAAATGATGACTGAATAAGAGGACGAATTGGGTTCTTACCTGGGTCAAGAGCTTCAACAGGCACTGCGGGCTAGCGCTAGGGCGCCGTTTGAGCGCCGATACAGTGCTGAAGCCAGTGTATCCACTATCGCACACCCACTTAACGCGAGATACGCCAATTCGCCGCACTTTTGCGACTCCGAGACGCGATCGCGACGCGGTGCATTTGCAATCTGCATGCATGGGTTCTCTCCTACCCATGCCGTCTCGTCCTCAGCCCGCCGCCGCTTGGCTGCTCAGCGTCTTGATTTTCTAGTTGCCGCCTGCGATTGTGCGTTTTGTTCTCATCGTTGGCTGTTCGTCGTGTCCCACGCTCCTCCCAGCTCCAATCATCCAGCAATCTGCCATCCACAAGAGTATCCAATTGCTCCCTGTCTCTACGCCGTCGTGAGCTGCCATCCGTGCTCGAGCCGCAATGCCAGGTGACAAGGCAGCGAGCGCTGCTCGCACGCCAGCAAAGGCCACCCGGCCAGCTGCCGCAGCCTCCTCTGCGACCAAACAGAAATCGATAATGTCGTTCTTCCAGAAGTCCTCGCCCGTTTCGAGCTCGCCCGCAACTCGCGAAAAGGTCTCGTCCGACATCCTATACTCCTCCCCTCTGCAAGAGACCAAAGCCAACTCGCTGCCAAAGACCAAATTCTTTGCCGAGCTCTCCACTCCAGTGCCTTCTAGCGATGCTCCGGAGCCCACCAGCTCGCAAGAGAATATGGAATCGACCGTCAAGCGGTCCAAGGTCAAGTTCGCCGAAGCGCCCGAGAGTTCAGTGGCCCCCAGCAGCCCAATTCGAAAGGTTTGTGTCGCCCTTTCTCCAATCTTTTGGTCTCTGCATGCTGACTGGCTCTTTGCAGGGAAAAAAGGTTGTCAATTATGCCGAGTCCTCAGATGAAGATGATGAGCCTTTTGCCTATGGAGCGGCTTCACAAACTCGGAGGCGTGGTAGAGTCACACGCAACGTTGTCAATGATGAAGACGACTACGGTGGAAGCGATACCGCCGAGCAGGAGGATGAAGGTTCGTATCCTCAATTTGCATGATCGCTAGATGTAAGCACGCGGCTGACAAAGTCTCTAGATGACATCGATGACTTTGTTGTATCCGACGATTCAGACGGGGAGACATCTCGGCCGAAGAAAAGGAAGCGTTCGTCAAAACCTCAACCAGCACGCAAACGCACAAACGTCTCATCTCCTATGCAGGAGGACACAGAAGACTATCTTGCGGCTCTTGGTGATTTAGATATGGAAGAGGAAGAAATGCCAACAGAGTCTACGGCCAAGCAGTGGTCTTATGACCCAGACTCTACCGAAAAACAGCCTGTCGTCAGGCCAATTGACCGTGTCAGCACAAAAGACCCTAAGATGAAGGAAAAGGCATATATGAAGGAGCCCGGCGAGCGTTATCCCTGGCTGGCGACCATCAGAGACAAAGATAAGCGCTTGCCTGATGACCCTGACTATGATCCGCGAACTCTCTTTATCCCACCAGTTGCGTGGAGTAATTTTTCCCCATTTGAGAAACAGTACTGGGAGATCAAGCAAAATCTCTGGGACACCATTGTCTTTTTCAAAAAGGGCAAGTTCTATGAGCTTTATGAAAAAGATGCAACCATTGGTCATCAAGAATTCGACTTCAAGATGACCGACAGAGTCAACATGCGCATGGTTGGCGTCCCAGAGGGCTCTCTGGACCATTGGGTCAACCAATTCATTGCCAAACAGTACAAAGTTGCTCGTGTCGAGCAGATGGAGACCAATCTTGGCAAGGAGATGAGAGAGCGAGAAGACAAGAGCGGTAAAAAGGCGGACAAAGTCATCTCCCGAAAGTTGGGCTGTGTTTTAACTGCCGGCACCTTGGTTGATGGCAGCATGCTTCAGGACGACATGGCGGCGTATTGTGTTTCTATCAAAGAATCCATTGTAGACGATTTACCGGCATTCGGTATTGCCTTCACCGATACTGCAACTGGTCGATTCTTTCTATCTGGGTTTGTTGATGATGTCGACCGGACCAAGTTCGAGACTCTCATTGCTCAAATTGGCCCCCGGGAACTTTTGCTAGAAAAGTCCGGACTAGCGACAAAAACTCTTCGCATCCTCAAAAACAACACTTCCCCTACCACTATATGGACGAACCTCAAACCAGGAACAGAGTTTTGGGATGCGGACACTTCTCGAAAAGAATTATCCTGCGCTAAATACTTTGTCAAGGGAGAAGACGAGGAAGAAGTATGGCCGGAAGCGCTCCAGGAACTCAAAGATGATGATCTTGTCATGTCTGCCGTTGGCGGCCTGACTTCGTATCTCCGATTCCTCAAGCTAGAAGGCCCCTTGTTATCACAAGGCAGCTTCGAAATTTACAAACCTATTCAGAAAAACAGCACTCTTGTTTTGGATGGTCAAACATTGACAAACCTTGAACTGTTCGCCAACACTGTTAATGGCAATACTGATGGCACGCTGTTTGGTCTGCTTAACAAGTGCATAACTCCGTTCGGCAAGCGTCTATTCCGCCAGTGGGTTGCCCACCCATTGTGTAATATCGATCGTATCAACGAGCGCTTAGATGCTGTTGAGCTGCTGAATGATGATCCTACCGTCCGCGAGCAGTTTGCTTCGCAGCTGGTCAAGATGCCTGACCTTGAGCGTCTGATTTCACGCATCCATGCCGGTGCTTGCAAGCCAGAAGATTTTGTTCGCGTTCTTGAAGGTTTCGAGCAAATCGAGTATACGATGACTCTTGCTGCTGCCTTCAAGGGTGGAAATGGCTTGATCGACAGGCTCATTTCATCCATGCCTAACTTGGAAGAGCCGCTGGCTTACTGGAGCACAGCATTCAACCGACAGAGGGTTAAAGAAGAGAAACTGATGATTCCGGAGAGTGGTATCGATGAAGATTTTGACGCCAGCGTGGCTCGAATTCAGGAGATCAAAGACCAGCTGAACGATCTATTGATAGAGAAGAAGGGGGAGCTCAAGTGCAAAACTCTGAAATATACAGACGTTGGAAAGGAAATCTATCAGATAGAAGCCCCGAAAGCTGCCAAGATTCCTTCTAGCTGGCGTCAAATGTCTGCAACAAAGGACGTCAAGCGATGGTATTTTCCTCAACTCATTGCGCTGGTTCGAGAGCTTCAAGAAGCCGAAGAAACCCACTCCCAGCTCATTCGAGAAATTGCGTCACGTTTCTGCCGGAAATTTGATGCCGACTACGAGACTTGGCTCAAGTCAATCCAAATTGTCGCCCAGCTTGACTGTCTTGTGAGTCTTGCCAAGGCGTCGGCCTCACTTGGAGAACCAAGCTGCAGACCTCAGTTCGTCGAGGAAGAACGCAGCGTGATGGAGTTTGAGGAACTGAGACATCCTTGCATGATTAATACTGTGGACGACTTTATTCCAAATGACATCAAGCTCGGCGGCGACCAGGCCAAGATTAATCTTCTTACTGGTGCCAACGCGGCTGGTAAGTCTACGGTTCTGAGAATGGTAAGTTTTCTCCATCAACGCAAAACTAAATACTTCGTGTGCATACAAATTCTGACATTTTCACAGTCTTGCATTGCCGTCATCATGGCTCAAGTTGGCTGTTTTGTCCCGGCCAAGTCGGCTCGTCTCACACCTGTTGATCGAATCATGTCTCGTCTGGGAGCCAACGATAACATTTTTGCCGCGCAATCCACCTTCTTCGTGGAGCTTTCTGAAACCAAAAAGATTCTCTCTGAGGCCACACCTCGTTCTCTCGTAATTCTTGATGAGCTTGGCCGAGGAACCAGCTCATATGACGGTGTCGCTGTTGCACAAGCTGTACTGCATCATGTGGCAACTCATATCGGCTGCATCGGTTTCTTCGCAACGCACTATCATTCTCTTGCTACTGAATTTGAGAATCACCCAGAAATTCGCGCTCGTCGCATGCAAATTCATGTTGACGATGAAGAGCGTAGAATCACGTTCCTGTATAAGCTCGAAGATGGCGTTGCAGAGGGTAGTTTCGGTATGCATTGCGCTGCCATGTGTGGCATCTCAGACCGCGTCATTAAGAGAGCTGAAGTGGCAGCCAAGGAATGGGAACATACCAGCCGACTGAAAGACAGCTTGGACAAGGCCAAGACAGGATGCTACATTCCCTTGGGCATTCTCAGCGATATCGGTTCCTTGCTAGGGAACAAAGGTGACGTCGGTGTGGAGGGAGTAGACGTTTTGCTCAAAGCCATTGGAAGCTTATAAAATCTTTACACTTTCTAGCATTGCGGCATTTGGAGCGGTAGATTTATTCCAGAGTTTCGGACTGGTGTATATAGGCCATGTTCTATGGGATTGTGAATCATCAGCAAGAGGGATATAAAAAGTTAGGGCGCAAAGGGCGCATATATATATTATGAAAGTAGCAACAAAAGATGCAAGATACGTATTTCTCTATGAATCGAATAATGATCAAAGTAGCTGCAAGAATTCACGTTTGTGACAAACCAATTCAACCAAAACTGTACTGTAGGCTCATAAACATACACCGTTTCCATCTCAAGTAACACACTGAACACATTGAAGACAAAATATAAAACTATTCAACCGAAACCCAAAACCTTACAACCAACACTCTACTCCTTCACAGTCTTTTGCCGCTTCCTTGTCGATCGTCGAGCGACGGCTTCCCCTTCTTGCAATCGCTGTGCTTCCGTGTCCAACAAAGCTGCTTGTGGCTTCGCTTTCTTCGGCGCCCTCTTCTTCGCTGGTCGAGGCACATTTGCTGCCTCGGCATTGACAGTTGTTTTCTGCCTTTTCTTCGCAGTAGTAGCTTTGCTCTTCCTCTTTCTCTTCCCATTAGTGTCCTTGTCCGACTCTACATCATCCGCAATCTCGTCATCTGAGTACTGAACGTCGTTGCTCTGCCGATATGTCGGATCCGGCGCAGTAAAAACCTTACGCTTTCTCTTTCTCTTCCCGTTAACGTCCTTGTCTGACTCCGCGTCACCCTCGTCTTCTTCGTCTGAGTAATGATCATCATTATCCTGGCGATATGTCGAATCCAGCGCTCTCTTCTTCACCGGTCGAGGAGTAGCTGCTTTCTCGACATTGGTAGGTTCAATATTGTCAGGCTCAACATTAGTAGCAGTTTTCTGCTTCTTCTTCGCAGCTGTAGCTTTACGCTTTCTCTTTCTCTTCCCATTGTCATCTTTGTCCGATTCTACGTCGTCCACATCCTCGTCATCCGAATACTGGACGTCACCCCCCTGGCGATATGTCGGATCCAACACCGGCTTCAGTTGAAACTGCTGGCGCCCCCTCCCGGCAGCAGGAACATCGACTACATCGGGTGCTTCCCAGCCATTGGGCAAAGGAGACGGCCCTCTGAACGGTGGCCAGGGGGCGCTCCACCAGGCACTGTTGCTTTCGTTGTTTGGATCTGACCGCCAGTAGGAGCCGTTGGCGTTTGTGGCGTTGAGAGGGTAGATTGTGCGGACGTAGACGGGATATCGCCGTAGGAATTTTCTGCGTAGAGTGGCAAGGGGCTTTGGCATGAGGTTTGCTGGGATCCAGCCGCTGCGGTTGGGGAGCCTTTCAATTGAGCCGATTCCACGGCGAATGCCGCAGCATCGATCCGTGTCGTGATGAAGCTAGAAAAAGGTTGATTGATTAGCAAGATGGGAAACAGAGGGGGTTATACGAGTGATGTAGGGGAAGCTTTCTCATACCTCTATTTCCTTAATTCTTCCAAGTGGGGACCTGTCCCGTTTGTGTTTCTTGGGAGCTTTGCGAAAACACTTTGAGCAATAATACTCTTCAGATGGCACAAAAGTCGGATCGTCATTTCCGAGCTTCTTGCGCCAATCCGGCGATGGTAGGCGTCGAGGAGGCTTGGAACGCCGGCCCTCTTCGTCGACGTCAATCTCGCTATCGTCGTCGTCGTCGTCGTCATCGTCACTTTCCGCTTGATAGTCGTGATCGCCATCTCTTGTGCGTTTCCTTCCTCTTGTCTTTCGGCGTTTCGATTTTGGAAGATCTGATGAAAGCTCGTCTTCGTCGATTTCGCTGTCATCATCGTCATCTCTCTGGGCTTGATAATCATGATTGCCATCTCTTGTTCGCTTCCTTTCCCTAGGCTTTCGGCGTTTCGAACTTGAAGGATCTGATAAAAGCTCGTCTTCAGATTCTCCGTTGGCAGAGTGCTGCGCGTCTTCATCATTGTCTTCGCCGAAAAGTGATCCATTATCTGAGCCGGCTTCTGAAGAGCTGGAACTTACGAATAGAGGGGATTCGGGTCTGGGTTCGAACTCTAGCTCTTTTTCAGTTTCTTCCGCTGGCAAAACTGGGCTTGCCTGTCGAGTTGGACTTGGATCCAAAGACTCCTGTTGCGGTGTGTTATCAGGAACTTCAGTGGAAGGTCTAGGAGATGGTTCGCCATGCTGGGTATCAGAAATACTTTGGCGAAGAATGGTTCTGAGAGTTTCTTGGCTATGACGATCAGAGTCTGGTTCAGGATTTGAAGACTGAGAGACATCTAAATCGGCTGTTGTGTCTTCAAATGTTTCTTGCAACACCGTGTAAGAATCCTCCATGTCTTGATCATCTGTAGTCGCCTTGGGCCCTGCTACTGGCTCTGTTCGGATTGGTTGTTCAACACCATGCAGGTCTCCGTCTTTTCCATTTTGCTCTTGCTCTCTTTCAGAGACAAGGGCGACTGTCTTTATCTGGAGTCGAGGATTATTCTGTTGTTGGTTGAAAGCTGCCATTTCTGGCTCTTCAAATATGTTTATCGCCTTCGGATTCCCTTTGTAACAGGCAACCATATGAGCCTTGTTCCTATCCCAATCCATCTGTGTCTCGGTATTTCTAAACTCCTCGCCACAATAGAGACAAAATCGGCCAGACAGGGCACTGAAGCCCTTGCATCTTTTCTGATGTTGGTCGCGTCCATCCTGTGGCAGACGAGATATGTTGAACCCGCATCGAGAACAGTGAGAGCCATTTGTGTCATCCACATTATGTGAGCATTGGGACAACTGTCCGTCTGATTTGCCGCTTTTGTGGGCTTCTGCTGCATTCGACCAGACAGATTCGCCGCAGACGTTGCAAAATGCACAGTTTGCGCCGTTGAAGATACCTGGCGCGCAGTGATTGCGGTGGTATTCAGATTCAATGTTGTTGAAGTAGTTTTTTTCACGACCACAACGATCACAAAATCCCCAAACTTTGTCACTTTGAGGTTCTGTGAATTTATTTGTGTCGCAAACTGCGTGCTCAGATGCCAAAGCCAAAGCTGAACGCCTAAGGTGTTTTTTGACTCTTCTGAGGGGTATGGAGATGGTTCCCTCTTTGTCGAACCGCCGGATTGCTGCTTGGCTGACTCCTAGTGCTTGCATGAGCTCATCTCTATGCTTTTCTCTGATGTGACGATTGATCCTTGCCGTATCCCAGTGCTCATAGAGCGTTTCATCACACCACAGACACTTTCGTGCTGTATGGTATGCCTTTAGGTGCTTTCTCATGGCATTCTCATCATTCAGTGTATGGGAGAAATTGCAGCCATCATAAGGGCATCTCACTGCCCGATTTAAGCAGAGATTTCGTAAGTCCCAGGCGACCCGTTGGAGCTCTCCTTGCTCAGTGGGTGTCAGTATGGCTTTGCTCACTAGAGGCATTCGAGGTCCTGTACGGAGCATGTTTTCAAAGGGTGGTGCGTTTGTTGGAATTCGAATATTCGAGTTCGCCGGCCAAGGGATCAGTCCGTGGCGATCGAAGATGCTAGGCTGTGTTGCGTATGCCTTTTGCCGCTTTTCATTATCGCTTGCTGCTTTCCCCTTGCGAGATCGAAGTTGAGCCCAGTCTAAGCGGCCAACTTCCCCAGGCTCGTTGTCTTTTGCCGATGCCCTTGTACAATCTGATTCAAATGATCCGGGAGTAACGCTGTCTTGAATAACTTCCGCCTCTTCTGCCCAAGTGACCTTCTTTGGCTGCTTCTTCATAGAATGAGCCTCTGCCATGCGTCCATAGCGTGGGCCCCAGACGCTGGTCTTTTGGCCCCCAGCTCCCCAATTCCAATTCCACTTCTCAGAATCAATGATTCTGACGGTTGCTTTAGGGGTGGAAACTCTGGCGCGAATTTTGAACCACTCTTCGTCTGTGGTGTTGGATTCAATGAAAAAACATGGAGCATTGTACTGGCTAGATATATACCCATCCTCTGGCAAAGGCTGAATGCTTATGAAGGACTTGCCGCTCCTCACACTTATGGTCTGGCTTGGCTCATATCCTGTAAGTCGCATGAGCTCGAACACTCTGATTCTAAAATCATCCACTGTTGAAGATAACGGCGGTATGTGAACGTGGGATTGGGCTTCGCCGTGTCCATTGGGATTTGCAATAGAGAGAGCAGTGATGTCTTCCTCCCATTCTGGATATACAAGAGCAAAAGCACCTCCATCAGCAAAAAACTCGGATAAGACAGAAACATTTCTAGTCTCAAAATTGTCGGCGCCGTCGTCTTTCAGTTGAATAGAATAAGACTTCTGGTTCCTGTTGACCTCCGGCCCAAATGTTTCACAGCCCTTCAGCAAACGGACATATCGGAGACGCTTTGTTTCTTCACCAAAAGCACACGAAATGATGTGCCGGATGAGTTTAAGCGCTTCATTGATGTTCTCTTCGCTGCGCGAAATGCGTCCCAGGCGACAGTCATTGTTGTAATAGCTCGGTAGGAAAAAGGCAATTTCGTTTTTTTCATCAAGTCTAGTGCATCTCAGTTCCAACGTATCTTCACCTAAGAAGCTAGACACTTTCTTGATATCATAGTTCTTGATTGCTGGAAACCCATATTCAGGAGAGGTATTGTAGTCGATGCCGGGGTGGTGCATGTGAAAAAGAGCGTGATGAAATGAGCCCAGAGGAGGATCCAAGACAACCTCAAAGGCCGCTCTGACATAAGCGTTGTAGTGATCAAAATTCCAGCTGTTAACGTTTCCTCGAGCTGTAAGCAAAAAGTCAGGCGTCGGAAACTCCAGATAACAAGATGAAACGGGACCAGTTGACTCCAAAGCTGGCCCCAGAGCTTTTCCGGCATGATAATTCCATGTGACTTTAGAGACTTCGCAGGTCAATTGTGCCTCGCTAGGCTCCCAGTGCTCAGGCACATCTTCGTCTGCCAACTGGATGAAGAATGAAGGTTGCAATGCGAGATCCTGTTTGGAAACATAGTCCAGAGACGTGCTAGTGGATATCAAAGGAAAAGTGTCAGAAATAATGTCGACCAGGCTACAGTTCTTAGCAAAATGACAGATGTGAAATGTTGTGCTATCCTGAGGTCCAAGGGATAACAATCTCCTAATGGCGTCCTCATATGTTGGCTGATCTCCCGCAATGAAAGCCACAGATCCCTGGTAACCATAAAGAGTTATGAAGTTGTCCCGTTTAGAATCTGAAAGTACATGTGCAGAATCTTCGCCACATTCAGCGTCGCCTGTTTCAGCATTGCCTGTTCCATTGTCGCTGGCTTTATCATCACTTGTTTTGTCTTGGCTTGCTTCATCGTCGCTTGCGGTATGGCTGCCAGTTTCGTTGCTTCCTTTGTTTGTTTGACGGCTCTGGTTCTTCTTCCCTTTGCCTTCTTTTGCGTCAAAATCTTCACTGTCGTCTTCGCTGCTGCTTGCGGCGTAGCTGAGATCACCATCGTCTTCTTCCCAGTCGCTGTTATCGCCAGGCATTTCCCAATCGCTGTCCGCATCGGCTTCACCACCTCTGAGACGCAACACTGAATTTTCGTTCTCTTCCTCAATTGTGCCTTTCTGGAACGGTGCGTAGCTGAAAAAGTCGGCGAAGAGACTCGATAGCAGTTTCGGCGGCAGCTGAGTGTGTATAGGATGTGGCTGATCTTCTTTCCCTGGTCGAATATTAGTGAACAACGAGTTGTTAAGCATCAAATAATCAAGTATCTAACTCACCTAGGAGTCGCTCGTCTCCCCAATTGCGTTGCTTGTGTGCTGTCAAAAACTGTAGAGGCCGATCACCAGCACTCTGCGGAGAATCTGGCTCTCGAATCTCCATCTTATATGTCATGTCGGTTAATGAGAAGTCGATTGGCTCAATGGGAAGACCAAAATACAACATCGTCAACTTTGTGATTATTTCAGGTGCAGCATCTTGAAGTCTTGTCTGTAGGAGCGCGTTGAACCGAGTTGTGTTGTCATCTTGTATAGCCTTTAGGATTTTGGACGTAGATAGCATGAAAAGACTAATCTCATGCTGTGTGAACTTGGCAGACAAAATTTCACCAATCGGCGTATCTTCATCTGCAAAGAGATCTTCAAACATCCGATATGCGTCATTCCATTTCTTGTCACTGGGTGAAACGCCGAGATCAATCCGCTCCTGGGCTTTGCTCTCGGTCACAGTCGTAGGCCATTTAGTGTCACCAGATACACACTCTTCTGAGGCTGTATTTGTATCCATGTCGTTGATGCTCTAAAGGGACGGCCGGGGCTTGCTTTCGTAACGAATGATGGCGGAAGTATATGAAGACAGTAGAGGATGAAGAGTTGCGCAATTAGCTGTCAATGGTTGCGCAAAGGTACTGTGTAAGTAAGACGGCATGCGCTCACGAAACTGAAAAGGCAAGTAGAGTATAAAATACTAAAAACGATCAACAAGTCGTCATAGTTTGACAGACAAAGTGATAATAAACTTGCGCAACAAATTTAAAGTAATATTTGTCCAACTATAGATCCTGTAGCCTTGATCACGACCGCCGAAGTCTCAAAGCAGCTGCAAAGAGCATCTCAAAGGGTCTTTGTTTAACCTCAGAGTCATGTTGTTTAGCAATGATAACTCTACAATTAGCATATTTCCCTTATAAAATCTCGATGAACACTAATATTTTAGATAAGTATCACGTGTATTGTATCTTCGTCCATGCTTTGGCTTCTTTCATCGGCCTCGCATTCGGCGACTTCTTTCGGCTTCACCAATAGACACCTACAGGTATGTGCACATAGAACCTCTTTATTTACTTGGCCGACGCACAGACGTTTGAGAACCTTTATCATTTTTTGACCACTTTCAAGACGTTGACATCCCCAAAGATAGATAGACAGAAAGGGCTTTACCGCCATCTTCTTTGTAATAAAACAAAGTGACTGACACACAACTCCACAAAAGTCAGTATACAAAGCGGAAATTTAAGAAATTCCCACGACTCTTTAGATTGTGTAAGTCCCTGCAATCTCCTCGAGCTTCTCTTGAAAGTCCGAAAAGTAATTGATCGCTTGGATTATCTTTCCTTCGCTCGTTCCAAAGCCGCTTCTGGTGAAAGCAAGTCTCCAAGAGCTCTCATTTTCCAGAATAGTGGAATATTTCGCTGGATCCAAATTTGCTGGGGGTTGTGTGACCGCAAAATACTCTCCCAAACTATTATCCGCAGCAGTAGCATCAAGACGAGCCAGTTCAGTTAACAAGATGGGTGAAATGGTTACATGGTGAACACCTGCAAGCTGCAAGACTTCTTCAACAGACGTAAGAGATGCAGCAAGGACCCGGGTGCGTTGATTGTTGGCATCAAAGTATGCCTGTGCTTCGCGGCAGAAAGAGAAGGCTTTGTGAAGATCAATGTACCTACAAAGAGTTAGCCTGCTCAAAGAAAAGTGCCGAAATACATACTCCTTCTCGAAGTGAACTTTCAGTTCGTTGATGTATGGAGCAATGTATGTACAATTTGCATCGGATGCAAGTGCTGCTTGCTCCATGCAGAACATGGTTGTTGCAAGAGTGGCGATCCCTTCTGCTTCCAACGCACGGCATGCGCTTAGACCTTCCCAAGTAGCGGGTATCTTTATGCAGATACGCTTGATATCAAAATCAGGAGCCAATGCTTGAAATATGGCAATAATTCCTTTGTGTAAATGTTAGCTTCGATCTTTTTCGCTGCGTTTCTAGTAGATTCATGCATACTTTTGGCATTATTCACAGTACCCGCTTGAAAGTATGACAGCTTCGGGTTTGTCTGCACATGCAGATATCCTGTGACATAGGGAGTAATCAACAGTTGCAATTTGACCATCTGGGATCATCAGCATAGGCTTTCACCGCTCGTAGGGTAGAATTGTCCTCACCATGACTTCGACGACAAATTCCTTCAAAGCCACTTGGCCTCGGATCTCACCCAAGCTGCTGATGGACTGGTCTATGCTTTCTCTTATCAACGACTCATGGTGTAGACCAATACCGCTCGCAGCAGGCTTGGTAAGCTCAAAGTATGCAATAGCCTGACGCACATGTGAATTTATGTAAGTGGTCAGAGGATCGTTATGGGTTAAATGGCATGAGCTTCAATGGCTACCTGGTTTGATGTGCAATCCACGAAAGGTCCCAGAGTTTTGGCAACTTGAGAGTTGTATAAGCCATAGATCAGGTCTATCATTTAACGTTCAAATAGTTGTACCTTGGCTGTCCAGTGTATCGCAGTCGACAACGCTCCGTTGTCGGAGAGCATCTAATAAAGACGGCATTTGGTGTATGGCTGCTGATCCAATTTTAGAAAAATCTGAATGGAGTAAAAATATATCAGAAATAGTATTCAGAGGCCAGAAATTTCAAGCATTGATCATACTTGGTATAGATAGGACTGGGTTGAATGCGGAGTATCGCTACCGTACCTAGGCAGCAATATTTCACCGCACTTAAATACGAGCGTCGCTTTAAGCAAAAAAATCGAATAAATATAAGAAGTAAAAAGCACAAAGATTTATCGTGAATATAATAAAAAAAAGGACTTTTTTCTGAATTTAAAGCAATTATGGTCTCATCAACAGATAATTGCAAATCGACTCTCTTCAATATTGCCTCAGCATAACGACGCTGGAGCCGCACGTGCCTAATCACGTGCATCGAACATACCCGAATGCAGAGAAAACTCCAGATTATCAGCAGATCTGCGCTAGATCGCCAACGCTGCCGAGCTGCAAAACGACAAAAGTCCGCTGTGAGTATCAGAGAATGGATTGAAGCCTGCGGGACGCCATGCGCTCTGATACTCGGCGATTATGCGGTCACCATTGGTCATAGCTCTTGCGCCGGAGCTTCAATTGCTGTCCAAGTGCAGTATTCGGACATCAACAACTCGACGATGGCTCTCTACTAGTCCGGGCTTGAAAGCTCCTCGGTGCTCTGCTACATCGCTGGGTGGCTCGTTTTTTCTTCAAAACAGGCTTTTTGAACGTTCAAGATGTCTTGAGTCTATAATATCGAGGCGCAATTCCAGAGCGACCTCAACCTCAACCTCAACCTCGCCAACCCCACCACAAAAACCTGCGTCGCAAACACCTCAATCGATCTCAGATCTCGCTCCCCACCGCCAGCGACAGGCCCGCAAACAGGCTCTTCTACAATCCTCCTCGTCCGAAGCTCCTCTGCCTCCCGATGCCTCCTCGCTCCTCACATCCGCTGCGGCGTCGCAGCCGAAAGACTCCTTTCGCCGAAGATTTTCTGCGTACTTGTCGCTCACAAAGCCCCGCCTCACCGTCCTCGTTGTTCTGTCGGCCATGGCACCTTACGCGCTATATCCGGTTCCCGAAATGCTGATGCCTACAATGACTGAGACGCCAAGTCTAAGCCCACTGACGCTTCTATTTTTGACGACTGGAACTGCGCTTTGTTCTGCGGCCGCAAATACTCTCAACATGTTGTACGAGCCATCTACGGATGCCAAGATGACAAGAACAAGGAATCGACCGTTGGTGCGAGGCCTCATTTCGAATCGCGCAGCGGCTTTGTTCGCCGTCTTTTGCGGCGCAGCCGGCGTAACCGCTCTTTATTACGGCGTCAACCCCACTGTATCGTTCTTGGGCCTTTCAAACATTGTCATTTACGCCGGCATCTATACCCCGCTGAAGGCGGTAACTGTATTCAACACATGGGTCGGTGCTGTAGTTGGTGGAATTCCACCCCTGATGGGCTGGGCTGCCGCTGCTGGCGAAGCTGCCACAAAGGACGGGTCCTGGAAGGAGTTGCTTCTGGCCAGTGATGGATCGTCCATTGGCGGATGGCTGCTCGGAGGACTTCTTTTTGCTTGGCAGTTCCCACATTTCATGGCTTTGAGCTGGGGCGTTCGCGAAGAATACAAGGCTGCGGGCCTGCGCATGCTTGCGTGGACCAATCCGGCGCGGAACGGGCGCGTCGCATTGCGATACAGCCTTGTCTTCTTCCCCTTGTGCTTCGGCCTTTGCGCAGCTGGCGTGACGGATTGGTACTTTGCTTTGACCAGCACGCCCCTCAACCTCTGGCAGGCCCGTGAGGCATACCGGTTTTGGAAATACGAGGGCCACAAGGGAAGCGCACGGGGTCTCTTCTGGGCCAGCGTGTGGCATCTCCCCGGCGTGATGATTCTTGCGCTCTTGCACAAAAAGGACATGTGGAGTCGAGCCTGGAGGGCCGTCTTTGGAGAGGACGAGGATGGAGAATGGGAAGAGGAGGAACTTGAAGAAATGGCAGGCATGGCAGCTGCAACAGCAGTTGGAAATGGAGAGACGACAAAGTCAAGGCGGTGATTTACTATCATCCATTGTAGGAATATTTGATAATGTCTTTGTACAACGGGAAAGGGAAGCAAAAAAAAAAAAAAAAAGGAGAAATGCATATGTTTTGATATAGTGTCTGGTTGGCACGTGTACATTAGAGACATTAGAGGCATCACGCAACACTGTTTGTACAATAAATAGACGAGATTGGGTACAATCGTCAAGTGTGATGAGCAAAGTCGTTGAAAGAGAGAGAAAAAAATAACATTTATCATTCTGTTCTGCCGAATGCTCATGCAATGATCTTTCCGTCGCTATTATACATCATGAAAACGCTGTTTTCAACCCGTGATATTTCCCCTTTTGCAATCTGACCTAAAAATGCTCGTAAATATTAGTGGTCAATTGAAAGATCCATCAAACAATCTGTATATCCCATGCGTGTTTTTTTCTTCTTCTTTTTCTATTTTCCAGCAACTGATTTTCACCTTCAGTTCTGGTTTTTGTCCCTGAACTGGGCATATCGGGGATTAAGTAATATCAACAACGCCATATGAACGCCTTTAGTGTGCCGTGAATGCAAACAACTGTACAAAGACAATTAAGGAATGGAGCCGTAGCTCATGTGTAGTGATACGCATTGATAAATGCGAGTTTTGTGTGTGCCGAGGCGGCGAAGAGTCAGGTAAAAACGAATGAAAGCGGGTAATGTAACAACACAAAATAGGGGGAAAGGGGAGAAGAGAAGGGTAGTGCAATTAGAAAAGAGTGTGTGCGCGAGAGACATCTCAGTATTTGCCCCCATGAGGACGGTGGACAAGTGACTCCATGCCCCTCTCAGCAGAAAGGCGCTGGCTGTCGAGATATGGGCTGCTGTCTTGGCTGGTGCCGGTGCCCCCGCGGGACACGTATCCGTGGCTCATGCTTGCGGTGGAGCTCACGCTCGAAGAGTAGCCGTGGCCGCCGTAGTAGGGCGCTGTTGCTCCCATTCCGTAGGAGGTCTGGTGGTGCTGAGGGTGGAGGTGAGACTGAGGGTGTGGCTGGAGATGCTGCTGTTGGTGGTGATAGCTGGCGGAGCTGGAGTAGGAGTGAGTGCCGGACGAGCTCGTCGCGGGGCTACTGTAGGAAGCGTCTAGTTCATCAACGGGAGTCAGGCCGATGCCGGAAATGCCGCTATCGTCGTCATACCCTGTGAGTGCTCCCGTCTCGAGACGGTCACGGCGCGAAGCGGCACGAGCTGCGCTCTGGAGATTCTTGAGGCCGTTGGACATGCACTAGAGAGAGAGAGACGCACAATGTTAGCAAATGCTGTTGATGATGGAAACAAAAGACAGGGAATAGTGATGATAAAGGATAGCTGTTCTCTGCTATGATGGCGTATAACCCAGATAGGAGGCATGCAACACAGAGAACAAAGATAAAGGAGGATTAGATAGAAGAGTGTCTTTTGGGCTTACCTTGGCTTCAACAACGTTCCATTTCTCTCCAGTTCGGGCTGCCAGACCGCTCCAAATCTCCTTGCGCATGCTCATGTACTCCTTGGCCAGGATCTGCATCTTGCGAGCATCCCAGTCGTCGGATCCTCTCCTCTCCATCAACCGTTCATGACGCTTGCGGCAGGCATTGGGTGTCTTTGATGGAAAGTATTGCTCTTTGATTTGATTCCAGTTGAGCCCTTGCATGCGGGCCTGGAGAAGCTGCTGGTCGTCTTGGGGGCTCCAGGCTCCAGAGCTAGGCCGATGCTGGGATGGCTGAGACGATACCATGGGGAGGGTTGGCGAAGGTGCACTTGTAGAGTATGGTCCGTATGGCGGCTGTTGAGATGTCTGAAGCGGCGAGGGAATCGGCATGGCTGAAGAAGGGGGAGCGACGTAGTAAGAGTCGGGCATCATGCGTGGCTGAGGGTACATGGAGGATGGCGGTAGGCCGGTGGGGAGGCCGCCGTAGCCCTGCTCAGAGTTCTTGGTGTGTCTGGGCATTGCGAAGTAGTTGTCGAGCAGTTTTGATTCGAGAAGAAAAAAAAGGAGGATGGTTGTGAGCGGATGGAGAAGGCGGATGATATGCAAAGGATGAAAGATTGAAAAGAGATTGGTGTTTGGATAAGGTGATACGAGACCGGCTCGTTGACAAGGAAAAAAAAATGAAACAATTAGGTATTAAGAGTGATCGACTGGCGGAGGTCCTCACGGTCACCGAATTGGCCTGCAATGCGGTCTACTTTGAGGGTCTGGTCCTTGTAAGAGGGGGGGGACAGCGGCGAGTCGTCTGCAGGGGGAGAAACTCAAAATATAGTGGTGATGCCAGCAAAAGAAAGAAATAAGAAACAAGTAACAACCGAAAAAGGAACAAAATAACTGAGTAAAGGAACAAAATAACACACAAAAACAAAAAAAGACTCTGGAGAAAAAAAAAAGAAGAGAAGAGTAGGCTGCTGGGGAGGACATCGGCCTGCTTTAAGCTTTGCGATGCATCATCTGTCAAGAGGCTAGAAACGAGACCATCATGGGCCTTGGGCGGCTGTCCGGATGAAACAAGACGAACTAAGCCCAATTGGACATGGACATGAAACGGCGCGCGTGTATCTGAAAAGCTCAGTCTGCCGAGAATGGCTCGCTGATATTGGTCGGGCTGGCACTACGATCGAGCCACGGGCGGTTAAGGGGAGCCCTTTTTTGGGAAAGGCGGCTATCTTCTTGTCTAGGAAAGGCTTGCCATGGCACTACTACTCCTGCGGGTAACTCAGATGCTAGGGTCCTACATAAAAAAAGATAGATGGGAAAGGCAATTTCGATGTTGCGTAGTAAAGGGGGGGGGAAGGGAAAAGGCCGTGTAAGGAAGCGCTTCGCCCTGATTTCGCAAGGCGGCTAATACTAGTAAGATGGGGACCATGACAAGCATCGAAAACATGTCTCGACACTAACAAATTAAAAAGTTCTTCTTCTCAAAACTCCACAAGCTTCTCTACATTCCATCCGAGGTGGATCATACAGCCGTCAACGTGGTATGGAGAACTCGCTGCCTTGCAGAAAAAAAGGCCATGGCCACGGTCCACTCTTCGCGATGAGCTGCAGAAACGCGGCTGTGCTTATGGCCCCAGAGCCTGGCCGGCAATGACATCAAGGCCCATGCCTTTCCAGAAACAGCTTACGGTCCATGGACTATGGGCGCGAACAGGAAATGAGCGGGATCATTGCATTGCATATTTTTGGGGATTGCTCGTGGGATGGGCCTGCCAGCCGCGCAAAACGCCGATGGAGGTGCAAGACACGCTCCAGCGCTCGGATCATGCGACGGCGCATGGCAGTTGAGGGCCCGAGAGCCCCCTGCGCGGCCCAGTCTGCACATGGCAAGATGCATGTCTTTTCAGGGGTTTTGCCGCGCTGCCTTGCCCTTGGCGATCCAGCTGTGGGCGGGTTCTTTGCCGTGTAAGTCTGGAGGGTTGGCGATATTGGGTGAAGCTGGTGGGGAGAGCGTTGGTAGCAGAATGCGGGAATGGGCTCCACTAGCGGGAGATGCGCCATTGGCTGATTTGCAGCTTCAAGCGCGCGTCAAGGCATGGATCCACGCATACTAGCCCAGATGCGGACTAAGTGCCTTCTATCTTTGGACGGCTTGCCAGAAGCGCCGCGCTAGGATCTTACCGCGCTGGTCTGATTGGCCGACTGCGATGGGCATTTTCATGTACCTCCTCGCCCGGGAAGCGGTGCTACGGTACCTCGTCGTAACGGCCATGGCGAGGCCAGCAGAGGCCAGATCCGCGAGAGAAAAGAGGCAATTGAGATGGAGCAGTCTCCACGGAACTAAACATTGGTCGCGGAAATTGGCCTCTGCGGATCGCGGGTCATGAGGGCGACGGAAACGTTTCAGGTCTTGTTGCGACGAGAAGGACTCGCCCTTTTGGTCTAGGGTTGTTGGTTGTGGCTGGATTATGTGTTGGGCCCAACAGCTACAAAAGCGCGTAACCTGCTGTTGGTCCTTCCATGTTGACGGCTCTTTTTTTTCTTCGAGTAGTGGTTAATTATAGTCATTGGGGAATCACGTCATGATTCCAATTTTAGTAAGGTAGTATTCCAAGCATAGCTTACCGCGACGCAGGAATTTGATTGAGCGCTTGTTTGGGGCTCCGTCATATCCCCGAATGTATTTTTGCCGTTGATGAAGTCTCTTTCCCTTTTTGTGTATTCTTTCCTCCACTAAAGAGAAACGAGTGGGTAAACAATGGGTACATGTAGTTACCCTATTGCTTGTTGGAACTTGATAGCTACCTATGTTCTCTGAAGGAAAACACTTGTTTACTATTGAATGATACAATGCACATGCCTTGTGGCTTTACCATTTACCTCTGTATTGTTCTCGCCACACAAAACTCTGCGTTCAAACTTAGGAGGAAGCATTTGTCGGTTTCACATCTCTATTGGCATGTAACTTACAAACTCACGCTCTATACCAATAAATAGGGCAATATTAGACGAAATATATCTACCGGGTAAGTAGAACCTCCGCTGGTACGGCTTATTAAACAACATTTATGATCTTGACTGCTGCGCTACTATCGCAATGGCGGCTCTTCCACGATACGTGATGGGATACCTCATCATCAGCATGTTGGAAGGCGAGGAAGATGCAGCCTTGACGGTCCGCAGAAATGGCAATATTTTTTACCATACGGTCTCGCCCTCAAACTTTGTCAGTTCTCCTGCCACAGCACAGAAATACAAGTCTTACTTGAAAATTTGATGTCTGGTCCATATCGACGTGACTGGGTTATGGCGCCATTCGGGCTCTTTCTGATTGAGTTCGCGCCTGATCCGCCACTGGAGTCAGTAGAAAACATTCGAGCCACACTGAAAGAGTATTCATACCCTGGATTTTTTGTGTCTATTTTCGATATCATCGATGAAAAACCGCGGCCGCTTAGCGTGCCGACTGAGAGGTCGGCCCGTTGGCCATTATGCGATGTCTTTGATGACGGTTTTTTGAATGGCCTAAAAACTTGAGCGGCCTTCTACGACTCGGCTGGAAGTATCAACGGCTATAAGAACCCTTAACACACCATTTTTAAGTCACTCAAGAAGATTCTGATTAAGAAAGGCCAGACAGCATGCTTCTTCAAGCGCTGCCGTTGGAGTACACACAGCACCCGAGAGCTTAAAATATATAGAAAAATTCATGCGGCCGGCTTAGACTTTCAAGTGAATCTATGCCAGATGTTCGGACTTGTGATGGATAACAACACTTTTTTTCTTGGACTTTTAGTAACTTATATTGACTGTAGTCGACGATTGTCTGGCATTGTCATCCCTGAAGAACCCAATGGCCTGCTACATGCCAATAGAGAACGGTGGATGGGTCAGATAGAGGCTGCCTCAAGGCTGCCTCATCAACGCTACACGCAAGCCATATAGTTTAGGGAGTCGTAAAGGCAGGCCAACTTTTGATTGATGAGAAGAATAATGCTTGACTAATTGATTTTGGGGGAGGGTATCCTGGGGTGGGCAAAGACATAGCAGGGACCGTGGCAAGAGATTTTGCTAGTATGGCTGAGCTGAAGAACTTTTGTTTCTTTCAACTTGACGGCAGCACCGAGAGACTACCAGCGAATTTTCCAATCCTCCGTTGGGCCGACAGTGTAAATCTACTACGCAGTAACCATTGATGTGCCCTTCACTATGATAGATACGTGCAGACTTGCATGTGTAAGATTGCCTTACACAAACCACTGGTATTAGTGTAGTCTAACTGGTTGTCAGAGCCTTGATGATCGAAAAGCCAACTCGAAGAAATAGTAAAAACCAGCCCTCTTTCAGCCATCAGCTCCTTTCTTTAGCTATATAAGCCGTTAGATCCCGCCAAGGCGGTATGAGCGGATATCGCCTTTGACGCCCCCCAATCAACGCCGCCCACCAAATTATCTTCGCCGGCGCTCTGCGACAGTGGATCATCGCCACTATGACGATGGCGGGGAAAGCCAATTGAATGAAGGACTATGATCGAAAAGAATCCGACATTTCCCACGAGCTTGCTTCCCCGCATACTAAGGAGCAGTGAATCTGTCAAATGTGGACCTATAAAAAGAGATGAATACTAATTTGTAGTGTTTGTATTGCGTTGAAAGGTTAAGCGAAGTCATAAACTCAATGCCTAGCTCGCTGAAACGCCGGGAGCCGGCAACGATGGCCCTCTCCGGCACCAAACTATTAGTCATTTAAACGGCCTGTACGGAGCACATGGGTATGCATATCATCTAGATTTACTAGTGAGTAGGCCTCTCGCTGGGTTTCCCCATTTGGGCGCACCTGAGATAACAGAGGAGGCGAGAGAGCTTGAGCTGAGGCTAGCTTAGCCCTACCGAGATATAACCAACCAAGATCTCCAGAATCTCAATCAATCAGAAAGGATGATAAGTATTTGAAAGGGCGTATCAGACCTGTCAATGCTCTTCTCCATAGATAGGCAGATACGTGTAAAAAGTCATATCCCATGGCCTGTGGATTCTCAGCGGGGGCCTCCGGGCGGTCGGACCAGGGTACCGCATTATCGGCGTGGAACAGCCCTTCATGATCTTGTTGTCTTACAGACAGTATAAATGCGACAAAGCACCAGCTGCCCGAAATACGGCGGGTGGCTTAGGATGCGCTAACTAGTAACGGGCATAAACCAGTATCACCACCAGCTAAAACAGCCATTTCGTGAACAAAGGAGGGGGAGAGTTCCGCGCCGATCCACGCTCTTGACGCCTCTCGGAGCCGCGACAAGACCGCACTGGGCTTGGAGAAATCTGGGGAAGTCCGGGGTCCCCCCAGCCTAGCACCGGCCTTAGCATATCTCAAGCAGGTCCTTTAGCTCCTCGAATTCGCTCGTTATCAAAGCCCGCCCTTGACGCCGTCCTATCAGTTCCCCGTCGTTATCAGCTCCCCTGGGTTACGTACGTAGCGCACAGTGGCAACTTGAGTCCTTTGCCATTGCTATCGGAATGGGCCCCTTGTCTAGGCTGCTTATCGCCTAGAGCGAGCGATCGGGACTGTAGGAACGATGAGAGATAAGCACTGGGTGCTGTGCAGGGTGGTGTGTGTGTGTGTTGCGAGTTGAGTGTAACCTTAGCGTGTAGGGATTGAAGATCCAAGATGAGGAGAAGGAGAGACATTCAAGTGCCTCATAAACATATCACGCGCGCCCTTGCCCGGGAGAGGTTTCCCTTCTTTCTTCTTTCTCTTCGATTCCCTCTTCTGATTATAATTAGAACAATGCTCGCTGTTCCTTGGATATAAGTCCGGCGCAGTCTCACCTTGTCACGCGGTAATTTGATATTCTGAGACAACCATTGAACCTACTTATACGCTGTGTTTTTTGGGAATGCAGCATCGAGCTACGATATACTTGTCTCGACGGGATATTCTGTTGTGACAGAGTCTCTCCATCCATCACTTCATATACTCTTTCCATACTCTTTTCAACAACTCTTACACAGATTGATTTGAAACAATCCTCATCCAATCATGGCTAGCAACAGAAGCAACAGCAACAGCGGCGGCAGCACCAAGAAAGACGCCAACCTGACAAAATTCATCGACCCCCACGACCTCGACGACTCCGTCGACCAAGCCACCCGCGATGCCGTCGACCTCGCCGCCCTCGGCCACAGCCAGGCCCTCACGCGCAAGTTTGACATCTGGAGCATGCTCGCCCTCGCCTTCTGCGTCCTGGGCACCTACTCGACCGAGGCGCAGGACCTCTCCAGCGGCCTCACCAACGGCGGGCCCGTGGCCGTGCTCTGGGGCCTCGTCGTCGTGACGCTCTTCAACCTGTGCGTTGCCGTGTCCATGGGCGAGCTCTGCAGCAGCATGCCCACCGCGCTGGGGCAGGCCTTTTGGATCTCGCAGCTGAGCCAGACGCCGCTGGGCAGGTTCGCCGCGTACATGTGCGCGTGGATCAATACGTTTGGGTGGTGGACCTTGACGGCGTCGCAGAATGCCTTCATGACGGAGTTTGTGCTGGGCATGAAGGTCATGTTTGATCCCGACTGGGATGGCGCGAGCAAGGGCTGGGTGCAGTTCCTCGTCTTTGTCGGCATCACGGTTACTTTTACCGCCATCAACCACGTCGGCTGCCGCAGTGAAAAGTTTCTGCCTGGCTTCAACAACTTTGTCGGCATCTGGTACGTTGGCTTGTTCTTCGTGATTGGCCTTGCGCTGCTCATCTCTGTCGGGATCAAACACGATCTCAAGTACCAGTCGGCCAAGTTTGTGTTTGCCACTTGGATCAACCAGAGCGGCTGGCCTGATGGCGTTACTTGGTTCATCGGCCTTGTCCAGGGCGCGTATGGTCTCACGGCGTTCGACTCTGTCATCCACATGGTTGAGGAGATTCCTGCGCCTCGCAAGAATGGACCAAAGACCATGTACTTGTCCGTCCTCTGCGGTGCCATTTCTGGATTCATCTTCATGGTCATGTGCCTCTTCACCATTCAGAACTTGGACAACGTCCTGAATCCTCCTACAGGTCTCCCGTTTGTGGAACTCTTGCAGGAAACGGTTGGACTCAACGGCGCTGCTGTTTTGGTTGCCCTCTTCATCTTCAATGGCATGGGCCAAGGCGTCAGTGTTTTGACCTCTGCCTCTCGTCTTACATGGAGTTTCTCCCGTGATGGCGGTATTCCCTACGCCGCATACTTCTCTCACGTCGACCCTTACTGGAAGGTTCCAGTTCGTTCTCTGTGGCTCCAAGCATTCATCATCAGCCTCGTTGGCATCCTATACCTCTTTGCAAACACTGTCCTGGAAGCCATTCTCAGCGTCAGCACTATTGCCCTGACCGTCTCATACGGCATGCCCATCGTTGTCCTGCTCCTGGTTGGCCGTGATAAGCTGCCACCGGGAGAGTTCAAACTGGGACGATTCGGCATGCCCCTCAACATCATCTCCATCATATACTGTGTCATCACAACAGTATTCTTCCTCTTCCCTGGCGAGCCTAACCCTGCACCGGCCGACATGAACTACGCTATTGCCGTGTTCGGTGTCATGCTCGTCGCTGCCATTGGTTTCTGGTTTGTCAAAGGCCGAGTTTCATTCATGCAGATGGATGAAGAGCTGATGGGTGAAGCGGTGCGTGAACTCTCGTACGACGAGCAAAACGTTCACGTGGATTTATCAGCAGATGCTAAATAGGAACTGTACGATTTTGATTTGTGGCGGAGTTATAGGTTTTTGTTTCTATTTGTTAAATTCTGTGCAATTTTTCTTCTAAAAGAAAGTACATATGGAGAATGTCAAGCTTGAAGATGATTTACTTTTTATACGTGTAAACGTGCGAGTTTTGAAGTTGCATCAAAGGAGATATTGGTTACTCATGTATTACCACCTGAAGACGTAGCAATAATGAGGAAATGAGATGAATAATAGGTATTCAACGCCAAATACAAAGCAATTCCAAGCTTATAGTGCTGTAAAAAGGAGCCTACTATTGCGTCCTGTCCCATCAAACGAAAATTCGCCTCGCCTCATCCATTACTCTAATTGCCATCGTACAGCTTGCCCGCAAAATCAGAAACCAAGTCCAGCATAGCATCCAGCACTCCCTCCTCCGCCCAAAAGTGCCCTGCCGATCCAATCTCGTGTCCCTGGAACAGCGATGCCGGCTGCGAGCTCAGCCGTCCCACCCAAGCACGCAGCTTGCCAACAGGCACAAAGATGTCATTGTCTCCGAAGACGGCCAGGGTGGGATTCCGCACCAGCTTAGCCTCTGCGTCGTCTTCCTGACGTGGCTTCTGCCTCGCAAAGACGGACGGGACCAACGACATGGTTGCGAGATGCGTGACGAGGCCTTGCAGTGGAGACACGAGGAGATAGGCCGGCCGGGGCATGATGAAGCCGTTTGCTGGCGAGAGCTTGCCCTTGGCCGGCGTTGCTACAGGCGGACTAGATGATTTCTCGGAACTGCTTGTAGGAAGAGCATTGCGGGAGGCCTTCTGCTGTCCGCGTGCCATGGCGGCGCGAGCCTCCTGCACCGCTTGGGTTTGCCTTTGAGCCCAGCTTTCAGCCCGCAGCCGTATTTGGGCAGCATGAGATCCACAGTCCGGAGAGCTGAATGGCTCAAGGACCTGATCAAGGGGCGGCAGCTGCGAAGTGATCATGGCTCCGTAAGAGTAGCCTGCCATCATCAAGACGGGCGGCACGGCCTTTTCGGACGGCGGCTCTGCCATGCGGTGGCCAAATGGATCCAGACGATGAACATAGTGCGCCATGAAGCCAACGAAGCTGGTGTAATCGCCGCATTCCGGCTTTGCCGTCCACGACGTTCTTCCGGCAGACCGACCAGCGCCTCTGCATCTCACATGAATCTCGTTAGCGCTCACGTTCTCTTATTTGTTGTTATCCAAGTAGAGTATCCAGATGCCCGCGTACCTGAAATTGAACGTCCCCAGCAAGTATCCTTTACGCAGCAGCAGCTCGGCCGCAATGTCCATCAGCGGATCATCAAAGCTCCCGCCCATCGGAGCATAAGGATGCGCAAACACAACGGCGTGGCGCTTCCAGGGCGCGCCCTCTGTGTAGAACGAGTCCGGGTGATAGACTCGACAGTCCAGCGCCGTCCCATCGTGGATGCTGGGGATGGTCAGCGTGAATGAAGGCTCGGGCAGCATCTTCTCCTTTTTCGCATTTTGAGCGACACGAGAAACGAAGCTGGCGATGCTGATATCCGCGTGGTGGGTCGTCGTTTGTCGCAGAATGGAAGCTTTGCTGCGGGAAATGGGGCTCCAGTTATTCACCTAAGCTTCCTAATCTTGGCTTCGCCTAAGCTTTGGGCGCGACGTCACTTGCCCATTTGATCGTTTGCGGCGATTGGATGGCCGTGGCGCATGATTTTGGGCTGTGATGCTGTAAAGGATTTTAAGAAGGAATGATGATTTCATGGGTATCTTTTCTATTTTTTGTACATTTCTGTCTAGATAATCTTTCCAACCAACATTTATTACTGCTTACTGCTTCTTCTTGTTCTTGGCATCCTGTGCCTTCTGCTTCAACTCCTTAATAATTCTCTTGGTCTCGTTAATAAGTCCCATCACCAGCGGTACAAAAATCGGCCCAAGCAGCGGAAGGTAGACGGCAATCTTGTGCTCGTCTGGGAAATACAGCTGTCCTACCATGCTCTTCTCGAAAAAGGCCCTTTCTGCCTCTTCCTCTGCGATTCTCGCATGCTTCAATCCTTCGGGCCCGCCAAGATCTACGCAAGCCAATTCCAAGTGATGCATCGTCTTTGAGACGCCATCCGCGACGCTCCGAGGGATCGAGATGGAAGGCAGCGCGAGTGATAGTCTTGCAAGCGACCCTAGCGTGGATGACGCACGGAGCAAGAGGTCGGTGGAACGGATACGGCCAAGTGTGGAAAGCCGCAAGGGTAGTGATCCAGACTGAGGTGTGCCCAAGAGCGATAGAAGATGGCCGCCAAAGGTTAGCATTGGTTGCTTCAGCGTTGCAGTAGATACGTGGCTCTCCGTGTCCGGCTGAGATAGCAGGTACACGGTGCCCCATTGGGGAATCATCCATGACTGCGAAGTTTCCGTCTCGGCGTCCAATCCAATCGTTTGATTTCCAATGTATATGACAAAGTTGACTGTCGGCGCCTTACCAATAGATGGCGACAACGGCCACTCAGCAGCATTGATAAACGAGGACAGATGCTCTTTGTTGAGCACTTGGGATTGCACGCCAGGCACGGCGTACAGTTGAACTTGTGTGTCGATGGTGAAGTTGTGGATCGGACGCAAAACTTCTAGCATCGGCCGGATATACTCGTCCAACGCAGCCTCAATATCCCAAGTGTTAGGCAACCCTCTATCGGTGAAGAGAGAGAAGGTAAGATGGTAGGTAGGAGCGTATCGTAGTGATCGAGTCGTTCGCTTCGAGAGTGCCTCTGCAGCTTCTGCGCTCAGGCCCTGAGGACGCACACCGGTGGACATGGAGGAGGTGGAGAGAAGGTATGATATGATGGACTGTTCCTCGGCAAAAGTGGCACGAAGCTCGTTTGTAATGTAGGACGCAAGCGGTGATGACGAAGACGTGAGAGAGGGAACATGATTTGGAGGGTAGGTTATGTCGAGTACGGCGGCTTCTTGGTTAAGCGACGCGGAGGTGCTCGTCCCCGGCTTGAGTCGAATCGTCAGGGCGGTTTGGAAATCGTCTCTCCGAATAGATGCATTCCGCGGTGCAAGCTCCAGGCGCAGATGGTGGCCAGAGAAGTCGTTCAGATCGTCCAGCGCATGCTGGGTTAGTCGGATGAGATTCTGCGCTTCTTGGTCTTGCAGGGAATCAGCCTGTATCGAGATCTGGAGAGGAAAGACAGGTCGACAGGCCTATAAACAAGCAAAGTCAGCTGGGGGTTGACAAGGCAATGTTTTAGATGCATCGAGTATCCATACCTTGCCGTCTGCCCATTTCAGCATGCTATCCAGAGGCAAATCAGCGCGATATATCGCTGTTGTTTTCCACCAAAACGGCACACCAAGCAGGAGCACGACCAGCCAGAATGACAAGACGACATAGGATCGCTGTGTGATGGCCGATCGCTTCTCAGGAGGAGGCAGAGTAGGCGGAGGAGCGGCGGGCGCAGCAGAATCGCTGGGCGCCTGCAGCGGCTCTGGTTCTCCAGGCGCCATGATTGCCGTCCTAGGAAGATGAGAGAGAGCGGCTGGTCCTGGGTCGGCTGTTGCGCAGAGCCAATGCCTTGTTGCTCCGGTATATGAAAGTAATAAATGGATGCTATATCTGGACCCTGATGGGCCTGAAGCTAAGTGGCATTAATGACATTGCCTGTTCAGGAACGGGAACCAGCTGCGGCGCAGTCACGTGAAATGTTGGATTGCCTGCTCCTCACTTTCTACTTGGATATTCAACAGCATCACATCATTCAGGCTTCAGACATGCTGGCAACGTATCTGTTCATTTTATGTATCGCTTCTTGTTTTTCTTAAAAAGCAATCACTGCGAATTACTGTCTTGGGTCTGTGGCTAACATTATATTAGGGAACAAGAACCACGCTGCTACTGCTGGTAGCTAAACTCAAGCTCTAAGCCACAAGCAGCCTGGCACCGTTTGGTCTACATATGAACCAGAATACATCGAAATCAACCAAAACGCCAATCGTGTCCCAGTCATTCCGCATATCAATCATTAACCCCTCCAATAGCCAGGCTCCGTGTATTGCCTAACCATGAGCCACCTACAGCGTCGCCATAAACGCGGGCAGTGCAAGTCCGAGGCCTACAGCCATCCACTTCATGCGAACATAACCCATCTATTACCAGTCTCAAATTAGTATACCGCTTTATCATTTTGCAGTGAGATTTAGATGGCTTACCTCTCCGACACTAGGAGCTGCTGCGCTGCTCGTGGTGGCCGCTGCTGCTGAGCTGCGAGTCGCAGTTGATGACTGCTTGCTGGAGCCAGTCGGGCTGCTAACTGCTGAGCCTGTCTCGGTTGGAGTCGGCGAGTCACCCCCCGCCGTTGATCCTGGAGAGACATCACCAGTGGCGGTGCTTGGTGCGTCTGTTGGAACTGGTGCGTCTGTTGGAACAGGACCGGTCGTTGCAGGACCGGTGGCGGCGGCACCATTTGCATACTTGGTGCAGAGGCCAATCACTCCAGGGTCCTTTTCCAATACGCTCCAGATGGTCGGGTGAGCGCTTTGCCCCGTGCTCACACAGGTTGCTACTGCGTTATCCCATGTGTCGGGGTCGTAGTTGTTGTTATCATCATAACAAAGACAGCTGGCCTGCTCCTTGTAGGATGCGCCATCAAAGTTGGAGACGGCCTTTTCGCAGCTGGCGACGTAACGCTCAACGGCAAGGCAAGCATCGTGAAAGACGCCAAATCCATTTTGCTGCTGAAACTGGGCCATGCATTGGGCAACATCGCCAACTGTGCCTTGCGAGCAGCATTCAGTCGGCATGCCGGTGAAGTCTACTGTGCAGGAGCCAAAGCCATATGGCTCTCCTTGGCAGAAGTTCTGAACACATGCTGATAGATGAGCGAGTTAGCAGCGAGGTCCTGGCACAAAGTATGTCAACTGTGAAGTTACTGACTCGGTGCGAGCTGTGGATTAGAGAAATCGCATTTCTCTAGCACAAACTTGCAGGTTGTAAACTTGTTTTGAGCCGCCATTGTAACTTAGGGGTGCTTCTTTGATTCAACACTGTCGACCTACGGCATCAACTCATGAAAAATATCATTACAATGCCAAGCTCTGGCTTTTAAATATCTACTACTGCTTCTGCAATTACTTGAATCATCCCTAGCAGAGTGTTGGGCATGGGATGCCTCTATACAGCGCCAGCCTAAATTTCAGCTGAGCCGATAGCGCGTAAAAAATGTGGCGGTAATGGCAGACTATTGAGACAGCTAACCCAATACTAGCGACGATCGTCCAGGCACAGCAACCTCGTCTTGCCTGATTTGTACTTGGCTGCTCAGTTCACCAAACAATTCAGGCGATTTATGGCATGGCTCCTGTGAGCGGGAGAACGGGTGTGGCGAAGCTGAGATGAAGACAGCTTAGCTGTCTTAGATATCAAGAGCGCAGCCACGCCTAGCTGGCTGTTTGTTGTTTAGTCCAAGGCAAGCATAGGAGCTATGGTTTTAGCTTCGGTGAGTTGTTGTTCTAGGCTCAGCTGATCAAGATCTCTCTCTGGGGCATATTCAAGCTTATATAAGAGGTCTCGAATCATGTCGACTCCGGACCGTGGCAAAGTCTTTCAAGTGACCATCTTTGTCCGGCTTTATCGGCATTAGCAGCATCCAGCAGTTGTATGATTTGATGGGACAAGGTAGACCCAGACACAACTCCACCATATAGCCTTCTTAAGAAGCTTTTCTCGACTTCTATGCCAATACATGTTCTCTAGTATTCTGGAAACAGGGGGAAAGGTTGCATATACATCAGAGCAGCATTAAAATGATACGCCGGCATTTTTTTTATGTATAATCTGGGCATCTTCTATCACCTATCCAAATGTTTCAATGGTGAATCGCATGCATCAATAAAGTAACCCCTTCACCTGCTTTTGCCATGTGCCCTCAAATCAATTTATACCGGGTTTTCCATAGGCTCATGCAACAGAGTAGTCTTGCCTATCTATAAGTAGAACGTGGCGACATATACTCATTACCCCCTTGCATTGTCTGGATCCATCAGGCTCATGCATCTTGAAGCGCAGCTCAACTCTCAGATCCGCTACAATGCAGGCTGACCGAAACTTCTCTTGCCGCAAATCCAGCATACAAGTCGCTATATACTCTCAGGATGCACAAACCCCGTCACGTACCATTGAATGCGTTGTGCCGGCTAAGAAGCATGAGCGATCTCACAATAAAACCTGCATCGATTAAACCTCTACAGCCGAACGCAGCGCCAGGTTGCACTCGTAGCCGCGGAGGTGGCCGTTTGGCTTGGTGAGGAAACGAGGTGAGCAAAAATGGACATTTAGTATCTGCAAGATACTGCGCTGATGAGCGTGGACAAAGGCCGGATAGAAATTCGTCTTCCTCTCTGTAACTCCAAGTTCAGGTCCTCTGTGGGACTATCTTACTTGATACTTTGTGTGTATTTGGCTAATGCTCTAGACATGCTGAGAGCATCGGACTACTAGTGGGGGGTGGCCTTTTACTATACGATTGCGAGTACATCTGAGTAGACTCTTGACAGAGAAGAGAGACGAAAGTGCATATAAGCCGAGGGTGCTAGTTATTTTGCTTTACGGCACGGAAAAGAACTGCACAGATCCAAAAGACCGAATCTTTGCCCTATTCAGCATATTCCAGGAGCTGGACATTACGGTCCCAAGTCAAAAGTACTCGGATCTTTGAGCCGCATCTACGCAACTGCCACTGTGACATGTTTCACAAACAACTCTTCCATAGAATTCATCCATCACGCCCCCTCGGATAGCAGGCGAGCTGGACTGCCTTCATGGGCGGTAGACCGGGGAGACCCTGCCTGGCCGAGCATCGACGCCCGTGCGACTGTTACAAAGAAGCCTATCAGGGCTAGTGGGTTGTCCGCTTCGAGGTTGGACTTTTCAGAAGCGACGGTTCGTATTGAAGTGCAAGGATCCGTTGTTGATTCGGTACGGCAGGTTGGACAGCCGCCGTCGATGAAAGGCCGGCTTTTGTTCGCTATTGACAAGAGGCTTGTTTGGGACGGCCTTGCTGTGGAAGCGAAAAATCGGTGAAATCTTACTATAATATCGGCGATATACATAGTTGTTAGAATCATTTCGGGCTAGATTATAATGCAACTACTGGACTTCAACAGCATGGAGACGAAGAAAGTGATGGTAATGGAAGTAGGCGGACTTTCGTGACACGCTTCTGATGTATCACAATTCCAAAGAAACAACGAACAGTATTCAGAACTTCAATCGTCATTCTGTTCATGATACAAAGCCATCAAAAGCTCTTCACTTACAGCATCATCAAACGCCGAGACATTCAGACCAGCCATCTGCAGCACTGCAGTCATTTCTAGCTCTCACTAAGGATACCGAATCAAATTCCACTTCAAAGCCACAGCCAATTGGGTAAAAGCGATTGTTTATGACAGACAGTAGCGCAATCGGGCCCTTCCGAATATAGCAGAATCTAGAGACATCATTGCGCTTATCTCGGGCTTGCACATGTCAGTCGTTCTCAAACCGACTGGCCAGGGATTATGTCGTTGCGTTTGCCAAGTTTACGTATATGCATGGTATTGCGGATGGCGAACGAGGACTGTGGCTGGTATGCGCAATCCTTGTAGCTATCCAACATCATAATACTGCATTTGGATATAAGTGACTGCAAGTATTATAAATGCGTGTGCCAGCGCCAGTTGGCTGTGACACGATATCCACCATTTTTTTCTATTTCGCCTGTTCTACATTTCTGAGCAGAAGAGGTCAAATTTATTGATACATCACCTCGTACAGAGTAACGGTAAGTGGCACCGAGTGAATAATACTGCAACGTCGGAATTCAACTACCCTTGCCGAGAGGTGTCTCAGCAACGAATCGACTCAGCTCCGAGCACTGTGCGGACAGCGGCCGGGGATTTAATCAGTGATGAATGGCGATACGAGGAGATGGTGAATAGACGAGAGCGTAGTGAAGAGTTTGTTGTGCCGCAGCGATTCGGTGTCAATTGCCCATTCACTCAACTACATAGGCTTGATGGTAGCGCATACATGTATTCTACAGTAAGCCTAGAATTTGAAGTATCAAAATGATGGTCCTCGCTGTTAAACCCCCATTTTATAGATATTTTACTCACCGCTGCATCTCTGCATTGGCATATAAGCAATGTGACAAACTCACAGTGACACACTCTATGCACATTGCCCACAACGCCCAGTATCAGATGCTCAATATCTCAATACTCATCAGCATCATATAATAGTCGAATCAAGTTCGGTTAAGCAGTGTTAGTTGGACGCACAGGTAAACCCATTCTTCCGCAACACAGCGCCGCCGACCACGCGACAAACCCATTCCGGGCATAAGGCCTTTTTAAAAAATGCTATGTATCTGAAGACAACCAACACACTTGGCAATTATCAACTCGCCGGATTTAACACGTCGCCGTCGCCGTGATTGCTGAATGTGGGCAGGCCCGCGTCGAGCGTATATACATATATGCAAGCGTAATGCAGCTTCGCATCATGACAGGCCAGGAATCCCAGCCTTTTCCCCTTGCCCGATCCACTGTGGACGAACCAAAACCCCGCACGGCAGACCCAGGCAAAAGATGCATTGGATCGAAAAGAGAAAAAAAAGAGGGACTGAGCCTAGCGGCACGGGCAGCGTCGATGAGCCGAGGCATCGCCCTCCGCTAAAGCCAACACGAACCGAATCGTGAAGCCGCAGTGACGATGTGGTCTCTTTTTTTTTCCCCGCTGTGAGTTTTGGCTGTAAGGAGTAACTGATTCGCGGGGGGATGTGAGGTGCGCGGCGTCGGGTTTCGGCCGTTGCGAGACTCCGATTGCTGGGGTGCTGAGTTGTGAGTTGGTTGCGGTGACTGTCGTGACGAGATGCAGACAGAGTGAGGATATGGCGATATACAGACCAGACGGTCCTATCTGTCTGTCACGAGTTACTCATCACAGTTGGGTAGCAACACGCGCACTTACACCATCCCATCACCGCAAACTGCGAAAAGAAGAGCTACCGCGTAAAAAAGCAGGGATCAAACCCCCCAGAAAGCAAAAGCTGAACCTCTCTCTCGCAAGCCTAACCACGCTTTCTCCGCGGCCAAGTTCAGCCGCTCCCCAGCCCACATTGGCTGGTCCTTGGATCTCCTCCTACTCCTCCTATTGTCCCCTTTGGCGCGCACAGAGCTACAGGTACGCAGGCAATATGCATGACGCCGCAATTCCAGCGCCTCCGCACAAAAAATGTAAAACATCAGTGGGGAAGTGTCTCTAGTTCTTGTATTCTTTGTATTTCTTCTAGATTATTTCGCATGCTATTTAATACATCCCAGTCCTGTTGGCATTTATCTTATAAGCGTAAATACATACCCATTCCGCTCAAAGTTACATGTAATTTCCATTGCTATATCACTATTGCCTTGTGCGAATCTATGCGCGTGCACCCCCTCTCAAAGGTACCCCAATTCGCAAATACATGTATACATACATACAACAATCCCACTTCAGCTCCTGATTGCTGTTGGGCCAAAGCCCGCCTAAATGCCGAGGCTCCCCTTGTCTGGGTGGCCAAAATTTCGACGGTAATCCCTTTCCAGCCATGAGATCACATCCATGTTAGTGAATAGGAACGGAAAAGGAAGACGAGACAAGGACCGGTCTGTATGAGAGAGAGCTGAGAGGGGGGGGATTCGTCCCGTGCGGTTCAGGCAAGGGAGGAGAGTCGGGCCAACACTCACGATTTCATCGCCAAACTCAACTCATCTCATCTCACATTATCTTCACTTACAGCTACATACTTTTCCTCCACGCCAAAAATGCCAGGTGAGTTCCTTATATACTCTGAGTATCTATACTTTTTTTTACTTTAACCTACATACAGTACATAGTAAATAAGACAAACAACTAACTCCCCAATGCCAGTCCCTCTCCCCATCGTCCTCCCCGCCGCCGCCGCCTCCCTGGCCTACCTCAACGCCAAGTCCGGCTTCTGGTACGACTACACCCTCATCAAGCCCATCGTCAAGGCCACCGTCCGCGTCCGCCGCAGCCTCAGAGCAGACACACTCAGCCTCTTCTACACGCTGGAGAGCCATGCTCAGAGCGCCCGCTACGCCAACAAGCCGTTCCTCATCTTTGACGGCAAGACGCACTCTTATGCGCAGACGTACGACAAGGTCCTCCGCTACGGCCACTGGATCAAGACCAAGTTTGGCGTCAAGCCTAAGGATGTCGTGGCCATGGATTTTGAGAACTCGGACACGTTTGTGTTTGTGTGGTTTGCGCTGTGGGCTATTGGCGCGAAGCCGGCGTTTATCAATTACAACTTGACGGGGAAGCCCCTGGCGCATTGTATCGAGGCTGCCAGCACGAAGCTCTGTCTGATTGACCCGGCGGTGGCCGCAAAGGTCGATGAGGAGAGTGTAAATAGTCTGCCGAATGTCAACTTTGTCGTCTTCACTCCAGAGGCCGAAGCCGAGGCTACATCTACAGCTCCCGTGAGGAGCCCCAACGTGGATAGGTCCGACGATGCCATATCCAACATGGCAATGCTCATCTACACCTCCGGCACCACGGGTCTGCCCAAGGCGGCGGTCGTATCATGGACGAAATGCATCTATGGCGGGAGCATAGTCGAGACGCTCCTGAATCGCGGTAGCAGCGACATCATGTACACGGTAAATAGTTTGCCTCATTTTTCTTCTGTTGCATAAAAGTCAGTCAGTTAATCATTCTCCAGTGCATGCCCCTATACCACTCCTCCGCCTCCATCCTCTCCGTCTGCTCAACCCTCGTCGCCGGCTCCACGCAAGCCCTGGGCCGCAAATTCTCAACAAAGACCTTCTGGGACGACTGCCGCGCCTCAAAGGCCACCTCGATCCAGTACGTCGGCGAGACACTGCGCTACCTCCTGGCCGCGCCTCCGCAGATCGACCCCGTCACCGGCGAGAACCTCGACCGCAAGCACAGCGTACGCGTCGCCTTTGGAAACGGCCTGCGCCCCGACGTCTGGGACCGCGTCAAGGAGCGCTTCGGCATCGAGACCATTGCCGAGTTCTACGCCGCCACCGAGTCGCCCGGCTCCGCGTGGAACCTCAGTAGCAACGACCTGGGCCGCGGCGCCATCGGCCGCTCTGGCTGGCTGCACTCGCTCATCACCAACAGCGCCGCGGCGATCGTCGAGGTCGACCACGACACCGACGCCCCCTGGCGCGACCCCGTGACGAACCTGTGCCGCCGCGTCAAGCCCGGCGAGCCCGGCGAGATGCTGTACCGCCTGCCCCCCGAGGACGTCAAGGAGCGCTTCCAGGGCTACTTCAACAACCCAAACGCCTCCAACTCCAAGATCCTGCGCGACGTCTTTGCCCCCGGCGACGCCTGGTTCCGGTCCGGCGACATCCTGCGCCGCGACGCCAACGGCTTCACCTTCTTCAGCGACCGCATCGGCGACACCTTCCGCTGGAAGTCCGAGAACGTCTCCACCGCCGAGGTCAGTCAGGCCGTGGGGCTCCACCCGTCGGTGCGCGAGGCCAACGTCTACGGCGTGCAGCTGCCGCATCACGACGGCCGCGCGGGATGCGCCGCCATCTGCTTTGACACGCCCGTGCCGGACGAGGCGACGCTGCGGAGCCTGGCCGACCATGTCAAGGCGTCGTTGCCGCGGTATGCCCGCCCCTTATTCCTCCGACTTGTTAAGGAGGTGGGCGTGGGAAGCCAGACGACGGGGACGAACAAGCAGCAGAAGACCAGCCTGCGGGCTGCCGGGGTGAAGCCGAAGTTGAAGGCGGTGACAGAGACCGAGGACGGCAGCGGCGATGCTACCAAGGATGAGGAGGATGCAGACATATACTGGCTCAAAGGTAATACGTACGTGCCCTTTAGGGAAAAGGAGTGGAGGGAGCTTGAGGGCGGAAGAGTCAAGTTGTAGCTAGCTTCTGTCGATGAAATGAGCGATGATGACGATGATATCTACGGCGACTATTTCATATGTTAGTCTTTGCAACTGCTACTCAGCACAGCGCGTTCTCATACCTTGGTGGCTTTGAGCCCATGTAACAAGTTGATTCATACATCTATTACATACAGGTAGTCAGTATATACTACAAAATCAGTCTTATCAGTCCACGCGCGTCCACCGCTGTAATATGCAAACCGAGAAACGAAGAACGCATGCAATATGCAACATGGAAAATGCAAAAGCTCGAGCAAGGATAAAAAAAAGCGCAAGTCTCCCCATTATTCTGGCTCCAGGCAACGCTGCATCAAATCGTGGCCGTTTTATCAACCAATGCATTTCAACATGACCCGTCGATGCTTCGTAGACCTCATTTGTATATACCTGGAACATCCTCCGAATCTTGACAAAAGAAAAGAAACCAAACATTTCCTCCATCAAAAAAAAAAAGACATATCTACATAAATAGTTAAATCGCTCATGATATAAACATCAGAGTTTTCACAGCTACCCCTTCACTTGCTCTCCCTTATTTTCCCACTTCAGTTGTGTACAATGAAAATCATCCCAATCACACCATTCAAGGGCCTGCGATTCCCAATCCCACTCGCTGGCCACCAGCTTGACCTCCATAATTTGCAGCAATTCCACTCGCTCCCATGCCTGCCGCGCCACCAGTTCCCGTGCCAGTCCTCTCTCTCATTCTCCGGCCTTCCATCAGGCCACGTAGGCCTCGCTTTTGCAGGCCAATGACACTGCTAAGCTCTCCATTCCAGATGACGCCGTCACGGTCATTGTCGCCAATCTCAGATCCCCACTCAGATCCACTCGCGCTGTTTGCAGCAGACATCTCTCCGCTAGAAGCGTAAGATGTGTTGAGAGTTGAGTTAAGACTCAGGCTTCCAGTGCGCGAATTTAGGTCTGAGCCGAAAGAAGAGTCGTTGGTGGTCGTATTACTGAGGGAGAAGTCAGATGTAGATACCGGAGATCCCACCGGATCAAGACCGCCAACGAAAAAGTTGGGATTGAGGGATCCATCGATGCCGCGGCCACCGCCAGCAGCCATGGCCGTCGCGTTGAACACCGCAGCGGCATTCCTACTATCGAGAAGGGCATGTAAACGCTCGACGACGGCTTCCAAAAGGCCGTCAACTCTATATGGCCGCGCTATTTGTAAGAGTGAGCAGAGAATCTGTGGTGTGCACAGTGAAGAGGCGGGTGAAGGTAGAGAGCTAGTGTACAAAAAGTGCAGCAAGGCTTGAATGGTCAAGTATGTGTGAGGTAGGTAAAGGCATCTAGGCCTTGAGCTGGGCATCAGACTGCGTGGTGTTGGCGCCGAGTTAACGGCCGCGGCCGCTTCATCTCCGTTGCTCTGCGCTGCACCGCCTCCTCCGTGATGAATGGGTCCAGAGAGACCAGATGGCCCAGAGACAGACCCACCGACAGACCCTACCAGCGTTGCCGAGTCGTCAAAATTCCTATTGTTCGGCGTAATGGTCAAGGCTGATGCTCGCAATGGATTGCTGGATAGACCAGACCGCAGTGTTACGGCATCACTTCCGTCCTGCGTAGCTGTGCCTTCTCGCAGGAGCTGGACAAAGTATGGGCCCCATCTACGGGCAACAATTCGAGAGTTGACTGGTATCCGCTCCCCGCCGATGCACAGGATGTCCATGTCGGACAGCTCCCGGAATGCCAGTATCTTCTCTCCCAGGTCTTCGCTTGCCCGAGAGTGGAATCGTCCGCCAGCAGTAGCACCGGCTTTGCGCACAAGGCTCAGGTTCATCCCAGAGTACGGGCTGCTGGCCGAGACGAAGCCCGACATGGGGTCCACCTTGCGCGGGTTATCGTAGAAGCCAAACGCCTCGAGCTCTACCATGCAGACGTTTGAAAAGTTGATACGACGGTGGTTGTAGTCGTCAACTAGGCTCCTCTTCCTGTTGCCCAGAATGACAAATGTGTTACGTCGATTCCACAAAACACCTCTGTTCCAGCTGCCTTGGCTGAAAACGCTGCCTCCGGCGTCGATCCGACTCCAGGTGAGAGATCGAAGATCCAGGGCCCAGAGCGCATATTCCTGCTTCGATGACGTGAGGTATGTACCGCTGACCACAAAGTGAGTATCGATGACACCACCATTGGGGAAGCGAAGTCCAGGCGGAGAATAAGTTCCCGACATGGCCCTTTCGGTCAAAGTTCCATCGGGGCCCCTGATCTGGAGCTCCAACTTGACATCCAAAAAGTTATAGTTGGAGTAAATAAGCATTGATGATCCCGATTCTTGACCGGCAGTGCTCTCGGTACGCTGCTGGCCATTCTGGGCGTTCATTCCGATTCTTGCGCTCACCGCCGGAGGCAAAGACGCGGCGACACTCCTATAGGCGCCGCAGCTCTTGCCCAAAGGCTGGTTCGTCGTCCACTTGAGGCTTCGGAGATTGAATACGCTGATTTGTTCGATGTAGTGGTTCGCGCCATCCTGTCCACCGACAACAATCAACTGAGCACCTCCGGATCCGTCAATATTGATGCCAATACGGCCTTCGTTGGGGTTGCCGTTGGACGGGTTGTGCTGGAGAGCGGAAAGAGGGGCGGCCTTTGAGGAAAATGTGGCCGATGAAGAGAGAATGGTGGCACAGTGGGCATAGCGTCCTTGAGGGGGGTCTTGCGCCGGCACATAAGACCATGTCTTTGTCGGGGCGTCGTAGATGTGAATGTCGGACATGACGGTGACTTCGGGCTGTTGCTGATCCGCTCCCATGGGCTGATTGGGCGCGGGAGACATGCCACCATAGCAAACCATCTTGGTGCCGCCAAGGGGGCACATGGAATGGAAGTACCGCGGGGGTGGAATATCGCCAGATACTTCGAGTCTCGTCCAATGTCGGCGTATAAGGTCCAGCTCGTAGAGGTCAGAGGTGAGGGGCGCGGGGCGGCTTCGAGAAAGGATCCTGCCGCCAAACACATACAGGCTATCACCCAGGATAGTTGTCGTAGCTCCTACAAGCGGCGGGGGCTCCTGTCCAGTTGTCCTATGTACGTTGCACATTAAGCCCGATAGATGCGCTGAAGACCCTTGCGAAGGGCCGCCAACCGGGGTGCCAGCAGATGGAGTTTGCGCTTGGGGCTGCCCGATTGCGGGCGACATGCCGGCTGATACAGAACCGTTGCTCCGTGGAGTCAATCCTTCCCTGTGTCCGTCTCTGTATTCGTCACCACCACCGCCGCCATATCTCGCCGAGCTCAGTGTGGCCATATTGTCCTGAGCATACGAATTATCCTGCCCAGAGGCCCCATACATCTGGTGGCCAGCAGCCGAATTTGTCGAGTCCATAACGTCTAATCGATTATCCAATCGGGACTCTAAAATGCGACTTTGGGGCGTGTCTACGGGAGTAAAACTTTTGGAAACAGTCTCAAAGGTTGCGGGTGTAGTCGTCGGGGCGACGGGCGTGGGATTTGTTTGAGCCGGCGTCTCTGGTAATGGTTTCTCGAGGCTGTGTTGTAGACTCAGCTGTCTCGCATGCTGCTGCTGAACCCTGGATATGGATGATGCTCTGGATTGCGACGATCCTCCGTGGGACGCCGAGGGCGCGTGGCCGTGTACAGCCTGGGTGGAAGGCTTTCGAGTGAGTCTACTGGAGTTGTGTCCAGGCCCTCGATGTGCGCCGTTGGTATTGCTGCTGTAGTGATCGGTATGCGCACGGGGATCATTGGCCCCAGAGTCGGAGTAAGTATAAAAACTGTTCGGCGGAGGGCTCTGCAAACCAGTCAGTGGTGCATATTCGGCCATGGCGTCGGCCAATGCGTCGAGAGGCGCAAAGGAAAAGAAAGAGACGGTGGTTGAGGGCCGGCCGCAGGATCACGAGCGCAGGCGGAAGAGGAGTATTAGGGGGGAGGAGGAAAGAATAAATTCAAGAAAGGAAAGATGAAAGATGACAATGACAGTCCCCTTCCGGCAAGCTTGTCAGATGGGATCAGCCCGTTCCTGGCCAAAGCAAGTATGGAGGAAGCTGGTAACAGGACCACTTCCGCCGGACAGCAGGCAGGGGGGGGGATCTTTTCTGACCGCACCGTGGTCGAGATTGCAAGACGGTCCTCGCCACAGCACCCTCTTGTCGTCTTCTCCCGTCTGGTGCTGGCAGCGAGCAGCCGGGAAGATCTTCAGGAGCCCCGGGACAGCGGTGATCCGGCAGCCGAGCAATCTCGAGCGGCTGCGCGGCAGGGCAGAGGAGCGAGATGCAACACGACACAGGGGCTTCGCCTCGACGAGCGTGAAAAGAGCGCGATGGCCACCATGGCATGAAATGAGGCCGCAGCTGGCGGCCGAGGCGAGCGTCGCGGGCGGGACGGGCACGAGGGCAGGGAGAGGGCATGACGTACCATTCAAAGGCGGCGGCCGGAACTGTCTGAAAGGGCCAACGTCGCACTCGTTGTTCGCTCTGGAGATGTGCGCTGCCCGTTTGGCTCGCGCGATGGAGCTGACGATGTGGGCACAAGAGTTCGAGCAACGAAAAAAAAGTCTCCAGCAAGACAGGCGCACAGACGCGAGGAAGGGGGGGCGCTGTTAGTGGACTTGGAAGACCCTACAGGCACCTACAGTGGCTCGATGGTTGAATAGCACGCTGGAGCCTGCGCTACAGTCAAGGTGACAGTGACAGGCGGGCTCTGATAGGCTGTTTCGAGTAGACAATGGGGCGACAGGATCAGTGGCGGGAGAGTTTTGGCGTATTGAAGCAGCAGAAAAGAGATGAAAGTTGACGTTTGACGTTGGAGCTAGAGAGAGAATTGCACGACTCGATTCGAGGCACAGAAAGAGAGAAGACAAGACAAAGAAACAGGTACCACAACGGCGGCAGTAGATACATGTACTCTGGTGCTCCCGCTGGAGAAGCATCCGGCGCTTCCTAGAGAGTGGGCGCTACTCTCTTATCCTCGCGATAAGCCGCTACTTGTCGTGCAGCAGCCGCCGCGCCCAGGCCCTCGTCTCGAGCTATCTATAGGTACGAGGTCCCTGCTGCAGCATGCACGCACGGCGCCAAACCGCACGCCGTATTCGCAGCCTGCACGTAATTATGGATATGATGGCAGCTGATGATGTAAAGCAGCATTTGGGGCAGCATAGGGCAAACAAAGACTCGCCGTTGGCTGCGGGCGACGTCAGGGGCCCTGCAGGGGAAGCGTGGTGGTGTCCAAATGAGGAGAAGGCGAGGAGAACGATTGAGGCTGTACATGCACGTATAATGCAAACCGTCCGATGTTGATCCTGGGCGAACAAACAAAGAAGCTTTTCTTTTTTTCCAGGGTTCTTTTTTTTGTTTCAATTCTCACATGTTTGTGCCACTAAATTCCTGTTCCTAGCACTACTCCGTTGACTGAAATCCTGTCACCCAGAGCAGCTCTACGCAACCCATTGTCGCTGGGACTCTCGCAGGTTGGCAGCGCATTGAAGACTTGACAGTACAAGCAGAATTTCTCGCGTGGGAACCCCACAGGGCCGCACTGATCTTCGGCCTCAGGTCCGCCCATTGATTGGAACTTGGAGTCGGACAGGCTTCTAGATTGCCCGCTAAGCGTCTTACCAGCTAGACGCTGCTGCTAGTACCGGGTCCATCCAGTGCTCCCCCTCACCGCAGACCACCACAATCTTACTGTATGGTTATGAGATGGAGTGCAGCAATAAGAGTGCAGGTGGTGCAATTGGCGCCTCCTTTTGCTGCGACTCAAGCTCAATAGGGGTTGTTTTCCGGGCTACGGAGCACCAGACCTTGCTGCATCTGTCTGTAAGTGCTCAATACTACTAGGTAGGTGCTGATGCTATCAGCAGCAGCGTGACAAGCGCGGAGGCAGAGAGTGGAAACGGCTCGGCAGCAACAAAGAGAGGGGGTTGGTGAAACTTTTTACCTTGTTCTCTCGTCCTCGCTGAGCAGGCATCACGCTTCAATTCTCAGCGTCCAAGCTGTTTGTTGGGCTGAGATCGCCCCGTCTGCGTGGATACTGGCACCAAGCATCCCCCCCGTCCTGTGGTCACTGGTGCCGCAGGGGCCAGCGTTCTTTTTTTGCAGAGATAAAGAAAAAAAGCCCAAGACTGGCAAATGCGTCAATAATCTAAACTGATGGCAATGTGCACGAGGACAGGAGCGAGGGGACTATTCCATCGGCTCGCTGCCGTCTCGGCTCCACACTCTCTTACTCCTTGTTGTCTAGAAGCCTCGGGTCTTGTCCGTTATTCATGCTACATGCTGCCGTCTTCTCGAGGGACTCTTTGCCGAGAATCCTTCCAGACTCGTTCTGGAGCACCGCTGCCAGACAATGGACGGCCCAGGGTTTTTTGTCACTTGTCCAGCCGGGCATATTAGCACGTGGAATGGAATGGAGATGCTTCCGGGCTAAACCACTTTGACTCGCCATGAAACAATCGGTCCCGTTTAGAGCATGGCATGGCAGACGTCAGTGCTCGACAAAGATGAAAACCCCTGACTGTCTTCGGGGATTGCCTGATTACGTGATTTCCGATGTTCGCTCTGTATCTCATGCTCTATTTTCCAGAAGGAGTCGCCGCTGCATTGAGAGGATGGAAATTGGCCTGCGCTGGGCATTATCTCGTGGGAAATGACATGGACATGGCACTTACATGTGATTGCATCCTGTCTGCGAGGAGGCTTCAGGAGGCTTGAAATGAAGCCCGCTTGCAAGCATCAGCATAAAGACTCTTCTTCGACAGCCGGCTGTTGCATATGTGTTACGTGCGGCTGATGTATTTTTGTCGATCATGGTGCCACTTTAAAGCATCTAAACTGGATAGTGCGATACTATCCACGAACTGCAATTCCAATTAATTTGTTCCTTTCTCTCCTTTCTTCGAATTAAACGCAACGCACTCTTCTTTCCAATTCAAGGCTCCTTTCTTTCTACACCACCTTTATCTGTGTCGGCTGTGGTGCTCCTAGTTGCGTCGCTGCCCTGAAACAATAGTACAAGTGGCTCTACTACAAACCGCAGCGTGCTTTAGCTCGAATCCCACTTACAAGTACAAACCACTTACTATGTATAATGCTGTGAGCTTCGTCCTCGAGTATCACTTGTAAAGACCTAAGACAACTTATCACCACATAAGCACTAAGTAGAATTTGTTTTTTGCCCGAAATTGCCATCAACCAAGTGTAATTCAATGAGGCGCCAAGAGCTTCAGAAACCCTGTAGGGTAAGACAGGACACTGTAGATGCCAGCCAAATCCGTCCCGAAAGTTTAACGCGTAATGCAGTCATAGTGACTGCTACCCCTCTTCGCCTTGCAATATCAAATCATCACAGCTTCAATACAGATCAAATACGAAAGTTGACGTGAATTTAACATCAGTCTGGATAGCGCAGCTCTATTCTTCCACCCCCCGCCTCGTCCGCTAAATGTCTAAGCCAAGTTATTCCGAAGACACCAGCTCCAGCCACCCGATGGACACGCCAAGCGAGACCACCATCCACGACACCTGGGATGGCCGCAACTACTCCGTGCCCTGGCCCGGCGGTGTCTACAGAATCTTCGAAAAGGGCACTGAGAACGTAATCGCCCTCAAAGGCCGCAATCTCTGCTTGCGCGACGTAGCAGAGGACCACAAGGGATACGATCTCTGGCTCTGCGTCGAAGCAAACGGCTACTTCGGATTCTTTAACCCAAAGTCGGGCACGTATCTAGGCCACAACGGTAAACGAGACGAGATTTATGCATCCGCCGTGAAGTTCAAGTCCTGGGAATGTTTTACGCCGAGAAGCCATCCGGATGGCGGATATCAGCTGTTGACGCCGTACTATGAGAGCACGTTGAAGATGGTGTCTGTTGGTGATGACGGTCATAGCCTGGTCAGGAGGCCTCATGGGACGACCTTGTGGGAATTTGAAAAGGTATCGAAACATTGAGGCTGAGGCGCTTGGGACTGTGTATGATTTCTGTTTGGCTCATGTATAATTTGCAATTTCACCACGATAACGTGAACTTTGGGAGGCTTATAATGGAAAAAGCCTTCTATCACGGTCTAAACCATCTCATTAACACTGCTATATCTAGGCGCATGTTCTGAAGAAACGCTGATGCGAGTTGCACATGCGTATAAGGTCAACAACATAAGCAAGCCTAATGAACCTTAGGTCGAATCATTAGACAATATTGCGTTTCTCAATTAATCGGCCTACAATCACAATAGAGCGCAAAGATGAGAGGGATAAAAAAAGGGTCAAGAGCGCTGTAAATTTGCCGACTTCTTATTTTACCAGCGGCATTTCAAGGTCTTGAGTGTCAATAGTACACCAATCGCCACTTGTACGATTTCTTAGATGGAAAAAAAAAAAAAAAAAAAAAAAAAAAGAACAAAGCAGCTTAGAAATTCCAACCAACCAGGAACATTTATCACGTATGACACATGAGCTTCACAGCAATTTTAAGCTCCCCTAAGGCTTTGGACTGTAAAACTCCCAATTTCGCCATGACAACTAATCAAGAACATTTATCACGTATGACACAGGAGCTTCACAGCAATTTTAAGCTCTCCTAAGGCTTTGGACTATATAATCCCCCGCTATGATATGTGCAAGGTGCCAACCAACCCCACTCATTTCACAGCATTTTCAAGCTTTCCCAAGGCCTTGTAATGGACCCCTAAGACCCGGACATTTTCTAGTCTTCACTCTGAAGAAATTGAATGATGAAAAAGTTCTTTATAAAATTTAGTGGTATCTCTTCATTATCTAATATCCTGACCATTGCCCGGCGCTCAGACAGATAAATTCTCAGCTCCCCTTACGGGTTGTGATGAAAGATTCATGTCATCTCTGGCTGTTTGTGGCATACGCCCAAGAAAACGACCTTTCCAAAAGCGCCATGCATTTTAACTTTTGGCAAAGCTTGATATCCCCCTCCCCTCTCAGAATTTTTAATGGTATTTTTCTTTTTAGTTTTTATTTGCTTCTGCAGCCCTCTCGTCTATGAGACCTCAGGCAGAGAAGTCATGCGCAGGTAAGGCTTGATGGTCTTGTAGTTGGGGAACAGCTTCTTGGCCTCGTCGTCCTTGATGACGGGGGCGACGATGACGTCCTGGCCGGGCTGCCAGTCAATGGGGGTGGTGACGCGGTACTTGTCGCCGGTCTGGAGGGAGTCGACGATGCGGAGGACCTCGGCGGCGTTGCGGCCGGTGGAGGCAGGGTAGGAGAGGATGGTGCGGATCTTCTTCTTGGGGTCGATGAAGAAGACGGAGCGGATGGTGAAGGCAATGCCCTTTGCGTCGACGTTGGTGGCGTCCTGGTGGTCGATCCTGTAGATGTTTCGTTAATATTAAAAAGCTCCCCTTCTTTCACATAGAGGAGGGCTTACATGTCGTAGAGCAGGGAAACCTGGCGAGACTTGTCACCAATGATGGGGAAAGTGACGTGGCCGCCAGTGACCTCCTTGATGTCAGAGATCCATTCGTGGTGAGAGTCGACGGTGTTGGCAGAGAGGCCAATCAGCTTGACGCCGCGCTTGGTGAACTCGGGCTGCAGCTTGGCGAAGGCGCCCAGCTCGGTGGTGCAGACGGGGGTGAAGTCCTCGGGGTGGGAGAAGAAGACAACCCAGTTGTCGCCAATGAACTCGTGGAAGTCAATGGGACCCTGAGTGGTCTCGGCCTTGAAGTTGGGGGCCTCTGAGCCCAGACGGAGGACGGCAGCCATTGTGATGGGGTGGTGTAAGCTTTTGGTGTTTAGGTCAAGAGCAGTTCAAGAGAGAGAGAGAGAAGGGAATAAAGAGAGTTTCTCGACAGGCTACTTTATATATCTCGCACTCCATCGACAAAACGTAATCGAGGGGTCCATCAACGCAACCCAAATCACCCAATTTCTCTCCAGCCGCCCCTCCCCCTCCTCCATCTCATCATTCATTCCCATCTCATTTTGGCTGCTGCCCCTCCTTTTTTGTTTCCTCAACAGCACACATGTCTATAAGAGCACCTGTTTGCTTACGGAGCTAAAAAACATGATGAGCTGGAGGGGCGGAACCCCTCATCCAGCCTTTTTCTCTCCCCAATTCACCATCCAAGTTAAGCCATCTACAGCAGTGAACCCCACGATCCGCGCCAAGTGCCTGGTCTAAGGTGGTCCTCAAAGCGGCAAGGCGCCGCGATTGCGTGCTGAGCTCGTCGCCTCATTGGCCGGCCGTGCGCATTTTGCAATTCGAGTCTCTCTGACGCAATGGGGCGCTTGGCGACTAGCTCCCGTGGGGTTCTCTTTCTTTCTGCTTCTGTTTACTTTTATACGACAGCTGCAAGCTCTTTGGAGCAATGGAAATGAACAGGCATGCAGCTTACGGGTGGTCGGCGATGGGGCACCGCCGCCGAGGGGCCGGGAGGAGGGGCAGGAAAAAAAAAGCTGACGCTTGAATGAGGCAAATAGCCACAGAGCAGAGCGAAGTTCGATATAGCATTTTAACTTGGCGCTTCCAAAGTAAGCCTTTATTTAGTAGAATCCATAAACACTGCATTTTCATTTGATTAGGTGAACCTGTCTAGACTAATAGGTCTCGAATCTTTGGGGCCAAATCGGCCTCATTTTCTCTACGTGTTGGTTTAATTGCTTACCCTGTGTTAAATATTCATTGAGTATCAGTTTCAGATTGTGAGTTATCCAAATAATAATCACTCGGATTCGGAACTATTGGAATCACGATCCACTTGTCGTCTCACAGAGGAAGGAGTAGGCGAGCTGTACGGAATCATTTGGCTTGTGGATAAGTGGGAATGAGCAGTTTTCCGTTGATGCCACGCTGACCACGACGTGCTACTGGAGCCATTCCGTCTCTCTCCTTCCTGAAACTAGATCATTGTTGTCAATCTAGGAAATGTTATGTACAGCAGGTAGCATATGTAGTCAAACGAGAACTTGTACAACACGGAGCATCAGCCTTATCCACGCGTTGGCTTCCAGCGCTTACCAATCTCCAAGTTGAAAGCAACAAACTAATCCACTGATAAATAGCCAGAAGGCTAAGTCGTCTTGCTCGTCTAAATCACCCCATACCATCTCTATCTTACGACTCTAAAGTGGCCACTCAGCCGCCGCGCGCGCATGTTAGTCTGGGTGTATGATTAATACATGCTCACCCGAGATCCTCGACCCAAGGGCGAGCACCGACGGCCCGATATCCGCCCTTGAATCACTTCACGGCACAAGAATACAAACGCAACACAATCAACCTGCCAAACAGAGTAGAAACGAGATTGTCCAAAAAAAGAACCCCACGACAAATCTGCTGAAAAGCCAAAAAATCGACCACGCCAGGAGTCGAACCTGGAATCTCTAGAGATGATGCTGAACCGAAATCTAGCGCCTTAGCCATTAGGCCACGCGGCCGCTTGTTGTTATTGAATGAAATGATCTTTTTACTGCTGATAAACGAAGATGCATTCGAATGCATAGGTGAGGTTGCAAGCGCTAGAAAGTTTCGAGGCAAGTGAGCGATATGGTCGTTCCTTCCTTCATCGCAGGTGCCCGGGAGCTAGCGTTGTGTCGATTGCCTATTCTGGTAATTGTGCCCATTAGAGTGAGCAGCAAAGGACTGAATAGCTGCTGAGTAGATGTTAGCTGACATGAGCTGAGGATATAGCCGTCGGTGCTGGAACATCCACTATTTAGCCATTAGACGGGTGGTGCCAGATTCATTCTTGCTTTTGCATGATAAGACACTCCAGGAAGCAGCCTCATGTGTGGAGCACGTTTGTATCCAATATGTTAGATATCTCTTCTAGCTAATACGCGGCCCCTTCTTTATACCTGATGCTCACATAAAAAACAGTGCTGCAATCCTTTGCCGCCCTGAAATCCAGTAGCCTAACCTCCAATAACCTCTATACCAATGATGGGCTGTCCAAGAAAGAAAAACACTATTGACAAAGTCGCTTTATGAACACAAAGAGAAAAAGGAAACAAATCAAAACAAGACAGGGCTTCCGGCGGTTAAACAGATATGTGATAACGCCATTCTATGCTTGTATTCCGTGCAACCTTGGTAGTCAGTCACCAATGCCGTCCTTCCCCTTCCGTCATCCGTTGGAGTATATCATCGTCACATCAGAGACTTCCAACAACTTGCCCTACAGGGCCAAATGCGCCGTAATCAGCCGGTTTGGCAACTCCTTCGATGAATGCGGGCTGATTATCATCTGGATCACTTTCCTCCGTCACTTGCTCCACCTCTGTGTCGCTTGTGTGGTTTGGCTCGCTAGTCTCCATTTCATCGACTGGAGATATCACAGTGCCAGCCGACGGTAGTGCCAGGTCATCCTTACTATCGTCAAATGGCATCGGCCCCCTTGGTTTGAGAAAAATCATATTTACAGGTTCAGCAGCATCCAGTTCCCCATTCACGCTTTGTGGAGGGGTCAAAGGTTTGGAAAAGCTAAATATAGGATTTGGTTGGAAGCGAGATTGAGCGGCAGCGAGCTGAGGCACATGCGTTTGACTCATACTTGACCTTTTCAATTGCGGCTTGCGAAGAGGATTAGGAGCCAAGAATCCCCGGCCTCTCGACGCAATTTCAAGGCGCTCTTCCTCAGCTGTATCCGAGTCTGTAATATCGCTTTCCAGAGCCAGCCCGGCTCCTGGCAACATAAGAAGGCTGCCACCAGAACGTCGCCGCTGACGCTTCTGGCCATGGCTGGCAACCGGCAGTCCCAGGTTTGGCTGATCGAATGCCTGGTCATGCTTATGCTGCCGCAGGCTACCCATGTACGAAACAAGACTTCTCAGGTTGCTCTGGCTCTCTGAAAAGACCACTCTCGTCCGAAGTCGGTGCACAGCGCGATCTAGCGCCAGCTCTATGGCACAGCTGTCGCGTATCCTTGAAAGCTTTGGCCAAGTTGCTCTTTCGCCAACAAGACAACACTTTAACATGAAGTCAACGGAGGGATTGCTAAGAAGCACCGGAAGGTTGTCGAGCGACATGTCGGGCAGAATGTTGATATTTCCAGAATACTTCTGACTGAGAACGCTCCGAAACTTTGTCATCATGTTTGGGAAAAAGCCCATTTCAGCCATGAATTGTAATCGATGGAGAGCCTCGTCTCTGGCCAGCGACGTGCACGTATATAGCCAATCCATGTCATCGCCAGCGCTGGCACTCTTGATGATATGTTTGTTCTCGGGTGACAAGTGATCGTCTTTGGAGAGAAACGGGGTGACGTGAGGGTTCACCTGAGATACGATGAAGTGATTGACGTTGAACATTTCCGCAAGGCGTGTCATGGGAAGATCATTATCCACCGAGCCATCAATAAACCTTTGTGGCGTTGGATTCCACTGACGGTGCTCGCCCGTAATGGGGTCTTTAACGAGCAATGGCGATGCGTTAAAGATGAGAGGTACAGAGCAAGATGCTGCCACGGCAGACCAGATCATGACATTGGGCGAAGTGACGTAGTTGAGCAGCCGCGGTAGCTCGTACACAGATGCGCTGGACACACAGATGTTGAGGATGCGGCGTGTGCGATTGTACGCCTCTTGAAACGTAATGTCGCCCATCATTCCCCTCATGACTCTCCTAAGGTGGGCAATATCTGACCAACAGCCTTCCGTCAATAGGCGGCGAAAGTGGTCCAAGAGGCCGTCTTGATTATCTTGAGCTTCGAAAACAGCCAAATCTCCATAGGGAAATTCCTTGATTAGTTGGGGAAGCTCTTCGTCCGTTCTCGTACACATGACGGCACAGACGATGCTTCCAGCACTGGCGCCAGATATAATCCTGGGGAGAAGTTGGTTTTCGAACAAGGATTTGAGGACGCCGACGTGCGCCATGCCAAACGTCCCGCCCCCAGATAATAACAGCGCACTTCGTCCAAAGCTCTGGCGCGCAAGCAGCATGCCCTCCAGCAGATCCTTGTGTGCGATGCCCTGGTCCGTCGCATTGTGGACAATGGCAGCATCTATGGTCTCGATTGTCGATTCGACGTAGCGTTCAATCAGCGTCTTTGTGCCAAGGTAAGAATGCCGGTACAAATCGACGTTGCCCATCCCGCCGAGATCGCGTGACAAAGAGGTTCGGATGAGGTGCATCATGGTGCGGATATCGTGGCTCTCTCGGGCCTCGTCGAGCGCTCGAAGCCGCTCCTCAATGAGCCTGGGGTTATAGTCCCCGCTATCTGTATCCTGTTTCCAATCATCGTTGCCCTCGAGAGCGTCGAGTTCCTGCGCGGCAGCTTGCCATTGTTTCAATGTATCGGCCTGTCTCGTTAGTTCTAGATCTGGCGATGCCAAGAGGATCAATAGACACCTACACTCTTCATGCGCAGGTAGAGTATGTTTTTTCTCTCCTCGACCAGCCTCGCCTGCTCCCTCTCCTCGTTACTCATGCCATCTTTCCAAGATCGCAAGAGGTTGGCCGCCCCTTTGACCGTCTTGGAGACGGTTCTCAGGAGCGTCCGGTCGACATACGGCAGAGGCTGAGAAGATGACGAGCTCTTTGGTCGCTTGGGTGATTGCGGAGAGTTGCTGCTGCTGTGTATCGGGCGTATCGGAGATGTACCAAGAAGGAGATCGGCCATGACAAGGCTATCCTGCGTTTACAAGGGCATCCAGGAAGCAAGGAAGACGTTCAGGTGGGCAATAGGAGGGTTCGGTGCGGCTCAGGCCCATTGCAGGCTGCCTTCGCAGGTGCAAGAATGCAAGAAGAGAAATTACCAGGTGGATATACGGTATAGAGTGATGCGATCCAGAATCAAGTGTTGGTGATAGGAGACGGGAGATGTGGGAAGCAGGGAGTCTGTCGTGGAAATTTGTTGAATCTGGGGAAGCGATGCCGGGCTGGGGATGCAACGCAACACTTGGTTGGAGCATCTGACCGCTCTGCCACACCCGCTGATGGCATCTGCGTGGGGACCGCTATAGTGGCGTGGAGTCAGCTTGACATTGGTGGCCGCCGCCTAGTACTGCCGGCGCGGTACTTGTACCAGAGGTAGCTGGCTCCAGTGCGCTAAAACACGCCCAAGCATTGTACAATTTGCCCCAACCGCGCCAGATTCAGGTAGCGTGTACATGCGTCTGATAGCAACCGCCATTACGGCCACGTACCTGCGAGCACTGCTGCAGGCCACCCACATCTCCTGCAGCGCGTCCACGTGCTGTAAGGTCGCTGCGCCGTTGCCCGCAGCACGCTGACTTTGGGGGTTTGCAGATGCTGGCGATCGATATGTCAATCTTCACATGCCAGGGCATCAATGAAAAGCCGCACTTGGGACTCTCTGCAGCGTCCTGCACTGATTAGGCACGAGCACATGCCCCGGCGGTACATTGGCGGCTCTGGTCGGGTACTGATCGGGCTGCCACTGGCATCCGCAGCCCGGAGTCGCAGTACTCCAGGATCTGGTACCCCGGGTCCCCCAGACTGTACTGTCTGCCGGCCTAGAGGCGGTAAAGCCTAGCTCTATCTAAGATGGCCCAGATTCCAATAAAGCTCCAGAAAAGGCGGCCTGGCACCGCGGGTTCCGAAACGTGCAGCATGACGTACGAGGTAGCGAGAACTTGCGTTCGTGTTGTCCAACGCTGACGGCAAAAGCCGAGAGGCTGGATGTCTCCATGCTCGAATTCTCGCTTCGTTGGGCTTCAGAATTGTTGATGCAATAGCAGATGATAAGAAGACATCTGAGACAGCATCGACATGTCACGCTGACGTCTTCTGTATTATGCCGTCAATGCTATTAAAGGCACACCACGTGGAAAAGAGGATCTAGCAAACGCTACGCAGGTACCTGTGTACTTGCAGGTACCTACCTAATTCTCTACGATATGTGGTTGCACAACAGAGGAGCTGTTTACCATCCGTTTGTAGGACAAATGAAATATTTAAATGAGTCAATAGATATGAAGCGATAGGCGTAATTGCTTGTATAATCCCCATAGTCTGCCATATTTAGCAGCATTATTGAGGAAGCTGTCATACGGCGTGACGTGTGTAAGCAGCCTGTGACTCATGTGCGCATTCAGACATGACTGGAATTTGATTGCCTCAGAGTAGTGAATCGACCTCAATTAAACATTACTATTAAGAGTAGAGGATACGCATATTAGAAAATCGCATGTGGAAAGAATAGATTACTCCCAAAATCGCATTCCTTTTAATCTTAAAGACGGCTACATTAAGAGCGATTCCCAAAGTGAAAGCGATTCCCACTGAAGCGAGACCTACCTCCATAGTGAATCACGAAGCCATGGATCAAAATAGCACCACAGCTGAAGTGACGCAGTCACACGCTGTCCCACAGCAAAATTTGCCCTTATCACAAGGCAACGCGTCTGCTGTTGACTTGGCTGAACAAGAGACAGCGGATGAAAGCTACATTGAAGGCCGATTAGATATTGACGAGAAACGACAGAGATTCGACGAGACTTCCTGTACCGTTGAAGAAAAAGAGCTGTCCGATCTGTTCAAAAAGGGATTACTCGACGATGGAAGCACCGGCCCCTTAAAGGGGGATTTCACATTGCACGACCTTCCCCAGCTCATCGGCGACGAAGCGTGCAGCGTTCAGTGGAAAACTTCAAAGCCGAAGCCAAAGCAGAAGGCGTCGAGAAGCCCCCAGAAGGGCCAGGAGACGAAGGGCTTAACTGATGATGAACTAGCTAGCATTTTGCAAGCTTGTCCAGACTTGGAGGACTCCATCACCAAATCCTAGATACTTCTCAGCAATCGAGAGAAGAAGCTTCAAGAATTTAAGCTAATTCAATTTCAAGTCTCACATATCGCTTCATTACTATACATTAGGTTTATTTTTGCTGCCAGCCAGCAAGAACTTTTGCTAGCTGCTCATGGCGAACCAAGGCCGTGTCAAACGTCGGTTGTCCTTCCGCAACACCGTCCGCAAACTTTTCATACAACAGACCAACACTTCTTCCTACGACAGGAAGCTCTTCCTGCCAGCTCTGCCAGCTCCATTCAATCTTCTGAACCTGGTCTGTGGCAAAATCATGGACTTCAATAGTTACGGGGGCGTCGTAGGAGTTGGCGTGCAGGGATGACCCGCCAAATGCCTGAAGTCGAATTTCGCCCTTTTCGCCGTTGATTGTCCACGAAAGAGGAGGCTCGCCAAGGAAAGGCTGTCCTCGACGGAAACGGAAGAGCACGCTGGCTCCCTCGGTGGCGATTTGCGAGGCGGCCAGAGTGCCGTCGATGATGACGAGGTCGGGGACGTTGGACTTGACTGTCTCGACGACTTCCTTGGTTGAAGGGTTGCGGAGGAGGACGTTGGGGCGCTGGAGCTGGAGCCGTGACTGGAGGTCTTGGAGGTCTCCGAGGACATGTTGGACCTGGTCAAACACTGATAGATGTTAGACATGGAGAAAAAGCCAATAAACTTGTGTCGGTGTAAACTTACAATGTCCAACGCCAATGGTCACAACATTGCCACCAATAGCCAGATCAGTAAAGTACTTTAGCCCGGGCATCAAGGCCTCCCGATCAACGGATCCGCCATTGGCCTTGATTTCACTACTAAGAACCTTTCCAACCTTTCCTTGTTGGAGCAGCTCACGGAGCTTGACAATGGGAGGCGCTTGTCGCCCCTGATTGCCAACCAGAGTCCGACTACCACTGGCTTTTGCTGCTTCCGCAAGTTCTTTCGCATGGGACGCGTCGTGGGCTAATGGCCATTCCACATACACATCCTTTCCAGCTTTGACGCTGGGCAGAGCGCTAGAGTGGTGCACGTCGACGCGGGTGCTGACAACGACCAGGTCAATGTCTTTGTCGTTTGCGACGGCCTGGGGGTCGCCATAGGCTTTTGTCTCGGGGGGCAGTTTGAACGCCTCGATGGCGCGTTTCGCAGCTTCGACGCTGCTGTTGCAGAGGGCTACGATTTGATATCTTTCTCGGCCGCGGGCGGAGAGAAGATACGGCAGATGGGCATAGCTCGCCCATGATGTGGTTGCGGACCCTGAGAGGCCGATGATGGCGGTGCGAATAGGTGCCATAATGACGGATAGCACTATGTAACTTGTTGTTCTGTACTGATGCTTCTAAGCTGATTTAAAAAAGGGTTCATCTTATTTATAGTCACATATAATACTCTCTTTAAATTTAAATTCTCGTTTACGCAACTTCTATACGCCTTGCTATTGCGCGTTGAAGCAGAATATCATGCAATAGGGTGGAGGGTGTACGTGATTTCTAAGCGACAATTTATAATATGAGTGGCTGCGAACGACAACAGAGTTTCTGGTTGGTTGATCAAGATGGCGGGGGCAGTTGCAAGCTGTGTCGGAAATAAATGATCCTCCATTGGCCGTATACTAGAGTAATGGCTTTTCATTCTATCCGCGAGGCTCGTTCTTTCCGATGCTGTTTTGACATATGTACTGCTTTTATTACCAGTTAGGGATGCTGCTCTGCGTCATTGACCCAGTAGCTCTACTCTATGTTTGGATACATTATGTAAGAATAGAAACGCCCGGTCATTAAGAGTTATGACAATAAATCAGATAACTACAGTTTCATGGGATACAAGCTTCGACTTCCTATCGTTGTCAAGTGTCAATTACTAATAACTAGGTCTCAACTCCGATTCGTGATGACATGTACCCGTCTCCGCAAGAATCCTGAGATGGTTCCCCTCTCCTCGGGATGTTAGTGTAGTCTTGGCTCACGGTTGATTATATTAAGTCGGAAAGCCATAATATTCTGTTGACTGACTTTGAAGTATTCAAATTGTCGTAATTTTGGTTAATTTTAGATTTAAATTCAATTGATAGCGATGTAAAAAACCTTCTGCAGTCTGGGAGACAGCGTAATGCGTGCGCTGTGGTGTTCTTTGCCTGCTACTTGCAACTCCACACGCTATCGGCGTTATGGATCCTCATACGTCGGATGTATTGGCCTACCCTTCATCACTCTAGAGCTTATTCAGGAGCAGACGAAGAGTGTCTATCTTCACGCATTCTACTCTGCTGAAATTGGGCTTAATTGATCCAGCAAGTACTGCCAAATTCGGCTCGTTGACATTTGTTTGGAATCCGCTAGTACAGTAGCTAATCAAAGCGCCAAGCACCATTTCACAAATACCGCAATGAGTTCGTCACAACGCCTGTCGAACTATGCCGCCTTTACTCGTCTCGACACTGGTATCAGCCAGATCGGCCACTTAGATGTCAACAAAGGCACGATTCAGCCACTCAGCTTCCTCTCCGGATACCCCATCCAAGACCTCTACCAGGTCATCGAAGCTGGGTCTTTGCAAATTGCCGCTTCTGGCTCCGCCCTTCCCCTCTCATCTGTCAAGCTCCTGGCACCAATCTCGGGCCGAGATGTGTTGGCTGTAGGCAAAAACTATATGGAACATGCGAAAGAGTTCAACGCTTCGGGGTACGACAGCTCGGACAAGGTTGACCGGCCAAGCCACCCGGTCATCTTCACGAAGCGCGCAACCTCCATCATTGCGGATGGCGAAGACATCTTTCTCCACCCGGAGTTTTCGAAGAGTGTCGATTATGAAGGCGAGATTGGAGTTATTGTTGGCAAAGCTGGATTCCGGATTCCCAAAGAGAGGGCCATGGAGTATGTTTGGGGATATACTATTATTAACGACATGACGGCGCGGGAGAGGCAAAGAGATCATAAGCAATTCTATATCGGAAAGTCGGCCGATACATTTTGTCCAATGGTAAGTAAGTCTACTCAGAGTGTATTCGGATCATTCATCTTAACTTGATAGGGCCCCGCTGCGGTTCCTAAAGAGGATCTTCCTTCGGTGCTGCGAGTCCAAACCCATGTCAATGGCGAGCTGCGACAAGATGCTACAACGGATGATCTGATTTTTGATATCCCTACGTTGATAAGCACGCTTTCTGAGGGACAAACATTACTGCCCGGCGATGTAATTGCAACTGGAACAGTAAGTCTCTTTTTACTACGTCCGCTACCGTGACCACTCTGACAAGATATCTTATTAGCCTGCTGGTGTTGGCATTGGACGAAATCCACCCATCTTTCTCAGAGAAGGAGATGAAATTGCAGTCACCATCCCTGGTATCGGTACATTACACAACAAAGTCACATCTCACAACGCAACCACCGAGCGTCTCGCTTCTCAAACTGTCTTCAGTCTCAGTAACGCATCACGCTCCGTGGGCGCTACAGCTGGATTGACCAATATTAATGGCAAGCTTCTACATTACAAGCATCTCGGTTCCGGAAACAATAACATCGTCTTTGTTCACGGCCTCGGCGGCACCTTGGAATACTTCTCGCCCATTGTTTCGAAAATGGACCTCCAAGAGATGGCATCGTTGCATTTGTTCGACTTTGAAGGGCATGGTCTTAGTCCTACGCACCCGTTGAGCGTCTTGACGGTGGATTCTCTAGCAGCTGACCTCGCTGGCATATTCTCGCACGCGGGCATCACCGAATCCAATCCTGGAACACTCATCGCACAAGCAATGGGCTGTATCGTTGCCTTGAAGTTCGTTCTTAACAACCCTGGCCTCGTAAACAAGCTTGTGCTTTTCGGTCCGCCGTCTTTCCCACTCTCCGAGGCTACTAGGACAGTTTTACAGGAGCGTAGTGAGCTCGTTCGCACATCAGGAATGGGGGCTGTGGTTGATAAGATTGTACAGAGCAGTACGTCTGAGCATACCAAGAGAACGAATCCTCTGGCGATTTCAGCGATTCGACTTAGCCTGCTTGGACAAGAGCCGGAGGCATTTGCAAAGGCACTGCAAGCTTTTGCGAGGGATGAAGCACCGCTGCCTGTTGAGAACCTCAATGTGCGGACAATGATTGTGACTGGAAGTGAGGATAGGGTCTCTTCGGCGGATGAGTATGCCAGCAAGATCAAAGGGGCAAGAGTAGAAGTGCTACCGAATGTTTCTCAGTGGCATGTATATGCAGACCTGGAAGGAGTGTCAGATAGCTTGAAGTCGTTTCTGTGACTTGAAAAGGTATCGCGATGAGAGCAATATACAAAACGCAACAGCTCAGCTACTGCAAATCCACATGTACCTACCAACACATTTTTATGTTAATGGCGCAAAGCTGAGGCGCACTAGAGACTTGCATACATGTAGCTCATAACTTTGAAGGAATTAGCCAGCATGCACGAATGGGCTAGGCTCTGGTCCATTACATCACAGTCATTTACAGCTATGAAGCAGCTGCTCTAGTCGGGTACTAGAACAGAGACTATTGGCGGCTTGAACCTATGAAAGGCCGCAGGTGCATATCCAAAATCCTGAGGGAAGATGGAATGAATCCCTCAGCCCAAGCGCTTCTCCTCATGGCTGTTTGAGTTTATACGTCATAAATACATGCGCTCCTGGCATTTCTTAAATAATTGAGCATTTTACTCTCATTTTGTTTTCATCTCAATCATTTTACTTTATTTACTTCGATAAGCCCAATACCTTATTTCACTTTAGTCCAACACCGCTGTGCATATTTTACAATCGCGTCATGTCCAAGATCATCACAGTCTTTGGTGCGACTGGGAACCAAGGAGGTTCAGTTATTCAAAGTATCCTTGCAGATTCAGTGCTCTCCAAGGAATTCAAAGTCCGCGGCGTCACTCGCGATGTGAATAAGCCAAATGCTCAAAAGCTCACGTCCATGGGCGTCGAGATGGTCACGGTGCGTTTCCATCTTGCCTCCGTACATATTTCTATTAGATCATTGAATATAAAAACACCTGCACTTATAATGTACTCGTATCATTGTCAAACAAGCTCTAATTCAATGAAAACAGGCCGACATGTCGTCCGCTCACTCAGTCGCCCCCGCCGTCCAAGGCGCTCACACCGTCTTCCTCGTAACCAACTTCTGGGAGAGCATGTCGGCCGACATTGAAGTCGCGCAGGGAAAAGCCGTCGTCGACGCCTCCAAGGCCGCGGGCGTGCAGCACATCATCTTCTCGTCGCTCATAGACGTCACCAAGGCCAGCAGCGGGCGTCTGCCCAACATTTTGCATTTTGACGGCAAGGCGGCCATTGAAGAGTATATCCGCCACAGCGGCCTCGCCGGCACGTTTGTTCTGCCGGGCATGTTTATGAGCGGCTTCGAGACGATGATTCAGAAGAATCCGGAGTCGGAACCGGCAGGTTACACGCTGGCATTGCCAGTTGATCCGCACAAGGCCGTAACGCCGCTGTTTGACGCTGCGGCAGACACGGGTAAGGCTATGAGCTTGAATCAATCCTGGTAGTATTTTGATACTGATAGAGACATCCTAGGCAAATTTGTAAAAGCGGCTATAAAAAACTTTCCTGCTCAATCTGGAAAGCGTGTCCTGGCTGCGGAAGATTATTATACAATCGACCGACTCATCTCCGAGTTCTCCCAAGTGATCGGCAAGCCCGCGCAGGCCGTCCATATTTCAGATGACAAGTTCAAATCGTTTCTGCCGCCAGCCGCGGCACAAGAGCTGTTGGAGAACATGAAACTGCTGGAAGGCCCTGGCTACTATGCCGGCGAGTCTCTGGAGCCGAGTCTGGCCCTGCTGGAGGAGAAGCCGACAACTTGGAAAGAATTTGTGGAGAAGAATAAACAGAAGTGGGCGTAATTTTGTCCATCGAGATTGAGGGTGAGATGGCACTAGGATAGCTTAATATAAAAAGCATATTCAGTTGCTTACGAAGTAGAGAGTATCTCGCCTGCCTATTGTATACTTGCTTTAGTCTTACATTGTAGCCAAGATCTGCCGTATCAACTGCTTCAAACGATCGTGGTGCCACCCACATGTATAAGATGACAGAGCTAATGCTACCCAGTTTCCGTTTCCGTGATTAGCGAGAGAAGAGTAAGATTGCAATAGTTACACTTTATCCAAACCACTCGATACTACTGTCTCAGATATATCGCGTGCAGTCTTTCAACATTTTTTTTGTTACCTTTCATAGCCATGACACGGGGGTTTTCAATCATATGCACATCATGACATTTCACTCATCCTTACCATAGTTCGTATTCTGCCCCGTGCAGCTCTCCAATTGTCTGATGGGAGTATTGTGTAGTTGCAGTTGCGCATCAGATCAAACATAGGGTTCAAGTCTTTTGATCAGATCGCTGACCTCAATTTCACCCTTTTGCTGGGAATGGTGGTGACGGTGGCCTTTGTGCGGGGGGATAGGAACTCGGTTGACAACCTGGATAACACCATTCTTGCCCACGCCGTTGGGCACAACCACGCGGGAATAGCCGTTCACCTTGATCGAGGCGAAGCCAAAAACGCGAGCAATATCAACGCTGACGTGTGCATCGCCAAGCAAGGTTGGCAAATCAAAGGTCTCGTGAGACAGAGGCTCAACTTCGGATTTCTCGTCCTTGTCGTCTCTCTTATCGTAGAATGCATCAGTGTACAGTGTGGCGTTGGGCACAATGTTGTACTTGAGAATGGCCTTGAGATACTTGCGACCCTTGCTAGTGTTGAACAAAAAGGCGTTGGCTCTTGGGCCCAGCCAGTTAAAGGCCGCGTTGGTGGGGACGAAGACGGTGCTACCCTTCAAGTTGACGCCATGGATAAACTTGACAAAGTCGGTCTTCTCATAGGCCAACAGCAGAGTTGAGAAACGATCAGGGAACAGAGTGATGATTCGGCCGAGATAGGGGGGCGGGACTAGGATATGGTTCACGGCATGGATAACACCATTCTTGGCAACCTATAGAGTTGTGACCTGTGAGCATCGCAATTTGGGAACACAGCGAAATAGTAATCGAGAGGGCCCGCTCGTATAAGTGCGACAATAGGATCGGGTTGGCTATTTATAGCCTGCTTGATCAGCGGGGTATCACTCACTATGTCAGCAGCGACAACCTTGCTGTAGAAGTTGATCTTTACGCCGCCGAGGCCGACAGAGGTGCGAAGACGCTGCGGCTCACCACCCAGCAGTTCCTCGTCGTGGGCGGTCGGCAGCGTGTAGGTATGCAAGATCCTCTTTGCAGGGTACTCGCCGAGGCCAATGTGGTAGCGCAGCGCGTCCTCGACCACCTGCTTGCTAGGCTTCTTGTGGTCGTCTGGGATGTCGTCGAAGGCCTTGTCCAGCGGCACAAAGAGGGTGTAGTTGCTGTCGGTGCTGTTGAGCAGCTCCACCACGCTGGGGTGGTCGTCGACTAGCTTGGCGAACTTGGTCGTGTACTTGCTCTTGGAGATTAGCTCGTATATCGTGTGGCTGCTCTCGTCGTGGTGGCCGTGGCCGGCGGGGCTGCCGAAGTGGTCGCCCGCGTAGCCCAGCCCGACGAGATCGGCCACGGCCTGGCTAAAGTCCTCGTGGATGTGGCCGCGGATGCTGGATACGGCGTTGAAGAAGCTCTCGGCGGCGCTGCGGCCCTCGTCGTCGTTGTCCAGGTGGTGGGCGCCGAACATGACATTGTGCAGGTCTGAGACGTCGTCTGAATCGCCATCACGAGTTCCGCCCAGCGGTGCCTGATTCACGGCTGCTTCGGGTAGCACCAGCGCGCGGGCTATGGCGGCCAGCGACAGGGCAGCGCCCAGAACGGTGAGCTTGGTCATTGTGGTGGATATCAGATATGTATTGAGATCGGTGTCTCGTGTCAGGCGGGCAGTATCAGATCCTGCTGAGGCTGTAGCGGTAGCGGCAGCTGTCTAGGAGCGGCGCAGAGCAATGTCTCGTATGCACCATCAAGAACGCTCCAGGCGGTGATGATGGAGGAAGAACGGGCAGGCATCGCATCTCATCTGCAAGGGGTTAAGACACCGCTCCAAGTGAAGCAAGGTTCGAGCTCCAAGAGGCAAAAGCGGTGCGTAAGGGTTGCTGCAGCTCAGAAACGAAACAGCGGATGCCCCACCGCCAGATCTATTTCAGGTATCCGGAAGTACTCGCACCCGCTGAGATTCAGGTGTCAAGCTTCTATATCTCCGAGTCGCCAGCGCCAGAGCACCGCTAAGCCTTCTGCGCTAGCCCCCATAGGCCGCGGATGGCCTCCGTGCTGGAGGATCGGATCGCCATGTTTCCGGCAGGCGGTGCAGGGTCTACTTGGGCGTGACAAGAGGCCTAACAGCTGCGAGTAGCGGCACACGCCACCGATCAATGACCTCACGCATCAGATCAGAGTGCAGAGCAGACAGCTAAGCTGAGCTGACGGGAAGCATCTGCTGGGAATGCACCAAAGCCACCGGATCAGCACCCACCACGAGCAATTGGCTCATCGACGCGCAACACTCGCTCGGCTCTAGAAGCAGCCGGCGGCCTAAGAAACTATGTACACCGTCGAAACTCCCCGCCAAGCGCCGCAGCACCCGCAGTGGTACCGCTACACCGGCGCAACCAACGAGCAAGCCAACCTGGACTTGTCGTTTGCTCTCTTGCTATACAGGTATGACCCAGAGCCAGCATTTCGTTCTCCAGCGCTAGACGAAGCAAGGAAAATTGTTGACAGGTGTTACTATTGTTACTATTGTTACTATTAGTTATCAACAGTTGTGCTGTTGCCAAAAGGACTCAGCCCTGCGCACGCCTCCAGCTGAGTTGTCCGTCTCGTGCCAACCCTTGCAACCAGGCCAGACTCCTTCCGGGCTTGTCCAACCCTGGTAGTTGTACAACTACTCCCAACGCGCTTTCGCAACTGGATCGAGGGGGCGAAGTAATGCTCGCTAGCCCGTAGTGGTGGGCCAGCGATATTGCTGACAGGACAGACCAACGTTGAAGCCTCACCAGTGCTTACTAGTGCCACCCGGCCATGCGGCTCTAGGAAAAGCTGGGATCAATGCGTCCCCGCCCAAGTAGATGCTGACCAAAAGCAGCGCTTAATGCTCCAGGGAGGGCCTTGCACGAGCTGGTGCGCTGCTGTTTAAAACCGTTTCGCGTCCGCCTCGTCCTTTCGTTTCCTTATTTCTATCGGGAGGAAAAAGTAATTTTCTTCTTTTTTTGCTTGTTGGCGTCCAAGTATCACGACATACCTTGTGCAACCCCAGACCCGTTTTCCAGCCGTCGCAGCAACACGAACCGAACAAGCACGATCCCACCAACGACCTCCGCTAAATAAAGTAAGCTTTCTGCTTCTCAGCGTCCACACACGCCCGACGTGCGCCAATTACGGGGGACTCGAGGCTGGCTGCGGGGCTGAATCCTGTCGCTCGACTGTGCTGTCAATCAATCCATACGTTCGCTTGCAAGCCGCTGGGCCCCGTACTCGTACTCAGTCCCGTTCTGTCTGTGGTGGCTAGAAATTGCCTGACAGGGGAACTTTTCTATTTCTTTTCTTCCTTTCCTCTTTTTTTTTCTGGTTACCTTTTCCGGTCAGATTAAATGCCCGAAATGCTTCGCAAGAAAGAGGCGTTTACGCTGGTGACGCCAATCCCGGGCTTCATCCCGCGGCAGCTGGCCATCGACATTCTGCACTCTCACGGCGAAGTCCTCACTCTCAACCCGCTCGTCCTCGGCTTCAAGCCCATCCCGGCGCCTCGCAATGCCGCCGCCGACGAGTTTTACAGCACCTGGTACGAAATCGAGGAGCGCATCCAGGTCATCCCCGGAATGGGCAAGATGGGCGCCGGCAAGATCAAGTTCAACGGCTGCTTCCACGACATGCCCTGGGGCCTGCAGACTCACATCTATGCGCCCATGAACATTGACCTGCGCAACAAGTATCGCATTTGCGGCAACCAGCCCGGAATCGAGCCGCCAGAGACTCGCGAGATTGGCTTGGAAAGCCTGGGAGCCCCCGCCGACGGCCTCTACCTGCGCGAAGACATCGAGTTCAAGTGCAACATCACCATGGTCACCTTTGTCAGGAGCCAGCTCAAGGCTGCCAACCGGGAGATGGTCCAGCGCATTATCAAAAAGGCCGAGCTCCTGGATGCCGGCGTTCTCCAAGCCATGATGGAGGACGGCAAGCTCAAAACCGTCAACCCGATGGATCGCTCGATTACGCCCGCAGTCGGCTCCATGCAAGATCCCCGAAGGCAATCTGCTTACGCGCAGAGCTTTGGAGCGCAAAGCCCGCAGCTCGCACAAGCGTCTCAGATGCCACCAAGCTACTCGCCAGGGTACCCCCAACACGCTTACCCGACTCCTGCTCCCTCCCAGACGCCTCAGCTGCAGGATCCCCGCCAATCCATGTACCAGCAGCAGCAACACCAGAGCATGTATGCGCCACCGCCAATTCCACCCAAGGAACAGACGGTCATCATGGAGCTTCCGGGCGACTTCCCTCCCCACGTTTCTCCTGGTCTCTACCCATCTCCGCTACCCAGCCCGGGATATCGCCCAGCCTCGGGATCTTCAAGTGATCCTCGATGGTCACAAGCCCAGCCAAGCCCAGGTTTGGTCAATCCACTTCGGCTGAGCAACGTGAGCGAACTTTCCACTAGCAGCGCAGGAGGCCATCATGGCTTTGTAAGCGAGCTTTCGACACACAATGAGAAATCGGAGTATTAGATGCATTGTGCTGCGCTTACACATTTTCTTCTCACTTTTCCACTTCGACGAAGACGATGAAAAAATTTCAAAGATACCAATGGTGAATGAAGGAAAATGATATTTGCTAGAAATGGAAGAGAGACTCGTTAATACCAAAGATGAAGGGGGGGCATGAGACGTAATTGTTTCGTCGATCGATACACTTGGTGTATCTTTCAAATTTCTTTTGTATTATTCTTCTGTACATATATACCCCATCTAAAGACATGTGGTGTTTTTTTTTTGTTTTGTTGTTATACCTAGGGAATTCTGGAAAAATAGTTTGGAGCTTGGAATACCACTTAGCGTTATGTTTTGGTAATCAATACATATCTCATTGCTTTTATACCTTCTTTTTAAGTTGATTCATGTATTTTATAAAAGCGAAATTGACAAATTTAATAACAATGGAAGAAAGTGCCGTCTATCATAGATTTAAATACCAATAACGGCCATCAGCACCAAAGCCAATGCAAGAGTAAGTTCAAGGCCTGGGACTTTTACAGCAGTCGCGATATTATCATTTGACGGAGATGTACTTGGCTTAGGCGCTGAAGAAGAAGTAGCTGACGGTGCCTTTACAGCTGACGAAGTTGACACTTCCGAAGAAAGGTGAGGCGTAGGCAGCGCTACGGGTTTGTTGGTCTCAGACTCGGAAGACGAAATCTTCGAGGAGGTTAATGTTGATGTCGACGTAGATGTTGATGTTAACGTCGATGCTGGAATCGATGTTTCTTCATGGGTCGTTTTTGTGGCAGTCACCTTGTGTGTAGTGCTCTGATCATGAGAATTGGTGGCTTTCTCGATGTTGCTCGTCTTGGTTTCCTCAGTGGTGGTACTTCCGGCATGCTGGCAATAATGCTCAAAGCCGTTTTGAAAACACGTCTCTCCAGCGCGGCAGTATGATCCCTCTGGACAGCAGACAGCCCCTTTAGGCATGCAATGTTTGTCACCGCAAGGCACTTCGCCGAAATCGCAGACGACCCGGCCGTCGCACACTTTCCCAAAGGGACAGCAGCCGTCTGTGACGCACGCGTATCCCTGCTTACAGTAGCCGTCGCCGTCGGCACAGCATGCTGCGCGAGGAGGCATGCAGCCGTCATTGCAGACTAGCTCTCCTGGGCGACATGGCTCAATGGCGGCGGCGACTTGGATGGAGGCGTCTTGGAAGAGGGAGGAGGATGGGAACTGGGCTATGAGTCGTGCGTGAGGGCTATGTGAGATGGGATCTGTGGAGGCGAGGGCGATTGATTGGAGATGGAAGAGTAAAAGAAGGCTGGTGATGGAAAGAATAGATTCCTTCATGGCTGAGATGGGCTGAGAGTATTGCGCAATTGAATTAATAGAAGGTGGAGAATCTTATTCACATTCATCAATAGACGGATGTACGTCTCTTCTATATATGTATTCATGTTTTACTTGTTATTTCTCGACTTCTTTGCTAAAATCCGCGTTATCATGCCACTCACTTCCTTTGAATCGTTGGGCAACATAAGGAAAAAGCCTCGAGGCCCGCTACTGCAGCCAGCAACGTTCAGCTCGTCTTGGCATCATGCAGAGAGGTCAACAGACCGCCTTAATCAAGGCCAAGCGAGCCCAGGATGACTTTATCCGATTCTTCTCATTGGAACCAAATCTGTTCACATGAGCAACTCACTGCATGCCTTGTGCGAATTTGTATCTTTTTCAGCACAAGCTGCCTGCCTGTTCGTGCTGCTCCACATGCAAATTAAGCTTATCGATGTGGTTAACAGGGATTGGCTGCGCCGTTGGAGATGTTGAGACTTGGCGTTTTGGATTGTGCGCAACGTTGAGGCTCTGTGAAGTAATAAATCAAGCGAGGTGGGATGACTTCTAATGTAATTGGCACGCGTAAATATAATTGAGGCAGTAGAACCTATAGTTTGCTTATAATTTTGTCAATCCATCCTATCACGCTGCATCTGCATGTCATCAACTAGGTATGAGCTTCTACATCTATATATATTTGCCGAGCGTCGGCAACATACTGCCATAGAAGCTTTTATTGTAAAATCTCTATTTAATTTGCAGCCGGCCGGGTCTCGCTGTAATTAAACGTTGACTGTGTGCATTGCTCGCAAATATTGAATATAGTCTCCCAACACTTGACACGCTCAACGATGCTCTCAAATCTAAATATAACAGCGCTATAATGGTAGATTCCATAGATGCTCAAGCCAAACCTCTTATTATTGTGCTCTGCTTGCGCACAACGAAAACGTGCACATGAGAGTTAGCCATCATAGTCGGCATCAAGTAAGTTTCATGACAAGGTAACTCTGCTTTGTGTGCAGCTTAAATATCTTGTGATAGATGGTACATGTATGCATCTACAGCTAGGAAGAGTACCATGAGCGTACCGTTGTTAGCCCTGTTGATCAGAGCTTAATTGACTTTACTGAAGCCACCATTTCTCTTATAAATACATGTACATATAGTAAGCACACATGACATGTGTCTTTTCTTTTCTTTTTCTTCTAGTTTTCTTGATAATCACATGTTTGGACAGTAAAATTTCATATATTGCCTTGCTTGTGACCTGCAAATCTTTACCCTCCATAGACTTCAAATTCTTGATCATCGTTGTATCGGAATCGCTCAGCCCAGCTGCGGAGTTTGCCAAAATCTCGGCATTGGTGCGGAGTTCCATATCCGTCCACGCCTTTTCGAGGCGTTGCAAGATCATATTTCGGCTTAAATGGTTCTAATGTAGAATCAGATGCACACAAGATGCTCTCTCTGAGGTAATCTAGACAATGGAAAGCATGGGAATGCGGCTCGGTAATGTTTGATGCCAGGGCGTCGAAGAGTTCCACTTGAAGAAGATACTGTGTCATGATTAGCCTAATGAGTCATTAAATATTCTGTTGGCCGGACTGGTGTAGGAAAATGATGAAATTGATGGATATGACGTACGAGGCAGTGTAGTTGATGGAAAGTTGCTATTGAGAATCGTCCGGTACCATCGTTGCTGGTATCTCGGATATAGTCGGGCACTGGGCCTGCAGCTTCTATGTTATCTATCGAAACGTAACCCTTTCCCTCTAAAATGCCATTAGCAAAATGTTTGTGGCGTTATGTTCGAGTAATTGATGGATATGTCGTGTCACGTACTAGGGAAAAGGTTCATCCAAGCTTCACGCCCTTTTTCTGTTCGTGGATCATCATACACTCTTTCAGGCATGAATGCCTTTTGTATTGGACCAACTGAAAACATTGTCAGTATATATAAAAAGACAGACATCAATTCTCTTACGAGGTGGAACATCCAATCCTGGGAGTAGCTGTATATTCTCCCTAAATCCCTGTTTAGGCAGCACGGCTCTCCATACTATAAGGCTCGCAACGATAGAGACAATAGAACTGAGCAGAGTGACAAGAGAAAAATGTATCAAAGTAAGGCTAATTCTTCTATTTTCTCTGCTCTGCAAAGGAAGGTTTTCGCTCTTGGAACTCAAGAGCGTATCCTCATCTCCGGAGCTGAAGCTTTGTCGAGACATGGTGCCGCCACATATAGGCAACAAATCGAGGGAGTCGGAAACCTTCGATGTTTGTCATATCTTCCGTCTATAATTACGTGTTGATAGCCGTCGGAAAAGCTGTGTAAGTGGTTTGACTTGGGCGCATTCAGACGGGAAGTTGGTGAGCAACACTGAGGGGTAAAAGGTTCCTCCCTGCAAGTTTGCGGTTCGGATGTTATTACGTGGTGGTTATCAGCACTAGTGGCGGCGATGGGTGACTGAATCAGGAAATCGCTGTGCGATGCCCTCATCTGGCGAGGAAAGATTTGGCGGGGGACTAGCAAAAGTTCATTTTATGAAACCAAGCCGCTTCTGCCCACGACTTACAATAGGCGTGGTTCAAATATAATTAACTATTCGATTTAACTTGCAGCATCTATAGTTGAACTATTGGATCTATAGGGGTTTTGAGAGCGACTAATCATGCATGCATGACTGCATCCATGGGCGTAATGTGACATCCTATGGTGCAATGTCCAGGACCTTATCGCCCTCTTTCAACTCTACTACTATATCCTCAAGCGTCTGATGTGCGTGAACCCACTCTCGTATTGGTTCCCAATCAACACATTTGTGGTCCGTATTGAAGTCCACGAAAGATCCGTCTATACCCTGTTCCTTGTCCTTGACCCAATACTGCCCGAAAACTCCCAGGTCGGGCTTACATTGGATCACCTGCCGTAGCATATCGACGCAGTGCGTTACGTGCTTGGTAATAGTCTGTTCATCTTTGCCAAGATGATGTCCCGGATAATTAGGGCTCGAATAGTAATCGTAGTTGTAAAAGAGGGCCTTGCGGACCAGGTTGAGACAATGCAGGTGGTGATTAAACTCGAATAAAACTGGAAACTTCCCCGACGAAGTTTTGAGATGGTCTAAGCTAATGCCGGCGCGAGTTGCTTGCGACTCGGAGAGTAGAAGAGGTTTTGACGTGGTTCCGAGGCCTTCCCATGCCGCATCAACTTCAGGAGATGGAGGAAGGCGATAGAGAGAAGTTGAGTTGGCAAGAAATGTCCCGTCGTAGTGAATTGAACGGTAATGAATTGGAATATTAATTGGCGTGGCTAAAACGACATAAGTCAGTAGCCCATATTCTCGGTTCCAAATCAGACGAAAGGTAAAGTGAGCATACGATTTTGCTGTGTGTGCCGTACACAAGCCGCATCAAGATATGATGCTCGGTGGACGTAAATGTAGGTCGAAACGTGGGAGCCTAGAGATATACCGAGCAAGATAACCAGGCAGTATAGCAGGATATCACGTCCGCGGTGACTCTGGGTCTCATATTTTGAACGTGAAGGAGAGCCCAGAAAGGGATCAAATTCTTCAATAGAGCTATCGTCTCTGTCTTTCTCCATGCCTTGCTGATGGGCTTGCGAATCACTGCGACAGCCACGATGAATTGTCTTCTCTTTCTCAACGCAAATTATAAGATGTTGTCCAGAAGCAGTGACAATTTGTAAACGCAAGGATTGACACGCCAAGACGGGCTTTTTGGGAGGTATACAAAAGTTCTAGAGCTACTTTAGGCTCGTTGATAGGTGTGTCACGAATTATCCCTATCTTGGCGTTGAGGAGGCATGATTTCACATTCCATTTGTAATATTTTGGGCCTAGGGCAGATAGATGTACAGAATGAAGGCCTCTTCGGGTTTGGTAGCAGTTGGTATCTTCTCGTGATCGAAACCCCGTTGGAGAATGAGGACCAGTAGCTTATCACTACCCACATTCAGAAAAGTGTGGATACTATGGTTGGGAAACTTTGAGGACAATGGATCTTGTGTCTCGCTGGTCAACGCAGTGGTGGTTTGTATATTTTAAGGGGAACGTATTGCCGCTTTGACCATCTCTATTGTCTCTTTGGCCAGATATCTACCTCACACTGGGCGATACATTGACAAATATTTCGTTAAAATGAAGACCTCTTTATTCCTTGGTTGCGTTGCAATCGCGGCTTCAGTTGCTGCTGCTCCCGTTCCAGTATGAGCCATCAGCCTGTCCATTGAATGGTTCAGCTACTTACTATTAGTTACAGGACTCTGATACTGTTGCCAGCTACCAATGGAAGAAAGACACCCAAACTACTGATGGCGTGGCCAGCTATGAGTGGAAGAAGAAGAGAGACACTCAAAGCACAGACGGTGTTGCCAGCTATGAGTGGAAGAAGGACACTCAGCACACTGATGGCGTTGCCAGTTACGAGTGGAAGAAAGACACTGAACATACTGATGGAGTTGCTAGCTATGAGTGGAAGAAGAAGCGAATTTAGATCTTTTGAGATAGCTTCTAGCAAACTCGGAAGGAGTTTGGTATAACCAAAGCCACTATTCAAACATTACAAAGTGGCATATCTCGTTGTAATTAAAGATTTTTTCTTATCATGTGGGCTATTCAGTTGCTTCGTTGATCCTCAGAGCTGCATGTATCTGGAATGTGACTACAGAGCGGGGGATCAAGTAATCGGCGATTTTGTCAAATGACATCTCCGAACAATAAATGAGTCGTCGTGTATACGTTTACCACATCATCCCCCCAGTTACGCAATAATGTAATGTGAACCATTTACTTGCGGCGGGCCTAATCTACTGCACACTTACATGGCCTGCCTATGTTCATTTGAGCAAGCGATATCCCCGCTGAGGTTTTTTACAGTGTCCAGGGCCTGCTACATAGCTCATTTACTCCGGCTACCAAATGGATAAATGTAGAATAACTACTGAATTGCAATGATTTTACGATGGCACGTCATTATTGTCTACTCGTACGTAGGGAAGTGCCATTACCTACGTGCAGTAGTATCAAGTTTATCCGTATACCTTTAGTGTGGACCGCTGTCAGCCGAAAACTTCCTCAAGCGGAAGCGCGTAATAGTATTAGGTAGGACCATAAGCAAACCTGTGAATTTAATGGAGGGCGAGGGAAATGCTTGGGAAATGAGAGCTAGCACGGAACAAGAACTTGGCAACATACATATCCGGAACGGGCTGTGAAGTAGACGGCTAAAATTGAGATGTCTCTTTTGAGTTATATACTATTTGCTAGTAAATCAGGCTTTAACGACGATAAGCTAGATTCGGAAGAAGCTATTTGGTGCAGCGTGACCATACACCTGCAGTAGTAATTTCCAAGTTTGGGGGCAACAATGCAGGTAGCCCACAATGCGTGTGATACGGGCATACACAAAAGTTCTCAATGCCCACTAATCTGTCAACGAAACCATCTATAGATGTCAACCATGAAACTATCGACTTCACTGCTCCACCCCGACCGTATCCGAGATTCGGACAACGAGCTTCCTTGCACTGACTGATCCACTCTTGAGTCGTTGAAGCGCACTTTCTAATCCGTATAATCCGCCGGGCACGACTTCGTGGGGGTGCGCGCTGAACCATCCTTCATTCAAGCCCCTTCCGATAAACTTCAGCATTACAGTTGTGAATTGGAGAATTCCTAGTCCTTTGCTCTTGGAGCTAGATTTGAGAAGCGTTTCGTTTCCTAGCTCACATTGTGTCATCTCAACGGCTGTGTTATATCGCGGTATTCCTTCGGAAATCTCATCGGCTGGGACCTCGAGCACAACGGCCATTTTCCCAACATCTCTGTCTATTATTTTGCAAACATTCCTGATGGTGCTCTTTTCGCTTACAGCATCAAAGGCAAATTCGAGTTTCTGACCTCCTAGAGCGGCCTTTATCGCTTCGACCACTGCATCATCTCCTTGGCGATAGTCAATAATGGTATCGCCGCGGGACCGATCGATCAATGTCTCCACGAAGTCGAGTCCTCGTCCAGCAACAGCAATAATGGGGTGGATATTTGATAACACCGCCAGCTTCAACGCATAAGCACCTACCGCAGATGCGGCGCCGTAAATAAGAAACGGCTGTGGCTTATCGCAAGGATCCCAAGGATATGGAAGTGGAAGGCGACGATACATTCCCAAGCATGATGTTATAACTGCCAATGGTATAGTCGCAGCCTCTGTCAGCATGGGTTAGTGAATCTAACAATTGGAGCTAAAAGCGATTCTAGCCAAACCTTCGAACGAGACATGATCTGCCAACTGGAATGTCATGCTCTCGTATGCGATGGCATACTCGGCCCAGCCTCCTCCTGGGCTCAGCGTTTTATGGAAAACGCCGACTCGGTCGCCAACTTTGAATTCTGTTATATGTTGTCCGACTTGATGAACGACTCCAGAAAAGTCGTCCCCTTCGTTGGTGCGCGTCACTCCAGGTACGGCGCCTTCGGCGACTTTCCAATCTTTTGGGTTTAGTCCTACGCAGGCCACTTTGATAATCATCTGATAGGCTCCAGGAGTCGGGATTGGCGAGTCAACAATATCGACCTTTGGCCCTGGGTAGGTGAGTGCTTCTTTCATCGTCATTGTTAGACTAAGAAATGATAACCGTGTAGAGCTCAGTTGGAAATGCTTTCTTTGGAGTATCCAGATCCTGAAGGTAGTAAGTTGAGATCGAAACTCACAATACTATCAAGACATGGCAAGCGACTTATACTTCGATAATGCGGAGTTTACAAACAATGCTTTCCACTACGCCGCTCCTTTGCTGAATCATATCCGCCATGCTGAGTGTATTCATCATCATAAATCGCATATAACGCAGATTATTCACGCCATTTCCGGGCTGAACAGGCTTTCATTGTCCCCAATTACTCGACAAGGCAATTCATGTGTAGAGTGGATTCAACGACTGGTCCCGAAAGGGCATTACATGGGATTTTGGAAACGCTTAATACGCTCAACGCCATCTCCGCAAGTCCCGCACCTCCACCTGTTCGAGATTTATGACCCGCTGAATGTAAATCTCAATTGTAAATAATTCCGACTTGAGGCACCTGATTAAGCAAATAACAGCTATGTGAACTTCTTCTAACGCTCACGGTTGGTATGCCTGATGGGAGATTAGACTTCAAACACGCTACGAGCAGCGATTCAACGTTTCTGCAAGTGCACTAATTCCAGCCTTGAGAACATTGTCTCATTGTCTAGGCGCAATTGCTTGATTTGTTGGCCTATGTGTGAGTAATGGTTTGAGATAAACATGTGTTTGTGTAAGTGGGAACATCGAGACAACCATGACTGGTGTGCGTGAATATGCACAAATTGCGGAGTTTGTGATTACCAGAAATCTTTCCGATTGTCAACCACAGACTGTAAACAGCAGTGTTCAATAAGTTCTTACTAAACTAATAATTAGACCAGCTGCTGAGCTTGAAAGAGAGATTTATAGTTAGCCCTAGTCACTTGCCGCGACCAGGTTACTGCGAAAAGAGTGATGAGTATCAAATAAGCCACATCGTCACTTCTATCGCTGGGCGTATAGAATGCAGCGACTGCTCAAAAGTTTTTCTGCCGCTTGTGCCTCACGAAAATAAAGACTATAAATCTCTAAAAGTGTTTAACACAGCAATATTTTGTAGTGTTGTTGAGAACTATGGTATGGCTTGAGTTCTTCTAGTTAGTTAAACTCGTAGTTGAATCAGGCACCCAGCCAAGTCCTTCCAAATTTTCCAGAAAATAACTAGTTGCAAAGTTATTTTATATCACTTAAGCTTGAAAATGATTGGGCTAACTGGTAAGCCGTTAGTGCCGCAATATCTATTAACACATAAGATTTTAGCAGTTGATGCTTACTTGGCATGGGACAAAAGGTGTTAACGTGTGAATTCTGGACGTCATCCCATATATCTCTGTGAATATGGGTTTATCCAAGAGTCAAGCAGACTCTTATCGCTTATATTCACTCCTTCTTATTATCTTTTCAACTACTGATGCATTAGAACTACTAGTGCTATTCACTTACAGCTGACCGAGTCGCTGTAGAGTATACCTTGTTGGGTTTCCACGATGACCTGGACCTGGACCGAGGTTTGGCTATTTTCTCCAACCTTGACTCAATATCGTTGAGTGCACGCCGACTTCACCGTTTTGTCTCCCGCTTCAATTAGTAGTTTTCCAGATGAACATTAAACCTGCACCCCCTTTCTCTTGGCTTTATCCATGAGTCATCTCTTATACTATTAACTATCTTGTGCATATCCAGGTAGTTAATTACAAAAGATAATATAATAGGGAATTATCATAGCGCGCGATCAAGTAGCACAATACCAGCCCGAGAGTTATGTAACCAGACCTCTAGAGATTTTGCTGTTACATTACTTCGATGCCTCAGCGCATTTAGTGCCAGTGGCAGCATTAACGCAGACTTCAGTAAGGATTCTTTCGCCGCCCGAGTTGTAATATCCTTCGCCGCAGGAGCCTCCAACGTTGCAGAAGATCGAGTCGCCGCACTTTGGTCCGAAGTTGGGGAATTGAGGATCAGGCTTGCTGTTGCAGGTTCCAATCTTGACGCACACATTGTCACTGGAGCTACCACTGAAGTCGCTGGGGCCGCAGATGAAGCCAGAGAGGCAGTCGGCATTGGTGTTGCACTGAGGAGCTGCGGAGGCAGTGAGGGCCATGGTGGTCATGATGGCAGACTGGAAGAGAAGGCTGAACATTTTGGCAATTGTGTTGAAGATGTTGGATGCTTTGCTGATGAGTATGAGGATGGTTGTTGACAATTTCCATTTCAACAGGGATATGCGCCTTCTTTTATACATGAATTTATCTGGTATGTGCTTTCTGAACATGGCATTCTGACCTAGCAAAATAGCCAACCATTACCTACTATGGCTTGCTACAGAGTTTATGATACTAGATTAAACGGAGAATTGTGATGATGTGTGGCGTGGCATGGCTTTCCTTGGAGACATTCTAGAACATGGACAATGGCGAGGAAGCATCTCAAGCCGCACTCAGTTGAGCGACAATTTACGAGTGTACTCATAAACCCAGGGTCTCATTTTATCAGTAACAAAACAGTGGTGGCTGAGTTGAATGGTTGATCGTCGGTAGTTCCGTGTGGAAAGATTCTCCGCGCAAACGATACATGTATGTAGTATAGCGCAAAGTTAATCGCATATAAAGTTTCAGGAGCAGCTGCTATCCGAGAAGATCGGTAGAGGAGGGTTGGTGGGGGTAAGAAAAGCCACCCTGTTATAGTAAATGAAATACACTGTCCTGTCTTTAGCCATGTTATAGCAGGAATTAGGAGTCCTATTGGGAATGTTGATAATGTATTGAATGCTTATGGAAAAGCCTAAATGTTATATTCCTACCAATCTCCTTGATCTATGGTCAAGTATTATTAATAGCATATTATCTCCGAGATGCTATCTGCGTCTAGGTAGTTATTATCCAATTACTCCCATCTATTACATGTCCTATTCTATTGGATAAACTTCAACCTGGAAGCTTGAGGATGAAGCTGCTCCCAATCGCATGCTGCAGAACGAGCATATGAGGCTGATTCTAGAACAATAAGACTGCATACTAATAGGCCAGATGACTGGCGTGAATGTATGGCGCTTCAGCCAGCCACCAGCCCCGACAAGCTGGCGTTCTTCCTGGCCTCAGCTCAAATTCACATCTCCGACGATGAATACTAAGCCTACGGCATAGAATTATATTATATTACAGGTATTGAAACAAGGCACTGTTGCCTCATAAAATAGCGCTGCCATCCATCTATCCTTTGCTTCCCGTGACTTCGGCCCTATATCCAGGTGGCGATGCTGTCTTCCTCCCTCTGCATTCGCCCTTAACCAGCAGCGCAATTCAGCACGTCTCTGCTTGTCTCAATTCACTTATTCAAATGCTAGTAGCCGCCATCTTGAACACCAAATAATAATCCGTCCGAGACTGTGCCGGCTGACGCTGATTACTTTTAATAGCAATACGCTAGGTCTCATCACTCTTGTCGTCTGCCACAGCCGAACTTACAGCCGAATGTAAACGCTGTGGTCGGCGCATATGGCAATACGTATTCGAAAGAGAGCTGGGACAAATGCTAGGAATACTGCTGTTGCAGCGCTGGTGTTGTATCTGGACGACCCTACCATAAGAAGGCAGCTAGCCTTCTGTATTGCATGTAGTGAATGAATGAGACGCATGGTACTTGTGGAATGCACGATGTCGCTCGCTACCATACATCAAAGAGCACCGAGGAGTCATGTAATATATGTACATTGGCTGGAGACTAGGTCATGGAATCTTCGATTAGAGAACCTTGGAGAGACAATTTTCAGATAACTTCACGGTATTCATACTGATTGTATAAGGACATTTCATACCAAAAGAGATGTAGAGGAAGTCACAGTACTACACGTTTGTGTCGGAGTGAACAATCGGGGTCAGGTGGCCTTCGCTTCAAACACATTCTTGCCCTCCTTGTCCGTTGACCTGCGTGTTTCAGAGATACTTGGCGAATATGGTTGTGAAGAAGTCGTTGAGGAACAGGCCGTTACGGTCGAGCTGCTGGCGTATCTGGAACTCCTAGCTTAGTTTGGCGCATTTAGGTAGGTAAGTTTAAGGGTCTCTAGCTTCTATTTTGGAATCTAGGAGCGCAAGAAACAGAAGACATTGAACCGCGGTAAAGAACTTGACGGGACCCCAAATTTTCCACTACCTATGGTCGTATGTAATAGATAAATTGCAAGATATCTTTATATTACATTAGTACCGAGCAGAAACAATGTGGTTTTGATAGACTGTGAATGAAATAATTTGGAAGTTTGAAATGCCTACCCGACACTCAAGCCAGACTCCCGGTCACCAATGTTTTAATACTGCTTTGACTAGTCCGTATTTTCAGGTCGGCGTCTAATATTTACCAGATATGATGATTTCTCCTCTTTTGTCTATTATTTTGTAAGCGTTTGCCTCGAATACCTTGATTTCTAATTGCCCTAGAGAAATCGGACCCAACTAGCTGCAATTGTAGTGCCTCTACTTGGGTAAGACATTCTTGAAAATCTCAAAGGTTGCTTGATCCCTTACAGGGTCGTCCATTATGCGCATTGTCGAATATGACCAGTACGGCACAAGGCACACTAACCATACCAGCACCCAAAGGTACCCCAAGGCGCGCTCAATGCTTCGAGGGAGCTGTATAGGACTGAGACTATACAGCTTGCAGACTGTATCTTCTAGCATAATACCAAGTGCCTGACTGCTGAAGAAGATTAACTGTCCAGTTTCAGATCTCTCAGCTTGATGGTGTAGCATTGCAGATAAAAAGAATGCGAGACTGAGCCGCGAGTAACGCGAAATCAAGCTTCCACGGGGAAGAACCAAATCAACAACCCAATCAGCCGGCCCAGTAAGCGCCTTGCGCAGACCTTGGTGATAGTAATTGCTGGATAGGTACACTCAATTAGCGGTCAGTAATACAGCTGGGAGGTGCTCAAACATACCCCCAGAATCTTCTCACGGAATACGCCTGGCTCGGCCAGCCCTGCCAGATGGGAGGCCAGCTCTGTGGATGGTCACCACAAAGGACGGCAACAATTGCGAGAAGGTTGTAGACTCCGATTACGCCGAGGGCTGCGCTGATTAGAAAGACGATGGTAGAGACCACTCGAAAACCGACGTCTTCTGAGGTTGCCCCATTGCTAGCGACCAGATACGAGATGGTCTGTTTCTCTCTCGTGATCATGTCTGGGTCTGGCGGAGGGCCGGCCGCGCAGAGGTCGATGAAGAGATAGCAGGCCATGAAAACGCCCAGTCTTTTCAAAAGAAAACGCACGCGCCCTGACACGGAGCCATCTTCTTTCGAGGCCGGGACCTTGATCTGCCACTTAGTTCCGATGCGGCGCCAATTGAACGGCAATGTGGCTGCCTGAAATGCCTGCCAGATGGGCTTTCCAGAGCCGCCTAACCGAAGGCCGGAGTCTTGAGGGTCGACATTTGACACGATAAGGATTTCAAAGGCGTTCAAGAATGTCGTCCAGGTTGCGCCCAGGGCGAGAGATATGAAGGCGCGATTTGGGAAGTATTCAACGAGGCTGAGCTGGAAGCTGTAGGTCACGGCCGCGAGCAGAGCGATAGCTGCGGTACGGTAGAGGGGATGCGGCGGCAGACAGAAAAGAGAGGCTTCAAAGATGGCAACGGCACCAAGCAGAAGATGCAGAGGCTGTGGATAGGTGTTCATATCCATCTTAAGTGGTCACAGAGTGCACTTTTGAGCGATCTTGCTGGACGAAATCACAACTTCACATTCATGCTTGTTGTGAAGTTTAGTTGATGGAATATCACTTCAGCCCCTGGCCTAATCCTTAGTGCTTACTCCACCACCGCGCGGAGGTTGCTACCACCAAAAGATTTAGGGTCTTGGGATGCCAGAAAAGAAAGACACACATTGAACTCATGAAGACAGCTTAACAGGATCTCGGATTTTTCAAATTTTATGGTTGCAGGTGGAGCGCGGTATCTATAGTTTTGACGGATGTATTTTCATGCTGAAATAAAAGAGTAGACTACTGAATGCATCGAGAGAGGCAAGTAAGCTTGAAACTGTGCGACGCTTGTATGATAAGGTATATCTATTACAGTATGCTGAGCACCGACGCTGGTTCTGTAAATAGCTCTCATGACCATATCCAATCTTGTTGTCGCCTCTTATGCTGGCATCTCAATCCTTCAGGCATTTTTTCCCTCCAAGACCCACCACCCTGATATTGGCTGAATGGCTTGTAGACCATCTGTGTCTAGCTTTGATGGTGGTATTTCATCTTCCGTGGATCTGTTAGATATCGCTTCTGTAGGGATTTCCTGTTGCGGCAGAGAAGAGGCTTGAACTCCAACAGAGCCTGCAATCGCTGTGCATTCAACCATTTTACCATTTATTATCGCATTCATTGGAACACAAGCCGAGCCTGCGGGTATCCTGTCCACTGAAATTATTGGGTAATTCTCTCCATCTAGCACAGTATTCCAGGGCCTTCGAAATTGCGCTTTTCCCTCTTCGTCCCAGAAGCAAAATGCTGCGATCCAGCCAGTTATTTTCGTCGTATTTTCGCCAATTATACCGAGTGAGAAATCCGTTGCCATAGTCTTCCAAAAATTTATAGTCTCTTTACTGGTCGAATGGGTAAATGAATTGATCATCAGCCGCAATATTGGACGCAACATATCAGCAAACTGTGACGGCAGGTCACCAAACTGACGCAAGTAATCCAGTTTGCCACGTATTTCTATCCAGTCCTCGACTTCTCCCAGAAGTGTCACAGAAGGCAGTCCGCAATGTTTTTCTAGAGTGCATCTAAAGTATTTTTGCATCGTTCCCAGAAGTAGCACTGTGGCAACAGCGCGGTCAGTATCAGTTGTAGTCGAGAATGAAGGCATAGCCCATTCGAGTAGCTTTGGATCCTTGATAGCCTGAACGATTAGTTCGTTTAGCCCTGAAATAAGGGTCCGATGGCCTTCAGAATCGCTTTTGGACCCGGCGATTGGACTGGATTCTTCTACGTTTGTGAGCTCGCGTGGAATCATCAAGCCACGCAGCTCCTTTGAGTGACTCTTGACGTAGAATCCAAATTGCGAAAGTATCGCGAACCAGACATCATCAGGCCTGATGGTAAGGTGATGGTGCTGAATATATGCGATGTAGGCGGAATAAACGAATCCGTTGGGCGACGCTGAGATGTGGGATTCATGGAAGATGCTGGAACTGAAAGAGCTTTGCCAAATACGCTGCATAGTCTCATGTTGTTTTGGATGGGTTTCTTTCAGAAGCTCGCTGTCTGTCGTCACTTTGGGGGCTTTCCAGTTCTTAACTGCGTGATTAACAATTGTCACTGTAACAGGCATGTTTGCTTGCTCGATTAAAAAAGTTTCGATGGAACTGGATGACTGCTCGATGCATCGATCTCCCTCCGTAGGGCCTTCTATGTTGAACGAAATGATGGGAGTGAACACGTTGAATACGGAGATAGAAATCGTTACTGCTCTTGTTACGTGAGGACTATAGGCATGCATATATGTAGTTTCATGTTGTTTTCAAACCTACCTACTGGGTATCCAGGTAGGTAATGAACTCTAATAAGCGAACGTCCCAGTGTCGTTCCTTCTACATTTAGAGGCAACTGATAGTCATTAAGAAGAGAAAAATTTGGAATCGGGCAGCTGCTATGCAACATGCAGAGTGTGCTCTAAGCGGCCATTTAATTGCCAATAAATGGACACTTTTATGGCACTTGGATGATGCTTTAGCACACCATAGCCTATTGAAATCGACGAGGAGATCCCGTTACAAGGCACACACACTATGAAAGACTTGAAGAATTAAAAGGCTTCCAAATCGAAGGCGCAGCTTCAATTATTCTTATTCAATTTCGGACTGGGCATGGTTTTGTATCTGTGAGTATTGGGCACATGTTCAACTTCGTAAGACTGGTGTGCCGTTAGATTAGATATTAATGACGAGGGATCCGACGAAATCTCTATTGAAGATGAACAAACGCTCCCCAACTTCTTCGACATGCCTGACACTGACCACATTACTTATGAGCCTGATCCAGTCATGTATGAAATGGAGATGAATTCCCCAGTGAACGAGGGGACTTGTCTTTACTAAGATGGATTTTACAAACTACTTACCTTGGATTACCTCTCTCAGTGGGAACGTGTCAATCAGACGACGGAAAAATCAATGAGCATGCCATTTTCAGAGTTGATTCAGGCAAAACAAAGACAATTTTGTGCCACTAACAGAGTTTGTTGGATATAGCCTCGCAATTCAGCTTCAAGCCAAGGATGCCTTTTGGAGTGCGCAGACGCAGCGAGAATAGAAACATAATCAAAGTTCCGTTCCATCAAAGTCGAGAGCTGGCCGATTGTAGACCAGATACTGACTATTAGAGATTCAAAGGGGCTTTCGGGGATATGGTCGCTAGCGATATGTGCAAATGGTGTTTTGAAATGGGATAATGATTCACGGTCATATAGCTTGATCCCTTTGGGAAACTGTGAGTCTGCTTTCTCAACAACTTTCATCTCTTCCGCTGATGCGTGTATCATCGGCTCCATATTACGTTCTAGAATACTAAGGTAGTGGGATCCCAAGTGCTGCTGATAGAAGCTAGTTCATAATGTTACAGTGCGAGTGAAGGTAAAGTAAGCTGGCTGACTATAAAGGCCATTGTTTCAGACTCTCATTCTCGTATATTACTACTCAGCTTCCGGGCAACATATGTTTTCAATTGAATCCTACCGCTTGAGCAAAAAGTTCCAGCTAGAACGGTTTATGAATGCACATAGCAAATCGTTTCTCCTTTTAGTATGTATAGATTCCGGAAGAGAGGAATAAATAGCCTGACTCAGGCAGTCATATGAATGTAGCAACTTTAGTACGGGACTCTAACGCATTTTATGAGATATCAGACGGCATGACTCAAAAATATACAACAGCTAATTGCCTACAAAATTGTTCAACGGCTAAATACCTGGTCTTGTACTTATAGCAGCTTCTTCATGCCATTATTTTTATTACTTATACTATTTACTCTTCGCTTCATAACGTAAGTGGCTTCAAGTGGTATACACAATTAAGACGCCTATCTATATACCTATTTATCCTAACCGTCCTTTTCCGTCCAGCCAAGACCTGGTTCAACCCTGAACCTATTATGAATAGCTATTAAATCAAAGGAGCAGGAAAATTAGCATCTTCAACGATACAAAATATGCATATTTATGAGAATTGTTTTTTTCCTTCTTTTTTTTTTTTTTTTTTTTTGCTGCGTGTTTATGTTTGTTGCGGCTTTCACTCAACCATCTCTCCAATGAACGGCTTTCTTCCATACACCACGAAAATGGGCATATAAGCATGCACACGTGGGTCGAGAATTTCTTCTCTGACTCTGACGAGTGATAGCTAGGGAGGACAATGAGTCAGTATAACGATGATGAAGTGAGGGGATTCCGTGTCTACAAACCTCAATTTCGTCTTGAGTACGGCCATACGCTCTATTCATGAGCAGGGTGGAAAATCCATTCAACCCCTGCGAGAAATTTTGTCCCCACAACCAGCCCAAGTTCTTGAGCCGCTCATCCCTGGGCCACGCGTTGAGCGGTAGTCTAAAGACGAGCTGTTCCACGTCAACGAAGCCGACCCTCTCGAAAATCTCCTTGAGGCTGGCGCCTAACGTAGCGGGACGATTCAATTTCTCGCAAGCATCTCTCATTTCCTGGAACCATGTACACATGGGTCCGTCGGGGTCCATGGTGCCGTCATCGCAGCAGAAAAAGGCTTCGGTTTCCTGCGCCTCAAACCAGCCGCCAGGCTCGAGCGCGTCAAAGGCTTGCTGGGCAACTTGTTTCTCAAAGGAGCTCCAGGAGCCGGCCGTGAGCCGTGTATGTATGTAGCCAAACTTATCTGAGTAGCTCCACGGCTCCGATCTGCAAAAAAATGGCAGCTGGTTAGTGGGGAGGGGGGCGAGGTTCAAGGCGCGCGTCTGTTGGGTGGGTTATGCCACTTACGAGTCTTCAACGTAGAATTCCACGTTTGGAGGCACCATGTCGGGTTGGATAGGGGACAGATCCGTGCCAACAACTCGCGATGAAGGAAATAAGTCGCCCATCTCGACGGCCCAGTCCCCCACACCGGTAGCGATGTCGAGGATGAATTGCGGAGGGTCCGATCTGGAGAGCGGGGCAAAATAGAGCCTATCGTCAAACAGCCTCTTGATGATGGGCCCTTGAAGCGCCAGGCGCTCTTGTTCCGTCAGGTCATTAGGATAAACGTATGCTGAGCAGTCATTGTCAGTCTGGGCCGGAGTCGAGCTGCTGTAAGGGCGAGGTGTCTTACATCCCGCATGGTAAGCGTGATAGGTGCGACCGAATTCTTCGGGATAGTCCAGCACGCTGCTTGATAGAGATTCATCGTCGTCTCTGCGCACGGCACACGCGGGTAAGTCAGGGCCCAGCAGCACAGCCAAATGTCTCACAATACGCTTACATCATTCTCATGGCAAATTGCTGCGCGTTATAGAGTCAGTACATGAATGCTGAAGCACATCATGGCGCAACGGGGGCCCGGCGGCGCGGCAAAACCTACATCAGGCTCAATGGCGTCGTGGAAGTCAAAGGTGAACTGGAAGTCCCTGAGCTCCGGCAGAGCATTGCGCTCGCCGTTTTTCCGCAGAGAGTTGGGCGGCACTCCCATCTTTTCGGTCGAGATTTGAGGTGCGTGAGTGATTCAGACGTTGCGATGAGGGTCAACGGAAGCCGCCGCAAGGACGGTCCTTTAAAACAGTCGAGCTGAAAGTCGGCTAGCGAAGTAACCAGGCCAGGATCGAAAACTTAACTCCACTAGGGAGAGAGGCTAGTCGAAAGATGGCGCCCGCCACTTGTTCTCGAGGCCTAAGGCTTGAAGAAGGACGGATCGGGCTCTAGTCATGGTCCTATTTCAAAGGCTCCTGGAGCTTTAGTCTTGCAGCTATATCGCATTGTCCGCAGCCGCAGTGGCGAATTGGGCTGTTCACGTCGCCAACTCTCGAGAACCAACAGCGTGGTGTCTGGGAAGATGATGCTCGCCCGCAATTGGGTGCGGTCGAATAGCGCGTTTGCCTTGCAGGGGTCGATCGGCTTTACACCAGACTCCCGTGGCCGAGAGACTCCACTCTGGCAATGGCACCAAGCAATTTTACACCGCTGGAGTGCTGTTAAAGGGGCTAATCCTTCAGATTGGTAACCAATGAGAAACTGTCAGCATCCTTTTGGCACATGTCACAGATGCACAAGTGTGGGCTGTAACCCGAGAAATTGGGATTGAGCATTACCTAATGACGGCCGCTCTCGTATGCCTGTGGTCTACGATGCCTTTTTGCCAGATTGCGTTTTGCTTGGTGACGGGTACCGGGTACAGGGCTAGCATGCATCGAGTTAGGGGGCACGTTGTGCGGATTGGTTTATATTATCTGTCTCTCTACTCATCAACAAGCGTCAACCTCCCATTGACCTTGAAGTTGCCTTTCTTCGTAACACCAATCAGGAATTCTCTGACAACACGAACATCGTCTGGTGTTGTATCAACCAATTCTAGATTAAACCGGCGTACAAAAGCTGCAACGGTGAGAAACAATTCCATGTAAGCGAGACTAGAGCTGTGGTCAGCAAAGGGCAATCCAGGCTATATCACTCGAGAGCACATGGGTGAAGTTGTAATTACTTGATGCCAAGGCAGTTTCTGCTTCCCTTGGTGAAAGACACCAGATGCCTCTTGAGGTTCTGACCTCTCTCGGCCGCCTCAATCCATCTCTCCGGGCGGAAGGCGTCGGGGTCCGGAAAGATTGATGCGTCCTTGTGGACGAAATAGGAGGCACTGCTCATTGGAGTCTTCGGCATAATGTTAGCATACCGAGATGAGAGGGGAGATGATTAGGCGTCTATCGCTTACTCCTGGTGGAATAACATAGTTCTTGTACGTGAGAGTCTCTGTCGGAGCAACGCGCGTGTATCGGCCCAGTACTGGGGAGCCTATACGCAGGGATTCACTAATGAAAGCATCCTAGTGGCAGAGCTATGAGCAACATTTCTTCCGGCCAGGGGTGAAAGATGTTCTTTTCACATACTAGATACGGCAAGCGCTCGAGCTCAATCCAGGTCGGTGTGCTGTCCGGCGTAGGCATCAACTGTATCAGCTCCGCTTGCAGCTTATCCCTCACCGCATGATCTCGGGCTAGGTGGTAGAAAGCCACAGTTAGCACCGTCGCTGTTGTTTCTGTTCCCGCACCGATGATGCCAAAGGCTTCATCTCTTTGCCGATGGAAAGTTCTTTCTGGTGGCGGTATGCTCGGATCTGCCAGGGTGGCAAGCATCGATTTCCTCTTGCCTGTCGCGGTACCCTTCCGCGCATCTTCCTGCGCATACTCCAAGAAGGATTCAAGGAACCCAAATAGTCCCGCTTTTCCCGGCATAAGAATGGACAGTGTCCGTGGCGAAAGATAAGTTGATAGGGTTACCAGCCAGGGGAAGAAGCGAGAAATGTGCGTAAAACTCGCAGCATCCGCGGTGGCTTTCCGGACATCGTTCCGGAAATCAGGGTCCTCTATAAATCCCCAATGCTTGCCGCAGCAGTAGGACGTGATAACATCGGATGTCAAAGCTGAGACAGCATCATCAATGGATACTGTAGATTGGGCAATACGGAAACCATCCAGGCGTTTCATGAGCGCCTGAACTCGTTCATTCATCATATCTGAAAGCTCCAAGACGGAGCGCCGTGAAAAGTAATCCTTCAAGATACCTCGGCGGAAATGGTGGGCCTCATGGCTCACACATGCCACCATAGAGCCAGGCAAAGCATAGGTAGGCACGAACTGGGGATCTTTCTCCCTCTTTCGGCTACTTGAAGAATAGATTTCGTCATAGAAAGTGGCATCGCTAATGTGAACCTCACGAGGGTTGATGCGAACTATGGGTCCTATGTCGTCCGCTCTTTAGTAGAGTTACTTGAAGGGAGCTGCAGAACGCGTCTAACCGTATTTCTGGTGCATCCTCTCCATCTCAAACAAAAACTTGCCCGATAGAATGACATTGTAGTAGAATTCATAGAGATGTGAGCATGCCGCCAGCTTTGGGCCGGGAATGTGGGAGAGCGGGTGGAAATAGAGGCGATATATTGCCTTGATGCTGATATAAGCACCCAAGGCCGCGATGGCAACCCAGAGGCGGAGTATATCCCCCATCATAATGATGCTGTTCTCATACACCTTTGAAATCCTGCGTTTGTCAATAACAGCAATTTGTTGGGCGTCCAAGGTCACGATACCGAGCAAAGTGGCCTGATTATTGCGGCTCCGAGGGTGTACAATGAGCCCGAAACGTCAGGTAGGTGTAGCTGCGCAGATCTTCTTCACCTGGCCGAGTGAAACAACTCTTTAGTACTACTCTGTCACACATGCCGCCGCCGCAAAAAGGCAAGCTCAGAGCTGGTGATATCACAGAAAACCATGCTCAACCGGGGTTTTCAACGAACGCGGGATTTTTATTTATGACAGCCTTGGCTTGGCCAACGCTAATGCAGCTCTCAGCTCTGGAACCGTGATAATACGTAGCTAATCTTCGGAAATCGTTTATAAACGTGCTGTCCATTCAAATGTGACCCGTCCATGCATGAAACTTGCCTCGCCTAGGCATGGTTACATGCATGCGCGACCAAAACGAAAAATCGTGCAGATGGTGCGCCCGATACTTACTCAGAGGCATGTAGCTGGAGGCCAATCAGAAGAACCAGGCCCTCCACAATGCCCCCGAAAAGTAACGGGAAGACACCGTAATTGTACAGCCACCCTCGGTGATGACGGTTCGGTTCCTTGGGGTTTCTTGGGACACATGAATATGTAGCCGGAGGCCAATCATGTCGTTGCGTATGAACCAGGTAGATGTGCCGTCACGTCAACTGACCACGGGAAAAATTACTTGTACGATACACTATCATGCCTTGGTCCTCACCTGATCAGCTCGAGGCTATCACAGAATAATCCTGTTTACTTCGGCTTCATGAGCCTTCTTCAAGCTGAAAATATCCGGCGAACTGAGTCCTTCTGAGCCCTTTGGGCGTGTCTGACCCCGCAGATGTCGTCCGACCTCCCGTATGGAGAAGTAGTAATCATGGATGGAGAACAATTTACGAGGGTCTACCAACATGCATTTGCATTGCTGATAACGCGATGCTAGTGGGCCAATTACAGACGTGGAGGTAATAATGATCCATCTTGCTAGACACGATGTCCATAACTCGTCTGCCCCGTTGTGATCGAGAGATGCCGGCAAAGGCGGTTCCCCGCCGTCATGCCACTATCGAAGCGTTTATATAAGTCGCCCGCAAGCTGCCCCCGTTAATGCGCAGAGTAGGCAGATACATCACTTTTTTTTTTTTAAATTCATATTCACTCGGGTCATATTGTATAAACAATGTCTAAGCTAAGAAATCGTGTTGCTCTTTGGCCTACCAACGGCCAGACTTGGAGCGGTGTCTCACTAGACGATGCCAATATCACTCTTTGCCAGTCATGCAAGGTGAGCATCTGCTGGCAGGGCGTGGGGGTCTGTGTCGGATGCGCCTCCGGTATTGAAAGGCCCCTCCCCAGCAAGTTCCTGAGGAAACTCCGTGAAGAGCTTGCATGCCGTGACGCCACTGTAGCACTGCGGTCCATAGATGGAAGCGGACGAGTTGTGCATCACGGAGGGGTGGAGCGGCCTGGAAGGTGTGAAGACAAGTCCCGCAGGGCCGATCTGTGCGACACCATCTCGCTGTACGCTTTGAAAAACGGTTGGGCAGCCTGGGGGCTTGACAATGCCGTGAAACAGCTGCGCGAGCCTGAAGGGTCGGCGTCCGCTGCCATTGGTGTGTATAAGCGCCAGCAGCCCATCGAAGACGACGCCGGGCCCATGAGGCACTGGTGTTCCTGCGGCAACCGGAAGCACGAATCGAGTGGACAGTCGCAGGCGGTGCTCATCGAGGTGACCATTGAGAAATTAACGAGCCAGCCCGAGGAGGTGTCTGCAGGTCAGCTCAGGGCGTCGGCGAAGAAGCGCAGATCGTTGAAGAACCAGCCCGTTGAAACAGCCAGGCAGCTGAGGTCGGCCACCAGACGGATCAAAGCAGCCAAGAGCCAGCCCGGAGCTGCAAATGGTGCTTCAAATGGCGCTCCCAAATCAGAAAAGCAGACTTCTCGAGCCCTCACAAAGGAAAGAATCGACTTTGCATACGAGCGCTGCATGTGGTCGGGAGCGACGCCGGAAATCTTCGCGGATATAATGTGGCTGGCCGGGCCGGGCCGCAGTCACATCGCTAAAGAAGGCGGCAAGGCCAGCGAGGAGATCGCCAAGGGCGCGCGAGGCTCGGTTGAGACGGTGCTGCTGCACTATTTCTTTCTGAACAACCACGTCAACACGCTGGAGCAAGGCCTGGAGCTGTTGCTGCTCGGCGTCTATCTCACGGCCCTGGACCACGGGCTCGTCCGGGACAGCGACTTCACAGAGTTTGCCGGCGATCTTGCGCGCCATACGAATACGGGCCGCTTCACGATTTCCTTCATCGAGCTCGTTGTGCAGTTTGGGTCGTCCATTCTGGAATGGCACGCCGGATGCATCTCGACGCTGGGCCTGATGCGAGGCCTGGAGCTGCGCTCTTGGGTGTACGGCGTTCAGTGGGATGTCTTCATGCACTACGAGCTCGGCAGTGAGGAGGACTGGCAGGAGAAGCTCCCGTCGTGGATGTGCGTCGCAGCAGCGCTCGGCCATGATGTGGGTGATCTCTGCGCGGACACCCGGCTGGGCTCTGCGGACAACTGCTACTTTGCGGTGGGTGCCGTGGCTGGATACGAGGGCGTCGCCGCTTGCATGGATATCCTGTGTGATGCGCTCGAAGCCGTCGTGCTCCGCGATACGCGCGGGAAGATTGATATTGGCTGCATTGCCGGCAGTGCCTGTGCCACCTTTGAGCGGTCTGGTGGAGACTTGTGTGCGTGCTCGGCCGATGGGATGAGTTCGCCAGATTCGTGCGAGGGCATGGGCCTGCTCTCCAACCTGTGCCGCGACCGTCGCATTCGCCCTGACGATGCGGCTGACCTACTAAGCCTGAGGGATTCGGTGAGGCGGCGATGCCAACAGCTACCCCGACCTAAGCGAGCCAGGACAGCCCATCTCGACCACGAAGAGCGCGAACAGGTTTATGCAGAGGCGCTGAGGGTCATGGGAACAGGCGAGAGCGGCAAGTCCGCGCATGCACGGATGCAGCTGGCATACTCGAGCGCCGCCAAAGACATGTGCGGCCTCCTGCGGAGAAGAGCAGCTTATCTTCGCCAATGTCTTGGATCGAGCAGGGATGTGCTGGACCTGAGCGGCGACTGCATGTGCGGCGGAGAGTGTAGCTTATGGTGAGGCTGGGGCTGAGATGGTGTTCGATACAGGGTGCTTCGATGAAGCGGTCGCTCATTCCTTGACAAGAAGGGAGGTTGTAAGTTTATGATGGGTTGAAACGAATATAGACGAGTACACGTAGATTATGTTCCAATAAAAGCTGCATTGTATCAATAATGAAATTGATTAAGCTATTATGTTCAAAGCGAAAGTCTGCCTTGGTTGTACTCGGTTACAGGCTCGGTTTCCCCGATTGGGTAACATGAACCAAAGCAAAGAAAAGTTAATGAGCAACACAGTAAATTGAGATGTCCAAAGAAGAAGCGATTAGGATGTAATTTTCTGCATTACGTTAGTAAAGCAGCCTGCACGTCTGTTCTGCTTTATTCTGCCTACGTCGCCATCACCAATATCTTTGACACATCACAAGCGGGCAAGTTAACCCACACATTTACACGAAGCATTGGGTCAGATGACCGTCTCCAAAACAATTACCAATTACATAATGGGCTGATCAGCGGGATTGCGCAATCCAGCTACTTGCCGAGATTTTAGCCTTCCCGTAAGTAAGAAAACTGACTTGTGCTAGATAAATCGTAAAGGGAAGTCTTACTGACAATAGATCTATACGATATACAGCACTAAACAACTAACATTTCTATTTTTAATCTCGATGCTGCTTTGTTCTTTTATATCAGAATGTCATCAATAACTCGCCTCCGCTTGCTGCTTTGCGCTCCGGCATGGAGATGTATCCCTGTAGAAAATTCTTCTCAATATCTACTCCGTTTATGACAAGCGAAATCCCACGGCTAGCGGCCTTTGCATTACTCGAAATGGCATCTTTGCGGAGTACGTTTGTCTCTGCGGAGGAACGGAGTATACGATCTGGGAAATAGCTACGCCATCCCTAGCTTAACTGCCCACGTTAGCGGCAGTCAATATCGGCTATCGCAAACGACCCTATGTACACACGAGTCCTCGCTTGATCGTAGCATACATGCAGATAGCATTGCGTTATCTCGCTAGGAGCCGAGATACAGACATCATCCCAACCTCAATAAGCCCCTCTTTGCTGTTTGATTCAATATCTATGATCTCTATGTTGAATGCGTAAAACGACGAATTAGAAGAAAGAAGACATGTGAATCAGGTTAAATCAAGAGCTAGCAATTTACGAGACTACATCCTGATGTTGAAACCCATGCGAAATATGCAAAATATGCTCCTCTTCCGTATAATTCAGCCCTGAAGAGGGTGTGCCTGCAAGAATTGTTCAGCTGCTCTCATCTCCTCAGCTGACGGTAGGTTGGTAATCATGAGATACAAAACATCCTTTGAGAAATATTAGCAGAATGCTTTCATAAATGAATGAATGAAATGAAGAAAGAGCCTTCTATAGAAGAGTAGCAAAACGGACACGGCTGAACGAACCTCATTTATGAATTTCTTGATACCGCGAATTATAGCCCCCGGTCCAACAGTTCCCAAAACGGTCGGCCCTCTTTCTTCTCTTCTAAACTCTCTCCTGTCTGATTTCCGTTCGCGTCGAGCGTCTCTTCTAGCACGTTTATCCATTTTCCGTTGGCTCACGCTGCCGCCGACAGCACCTCCGGTCAGCAAGGCCAAGAGGCTGCCACTGCTAGCTGGATGATTGGGATCCGCGTAACGTGAGTGAAACTCGGGCTTGACGCCTAACTGAGCAAGCTGGCTCTCCGGATGATCGTTGGCCCATTGAGCTTGGGCTCTCTTATCCATGTAGTCCATCGCAAACAGCATGCTGCGCTTCATGCCGCCAGGCTGCTTCTTTTCAGCGTCCTCCACAGCCTGTCGCCCTTCAGGAGTGGCAGAGAGCTTGTCCAGCGTCGGAAATACCAACGGTGCCGACTCGGGCCACTCAAAGTTTGTTGTTCCATGAGAAGCCTGCATTCTATTGCGCATTCCGCTGCTTCCCTCTGGCCCTGACCCTGAAACATGCTGTGCAGCTTGATCGATGGCCGCGTCAAACGTAACCTGTGTGACGACCTCGCCGGGCTTGCTCGGCTTCCAAGTCAAAACGAGAGCTATCAATCCAAGTGGACGGAAGAATTCGGCATTTACTTTGTTCAAAAAAATGTTCGTCTTGGAGCGGCTGTGAGCTTGAAGGCCCACTTGTGTGGCTACCTGTGCGGCAATGGAAACAGCAATCGTGACAGGTTCAGGAACATGCTGTACAGCAACAGCTGCAAGGTTGATGGCGTTGATCCATGGCGATGGAGCAGTTGCCAGATTCAGCTCTCTGATGAAGTCCATAAATGTCGTCTGGTCAATGCCAACGGTTTGCAGTAGTGGTGCGTAGGCATGTATGAAGCCACGGGCACGGTCTCCTGGTCGCCGCTGCGGAAGGATCACGGGCATTGGTAACTTCTGATAGTGGCCTGGCTGCAGCATATGGTTCCGTACAAAGCCTTCAGCCATCGTATTGGCGTCAATGTCTTGCTCCATGACGGTAGCATAGTCGGGCGGTGGCTCCAGTTGTGATTGAGCAGCATCAAGATCCCACTGTGCCTGTTCCAGATCTCGAGATGCCTCAGGGTCAACCTTGACGGGCCCATCATGTTCGTCGCTATCTGAAGAGTCGTATTCCTCGCCTTGATGAGGGCCGTGGTGCTGTAGGTGCGCTCCATTGTTTTCAGTCGATCTTGAGCTTTCTCCAGCCGTAGCAGCGGCTTCTTCTGCTTTCTTCTTCTCTTTGTGATTATGGTAGCTCTCAGAGGCCAGACCTATACCCGCGGCCACGCCTCTGACAAGGCCGCTCACCAGCCCTCTGGGTCTAGCATTCTGGGAGTGAGAACTCGATGGCGATAAAGACCCATTTCTATCGTAATCATCGTCATACTGACCCCGATAGGCTCTTCCTCTTCTGCCTCTGGGCTGCAGATACCTAAATGGAGAATTAGACTTTTCCAATGACATACTTGTATTTTTATACCCAGGGTCTACTTATACACACCTATTGTAATCATCATTGCCCGACATGTTTGTCGATTATCCGCGATTATCCGCGATTATTGAAAATTTGAATTTAGAGATATTCGCATAAAAATTCGATGAACCGCCCCTTTTATTCCAGAACTATAGGGAGTGGTCGAATGATTGTCAGAATCATTTACTATAAGTAGGAGTGGCTATGTTCGAATCCTTCAGCTATACACGCGTAAATAGTTCGCGGCGACACTTACGCGGATCACCCGGCACTATTGCGGGGTAGCTAATCGAAACGATTACTCTTTTTGGTATGCACCAGTGACAAGATGCTATTTAGCGTTTGGGTATCTATCCTATTAATCTCCGAATAAAGGTTAAACGTTATGCTCGAAGAGATTCGGCAGTGCGTTGATCAAATGTGTAAGAGGATATTCAAGTAACATGAGAAACAATTTTAAACAATTGCTGTTCAACAGTACCTCTAATGAAAAACCCCCGCAATGGCCAAATTCGTCGTTACTAGATGACATCGTTGTTATATCTGGCTTCGTAGGAATATGCGCCTTGCACTAGAAATCTGCAACTAAGGCATTCGCCAAGTATCGCAGGATTTAGAGCGCCCCAGGGACAAATATTAAATAACTCACTGTAAAATCCTGTTTCTAATGCTCTATGCTCTGTAACTACCTGTACCTGTTCATTGTCCAAATAAATGTCAGGCCTAAAGAACCCACATTGAACTTATCAGCACTAAAAGGTCTCACTAACATCAAGGGCTTCAGAACAAGCATTTGCTGTACGTATCCCACCCCAACTGTTCCAAGGTTATCTGTTTTTACTTGACTCACAACAGCCATAGCCTCTTAATTTCTTTCGATTTGCTGAGGTGCTGAATTATTGATGAATACCCAGCATCGAGCGAAAGCAGAACGAAAAGTATAAGAGTGGCGTGCATCGTGGTAGACTGGGAAGCCATTGTGAGAAGATTTTGGATTAGCACATCTACTATAAACTATAGCGGAAGCTTGTAGTAATAGTCAACACTAAAATAGCGAATGCTTTAGTTCTTTCGACGCTGGCAACAAGCGACAATACCTAGGTAGTCGGTCGTATAGAACTAGCTTCAAACTCAAGAACTACATAGCTTAAAGATAGGTACCTTAGTTTGCAAGGCACACAAATATGAGACCACGATTGTAGATTACCAGAAATCATATTTTTCGGAACTAAAAGAAACTATATGTCAAGAAGTACTATTGGAAACGTCTTGATCAATTATCCTGCTCTACAATCAGGAGTTCTCAGATAACAATCAGGAGTTCTCAGATACACTTGATACCAAATGCTGGCCGCCTTTTTCCAAACTGTTTGCTGTAGATTCTTTCTCCGCGAGCCCATACTCTGTGGAATGGTTTTTGCGAAGTTCAACGTGTTTTTCGATAAAGGTGCATAGAAAACCCAAGACAGAAATAGATGTGACAATCCACCAGACTACTCGGAGAGCCCTTACATAAATATTAATTACCTGGTCTCGGCTAGGCTCTGATAGGTCGGATATGCCACCATGTTGCACCGAAGCATAAGCGTATGCACCACCATCAATAAGCAAACTGCGTATTGTTTGATCGCTGATAGAAGCGATATGGGAGTTAATTTCTCCATTGAAAGCGATAGAAGCCATGGTAGCGCCCCAGACAAGCCCAAATGACCGCACAAAGGAATAGGTACCTGTTGCAACCGCCACATCTGACTCTGGAAGCGCCGCTAGAGTCGAAGGCAATGTAGCTGTGAAGATGATGCCCGTACCGCCCGAAGCAATTACTTGGTAACCGATACACGCTGCCCGAGAAGAACTTTCATCTAATGTTGAGAACAAGCCAATGCCGATAGCGCTGAGCGCGAATCCAAACCAATGCAGAGGTATATATAGGCCAGTCTTGGACATGAAGACTCCGGCCATTCCACCAAACGGCATGATGGCAAGAGCAAAAGCCAAGAAATAAACACCTGACATCAAGGGCGTTACTCCTTTCACTCCTTGAAAGTAGACAGGCAAGAAGTAGTTGATAGCCTGGAGGATAACTGCTCCTAGGAAAATGATGATGAACCCCCCAGACGATGTTCGGTGCTTGAATAGGCGAGGCGGCATACTTGGTTCTCGACAAATTGACGAGGCTTGATGTATGTGGAATGTGATCCAGCCAAGGACTCCCATAACCAGAGGCACAATTATTCTCCAGGATTTCCATGGATAGCCGCGCGTGCCGCCCATGATCAGGCCAAAGAAAATGCTCACCATAGACGGGACGAAAATGGCGTTGCCGAGGAAGTCAACTCGAGCAAGAGCATGGCGCCAGGTTGGGCTGCGCTTGTATTTAACATTGAGAATGAGGACAATGGCGAGAAACCCAAGCCCTGATGCCGGCAGGTTCAACCAAAATATCCATCTCCAATTTTTCAACGCCAGCGCGCCGCCAATGATGGGCCCAATAGTCGTTCCAATGGCTGCGGTCGAAAGGATAGCACTTAGATAAGGGCCGCGATGCCTAGGAGGGACCATGTCGCAGACAATAATATCGGAGAGCACATAAAGTCCTCCTGAGCCGAGACCCTGGATGGTTCGAGCAGCAATAAGCATCCCAGGGCTTTGAGCACCACCGGCGAGCCCACTGCCTATGGCAAATAGAGCTATGGCGAATATCATGGGATTTCTCCGACCAAATATGTCAGAGATCTGCCCAAAGAGTGGCTGCGGTACCGTTGAAGTGAAGAGAAATGAGTTGACGACCCAAACGTACTCTTTACTGCCGCCGATGTCGCGCGTGATGGTCGGTAGGGAAGTGGTGACGATGGTGGCATCAATGGCAGAAATAAAGGACAGCAGACATAGGACAAGGAAGACACACCACACTCGCCATGAGTGCTTGAATGTCTCTGGCTGAGCGACTTGAGTTTCTTGCTCACGCATTTCTGTTGCTGATAGTTGGACTTGGTCAACAGGAGCATCTGAGCTCATGATTCCACCAGACTCGCCCATTCTGATTGCTTGCGGAAGATGGCTGCGATACGGAGAACACAATGGCTTTTTGCTCTCTTTTGGTTCTGGTCTAGAGCGTGTGTGTGGCTTTGCTGTAAATAGGGGGCAGTTGTTGGTCCCATATCACGATTTCTTCGGTGGCGTGGCCAGGTACAAATTCATGTATGCAATGATTAAAGGCCCATATGCCGTTCACCCATCCAGACGCGCTCGTGTAATGAAACAGTTTTTAGACTTGAGAGCTGGTAGGAAGCATCCTATTTGCGATATCTGACAAAATGTTACGCAGTGCGGACGAATTCATGGCTTAGTGAACTGTCCGACTATTTGCATTGCCCCAAAATGACTTTCCGTACGATGCGGCCTATACACTCATTCCTTTGCATATTTACACGGCAGTCATTTGTTTTAGTTATCTATTGCTACGCTGCACTCTGTCGATCTTTGAACCATGTCTCACACCGTGACCAATCCTCCAAGGCTCTCGGCGAGACACAGGAGCCGGCAGTGTGACCGTGCGTTTAAGGCTATCTTGGCCCCCAATCCCATCCAACCGTTTCTCGAATTGCATTTCTATTCCGAACATGGGGTTCGGATCCTTCGTTGGTCCCCTGTTCCTATCCTCCCTTCAGAACCCTTCCGTCAACCCAACCATCCCGCAGCCGGCGATCACCATGCCCGAGACACAGCGAAACACAGCCTTGTCGGGCATTCCCTCCTTCCAGCACACATAGCCGTCCGCAACGCCCAGATAGGCTCCCATTACCGCCATGATGGTATCCACCTCAGCGAGCTTTCCTTGCTGGTAGAAAATGAGCATCAACAGCCCCAGAGCGGTGGTGCGGGCCGAGGAAACGACCATGACGGGCTGCGCAGTGGGCGAGTCTGCGATGCGCGCTGGCAGGCCGAATTCGAGCATGGCATCTCGCGGCGCCCAAAAAGGCCAGAGGCCGCCGAATGTCGTGGCCGATGCGACGAATAAGGGCACGATATGGCGCCAAGCAAACTGTTCAAACATGGTGGCGAAAGAGAATGTGGTCGTAGATCTTTGCGGGCTGCTCTACGATGCGAAGAAGAGTTTGTTGACTACATGTAGCAGAGAGAAATATTGGCTAAATGAGAGCCTGGTGGATGGATTCGTGGTTAGAAATGAGAAGAATTCGCTCCCTTAAATTCGTGTGACCTCACACTGTCCCCAGGCAGCTGCACGCTCGTGCTGTTGGTTTTGTGTATGATCGTCGAATCCTATGGCTGCATGCACATGTCTTGGTTGAAGCCAACGGCTGTGTCACCTACTCCGCCTTCTGGTATGTCGCTTAGAAGGAGCCATGTGATTGTGTCAGAAAAGGCGTATTCAATTCAATGGATGCGCTTTGGATTTGTGCAATCTAGTCTATAGCGATACGAAATGAGAGAGAAAAAAAGATATACTAGCTACTGCTAGCAGAAACATTTATATCGTACTGAATTCGAAACTCGAGAACAAAAAATGCACAAAACAACAACTATAGAGCAGCACGAGGGTGGAGAATCACCTTAGTGCTTGCATATGGGTAAATGAAAGTGCGCCAAGCAAAGTATCGGGCAGCGGTCTTTTCCTCAAGCTGCATGTCGTACTTGGTAATAAACAACGCAAGGAGGGTCTTCATGACTGCGGTTGCATAGAATCGGCCAGGGCTGTGCATTAGTTCTCAGTGTCAGCCTGAGTGTCTCAGTCTTGGGATGAGGACGCTGTATATAAAAATACACGAAATGCTTACCATGCAGAACGTCCTGTGCCCCATAGCTGCCAGTCACCAATGTCCGTAAAGTTGGATGGCGTCCCTTGCACTTGTGAAACAAAATCGCTGGCAAGCTTATTCTCTAGGATGCTGGGATCGACGAATCGAAAGCCTTGAAAGTCCTGCGGAGCCGTGTAATAGCGCGCATCCAACATCATGCCTCGAGCAGCAGTGCAGATCCATTCGCCTGCCTCGATTCTGGTGCCGTCGGACAACTCAAAAGGTTTCAGGGCCATGCGACGAGAGCTCACTAAAATTCGTGTTACTCGGTATCCAATGCAATCAGAATACTTTTGGGGATTGGGCCCAGCTTACCTGATTCTACAGGATTGATCCGGGCGGATTCTTTCATGAAGCTGTCCAGCAGAGGGAAGGCTTTGCCTCCTGATTGTTCGAATTGAGCCCATCCGGTGCTCTCGATCTCGTTTCTCAGGGGTTCGATATACTCTGGGTGAAGACATAGGTGATGTAGAGCAATGCAAGCGGTCTAATACGATTCTATCTTTAGCTGCAACGATCGTGAATAGGATGCCGATCCTTATTACCGTTGACGTGATATGCACTGAGCCGAACCAAAGTGCCATAAGCTCATGGACTATCCTCTCCGCAGACCATGGCTTTGATCGCGGCGAACACTCCATGACCCATTGTATGCAGTCATGCTGTCATACCTGTCAGCATGACAGGTCTGCATTGAGGAGGTAGGTACATACGTGTTCAGGCACAGCATGGCCGAGCTTCTTTTGCGCTCTCTCTTCCAGTCGTTCCTCGGCAATAGGTATCAACGCATCGTATATGGCCTTGCCAGAGCCGAGATTCTTCGCTATCATGTTACCAATAAAACTAAGTACCAATGTTAGAAACGATCTGTAAACACGCAAAACCTCTCTTACGGTGCGATGGCTTTGGGAAGCACGCGTATAGCTTCTGCGGCCAAAAGAGTTTGCTCAATGAAGCCAATCGCGGCGGCCATGAATTTTTTATCGCGGCCTAGCAATCGTGCAGTATTAGCCACTGAAAGAGTTATACTCAAGATTGCAAGCATGACTTGGCAACTTACTGAGCTCGCTTCCAAAGAAAGCGGCTGCATTTGTGATGGAGATTGCTTCGATTATTATTGGAAATACCTGTGAAGAGTAAGATCCTTTACAACCGTTAACAGAGCACTCCAGTGCAGCTTCTATGGGGTACCTTACCGTTTACAGTTGGTGGTGAGTCCTCTACTCGATCAAGAAGAATAGACATGGACCGGCGAACATCTGGCAAAATGTCGGGGAGGTGATTCGTGAGAAAGGTTCTAAGCGTTCTGATAAGCGGCATCCCATCCGCCCCTTTCTTGTCAAACCAGTTGAAGTTTTGCATCGTATACCGCGGCTGCAAGATTTCTTTGGCGGCGGCCTGGAGAGACAACACGTCCTCCGAGGCGGCATCGATTTCCCTGATGTGGTCCCATGACGAGACTACGAGATACCGATTCTCAGGAGCCTGAATCCAAAATGGATTTCCCCCGGCCTATCATTTGAGTTAGAGATATAGACCAAGATGGAACAGAGTGAAGTCAAAGGAAGACAATTACTTTTTCGTACGCCTCTTGAATCATACTCGGACCTCTAAACAAGAACATCCAAGCATCGAAACGCTGTTTTACTGCTAAAAGTAGGCTTGGGATATATGCCAGAGCGCCTGATTTGGCCGAAGTCCATGAATAGCCATATTTACTGGACGAAATAGGCATGAAGAGAAGGCAGATAAAAAGGCTGCCAAGGATAAAAGAAATTGGTTGATCCATCATTGAGAAGAAGTATTGATGCGCAGATAGATAGATGCGTACATTCACAGAGAAATATGATACTGGCTTAATCTCAATATAGAAGACGAAACTCATGCCTTGCCAACGTATATACACTCTTGAACTTTCATCGCTTTTACCCCTTTTATATCAACAGAGCAGTATATTGATCAAAATGCACGTCAGATGTCTAAGTGAGGTAGGCTGAGCTCTGTCCTATGAGAGGTAAGAACATATCTATTCCTATTCTGATGGATGAATCCTCGCATAGCCAGCAACACGCGTTCGTCTCAAAAGCCCTTGGCAAGGCATAGAGAGTTAAAACTCGGGACCTGAATCACATTCGGCAACTGGGCACTAGTTTCGTCTGCATCTCCGTCTGATGTTCATCTTCCACGCCATATTTTACAGAAATATGTCGAAGGCTGTAACTCGAATCCCCCTGATGGTCCTTTTTTAGCGGGAAGATCGCTTCCTTTCATGGAGTAAGATCTTCCAACCGAAAATAAATTTAGCCAACATTTCCGCCATACATGTACATCTCCCTTGCATAACGACGTCGCATTAGGATCTGGATCAAGCTGACCTCGTATTATGTCGTATTGGATTTGGGCAACACAAAATCCCAAGGAAATGTGTCGATCTACTAGAATCCTTGCGGCGTTCGGCTCGATGTGGCATGGCGCAGCGCGGTGGCTATCATGCTTGTGTTACCTACGCCAAGATTCCTTCATGTGTCATGGGGGCAAAATGGAGTTGTGGTGTTTTATTTCTGTTAAGACACAGGTGGGATGTGTCGGCACATTTGCGCATCTCTAATCTAATGGTTCTTTATTTGGACTTGATCGCTCTGCCGACGAATTCTCATGCCTCGCCTCGCTTCAATCTCTCAGTAAGAAGCATTCAATTGCTCGCTGGTCTTCTGATACGACGATTTTTTTTAATCGCAACATGGACCCTTCATTGACGCCGCTTGCCCCAAACCCAGATGGTGGCCCGCCAGACTTTATGAGCGGCCCCTCATTGGCGCCCGTAAACGTAGCTATCGGATCTATCATCATTGCTTTGAGCGCAATCATTGTCACCTTGCGTCTCTATGCTTCCTACAAACACATCGGGCGACTATCTCTGGATGATTGTGAGTAAACCGTTAGAACTCTCTTCTGAATTTGACAATAATTATAAAAATTTGACACTTTTAGGCTTTTGCCTCGGATCAGAGATAGCAGTATTGGTGTATTGGGGGCTGCTGACTGCCGGTAAGCCAACTTTATTTCATATAATGAACTGTTACATCATTTAATCATAAATGCCATGATACTTATCTTCGTCTGCTTCATCAAAAGAACTGGAAAGAGGTATTGGAAGACACGCTTCGGATCTACCCTTGAGCGTTGTCACAGCATGGGTGTTAAGGGTAAGTACGCTTCACAAAATATCACAAATAAAACTAATGCCGTCCTCTTCCTCGCATCTCTACAGAGGCATGTAGTATCTCAATTCTTTGGCGCCACCGGCAACTGGCTTTCTAAAGCCTCCATCTTGGCATTTTTTATCCGCGTATTTGGCAGCCTTCGGTGGGTTCGAATTGCCTGCTATGCCCTCTTCGTCTTACTCTCCATGGGGGCAATCACGCATATAGGCCTCTTCGCTGTGCTTTGCGTTCCGCATGGACACGAGATTTGGGATTTCAAGCTTATGATGAGATGCGGTACCGGTGCGCCGGTGACTGTAGCTGTTGGCGCCTGCACGCTTTTAATTGACGTTGCCATCTTTATCCTACCTTTCCCTATTATTGCAAATCTTAATATGGACAAAAATAAGAAACGCGGTCTGATCATCGTGTTTCTAATCGGTTTTGCGTAAGTTTCGCCTTTTCGCGCTCCGTCATCTATGACTGGAAAATTCGGGCCTATTTTCTGACGATATACATGTATCACGTGTAGCATTATTGTTACAAGTACGGTTGGACTGGCTTACAGAATCATTGTCATGAACAGCACGGACGACCCAACCTGGAATGGAGCAAATGTATCTATTACCGCGTAAGTTTGCACATTCCATGTTACGCGGTCACAGCGCAAAGCTCAATGCTAAGATCTTTACAGATATGTAGACACTTTTGGCACAATCATTGTCAGTTGCGCGCCAGGCGTGTACAGTTGGTGGCTCAAAATATTTTCACAGAGCAGACTGTACTCTTCCCTTCGATCCATGTCACTTCTCCGCCCAAGAAGCTTTTCAGTTACACCAAGAGACTACGTTTTGAAAGAAAGAGAAAATAGTCCTACGTGGAGCCACCGGGAACAGTATCAGTATAAGCTACCGGAAATTGTCACATCATCGCCGCAACCAATGGTGTGGGAAGGGCCGCAGAGAGATGGCAGAAACGCTATCCCAGTGTCTACTGTCATTACTCAAACAATCTCTGATAGGGTTGAAAGCTACGAAGGCAGTCGTCAGGCGCAAGAGTATCCATGGCAATCGACCAATTCAAGAAGTAGCAGAGCGTAGAATAGCAGTTGCGCATAGTTACGTACTCCTAGAAGAGTTCACGATAAAATACAGAATTAAAGTGAAATTCATGTAAAGATAAGTTACATACATCTCCCGTGTACACCAGCATCATTCTTGGGCAGGAGTTGTATGATACCAGGACGAAGCTTTGACATGATATCGTCTGGGTCATATTTATCCCTGATCTCCAAAAGGCGCTTTCTGTTTTCTTCGCCGTATCCACCATAAACGTCCTGGTGAGCGGTAGAATAGTTAGAAACTCTATACCTGTGAAACGTGCCACGGGCTCGAGCAGAATTTTCAGCTTGTTCCTGAAATGCATTTGCTACCTTGTAGATTGACTCGTCGTGCTTATTGTCAGTCCACCTAAAAACGGGAGTGAATACTATTAAGTAAAATGTTAATAAACAGCTACTTGAATGACAACGACTATAGAGCCAACTTACGAATCAATGGCCCATCTTCGGGCTCAAGCCCCATAGGATTACCAATGTCGTCCTTTGGCAGCATACTTGGCAGCAGGGGTTGGCATACAAATGCTGGTGCGAAGTCATCCTGGTCTTTCAAGAGTGCCACTGCTTCGGCAAAGAGATTGATAATTTCCTTTAATGCTTCCAGATGATACTTGATGGACAAGGCGAAGATATAATACCTAGGATAGTTCATCAGCTCTTTGCGCGTAGGATACTTGTTTTGTTTATCAGTTCTCAGATACCTGATGCGTGGCTCCATGTGAGTATCAAGCTCATCGCAAAGGTCCTTCACCGTTCGAATTCGAGTGGTAGAATCAAGGGGCGTAAGCTGCTTAAAATCATCAAGGGATGGGGGTTCTTCAGGACTTCCGTGCGACATAATCACACTATAAATGTAATTGCCATCTTTTGCGTCGTCGGTTCCAATGAGATATGCCTGTGTCAGTGGATCGTCTGCAGCTTCCATTTTAATAAATTTGTCAAAAGCATCAAAGATTGCTGTCTCATGCTCATGAGCATATGTTCGAGTGCCTCCCCAAATCTTTCCCACGTCAAAAGTTTTCAGCTCAAAACGGGTGACAATTCCAAAACATGAGCCAGCTCCTCTCATTGCCCAGAATAAGTCAGGGTTTGATTCCCGAGTGACTTTTAGCACTTGGCCGCTGATAAGAACTAGCTTTACTTGATTTAAGCCAGTGCCACACACGGTTAAAAGAAGCAAATTCTTACCTCGTAACTTTTAACATTATCGCAGGCAAAGCCTCTTTTGGAAGAAAAGAAGGAAATGCCACCTATATGTCATGGATCAATTAGTGTGACATTCAAAGTAGGTTGAAGATCTGGGATAATGCACCATACCTCCCAAAACAAGCCCTCCGACCCCAACGCTCGAAACTCTTCCTCCAACACAACTGAGATTCAAATTTTCCAGCTTGTTATAAACCTCTCCAAATCTGCAGCCGCTTCCAACGATAACAGATTTTCTATCTTCAGAAATATTGATGTCTTTGAGCTGACTTAGATTAATAACGATACCATTTTCAATGTTTGAACCAGTACTATAGGTGCTGTGACCAGCAGATTTGACAGCAAAGGTAGCTCCAGCTTCCCGTAGAACATTAATTGTTAATACGACATCTTCAGTATCAGCTGGGAGAACATTGCAAGCAGGAGTGATCTCTGCCGCCTGGGCTAACATATAGAAAGAGGGACCCCGCTCGCCGGAGTTCTGATGAGTATTTTGGCCATTGCCAGGGAAGATCACTTTATCAGCACCTAGCTTTTCACAAAGGATCAAGGTCTACAGTCGTCAGTTTTTAGCCGCGTTGGTTTCAGATAGATAGGCATACAGCTTTTTTGATGGGATCCACAACATGCTCAGAAGACATATTTGCTCCCTTCGTCGTCCGTTATAAAGGTCCGTAGGCTGAGACAAAAGTAGAAAAGATACTGGAAGCCAATTTCCGTTGAAATACGTCCAAGATATTTCTCAGTCAAAAATTGACTTGAGAATGATTCATATTTTGGACCAGAAGGTGGAGGGTTCCTTCATCTTATATATAAGACATGTCATTGGCATCTAGTGTCACTGCGCCTGACCTCAGCAGCCACCACATTGTCACTAAGTCATAAGTGGATTGTGATCTTATAGCTATTTACTAATACGCATTTTTAAGTTAAAAATCTTACTTTTAAGTGAATTCCCAAAGAAACCAGACTCCTGATTAACTTTGGACTTGTATTTGAATGGGAATTTTTTCCATTCTAGGTAGCTACGAAATGCCGAGGTTCCCCTAAAGACCGACAGCTCATGTAAGCTTCGTTGGCAACCCGAAGACAAGTCCGAGCAATATTACGACATGGCAAGTGACTTGTAGCATATTGATGTTAAGAAAGATGATTGAGCGGCGTTTTCTTTTGTTTCGGTACATGATCTTCTCCCTAGTAGAGCCCTCGTAAAATCTCGGTTTGATTGCAGCGTTACACTACTAGTTGCAATAGCGATAGCGCCATAATTTCCTTAATAAGAAAGATTACCATCTCAATTACTGTACCGGAAATACAATTTCATGAGCCCCTTACATGCGTGCATGAAGGTAGGAAAGGCGTAAATTTTCACATCGTTACTTGATAAAAAATGATGGTCTGAAGAACAGATTCTAGATAATTACTGCGAACCACTGTGCAATATCCCTTCGTCTAGCAACATTTAGTAATAGACCTTTTGCCAAGTATAAAATTTTGAATATTTATCAAATATCTAAGCCTCCGGACGAGTGAATTGCATGAAGAAAGTCTGAATGATGGCACTGGCCGAGATGTGCGTTGGCAAGTCTCCAGCTGCTAGTTGCGAAAAGTTGATGCTTGTTGAAGCCCAGTCGTGCTCTAAGGATTATTGCGTCAGCCCAATAGTCCTAAAAATGGAATTAAAAGGCAATAGAGGTTCATACTTTGATCATCAGTCTTGTAGTGCTGCACCACGCCAGTCTGGCCATTGCACGTCCAGCTCAGGTGGTGGACGTCATCGTTGAATAAGTCTTCTTGCTCGTATTTCTCATCGCACTCGTTTCGCTGCGCCCACCAGCTCAGCCTATAAATGCGAGAATTAGTATTAAAAAGTGATGTGTGATAGCACTGAGGGTATATGCGACGACTCACCAATCTGGAATGGCAGGCTCAATGCCACCTTCGCCTTCGCCACCAGCATATTTGACGTCTGTGTCGGCCCCGCCATGGAACTCAAGAATCGGCATGGGCACACGAGCAGGCTCGCAGTTCTGATGGTTATCATCGTTATTGGTATAGAAAGACCCAGACGCAGGTGCAAAAGCCGCAAACTCGCCGCCAACAGTGGCGTTGCAAGCAATGGTGTCGACAAAGCCTCCGCCAATAGACAGACCAGTAGCATAAATTCGGGCACTGTCAATGCACCAATTTTGTCTCAGGTCGACCAACACATCCCAGACAAACTGTAGGTCTTCTTCGACTGAGGCTGCGGAATAATTTGCACCAGCCCATGCTCCTCCGAGACCGTTCGGATACACCATGATCTTGTCTCCTGTATACTCGGAGTCATCGAGGCCAGTGTCGGCCTCAAAGAAAAAGCCAATACTGCTTGAGCCATGGAAACCCAGGATGGTTGGATACTGTTGATTCTCGGAGTAATTTGATGGCAGGTGTATTCCATAGCTACGATCCACGCCGCTCGATGTGAGAGTACGGATCTGCGGGATGCCGTTGAACCAGTGACTCTTGCCGCAACCAGATGTATCGCCCCCAGTGTACTTGGAGGAAGCTGACGCGTAGGTCGCGAACAGGGCGAGTAAGCTGATGCTTGTAGCTTTCATTTTGAGTATATGTAGGTGACTGCCGATCGATGACGCTAGCGGGAGATCTCACTCTTATAAAAGTTTACAACGTCCACAGTACGGAGTATGTCTGCATAGTTCTCGAGGCATTTTAAAGGTTTATAAACAAGGCGTTTGCCATATTCACGTGTTACCCAAGGGCTACCGGTCATTAACGAGCTACTGCTATTGCGCAGTTATGCTTCAAAATACGAAGCACTAATTAGGAAGGTCTCCAGTTCCACGCGACTTCGAATGGTTCCGGCGCGCTAATCACGCTCCTATAAGTCACGGATCCTCCGAGATGCTGTTTGAGGCATATGAGCCGGTCATCGGTCGCCTTTTTTGTCCTGTTGCCTAAGCGAATAGTGGTACCGTTACTACTGTATGGCTTTATACTGATGCAACTTTACCGTCGCAGAGGCTGGATGTCTGCGACTGTGGCTTACAAAATGCTGAGAACGTCCACCTTTTACCGCCCCTCGGCCACCTTCGGCTTTTTATTCACTTTGTGACAACAATCAACTTTCTCAGCACCAGTCCAAGAAGCGTCGCACACTTATCCGCTCTCATTTCAAGCTCGCTTCTGAGTTGCTACGCCTGCATTTATAGTGAAGATCACAACAAGACAAATTTGAAGCAGGCACGGATCCTTTTACTTTCCAAGGTTATAATATCACAAAGCCGATAACTGTAAAAAAGCCGACAGCGCAGCTCAAACGTGACGATTTCTATTTCAAGGAGGTGGCTTGATAAAGTGTCCAAAAAACCAACCTGATGGGGCGAAATAGCTACATGAAGCCAGGCCCTCTTTACCTCCACTTGTTGTTCCAGCCAGCCTGTTCGATGACGAACGCAATGGCAAGCTCAGAAAACCGTGCCATGTGCTGGGGTTGAATTAGCAATTTGCTTTGCGGATGCATTCGAATATTACTCACCTCAATAGAGAAGATTCCAGTCTCATCATTGACGTTCATTGTGTCCTTGTCAGTGTGGATATACGAGTCGTATTCACCAGCAGCCGGGTTGCCTTCCGAAGCAAAGGCAGCCGGATAGCCAAGCTGTGTATAAGACATGTAGTCCGAGCCAGCACCACTACAAGTAGTCTCATTAGTTACAACGATACATCGTAGGCAGTCAAACATGGCAAAGAGACTTACGCAGGCAGCGTGAAGATTTCGGCAGGGATGGAAATATATTCATTGGCCAGAGCCGCCGCCCACTTCGTCAAAGGCGCATCCGCCTCGGTCTCGATGAATCCAATGGATTCAGTAGCATTCTTTGCAATGAATGCAGTCATATCCTAAGAGAGAGATTAATGTTTTGAATCCTTGGCCAGATGGATCCGGATGTACTTACAAACTCCATCATGGCGCCGATTTTAGCTCCGGACTCTTTCTTATATCGCGCAACGGCCTGGCTGCCCAGCAAACCGCCTTCCTCAGCAGCATACCAGTGGAACTCAACCGGTCCATTAGTGGGAACGAATCCGCTCTCTGCGAGAACACGGAAGGCCTCGAGAATGCTCACTGTACCGGAGCAATCATCATCTGCGCCTGGAGCAGGAAGTAGCGGGAACAAGTAGTTCATAGAATCCTGGTGTGCGCCGATAATGGTCAAGGGCAGCGAGAAATCTCTCACTTTAGGCTCAAATCGAGCAATAATTGAAGATTGGGGGAATGTATGGGTAAAGAATTCGAGAGATATGTGAGTATGGAACGGGGCATTCTTGATGATCTAAGCAGGGTCATTAGTACGTTGGTGCGATCGAGCAATAATAATGACAATGGTTGAGACGACTCATACCTCAGCGATATGGTCGTAAAGCCATTGCGAGCTTCGCTCGCCAGTGACACTGTTAAAGTATCTTGTATAATAGCTTGTCATATGCTTAAGGACATCGTGCATCTTATCAGTAGAGACAAGAGGCAACAAGGGCTTGACTAGTCCATGATGGCTGAGCTTGGGCAGGTCTATGTAGTATTAGCAATTGTCACATCAACTTTCCACAGGTACATCATCAAGCATTCAAACTTACGAGCCTTGCCAGCCAATGTGTTGACCTGCTCCTTATAGAAGTCCTCGTGGCCGGTAATATCGGTGAATTGCTTTCCCTGGCGTTTAAGGCGCATCTTGTCTCCTTCTGTCATCCATTGGGCGCTTGATTCGCCAAAGACGCGCAGCAAGCGCGGCTCGGCCAGCTGTTCAGCAGCCTCGGGATGCAGCGCAATAAACGCATCAACAGGGTCTGGGTACTTTTCCAAGGCAGCAAGAATGGCCGGGTCGACTTGATGCTGCTTGGCTCCAGCGGTGAGGTGGACTTGCGCCTCCTGGGACGCGGAGCCGGTGGAGATCAAGCCCGTGCTCAGTAGGAGCAGCGAGCTGGTACAGATTGACTTGAGCATGGTGGCAGGCAGGTGGTCGCGCTACGGCTCTTGCTACAGTATTAGGACCAGTAAAATGTGATGATAGCGCGGAGATGTTGATGGAAGAGCTCCTCGCAATTGATGATTGGGATGTCAAGTTGGAGTCGTGTGTTTGTTTGACGAGGCCCGGACAGCCAAGACGATCTAAGACTCCACTTCTCAGGGCGGAGTTGTCAGGCCAATGAGCCGGATCCCGTACCCCAGAGATAAGACCCAGTGAGCAGGGGACGTCTCCAGCTCTTCTATTTCGCACGCGCTGAAGCCTAAAATTACGGATCTGAGTCTAGCTTGTTGGAAAGCAGTTGCAAATGTTGCGGCTTCTTGCAAAGCTACCAAGCGGCATGCCCTGCACGTAATTAAGAAAGGCTACATGTATATTTGATGTGTATGCATTGCCATTGTACCAAGTTTGTGAAGCTTTCGGAGAACGCCCACCATGTTTAAACGATCTAGTACGCTACAGCATGACAAATCGCCCCTTTCCCCGCCAATTGATGTATACATGTACTTTCGCTGAAATCGCTACTTCTAAAGAGTGAACCACGTAGGCCAAGCACATAAAACAACCATCTATTTCATGGAATACCAAAGCACAGCGCGGTCGCCTCACTCAACCAAACACAAAATCTTAAGATAGTGTACGTCTCTACGTATTCATCTACATGCGATGCTACCATTTCGAGCAATCATTAAAGGGGTAGAGATCAATCGTCGTGGGCACCTAAGCAGCCTCGGGCTGGATCTAGCGGCGTGTACAAGAATTATGTTGTATATGTCTGGCAACATGCTTTAAAATAGGAAACATTGGTCGTCAATCTCGGCTACCGACTAACCTTCCAGTTACAATACATTTTATGACATTCAACAAATGGCAGCCCGTGACTAAAGCAACTTAGCAATTCAAACATCCATCCTAACTCGTGACGGTAGTGCTTGTGGTTCTCTGAATAGGGTGGGTCACCACGATGATGCTGGGCGAGGCAGGCTTTGGACATAACATGCATAAGGCTCGGGCACTCACACATGCATGAGCACTTAATAGCGGACCTCCTGCATTGCCAGCTCACCAGAAATATGCTCATGGGTTGCAAAACCACCTACTTCCGCTCCGTGATCTACCATAGTCTAGCTTCTGGGAAGATAAAAGGTGCCGTTATTTGAAGCGGGCAGGAGGGGATTTAAAAGCTTGCCATATGGTGCTTTAAATCAATAATAGAACAAGTGTCTATACAGATATTGAAGTCGGATACTGCAAGTTGTGAAAAAAAAAACTAAGTCACTCAAAGAAGCGAGATTTGTATATGCAATATCGCTGAGATACAATACAGTCTATGTATAACATACGTAATTGAGCATCTTTAAAAGAAGGCGAGGGTAAGCTCAAATAAGGATATAGGGCTTGCATTGTTGTGGTTGAGCTTGCTTAACATCACACGAATGAAATGACGAAAGATCATGAGTAACTCGGTAAGAAGCTGGTTGCTTCACACTGATAGCCAATTTAGATACGCATAGCGCTAGGTTTCTATTCATTAAATGTAAGAGCAGCATTTTTTGTGTGGGGGAAGACAGGATAAATGCATTTACGCCCATTATGGGGCATCACTACCAACGACAAACACTGCTCAAGTTTGGTGTGATGCAGAGCCTGATGTCGGGTGAACGCGAATGTCCAGCGCATCACCGACGTAGGGCATTTAGTAACTTTGAACATGGTCGCTTGAGAATGCTGCATGCAGCACGCTGCCATGTTCGATATACATTCGAGCCCAATACGGATGTGGCCGCTATCAGTAGTTTGCCGGTGTAAGTTTGCCTGATTAGTTTTGAAGTTTTGCTTGGTCCACGTATTGATATGTTATTTCTACCGAATGTGTGCAATTGCTAGATGCAATATTCTATTTGGTCCACGTATTCACTCCAATGCACCTCTGATTGCTGGATTTGGTATGATTGGCAGCACTGGGTAGTTGGGTAAGGTAGTTGGGCATTATACTTGCTTCGAAATTATTCACGTGGCCGGAATAATGCAATGCAACACACAAATAATGTGGCTACTTTTTTGCTTCCAAGCTAATTCATTCTAGAGTTATTGAAAGCTTCCCTGCAAGTAGCAGTGCCCAATAGGTTTAGTATCCGGAAGATGTATAATGACAGAATTAACCATGCTGCGGCTTCCCCGCTCACACTATTTATAGAGCGATCGCATCGCTATACTCAAATTTCAGATCTACAGAATCAAATTCTTTTCTCTTATCAAGAATATTTGAAAAGATCAAGTCACTATGGGTTTGAAACAGTTGCAACATGAAGACTATACCATCGGGTGGATTTGTGCGTTACCACTTGAGCAAACAGCAGCAATGTACATGCTTGATGAGAGGCACAAAGGTCTCCAGAACCCGTTGAGTGACGAAAATACTTACACCCTTGGAAAAATTAGTGGACACAATGTTGTTATTGTTGGCCTACCCAAGGGCAGAATCGGTACCAATGACTCAGCAGCGGTTATAACCAGAATGGCATCTACCTTTCCCAACATCAAGTTCGGTATGATGGTGGGAGTTGGTGGAGGTATTCCTGATAAAACACGACTCGGAGATGTGGTCATTTGCTCTGCTCTCGGTACAAGTGCCGGCGTTGTTCAACATGATATGGGCACTCGTGCTGATGGTCAATTTGAAACAAGAGGATTTCTCAGTGGCCCACCAACAGCTGTGCTCACAGCTTTAGCAAAGTTCCAAGCTGACCCACTGACCCCAGGCCAGATCGACAGGCATCTGGACGATATGGCAGCAATGCCTCACGTTGACGAAAGCTATCTGAAGTCGGACTCTCTCGAAGATATTTTATTCAAGTCTGATTATAGCCATGTGGACGTGGGTGGGGATTGCAGCAGCTGCGATCGGACGATGATAAAGCCAAGAGCGCCCAGGCGTGCTGCTTTTAAGATTCACTACGGGTTGATCGCTTCAGGCAATACAAAGGTCAAAGACGCCAAACTTCGAGACGAGCTCTGCAAGAGGTATAAAAACAATCTCTATTGTATAGAGATGGAGGCCGCAGGACTCATGAACAATTTTCCCTGTGTTGTCATTCGAGGGATATGCGACTACGCAGACTCGCACGCAGGCAAAGAATGGCAAAACTATGCTTCAGCAGTTGCAGCAGCGTGTACAAAAACGCTCTTGGGAGTGGTGCCTGAGCGCGAAGTCCGCAGGCTCCAGTCGGTACAAGGTAAAGTGCTTTGAAAGGACATCGCTCTGCTATCGATACGATGCTGATATAAGATATTTCAATTAGACTCAGTCGCCTTCAGCAACATTGGAACATTAAGAGAATATGAGATACGGCATCAAGCCGATTCTCCTCCGCCTTGTACGTCATTATTCGTATAAATAATTTATTTTACTGACATTTTCATGGTCTCGATAGCACCTCAGGCATTTAAAGGCACTGCAGCACCTGCGGCCCTCATGCTCGGAGGGCCAAGCACAGCTTATTACAGCAACACGGCCCATACGAGACGTGGAGAACCGCAGCACAATGCCCATAATTTGCTTCGGCCGCTTGGACAGGCACAAGCGACTGAAGAAACGATTGATGCTCCACAAACACCGCCCCGGTCGCCAAAGCGCAACAATCCTGGGCACCCGCATCATCCAAAAGATGGTCCTAGCCTGGCACGTAGGAACACAGACTCAGGTTCAACAGAGCCTCTGTTGGGCGGAGATCTCTCTGATCCGCCCATGATTGGGATAAAGAAGAAACGAAGTTATACCTACCCTAACACGGATCCTGCAGTTTTATTCAATGCAATCAAGGCAGGAGATATTGCCACTATTGAAAAAGAACTGAAGAACGGCGCCGCCCTCGAGGTGACTGATGGGTTTGGCTTCACACCTCTGTGGCGTGCCGTGGACATTGGCGAATGCAGTGTTATCAAATTACTTCTTGATAGCGGCGCGAATTACGACGCACGGTTTAACGGAAAGACCGTCTTACAGTGGGCGCTGGATAACTGCAAAGTTGATATCGTGGACATGATTTTTGCGAAAATGGATGAGAACCTGATTCTTAGTGGAAATGCCATAGAAGAGGTCATTTGAATAAACATTATTCGATACGAGCGCCGTTTGAAGCGAACAAAAGACGATTTCCCTCATATTAAAATTGGTGGTCTGTACTCGGTGGCCGGGGCTCTTGAAGCTAATGTGAAACATACCTAGGTAGATAGACGGATGCCTCTTTAATGTACCTACCTACATGTAGCTCTCACATCGCAGAGGGTTGAGAATTTTGTGCGTACATGCATTTACGGTTCCGTCAAAGAAGGATTTTACGCTTCTGCGATACAGGAGGGGCCAGTGAATGCTACTCAACTACAGAACGACCTGTCAATCTTCACTTTTGGCCACTCGGTGTGAGACCGGGCTCTCTGCGGGCACGTATGGCCTTATAAGTCCCGCCGAGTGTTTCGAGTGCAGCCCGTTTCGTGAACAACAACAACTATACATTTTACGGCAAATATAAATGAGAAAAATGACTGAATTGTACTTGCACATCTTAAAAGAATGAAAAAGATTGAAAGATGAAGAATAGATCTATTGCAGCTAACACAACTGTGCATTGACGGTACTGAGATACGGTAGTGTTCATGGAAGGATGGCAATGTAACTCTGAACGCCAAGCCACAAGTAAGTTACCTATATGTAATATAGAAGGATGATGCAAGGGCGGTACCGCATGTTATTTTGTAGCGGTTTGACTTCGAGGGGCCAGTTAAATCACCGAATTAAAAGAGCCGCATGTCTTGGATGCAACACACTGCTTGCTTTGATGACGTGTGCCTCGCAAAAGCATTGGATAGAGGAAATCCGCTGCTTAATCAGCTAACGTTAATGAAAGTGCGGTGGCCATGGCGTTTCGGTCATTGCATGAAGCCAATGCTTTCAACTGGTCGAAGGCGAGGGCAAGTGGCTCGCAGTTTGCATTGTTACACATAGAGCTGGCAGCGTTTCAATGGTCAATACTTGCATGCTGCGGGGTTGCATGACTCGAACATGTCATTTGAATAGAAGTTACAGCACGAGAAAAGGTGATAGCATGCTGATGACTATGTCACCAATTTTGAGTATCGCGAATCAGCGTTTAGGCCCAACTATGTACTATTCATGCCCAAGTGTTTGAAGTGTGGCTAGATGCACGTAGACATACAGTTATTATACATTGGCTGGAATAACTGCGGTTACACGAGGGAATACAGGGTGACTTCTCGATAGAGAATTTCACGCTGTATCGTGTAACTGGCTGTACTATGTGTCTTACTCTTTCTGCACGTGAGAACTGATGTGCACTCAGTAATGGCCTTTTCCATTAGCTTTTTTGTGAGCTTGCTTTATTCTTGCCAGTTTCTAAAGCTGAGGACTATGCCAGCTCGGCTCTTTTCCGTTAATACTAATACCTCCCCCCGGGGGCAAATCAACAGAATCCTACTCCAAGACTGAGCTCTTTACAAATTTTGATACGACCACTTTTGTAGCAACATCCGCGCCCCTCTACCAAAGCCCCGCCTATTAACGGACGACTTACGACGATGCAATATTGAAATGATCAAAAGAAGTAAAACGAGAGCCAAGAAATAATGGGTTCGGTAAATCGAAGAAAACGCGAAACGCCCAAAAGCAAGGTCATCGGAGAGTTGAACAAGTTGGTTGGGCTAAAAGAAGTCAAAGAGCAGTTCGATAACATAGAGGGTTGCGTTCGCATTTGCTCTCTCCAAGGAACCAATCCCCGAACAGAGCGATGGCATGCTGTCTTTCAGGGAAACCCCGGGACAGGTAAACCGTTATTCTGCTATCCTCTGCGAGACAAAAATACTCACAGAGCCTTCGCAGGAAAGACTACAGTGGCCAGACTATATGCTAGATTTCTACGATGCATAGACATTGTAAAATCCAAAACATATAAAGAGACATCCGGCGCACAGCTAGTATGCATGGGGCCAAAAGAAGTCAAGGAGTTGTTCGACGCATCTGGTGTCAACCCACTTCAGAGTCTGCTGGGCACAAGAGCTCAACAGCCTTGTCGTGACGACGATGATGACGACGATTATGCAAATGACCCTACAGCATTTGTTCGCACTACTTCATCCCTCGAGCCTGGCTGTTTAAAAGACGGTGGTGTTCTGTTTGTGGATGAGGCCTATCAGCTAACTGCTCCACATGTGCCCAACTCCGGTCGTCAAGTTCTCGATATTATCCTTACAGAGATTGAAAACAACGTTGGAAACTTGGTTGTTATTTTCGCGGGATATAAAGAAGAACTTGAGTCGTTCTTTGGACACAATCCTGGATTAAAAAGCCGAATTCCTCACACTCTTCAGTTTGCCGACTTTACTGATCAAGAGCTCTTACAAACTCTCGTCGGTCAAATTGAAAGGAAATACAAAGGCAGGATGAGAGTCGAAGATGGAATGCATGGAAAATACATGCGCGTGGCTATCCGTCGACTAGCTTGCAGCCGAGGAAAGAAGGGATTCGGTAACGCTCGCGCTGTGGAAAATGTATTGCTCAAAATTTGGCAACGCCAAGCAAAACGACTTTCTAAACGCAAAAATATGGCAAACAACGAAGTATTTACCTTTACGAAGGAGGATATTCTGGGACCAAACCCTGCAGATGTTAGATTGACAAGCTCGGCTTGGGCAAAGCTTCAACAGCTTACCGGACTGGAAGAGGTGAAAAAGTCAATAAGTAACATGTTTGAAGCGCTTGAGATGAACTATCGACGAGAAATGGCCGAGCTGGCCCCTTTGAGCTTCTCTTTGAATCGAATATTTGTCGGGTCACCTGGTACTGGTAAAACAACTGTCGCCAAGTTGTACGGGCAGATACTAGTCGATTTGGGCTTCCTCAGCAACGGTGAGGGTGCGTATACATACCTATGCGCTCTCTAATATCCTCTTTCTACTGGTGAAGTACATGACTAACACACGAAAAGTGGTTACGAAAAATCCTGCAGACTTTATAGGTGAGGCTGTCGGAAAATCGGAAGCACAGACGAAATCCATACTTTCGGCAACAGTCGGCAAGGTGTTGATCATCGATGAAGCTTATATGCTGGATCCTGGCGAAGCATCTAATCGCGGCGATACATACAGAGGCGCTGTGCTCGACACACTTGTTGCCGAAATACAGAGTGTTCCAGGAGAAGACCGCTGTGTGATTTTGCTTGGCTACGAAGATAGACTAATGGAGATGTTCCGGAATGCCAACCCTGGGCTTTCGGGGAGATTTGCCGCCGACAAACCATTTCGTTTCGAAGACTTTAGCGATGCTCAACTCTGGGAAATCTTACAGCGAAAATTGGGAACTCGAAACTTGAAATCAACACCGGAAGGCTTAAGGGCCGCCTTGAAAGTCTTGAACAGAGCCCGAATGCGACAGGATTTTAGCAATGGGAGAGAAGTTGACAATTTAATCTCCGCTGCCATGGAAAATAGCTTACAGAGGCAGTCAAAGGCGGGCGCTTCTAACTATGGCCATGATATGATCTTAAGCCAAGATGATTTCGACCCGAATCATGGCCGTGCACAACATGCATCTGCCAATTGTGAAGCTGCTCTACAAAACAGAGTATCGAACAGTGTCATTTTTCAACTAGAACAGTATCAAAGGTTACTTCAAATAACCAAGCAAAGGAGATTTGGTGCTATGCCGATCATCCCAAAATCTTTCATCTTTAAAGGGCCCTCAGGTTTGTACCATGATCACTTTGTAAACGGATGTGCTCTTTCTTTGTGTAAGCACATCGAGAAGGGCCGGGTACTAACCGTGAACAGGTACCGGGAAGACCACGGTTGCTCGGTATATGAGTACTTTGTTGTACGATCTTGGAATACTCTCCACCGACAAGATATTTGTTGAATGCTCGGCTGCAGACTTTATTGGTGAGCACGTGGGTCACACTGCTCCCAAGACAAGATCACAATTTATGAAAGGCCTTGGAGGCGTTTTATATATTGACAATGCTCACCAACTTATGGAAGGCGGATACGCTACCGAAGCAATCAACGAGCTTGTCCGACTTCTACAAAAGCATAGCCAGAATATCGTTTTGATCTTGGCGGGTCCATCTCACGAGATTGAAGCACTCATGGCTAAAGCGCATGGTATTGGCGGCTCCATTTTTAAAGAGCTCACCTTCGAAAAGCTCACGTCTTCCGAGTGCTTGGCTCTTCTTGAACGACTGCTGGGCGAAAATGGCGTCAGCAGCAGCATCTTTGGCAATCAAATTGTGAATTGTTTCGTAAACCAATTCGAAATACTCTGCAACATGAATCATTGGAAAAACGCCAACGACGTCCAAACGTTATCCGATTGGATGGTAACAGATGTTCTCACTAACTCTATACCCGGCGGCCAGACTGCCGGCGGATTGCATCTCTCAGTGGAGCGGGCAAACTTCTTTTTTAACAAGATGTTCCAGATGAAGTCTGCCATGCCAATGAACGATCCCAACAATCTAATGGAAGCTCTCCGTCAAACAGAGTCTGCTCAATTGTCATTCAGCTACGATATGTCAGAGACTAGGCCGCAAGCATATTTCAATGAGCAAGCGACATGTATGCAGACTGACAAAGCAGAAGAGCCTACTGCAGTTAAAGAGGAGGAATACTGTGCATATGACGAGCAGGTGAGCAAACTCAAATCTGTGCAGCAAGTCTTGCAATCCATTGGTCAATGTGAGGCGGGATTTGACTGGGTCAGAGAGGGAAGTGGCTATAGGTGTAAGGGGGGGAGTCACTATGTGTCTGATAGCCAAGTTCAAGCATATACGTCATGATTTTCTAAAGAGAAACGAGTTTGTGAATAGCTTTTGTTCTTTGTACATCAACTGGCGACTATTGCGTATGGTGACGATTATAGATGCCTACCTGCAACATGACAGTCATTTCGACGCGCTATCTCGTTTCCTAGACTGCCAATAAAGTGCCTTTAATAAATCCCGTTTTGATGATCCTAATAGTAAGGTTTATGACGCCTTAAAATAATAGGAACGGTTGAGTGAGCTCCAATCCAATGTCAAAAGAAGTTGCTTTCAGTTCCCCGATCAAAGAGCAAGACTAACTCTTTGTCCACCACCTGAGCGCTCATCACGAGCAGAGGCTGCACAGATCTTGCTCACATCTGAAGCAACCATTGCCCGCTCTGAAGTGTTAGTATCGTACTGATATACACAATAACAATTGGGATTACCTCGGACGCCTAAGTAGACAGGGGGAGAAGAACGTTATGGCCCTTATTCTATCGTGCAAACGAGGCTTATTGAGCGAAGCACTCTATCAACGCCGCGGCTTTAGCCAGTTTGAGGGGAATCTACAATGTTCTCGCAGATCTTTATAGATTGAAGAAAAGCCGCGGTGGGTACTCCTGGTAGACTTGTAACGATATACAAATAAATACATCTACAAATAGGCATGGCCAGTAGCATTGGGTCGCAAGATATAATCGTTCTAGAAAAAAAGGTTATGGCCGAAGTTGACCAGTTGTATATATTCTTCAGTCGTTTAATTCTTCTATATATACATCTAGTGTTCCAGCTTTCCAGCTTCGCTTTCAATATTTGCCAGTCTTTTAGCTTTGAGCAGCGCAGAGAGCCTGAACGGCGGGGAGAACCTGGTCTATAAGTAGAAGAAGTCATTGTTAGTACAGAAAGCTCATTTTCCCGCCCCTTGGATGAAGACAATAGATGCGTACTAATAGCAACGGTGGCGCCACAAGCACCAACAACACAAGGAGTGGAATCCGTCTCAATTTGACTGAAGCTCTTGCAGGCGCATGCATAATCATCAGCTGAACAGGTAGTATCTTGGGCAATGGCGGTCTCGATGCAAGGAATCGCGCATGAGGGAATGTCGCCAACGGTCTGGCCGTAGACGGCGACAACAAAGGTAGCAAGAGCAAGAGTGAACTTCATTTTGAAGGGCGGATAGAAAAGACTTTCAAAATTAGAATAGCAGTTTTTTGATTGCTGGGGTAAGTTTTTGGAGAGATTGTTGTTAATGATTTGTGAATGGACTCAGGGGTAGGGAGCACTTGGCTTTATACTTCATGGTCAGGCAGGTAAAGAAAGATGCCGAGGGCGTTTCTTTTCTGTAAGCATGTGCTTCCTCATCTTTGCCCATCTCAGTCAATTCAATTCCCAATGCGATTGCATTTCTCCCCCGCATTTGACAACGAAATGCATCTATCCCCGCATTCTCAAGTCGTATCCTCAATTGTTGTGTATGCACCCCAGACGGACATGATGACTGAAACGGTAAGACTCGCGGAAAGTCGATCTCTTTTGAACTTTAAGGGTCACGAATTATTCCTCAAAGTAACACTCTCCGCATTCCTGCTACCATTTCCTTTAGGTAATTTGGGTACCATCAGTGGTCAGCGGGAGCCACATCATGCTCGCCAAGTCATCTATCCGTCGGGCCGTCGCTGCTGAAGATCTCTCGTACGAGAGCGGGAGAGATCCGATATCTGTAAACTTTTAGTAAGGCGGCTGGTTTCCTTTTAGAATTAGACAATATGTATAGGGGTGGCTGAATGCTCTTCTCGCATACGTCAATTGTTATGGCTATTCAAGGCATAGAGTATAATGGGTATATCTTTATCCAACATTCGGGGGCTGTCCAAGGCTATTCTTTGCCTGTTGACTTGAGGTCCGAGCGGGGCATGGCATCAATGCCAAGCAAGATGGACGTCGGCAGTTACTTGATGATCCCTGACACGTGAATCTGACAGAATTTTGCTCAAAACGTTAATTATCGACTTATAAAAAAGCAGCCTAAGTCTAACCCCGCTCGCTTCACAGTTACGACCTTCCTGATCAATGCGAACAGTGAGGCGACGAGGCGACGAGGCGACGTTGTAGGGTCACATTTGCTGCTTGCATTCCGGCTTAGCCGCTTCCATGCGTATTCTGCTATTGACGTTTGATGCCAATGGTGGAACATGGAATTCGAAGGTTAAGCCTCTTGTATTTGTATTCGTTTTACGAACTTGTAATGAAAGACATACAGCGAATTACATCTATGTACTTTATCGTCACTTATGCTCGTTGATAGCGGAGGTCTATACACAGGTTCCATAGTGGCCGGCCGGTCGCCCGAATGAAAACGAAAGCTAGTACATGCCGCTCTGCATGATGCTACTGATCGTTTTCAGGCTATTATGACAAGTTGCGTATTCCACCAGGGTCTTTCTGTCATTGCTTTCTTAGTCGAGTCACTCGTGTGTATACTCTGCTGATCTGCTCCATTTTGGTATAGAAGCATAAATCCGGCTTAAAATAACGTTGAGAGGCTTGCCGTCTTTGTTTCATTGCCAAACTTGTTATTGGGATGCGGCAGTAATTCTGACAAAGCATAATTTATCCGTGCAAGGGCAAGCTTTGAGAATGTCTGCTAAAATTTGTTCTGTTCCCGTCTGTCTATAAATCTAGATACTCTGCTTCGAAGTCGGCAGAAAAGGGACCAAAAGGAGCCGAAAAGTGCAACTATTAACCCAAGTGCCATAACTTTTGGCATAACACATTTCAGTATAAGTGGAAACCTCGAGTGCTTTTCAGCCCTTTCATTGTCTTTTAAACGTGAAAAGTGTGGCTATGGACAGCTCCACAGCTCTCATTTTCACATAATGCAACACTTATGAATAGCACCAAGCCCGAATCAGTAGGCACTGACGACAAAACATTACGCATTCCAATTATCAAGCCCAAAAGGAAGATTAGCCTTATCCCCCTCGGCACTTTGGCTTTACTGCATAGAGAAGCAAAATGGTCTATGAGAGGCCAACGACCTCGTAGTTCCAATTGCACGTGGCGTTGGAACTCTGGGCCGTTACCTGCTTCGTGCCCGTGGCCGATGCAACCACAGAACCGGCGCTATTCACGATTTGGATAAACTGCCCGCCGCCAACGCTCAGGCCAGGAACAGCGCGATAATTGAGCCCAGCAGTGCCAGTAAAGCTGCCAATGAGCCCGTTATTGCTGTACACTTGGATCGTGTAGCCACTTGAGGGCAGAAGCACGGCAAAGTTAACCGTGTCTTGGGCCTGTTCGGAGTTTGCAATCGTAGATGAACAGCTGGCGCTGGTCAACAGGGTACGATACCATAATGAACCCACAGGGGTCGATCCGGGTGGCAAGATTTGACTGCCACTGGTAGCTGTACCGCTTTTATATGCCTTGATGAAGGGCGACACTAGCTGCTGCCAACCTGTATGATCGAATCCATTGGCGTAGTCTCCGATAGTTGTGCCATCGATTTGTTCTTGGAAAAAATTGCCTATATAATGCCCTTCTCCTGCATCATTCCAGGTAATTAGCTCCACCAAGTCTGGCTGCAAATCCAATATTTGTTCGAACCGCTGTGGCAAGTTGACTTCTCCAATACGGTACCAATCTTGGCCTGAGCCTAGGTATTTGAACTGGAAACTTGATAAAGCTAGAAAACACGGGTTTTGTCAGCACTTGTAATGGGAAAATAAAGAAAGTAGCGATTCTTACGCATCAGATATACTTTGCCAGCGGCCCGTGCTTGCTGAAGCAGATTTTGATCAACACTATCGGACACATTGGATTTACCGGTTCCTGTAGCAGGCCACGCAGACTCCCAGCTGAAGACACCATCGGCAACAGTATAAGTTGAAAAGAAGTTATTCGGCCAGCCACTCCAGTCGCCAAAGTTGGGGATAAAGTACGGGTTAATGCCTTGAGCCTGTAGTGGCTGCTTAAAATCTGAGACCCAGACGGAGTTTGTGATGAAGCCACCATCGTAGGTGCTGACGAGAGGCCTGCCCGAGACGGTGTAGTACGAAGCGCGAGAAGTATAGTTGGTCAGGAATGATGGGATCTGAGATGGAGCAATGGTGGTTTGCCAACTCATGTCAAACGATATGAATAGCTTAAAGCCATTTTGATCAGCCGCGTCAAACAGGTATCCCAAAGCTTCTAGAGCCCAGGGATCCGTTATGTCATGGGTGTTGAGCGCAAAAGCGTCGAAGCCTACTGCCTTTGCGTCTGTAACGTCCTGCACAGCTTCTGCTGCCGTCATCGATCCGACCATATAGTGAGCAAATCTATTATTCCGTCAGCTCAATTATATGCACAAGCTTCATGTTACTTTTATGTGTCATAACACTCAAATTCGGGTTTCTTACACCGCTCTCGGAACTGTAGTCGATGTTGGTCCAGAACCACTCGACTTCGTAGAACTTGCTTTAGTCGTCGATTGCGCGGATGATGAAGTTGAAGACGTAGGAGGGGTAGAAGTAACTGGTGTTCCTGTTCCTTTGCTAACCTGCAAATTACGCTTAGACGCCGACTTCTTTCCTTATGAATGACATTCGTCTTGCTTACCAGCGAGGCCGTAGAGTATCCGGAGGGAACAGAAGTCACGCAAATGCCGGCAACTGACCCTCCATTAACAAAGGCTCCAGTCAAGCCGACCTCGCAGCAGAACCCGTTCCCAAAGCTTCCCGTCCATAACGACCAAGCAGCGTCTGCGCAACTCGGAGCACCTTCGACACTGCCCCGGCAATTACTTGCTGAAAGTTGTATAGCATGATCAGTAGGCGTATTTCAGATTAGGGGCTTGAATATCCGCTTACTGGAGGGACAGCAGGCTTCCACTTCACCGTTCCCGGTAGATTGGCAGTTTGACGTCGATGGGCAGCAAGACCCGTTACCGCAAGAGTTGGTGTTGGCAGGACATGATGTCGACTGCAGTGACCAGCCTTGGCCAGCTACCGCTCGGGGCTGTAGAGGCGGAACTGCCGTCGAAAGAGCCGAAGAGACAAGACTTCCGAAAACAACAGCGGATCGTAGCGCCCCCATAATGCCAAGAGAACGCTAAACAGCGAAGGAAACAAGTGCGCGAAAAGTGCTCCCAATGGACAATGTCGTCTGAGTGATGAATGTATCGACTTTGGAAGAAAGCGAAGGGGCAAGTATATATACTCAAATCGGCAATCTTGTGAAGCCCCGCCAAAACATCTCGGTCAAATAGACCAGATGCGCTCCGGCAATTAACTTCATCATACCACAGGAATCTCGTATCATCGTAAGACGACGGCGAAATCGCATCCTTCCATATTTAACCCTAGGCAGTAGAGTCTTAGCATTGGCCTCGCTAAGGGGCTCTCTAATCAACATAAAGAAGACCCCTGGCTCCCCCCCGCATTTTGTCGACTCCGGTGCGGGAAATCGGCCCGCTCGTAACAAATATACCCCATGAGTTATAGTTCCGGCAATAACGGCCTTTCGCGTATTATATTTCGTTCTCGCTAAGCCCTATTCTCGTTCTTTTTATTAAGCCTATTTATTGATGGATCTCGAATGGCATGCCTTGGTAGGTATATACAGTTGCAAGGGCTTGCCCGAGCCTACCTCACAAGGGGTTCATTGGTTCAGGCTCCCAGTGTTGGCGTGTGTTGCGATTCAGCGATTCTAACGGGAGTTCATGTTACGCCGAACACCGCAACCAAAAGGACGCAATTACTTGCACAGCATAACGAAGTTCAGGGGCTATTCAGAATCAACATGCAAATAAATTCGTAGCTTTCAGATCGTAACTATGTGCTCATACAAAATTTCCCAAAAGAAAATCCCACTCAGGCGCAAACCATAAATTCGCCATCACTTAATCATCGAATGTTCCCCTCGTCGGAATATCATCATCATACTTGCCCTCTTCCTTCTTCATGTGCTTGTCAAAGCTCTGTGTCGACATTTGTACCTTGTTAAAGAGCGTTCTATCCAAAACTGGAGCTGCAGGCGGCAGCTGGCCCTTGGCACGGGCAATATCTGCTTGCTTGGTGTAGTTGTGCAGTGCCAGGCTTGACGCGATCTGGAAAGCGTTCCTGATCTGTCGACCATTCCAGCAACCGGTGGACCGCGCGAGATCCTCGTAGTGCTTCGCGGCAAACTCGAGGATCTCGTCATCTTTAATGGCCATTGAGGGCTCGCCAGTCATCTTTTGGCGCTCAGACTCCATCACCCTGAGCTTAGCGATGTTCAGACGGAAGATCTCAGTTGTCTGAGTCTTATCGAGAGGCGGGTAGTACAGAGACAGGTGGATTCGTGACTTGAACGCCTCATCAATAGTGCCCACACGGTTGGTTGTCAAGAACAAGAGACCGTTGTAGTACTCAAGGACACGGAGGAACACGGACACAAGGGCATTTCGCTTCATGTCCAGCTTGGATCGCTGAGACAGGAACACATCTGCCTCGTCAAGTAGCAGCACGCAGTCCCACAAGTGCGCAAGACGGAAGACATTCTTCAGAGAAGACTCGACCTCGTGAGGAGAGAGACCGAGATCACCGCAGGTAATCACAAACAGCGGCTTCTTGTTCTCCATAGCGACAGCTTCAGCAGTCGCAGTCTTACCCACACCAGGCACACCGTGGAGCAGGACGACGAGACCACGACCCTTGCCCTGGATCAGATCCTGGCCTGGGCCTTCTGTGGCAGCGTCAACATATCGTCGCTCCAGCTCCTTCTTGCGGAAGTGAGACATGACAAGACTGCGGACAACATCCTTGTAGTCGCCATGAATTCGGAGGTTCTCAAACACGCCAACCTCGCGCTTAATAGGCTTAAGCAGGTTCAAGTCGACAGGCATGAAACGACGCTCTCGTAGGGCATACGCAAACATACGCTTGGGGAGCAAGACAAGATCCTCATCGCGCAGCTTCTGGGCCTGCGCGTTTGCCTCAAAGTTTCGAGATCCCCTGAGGCGGTTGCGCAAAAAGGTATCAACGGCGAGGTTGTCTCGGCGCTGGCGGCTCTCGATGCCATCGGCCTTTTGGATAATCTCCTTTTGCACATATGACCTGTTCTGGCGGACGCCATCGAACCATTTCTGGATCGGAATCTCATCATCGGCAATCTCGCAGCGGACAGCCTTGTTGACGGCCAACTGGTGGAAGTCGGGTCGCCAGTTGGGCATTTTCTGGTACGCCTCAGTCATGTCGACAATCACATCACTTTCAACGAACTCTGGGTGGCGCATCTTCTCATAGTACTCGTTGTCCAAGATCTCCTGGTCGGGGTCATTGCGGTGCGAGGGTGGGTTCCTCGTCAAGGTCCACGCGTTGTGCTGCTGGTGGCGGTCCTCCAAGTAATGGAGAAACTTGCGGCCCTGGTCCTTCAAACCACTGATGAGCTCCTCGTGGCCTGACTGGTAGCGCATTGGATAGCAGGGCAGCGAATCAATAGATCGTTCACCCGAAAAGCCTTCAATCTCAAACTTCGTCTTCACAGCGCCAAAGGCAGTACCATCGTAGTCCACGTAGTAGGCGGAGATTTTGAATTTGTTTTGGTCATCAATGTCGTCAAACTCGTCGAAGAATCCCCAACCGTTCTTGGGGTATGACGTCTCAGGCTGCGGTGCCTGAATCTTGTAAATGCGCCAAACCTCGTGGTATCGTCCGCCAGCCTCAACGGCGGCTGGCATGTGAACCAGATCTCCTACTCGGAAAAGAGACCACAGGTCGTCAAACTTGACTTTCTCGGCGGTGCTACCCTCGAAGCGTTTGTAGAGAGGCATGATTTCCTCGTCAATGAACTTGATGTAGCATCGCATGTCCCTCAGAGCCTCGGGGCTGTCCATGAGGCCGTCAAAGTCTTCATCAACGTTTGAATCGACTGACGCGAGCGACTCGACATCATCCTTGTCCTCTTCGTCACCCTCTGCGTCAGACTTGGCGTCAGTATCAGTATCATTTTTGCTGTCGATCTCGACGATGACCTCGGCCTCTTCACTGGCCGCATCTGCAGCATCAGAGTGCTCATCGAGCTCTTCATAGTCGGCCCACTTCTCCTCCAGAGTGGCAAGAATCTCCTTCATCTTGGGCTGGAAGTACACAAGAGCCTTGAAAGGACGCATGAATGTGCGAGGGGTGGACCTTGACTCTGTATCGTTCAACAGGGACGTCAGATGTCCCAAGATGGGCTGTGACTGCACACGAATGCGCTGAATCTCTGTATCGGTCGAGAGGAGTTCGTTTCTCTTTTCCCGCTTCACTTTGTCAAGGGGATCGATCTTCTTGCGGCGGTCGGCTCCAGCATCATAAAGGCTGTAGAAACTCTTGCGGACTCGAGCCGTCTCTTCGCTCCGGCGGATTGCACGCTCGCGGCGGATCTGACCCTGAAGTCCAGGACCAGCCATGAGGACATCGACGGCATAATCAGGTTCGTCTTCGCCCTGGAAGCGGTTCTTGAAGTTTTCAAAGTTGACCTTTCGGACTTCAGGAATCTTAGGGCGCCACTTGGCCGCAACTCGACGCTGATCAGCAAGAATGCGCTCGCGGCGCTCTGCCTCCTCTTGGAGAGCTATGAAGTCGAGGTCATGAGGGCCATATGTGCGTGCCGAACGGCCAGTATTGCCATTGCCGTTGTTACCACCAAATCCTCGGCCACCACCCCGTCTGGGGATAGGCTTTCTGGTGGTCTGCTTTGTGCGAGCCATTGTTGAGCCTGGCCTTTGAGTATTTGCAAGGTGATGGTTGGAAGTGGAGAATGGGGGGGTTGTGAGAGAGGTTGAGTGAGTATAGAGAAAAAAGGATGAGTTGATGAGAAGAAAGTCGACATATTAATACCACTCAGACCGCTCGTATAAGCCATCAACTTCCCTCTTAGCGACGTCGTGACTCACGCCGCAGCAGCTAGGCAGCTGCAAGGCAGCCACGGTGAGATCGAGAGGCCTCGGCCAATTAACTCGCATGGGTCTTGCAACAACCCAGGCAACTACCTGGTAATATTTTAGAACTACTTTTTACTTCCTCTGATCGCTATTGATTTTCATGTCAGAGCTTGATGAGCTGGCTCCTACTAACTCGTTTTCCGTAAAGCGTAGGACTATCTGCATGGGTGATTAGTAGGATTAACGATGTTAAGCCATGAAACATGAGATCATGCTTCGTGGCGTGCAGTTACGAGTTACATTAATGATAACTCTAAGCCAAACAATTGGCCATGCTCCGTCAAGGAAGAGCAGCAGCGGCATTTCTCCTATCATGCCATACCATTCTACGCTCTCTCAATGCTACCTTGCCTTGGGCATAAAGAATGCCAACAATAAATGGCTCTGGCGCTGTCCGTGCAATCTAATAGATACAAGCAAATTGATTGTAAACTCCAATTGCAATTCGATTCTGAGCCATGCTACATGAATTGGATATGCTGTGAAGTGCCGATAGGATCACTGGGAAAGTGCCGTGAACTAGCAATGGCTAACAGTTGAGGGTGTCCAGCACCGTGCACCAACAGGATGAAGCAAAACGTGGGAGACGTAGGCTTCTCGGCTCAATCGTCTGCAAGATCCCAGAATCGTATTTTGAGGGGGATTCTGTCCTCCCCCTTTCTGGGCACCGCCAATTGAGCGATTGAGGCTCTGCAAGGCGGAGTCGATGGATGCCTTGAGGTTGTGGGCTTAGAGGCAAATACATGCACACAGCCACGCCAACCCCACTACTATGAACCGGAGATCCACGGCAGACGATATAATCCTTGCCACGTTATTATGCATAGTCGTAGCTATCGCAGTTTAGGTCTGTCAAGTTTCAGAAAAGACCCCCGCTCTTGGGAAGGGACCAGGCTCCCATAAAGCTTATTTTCTATTCAATTTTCCAACCTTGTCAACTTCTTCTCCATGTACGATGAATTTCACATTCGCGTTGATTGTATACGCGAAGCATCTTACATGGCGTGCTTGTCAGATATTTTCAAGCATTTCATCTCAAAGGGCTTGCGCAAGATACGAAAGACTTGCAACGGCTCCCAGTGCATTCTTACACCCCTTTCTGCAGGTGACTCGTGAATAAGCTACCCTCGTTTGGCAGACTACCAACACGATATTTAACATTGCGCTTCTCGGAACACGGACAGGCACATCTATTCCAACTTAGCCATTTCAGATTTAATTTTAAATCTCAAAAGTAAATATTATTCATCTATAATTGACAAGGGGTATCAAAAACTACCTATCATTATTACTACGGCCCCCCAAAATCTCCGTATTTGCACCTAAAGGACTAGTCTATCTGGTAAAAAAAGCATCGACGCTCACAACAAACATGCGTAAGACATCGCCAACAATCGATGAAGATAATTTTGTTTTGCACGCTGAAATGGAAGAAAAAGGAAGGATTAAGCTCTTCTTCTCTTCTTCAAGTCTCATCCGCCGAGTCAGTTCAAAAATAGTAGCATCAAAGACTCGCCGCATGCGGTTTAGTCGTATACCGAAGCCTTTGACCACTTGGAGCCAGCTCGAATTCTCTTTCCATACTTGTAAAAGAAAAACGGGACTGGTATCAGCAACGCTGCAAACCCACCCGTGATGCTGGAGCCTGGTCCAACGCCAATATTATGGAACAAGGGTCCAACCACCAGGGGAAAGGCAGCAGCAAAGCAAGATCGAAGAAACGTATTGGCTGCAATGGCTGATGCGGCGTACGCCTGGAAGGTATCCACCAGGTAATTGAGCGCAGCCTGGAAGATGGTGAAGAAGCCGGTTCCCAGCAGCACGAGGCCGATGCAAGGAACGATCCAGTGAATATCACGTTGGCCACCGGTCCAGCCTATCATAAACTGTCCGCCACTGAAGAGGATGGAGCCAAACATCATGGGCGGAAGCCGTTTTTCTGGGACAGCACGGTTGCCGGCAGCGTGATATGCTTTATTGTAAAGAAGTTGGTTATAAACATTCGCTGCACATCCAAAGATTGCTCCCAGGAAGATGCACGAAAAAGGCAGCGTTGATACCAAAGGGTTCCATCCGCGAATTTCTCCAAATATAATGGGAATGGCTCCCAGCTGCATATACAAGATACCGTAGCAGAAACTGGCATACAGGGCGACAAGGAAGCAGATGGGCGTAAGAAGCAGCTGCACCGGCCGTAACAAGAACTTCTTACAGAGCTCCTTCACGCTGACATCCCATTCCTCGAATTTTGCGTGAAGAGCCCAGTTTCCGCTCTCATGGCGCAGTCGGCGGGCTTTATAGACTAGGAGTTTCGGGGGGTAGCTTTCATCGATGAATATGACTGCCAAAAGGAGAATGAACGCCTGCAGAATTCCTGTGAGATATTCAGTCCAGCGCCAACCTAGAGACGGCTGTTCAGCCATAGCAGCAGAGACGATGGGGCCTAGTTTCGTTAGCAACCAATTACTTTGATAATATTGGGAAGATCATTCACGTACCTAATGCTGGTCCACCGACAACAGCCATGGCGTACCCGGCCATAGCGATCCCGCGATGGGCTGGGGTGTAAAGATCGCCCAACACGCCTCCGGTATTCGTTACGGGTGCAGAAGCGAAGAAAGCTCCAAAGAACCGAGTCAGCATGATAGTTTGGAGGTCCTTGGCTGTAGCAGTGCCGAAACTAAAGGCGATGGAGATGAACATCGGGATCATTACCGCAGTGCGTCGGCCATATACTTCGCTCAGCGGTGCCCACAGTAGCGGGCCCGTTCCGAAGCCACAGAGAAATAGAGTTGTGCCAAGTACAGCGACCTGAGATCCTACATGAAACTCTTTGGCGACCTGTTTCGTACCAACGGAATATGATGATGAAGCCCAAGTGGCCGTCATCGTAACGAGTCCATAAAGAGCCGTTGTGAGCACTTTCTTGTGTGTAGGCCAGTTTAGAGGGTGGTAGGGGTCGTCGGGTCCATCGAAAGTGACGATCTCATCTTCTGTCGTCTTGATATGCGCAAGAGGATGTGAAAACTGAACATCTGGTCGAGAGCGAATTCTCGACAGAACTGTCTCTCGTCTTGATAAAGTTCTTGATAGAGGTCGACTCAAGCTTGAGCTACCCGCCGACGGAGGTCGAGGTCGACTCTTGCTATGCTGAGACACATTTGACAGAGTCTCATGGAGGGCTGGACGGTGGCCATCCGGCTCATTATCCTTTTCTCTGTCGTTTATGCTGTGGCTACTTGAAGTACTCTCTCTGGATATGCTCTCTTCGTCCGGCATCTTGATGATTATAGCACGTGAGGTGCATCAAAAAGCCACTTCAATATCCTTAGCGTATCTTGAGATCCCGATTCAAGACCCATCGTAGGAGCGGCAACATCCATATATATATAAATAACCATCCATTGCACAAGCGACAACCCAGCCGAAAGTCGGAACAAAATTTTCCACACTGGTCGACCGCTAAATCGAACTCGACAGAAAGCAAGGCCAACAATTGGTAAGTGGAAAATAAACCCCGGCCACTTTCGATATCTGCCGTCGATTGTTTCCGATCCACAATCCGGCTCAACTGTGCCGATTGTTAGGGGCTTCTGCTGACGTCAACGGCCGATTCGTCGTCGCAAGGCCCGGCGAAAGATGAAGACGCGAGCCGAGCACGGCGCCGATGCCAGTAGGCTATATGCTGATGGCTGCTATTCGTCGCTGTTAGTCATTAAGTGGGCTTAGTTGAGGCGGATATACTATCTAGAAGCCGTTCTGTCAGGTACAATATCCCCGTATTCCGGGGCTAGTTTCGGTAGAGCCGTGCCATCAAGGTTGCCGTTTGAAAGTTTCCGTCATGATAGTAAAAGGCGAGTCAAAGTCTCCGTGATTCTAGTCAAAACCGATGAATGTGAGTCAATATGAATTACAACAGGCATAGTCTTAACACTGTTGGAAACATTTATCACATTTAACAATAGCGTTGAAATTACCAATGGCTTACGAGGACAAAGACATGCAATATTTTAGTAAGTAACATCAGAATCAGGAAGCTAAGCCTTGTCCGGTGGGCAGCGGGGAGTTAGCTCCCTCCCTAGGTACGGAGCATCCAGTACATCCCCTTTAACAGCCTGGTTCTCGGGTCTTGGTTGATAAGGCTGCAAGCAACCTTGTGAGTTTATTCTCCCTTTCGGAGACATAATGACAGGGCGTAGGACAGAACTATTATTGCTTGGCTTCAAAATTGATAATAATGAGCTGTTTTACAAAATTTTTCTTCATCGACAGAAGACTGCAAGGTAGTGCCCACAATTTATTTTCTTCTAGCCGAAGTTGGGCTCTCACAAGCTACCCTGTGAAAGAAACAAATAACCAGCAACACGGAAATTTTCGGTGACCGAGGAAACGTGGCATTATTACCGTCAGAAATCAGAAATATAACATTATTTAGAACACACAAGCATTACCTTCCCAGAGTTTTACTGAAAGCCGAGATAATCTCCGCGTGCATCAAGAAATTGCTCGGCTGTGAGATCGGTTTCCGAGTTGCTTGCGGCGATTTACTTATACCGAGATAGCATCAAAGAGTCTTCAGCTACAAAAAGACTACATGGTATGAAGATATCCTACATATGATGTATAAGCCAGAGGGATGCATCAATAATAATAATAATAATAATACGTAATCTAAAGAAGCTATACAGCCGAAGTATTGTACACTAACATGAGCGTACATGGAGAGACCCAATCCTGGTTACCAGCTTACAGATTGATGAAGTAGTATTTCAACACAAGTAAAATCGCTTAGCTTAAAATCAGTGCTGTGTCGATACCCTACGAAATAGAACAGACCAGCCAGATTGATAAAACACCACTGTAAATACATTGAGCCCAGATTACAGATAAACAGCGATCAGCATAAGCGTCGCCATCAATGCATACCTACCTAGGTAGCGAATATATTATCCGCTAACAAGACACCTCTCGAAATGGAAAAAGGAATCATTGTATGGGATATGAAGGTAGAGAAAAAAAAAAAAAAGCTTTGAGACATGCTGTTTAGCAACAGAAATGGCAAAAATAGAAGCTGACGAGAGTGGGACTCGAACCCACGCGGATTGCTCCACCAGGAATTGCTGTTAAGGTAGCCTTAACCTGACGCCATAACCAACTCGGCCATCTCGCCATTTCATACCAGGGTGAGCCTTAAAATTGTCTATAGACTATGACAAATTCCAACGTAAGCACCACTTACACCCTTCAACCTTCCCAAATAATCAGTCGTCCGTGTCCATTCGTGTCGAAGTGTATGAATCTGATCAATCAGATAAAATATATTCAAGCGTAGCTAGAAACTAATGTATTAATACGCTGCTGGGGCGGAAGCTTCAAAAACCAACGAAACTGCATGTGGCTACGTCGGACGTAATTTCAACAGGCGTCAATAGATGCGAATTCGTCACGCTGCGCCCACAAAGCGTTTGAGAAGAGTGAGTGTCTAAGATCATGGGAATACGTTACTACTATCTACTATTTATCTAATTATGCTGAATCTTTGAACGCTCCCAGCTTGAAAAGCTTCTTTGCGTTATCCTTTCCAATCTTCCTCACATCTTCGGCATTCTTCAATGTTACGCCGTCGTACCAGTCACAAGCATCGCCGAAAGACTCAAATGGGTAATCAATGGAGAAAAGAATCCGGTCCGCACCCATCTCTGTAATGCAGTATTCCAAAGTGGGCGTTGAAAAGTGACCACTTGTGGTGATCCAGATGTTCTGTGCAAAGTATTCTCGAATCGTCTTCTTACATGAAAGACCCAGCGGCTTCTTCACGTCTTCGAACCAGTGGTTGATTCTCCAGAGGTCAAAAGGAATATGCTCTCCCAAGTGGCCAATAATGACTTGAAGCTTGGGGTGTCTATCGAAGACGCCGTTTGTGACCATTCCTAGGAGGTGCAGGCTGACGCCCTGAGCGAAGCTGAGCGGAGGTCCGATGAGCCACTTTCGCTTGGCCCAGAGTTTCTCGTAGATGGTTCCGGTTGGGTTTCTAGGGTGCAGATAGAATGGAACGTCCAACTCAGTGACAGTGGACCAGAAAACATCCCATTCAGGCCCATCATAGAAGACCATGTCGTCTCCATCTGCACCGGCGCGCTGCGTGTCATTGACAAGCGCACCCTTGAAGCCCAGCTGCGTTACGCATCGTTTTAACTCAGTGGCTGCCTCCTTGGGATCATGCATAGAAAGTGTCCTGGTATTGGATTTAGCTCTATTTGCGAATTGATGGAATATATAGGAGATGGAGACTTGTCCACTTACGCTAAAGCACCGAATCGATCTGGGTGTTCTTTGATCGCGCCAGCGACATAGTCGTTGATCTCAACGGCAAAGGCCTGTGCCTCTTTTGCGTCCCAAATGTCCTGTACGCCTGGTGCTGTATATGAAAGCAGTGTGTAGCCAACGCCATGCTTATCCATATACGCGATGCGCGTATTGGTGATGTCTGTCATCTCATGCGCGTGTTTTTCAGGGTCGACGGCGAACAGTGAAGCCCACCATCTCGTCTTCTCCTGCATGCGAGGTAAGGCAAACGCCTCTTCCAGAGCCACTTTGCCGAGCATGGTTTTTATCGTATTATTTTTTGTTTTGCGAATTGATGTGGATATCTCAAGATATGCAGTCTAAGGAAAGGAAAGGAAACTTTTGCGACTATGATGGAACTGATACTACTCGAGTGATGTGGCTGCTACGCATATAAATAAGATCCCAGTTCTTATTCATTTGTCAATGCTTTTTGGGGGGATTGTCTTACAGCTGCATTCGCGCGCACTTCGAGCTCATAGCCGCTCCCCCCAATATGCCCCCTCTTGCGCAGGATGTCGGCTGAGGACCAATAATTGCTTTCTGACGCATGGCGTTTCGTCTAGATGCTCCATATAGATCGAGGCTAGCAGATACTAGAGAGGCTATAGAGGACTTTCGTCCTAGCGGAGGCCATCCCCGCGGTCTATTGGAGAAGCTTGAGCAGACTGCAGTGGGTATTAACGGCAGATGCAAACTAACAACCTGGAGCCGATAGTGGGTGCGGGGAAGGGGACAAGGGAGGGGAGCTTGCCGCACAGTAGATACTAAGATGATACTGTAGGCGGATACGGTCATACCTAGCCAATGCCGATCACCAGACAAGGGAGTCGGTAATATCTCAGCTCCATCTGTCCACCGAAACTGCCAGGCCAACTTCGTCATCGCCGCCCAGGGGTGTATTCAATAGGTGATATCTGGGGATGGCCCCTGAGACAAACCAAGCCGCGCTTGGTACACCTAGAAGCCGCTGTTACCCATTCTTCTAATTATTCCTTCGCGATCAAGCTAGAGCGGCTTGAGCGGATATCCCCTAGCCGTTGTCTTGGTCCTTTGGCTGTCTGAAGATGCCACGGCCAAAGGTTCATCCAAGCCAGCGCCAGCGTGCCGCAGAGGCGTGCAACTTTTGCCGCGCTTCTAAAAAGCGATGTAGTGCCACGGTGCCTTGCACCGCCTGCCAGAGACGCGGCATTGGGGCATCGTGTTTCCTGACTCACCAGCCTCGAGGCTGGAGGAAGAAACCTCCGCCTCGGCCAAGAGCCTCTGCGCCGGAGCAGGCCCAGTCGTCGCCGGATGGTGGGGACCGTGATCCGGAGGATGAATCTGCGTGGGGCCGAGATGGCTTCGCCAATATTGTTCCATCGGACTGGGGTCCGGAGACAGATTCGACTTCGATGAACAATGATGCCGATGGAGAATATCACCCTCCCACTCCATCTGATTCTCGAATGAGCTTTCCAGATGAGGACATCTCCAGATCAACGCAAGAGCAGCCGCAGCTCTCTGCAAATTCTGGATCTCCAGCCCAAGGACCGGAGTCTCATGCTCGCATGCTTCTAAACCTACGGGGAGAGCAAGGTAAGTTGTCCACAAGCTGGTTGCCAAGGTTGAGTTCATCTAACGAAATGACTGCAGTCTACATTGGCGAAGCCGCCTCTCTTTCATTTCTTCAGCTCATTAGAGATACAGTGACAGCCCAAATTGGGCCCTCTCAGTTCTCGCAAAGTGATAAGCGCCATAGTATGCTGGAGACTGAGCCTTCTGCGGCGGCGGACCCGAATGACTTGGAACCAACCACTTATAACTTGGATGTAGAAAACAGTTTACTATATGCTCGCATCTATGAAGCCGCTGTAAGCATGGCATCCAACCTTTTCTTCCTCATCACTACAATGCTAATTACATATGAAGACTGGGGGACTGCTGGATATTTTCGGGCCACTCGAGGTTGAAGATATCCTAGTGAAAATCCGAACTGATGGACCTCAGTCTATAAGCTCGTATAAGCATGCCTCGATTGATCTCGTGGTAGCCATTGGCGCGCAGTGCAATTCTCCAATGGACGCGCAGCAAGTTGGATCAGTATATTTTCGGCAAGCACAGAAACGCGCCTTTTCCGGCATGTTGGAGGATCCTACCATTGACATGGTGCGCGCCTTTCTTCTCATGGCCTTTTACATGCTTGGCCGTTGCCGCAGAAACACAGCATTTATGTACTTGGGGATTGCGTCAAGAGCTGCGGTTGCTCTTGGGATGCATAGCCGCCATTCGTATGCAGATCTGAAAAATCCGTTCTGTCAGCTGAGGTATGTTGAACGAAATCTTCATCTATAAAATTCCCCTTAACTAAGCTCATAAATTCAACAGACTGCGAACATGGATGAGCCTCTGTGTACTGGATATGCTTGTATGCTCTATCCTTGGAAGACCACCGGCAACAGCTGGTTTAAGGGCAGAACTCGATACCACCGCCATTGGCTCATCTACGTCTCTAGACACAAGAAGCTGTCAAAGCTTGTTTGCGTCGTATAATATACTCACCATCATCAATGAGAGCGTTGACGCATTATATGGGAAGAAAGTCACATCTACCGCTATTGTGGAACAATTTTTGAGCAAGATTGAAGATTGGAGCCAAAAACTTCCCAGCTTCCTACGCAATCCTCTTACTTCCAAAAAAGGCTCCCCATCACGAAAAGTGGCAACGGACAGTATACATATCGCCTGTCTCTATTACTTCGCCATTACCTTGGTTACTCGGCCAGTATTAATATCTAATCTTACTTCTCGCCAGGGTGTTGCGTCGCCTTCTTCTTCACCTCTGGCGTCTGCATGCATTGATGCTGCAGTGTATCTGGTGCAGACGTGCTCAGACGCACATAAGTCTGGACTTCTTCTCGGCAATATGTGTATAATGAAGTAAAGTATTTGTATGCAAGGTAGAAAGCACTATGGCTAATAACGAGTTCAGAGCACTTATTTTTGCCGCCGGCCTCATCCTTGGCTTCGACATGTTCGCTAAAAAGGAACTCGATTATGAGGTTGAAACGACCTTCCGTAGCGCGAAAGATGTTCTCGATTTCTTGGGCATTCAAAGCCCCCAGGCCGCTCATTACTCGGGAATTTTAACCCTACTATCTGATGCAGTTGTGAAGCAGCGGATGAAGACGCCTACACGGCCTCGGAGCAGATACGTCGGAAAATTAATATCTTTTAACAAGGAAGGGGATACTGGTCAAGGTAATAGCAAATTGAACAGTAATGATGGCGACGATGTGGCTTTACCTCAGAATAACACAGCGCCAGTAAGTGGGGATATTGGTGGGCTTTGGATGACAGATATTTCGGGTCAACCGACCGAAATGGATGGAGATATGTTGCGAGGGTGGGACATTCTAGACTTGTCTCAGTGGGATAGCTTTCCTTTCTATAGCCCGAGAGTTTTTGGATCAGACTAATCTTGCATTGGCGGCGTTAGATGGCGATATTTTGACAGGCAACTGGCTTCTAAATTTTGTTAAAGCTACATTCACATATCCAGATGCAGGGCTGCGGAGTTGGACTTTGTCAAAAGCGATAATTATGACTCGAGATTATAATACGAATATAGAACCCGATTAGGAAGTAGTGTGGATGGCATTTATGCAACACATGATACATGCGTTTGCAGTACTCCAATTAGCGGCAATGGGAAATGGCATCTGCCTAATGTAGCTGTATAAGAGGTCAAATGCGGCTTTTCGGGCATAACGGTGCGTTATACGTCAGCTTGGCATATTTGATTACTGACGAGTAGCATGTTGAAACAGATAAGACGTAAAGTCTAAGCTGCGGCTTTTGCAACCTTGTGGCGGCTATTGCACCTGATATCTACGCGTCCGGGGGCCATAGCCGCCAGCAACCGTGATAAGCCTACCAACTTTTCCCAGTTTGGTGTCCGTGTAAGGTGATGACGTGAATGGCGCTGCAAGGAGAGAGATAGCGATGAAGGATTCGCTGACGGGCGTATACGATCGAAATCATCAGCATAAAGTGATTAACCGCTCCACGGATAGCTGTATATAGGGACACGAGATAGATAAACTTCAGCTTTTCCCAGCACTAGTTTTCAGTTTGTGATTCAAAACTATTAAACGTAGCTTGCACAAGCAAACGCAGCCAGCTTGACATCATCTTTAACCTGTCTTTTCCTTTCAAAATGAGATCAGATTTCCCTTCAGGCTGGAGACGCCTCAACGTGGGAGTCGTCGGAGGTGGCATCGGTGGCATGTCTGTTGCCATTGCTCTCCGTCGCGCCGGCCATGAAGTCACAATCTATGAAAAGCACGATTTTGCTGGCGAAGTAGGCGCTTCAGTCTCATGTGCTGCAAATGGCACGCGATGGCTTCACGAATGGGGCGTTGATATAGCAAAGGGGGACCCTGTCGTACTCAAGAAATTGATCAATCGCGACTGGAAGACAGGCGAGCCGGTCAGTGTTTATGACTTGGACGATTATGAAAAGAGGTGGGGGTATGTCTATAACATGTTTCACCGACAGTACATGCATGCCATGTTGAAGGATTCTGCACTGGGAGAAGAGGGGAAGGGGACACCAGCGAAGATGGAAGTGAATCACCAAGTAAGTAAACGAAGCAAGTATACATTCAAGAGCAACGAGGTGCTAATTTCATATCGCAAAGTGTCAAAATATTGACGTTGATGCTGGAAAAATCACGTTTACGAATGGTGTTGTTGCCCGGCACGACCTCATCATTGGCGCAGACGGCATCGGTTCAGTCGTTCGTGGTGAGATTGGCATTCGTCCAGCAAAACGACCATCCGAGCAAAGCTGCCTTCATGCAAATGTTACCACAGAAGAAGCTGTCAAGTTAGGTCTAATGGACTATTCGCAACACAGCGCGCTTGAGTATTGGGGAGGCCAAGAGGGCAAGTGGGACAAGATTGTTCTGTCGCCATGTAATGGAGGCAAGCTGTTGTCATATTACTGCTTCTTTCCCCGTTCAGTGGGCGATTACTCTACACATACCTGGGGACATGAAGATAGGCCGGTGGAGGAGTTACTTGCGCCGTATCCGAATCTGGACTCGCAAGTCTTGTCACACTTGAAGATTGGAAAAGAGATTCAGCCATGGCGGCTATGGGTACAGTGAGTAAAGACCGGTGATGCTATCGAGATACCGCCTCACTGACTACAGCATCACAGTGACCCTTACCCTTATATTCACAAGAACAATGTCTGTTTGTTAGGCGATGCAGGACACCCGGTATGCTTATACGCTTGATCCACTATTCAATGTTAGCCAAACTGACTCAATACCAGATGATGCCCCATCAAAGCCAAGGCGCGTGTATGGCGATAGAAGATGCTGCTGCGCTTGGCATCCTCTTTAGCGAAAAATATTTCAGCGGAGACGTCCAAGAGGCCTTGGCTGTCTACGATGCCGTTCGACTTCCCAGAGTGACAAGAGTGCAGTCCGCAGCGGCAAAGGCGGCCTACAATATTAATGAGAGAATTGGTGAGTCGAACTGGGAGATAGCCTTTGATGACCGAGTTCTAACTATAATTTGTGTATAGGCTTTTCACAAAACAAAAACATCTCAACATACAAAGTGGAGGATGAGAAGAAGAAGCTTACCATTGAAGAAATGAATGCGTGAGTAAATTTCTAAGTATTGTGGCGTCTGACGATAAGCTGACAGTTGAGCTAGGTATGACATGTATAAAGATATTGAGCAGACACTGGCAGAGAAGCGAGGAGCCGTGTTCAGAGAAAAGTTCATTCACGGACTGCCGGTTGGCTTGGAGCTCCCAAGTGGAATCATTATTGGACAGGAGGCATAAGAAGAGTTAAGATAAGAAGCGAGCATACCAATATAGCGTTTAATAGCCATAATGCTATCCAACTTTGTTAAAAGAGATATTGTCATAACACGTTAGAAGTTTAAAAGTATAAAGCACTGTTAACCCAGATGAGTCTTTTGGGATACACGGTATTCTCTCACAAAGAATATCTGTTACTGTAAAAATGCACTAATCCAAACAATCTTTGCCGTGTTGCACGGCAACAAAAGCGTCACTTGTATTTACCGGTTTTCTAAGCCATTTTACGCTTTCAATTTGTTTACATCAGCTATTCTAGATATACATAAAATTTCGTTGGAGCTGATTTTTCATCATGCAAGGTATTTCACAATCATAGCTCATTACTGCTTCTTTGCCAGCGTCACATTGTACTCCAAATCCCATTCCGCTTTCGAGTCTCCCTTGCGAGGCTTGAACTCAACAGTCAACCCGTCCTTCACCGCAAACACACTATCGTCTTCCAGATATTTTGAGTCTTTATCGAAAATTTGGGTAGTCAAAGACCTGTGTCCCTCTGATTCGACCTGTCGTTGTGCATCAGTATTGGGGCGACATTACAATAAGTTTGGCGATACTTACAATCAGATGGATATGTGCGGGTCGGTACTCGTGGCGGTCCATAAGTTTTAGCAGCTTTCCTGCAGGACCGTCGAACGGAATCTAGCAGCAAAAATTAGCATCTAGCGGAAAGTCGAGGATTCTTTAGAGCTTCCTTACAGGATATGGTGTTGGGCGGAGACAGTAAAATGAATACCGACCCTCCGCGTCAGTCACGAATTTGCCTCGTAGATTGCAGTCAATCTGATCATCGTCCTGCTGCTCATACAAGCCTAATACGTTCAACATTAGCGGCCATTTGCGTTCAAAATGCTCAAAGTAGCTTACCATTTGTAGAGGCTTGCCAGACATCCACCGTAGCATTTGCAAGGGGCTTGCCTGTCTCAGCAGATGTAACTTGGCCGTGCATATAAGCTACGACTGCATCTTTTGGGGTGTCGAATGTGATGGTAGTGCCGTTCTCCCGAATTGGCGCGTCAGCTCGCCAAAACGGCCCAAGAATGGCGGATGATGTAGGAGGTATATCGGCCTTGCTGGCTTCTCTGTATGTGATATCATCCACAAGTCTATGATCGATATCTTATTAGCTATTTCCATATGAGGCTTTCAAACGAGAAAAAGAGTAACATACGACTCTAGACCGATAACGTCGCACACCAACTGCCCCTCATTGCGCTTGTCGTTGCTCATCTGTCCTGCCCAGTTGAGCATGGCAACGCCTGCTAACCACTCCTCAGTCGTCAAGTTGACCTCTCGCGCAAAATCGTGGACGTGCTGAATAAGAGCCGTCATCACTGTCCGCATTCTGGGTGTAGTCTCTGGGCCCATGGCTTGGATAACATGGTCGGTGAACTCCTGACCGAGGACGTCGCCATTAGATGTAGAACCCATCTTGGATATGTTGATTAAGTCGAGGCAGTAATTCTGAAAGGAGTAAGTTGTATGTCTGAGATATCTGAGAGAACAGATGTATAAGAGCTGGTCGTTGTAAAGCGCGCGAAAGGTTGTCTGGCGAATTTCGAGACTTCTCCTCGTAGCTGCAGTCTTATTATAACTCAAAGCCCAAGAAGTCCCTCGGCGCTCATCCAATTAATAAAGGAATATTATTCACGAATGGATAAGCCAAACCGGTGGGCTGCATCGTTCGATTCCTTCGCTCCGTCTATGCCGTGGTGCGTTATCCGCCCGCGGGGTCCCCGTAGATCCGAAAGTGGCTGCATCGTCGGAATACATCCCGATCCCGACGCCTTTCAGTATAGTGGCTAGCCCACGATTTCCCCGCGAAGATGTTGACACTGATGGCCCGGTAGTGGACAAAATATTATTCTAAGGCGTTTTAGTCCATTAGAACGAGGTTTCATTCGGGTCGAATCTGGCCACCCGAAAAACCTGGGGCTGTTCTGTAAGATCTCGGCCTAGTAAAAATCTGGAGGCGCCAATCATGAATTGAATGCTTTAGTTCTAAATAAGCAGTAGTCAACTATATTTCGACATAGGAAACCTTCTATAGAACTAATTGAAAAAGTAAACTTGGCTCCAGTCTGTCTATTCCAGCCGATAATCCTTTTCCTCGTCCAATTCCCACTTAGCCTCATCCGAACCGTTCGGTCGACTTGCTCTCTGAAATCCAATCTCCAAGCCTTCAATCTCCGCCACCGGCTTTACTGCACATACCTCAGCCTTATACCTATCGGAATACCACTTATCCACGTATTTCGGGTTGTCCACAAACTTAGGAAACACTTCTCGCATACGACGCAGCACTGTTCCCGAAATCTGATCCACGCTGTTATGGTACCGTAGCGCCATAACTTCGGGACCCATTGTTTCCCGGAGACTCTGCTGGACATGTTCGGGCAGTAAGCCGACCTTGAATAGTAGAAGATCGTAGTGCAAGAGGCTGGCCTTACCGTGCCACGACCCACCGCGAGTTGCCCGGTGATAGAGACCGACGAGAGCTGTGATTGCACCGATGCAGCCGGTGCCGTAATCTGAAATGGGGAACGGTGGCACCATGGGCTCGTCGAGGCCCATGAACTTGCCTTGCTCCCACGCAACGCCCGTTACCTGAAAGTTGCCCTGTCAGTGAATGGAGATTGAGAGACGATCCATTGCGGATCATGGGATTCTTACACAGTCTGCAATTTGCTGCCATCCGGCTCGTTTTGACCACTCGCCTTCGTAGCCGAAACAATTCTCATTGACGTAGACGTAGCCTTTGCCCCTCTTGGAAGCTAGCTCTGCAAGCTGCTGGGGACCATATCCCAGTTTTGCAATAGCTTCGGGTCGATATCCATCAACCACGACATCAGCTTCTGCCAAGAGCTTCTCAAACGTTTCCCTTCCTTCCGGTGTCTTGAGGTCTAGGTCCGTTGCTCGTTTGCCCATGTTACCGTCTACTTGGAAGAACGGCACATCGCTAAGATTCGGACTTGTCACCTTGATGACTTCGGCGCCATATTCGCCTAGAATCCTGGTGACCGTAGGACCGGCAATGATGCGACATAGCTCGAGAACCTTGATACCGGATAGTAGCCGATTGTCATTATGGCTTGGAAGAGGAGCCTTTGGCGTTTTATCTTCAATATTCTCAACTGACCAAGGCGAAAGTCCAATATTTGCTTTACCCTATCAATTGTGTCAGCCAATGCCACTCCTATCAGAATACGGCCGATTTTGTAGACTTGGACTTACATGGGGCGTTTTTAGAAATTCAGTGTGCGGAAAAGCTTGGACACCTGCTTGCCTGTGCAGCGCATTCAACTTCTCCAAGTCTGCTACCGTAAACTTCTTCACAGCAGATTCAATAGTTTCCACAATCTGTTCATGCGTTGCCAGATCCGGTCGAAACGGCTCCAGCCCAATCATTTTCAGCGTTGTTGAGGCTTCTAGCGATCCATGGATATGATAGTACTCGTTGGGCGTTTTCGTGGCATACAAATTTGCAGACATGCGACGATAAGAATCAGATTGCGCATGAAGCAAATCCGTATCTATGCGTGCGCCATTAGTATACGAATAAAGATTTTGGTCAGTTGTTAGTTTTACAGACCTTTCAACAAGCTTTTGACTTCTTTATCGAGCTTTCCATATCCACCAACTCGGGCCAAGTATGCTTGAAAAAGAAATGCTGTCGTCTTTTCAAGATTGATCACGATTTCCCTCTGCGTTGGTGAAGGCGCATCTCCCTCCTTTGTGTCCGCGAGGAGAGATGCAACAGAAGCCTCGACAGCTTTTAGTGCTGCTGCTGTTTCCGTCTCTTTGAATGGAATAGGGAAGTACGGTTGGTCGCGTTCTGCGATGAATTGAACATGATCGGCTCGGCTTGCTACTCCGCATGGCAGCGATATGGAGTCAAACGCATTGCAGAGGTATTGCAAAATATTTTGCGCCTCCTCTTTGGAGGAGTATGTGGTAGCTGTTTTGCCGTTCATTATAGGCGACATGATGTATAATTCCAGAATAGTCAAATGATCAAACTAGATTTGCTTTCGACACTTTTATACAATCATTCAAGTCGGCTTTATGTCGTTTGATAATGCAGAATTGCCTGCACAGTCTACTGATTAATCGGCAATCCAATCCAAACTCGCCGAAAGACGCAGATTAAAACCAAGACAAATGATTTAAAATCTTCTGGAATATACCGGCTACGGAAGTGAATAATTGCCGCTCAACAACTTCTCGTAGCAGATCCCGACTCGGGTCCATCCCGCCTACATCCGACTGCCAAGTCCCGGCCTCCGACTTTGTAACAGTGGGGCCGCGCCCTTAACCGACGCTCTCTTGTCTGACATCACTTGCATCTCCCCTCATTTAAAGGTTGCTGCAAAGTCTTGTGATAGAGTCCTCATTATACCGCATCTATCCGGCCAGGTCCGTGTCTTCTGTGTCTTATCTAGCAGCAAAGCTATCCTGATCCTAGGTGTGAATTGAGGCGCTAACTAGCTCAGTTTATGCAGACAGTTCATACGTCGACAGAAAGAGGGCGATTTCGATACACATTAGGTAGTACAATCCAATAAGCCACCCAGCCATGCCATTCCTTAAACTAGAAGACCGAGACCGGCAGCTTTACTATACGTTGACTTCACCAACAGCGGCAGCATCTTCTTCCAAGATAACGACTATTATTCTTATCCATGGCCTGGGATCTTCCAGTTCTTATTATGCGCCTGTCATTCCCAAGCTCGTAGATGCAGGATACCGTTGCTTAGCACTTGATTCCCATGGTTTGTCATTATCCTCTCGATTTTGCTTCTTACTTCACGTAATATAGGGTGGCTGACAAAACCCAATTCATCAAAGGCTCCGCGTTGACCAAATTGACTGGCCCAGGCGGTGACCTTGAAACGATCATTCAGGATATAGGCGCCGCTGTATCGGCACTCAAAATATCACCAAGCCAAACGATTATAGTAGGACACTCCATGGGCGGTATTGTCGCTCCTGAAGCGACACTTCGATACCAATTCGCCGGCTCCGTTCTCTTAGGTCCCGTGTATCCTAATGAGGGTCTTGGAAAGGCTTTGGAAGACAGGATTCAAAAAGTCCAACAGAGTAAGCAAATAGAAACAAGCCACGCGGAGAAATCCAAATGGCGATTGAAGATCTGCTTGACATGAAATACTGACTGCTTTAAGATGGCATGGATGGCCTAGCAGATATTATACCCAAGGCTGCAACAGCATCTACCGCCTCCGCACTTTCACGAGCATTCATTCGTACTCTTCTCCTTGCCCAATCTCCCGAAGGCTACATTGCAAACTGTAGAGCAATTATAAACGCCTCGGTGCCAGCTTATGAAAATATCAAGTCCCCGCTCTTGTTGGTCGCTGGTGCTGAGGACATGGTTTGTCCAATGGAGCTCTCACAGAAAATCCATGACAGGTATGTGCCACTCTTTTACTTTTCATAATCAGTGTGTTGCGAACTTATTACTTACTTAACATATGATAAAGTTGGGGATCGACGGACAAACGTTTGCAGGTTTTGGAGAAAACGGGCCACTGGTACTGCGTTGAATCGCCTGATCAAGTTGGGGATGCTATTGTTCAATTTGCCAATGGCATCAAGTCCGTGTAAACCATGCATAGCACGAAGCCTTTTCTTCAAAGCACATCAAAGAGATGTTAAATTATTCTATGCGTAGAATGTGTTATACTTTCCTCTCGATAGGCTATATTCATCTAGAGCTTCGACCGACGATTGTGCAATGCTCTTAGCTCTCGCCTCAGGATCTTGCCTGTTGGGTTCCTGGGTATAACATCGGTAAAGGCAACTCCGCCTCTTAAGCGCTTGTGATATGCGACTTTGCTCTCAACGTATTCGACCAGCTCGGTTTCCGATACTTTCCCCTTTGCCTCAGGTACAAGAACCACATATGCCATCGGTACTTCTTCATCGCCTCGCTGCGTTGCAATCACGCCAGCGTCAAAGACGAATGGGTGCGCAATAAGAACGCCCTCTAGCTCGGCTGGCGCAACTTGCATCCCTTTGTATTTGATAAGCTCCTGTAATGCTGAAAGTCAGATTTCGTCATTTTAACCATATTAAATCACAGTTGAGTTGCTCGCCTTTTTTCTGTCTACTATGTAGAGCAAATCTCCTTCCACTCTTAGAATATCTCCAGTTCGTAGATATCCATCCGCGGTGAAAGATGACTTGGTAGCTTCAGAATTGTTGTGATAACCTTTGGTGATCATTGGGCCTTTCAATAGCGCCTCGCCCGGCTGTCCAATCTCAACGTCATTGTCATTTTCATCTACTAGTCTAAGAGTAAGTTAGTAGCAGGCTTTCCATGAAATCTTTGCCAATGGTACTTGCCTCATCTCGACGTTGGGCATTAAAGGACTTAAAGATCCCACTGTATCATGACGGTCCGGCGGAGTATAAGTTACTACACCAGTCGTTTCGCTCATTCCCCATACCTGGGTAATCTCGCCTTTTATTTTGTGGGTAGCCGATTGTTGTAGGTCGTAGCTCATGGGAGCAGCACCCGCAACGCCGTATTCAACGCTCTTGAACTGATCCGTCACCGCTGGATTCTTTGCAATAGCCATCCATACAGGCGGTACAGTGAAGAAATAGGTTACTTTGAGTTCTGCAGCATGCCGAATAAAATCGTCGATATTGAACCTTGGCATCCAGTAAACGATTCCACCGTCATAAAAACACTTTATAAAGTAGCTGAGTATGCCGGCAATGTGCGCTGCAGGCAAGTGACCGAGGGTGGATCTGGGAAACGTATGGCCTACTCTTTTCCAACCCTCCACGTCCAAAAGAGCAGGAAAATAACACACGGAAACTAGATTTTGATGAGATATGAGAACTCCTATAGGATCGTGGTAAGCTGTTGCACCGATATTCCACGTGGTACTTTTGTCTACCTTTGGGCAGTCCAGTGGTTCCTGACGAGTACAGAATACACGCTTTGCTGTACTCTAGCTCTTTTGGGTCGGTAATACGCCTCCAATCAAGAGAATCCTTAAAATCGCATTCGACTGCTCCATCTGCGCTCTTCAGCTGAATCTCTGGATGTGAACTAAGCACCAAAACATTTCTGGCAGGGATCCCGGCATCGTGGGCGCCGCTCAAAACAACATCTTTCAGATCTTCGCTGCATATAATAACGCTAGCAGGTCCATCATGAATCTGCCTTGTCAGGTCCGACGCCGTAGAAGATGGTGATGCGGCTGAGTAGATGCCTTCGGCAGCAAGAACAGCGTAAAAGATGCAGCCAAGCGCAGACTGTCCTGTGGATATCGAAACAACTATGTCTTTATCGGGACCGTCTTTACCAATTCCATATTGGTGGCGAAGAAAGTAAGCAATCTGACGAGTTAGGTCGCGAGCCTTGGCTTTGGTGATGACGTTGGAAGGATAGTTGGCTTCTGCGAAGATTGGAGTGTCTTCTTTTGCTTGGCACCCTTCGTAGTCTGGAATAAAGCCATGTTAATTATACAGTAGCGCTGGGAGAGGATAGAGACGCAATCACGCGAAGAAGTGCAATGTCGACATACCAAACAGAAATGTGAGAAGATCCACATTTGGGTACTCTAATCGTCTCGGATGTGAATATATCATGGTAAATTAGCGAGTTAGCCGAGCAAAACGGTAGGTTTCTTCAAGCCAAGCTCGGCCAATTTACATTATATAGCTGGTAGCAGCATGAATGGAGAAACCAATGGCTCTCCGAGTGCATACAGCTCTCATCTATATAAGTTCCACAGCTCTCCATATCTTATCCCCGGTGCGTTTCTTCCAGGCTGCCAATATATCCCGAGGTCCATGTAAGCGTATGAGCGGAATCAATTGTCGGACCCATGAGCGTACCCTAGCGCATCTCGATGATGATTCCATGAGTCGAGCGAAGCTACTCCAATTGAGCATCCCGTGTGTGCAGAGCTGCAGGGACTAAACTCGTAAAGAATGCCACCCCCTACACGAGTCCCGCCCGCAAATACAATACTACTCCGTATGGGGTAATCATATTTGAATCGCACCAATTCAATTGTATTAACAATCAATCCTGGCATCTGAGTAATAGAACTATTAATTCGACTATCCTAGATGGCTATCCTATTGGTTCACATAAAGCCAATGAATGAGCAGGGCGGCTTCACAGAGCTTTAGTCCAGTAGCAAGCAAAGGCAGAAACAATTATGTCTTTGATGCCATTAATAAGCGGAGTTTGATCAACCAACACCGACATATCGTCTATCGTCTATCCGATGCCCTATTTCGAAGAACGATATTTCCTGATCCAGCTGACAACAAATGCCATCGCACCATATGCTTCTCAGTTTAGGCGAATGCAACGACATATGACGGCCAGCCCGAGTGCGCAAATTTTATCCTAGGCTCTATATACGTCAGCATCTATCAATGCTTATGCGCGACATGAAGCTGGCTGGCAGCGACTATCTCTTGGAGATTTCGAGGCGCATATTGAGTGGGAAAACTCTGGACTAGGGTCCAACTAGTCGCAGCCTATATATACCAAATTTCTCCGCCTCTCCATCAGAACCTGCTACAACGGCTCCAAGCCGTTACATCTTCCGTAGTATAGTGGTCAGTATGCAAGCTTGTCACGCTTGAGACCCGGGTTCAATTCCCGGCGGGAGAGCGCCACCCTTTCAAAGGGCTTTCTTTTTTGCTTTTTGCGTGATCTGCATCTTTCAACGAAATTTCTCTGGTTCAACTTTTTTTTAAATAAAGATAAAGTAAGAAAAGTTGGTCTATCCTCAATGCACACAGTCTATATCTATTTGGTATCAAACACTCAAGAAAGCAAACCGCTAACACGCTTCAGAATGCACAGCTCCGCTCCTTAAGCCAACATCATGCCATCTCTCTCTTAATGCATTCTCCCACTCTCTAAAATCCTTCACCATGCCGTCGCCCCAGAGAATCTCCCCCGTATGCAAGAACTGGTTCAACGGCTGTATCGTAAACCAATCGTGATCGCTGCGGCAAACAATATCCGTTCTGCGATCGCAAGTCTTGTTCCCAGGCTGCCGAATAGTTCCTTTCAAACATGCTTCACAGTAGGCGTCTACGCAGAACCGACACAAGTACAGGTTCTCAGTCGTGGAGATGTTGTTCAAACATTGCGCGCACCACTTGTCAACAGACTGGATGTCGGGAAGCTTCGGCTCGATCCGCGTGAGCGTAGGAGAAGCCAGAGGAGTCGCCATTGCAACCGCGCGATTGACCTTTCTCATGGACCGAGCCAGCGCCTGCGCGTCTTCGGTGTCGTTGGCTGCGATGAATGCCTGCAGCAAGTTTTCGACAGCATACTGGTCGTTTCGTGGCTCATCATCGAGTAACAGATCGAGGCTGTTGATGATCAGGTTCCCAAGGAGCTGCCTTGCTTTCGGCTCGTCCTTCAGAAGGCGATAGAACAACGCCAGGTAAACGGATGCTATGTTGACATCCGACCCGTATTTGTCTGCGGGTACATCGAAATTCTGATTCTTGCTCTGCTTCTCCTGGATTTGCTCCAGCTTCTGTATCCACTCCATGGCTTCAGATGACTCGAGGTCGGTTTGGAGAATCTTTTGTTTATAAAGAGCAGACAGCTTTTGAAACGACCTCGCATGTCCATGGCGTGTGGGAACGTTGCCTCTTGGCCTGTATTCAATCAAGGAAATCTGCTCAAAAATCTTGATTGAACCATCCAGGTCACGATTATATGCCAGAGTGGTTCCGTATGCCAGACGCAAATAGAGCACCCCCATTTGATTGCTGCTGCGAGCAGTCTCGATGGCTTTGTCGAACTGGTTCAACATGAGCTCTACTTTACCCGTCTTACAGGCTGCCTTGGGGATCCAGTCCATGACAAGCGGCTTATCGCAGTTCTGGAGAAGAAGATCTGTCAAGTAGTCTGGATCTTTGCCTTTGCCGTCAGCTTTATTTGCCATCTCCTGGAGCAGACTCATCATCTCAGAATGTAGATTTGCGTTCGCCAGCACTCCTAAATATTCGACTTCGGCTTCAAAGCGCTCATCAGGCTTGAGATTTGCGTTTGGGACGCTATCAATTGCCTTGCGGAAATACTGGAGCGCAGACTCCATCTTCCCCGTCAGATATGAGCATCGTGCAATAAGGAGATAGTCTTTGTAGAGACGCCAATAGCAGCTGGTCAAAGCGTAACCCTGCAGACTTCCACCACGAATATTCTTCTCTTCAATCTCAGCACACTTGAGAGCCTGGGCCAAAGCTTCGCTGTAATGTCCATATTTGGATAAGCAGTAGGCAATGCGACCTGCAGCTCCGACATTGCTGGGATCCAGTTCTAGTGCTTTATTGTAGTGCATCAAGGCGTTGATGTATCGCTCTAGCATCAAAAACGTGCTCCCCAGACGTCGATGCGAATGAGCTGTTGGAGGATAGTCTGCCCATTCAATGGCTCTTTGCACTCTGTCCTCGATTGGCGTCTCGGACCAACGAATCTGCGCTTGAGACCAGGGATGTCCGTCACTCATGAAAGCCACATTTTGGACAATGTTGAAACAGAACAAAGTTGGAACATAGCTGGTGAATTCCTTGGACAGCCACTGTTTTGCATAGAATCTACCGATTGCTTGGCAGATTCCGAGATCCTCTTTCGCCTGGTTTGTGACAAAATCTTTCGCTTCCGCTGTGAGGCCCATCAGAATCTCAGGATCATTGAGCCATTTATGAAGCGCTTGAATGGTAGAATCGGTGAGGACCTCCAGTCCCTCATCATTCTTCTCATACATGATACTCCAGTCATATATGACATCTTCCATCGTCAACATGTTAAACATGCGCATGCCCAATTCTTTCTTGTCTTCCAACGAGACAGTCGCTGGATCAAGCGCCGCCAAATGTTCTTGCCAGTACCAAGCAGCATATTGCTTTATAGCTTCTTTCCCGTGACTCAGCTCCAACTTATCGAACCACGCTCTATCATTAAAGATTCGGAGACAAGTTTTCAAAATATTGATGCGTGCCGTCTTGAGATCAAAGCCAATCTCAACGCCTCCTTTCGTCGCATGAGTAACGTTTGCGCTGCTCTCACGAAAGAACTGCCGTACTGATGCATGGCAGAAAGTCACATACGTCGTCGAGGGGTTCGATCGAAACTCAATCTCGTTGGATGTATCAAGAATTCCAGGGCTTCGTGCTGGGCTGAAATGTCGCGGGCTGGGCAATTCAGCGGTTGGCGGACTGGTGGCCGAGCCAAATGAATCCCGGCCCATAGGACTCACTCCACGCCTAGGACTGCTTGTACTAGAGCCGCTGAGGGCACGAAGGCGAGGACTTGGACTCGGGCTATGGCTTCCTTCTGGGTGCGCCTCTCGCTGCGTTCTGGCAAAATCCTTGACCAGGTCGTCTGTGGTCAAGCCGTCTTCGCGCTCAAGTGCAAAAAAGCACGCATATTGACCTCGGAGAGATTCCTCAAGCCGCAGAGGAGGATCTCCAAATCTCATAATGAGTGCGGCTTCCAACTGCTCGAGCGTGAGCGATTCTTCGGCACAAGAAACCCATCGCAGCATCTCGGCGAGGTCACGAGCATCCTCTTCTGAGATGGTGACAGAGAGATTGGCAAGCGTTTCGTTGAGCATCCCGTTGATTTCTTTCGGAAACGACTTGAGGCTTTTAAGAATTGAACTTGGGTGCCGCTTCTGGTTGATCTCATTCAACATGAATTTGGCCAAAATGAAGAGGCCGTCGACTTGCTTCTTCATCAATTCGATGACTTCCTGCTTAAATTCTTCTGACGTCCGGCTGAGGATTCTTGAGTGTCGCACGCCGTCGGTAATGAAAGCACTCACGTCGTCTGCAATGCACTCCGGTGTCACATAGATAGTTGTAAATACCTGGCCTGCTGAATTTGGATCTAATGCAGCGGACACCGTTTCAGCCAGATAACTCCTTCCAATAAAAGCAAACTGCAGCTTGAGCGGCGATTCTGATTCCGTGTCATCTCCGGGAGCAAGCAGAGACAGAAGTTGCTCCACATCGCTCTGATCCGCCTCATCTATACCATCGAAGAATATGTATAAAGTTGTGTCGCGGTTGTCTTCCTGTAGTGGCTGCACAAATAGCCTCCTAAAGGCGCTGGGTATGGTCTTGATCTCATCGCTGCTACGAAGCTGTCTTGAAAGTTTCTCAGCATAAATGGCGTCGTTTTCGCTAAGCTGATAGGCGGCGTCTCGCAGTGCCTGCAGCACGGATCGCGTCTCCGGATCGTTGGCGGAAAAGAAGAAGTAGCCCAAATGCGGAAGGTTCTCAAGGCCCCAAGTGATGATTCGCGATGTCAAGAAAGACTTTCCAGTGCCTAGAAAGATGAGTAAGGTTACATGTACGCGCATTTCAGTGTATAGTTGGGGTTTAAAGGGCATTCTTACCAGGATTGCCACATATCCACAGATACTGAGATTCCCCTTGAAGCCAAGCTTTCATACCCTCATCTTCCAGTAACCAATCTCCAGTTCCTTGAACCCTGTGCTTGGTGAATGCCGCGTATGAGTCTTCTGCATATGGAGTGGGCTCCAGAATTTCGCGCAGCTTTTCACGGTAGACAAGGCCGCTGTTTCGCTGCTGCCCCATCCGCAAGTCTAGGATATTTTGGCTCATTTGTGCAATCATATCCTCTACTCTGTCTGATTTGATGTTGAGCTCGGCAACACCTCCATGCGTCTCTGCAATAGCCTGTCGCTCCTCTCCCAGCGTCAAGTCGTTTAGCTTTTGAAGCGCCCCTTGGACGGGACTCTCAATCCCAATGAGCTTCTTGAAGTATGCCTTCAGCCTGCCATTGTGTGCGGCTTTGGTAGCAATAACGAGTACTTCAAATAATGTTGCCAGAATAGTGACCAGTTTCTCGTACAACGCAGGGCTCAGCGTGTGGTTCAAGTACACATCCAACCTCGACGTGAAATCCTACTGCACGTTAATTTCGGGATGAAAGGTACAGGCGGGACGAGAAAACCTGCTCACTTTCAGTTTCTCAAATAGATCCAATATTGAATCATACATGGCAGAAACATCGTGCGCAGCATTGATGAGGTACATGACTGCGGCGAAGATGCCCTGTGTCGCCGGGAAAACGTCCGAAGCTCCCTCGGCCACGATATCTCCTATCAGCTCCACCGGCCGCAGAGCAGCCCCGACAGCGTCAAAGATCTTCTGACGCTTTTCTCGAAAGTGGCCGAACTGGTCATTTTGGATCGTCAACTGAAGGGTTAGGTCGGAAACAGACTTCATCGGCGGCGTGAGAAAGTCCTTGAGCGATGGGCCCTTGTCAGATGAATCGTTGTAGAGCTTCGTAGCATCCGCAAGAATGGCCGCAAACTGTGCCTCCACCCCCTTCGAAGCATTCACAGTCTTCTTCTCCAGATCGGCCATTTTTGCCATGATGCTTCTTCTGCCAGCGTGTTTCGTATGAGGAGAATAGCCTGGCGTTTAAATACTCAGTCATCTGCTACACCAGCGTTTTAGCTGCTGCGGCTCTTGTGGCGGGGAATAGTCGCGCCAATGACAAGGGTTCTGCAGCCTCAAGTGACTGATGCCTCCTTCGCCTCATTGTTAGCGCCCTACGAACTAATACTAAGGCTGCTAAGCCGCATGCTGATCTGTTGGTTTATTGCTGTTTCAGTAAAAATAGTTGCCTAGACAGGGCTATCTTGCTGTTAGGCGCTGTCGACATCTCATCATCTGCCATGAAGATGGAAGCAACACCAGGCAGTATCCACGACTGCCAAGTTCTACTCTGTGCTGTGGAAGGGTAAATGTGAGTTTCGTCAAGGATAGCATCGCAAGGGCGACTAGAATAACTGACGACTATTTCGGTCATGGACCAGGTTGCGGTTGTTGGTACAGGGACACCGAGAGCCATGTTCCTGAGCCACTGTTGTTGGCCCCTGAATAAGCTATTGGGTAGCATCCGTCACTTATACCTGGACACGTTATTGATACAAGTGACAAAATATGATAGCATCGCAGTATTGGCAATTAAAGCCAATGGCGGCGCTTACAGAATTGGTACTGGGCATGACTCGCTAAATTCAGTAAAAGAAGTGGACTCTCAAGTCTTTGCTGTTCTGAAGCGACTAAAACTTGGAGGCGGGCACGGCGCGGCCCGTTGGTCAACTTGCTGTGCTCATTGCAATAGAATCTGTACCTAAATATGTTAGTGTATAGTAGTGCTTGAATTAACGTATAGTAGTGTTCGTTGGTTCTGAAAGTTGGACCACCGGATAAAGCAGGTATTTATACCAGTTAAAATATATGCATCCTTGCAACAGAATTTTTGACTGTAGCACAACATCATTTTCTTGTATTTACATCACCGAGCTCTCCCAGCCTCTTGTTTAATTTAATTTATTCTTGAGTAATTACTATCATTATGCTGTATGCCAAGTGTATGTTGCGTTGAGCGATGTAAAGCTTGTAAATACCCCTCTTCAAAAACGAAAGCTGTCGGATTCCGGTATCGAAGGCTGTTCTCCATCAACATGCAACATGTACTTGCTTGTAATAATCTAATTGCCTGCTGTATAACGCTACTGCCATTGCAGTATACTTGCCTATGGGGCAGATCAGGGGCTTATGCTCGGAGGATCGCTGCCATCGGGCTGCATCTTTCTTACATGCAACGCAAGTATTACTTCCGATGCTGACGGTACAACTTATGCCTAAATTCTACGCTCCCCACCATGATTGCTGGCATTGCCACCCTGACGTTTTGATGGCTGAGTACGGAGTACATATGTGCATGAGCGTAGCATACACACGCACAGCTTCGCACCCTGCCAAGCAAATCGGAAAATCTGACGCAGTGATACCCGCCGCCTGAGACATTTGAGAGACGTGGCTTACGAAAATGCACTCAGGCGAGAGCTTCAGACTCTCTGGATAAATGTGGACTCTGAAACACCACCATTCATTACCTACTGTTTCCCATGCTCCTCTCTCCCACCGCCATTTCATGCTTCTTGAGGAGCCGGATAATCACACCTCATCGTGAGTGTCGAGGTTCAAACATGAGAATGCAATCGAGATGCCACAAAACAAGTAAAGTGTCCCTAATCCCGCGTCAGACAGGATCACTTTGTGGGGTCCCCGAGATGTCGCCGGTCTCGGTGACTCGGGTTATTCTGCCTCATGGCGGAGAGAAAAGAAGGCCCCTTCGTGCTCCGGATTATACGGGCCAGCCGCCGAAGTTAAAAGAGCGAGAGAAAAGTTTTGCGGAAATCAAGGTTTACTTCCGGGGCTGGTCCCCCGTAGTCTTACCCGCAGATTGATAAAGAGCCCTGCACAGCTATATAAGTCTTGCAAACCATGGACCTTTTTGTTTCAACTTTGTTCTCTGTCTTATGAATATTTTAGCGCCTTGATTTGTTTGCCCCTCCACACGTGCACGCACGCCAATCGATCTTGCTCGTAGACGTGTAATACTTTACTACTACTGCCTCCTTTTGGCCATTTGATTGTCGATACTACAAAGTTCCTGGTATCCTGCGCAATCTTGCTCTTCTTTGCTTTTGATCTGTAATGCTGCCCAAATTTCAATCATTCTTGTTGGCCGCTCTGCTGAGTCTTCAATTGCGGCCGACGAGCACAGTATAAAGCAGAATTTAGTCGCTGATGAGCCTTTAGGATAAATGCACTTATAGCAAAGGGTGGGAAACATTATCCCCGCAGCTCGCATTCCAGTTCGGAGGGGGAAAAAAGGTTCATAAAGAGAGCGACGAAAGAACTCATATACATATCGCCTTCAATTCAGTCAATCACAGCTTTCCAACATGTTAAAACCCGAGCCGCCCAAGAAATTCGCCATTGCGCTTTTCCATGGCTTTCAAGCACTCGATGTATTCGGCCCCATCGATGCGCTCAACTTACTCTCCTTTTCCAAGCCATTGGAGCTATGTATACTCGCTGAAACGATGGACCCCGTATCAACCGTCCCCGAGCGACTTCCAGCCGACAGCGAAATCCCAAATTTACCGGCCGTCGGTGTAATCGGAGAAAGTGTCGTCCCATCACATACGTACAAGAACGCCCCAGAAGACATCGAGGTCCTTCTTGTCCCAGGAGGCCGCGGAACTCGAAATCTGCCGCGCACACAGCACGTCGCCGACTTCATCAAGGAACGGTTCCCGAAATTACGTTACCTGCTCACCATCTGCACGGGAGCCAGCATTGCAGCGAGATCCGGGGTCCTCGACGGCAAAAATGCTACGACAAACAAGATGGCTTTTGATTGGGTAAGAAAGTCAAACCAAAAGCAAGGGAGTTACAAACTCCTCACCATACGTGTGTAGCTAACGCCTCTGCCCAACCATAGGTGGTAACTCAAGGCCCAAATGTCAACTGGGCTCGCCGTGCACGTTGGGTACGGGAAGGCAACGTCTGGACTTCCTCGGGATTAACGGCCGGCATCGACATGATGTATGCCTTTATTGCGGATCAGTATGGGGAGGAGAAGGCGGATTGGATAGCCGAAGCGTCAGAGTTTACTAGGAATAAAGACCCAACGGACGACCCTTTCAACAAAGAACGCGCGCGAGTATAGAAGAAAAGCGCAGTGGCTAGAGAATTACTTGCGTTTGTTCCTTTTTGGCTATAATATTAATGATCAATCACAAAGAAAGAAGCCCGCAAACTCCGACAAGGTGAAATTGGTATAAGTGCCACATCATGGGTCAAATGTCTCAGTCATCCGCCAAAGAGGCCCTATACACACATCAAATATCTCACAAATCGCATCTCATTGCGTATACGTGCAGCCCACCGGCTTTTTATTCTCCAGCTCGCGGGCTGTAAACTCCAGGCAGCCCTTGTTGCCGCCGGGCTGGCTCAGTTTCAAATCCAGCCAGAGGCTCCACGAGCCGTCTATGCTGTGCGGGCAAGCAACGAAGCCCTCGCCCTTGAAGTTCAAGTTTTTGTTCTTATCCGTGGCCCAGCCCTTCAGCTCGGCATAACGTGGGAGGGCTTGATCCCCAGTAACATAGCGTACGACGCCCTGCCCTGTATTACCAAACGTACACGAGTCAGTGTATCGTAGCTTATATAGATCGACTAATAAACGGATAAAAATTTAGAAGGAATAGAAATTGAAACGCACCCATGCCCGATCGATCTACAAAGACCTTCTGCTTCTCCCCCTTGCAAGAGTACAGGACCAGCTCCTCATTGTCAATGTAAAAGGTCGCGTCGCCGCTGGATTTGCCCTCGCACGTGGCATTTGGATGAGGCAGATTGAGAAACAGACCGCCCTTTGCGGCACTGACTTCAGCAAAGTGGATAGGGCTGGCAGACCGAAGAGCCATGACGTCGAATGTTGCAGGCGCTTTTTGCGGTGCAGCGATGGCTGAGGCAACGAGGAGGGAGAGCGTCGATAGGGTTTGTAACAACATGATGGCGACGGTGGCTGAAAGAAGGAGACGCAGTATTCAATGTACGAGTACCAGCTAGATATGATGAGAATGAAAGTTTTCATCATGCCTGCGCTCTCTGTCCTACTTATAACAATTTCTTTACCGCTTCGAAGAATCACTGCCTCTCGTTCCAGTGAGACATCGGGGCTGCCCGTTTTCAATAATGTCATACAATTGGAGCTAAGCCACCGCCATCTCGTAAAACGTTCAGCTGGGAATCACAAAAGAATCTAGAATCTAGATCTACGGGCTAAACCAGGCACTAGTTTTTCGGATGCGCCAGCTTTATTTTCAGCTGACAAGTCTCCCTTGACCGAGGCCTTATTTCAACGGTCTATGGCGGTCAGACTGCGAGCCCTGCTTAAGTCTAATTGGAGATTATTCGATGATTGGTGTAGAATGATTGACATTCTAAGCTTGGACTTGTTTTGCTTCGTATTGGTATACATGCATGGTCAGGCCAATACTTACCTATGCGCACGAATATACTCACATAATTTTGTGACAAAGTATACGCATTCTGTTGCTACGCACAGATCACATATGTGTACGCCTTTATGAAACAGATACTCTCGACTCTTGAGTAAAAATGAGGAAACTGTCATTCATAAATCTATATGGTATCTCTTGCAACAATAACTCGCTTGCTAGTATATTCCTCCACTGCCACTCTCACTCGATTTGAGAATGCTGAAAATATAAAGGTTGGAAAAAAAACTCTAAAATGCATCTTGATATCATACGTCGTTTGGTCGCTCATCCTCGACATCTTCTTGGACCTGTTGGTCCGATAGTTTTGGATTTCTGAGAGCCAAGGCAAAGCCAATCATGGGCAAACAAATACACATGGCCGTGATGCAAAGCAAGCGCTGAATGCTCTGATAACTGTGAATAATGGCACTTCGGATTTCAGTTCCGACGGGGTATTGCGAGACAATGGAAAATGGATTCTCGTAAATGGCTCGTGCCAGAGTAGCGTTGGGCTGGAAAGCCAAGCTTGCCTCCAGCGTAGGGTATAGAGTCTGGGTCCAAATCGCCCCAGAGATGCAAGTGCCAAGGGCACTACCAACGTTGTAAAAGGAGAGGTAGAGCCCCGTCAGGATGGCAACATGGTCTCGCGATGCCGAGGCTTGGATGGAGGCTTGGGTGGGATAAGCAAACAAGCCGCTAGAGAGGCCCAGAAGGATTTGGCCGCCGATGAGTCCCGATCTGGAGTTGAAACTCGCGCCTCCGGGAAATTTAATAAGAACGCCCAAGGCGATCATAAAGACTATCGTGCCCAGCACAATGATGTGCTTGAGACGTCGAAATCTGTAAATGACAAGACCTACCGCAACGCCACTGACAACACCAAAGAAGGAAAAGAAGGAGAGGATCCGGGTCGCATTCTCAATGGGGAAATCGAACGCAACGATGAGAACGGTATAGAGATAGTTGCCCTGGACGTACCAGGCAAAGTTCAACAGGCTGCGCACCGCGAGGGCCGCCCAGACCCCGCGATCCCTGAGCAGATGGAACGGGACAAGCGGGTTTCTGGCACCATTCTTCTCCCAGAAGACGAAGGCGGGAACGCAGACCAGCCCAACGACCAGTGGAAGCACGACCTGCGGATTCTTCCAGTGCGACACGGTACCACCGGCAATCGTGAGAGGCGTGAGAACGAGGCTAAAGGCCGTGACCAGCGTGATGAGGCCGATGCCGTCCACCTGGTCAAAGAGCTGAGCACTCCACTTGCGGAGGTTGTCCAGGCCGCTGGAGCCGTCGACAAGCTCGTCCTTGCGAGGTCCCCGCGCCGAGCGGCGATCAATCGAGTATAGTGTGACGAGCAGCGGGAGAGAGGCGACAGGGTAGATGATGCACCACATGCCGATTCCCCAGCGCCACGTGGTGACGCGCAGCACCGCAGACGTAATGCTGCCGCTGATCCACGTATTGACGATGAACGGCAGGGCGGGAATGTAGCTGAAGAAGACGCGGGCCCGCATCGACGAGAAGTCGGCGACGAGGATCTCCAGCAGCAGCACGATGCAGGTGTAGCCGACCTGGTAGAGGATCGTGCCAGCGCAGAAGGCGTAGACGGAGCTGGACGTCGACTCGATGGCCATGCCGACGGTGTAGAACAAGGTCGACGCCGCCACGACCTCGAAGCGGCCAAAGACATCGGCAATCTTGGCCGCCGTGGGCTGGATGGCAACCGCAACAACGCTCCGCAGCAGGTTGATCGTGGCCAGGTATGAGTGCAGCGAGAAGCTGGATGTCGCATACGGCATGTAAGTTGACCGGACCTGGCTCTCGAGGCCGTACGCATAGCCTATCAGAAAGATGCCCGAGAAGATCCAGAAGCGCTCAGAGTGAGACAGCTGGGCTGAGACGGCCTCCATGCGAGCCACGCCCGCAGCTCGTCTGCCAGGTCGCCCCGGCGTCGTGGATTCCGCATACTCGTCGTCGACGTGGCTGTTATTGTGGTTTTGCGTCGAGATGCTTGAATATTCATGGGGCTCGGTTATTGAGCGGGATTCCGAGCCGAGCAACGGGGCCTCTTCGCGTGAGGCAGCCATCGCCGAGCCTAAGCGCCACCGGCTGCTGGACAGCGCAAAGAGGAAGAGGATTTGGGTATGGGATGAATAAAACACGAGCTGTTTTATTACGCCCTCTCATTTACCTCATCCTGAACAAAGAAACGATGAAAAAATAAAGGCTCATAATGAGAAGGGGAAAGAGAGGGCCAAGGAGAAATTGCACCGGGGGGCGTGAGCGCTTTATTCTTATGAGAGCTTCGTACCGTACGAGTTCTCGGATCAGATAAGATCAAAATCAGCGACAGGCAGCGGCCAACGGCCCACCAAGTTCCGCTATACAAATCCACAAAAGCCCCGTAATCGCTGCCCAGCAGCCTCCCGCCGCTGGCATGATCACCGTCACATGGCCAGGTTGGGCAACTAAAATTAGCGGGCTATGCGAGGAAAGGATGGATGGGATGGGATGGATGAGACGGCATGAGGGCTGCGGCTGAGAGAAGCGGCACGCTGAGAGCTGGTGACTAATGTGAATATCCGATGGGCTTACATGATATTTACGTGGGTTTGTCGTATGTAGAACAAAGAACTACAAGCAGTTAGTAGAAGGCGAATCCCACCGGCAAAGACCACTGGTTTTACTAAGCGTGAATCAGTCTTGCCTTGGGAGAAAATGCCCCAAGAAGAAGAAGAAAAGAAGGACCAAAAAAAGTCATAAAGTCACATTGCGCATTCTCCATAAGTCAGTAAAGATTAGTCGTGGTGAGTGGGTAGCAAGTCCCATGCAGTCTCCAGGGTCTCCAGGGATCGATATCAGAATTACGGGCTGAGAGCAGATCCCGATACGCTCAGGCGCTGCAGCCGCTTCCTGCAGCTCGCTGTCACACGCCGATCAAATGCTTGCAGCAGGCAGCACAGCTAGCAGTTCTCAGCCTAGCCGAGTTACACAGCATCCGACTGTTGATTTCGCCATGATCAACCGCTGGGGCCGCGCAAACAGAATCTCCAGCCCTTGCAGCCTCAGCTTGGATGCAACCTCGGCGATCGATGGGATTTTTCTACAGGCCCGAGGCCCAGAAGGAACCAAGTCGGGAACAAATCGTGCTACAGTACCTGCGCTTCAGTGGACGTCAGGCTCTACCCTCATCGGCCATGGCGCCCTTCCCGCTGCCCGTCTCCAATTTTACCCGCACTAACCCGTCGCGCTATGATTTGGCACCAGACATGAAATTTGCGTCTTTGCGTTGGAAATGTCAAGACATGGAAGGCCAAGATGCTACTAGTCCTGTATTCATGCAGTAAAATGACTCACCGTCGGGAAGTATTCTGGCCAGAACATCTTGAACAGCAGCGCCATTCGGCATCAAGCCGCATGCAGATAGGAAGAGAGTATAAAGACTAGCCCAAAGCTGGAGCAAGGGAATGGGCAGCAACGGTGTCGCATTGCGAGAGCCCTTAAATCTTACTCTAGTAGAATCCTGGCGGAGTGGCCCATCATGAAAGTGAAGCAAGGCTCTGGTACATGTAGAATATGCACCTCGTCGGCCAGGGACATGGTAAGTCCTTGACTGTACAATGTGCAGATCGCCTGTGCTATCAGTGGGAATTCTAGGAGTTGACCATGCATTGCCATCTGGGGAATTACATGCGCTTGTTGGGAAGGTTTCGGATTTGATAGTACACTCGATAATAGCTATAGCGTAATTCAGGTGTGGTCAACCCTTCACCCCAGATTATGACTCAAATCTGCCGCAAGGTGGGTGGTCTTATAAGCCGAGCTGCGTCCTGGAAACGATCAACGCCAAAGCAGCTTGTAAACGTATTGGCTGTCACAAGAGGCCCTGCAGTTCTAGGGTACTTTGCTTCGCAACTTGTACTGTGAAGTAATGGGATATTTGTTATTTCAATCGGCTCCGGCAAATATTATATTTGCCTTCACCACATCAATCGCTCGTATTTTGACAACTGTACCTCGGAAAGCACCTACCGCCCGACGATTTTACAATTTGAAGTAGCCAGGTACAATAATGAAAAAGCTTTTATGTTGTGCACTACTAATTCTCTGGCGGATACAATTATCGTCATACTGGTCTCAAACAACCATCCATCATGAATTTTGACCGCTGTTTCGAACTTTAGGGTATGCAGCTAACATTTCATCTGAAACATGGACATGCACAGTGATTCATATTTTTTAGACAGCTGCAGACGTTTGCAGTTCATATCCCGAGAAAGTGGCCTCCCTGCCGAATAAGCGTGAAGAATGTTTTGAAACGGCTGTCGCTGAAGGTATGGAGCATTCTATGCATGTCTGTTCACCACGTCAAAGAATTGAGCTGCAAGGAGTTCCCCGCAAGACACGGTGCATGGCTGATGTCAACGCCTTCACGTCGAGCATAGGTAAAAAGAGTTCCGAAAGGAACATCTACCAAAAGCTCAAGCCCAATTAGATAAATAGAGACGAAACGTATTTACCATTTGCTCGTTTCCTACACGTACATCTACATGGCGCCCATCATCTGGTGCTGGTGCTAACATGAAATCAGTAATTTTCCCGACCCAGCTCCAGCTCCAGCCCGGGGCGCGGCCCGGGTAGGTCCATCGGCGACATCGGAACCCATCTTCCGGCTCCAGACATTCAAATCTGCCCGCTATAATTGTTTGCGCAATGGCCGAATGCCATCACCCCGCCAGACCTCAAAATCTTTTGCTAAAAGAGCAAAGGGAATCTCACAATGGCAACAGTAGCCAAGGAGCCGGTAGCTTCTGAGAAGAAGCAGCGCCCCAGCGCTCTGCGATCAGTCATTGCTGGCTCGACGGCTGGTGCGATTGAAATCGGTAAGTTTCTGTCTGCTGCATTGCGCCGAGCGACGATGAGTCGCACGTGCTTGGATTTGAAGATTTTCGACTTGGAGCTGACAACAATTCGCCGACGATAGCCATTACCTACCCTGCCGAATGTACGTCTGCGTCGCTATCATCACACAGCAATAACTGAACATGATTCCACATCTACGAGCGGCGAACTAATAAGATACATGCAGTTGCAAAGACAAGGTCGCAGCTCAACAGGCGGCTAGCCGAGGGAAAGAAGCTGCCATGGCCACCGTTTGGAGCGCAGTGGTACGCTGGATGCACCACGCTCATTATTGGCAACTCTGCCAAAGCAGGAATTCGTACGCACGACGACACAGTTGGAAAATCGGATACCATGATGGGAAGGCGCTAACATGAGGTTTAGGATTCGTTGCTTTTGACCAGTTCAAGAGCCTGCTGGCTGATGAAAATGGCAAGCTTTCTGGCCCACGAACCGTCTTGGCCGGCTTCGGTGCTGGTGTTACAGAGTCGCTGCTTGCTGTAACCCCAACTGAGAGTATAAAGACCACTCTGTATGTTCTGTTTCTCATCATTAAATTCAATACCTCCGTTCGTAGCACAACCGCTAATGTAGGCCACTTCTCTTAGCATCGACGACCGCAAATCTGCCAAACCTCGCATGCGCGGCTTCCTCCACGCCGTCCCCATCATCGCCCGCGAGCGTGGTATCCGCGGTTTCTTCCAAGGCTTCGTCCCTACAACAGCCCGTCAAGCCGCGAACAGCGCAACCCGCTTCGGCGCATACAACTTCTTCAAGCAGATTGCCGAGTCTTACACCGCGCCAGGAGAGAAACTCGGCGCCGTTGGCACCTTTGCCATGGGCGGCCTTGCCGGCCTGGTCACGGTGTATGTGACTCAACCGCTGGACACAGTCAAGACTCGCATGCAGAGCATCGAGGCCAAGAGCATGTATGGAAACACATTCAGATGCGCGGCCATGATCTTCAAGCAAGAGGGCATCTTTACATTTTGGAGCGGAGCGCTGCCCCGGCTAGCGAGATTGGTGTTGAGCGGAGGCATTGTGTTTACCTTGTACGAGAAGAGCATGGATCTAATGAACAAGATGGATCCTGAAATGAAGTACATCTAAGGAGAGACCTTTAAGGGGAAGAAAGAGCGAAAAAGACAAGACGCAGACGGGCCTGGCGTTTAGGATTTAGAATGGGGTTTCTATGCAACCTATTCATACAGCAACTAGTTGTACAAGTGTATATATATACTGGGTAGTATACAGCGATGTATCGTAAAAATTTTTCGATTTTTTTTTTCCCTTCATGCCCATTGTGTTGTGAAAAAGCACATTTTGTTTTGTTCCTCGTCCCTCCCGTTGAACACCGATATTGCCGTTTTTGCTCGTGAATCATTGCAGTCTAATCATGCCAGACAATCTCTTGCCCAGCCTCTCCAGCCATGTCCTCTTGGGCGCCTCCTCAATCTCCCTGACCAGATCCTCGAAATACGTCGGCTGGCTCTTGGGCTCCAGCATTGGACCCTTGAGCTTGTACTATATTGACACCCTTGTTAGCGAGATTTACTGGCCCAAGGCTCAACAAAGTTTGTAGTTACGAACCCTATCTCTAAACTTATTTTGCACCAGAAATTGAAGCGCGCGGGCCTTTAGCAGCTCTTCAGACTCGATAGCAGGGCTGTACGTCTTGAATCGTTCGTCGACAACCTTGGCCAGGACATCCTGGAACTGGTAGTCCGGCCGGAGGTCCTGCTTGGGCCATTTGGCGAAGACGTCGGAGTAGATACGGCGCTGCGTCGAAGCAAAAGTTAGCTGGCAATTCGAGGATACCCGGATGATTGGTGGAATGTAGTCAAATGATTCAATATCACTCACCGCCAGCGATCGCGACATTGTCGAAAGATTCCCGGACTCTGCTATGCGCGTGCTGCGCAATGCAATGCAATGCCGCCACTTGTCTCGCCTGGATACAAAATATTGAATTTCTGCTAGACCAAAGTTTCCGCAGATACGGTGTGAATGTACAGTGCATGTGGACTTTCATACCTCGATGAGCAGATTACAGGCGCAAGTATACAGTACTTTATAACATAGGCATTGTTTGCAGGAGACCAAGGTTCTGACTACCTCTAGATGCCGCGCACGGCCCAGGTGCTAAAGGTCATGCAAAACACCTGCGCTCAGCATTGGCAGCGCTTAGAGGGGCTCTGTTGCCTGAGGTCCCTTCCCTGTAGGCGTCGCCCGCCCAGTAACAGTGACAAATAGCGGCCTCCGACCCCAGCAAAAGCCCCCCCCCAGCAGACCCTAGATTGTTCCAGATGTCGAGGGTACCTTACCCAGTATCGACGGGTACATAATTCTACCCGCCGGGCGCAGCAGACTCGCAGGTACCTCTTCTTCATCAGCAGGTTGCCTTCCCCTCGCATTGGTCATCAGTGGACGCATCATCTGGCCTGGCCGTTAGTCCCAATCCGACCGCCCAGCTCCATCGACCTGCGGTTTTGCGTTTGGCGCAGGCTCAGCCCTTTTGTCCCGTCCATCTTCATTTTCGCTCTTGAGTCTCGTCTCATCTCCGACTCCTCAACCTTTGTGCCGCCGTTCAACTTTGTGTTTTCTTCTCGCGCTCCCTCATCGCTGCCACGATTCTACCAATTCGCGTCTTTTGATCTTCTCCTTTGTCGTTTCTCGTATCTCCTTGATTCCGGCTGCGCTCCCTTTTCCACGGGCGCTCGTGACCAGCCGATTACGACATTGTACCCTTTCTCCGGGCCTACGACACTGCGTGACTTGGCAGAATACAACAGCAGCCATGTCTGGGCGTTACGAGAGGGTATGTGGGCGCGCATCGCGATGATTTTGGACGCCAGTACTGACATTTGATTGCTTTCCGCAGGTAAATGCTCACGATGATGAGGACCACGAAGATGTTCCGCAGCGACGAGCCCAGGTCCCCAATTCGCCACCTCCGTCCTTCCATTCCCGCGCCTCATCGCCAACACGAAATGGCCGAGTCAACAACGACCTCGCCGATGCCTTTGATGACGATGATGCGAGCGACGATGAAACAGACGATAGAGCGAGACTAGTCCGACAGGACTCTACACCAACCATTAGATCAACCAACGACTCTGCGCGACTCTCCGCACCCACAGCGCCAACTTCAGTTGCGGCCACATCGGATACGGCTTCATCTGGCTCACGGCCCCGAGTGATGGGAGGCGGAGTTGGTACCGATGGCGTGTTTGCGAATATGTCAGCCCGGCCGGAGCGGACGGACGGCACTGCCGAGAAAGAAGAGCAACCACCTGTTTGTCTACCCTTGACTAAACCTCACATAAACATTTGTTACGAATCTTTACTAATTACGGTGCAATCAACAGACTTATGAACAAGCCGCTGCTGACGCTGCTCCGCCATACTGGGAAACAACGATTCTCGCGCCCGGCTACGGTGGCGGCGATGAAGTTTACGTCGACGGCATGCCCGTTGGTTCGGTATTTTCATTCATCTGGAACGGCATGATTTCTACCTCATTCCAGCTCGTCGGTTTCCTGCTCACCTACCTCCTCCACTCCACCCACGCCGCCAAGAACGGATCGCGAGCCGGCCTTGGCATCACCCTTATCCAATATGGCTTCTACATGAAAGGATCACCCGACGACCCGCCAAAGATGACTGGTCCCGATGGATATGCTGCGCCCCCGGACCCCAATTCGCACGATTTCAAGGCCAGCGATGTAACCGACGGCCCCGGCGGCGGAATCTCCAGCAGTGACTGGATGGCATATATCCTGATGGTCGTGGGCTGGTTCATTCTCATCAAGAGCGTGGCTCAGTTCATGAGAGCCCGACGACACGAACAACTCGTCCTGCAGAGCCCCGAGCGCGGACTCAACGTCCCTATCATTGCCGAGGGCGAGAGCGTGGAGCACGTGGTATAGACGTTTTTGGTTCCCCCGTTGTAGATTTGAATCTTTTTGCAATTGCCACTGCCTTGGATCGTTTTCATTAGAGGCAAGTGGTCATCGATACCACTACGCTAGTCAGCGTTTCCTTTTCCTTTTCATTTCTGCTTTTCATTCTGTTTCTGATTATTCTAGTCTGTTTCCCCCGTGGGATGGATGATTTCGGGCGTTATGGACGTATGCATTACTAGCTCTGAGGTATGACGCGTAGCACGCTTCTCTTGTTTCCTATGTTCAATGTATGGATAATAAACCATCTACACCTTTTTACTTGTTCTGGCTTGAAATGTCTCGTGAGTGCACTTGAATGCCGTACTATTATTTCCTCTAATTTTGTCAATCCGATAGGCTATCTGTCTACCAATCAACTGGGTTTATCCAAGTCCAAAAAGGTCCATGGGTTCATGTTCATGCTTCCCATCTAGATCCAGTCATGCAGATCGCTGCACAGCATCTAAGAGCTTACCATCTACGGGCTACTGGCCACTGGCCACTGTACAGGCACACTGCAGGACCTACAGCGGCCGCTAACGCGCGCTATTTAGTCCCCCGGGTGCGGGGTCCTGAGCTTGCAGCGCTATTCCGCCCCGCTAACCGCTGTGGCATGAGCCTAGAATCGCTTCTAGTGCCTGTGACCTGGGCAAGCTCATCCTCAGCTCATCAGCGGTGCCTTTGACGTCTTTCATACATCATGTGGGCGGCGATGCTTTTGAAAATAAAACAATATCATATCCTTTGCTAAAAAACTTCTCTCAACGTCTGAATCCGGCCATTGCACCGCTGAGGTGATACGCGTGATTCTATATCCTGTCGTCAGCACTGGCATGACAAGTAGCCAATCCTCGCCGCACAGCTAACATCCAGAAGCCATTGACAGATTCTTGCTTACTGGTCGCGTGCTTCTGTATCATCTATCAAAGAGAGAGCTTATTTCTGGTGCTAATATCGGCTGAGCCGGCAGTTGCAAAACAAATAAAAAGCTGGCGCCTCGAGCTCTCGCCACTGTATCTGGAGCCAGACTGTCCAGATCGTGCAGCCTTTTTCTCAAATCCGCCGGAGTCTGCTTTCTCATCGCAGGAGGCCTTCAATCTCGCAGAGGCATCAACATGGCGTGGCGGTGCTCAGGGAGCTCCAATGCCGGGCTCGTTGCAAACATGTGGACCAACGGCCTCATTAGCGATCCGCTGGTCAAGGAGGCGTTTCTAAAGGCAAGCTCGGCCACCCGGTTTGAGTGTGTGATGGGCTGTGGCGGCTGTACAAGGAGCAGGCAGTCGGAGAATGTCTGAGAATTGCTTCTCGTTATCATCGTCTCTAACTCGCCGTAGGTTGACCGAGGGCATTACGCCCCTGCCATGGCATACCAAGACTCTCCGCAGCCCATCGGCTACGATGCCACCATTTCCGCGCCGCACATGCACGCCTCCGCCGTGGAGCATGTCCTGCATCGTCTTCTCCCGTCAGAGGCCTCACCAGCTCCGCGAGTGCTGGACATTGGCTCTGGCTCCGGCTATCTCACGCACCTCTTTGCCGAGCTGGTTGGAGACCGGGGGCTTGTGGTAGGGCTGGAGCATATCCAGGAACTGCGAGACTTGGGCGAAGCGAACATGGGCAAGAGTATAGAAGGGAAGCGATTGCTGGATTCAGGAAAGGCAAGGTTTGTGGTTGGAGATGGGAGGCTGGGCTGGGTTGAAGCGGCGCGACAGGGCGAGGAAGAATACGGTACGGCATGGGATGTGATTCACGTTGGGGCTGCTGCAAAGGAGGTGCACGCTCCGCTACTGGAGCAGTTGAAGGCGCCAGGATGGTGAGTTTTTGTCGTCACAATCTTCCCCTTACGCATAGATGGGCACGCTGACTGGGGCTGTATAGCATGTTTATTCCTGTGGACGACGACTCTAGCGGGTGGAATCAAAGCGTGTGGCGCATCGAAAAGGACAAGGAGGGGAAGATAACGCAGAAGAAGCTATTTGGGGTGCGGTATGTTCCGTTAACGGATGCGCCAAAGAGGTAACCTTTCGCGGCGGAATTGACTTTTGAAAAAGCCTCCACCTCGCCTCGCAAGATGAGTATTAATTTTTGGAAAATCCGACTCTCTTGGGTTGGTGAGATTCGAATCCATGAATGAAGCAGAAAACGAGTATGTAGGCATCTCTGATTCTTGTAATTAATGTATTATACGAAAGATCTAACATGTATCTCATCCCGATCCAACGCCTCAAAGTATCTGTTTCATCTTTTTTTCCCTCTGGCCGTGACCCTTTCACTTTCTTTCAGGACAAAGTTCCGTCTCCAAGCCATCGCAGCTAATTTCCACTTCTACAGCCAGCCAACAGCCATCACGAACGCCGCAACAGCTATTGACACGCCGGATTGGTACCTGGTGCCTTCGCTAACAATTATTGTGGGATGAGGGTGAAAGCATCCTCCAGATGGACATGCTAGCGTTGCTGGAGGAGGAGGGCCAATCTTGCAGTGCTCTCCATCACACGCTGGAACTGGTGGCGGAGGAGGAGTAGAGTGGGGGATAGAGGACCAAATGGGACAGCCAGGAGGACAACCCGGGCAGCCTTCAGGAGCGCATGAAGGGCCGCACTTCTCAGGACAAGGGGCTTTAGTGGGCTCAGATGTTGTCGTGGTCGTGGGGATATGGCAGCCTTCTCCTGGGCAGTGAGGAGTGGCCTTTGTAGGAGAGAGGGGACAGTCTGTGACTTCGGGAGGGCAAGCTGTGATGGTCGCGACCGTAGTGGAGATGTACTTGGTCCAGACGCCCATGTCCTTGCTCTTGGTCTTCTCCTCCTCCTCACAGTCATCGTCATCATGATGGTCCATTTCCTTCTTGTACAGCGAGTATCGCTTCTTGCCCGTCACCGGACACTGCGGGCCACCGCATACGCCCGCCGTTGAGTTGCCCCCAACGCACGGGACCGAGCAGACAGATTCGTCAATGATGTTGTAAGCTGGCTCGGCTTTTGACGACGACGAGTCGTAGCAGTTGCAGCTACCGTCCATGGCGGCGTATTTGCCCTTGGCGTGGCACGCATATTGGCACTGCTGAACGCTGAAGGGGGCAGATACATTGGCTTTGAAGTTGAAGACGGGCGGCTCCGCTTCGACGCAGCCAATGTATTTGAATCCGGGGGCTGCGAACTCGGCTTGGGCTGCGACGCTGGCCGCCATGAGGCCGGCGAGGAGAGCGAAGCGAGACATGGCTTTACAAGTCCAGGATTTGAAAAAGAAGATTGTATTGAGGGGGATGGCTGTGAGGTGAGAGACAAATCACTGACTTAGGAAGAAAAGTATTGCCAAGTTATATATATTCATCGAATGCCATGACCGCGAAGTATCAACCAGCCTTATAATAAGATGATGGCGAATCTTGAGCAGAAAAACAATGCACTACGTGTAAATGAACCGAGTCCTGACACAATGCCGCTGCCGGGAATGGACTGCAACGCGAAACTCTCAAATGCGCATGATCACACAGGCTTGTTAGTTGTAAGAGATAGAGACTCAGGACGCTCTTTGGAGGGGACATAGAATGCTGCATGTGAGGATCGATACACAGATCAGCAATGATGGTATGCGGTGCCTGCATACCGCGCCGAGGTATGGATAAAAGCCCGTTAAAAATCGACGAGGCTGGCGCAAAGCTTCGAATCTCAGCTGGCCAGAAACAGACGAAGCTGAGACATTGGGCTGGCATATCACACTCACGGGCAAGCGGCACGTCCAGAAAGGGAGACTGGCGTCGTTGGAGCTCAAGACAAGTGACGATCCGATGCCATGGAATGTACTGCGTTTAACGTCGGCACCAGCCCTCTGCCTTGGGTGAAATATTTCAATGGGCGCGATTTCGCGCTGTTAAGTTTGGGCTAGACGAAATTCCTTGGATCGAACCAGATCGAACCGAGCGGCGTGTTGGCTTCGCTTCGTGGCTCTACACATGCTATGTCGCGATCTGAAAGGCTGCTGTAATACATCCTTTTGCCGAACATGGCCTTATCCCGGCGCATAAGTCTTGAACGTATCTCTTCTTGATCGAGTCCTTCGCATTTGACGGAGTTAATCATCAGCGCTGCATGGCTATTTATCTATGATCTGAGCCATCACGATAGGAAGATGAGGTATATACCACTAAATTAAAATAATAATAGCTTTTGATTTAACATTGACGACTGTTTCTGATACTAAAGTAGTTTTCTCGTCTGGCTAATTCATGATTGTGATGCTTTGATTCATTCAGCGGCGCTCGCTCCAGACGAGATGAAAAACGGGCAACATTGCCTATTTCAGGCGCTGCTCACACGTATACTTTTGTTTTCCTTCTTTTTTTCGATTACTTTCGATTAAAAGCCAAAATAAGCAAAATGAATCCTTTTTCGGTCCATATCACCCTCTTTATTCCCCCCTCATACGGCGCTATGGCGGCCTTTCAAATATCACTTATACACTGAAACCCAATCGTGAGCCGCCGTCAAAGCTGCAGCTTCATGCACCGCAAATCACCATACTGATACAGGCAAAGCGCAATTGTTCAATATACCCATGACCGCCTCGTACCCAATAGCAGGCCCTTCGCACAAAAGATACAAGTGCGTCAAGTCGTTAAACTCTTGTTAAACTCTTGACACTACCCCGTAATTTGGCCTAGCTCCGGCAAGCCACATAAGCTCAGGAACGACAGGCAGCCTATTATCAACTTGCGCTGAACAATGCAAACCAAAACGAGGCGTCGTGTAATTACGTAGGTAATACGGTCAATATCCGCGCATCCGCATAGCAACAGTAAACCTAAAAAGGATGAATGAAGCTGGGAATGCTTCTATAAATTATGCCGTGTCGTCCGTGATCCGAGCATCCCAGATGCAATTCAAGATTGTCTACTCTGCTAAAGCTTCAGCATTTGCCATCAAAACTACTCAAGTCCAATATAACTTATTCTCACAACTTTATATCTATATATATATATATCACACAACCGAATCATCACCACAAACATGCATTCAAGAAGCGTGGCCCAACCCAGGAGCCGTCTACCCCCCACCTTCGAACACATTCTCAACAAGCTCACAGGCCTTTTCGTCCGTAAACCTTTTGCAGAACGCTTTCAAAAGATTGGCCGGCCTCTCCCTCAACACCCTCCGGTATTCTGCGTCGCCGACCTCATGGTACCGCCCCCGCAGTACCAGCAGCGGAGAAGTGCGCTCCCCGTCGTGGGCGAGTTGGAGATATTGCAAAGAGAGCTCTACCGCTGCCAGAGCCAATCGTCCTTTGGCAACGATGTAGAGAGGGAGCTCTTGGATGCGGATGCCGAGCATCTGAGCCTATGGATAGAGCATCTGGAAAATCTGGTGTACATGGAGGCGGCAACGACGATCCCGTCGAGGTACCAGCAAGAGTGTAAGGGTATCAAGATAGTTAAGAAAGTCTTTAAATTTAATAAAAACCGCCAACCTTGAACTTTATCTCAATTGTAGTTTTCTTTGTTTACTATGACACCTCTACTCTGTAATGAAACAGCTCCATCACGCGCTTAATCGAGACCATCCTCGCCATCTCTACCAGTCCTGGACGCCAGCAGCGCAGACAACCTTCCCAGCATCCTCGTCTCTCTCGCCCTCGGTAACAGCACGAATAAACTGTCCGCCAACAGACGGCTCACCCGCGCCAAGTTCCTTGAACTTCTCCTTCATCCCGCCCAGATTCGTAGCCAAGAAGCCCGGGCTGATGCAAAACGTCTTGACGCCGTCCTCATGCAGCAGCCAGTGCCAGTTGAGCATCACCATGTTGAGCGCCGTCTTGCTGCTCTTGTAGCCCAGGTTGGCAGCCACGTTCTCCTTGGGCCATCCGGCCTGCGGCTTGGGTGCCCATGGCGGGTAGAAGCTCTTGGAGTGGGCCGTGAGGGTGGACAGGCCGGAAGTGATGAATATGAGGCGGGGGGAAGAAGACTTGATCAGGAGAGGGACGAATTTGGCTGTCACTACGTGAGTTCCGGTGACGTTGACGTCGTATGCCTTGTTGAAGATGGAGCGGATGTTGGGAAGGTCGTTTGCGAAGTTGTGAGTGTCAAAAGCAGCGCCTAGACCAAACCATCAATCCTGTGTCAGTTACATGTTCTTCTACGGAGCAACCAAGAGGAGCCTGGCACAAACCTGCATTGTTAACCAGCGTGTCGATTCTGTCCACTTTGGCGGCAATAGCCTCATAAGCCTGATCTATAGATTCATCGCTTTCCAGCTCAAGAGCAATCGGCTCAAGAGTGTCCTTTGACGATGGCACCTCTTTGGTGATGGAATCAATTGCCTCTTTACTCTTCTCCAGTGTGCGACAGCCGACAAAGATGTGGTACGAGTTGGATGAGCCCAGGTAGGCTTTCACGGCTTCATAGCCAATGCCGGAGTTGGCGCCCGTGATGAAGACGATGTGCTTGCCGGCCATGATTGCTAGACTTGTTAATATGAATATAGAAATATGTATATCTTATTATGTGCTTTTATATCTGTAATTTACGTATGACTTCATGAGACCTATATATACTTTTTTCAGCTCCATCAACCTTATCCCCGTTGGCTTTTCCTAACCTCCTTACAATCCTCTCAAAAGACACTCATAATGGGCTGATAATCTCCCATTTGTGTTGACTCTCGCCTTGTGTCTACCACTCATTCACTGCTTCTTGCCGGCCTGAGCTGAACGACATGCTGGAGAAACCCGGAGTTAATCGGTGGAAGCGCCGCTCGCCGCGCGAATCGAGGCGCTATTTCCACCTCGGATAGCCGAGAGAGTCCGCGATTTGTGGGGGACGCTGCGTGGGATGCGCCGATTTAAGAGTCGTCGGAGCCGAGAGATCAAAACTCCAGGATTTGGGGCCGCTGAATAAATTATATAAGAAGCGTTGAAGTATGAGAGAAGAGAAGGATGTTGTGGTGATTTCTCTTTACTAATGCTTACAGACACTTTACACTGTTGCTGACATACTGCCTAGTACATGAGAATATGTACATGTATCCTCGCCTTCACTTACACGGCCCTCACGATACTGAATATTCCCAATCAGTACATGAATCATTTGCCATGCTAAAACCATGCTACAAAGATCTGAAACAAAAACGATACCATTGCCATATGGACATATACACAAAGCAATGCCCTTAAATTGCTTATCCAGGCGTAGCAATCCGCCCCACCATTCTCCGCATCGCCAAATGCCGTGTCTTACCGTCTGATTGCCCAATCCGGACAGCTTCCAGCTCTCTCTCGTCCTCATCTGCCTGTGCGTGAAGTGACAGATAACAATCCCTGCTTAATCATGGCGCAAACTCCAATCAAAAAGGTCTGCCTCGTAGGCGCCAATGGCACCCTGGGCTCGGTTATTCTCAAAGGCCTTATCCAGGCAGACTGCTTCGACATCTCCATCCTGCAGCGCTCCAACTCTACGTCTTCCTCTACTTCCTCCTCCTCCATCTCACGCCTCATCGTCCCGCCCGAGCTCCCGGTTGAGGACGTCGCAAAGGCTCTGGCCGGCCAAGATGCCGTCATCGCTGCGTTCCCGCTCGGCGAGGGCGACCAGCATCTCCGACTGGCAGAGGCCGCATTCCACGCCGGCGTGAAGCGCTTCATCCCCGCAGATTTCGGGAGCTGCGACGCGAGCGATCCAGAGCCGCAAAAGTATCTGCCCCTCTACCGCAAGAAGACGCTCGTCCGTGAGAAGTGCGAGGAGCTCGCCGCAAAGGCCTCGCAGGAGGGCTCGCCTTTTTCATGGACGACTGTCATATGTGGACATTTCTTCGATCACGGACTGCGCGATGGACTCCTCCACATCGACTTTGACACCCGCACGGCGCAGGTCTTGGACGGCGGTGCCATCAGGGCATCTACTTCTACGCTGCGCCGCATTGCCGAGGCGACTGTCCGGGTCCTGCAGAGGGCTGAGCAGACGCGCAACCGTGCCGTTTACATCCAGAGCTTCAACCCATCGCAGCTTGAAGTTGTGGCTGCCCTGGAGAAGGCAATGGGAGAGCCATGGCAAATTAAACACATCGACTCAAAGCCATATCTGGCAGATGCCCAGCAAAGACTAAAGAGCGATGGTCGTCAAGCTGTGTTGGACGCCATTGAGGATATTGTCTTTGTGCTAGGGGCTCTGGATGCGGACTGGACAAAGAGGGATGGGTATGCGATGGAGTTGCTGGGCTTGGAGGACGAGAAGTTGGATGATGTTGTTCAGGAAGTGGTGGATGCGTATAGAGCGGAAGTGAGCAAGTGAAGTCTGCCTGATCATAGCTAAGAGTACGCATATAGAGAATTTAGATAATCGTGTGTTACACGATGCTATTATGCATATTTGCACGAACTCAGGGTAGCAGTTTATATGTGAGACGCTACAGGCTCGCAATGCTGTCCTCTTTAAGACCAGCTATATGCAAACCTCTCTAACACTTTACTTCACATTCTATCCCGCCAAAGGAGTTGATATGCAGTGAGCAGACGTACATGTGCCTGTAAGTGGTCAACTTTAGCTTAGTCTGCATTGGCTTATGAAGATCTGAGCTAGCTTCATGTACGTGTAGGTATGATTACATGTAAATATTACGCGTATGTGTACAAGAACTTAGTTGAGCTTCATCTCTAAGACGGGTCAGAGTGACAACATTCTCTAGTAAGTTCAGGGCCGCCGCCGGGCCCGTCAACCTTCTTTCAAGGTAGAGCTTAGATGCTATCAAGAGACACCCACCACGTGATGCTCGCCGTCAGACCCAAACGATGTTTTGCATCTCAAAGGACGTATCCGTATGGATTGTGCCACATCAACAAACAGCACATTTATCTACGTCGCAGCATCAAGAGCTGAGCATTGCGTTAGTCAAAATGTACATCGTAACGCCACAGATGAAGGCATCCGTGACGTGGCAGCCATTATTAGGTAACGCCAAGATCGGACCAAGTAACGAGAATCGGTGGCAGCGCCCCAGGAAGTGAGATTAGCTGGCCATATATGCGATGTAGTCCTCGCAGACAAGTTAAACCTCCCTTGAGAAACAATAACCTCCTTATAATTCGTCGGAGAGCTGCTTCAATCCCAGCATTTAGCAATCTCAGAATGCGGCTTACAGTGATCGACATCGTTTTCATGCTGACGGCGTATGGCACTGCCCGAGCGATCAACTCATAAGCTTACCTAGTCTGTGCTCTTCAGCTGATCTAAACATTTCAATAATAGTCACCTGATTGATAGAGTTGCTTCTCTGGCTGACGATGCCTCGGCGAGTTCAACTTTTGTTTATCCGCCCTCGAAGAGCCTAGAGGAATCGTCCGCACCGCCGTTTAGCTGCGTTCCCACAGTTACAGTGACGACGAACCTAGGCACGAACAGAGGCTGTGCATTCGACTGCTCGAGTGATGTTTGTATTATCGATTGTGAGATGGGCCCGTGTAAGTGAGGCTTCAGCTATGCGTACTTGCTCATCATTGCCGCAGATTTCGTGACTCTGCCATGCGGCTGTTCACGGGCTGAAAGTGTGGTCACTCGGACAATCACCGCGTGTGCGAAATCAAGTCCCTGCTGGAATTGCCATACCGGGTTTCCTTTTACCACAACGGCGTCGGACTGCCCAAAACCAACAGGAGGGGATTGGGAATCAGGGGCTGTGCGGCTGCCAACGTGCGTGTTTCTTTTCTCGGATACGTGATTTTATTTCGAAGTCGTTGAGAAGAGGCAAACAAGAATGAAGAAAGGAAAGAGAAAGCGATAAAAGACATGGTTCAGAAGGCAATGGCGAATTCTCAATGCATATGCAGTATGCAGTTGGTTTTTTTTTAGAAGCTCAACGCTGCATGGCTGCAGATGTTATGAACTGCATACGGCTGTAATGTCACCTGAGCGGTGACGGGTGCGTTCAAAGGCCCGGACGAGGCTGGAGAGATATTTTAAGAAGAAAACGGCCAAATAGAACAAAACACTTGGCACTGATATCCACGATCCGACGGACTGACGGAGCGTCCCGACAGAGAGCGTACGAGTTGCCGTGGCTGGAGGAACCGCTGAATCATGAAGCCGGGAATTATATATTTGGAACGAGCCTAGAGCGCGGCCAAGACCCCATGACGGCAGTGACGCAGATCCACTGAAGGCCTGTAGCTAATACAGTATCTAAACCCACGATTAAACTGTATTTGCCCCGCAGGCTGCAGCCAAAGAGACTGTGCCATTTACACGGTACGAGCTGCATCTTCAGGCACCCAAAATTCCAACAACGGCCCAACAGACAACGATCCAGCATCAAGACCAGCAGAAATGCCACAGAGCCGACAACTCCAAGCCTTGCCATTCTGCATACGTGTTATCAGCTCTCAACGGCAAAAAACGCGACCTGATTCCGCTCTTAGCTTCGCCCCAGTCACTCACAGCTGACGCCTCATCATCGCCAGAATCGCTCTAGGCCTATCGGCTCGCTCACCGGACCCTCGAATTGCCCCCCTAAATAAAAACCTGATGGGCCTTTGTTGACACAGCCCCGGCGCGGTGACGTTGGTCTCTTTTTCTTCGACTCTTTTCTATCTGGAGCTCAGGCATCCGGACTTTTTCGGGCTATTGAAAAAACATCGTCTGTTGCCTGCATGTGGAAAAGGGCAAGCAGGGAAGACAACTTTACCACAAAACAGGAGAAAGCCCGTTTCTCTTTTTCACGTCGTCGCACCCTTTCCTCTTCTTTTGATAGAACCGACCACGATACCAACATAGCCAGGATAATGCCCGCCGCTGCTTACCTTGGCAAGGGTCTGCTGTGAAACAGTTGTTCTTTATTTATCTGTTCTTCTTCCCCTGCCTTTGTCATGACTTTGTTTCTTTGACTGGATCGACATTTTCCATAAGCAGGTCTGCGGTCTAGCCTAGTCGAGCGCTTTTTTCTCTCCGACCCTTGAACCTTGCAGTAGCCCATGCACGAAGCATCATGACATATGAGAACTAAGGGAAAAAAAATAACAAAGAAAAAAAAAAAGGAGCAAGCGTGATCACTAAAGCGAGTCTTTCTCACTGGTGCAGCACAGCGAAATAACCTTAATTAGCGGCTTCTATTTTTGCTCATCTCTTCCATCATCCCGTCCGGCATATCATATCAGGAGCCGGCTCATCAAGACCAAACACACACGCTTCCCAAGAGAGACATATTTTGCAAACAAAGGGGACATTTAACGGAAGACACACCGCGATAACCTCGACCTTTTATCATCATGATGGAGGCACAGTCGCTGGCCGCGCTGAATCTGCAGGCGGCCAACCCACCCCAATATCCCGAAAATCCGTCAGAGACACCGCAGGAGCCTCTCGTCCTCTACATATCTAGAGTTCCTGGCACTAGAGGTAAGTGTTTGAGAGCTATCGCGGGTTTTGACGAACTGAAGCTGACCCTGAAGAAAATCACAGATGTAATACTCTCACCTTTCAAACCCCAGGTCAAAAATGTCACAGGTGGAGATGTTGCTAGCAGCCTCTACTATGTTCATCTGGAGCTCCCCACGTTGGACATAGCAGGTCCTGAGCCGCTGAGAGATGAAGCACAAGGTAGGTCCAGTGAAGATAGCTCAGCGACAAGGACCATTGCTCGGAAGCCAGTGCCCGGTACAAACCCATCTCTAGCCCCTGAGATTTTGGTACAGGGCGATCAGCTACAGCTGCAGCAAACTCGAAGTCACCATGAAAATACGACACTTCGGCCGCCAGGGGATTTTGGAATGCCTCCCGGCTTGCAAGAGCGTGATAATGCCCCTCCTCTCCCTCCCAGACGGCGTTTCGATGACTCTGGCTTGGGCTACTCGGATAGCTCTTTCGAGACGAATGCTTATGAGGGACCTCAGTTGAATGTGCCTCCCCGGCGCAAGCCCGTTGGACCGAGACAGATGAGCGGCATGCCACAGGGTAGAGTCTCGATGGATGAAACGTCACAGCGCTCAAGGGTTCAAACTAGGGGTCGGGCAGATACGACAGGGCACACCAGGCAAAGCCGCTCTTTGTCTCCAACAAAAAACGCAGAGTATTCTACGCCTCCATTTACCTTGAGCCTGATAAGGCGGGATCCAGGTACTGGAGACCAGTGGAATGTGGGAAAGATTTCATCGTATGAAACGGATCCGATGGCTGTGCAAGCCCCCATATATCTCTCTGCGTCGGCATCCGAACCGCACCCTCCTCAGAACCCTCCCATCGACATACAAATCGAAACTGCTGGGTATGCCAAGTTCCGCGCAGGGACACAAGTCGCCCTTCCTCCTCCTCCTTCTATGATAGATTTCATGCCAGAGCCGAGATCCGATGGCAGCAGGACATTCTCCAGGCAGGTTTCCATGTCGTATTCGAAAAGCTTTGGCTCTACCGTGCGATCCACATTCCACAAATTGGAGCAAAAGGCTCGGAAAAAGGCACAGGCGCACAACCGCAACGAGAGCGAAGCGTCGGTTGCTTCACATAGCTCCGGAGAGTACATGGCCGGATCGCCAACGACTGCGCGCCCTGATAAAATGAAGCCACGGGGATACACTTTTGCGAGTCCTTGGAACGGAAAATGCGTATTTCGAACTGGAAAGGATGGCCGGAGCCTGGTGTGTGACCATATCCTGCACGAAGGTGAACTGGGCGGCTACAACCCGCTGGTGCCTGATTCGAGCGCCGCCAAGGGGACTTCAACTGTAGTCAGCGAGTTGCGGTACAACCTTCCGGGTTCCGAATTCTTCCCTTCCAGCGAAGTACCCAAAGGCGACATTAATGCAAAACTTGGCCATTTCAGCAAGATGGTCAAGTCAGCCGTGGACCGGGGTTACGGCGATGAGGACGATGATGATGTTGTATCGCCATTTGATGTAAATGTAGGCGGCGAGAGAGCAGGAGGGGGCAACCGGGGCAACCGAGCAAAGCTTAGCAAGCTCATCATATACCACGATGGGATGAAGATGCTGGATCTGCTGGTGGCAGCCAACATGGGGCTGTGGTGGAGGACATGGGAGAAGAGCTATTGAATGATTTGATGTTGTCGTTATGTGAAGCTGCAGTTAATGGTGGCGATGTGCTATGAGTTCAGTATATTATGGGTAATTCATAATGAGCGTTTGATTTGTCCATTGTTTTCTTTTTGACTTGTGTAAATTAGTCTAGATAATGTTAATTGTTGTCCTCGAAAGTGGTCGTGATAGCTGAAGTTGCTTAATGAGGCGGGTCACGTGCCATGTCACGAGCGTCCGTCAACCACCAATCACTGGCCTAGCAATGTAATCCCGCAGAGCACTAGGCCGTTGATCAAAGCAGAAGACGCCGCCAAAAGTTATACAACACGTCAAAGTCGCCTCCCGCCCCAATCCTACCCCCGCCAGCGGCGCCCGAGTCTGCTCTCCTGCAACTTCGTCAATTGCGTCCTCTGCCAGCCCGAAACGACGACAATGGCGCCGACTCTCCCCGTCTCGGCCGCGGCCATGCTTGCCCGACGACAGTTGACCCGGGCTCCGGCCTCTGCCAGCTCGCTCATCATGGCGACAAGGATGATGGCCCAGCAGCAGCAGCGCGGCTATGCGACGCCCAAGGGTGCTCTGCCGCAAAACTTCCGCACAAGCAAGCCCGTGGAGTGGGCGTGGGAGAAGGACAGCTTACTGGACCGGCTGGGCAAGTACTTCCTCATGACCGAGATGGCCAGGGGAATGTACGTGCTGCTGGAGCAGTTCTTCCGACCACCGTATGTTATACCGACCCGACGACACATTTCGAAGAAATGGAATTGCTGACGGAAGACGCACAGTTACACCATCTACTATCCTTTCGAGAAGGTACGCAAGTCGCGCAGCGGTGGAATGCCTAGATTCGAGATATACATTGGAACGACCACTTGCCATTGAACGTATAATTAACGTATAATCCAGGGTCCCATTTCTCCTCGATTCCGTGGCGAGCACGCCCTGAGACGGTATCCCTCTGGCGAAGAGCGATGCATTGCTTGCAAGCTTTGCGAGGCCGTAAGCACCCCGCCAACATCCGACTGTGAAGCGCATATATTGCAGGGATCACATGTGTGCTGACTGGTGTATGCCAATAGATCTGCCCGGCCCAGGCCATCACAATTGAAGCCGAAGAGCGTGCTGACGGATCTCGTCGCACCACCCGCTACGACATCGACATGACCAAGTGCATCTACTGCGGCTTCTGCCAGGAGTCTTGCCCCGTTGACGCCATTGTCGAGTCTCCCAACGCCGAGTATGCCACCGAGACCAGAGAAGAGCTGTTGTACAACAAGGGTAAGTGAAATGCAGATGGGTATTCTTATCAAATAGCATGCTGATATTTTGGCCACAGAGAAGCTGTTGTCCAACGGAGACAAGTGGGAGCCCGAACTTGCTGCCGCCATTCGCGCAGATGCACCTTACCGATAAACTACGCGCAAAACCTAATTCCAATTTTGTATGATGTGGGCAGAGAGGAAATCCAAATCCAATTAGAACAAGGGAGGGACCAAGGAGACTGCATGGACAACTGGATTGTACATACGTTAGGCGCTACACCAAAAAAAGAGCCTTTTGATTCATATTGACATGGATGTGTATTTTTTAGCGTTGACGTAGTTGGTTGGATTCATCCTGGCAGTAGTTGCAATGTGCTGTATGCAGGCAATGGTAATTGCTGCATGGAGTTCGTTGGTTACCATTGGCATTTATAAATTGCTGAGGTTCTATTAACATATTGCCCATGCTCGCCGAGCTTTGCTTTTGCTATCAAGACGCCACCTCCTGTTTGGCTTGCAGCTAATACTCGCTATTAACATTCTTCATTCTTCATTCGAAGTCAATTAGCCCCGCAGCAGCTTCACATTGAAACGCAGTAGCACCAGCTCAAGCGATTTCCGGAGGAATGATAACACGATGGCTTTGCTACGTTTAGAATTCCATGATACGGTCAAAAATCCATTATAGAGACGTCCATGCAAAAAGAAGCTGCATGACATCTCCTCCAATCCCATCCTCTCCATTCCCGCTGATTCAGCCCACCTCCCTCAAGCTCAACTTAGTCTCACGTGACTCCCTCCGCACTCCAGCTTTTGCTTCCCACTGCACCTTAGCAATCTTGTACCTTTGTACCCCAGCTCCGGCAAACCTCCAATAGACCGAGTAATAGCCAGAGAGCGAGCGAGAAATTTATCATCGCCGAGCAAACGAACCCGTCACCAAAAAAAACCCCCACCAACCAACCCTTTAACCCGCAACCACTTTCTCCTCCCGCAGCAGTCAAATTTGTCAATTGACTTTTTTGACTTTTTCTTCTTCCTCCTCTTTTCTTCCTTCTCTCTCTCCTCAGAGCTCAGTCGCCCAACATGTTCCGCACTGCCATCCTCCGCACATCCGCCTCGGCCGTCCGCGCCGCTGTTGCCCGACCCGCCGCCATCCGAAGAACGGCACTGATGGCTGCTCCTCGCGCCGTCGCTGCTCCCGTCCGCGTCCAGAGCCTCATGGGCGTGAGGATGTACAGCGCTGGTGGAAGCTTGAACAAGGAGGAGGTCGAGGGCCGCATCCTGAGCCTGCTGCAGGGATTCGACAAGGTAGGTCGCTGTTTTGCCGCTGCCCGTGATTTTTCCAGCACTGCGTGGAGGCGAAGCTTGGGACAAGAGAAAGACGATGAAAGGAAGCTTGAGTGTGGAGCTGCGAAACTGCATTTGATGGAGGAATAGCTGCGCATTGGAATGAGAGAGCTCTGATGAGAGCGGGGAGAAGAGGAAGAGATGGAGAGCGGGGTGCGAAATAAGTCGCGATGCTGCATTTTGCGACACTGGAGGAGTCTCGTCTTCGAATCATGCCATTGTTTTATTTCTTTTCTTCCGTATAAGGCAAACATGTACTAACTTCATCTGCGCTCCAGGTCAACGATACCGCCAACGTACGTCCCAGAGCTTCTATGCGCAATCTCCCTCAATGATTTAACCCGCATCTAACGCCTCCATTCCAGATCAAGCCCACCGCTCACTTCGCCAACGACCTCGGCCTGGACAGTCTCGACACCGTTGAGGTCGTCATGGCCATCGAGGAGGAGTTCAGCATCGAGATCCCCGACAAGGACGCCGACACCATCCACTCCGGTATGACTTTGCATTTATCCCTGCCCTCAATTATTCCTTTGGGCCCCGCAATGCTGATAATCTCTGTAGTTGACAAGGCCGTCGAGTACATCCTCAACCAGCCCGATGCTCACTAAATCGCTTTTCCGACCCGAATGATCCTGGAAAACATCGGCTCTCCTTTTTTTTCGTCTCTGCTCTGGTACCTCTCTCGTTATGCGACTTGAAGAAAATTCCCTCCTGAGATATACCCGGATATGTAGAGGTTATGATATTGGGTGGGTTTACCGAGAAAAATGATGGACAGGTTGGAGGTTATTTTTTTAACAAAAAAGGACAAAAAAAAAGAGAAGGCATAACAGACGATCAACAGGTGATACCATTTTACGATGATATCTCATCCTGATTTTTTTTTCATCTGTGAGAGACGACTAAAGGGAAATTCTTTTCTGTCCAAGTTCAAACCTCAGTTTACCTTGGCATCAATGTTTTTTTCCAGATCAAACGGAGGGATAGTGAAGGTGAAACGGAGGGGGGTGTTATAAGCGAGAAAGAGAAAGAAGAAAAAAAAGACGATTGTATTGATGGTGGTTGGAGACGCTGCTACATAAAAATCTGTGCAGCTATCCCGTGTATTAGTGTATAGAAGACTCAATTTACTCCCCACCAAACGCTTGCCTGTGATGTACGTTTGAGAATCTAAGCAATGGAAGAATGCATACGGCTGGAGACGGTCTGATTTATGATACCGTACATAGAGGTGCTACACGCATGGGCCCTTTTGCTTCACTTTCTTCACAAACGAGAATTAGGCTATATAACGACAACGCCCAGAAATAGAAAACTGATATCACATATAAATTCTATCAAATGTGACAAATACAGACAGTCATACATGCATGCATGGCCAGCTTATGCATTCATTCCCGTACGACTGCCTACACCCCGGTACGCGTCGTAAGCGGCCAGTAGTAACTAATACTCCCAGTCAATCAATGATATTCTATTCAAGACACGACAAGTTGCTCAATCATTAAACCATCAAAGACGACAAGAGGACAAGGAGGATGCCGTGCCTAGGTAATGAATGCTGCCAAAATGCATCCTGGCAAGAAAACCGCCAGGCCCCAAAAATATTTGAAAGCTGACTACATGTACACTTTGCTCCTATACTGATACATACATACATACATACAAACTAACGCAGAGAGTAATCGTTGCTTTGACGCGCATGACATTAGGAAGAAATTGTTGGATGATTCAAAAACAAGTCCGGCTTTCCCCTCTCTTCTCAAGACCATGGGGGACGATAAGTGATCGGCGATTATACCAAGATCCTTGAAAATAAAAAAGAGACCTAAGCTGACCGCAGATGTCGTCCTTCGGCAGCAGGGTTATTATGTCCACCACTTAGATAGCCCAGAATATCCTATCGAGAGAAAACAAAGATCCAACCTCGCGTAGTCGCAAATATAGCGAAAAAAATATTTGGGAGAAATGTCGATTTATTTCAAACAGTGATCCAGTGAATTGATAATCTTGTTTTTTTTTCTTATGATGAAAAGCATACGATGCTTATTGTTGCTAGTTCCTTTGATAGCCGTATTCCAGGAAATGAGAGGTATGATTTCAGGGCTTTCGCTGTCCTAGATGGCTCCTCGATATGACAATGGAATATAACAGGAAAATAGAAAACGTAAAAAAAGAAAGAAAAAAGTGCAAAAAAAACTCCAGCCTATATAGTGTATGTACCCCTTGTGTCCCTTTTGGTTTTTCCCCCCCTTTCCCAGTTCCTTGGCGATGTTGGATGTCGGATGATGATTTTGTTTGTTCCCTTTCCAAAGGCTGCCATTGATTTTGCGAGAGACAAAGAGATAGAAGAAAGAAGAAGAGAAATAGATAGCCTAGAAAATTATCTCGAAAATATGAGAATTCGATGGGCCGAATTCCGGTTTCCAAGAGAAATGCACGTATGTGGCGCGCTGTCGTCTGGTTCGTAGATCATTATGTCTTCGTCAAAAATGGGGTGGTTTCCTCCGTTCGTCAAACTGTGGTTTGAAAGGGGGGTATCTTGTCTAAACAAATATGCTCCGCCGCATGCTTTTTTTTCCCCTGATTCCCAACGAAATCATTACCTTCCGTTGACTGGTACGGCATCTCGTCCGTCCTTGGCACCGTTAGAAGGTGCCGCCGCTCCCTTGGTGGCAGCGGCGGCACTGGCGTAGGAAGTAAAGCTCCCCAAAGCCAAGCCAGAAGAGCCACGCTTGCGAGCCTTTGATGAAGAAGAATCTTCTTCCTCTTCCATGCTGAAAACGAATGCAGAGTCCTCTTCGTCAATAGGTGTTGTGAATCTGCCAGACGACCCGATACTGGCACTGGAAACGTGACGCTCCAGACCGCGGTCCTTGCCAATGGGTGAGATGCCATTGCCCGCGCTGCGGCCGGCCGTCGGGTGCAAAAGCGGGCTTGAGCCATTCAACGTATCATCAAGTCGGCTCCGTTGCAGCTGCTGCGACAGAACGGACATACTCTCGCTTCCACCTACTGGTCGAGTAACAGATGGTCGGCTTATACCATTGTTGTCAGACATTTCCTTTGCAAGGATCGAATTTCGCAGGGGACTGCCAACGTGGCCGAAAGCCGATCCCGCAGCGCTTCGGGCCGATCTTGTCATCTCCTCCTCCTCCTTCTGACGTTGGAACAGGGGTCCCCATCGACTTGGGCTGGAGCCAATCGGGCTGCCATATTTGCCAAGACTGCTGAGGCTAAAGTCTGGCCGCTCATCTCGCATCGAACCTCTCCGGGCCTTCTCTGCCGGGGTCAATAGGTCCTGCAGGTCACCGGGAACGAGGTTTTCCGGTACGTTATCGTCGTCGCCAAAGGCAAACTCGGCCTCCCAATCTCGGTCAACCATGTTCTTGGGCATGCTAGCGCTGAGCATTCGTGGCTGCTTCGGGTATCGGGTGGAGTGCATAATTCGCTTCCCAAAGTACTCTTCGCCAGTCAGATGATGCGAGTCCGGCGGGCTGCTGGCGGTGGGGGTAATGAGATGTTCAGAAGATCCAAAGGCGGAGGAGTGGAGCAGCTTGAGCGTCTCAGACGTTCGCTGATCCTTGATGCTGCTGAGCGATGGGGACGGCGATTCGAGACCAAACTTTGAGGGCACGGATGAAGGCCAGGGCGCAGCAGGGAAGCGGGCGGCATTAGAAATGCCGTTGGAGTCGAAAGAGGCGGGTAATGGGGCATCGAGAACAGATAAGCCCTTTGCAGCAGGCGACAGACCAAATCCCAGGCGGGATGATTCATCATCCGGTGGAGAGCCGTAGTTGGAGTCGGTGACGGAGTAGGGCGCATCAATGGTCGGGAGACCGCTGTCATGGTGGCTGCTGGACAGGCCGAACTGCTGCATCTCATCGTTGAGATAAGGATATGCGGGCTGGTCGGCACGATACAGAGAGTTGGTCAAGGCACTGGCGGTAGAATGGGTGAATGGGCCAGCGACAGCGCCGGGGGTCTGTGAGACGGGACTGGCGCCGCCCGCGCGATTGGCAAGACTGAGGGGATTTGCACCGATTGTAACGCCATTTTTACCGTAGTTGATTCGGCGGCCGTCGGGGAGGACGTGGATGTTTGCGCATTTGGGGCCAAACTTGCAGTTACCCTAAGAGGAAAGCGAAATGTCAGCCAGCCAATCTCGACAGGATTTGTGCGTCTTTGTCATGCCACAGCCCGGCAAGGGAAAAGCTTCTAAAACCAAGAGGAAAAAAAAAAACTCTGGAGAAACAATCGTATGATGCAGTAGAAGTTGCGCAGAATTTCGGGCAAAAGAAGAGCCCATCATTAGAGCTTCTTTTGCCTCCCCCAACTGATCGTTTTTCTGATTGAAGCAAGAATTGTCCAAGACAAAAAGAAGGGCAGCAGAACAGCGGCCAGTAGCACCACGGAATAAGCAGCTCACCTTTGCGAAGTACTTGCAAATGTTCTCTGAAGCACTGCCTAGATCATGGCTAAAGGGACAGGCATTGCCGGCCTGACAGGCTCCTTGGCGGAAAAACTTGCACGGAACGTGCGATGTGTCTGCAAGCAGCAACAAACGGTCAGCGCATCTGCGGCCAATTCTGAATGTTTCTCGCCGTGGTCGTGTGCTCGCGGATGTGCTCGGTGGGGGAGGGACGCTAGAATTCGAGCACAAGCAACGGCAAACTGGTGTAACCTACTGGGCGGGCTGCGCGGCATGCTGCTGTGGTGATGGCTGCTGCCGTGGGCGCCGTTGGGGATGCTGAGGCTGCCGCTCCGCATATGGCGATACTCGGGCATCGTGGCGATGGGAGACGAGAGGCGCGCTCGTCGCTTCTCGGGCGCTGAGGCTGGCGTGGAGGCAGAGGCAGGAGGAGCGGCGTGTAGAGGAAGAGGAGAAGAAGTGCTGCGAGCGTGGCGGATGGAGAGGGGAGAGAAGTTGGGGCTTGGCCGCAGCGGCGCGGGCGGTAAGATGGGGGGCCCGGGAGCGAGGCCAGCGGGGATAGAGGGGGACGGGGCCCCTGTGGGCGCTGTAAGTGCTGCTGCAGGTGCTGCCGCCGGCGCTGTAGCGGTAGGGGGCCCCTGTATTTGCAGCGCTGCTGCGCTCTGTGGGCCGATGGCTCCGCTGTACCCAGGGTGGTATTCGTGACCGGCAATGGTGGGCAGCAGCACCTGTCCAGTGACCTGTCCAGCAGTCTGTCCAGTGACCTGGATCCTGTCGTGTGGATGTCGGTCTCCCGCGTAATCTCTGTGTCTCAGCACGGTTCGTAGCAGTGCTCCCGGCCGTCGTAGCCTTTGGGACGGGAGCACAGTATATCGGTCGTGGATCGCGGCCATCCGCTTGTGTATTAGAGGCGGGGACCGTATCAGTACCCCGAAGCGGATCTCCTGGGGGCGAGATGGAAAGAGGAGAGGGCCAATCCGAGTAAAGAGGCGAATAATGGCAAGATGGAAGAGAGAGAAGAGGAGAAGAGAAGAAAAGAAGTAAAAGGGAAGGGGAAGGAAGAGAGGCGGGAAACAAGGCGGCAATTAAGACTAGTCACCACGTTTATGTACCGCCGACAACTTCGTGTTCGTTCCAAGCCTTGGGAATGGGCGCCGCAAGTCCAGGAATACTAACACTAATCAGAGAAATGCGAGGCTGCCAATGGGCATGGGCTCAGCGCGCAATAACTTGGTCAGTCGCCCGTCCGTCAGCGTGCAAGTACCGGTATTTCGGGTCCACCAAGCAAAGGGTGTGAGGCCAAGAGATGGAATCCGGCAGCGGTCGGTACTGGAACGGATGTGAGAAAGATGTTGTAAACTGACACACTCGAGGAGTGAGGACGGAGCCACGGCCACGGCCACAGCACAACACAGCACAGCCGATCAACTAAATCGAATGATGTCCAAGGCAGTCCAGACAAGGGGGGGTGGGCAGGGGCAGCATCGAGGCAGGGAGGGCTGGGAGAAGCGGCGGGACTTGTAATATATCAACGGCAGATGCGATGGACAGGCGTTGGACGTTTCTGTTTTTGAGATGATTCGGCTGTCCATCAACCCGACTCACCGGGACATCGAGCTTATTATATGCGCCAGACGCATCTGCGCGCTCGAAATGAAAGAACACTGGGTCAAATAAGTCTCTCGCATGGTCTCTTTTCGAGCCCCTCTCGTTCACGTCAAAAAAACATTTCTCGTCTATCAGCTCCGAAACCTTTGTGGCGAGAGCATGCTCGATAAAGAGTGCTCCAAGGCGTGCGATGGCTGCGAGGGCGTGAGCGTAGGCTTTGAGGTGTACGGGGAATACAGACGTACCTAGTATCCATCCATGTAAATGGTGCATGTGTAGGTGCGGATACGGATGACGGCGTCTTCAACCTGGGAGTAGATGGTGTGTGGTCAACACCATGCCTCTTGGGCAATGGCATCCTGGCTGTACTTATCACGCAGTACTCATCATGCAGTACTAATTGCGGCGGCCGGCCATGTACCAGCACTAACTAGCCTGTATTCGCCATTTTGCTCGAGATAGCTGCACAGGCCGCTAGCCGGAGCATGAGCCCGTTGCAAATTCGGTGGTGAGGCGTCCGTTTCTTGACCAAGACACGGCGAGGCGAGGCGAGGCGAGGCGAAGAGTCCAGCGCCGGTCGAGCTACTACGACTACTAATGATAGTCTCAAAGATAGATTGAAGACTACTGCCCAAGCGTTGACCAGCTCAAGGGGTTCAACTCAGCTCGGAAGTCACCGTCGCTCCCGGTTCTGTCTCTGGCAGAGCCCAGAATAGCAGCGCTATTGGTCGAGTAGTCGGCCGTTTTGCCTTGCCAGCATGCTACGAGAGGGAGACTTTTCCAAGTCCAGTCACACGGGAGGCTGAGATGGGCAAAAAGCATGCCTCTCGTTGAAGGCCGACATTCCTTTGCCATGGCCAACTTCGATCTGCTCAGGATCGAAAAGTTCGGTTGACGTTGCGAGCGTCTGCATACCAGCCCGATTGCCAAATGACAGTCTCCATCTGCCTTGCTGCATTGGCGCTCATGTATGCATCCGAGATTGATGCCCGCATCGGCGCCCACCCTGTCACCCTGCTGCAGATCATCCATGGCAGTTATGAGCACGGGGCCGTCGATGATCTTGCCCCATAGAGCTGGGAATGCCATTTTAGCCTCTCGACAGCCAGTTGATGCCAAAGGGCAGCAGAAATGGGATATAGATACGGAATCCAGCCTCTGATCGAATTCGAGAAGCCAGGCTTACATCGCCCCCATCAAATCTGCCATATGCCCAAGCTGGTGTTGCCACGCTGGTGTTGCACCGCTACCACGGAATAATGGGTAGCGTCGATAGACTCTGGTCTCTGCCGCGGAATGCTCGCAACACTAGTCGAAAGGGATTGCGCTCGCCTCGCGTCACACACGACCTTGTCAGCCAGGCCCGTTGAAATGTCTTGGCTAGGCCGCTTTGTGATGGGCCTGCCCACGCAGCTCTGGCTCACCCTGAGGCTTTTAGGATAGTACCTAGATGCAAAGGTTCAATTAGTGTCAAGGCGGGTCCCAACAGCTGCTGTTACACAGCATATGATAGATACCTGCAAAGCATTGATATCTCGACTAGGCAATCTGTTGGCAGCACTGCAGCAACCCTTGGCACGTCTGGCTAGGCCATGATGAGACGGGCCTGCGTTAGCCAAGGGTTCATTGGGCGAATAGCTAGCTTTGGCTTCATCTGCAGCTGGCTGCATCGTTGGAGCATGCTCTTATTCTCGGCTCAAGCAACCGCCCATCACGCCAACATGACCGAGGGTTGTCACTCCGGCCGCAGTCTCAGAGAGGACCAGGCCAGGATGCGCGCGCGAGGCAGCGCCAGCGAGGTTGATCCCAGCACAGCTTGGCCTGTCTGTGAGGTGCCAGGGTAGCGCAGACGAAATGCGTGAATCCGGGGGAAAGCTCAATCTCTCCAGGCTCCATCCCGGCTCCCTTGCAGAAACGCCACCAACCAAACAAATGATTCAGTTTTGTTCTTTTGAACGTCTCTGCTGATGGCTGCCTTCGGCACCTACATACAGTAGCAGCAGTAGTTAGTATCTTTGTCACATCTGTGATGCGGCAAAGTAGATTAGGAGTATACAAAGTCATGATCCCTGCAGTGCCATAGGAGGAAGGATAAGCAGATACTTGGTACTAGTAAGTCGTCTCTCACTTCAGCACTTACTTAGAACGTGCTATTATACCTAGTCATGAATAAGACTCAACCGCTCCACTTCCCTTCTGCTGTCCCTGACATATGAATTACAATTGTCGTTTTCGCTCTGCAGTACATGTATATTGTAATACTGAGGCGCACAGCTTGGTGGCACGAACTCGTAGTCATCTTTTTCTTATCTGGCACAAACTTTATTCCGAGGCTCGCCCCTTTGGCCTCGCCTGCAATCGTCCTCCAGACAAAAGCGAGAAACTGTCTCCATAACAGCGCAACATCAACTGACAGCGCCACAAAGAGGAGACGAGCAACGCCCTCTGACACCCCCAGGCCGCGTGAAAACGACTCGTCAATTCAGCAGGCCGCAGCACGGCGCAGGTTTCCACTGCTCGTCTGTTCCTTGGTTTCAGCTCACCTTGCAACGCTCTTGACTCCCAACGCGCCGCGGTTCATGATTTGCATCCATCGCCTGGAGCTCCGTCCAGTCATCGTCCGCGTCAGCCCTCCATTGTCCATCGGCATGTCTCAGGGCAACAGAGCGCTAGCCGTGCCCTCATGTCCGAGTTGGGCAGACGGGGGTGCTGCGTAGCCTACTGTGGCCCAGTGGGATGCAAAGTCGCCGACTCTGTTGATTTGTGTTTCTCGGCATCGCAGCAGATGGGACGGGCTCTTGTCTCTCAAGATATGCCGATCTCCTGGTCGCGCATGTTCCGATTCGCCTGCGGTTTGCAGCTATTGTACAGTAGAGCCTTTGCTTACTCGTGCCTAGGGCGCAGGGCTGAAGATGCCATGATTGGACTGCCATCTTCTCTTAGCCTGCTGCAGCTCTGTGAACGGTTGAGCGACACGATTACGACACGGAGCACCCCGCCATAAAGAATATTCGCGATCCTCACGGCCGGGAGCAGTTTGTGCAACCCAGGCAGCCGTCCGTGCCTGTCGACGCCTTTCCACTTCCAGCCCCATTCACAGTCTTGTTCGAGCAAAGCCTACGCCACGCAACAGACCATGTGCTGGGCAGCCAGATTCTTGGACTCCGGCTAGCAATAGCCCAAGCCATGGCTCAACACCTGCCCACACCGGCCGGTCAGCCTCAGTCTGCCGAGGTACTAGTGGCGGTGCTAGCGCCTGTGGGAGATGCCATCACCACCTCCATCACATTTGACTTTGCAGCTCCGGCCGGCTCGACATCAGCCGCGAATGATATCTGTCCTGCACGCCACGCCATCTTGCCCAAAAGCTCGATACGATATAAACAGCCATGGAGAAGGACGCTGCAGACGCCAAGATGCGAGTATTCTTCACGCCCATGCGGTCCTTGTAACCGCGGGCACGCGCATGGCTTGCCCACCCGAACCATCGGCTCCATCCCTGCCACGACCAACCATCGTTGAGCTTGACGTCTTGTCTGCAGCTCTACCGGTCTGCCGCATCTGCTCCTACCCACCACTACCCGCCTTATTATGCATCCTTATGCACATACCATGCGCTAACGCAAGCATGTGTGAAGATGCATGCGTAGTGGAGACACACCTAAAGAGCAGCTCTGTACGAGGGTCATGCGTCGCGCATCGTTACATGCTCCGACCTCCCCTCAACATCACCTCTACGCAGCTGTACGACGCAAGTTGTGCTGACATATGGGAATTATTGGTGGTTCTAGAAACAGTCTGATTTATTCATCACTCGGCCCCAGAACTCTGGCTGCTGTCTGCTTCCTCTGTAAGCCCGCCACTAGCAGGACCATAACCGGAATGCTCCATACAGTAGTTGCGGACACTTTACGGGCTGGCTTTACGCTTTCTGCTTTATTTTTGGCTCTCCCACTCTTTTTGGCTTGAGCGTGGGCCGTCCCAGGCGGCCCTCTCCGCATCTGCCAAAAGCCATGCCCTCAGAGCCCAACAGGCCAGACAAGCTGAAGAGTGTTTGGAGCCGGCCCTCGTATCTTCCACCTATTTCAGATACTAGGAAGAGATACGGCGGGGCAAGCTTCATGTTAATGTTTACGAGGCGGCATGGCTTGATAGTCTAGCCGAGTTTCCCGCTGCCTATCTACACACCCTTCTCTGGTTGCTTTGTCTGCCGGAGCAAGGAAGCGTACTGTAAACCTTCGGAAGGACACAAGTAGAAGCCAAACCGACAGGGATACGGCAGCGATACGGCAGCCGTCTGAGCCACTACTTGCATGTATGCCTCTAATTCTGCAAGATCTACTGGTTCCACTTTCAAAACAAGCATTTTTTGACTGAATCTCATGATCCCTGCCCACTCCCCCCCACCGAGATGTCGGCTGTGATGGCTAGCTTTTGTGGTCATCCGCTCAACAACACCCATCCACATGTCTTCTCCGCCCCTCTATTGCGCGCTTCTTTACCTCTGATATGCCCTTGGCAGCATCGTCAAGGGGCATCGCCAGATGATGCGCCATAACGCCATCTTCCAATCAAGAGGAGCTACAAACACTCCGATGAAGAGATAATGACGTTTGCAAGATTTGTTTTGCGGCTCTTTCCTTAAGCCGCCTGATTTGCTCCGGTCTTTTATTTGTACAGTTTTAAATCCGGATCCTCGCATTCCTTCCTCAAAGTGAAACACGTTATTCCGTCGTTTTGCTCACTCCAACTTCTTTGTGGATACTTTCGTATCCAACGTTTCATTTTGGAACTTCTGATTCACTCATCCTACACAGCACCTTCATTCTTGAAACAAATGGCTATGATATCATGATATGCTTGAGTTACCTGCACGAAGACGGGCATTATACGACGAAGGTGTGGCTTACGGGATTCTTATAGAAGACAGTGTGAACTCGTAAACGAGCTGCAGTTGTATTATACGCAACAGTCATAACTCCGTTTGGTTTGGCATCTACATGGCTTCGTCATGGGCTACGCCACAATGGACATGCCCAGACCCTTGACCCTTATTGGAAGATTCCTACAGCCATGGTTGCCAGAAACGGACAACTCCTTAGCATGTGATGAAAATATGTTAAAGAATGGGTACGAGCGCCCGTACAGATCTAGAAAATGTAGGGCAGCACGGGAACTTTAATCTATCTTGGCCCAATTACGAGCTTTTGCACGTCCAAGGGCGACTCATGTGCAGTGCAATGATAGGAAGAATGCCCCATGCCGGGACTCCAGTGGATGTATTTGTCTGCATTCTCTTTATTCATATACCCATGCACTAGCTCGTCGTTCAAACTTCTTCTGCACATTGAGGAGGACAAGTTCGGCGTCAAACTTGGCTGCAAAAGAAGATCGGACAAACAAATGTCTCCGACTTCCTCGAGGGGTATTAACAAGCCATCACGTTACCATCAGGTGCTCCTTTTTCGCCTCCATAAAGGCACCAGTATGCATGGATCAAGTATCGAAGGGGTGGCTCTAGAGCAAGGACCGTTGCCACTCGGCGACGCAACCACGCCTCAGGAGTGAGCCTGGTAGCCCAACTCGCAGTTTGTGATGTCCGATACCTGCGCTCTGGTCTGCTGGCTGTATTGTTTGACAGTCCCCAGTTGATGGTTCAGTCGCCGCCGCTGTGCGTCGCTTTGTTGATTGGCTAGCATGCTGCAGCTTCCTGCTTCTCACGTCTATTCGGTAGAGCCAGTATCCACGAAGCTATCGGCTTTATGTGAATAGAATGCAACATGATATTATAAGTACCTACGATATTAGCGCTAATTGACTTTCAACGCTTGGTTGTTGCATCTCTTCTCTTTGGCTGCTGCCAGCTCAGGAAGCTAATCGCGTAGCTGCTAATGCATACAAGAATCAGCTGAGCGGATTAATGTTCCGACCAATGCAGACTAAAATTTTGACAGCGTTTTCATTTTGTAGAATGAATGAGATGTGATGAAGTCTATCGGATTCCATATGCGATGGTATTGTGACATCTGCTGTATCTTTCATCAGGTAGTTGTTGAAAGCGTTTGAAGAAGTTGAAAGACATGATTGTAGGCGGTTTGAGTATCAGCCATGCTGCAAGTCTTACTCTTCGGCAGATGACTTTGTACATTAAATCGAGATGAGATTTTTGAGCCTTGTGAGAGCAATAGAACTGCTGCTGAAGAGTATAGGTAGCTAACTTGATCATCACTTGGCGCAGTGGTTGTAGCTATGGCGGCCAAGCTAGCATTTCGGGAGACATTCCTCAGAAAAATTGTTTAATTCGAGAGAGACATACGAGGAAAGCTGTAAGTGCTGTGATTTGTGTATTTACTGCCAGAAGCTGCGTCCTTGTTAAATTGCCCAATGCAAATATACCCTACTCCAATGACTTACATTTGAATCCTGCTATGAGGTTCTGCCTGATGGCAGCGATCAGTGAGCAAAGAATATATCGGACTGTGTCTCTGGGACAGTTTATTGCATGACTTGGATCTGAAGAAGCCGATATCCTGTAGTCGTTTGGTGTTTTATCGTGGGCTTATCATGAAATTCCCATGTCTATTTTAAATTGCAAATACGGCAGCAGTATATACATCATATTAGTATTAGAATCGATGCCAATGCAGCACGTTATGGTTGGTCATGAAATGCAACTTGAGGGTCTACATGGCCATATTTCAAGGATAATACGAATGACTGGGCAATATAAGTGTCGAATGGTTTCCTCATCTACTCAGAACTCATCATGTTGGTGGCAGTGCACAGTCACCGAAATGCAGCCATGAGACGTCACCCAAGTAAAAATGACTTGGGCAACATCATCAATGTTATACACAATATGATTTTTTCTCCTGGCGTCTGGCGTATAGCGAATAAGTAAATGCTACCGTTTATGCTCTAATATGTCACATCAGGTTTACGAAAGTGGTGGCTTTTTTACCGATTAGATAGCGATGGCATCGCATCATACGACTAGCTGATGGACTCATGATTGTAAACAGCTTTGTTCAAGTCGTATGGTATACTACCATTTGCACATATTACATACAGCTCAAGATTATCACGTATCCCCTTGGGCGTCACGAGTGATCAAAGGAACTCCCTCGTTATTTCCATGGCTACATGCTGCAATTAGCCTTTTGCTTCCATAGACGTCATCTAAAAAATCATCTTCACATCGCTTATCTGAACTGATAAGCCGGATCTCGGTGACTTTAGGTCCCTTTGATCTGTCTCTGCGTCCCTTGATATGTCATATTCTTCGTGTACTTGCTGTGGAGACTCGCTATTAACCCTTGAAGGAGTATATAGCTAATATTTCTCCCGATATTTGTTTGTTCGATGAATTGTAAATAAAAAAGAAAGACTGGATGGTGCAAAGTAGTTCTATATCACTCCGTCCATTTGTCTGCAAGTGCCATTCGAAGCAGCCAAATATCTTCAACTTGGCTTGGGACAACTCGGGCCTCGATGGAGGATTGTACAGATTTGCCATATGATACAGAAAGTAACTCTCCACGGCTTTTCTACCTCAAAAAAACTGTCGTTTACATGTGCGTAATCTGGTCATTCTCTAATCAATGAGCCCCTAAACAGCATTTTAATTACTAAAGATATATACTTCCATACCTGTCCATAGACAGTTAGCCAGATAATGGAAACTGTATATTATCATTTACGTTCAATATATACCAACGTGGACTTGTGCGATTTCAGTTGCCATAAACGTATGCTTGAACGGGAAGTACGAGAATCTGTAACTTCGTCGCTTGGAAGCATCCAAGCTCACCGGTATTCCGAACAGACAAAAATGACTAAAGATTGAACTCTTGGTGTCAACCTCAATCAGTTGTTGGGCTCTCGTCCGTTTTGGCGATACAGTTGACATTACTGTTATACAGCCATGACCGCACATATAGCGAAACATCGGATTATCGAAGCATCTATTTCCGTCTATTGTAGAATTCGATAAGCAGTATCTCTTCAATGTTTACATTCCCAGCACTGTTTGATCTTCAATTTATTTCTGGCTTATTTGTTCTCGAGCTCTCCACCTCATACTCATTATCATTATATGGCGGCATGGCATTAAGTAGACCTAATCTCTTATTATTCCGCTCTTTTGCGAGATTCGTGCATCCATCAAAACAATATAAAAAAACGGCATTGCTCAATACAATCTCGTAGTATGAATCTCGCACATAGGCGCAAACCAAAAGCTTCCGGGGTTGGAAGCATTCAATGCCCCGCCATCCGGTTGAGAGAGTTCATTATCCGCCATTACGCGTAGCACAAGCCCAGCACGAGTATTAGATGATGCAGCAATCAATCGGAATCGGGCAGGGTATGATGAAGCAGAATCGGCCGGGGCAGCAGCCGCCTCGATCGCCTCCACGCATGTTGACGTCTTCGGCCGTATCGGGATGGGGCTGTTGAGGATCTATCCACACGATTAGTATTCATTCCTTTTTCCTTCTGCATTTGGAAAGAACATGATATAAGCAAGCTGCCGTTAAAGGCATCAGCACGACGTACCCATTGCAGGATGTGACTTTGGCTGCGCATCATACGAGCGCTCAGGCTCTGTGACGGTCATTGTCTGTAGATTGACGGTTCCCTCTGGAGCAGACATGGTTGAGATGGTGCAGCGTGAGATGCAGACTTGGCCCAGGCAGGAAAGAGCAGATTTCTGGATTGGGAATAATCTGATTAAATGATTCTTTTTAATAGCGAGCGGAATTTGATGCAGCAGTAACTTGAAGCTCTTGAGATGATGGAGGATGGGAAAAAGTAAACAAAAGAACGGTGTGTTTTCCGTTTCACGGATTCCAGAACAGCTGCTTGGCATTCATCCAGGGACACAGCTACTAGCTACACGCATCCATACGTCATCGACACGTTGCTCTGCCATGGCGGTGGAGCGCCCGGCTCGGCGGGCTGGGCGCAAAGAGGAAAAACGATTGTTCCGCTCGACGTATAGTGCGCCAATTGGTGTCGCGCACAGTGCTGCCAGTGGTAGGCGTGAGCTTAGCAAACGATGGACCGCATCTTACATCCGCCTCGAAAGAGCCGTAAGGCTGTGTCTCGTACGAGTGTCAATATACGATGACACGAGTCCTGCAGCTGGGGCCATGCAGTAAGCATCGTCTTCATAGCAACTCCAGCGCCATCTTCCTTTGCGAAGTCCGGACTACGATTGAGACAGGACCAGTAGGTGGGGGGAGCGTCGCCAGGTCGCCGACCAGGCATGTAAATTTACCATCGGGAAGAAGCGGTTATAGCAAGCGACACATGGCGACGATTGTACTTTTGGCTCATCGATTCTTTTCTCTTGAAGACTCTCTTGACATCGCAGCTGCTCATCTTGGCGGACTCGTTGTTTCGTGTTCGTGAATCGTATCAAGTTCCGGTGTTAGCCAGCGAATAGAGCAAGAGCTCAGAACCCCAAGTTGAGCACTTAGACTAGTACATGGATGTACAAGTTGTCGGGGACCAGACTAGACAGGCACTGCCATTCGAGCTGAACAACCATTCCACTAGGAATGTGTACAGAGTAGTAGTGTCGGAATAAGACTGCAAGCAGAATTCCGTTCCGCATCATCAAATCTTCAACATTGATGGACCCCTCGTTGCGGCCCAGTGTCTTACTAAGGGAAATAGAGTCTTTGGGGTTTTGGCGGATATGTAGGTGGCACACATCATCAGATTAGGAGACAAGGGTCCCGCCGAAAGAAGGCTCAGCGTAAAGATTTAAGCCCTACCACGTGCATTTTGTGAAATAATGGCAGCTCCAGAGCTCCATGCTGCTAAGGCTAGTGCGTTCTTAGGCAAATTCGCCGCGTATCACATCGTATCGCCACGAGCCGTGCCGCAGCCCCATTCAGTACCTTGTACCTGCTTCTAACAGTTAGAAATGATGATAACACAGCTAGTACTACTGCCCTGTCTCGTCAAACAATGCATTAGAGATCCTTCCCTCGTTCAAATGCGCATATACCGTAGTATGGAGCCGAAAATCAGGGCATAACCATGACATAAGCACGGAGAATATTCCGCCGTCAGTCCACCTGTTCAAGTGCAGAAAAGTTCGCTCCCGGCGTTGCAAGCTGGGGCATCACTCCCCTCGCATATTCGAAAGCGCCTGTGTTACCCACTCTTTTTCTTCGACATGCCGTGCGAGATCTCAGGAGCGTCAAGCGTCAACGTACCTATTCGTTCATGCTCTAGATGGATTTGCAGCGCTAAAGCAGATCAGAACAGACCAAAAACTGTTACAGTATAATTTCGGCGCTTCTCCTGTTGCCCCATTCATGTGAGTAATCGTAATACTACCAAGTAATAAGTATTAATAGAGGCCAGGCATGCAGCTCTACCAAGCCAAGCTGGGTAGGTGGGTATTTCCTAATGCAGCGCGCAAAGGCAGGGTAGAGTTAAATCGAGTAGCAATGGTTCCTATACCAAGGTTCTGTTGTTTGAAAGAAAGCTCATTGAGTTTCTGTAAGCCACTTGTTAGACATTTGGCGAGATGAAAGACAACAAGGTACAAAATGTAAGAATATATGGACAGAAAGACTTTGTATGTCCTCGTTGGTCGATCGTCGGTAGCTCTTCACCATCAGTTGATGGTTTTCGGCCGTTCGTGTGGTATCGACTCTTGTAAGGTTTTCCTCTTCTCGCTTGAGGTCTATCCTTTGCTAGAAAGATGCACGCTGAGGAATCTTTCGGTACTGGGATCCTTAGCTGTGACAAGGCACATGGCAACGGGGTTCGGGGGCATATGAAAGAATTTGACCGAAGCCGTCTGCCGAGCTGTTACTATCAATACAATGGTTCGTAAAGCTGAAGACAGGCATTCACTAAATCTGACAGGCTACTTACGTTGTGGTGTTCCAACATTGCCCCTTTCTCCCAGACAGGTGGTAACATCGAGCTCATTCGGTTTGTTCGGCTCGGTAAGAGGCTAAGTTGCCACGGCCGGTGTATTGTTATTTTCAATGCGTCAGTGAAGAATGCATCCGTAGAATCCCATGTATCTGGAACAATATCTCCCGTCTCGGAAAACGAAACTTTGGCAGAATAACGCGTCTTCTGCGACTATCGAAGGGGGCAACAAGGTTAGTATTCCAATATCCTTTATTTAAGGAGATGAAGATTCGAAACTTGCATTCGAGGAAGATGTCGCGCAATTTCATTCCGTTGCCTCTTTATGTAAAATTCGTCTGCTTTTGCCCCCAGATCCGCAAGGGCTACACGCAGCGGGCGCTTTCTTTGTTCGTCGTGATCAAGCCCAGTCATGCCAACAGCTTGACAATTCTATCACCATCAGGAATTAGTTTGTAAACCGTAAATTTCATACAACCAACTTCGCGGATACAACCTACTTCGTTTATTTCAAGGTCAACACGCCTCCTGCGCGGCTAATACCAGGTCTTCGTAGACTTGTTCCGCCACAGCGCAACACGTATTGAAACCTCCGCACATCACATAATAAGCGCTAGAGCCAATAAAGAAGCCGTTAGGTGACTCATATAACCGAGACGGGGCATTCCATTTGCCGCCACGGTGATGTACATGGAGCTTCATCTGGTTGTCTGCGTCTAATCCGCGACTCCAGTCCGCAGCCCTCTAATCTGCCGCTCGCCTATTTCCTGGGTGTAACGGACATTTTATCATCTCAATTGCAATTATAGCGCTGCATGCCTCCGTCTAATTGAGGAATCAATAGTCTTCAATTTTTCTCATTCTAACAATCGATGTTATAGCAAAAAACATATTGCAAAGATTTTGGCATCAAAGGTTTTTTGTTCCCTTTTCCTCCTATTTCCCTCTTCTTCTGCGCTTTTCAATCATCCATTCAGTATTCTCCAAGACCGGGGGGTCAATTATACCAGATACGAGAATAAAGGAACGTGGGCTTTACTTTGCTCAGCGGATCAATAGCGCGAGTCAAACACCACCCGTGTCATGACCATTTAGCCACGAATTATAACATTTCAAATGAAATCGAGTCAATAACATTGATTCGGTGCCCTTTCAGGCGAACTTTCGTACAACAACATCCCGATGAATATTGTGATGTTGACTTTGTAATCTCATTTTCGGTTGAGTGAGTCACTGGCCGGTCATGACTCCACACTATGAGCCACCGACCGCCAGCTGTCAGTATCTCGATTCATGCAGATGAAGACAACGAAATCAATCGGACACGAACAACAGTCCGAGGATTAGCCCAGATTAGAACAAAGTAGAGTGAGAAGATGGGGTGTGTCGGGTTATTGATTGTTGCCGGTATGGGGAAAGGTACCTGGTGTGATGTATACTTGGCTTACTTGGTAAAGTCGGCACTCACAATGGATTTCTAAGTGTCATCCACTGAGGTGTCATGCTTCGTATTGTCATTTGATTTCCAACGTCACTTGGCTTACAGTGTTACTTGATTCCCAGTATCATTTTGAATCTCAGTTTCATTTGGTGTAACAGACGTAGCTTGGCCGTATGCCCCTTTTCTCCACTAGAAAGATGATACTTTTGTCGTAGTGATGTCTTCTCGTGCATTTAAACAGTCCTTCTTTCCAATCTCCTGGCTTTCAATTAGATTTTCATAAACAGTAGCTTGAGAAGCCTCTTGCAAAGCTTTCATCAATTGAAAACGCTCAAAATCAATAGTCCATGGCAGAAGAGGCATTGGCTACTTGAGAAGCTGTTCTTGATATAAGACAATAGGCATGCCAAAGCGTACACCTCAACGAGAAGTTTGTGGCAGTATTTGCTAGAACTCGGATTTTCAATTTTCTGCTTCTTCCATTGTCTTTTCTAGGAGCTTGGAGGACGGAGAGCCGGTCAGCATGAGCATGTCCAGAGGATCAATTCCCCTGATTTGCTACACTGTATATTTTGATAAGTACCATCATCTTCTCTTTTTGTCATTGGAATAGCAATATTATACCACACAAATACCCAGCCCCTATACAAACGGATACCCATGTACACGTAATATGGAGCACGCCTACACACCACCTACCCCTTCAAGCCCTCAATCTTATACCTAGCCCCTCCCCTCCACGTGACGTTGCTGGTTTGCTATGATGAGGCGAAAGAAGTTGAAAACTTTCCATGATACATCTTGTTCATAATTAAGGAAGAGAATCGACATCGTCTGAGCAACCGCGTGCACCGTTTTCCCCCTTGTTCTTAATCTCGCGAGCGGCACAGACGTACATAAATCACTTTCAATTTTTGATTTTACTGATTTTTGATGATCTAGTCGTATTCTTCTTTTCCTATTTCTTTTCCTTTTTCTTTTCTTTTGTATTGCTAAAGACTATCTGAGGTATGTAATCAATATTTCTATCTTTCTAGGCACAAAGCCTGCCGCGCTGACACTGCCTCGTCTTCTAGAAGTAACAAAGCTCGCGAGAAGCACGGACGATATATACATGTAGCTGGAATACTTGAGCTTTGAGAACTCAACTTTTTGCAAAAATCGAAAGAGCATGGTGGAATTGACAAAAGAAATAACAAGGCGGTTTCAGCACCATGTCCTTGAATCATTGATTTCAAATTCATTTTCTTTTCCTTCATAGCAGCCATAAAACGTAAACCCCCAGAACGCCAAAACGAGGACCCGAAAACCAAAGAGGACAAAATCTGTAGGCTAGCTGTTGTTGTGTCTATGTGCAATTGCCGGAGTGCTCGCAGTCTTGCGGCATTTGGGATGGAGTGCCTGATCCGCGTGGTATATAGTACATATAAACATGTATGGAGAATAGAGAAAGAGAGCTGTAGAATGTAGGCCGCGTCTCATCTCTTTTTCCCGAGGATCTCTCGTAGCGCATCTACTTCGGCTTCGCGTCTCGCCAGCTTCAGTTTGAGGTCGTCGCGCTCGCTGGTCACGTCGCTCAACGCTCGCTCCAGGTCGGCGATCTGGTCGAGGCGCTTCTGCCTGTATTTTCGCGCAGCCATTGTGTTGCGGTGTCGTCTGATAGCTGCTTGGGCCTCGTCACTGCCGGCGTCAAAATCATCGCCGTCTGGTGATCGGGCAGCGCCGCGGTATTTTGAGAGAGATGCTCCGCTGTGTGTGCTGGAAGGGGAGTCCTGGCGATATTGGTGCGGCGCTGGCGGCGGAGTCATGCCTGACCCCGTCAAGCCTGCCATTGACTGTGTTGGCACGTGGAAAAACGCGGCGTTTGCGGCGTCGGCTGAGAACATGGGAATCGCTATATTCAGCTTGTCTTGCTGGTGGTGCGACACGACATGGTGCATGCCCGCGTCGAAGTGATACTGGTGATGCAGATCTTGCGCTGCGAAGAAGTGGTCTGATGGCAGCATATCCTCGATTAGCACTTGTTGCGGCCAGCATCGGGCAAGGCCTCGGTCTTCAGCCATGATGAATGTAGATGTAGTAAATGGTGGAATTGACAACGAAGAGAAAACAAAACAACAAAGCGCAATTGCCCGGTGGAACGCCCGCTTAAGAACGAGATGGCACCTCGCCATCTAATTATATAGACGCATCCAAGGGTGGTGGGCAGACAGCCCGTACAAGCAAGGCGTGGCACAATGAGATAATACCACGCTAGGCAAGAAGAAACGAATTGGGGTGAAGAGAAGAGGGATTGGGACGGAGACGTACCATTAGGATCCATGCTGGCAGACAGCTTCAGGCTCGAGCAGGGGTGAGCAGAATCGGCTATTGGCTCTGGGCTCTGGCGTGAGACGGATTGAGACGAGCGACGACCAAAAAGACCCAAAGAGACAGCCCTCCTTGAGCGCAACGGTTGCAGCGAATTCCGTCGGGGTTTGGTCTCGGTTATGACGATGCCGGGAAGAATTGGCAAAATGCGGGCTGTCGAATAGGACGAGCCGTATCGTCAGTCTTATTGCTGCGGCTTCAGCTCAGCTGCTATGAATCGTGTAGACTATTGAGATGCAGCAGCGTGGTGTGGCGCACGGGTGATTTATACGCCACGTGCAGGAGACGATGGTGAGATAATAGTTGAGTCTAGTAGCTGCTCGTAATTCGAGCAAAGGCAATAGAGAATAGATGGGTTTCCGTATTCAGCGCGGCACACAGAGCGTGGTGATGCTTCGCCTTTTATGTATCTCGACGCCGCCAGCTCCATCACGGGCGCCGCCTTTTCGGCATCCGTGTGCCTATTCATGCCGCAATCTATGTCGCCTTTTTTTCTCTCTCCCCACGGAAGGATTCCGTCTAGGCGCTGAAGAGGAAAACCGTCTACAAGTATTGTGCTTTGTTATTGCAGCGTCCACTGCCCGAAACGCACACACACACACCCCTGGCCCCAGTAACGGATCGAGGGCCACTTGTGCCGCTCCCGGGGCGTGCGTCGCAGACAGTGTCGCTGTACGGTACAGCAAGCGGCCCCTGCAGCTGTGTGTATGTATGGCGAACGGCAGATTTGCATGAAGTCGGGCTTCGCTGCTACTTGTAATACCGACGACCGCTCCGTCGCACATTGCATACGATCAAATCGCTGAAGATCCAGCAGATGTAGGTTCCTAGGCATGCAGATGGTCGAGGCCAATGGCCACAAGAACGAGCATGGAACAGCCCGTCAGCAGGAAGCTAGGAGCTTAGCTGCTGAGAGCTCAGCCGCCTCAGCGGATTGACTATGTAAGCCAGAAGTCGATGAGATTTAAACGAGTTCTTGGCTATTACGGCATGATCCGCATTGCGTAAGCCAACGTACATGTATAATTGCTGTCATATTAACAGCAGGAGTTGCGCCGTGCCCAAATACAAGAACGAGTATCTTGCGCCTCGCCGACATCCACGAAGAGCAACTTGGAAAGAGAGACACGCAATTCTCTGACCGAAGAATGGTGCTGCCTAATTCCTACTATGCCTTGGGAAAGCTTAGTGCACAAGTTGAATGCGCAAGCACAGTCCGTAACAAGCCTGGTAACGCACCATTCGTAAGTTGCCTGGCGTGGCATGTATTCCTACATGTAATGTACCCAACGTATAGATGAAGCACTAGGTATGTCATAAACGCTGTGGGGCATGTCGTTATACTGTACTCCAAGGGCCGTTCCGAATCCGAGCCGCGGCAGGGGTTAAAAATTTAAAATAAAAGAAAGCAGAAAATAGTGTTGCCACAAAGGCCCAGTATTATACGCATACATGCCCTCAGTATGCTCGTGCTGCCATGCACATATGTAGTACAGTTATAACTACAAGTGATCAGTACACAATTGAGTGTGCGTATACATCTTCGCCTTACGGTATCTATTTTTCCACCCCTCATCAACAGCCACGAGTCTCTGTCTCCGGAGCATCTGGTTTGCTCGGAATCCCCTCCGGCTAGGGCTAGCATGCTTCCAAGGTCCTCCAGCGGCTGATCTGGCTAGACAGGCGGTCAGCCTGTAAATCATGCAGAGGTTGTCTGATTTGGCAATGATCAACCGCTGCCAAAGCAGATCTGCCACCTATTCTAGTTCCAATTAACATGAGATAGTATGTACATGTAGACATCGCCTAGTGCTAGTGCTAGTTACGAAGTAGCAGAAGGATCAAGTTGCGAGACTCCTAAACACCGACACAACTCAATTTATTCCCCGAGAATCAACTTTTTGTCAAGTTCATGTTTCTCATTCGTCCACTAGACATACTGTGATCTAGTGCGGCGTTAATCAATCGCAACTATCATGATAAAAGCTTGGTATGGGCGGCCATGAAATTTCTTCACGAGTCATTTGCAAAAGCCTCAGTACTAGTGACTCCAAGGACAACGCCACTTTGACAACTTTAATGAGCTAATCTGATCCTTCTCGTCCTCGGAGCTTAATGATCGCTGCTTCCTAACTACATCCATCCAGTAGTGATTCGTAGGTCGGCGTGTATTACGATTCCGTATCTTGATTATTCTTTTTTGTTTTAAAAAAACGGAATAGAAAATGGCGCGATTCTACTAGGGCACCTAGCGTCTACCAGTAGTCTAATGCTTATAGTAGGGGGGCAGGCATCAATCCCAGCGAGATCCTTATCTCCCTGCCGCTGTTTATTTCCATTTACATGAAATTTTTTCATTCGTTCTATCATAAAGGTATACCATGCCATGGATCGTTCAACAGGAATTATTTCACAGCTCTGTTGAAAGCATCTACAGAACATAGCCAAAGGCCGTACGTTTTGCTCTTTGCAGAGTTCCTAGCAAGTAAGCGGAACAGAAATACCGTTGCACAGAGCCAGAGGCGTTGCCTATATCAGCCGTTATCACGATCATCTACTCCGTTACGCAATTTGATACGAATGCTTCCTGTTGGCTATAACACGGTAATATCTTGCACGGTATTAACCACCCCCCGGCAGCCAATCAGAGCTCTTTATCTATACTTATAAGTCCGACAACCTTGCTAGTCCTCATATATTCGGCGCTTCCCTTGAAGTAGGTATTACTCCTCAAGGCCCGCACCTACCGGCAAATTGCTCTGCCACATGCCTCCTCTTTTGTTTTGCCAGTGAATGATCGCTTGGCATACTTGTATTGTGGAAACAAAACAAGTGGCACGCTTATACTCAGGTCACATACCAAAGTGGATTTGCGTATCACTATTTTTCCTTCCACTGCCTGCTTGGGTTTGAATTGGGGGCTTTTCCGAGGTTTGTATGACAACATTCAATTTTCTTTCCTAGTTGTCAGGATTTAATAAGCTTACTAACCAGTCGATCGATAGCGAAATGAATTTGCTTCGGCTTTCCCTCTTCGATTCTATTTTAGCCTTGTGTTACTCATCATCCATGCTACTTTTACAACTGTGGCACACCGATCTATAACCGCCAAGAACATCATACAACGCTGATGGATTAATGTAGATACGCTCTCGATAAAGCTTAACGCCGCCCGGGACCATGTACTACTGGCTCAAATCCGCGAGAGCATGAGGGCGTACAAGCGAGATAAACGATCAAGAGCGAGCCAAGACCGAGATGCGTGAGGGAGGCCGGGAAGTGGTGGGCAGTGCTTACCGGCGCTACTACTGGCCCGTACTGGTTAGAGCCATGCATGGAGACTTCTACTGAGGCTTCGACGCGATACGAGATGGCCGCCTGAAGTTTGAGGAGCAATATCCTTGTCCAGCGGAGTATCGGACCTTTCAACCTCGACGTGGAACCACTTCCTAGCGTCCGGTAGGGCTGGCAGCAAGGCCTGTGCCGGAAAGGAAGGCCAGCCATCCATCGCTTCAACCTACAAGTCCACTCGTGCTTGCGTTATTTGTGCTGCAGAACTGATTGTACTCGTATACTAGTGCCATTTACGAAATAGCACAGTCTAACCCACAGAGTTTATCATTTTAGTGTTTTCATAATGCAGGGATATCTCAAACCAATCCACTGCCTCATAGAGGCAGTTGTGGTGTCAAAGCCACTTGTGCTCTGAAACTGTTTGCGAACCTCTGTCGGCCTAGCAGCCTGGATCCCATGTCCTTTGTTTCCCACCTAAACCTTAAACATCTTATGACAGATACAACGTGCTCCAGCAAAAAGGCGTTTTAAACACCCACTTACAGGGGCCCGTAAGCCAATCAGGTGTGCTCGTGCCTTCTGCGCTCTTCGTAAGAGTAGGAGGGGCGAGAGAGGAGAGAGGAGCAATCTTATGTCGAATCCTGAGTGTATTTACATGGTTTTTACAACACCACTTCGAATCTCCGGGCTATGTACGTCCTAGTCTATCTGAGTTGTCAATTTCTCAACCTCAGAATAGGCTTGTGTACATTACCTACGTAAAGAGAGAGCTGATATGTGGGCATGAGCTCTACGCACCCCCCGCTTATAAACGCGCTGACTTTACTTGTAAGTCAGGGATATTGACAGGCGCTAGCGGCTTAGTGCTGTGTAAATGTAGCGGAGCGCCCACATATGGCGGGTGCTGAAGGTCTCATTACATCTACCGCCTGATAACTGTGTACATCTGCAAAGCCTACATGTACCTGGAAGACGGGAAGTGGCAAGCCCACAACCACATTACCATAGATTTTGAGCCTATGTGCTGAGTTATGATGCTTACATACAAAGCCTTGTTTTATGTAGGCTAAATAACTAGCGCTTCTGAAGCATGACTATGCCATTGTTGCTGCGGTTCAATATTGGAGACATCAGCTGCAACTTGCAAATCACGTTCTCCAAGGGGTTTCATTATGGGACACTTGCACGCCTAGGTGCTTGATAGGAACAACATAGTACTAGTAATCGAGTTTTGTGTGAGTGCTTGTGCTTGTAAAGTATCCATACTAGATATCTTTTAACAATGCTACATGCACCCTTTGTACATTTGGTGCCAGACATATTTAGGTATATGTCGTTGATCCAAGACACTCCATCTGATTGAGATGGTCGCATTGCTTAAACGAACCATCCAATCAAGGACAGCGCACGCGGTGCCCCGTGAGCAAATGTTGGAGGAATGACACAAAAACAGGATCCTGCATTTGATCTGGCGGGTTCAGATGCCGACGAGGAGAGTTGACACAAATTCTGGGTGCCTACTCTTCACGGGGCTTTGAAAATTGAGATATTGGCGCTACATATGACTCTTGTGGGTTACAAACAACCCCGGGAAGCTGACTGATGCATTATACACTACTATTGTAGGCTCTCCTGCACACACCTCTTGATGCCACGTTTAGTTCAGCCCTTTTGACTCCCGGGAATCTCTAGAGTTACCCCCTTCTACTACGTTCATTCCAGGCCTCCCCTCCGATCTGCTTATGGCCTTGTGGCTAATAGATGACAAACGGGGTAGCCGAAGACGCCACCGCACCGCACTATTATTCGATCTCGAACAAGGGTGGTTCTGCATCTGGTCGTCAGCAAGATACGGGTCGTGTTGCATATGCATGATGCTGCTGCCGCAGAACAATAGGTGCCCAATCCAAATGCGGAACAGAGGGGTGGGAAGATGAGCGCTAGGGTGCTGCATCTTGTCCAGATTGGATATTGCTGTACATCTCTTTGTGTGCCTGCATGTGTCTGTGTGCCTGAAATGACGGTTGAAGGACTCATCTGGACAATACAGGAGAATCCAAACCAGCTGCGAGTAACCGTTCGCGGTAATGTTCGCCGTAATGGCGCGCCCTGTTAGTGACATCTGCGTCTAGGTACGCATTGGTAGGGGGGCCACAATCGGCCTCTGTTTTTCTCGTTGCACACTTTTGTGGCATTTTAGCCTGCTTCTTCCTCGGAAATTATTCGAGCTTCAATAGAAACTAACCACAGAGATGTTTAAGCTTCACGCAGGTAAGCGAATGTGTCAATGCCTCAACGCCTTAATCCCTACTTGCCGCTCCTGGTCCATAAAAGGCGGAAATACAGACTTCGGTTAATTTTTATAGAAACCAAGGCACTTACAAGGATCCTAGTCGGTGATGTAACTATTAGACTACCTTATACGGATACTACTATGACGAGGGTAGCTTGAATTGTAATCCATAGCACTATAACTGACCTCTGTGTCAGCCGTGCTATGTAGCATCCTCCCTAATCTGGGATATACTGTACACTGCGCTACTGTACAAGCCCCCTCTTGGCCTTCTCAAAACGCAAACAGAAGAAAGTGGCCCTTGTTTCTGGAACAACTAGGCAGTGCCTCCATTGCGGAGCAGTACCTATCATTGTCGATTGCACCATAGGTATATAAGCCTCGGCCCCAGTTTATAAGGCTTCTATCCATGCAGTCTTGAATATAGTTCAGCGACATGGTGTATGGTAATACCATTACTACTAATGCACACCTCGCTCAGTCAAATAAGTACTGGTTCTTCTGCCTTATCTGGCACTGGTAGGTAGTAATATTCCCAATATGAGACTCTGTTGCCTTGCCTAAGAAAACTAGTCAAGACTGCCATAGATCTACTGATAACAATTTTCTCTTCCTTCTTTAGAAGGTGGAAGCAGTCATATTTACTAAGCCTCTAACGGCAGCAATTCTCGAAGAATATTTGGCGATTGGAACTCATCCATACAACGACATCTATGACCCCCAGACAATACCTATCACGAGTGCCTAGATCTAAGCGGAGCTGTGACATAATCACTGCTATTGAGGTGGACGAAGCAAGTGGACGCTGTCATCCCCTGCGAGCTAAGTGACAGCGGCCATGGTGAAAATTTTATGCACATAAACTACCTAACCTGGTACAGCTAAACGTGCCGCCTCCTTGGAGACATCTGTGAAAGCGCGAGATCCCCAATTAATAACCCAGTAAGCCAAGGCCAATGGGCAATGAGCAAGGGGCGTTGACTCCACGATAGTACGTGGTAGCCGGCACACTCATTACTCCGTAATTCCTGGACAAGGGTATATATCATCAGTGGAAACCCCTCCCCCCCTCTTTGCAGCCAGCCCGGAGCCGGATTGTTGCTCTACAACTCCGACATGTCAAAGCAGAAATAGCACCTTGAATGGCGCTGTTACAGCCATCTCAGTCAGATTGTTATACAGATCCTGGTTACTATAAGTGCCGAACGCCTTAGATGACATTGATTCTTTGTCACTGCTGGTGTACAGCCAACTACCGCATGGAGGATCGCCCACTTACACGCGACCCAACTTAATGGTCGACAGGCTTCGGGTACGCAACAGCAAGATAAAACCCCTGTTTACTCGATAAATATCGGCTTATAGAGTTCTTTATTTATACTACTACCGTTAATGAGTAGACAATTGCGTGGTTCCGTAGCAAGCTACCATAAGCTCTCTCCACCTGCTCAATTCTGAAGTTTTCAGCGATGCCCTGCATTAACTTTCACTTTTCTCAAATGCTATTGCTGCATAACTGACATGGAACATCCGTTCATTCTCTATGCATGCGATCTGGCTTATTCAAGGTCATCTAAGCGGGAGGAGATGACACGGCCCAATTCTAGACAACCTAGTCAGAACTAAGGAGTTTACTGGGAATCTTCGAATTGCTATGTATTTACAGAGCAATGAGTAACCGCGAGCACTACCTCCGACCATAGAAGCTTCCCTATCCCCCTGTTACATAGATCCGCGGCGACTTCCGCAAAGTCTCTCCTAATAGATCTAGTTCCCCGAAGACGGCACTGATGTTCGGCACATAGTAGTATACAGACAGACAACATACACGCGGAGTTTGCAAAATAGGAGCTAATGCGAGGCGAATGATTCCATTATAGCCCTGTTCTAGTTTCCGTCTAATCTAAAAAAGTGTCTAAAAAGTATAAGGAAGCATGGGAGATACCTGCGCCTCCCCTCTTCATTACCTGCCCGTAAGCCGGATCTCGGCGTAGCGAAACGGCACATAGAGCAACGAGGCCACGGTAAACGCCATCTCAAAGCCAATGTCTCCCGTTGTCTTCGCTATGGGTCCCTGCCACCAGACCTGGTCCATACACGGGACAACCATTCCAAAACACAGGATGCCGCTCATCAGAGCTGCAATGCCCAAGGGAAGCCTCTTCGCGTCGCTCCAGACGGCGTGGTCGTACGAGCTATAGTCCTGGCGGCGGAATACAATGTGCTCCACGATGACGATTCCACAAAATGCCGCGGACCAGTAACCAATCAGAGACACAAAGTTCTGCAGGCTCTCGAAGAAGTTGTCCACGGCGGTGATGGCCACGGCAATGATGATGGCGGTGATGACCACGGCGAATAGGTATCGGGGGACTTTGAACAGCCACGGGGCCAAGGTTTGGAAGTTGAGCGTGATTGCGTAAAACGTTCCACATGTGTTTCCCAGCAGGGTGAGCGCCAGCACAACCACGATGAACTTGCCAAAGTTGCCCGCGCTGGACAGCATCGCCGCAAGGGCTCCGCCGACGGAGTAGTTGTTGAATGCATCCTGCCACTCGGGGTTGTTGGGAATCGCCCCGGCAACGGCTGCTCCCAGGATCATGAGCAGTACGGTGGGTGTGAGGAGACCCCAGTAAGAGTAGGCAAAGACTCTCCATCTGCCAATCGTTAGTATATCTTACGTGTGATACATAACGCTAGTGCTAGCGAGCTAATATGCTGGTTTCAGGGGAAAATAGGGATTTACGGAAGAGCGATAGGGCCTCGGCTTTGCCTTCGATTCAGATGCATATTGTGGAGAGGGTGGGAACGGATATAGCGCACAAACGAAGGAGGTGCAGGCGGGTTGGCAACTTACGATGGAACCTTGGGATCAAAATAAGTGGTGAAGTCGCTGGCCAAGGCAGCCCAAGGTATTTGATAGCTGGCAACGATCATGCCAAAATTGAGGACATCTGCAGCCGTAGCAGGCTCCGCGGGGGCGGCTTGCTTCTTGAGGCCTGAGCCAGCGCAGCCGGTAGCAATAACGACGCTGATGATGGCCGGGATGAATGCGTACGTCTCGTATATGTGCAAGATTCGAAAACCGCAAAACGAAACAAACAGAGATAGTACTGCGATGATGACGATGCCGACGTTGATGCTGACTCGCCCGTCTGAGATGGCCGAAATACACTGCCCACCGGTGATGCAGATGATGACTGTGAAGCCAGTCATGCTGGCCAAGTTGAGCAGCACGGGTAATGATACAATATATCGGCTGAGTTTTCCGATGAGTTAATGATTGCCTCTTTAAGCGCCGTGGATCTCGGCTCACTTACCCAAAGCTATAGCGAGCCTGTATCATCTGTCTCATGCCGGTCTTGGGGCCCAAGATGGCAAGGAATGCCGGGGGTACAGTCGACAGCATGCAGAAAAACAGGATCACGAGAGATGAGTCTCTCAGGCTGAGATTATAGGACAAGGGTCCCAGCATGCCAAAGGTGATGCTGCCAGAGGTTAGCAAGTATTCGCCACATAGATGGATGTTGTTCTGTATAAGTAGGTAGTAGGTGCATATTCACAAACAAGGTATGCACCGTTATGAACGCCAAGACTCACCCAAGGATGTTTGCATTGATGGAAAACCAGACGGTGAAGATGTTAAAGAACCGTGTTGAGGTACGCTCTTCAACTGGTACCGGCAGGATGCCTCGCTCCTCAATACGGCCAGCTCGCAGGACCTTGTGGAGCAGCGACTCTTCATCGCTCTGATGGCCATCCGTCTCCCTGACCGGCACGGCCGTAGCCTCTACCTTATCCACCAACATCTGTGCGTTGCGGGCACCGCTGAGTCGTCCAAAGGTTATAAATGCTCTGAGGACTGCTTTCTGATTAGACAGTCTGTAAGCCAGCTTGTCTCTCCACTGAGAAGACGAAAACCACCAGGAAATCTCTAAGCGGGAAGACAACAAAAACAGTGCAAAAGGAGGAAATGTCAAGAGCTGTCACACCACATCGTCCCTTCGGATCACCATGCAGGTAGATTAAAGGCAGATGCCAGATTCCGATGGAGTGGCAGTGAGTCAAGATTTTTGCCGCCCTTTGACAGCTACTTACCTTATTTTCTCTTTGCCCCTCTCCGACCCGGCCCGGGGTAGGAACAAAATCTTTTCGCTTCCACGCCAAGCGTTTGACAAAAAAGCAGGGATCGCAAAATGAATATGTGCGTAATCTACTAGAGTATGCGCATCTTGGCCACAACGAGACTCTCGAGACTGTATGTGTATAATTTTAGCGGGGGTGTTCAAAATTCTCTTATTCCCTGTTTTTCTGTCAACCGCTTGCACGCTTAACTCAGTCAACTAAATCGGGTCTAGGAGGCGTCCAAAGGGCGTCTTGGACCAATCATGCGATCGATGGCCAGGAACCGGTTCATGAGCGACCGGCCCGTCCATAAAAACCCTGCAGAAGCCTCCGCCACCAAGCAGGGAGGGGGGGGGAAATCAACTCTGTTTTTTGAAGATTTAGGCACAGAAAGACGCCTAGAAAGCAAAAATTGCTTAACAACTTTGACTCAATCGTGCCCCATCCAATTGATAAGTTTTCCTACTACAGTAAACCTCGGTAATAACGATGTAGGTCAGCACGCCTTGCACTATCGTTATAGGCCGACTATCACAAAGACCAAGTTGGGCCCACACTAACAAAAATGTTAGTATTTTAGGCCTAGAGTTGTTAGAGGAAACTTATTCTAGTCTTTTATGATAATATAAGCAGATAGGCAGTGTGTATGGCAGCGCAAATAGCTACTTAATTTTACGTAACAAAGGTAATAAAACAAGAATTATATAAGATGTATTTACATAGAAATTACTAGGGAAGTAAGTTCGTTGCGATTTCCTTAATATATGCGGATGAGAATTATTTATTTTCTGTACCTAGGGTAGTATGAGCTTTGGTGTGCCTTAGTGTGTGTTGTAATATGAAAGGAAGAGAGTTCACTAGTGTGAAAAGGAACGCGACATATTGTAGGTTATAGGCTATGTGACTTATAATAATTTCTGACCACTTGTATGTATTAGTCATTGCGATCCTCTTGATATTGAGGTTTGGCTTTTATTAGCTGGGAATAACGCCCGTTCCGGGCTCGCGATTGTACTATAGAGACTACCGTAAAGAGTAGGGTTCGTTATAACCAAGGTTTACTGTACAGAAAAGAATGTTGAAAGGTTCCATGATGACGACGCAAAGCTACTCCATCTTTTCATCTATTAACAGCCCTATCCAGCTCCATGTAACCGGGAGCGTACTACTATCTACTCCATCTAGCCTTCGCCTTAACACAACTAATGCAGCTGTAAAAGCAAAGAGTGGCCTGATTTTTTCGGGATTTAATATGCGGGAGGCGTTTACAACCCGCGCCAAATAAGCGCCTAGTCGATAGTTCTCAGCCAGAAGAAAAGTCATCTCCTCGCGCCCACAAGAATTATGCATCTCCGTTGGATTTGGAAAGAGGAGAACGCCGCGTTTTGCTTGAGAAAACAAGACTAGTCGGACTGTTCGTAAGCAACAGCCAGGCTAGCGTACAAGACCAACCAATTGGCTTTTATGCGCTCCATAAAGTGAGTTCACTGCGCAACAAAGAGGCATTATACGGACCGATAACTGGCTCTTTTAGGCTATGCTTGTAGCTACTGGAGTAGCATTGGTTATTTGTTGACACCTTGACGAGCACATAGTAGGCGAAAGAAGCCAATTGAAACGACTTATTCTGTTTGGAAGAACCAAATGCGGCTCGACTAGCGCCGAGTGCCGCATATTGTCTATAAGCGACGGGTGGAGATTTGTCGCCCTGCTAGTGAAGGGGAAATTCATGTCGGGATCCAGACGTTTGGTAACGCATCTTTTTTGCTATGACGACACACCGGCTGGCGTCTGACACGTAGGTCGCCGGAAATTGGAGCACGGGGAGAGCAGATTATGATTCATCTCGATTTGCAAGGAAATATTCGCAAATGCTCGCCGCATAGCGTAAATCGAAAATTGATCGGAACGTCAAGGAGAAGCGAAAGAGTCACTTACACAGGCTCCCCGAAAGATCCCGACTCAAGGCTTTGCCTGTGCGTTCGGACCTCGTAACTCTGAGAGATGCCGAGAGCGCATAGGGGATCACCGCGAGCCGTTTTGCATGGCATATGACCGGGCGCCATAAAAAAAAATTTGATTGAGTCTTTTCCCATTGGACGCCGTGCCTGTCCTGCATATCGGCGCTCAATCACGGCGAACCCGCCTACGTCCTTTGCTGCGGGAGCGGATATTCAGAGCCGGGCAGCCTCAGGGCTACGGCTACCCGAAGAATCTGTGTGGTAATACGAAGCATGCGTCTGACCTGTAATATTTGCTCCTTTGATCTGCAGCTATTTTAGTTCCGAGTCAATTGATATAAAGCATCAAGTGTCCCAGACACCGGAGACGATGCTTACATGTAGTTGTATCATCACCATTAAGCCCTGTGGCATAGCTCCTTATTACTATATCTTATCAGCACCACTTGATACTTGGCCATTGATATCGACTACAGCTCTATTTAGCCTTCACCATGACTTACACTCAAACAGAAGCACCCAGGCAGGCAGTCAAGCTTGCCAAAGTCGTGGTCAACAGCCACGCGACCTACAGAATCGCCGGACACCCAGCGCTGACACGCAGGCTGGGCTGCACCAGCCGGGCCACAGCTCCTTCATACCACCTCTACAGCCAGACAGTTCGAGCATTCTCGACGACGCCAGTCTCCCAATTGAAAGACATCTTCCCAGCCAAAGACACCCCTCACATCAAGACCACGCCGGCAGCATGGCCCCACCCCGGCTACTCAATGGAAGAGCTCCGTCAAGTAGCGCCGGACCATCGCCCGCCTCGAGGATTTGGTGATTGGGCTGCGTGGAAGATTGTGCGGTTTGCGAGATACTGCATGGATAAGGCTACCGGCATGGATAGAGAGCAGCAGGTCGATAAGAAGCACCCAACGACCGCGATCAAGGCCGAAAAGCCACTAACAGAGGCTCAATGGGTATGGTTTTCCCGTTTGCGTCAAGGCAATTTAATCCAACAATTGATGTCAAGATATCTGGCTAACTCACATTGGATTTGCAAAAATAGCTTGTTAGATTTGTCTTCCTCGAAAGCATTGCTGGAGTTCCAGGCATGGTGGGCGGCATGCTTCGCCACCTGAGGAGTCTTCGCGGCATGAAGCGCGACAATGGCTGGATTGAGACGCTCCTGGAAGAAAGCTACAACGAACGAATGCACCTCTTGACATTCATGACCATGTGCCAGCCCGGACTCTTCATGAAGCTCATGATCATCGGAGCCCAGGGTGTATTCTTCAACAGTCTCTTTGTTGCCTATCTTCTGCACCCCAAGATTGTGCATCGATTCGTTGGATATCTGGAGGAAGAAGCAGTCCACACGTATACGCGGGCTATTCATGAAATCGAAGAGGGCCACTTGCCTCGGTGGGTGGACCCGAAGTTTCGAATTCCTGATATTGCAGTTCAAGTAAGTAATCGGGCAGCGAAAGAGAAGAAAAGAAAAGGAGGCAGCAAGAACACTTCAACTAACGGACTTGTGTACAGTACTGGCATATGCCTGAAGATCACCGCACCATGAAGGACTTGATCTTGTATATTCGAGCCGACGAGGCAGGCCACAGAGGTGTCAACCACACCTTGGGTAACCTCAACCAGGCCGAGGATCCTAACCCTTTTGTCAGCAAATTCAAAGACAGGGAGGTTCCCAAGCCTGCGCTTAAGCCTCAAGGTTATGAGCGTGCAGATGTGATTTAACTGAAATCGACAACGAGCGTCTGTGATGGTTGACAACCTGACATTACTATTGCACTTTGATTAATATGGTGGGAAGAGAGGGGAAGGGAGAGCCTGTGATGGTTGATACTACCATGGTATTTTTGGTTAGCATTGGGAGAAGAGCGTTTGTACAGGAAGGATATCACTTAGGATTGACTGAATGCCTAGAATAAACCTAGGTTGGAAAATAGGGAGGGAGATGCATAGAACATTCGGCGTTTGGTATTTGGGATTAGTTAGGTGGATAGGATTTTCTCTCGACTCTGTTACAACAGCTCTGAATGTTGAACGCAATTACCCAAAAGACAAAATAACGATAATGAGAGGCAGCCAACGATGAGGCAGCCAATGACCAAGGACGAGACGACGATGAAGATTAGATCAGTTGATTTTAGTCAACCGGCAATTAGCTACTGTGACATTAACAGTACCTGTGACAACTGATTTCAAATTCACACATAACAACAAACAGATGACGATGACGATGATGATGAGGGGTAACCGATGAGGAGGATAGAGCAGGTAACAGCGAGAAGCCAGACCAAGACGAGACTAGGACGAAGACTGGATCAGTTGATTTGAGTCAACCGGCAAGCGATAGTTGATTTCAAAAACAAAACGATACATGATGATGAGAGGCAACTGATGAGGAGGCAGCCAACGACCAAGGACAGGGCGAGGATGAAGAATAGATCAATCGATTTCAGTTAGCCGGCGAGTAGCTACGGTGACATTTACGTGACAACTGATTTTAAATTCACACATACCCACAAACAGATGACAATGATGATGATGGTTGATGATGGCGATGAGAGGCAACCAACGATAAGGTAGGTAGCAAATTGGAACCAAATCAAGACAAGGATAGGATACAGACTAAATCAGTCGATTTGAGTCACTCGGCAAGTAACAGTTGATTTCAAAAGATAAAACGATAGATGATAATCAGAGGCATCCGATGAGGAGGCAGCCAACGACGAGACGAGGATGAGGAATGGGCCCGTCGATTCCGGTCAATAGGCGAGAGTAGCTACAGTGACGTGACATTCACGGTGCCCGTGGCATTTGATTTCAATTTCCCGTAGTCATCACCTTGGAGAGTCTTGGGTTAGGTGTTGCCATGGCTTGGTCTTGGCGATGAAGACTCAAATCTCCGTTACAAGGCCACATGATACGAGGATACCCGGAGTTGCAGCGTGAGTAGCATACATAGCATGTATCAGGGTAGCATCTACAGGTACCGAAAGGGCGCGGTACATGGGACCCGAATAGGCACCATGTCGTCCACAACAGGCAGACGTAGCGGCAGGACGGGAATTCTTAGCGCCCGCAAAAGTGCCAATCTAGAAGGCCCCCCCTTAATTCGGACATTTCCTAAATCGTCTGAATAAAGGTACGATGAGGTACCGTAGGCGTTTAAAAATTCCAGGGGTGAGGCAAGCAATGGCAAACCCCAAGGGAGTGGCATCGTGGATGGGGGGGACAAGGAGAAAAGAAAAAAAAAAAAAAAAAAAAAGCCTTGCGGAGAGCCTTGCAAGCTGATCCGAATAAAAGGGTCCAAGCGCTGGCCAATAAAAAAGGGGATCTAGATTTGGCGAGGGTTGGTAGCCGATTGGCTCTCGGGAGCCGAGGATTTGCAGCTTCTGGGACGGGCTATGCTATATTTGGCAGCAATAAAGAGAGTTCGTTTGACCGTTAACGAGATGTCAAATGCCAAATGCAAAACAGCCTGCTTTTTGAAATAACGGTGCGCTAATAGTGCATGAAAATCAAACATGCATGTTTTTATTAATAATGCTCCCTTTGTTAGATCCAGATGGCCTCAAAATTTGGCCTTTGGATGAGGTCACAATCAATGCCAACATGGCAGAAAATATGTAGGTACGTCACTGCGGTGTGGCTGTGGATGCAAGGATGGGCCTCAAACAATAAAAAACAACGCACCGACTAGGTAAGGAAGCATGTTAAAATGACAGTTTCGCGTGGTCTGCTCCATTTTATGGGGAACTGGCTATAGCCTCTTTCTGTTTCTCGTGTTTGACATGCCAACTTGAAACCTGCTGCGGACAGTGCTGTGCTGCTGTGCTGCTTTGCTTTATACCATGTGTTTCAAAAACCTTAATCAGTTAATTTATTTCCCTTTTTCTGGCTTATTTGGGCATGTGTGCCTTGCCCGGACAAGATGCTATTTTCGCATTACATACTGCTTTGGCATCTTTTTTTTTTTTTTTTTTTTACCCCCTTCACAGCCACCTTTGCCCATATCAATTTCATCCGTCATGGGATGCATATGAAACATTGGAGCATGTTGTAGATGGGCGAGAATGAAGAATCACAAAAAACATGTTTAGATCGCTTCCGGGCACTTGCTCCGTGAAATCTCGTATAATATATCCAAATATAGCTCGAGACGCGTCAAAAGGCGCTGCCTCTCATGCTGCTTAGACTGTAGATCTGTGATCATGGGATGGGTTCGGTGTCGTCAGCTCCTCGATGTTCTGCAGAGCAAAGCAGAGCCCCCCCGGTCCTTTTAGGCCCAAATCGGGCTAATAAGGTTGTTTTTTTTGCTGTATATATGACATGGCATGGCCAAGTTTGTCCCAGAAACGGAGACGCACGCCCTCGGGCATGGGCAAAAGCTTAGCATCGCCGTAGCGCCAGGTCCGGGGGCTCGAGTCAAAACCTCGTCATCACCGCAAGCCCATGTGGGGAGAAAACGTTGCATCAACTCAAGTGTCGGCGGCATTGTCCAATCGAGGTTTCAGGAATTTCATGTCCGGTAGTTTTTAGCTCCTTCATTAAACGTTTCTGCCATTCATGGTGGCTTGTAGTAGCGTTGTGTCAAGCCTCGTTTAGACTAAAGAGGCTTTTCGTCTAAGAGATGAGCGAGGGAGGGGGGCTCGCCGATGAGTCTGGGTTAGCATCTTTTCTGTATACATGTAAAAATGCTTGTGGAGCGATGCGATGTACAAGTATGGAACGCGGTGGATCTTTGGCAGATTGATTCCCTTGCAAGTTATTTCTCCGCTGGGCATTAGGTACCGACTCGTAGTGCGCCTGTATGAGTTGCAAGCAGTTCAACGGTTTGTTCATCTTATAAAGAATGCTTGCCTTGATAGGCAATTGGCAGAGCAAACAGACCTCAGCGAAAAGGCAACGATGGAGCCACAATATTACCTCTTAGTACTAGCACTCTTTGGAAACGCGTGATAAGACGCCAACTTATTTTGTTTTTTCCCTTTTCCTCCCTTCCAGAACAAACTGCCAAAAGCTCGGGGCAGTTCCGTAGGCCGGTGGAGATTCCAGACACCTTAGGACGAGGAACATGCCAGCCGCCTGGGGGTACCTGCGGGATACTTTGGCGGTGGCTCGCCTGGGCCCCAGCTAAGTGCATGCCTTTGCAGGATTTCCTCCAGCAATGCTCAGCCCAGCTAGTACCCAATAGGTCTCTCTTCTGGTCCGCCCCTTGCCGCTGTGGAGGGGCACCAATCCAATGGCAGCCCAGTTTGTGCGGGGTCGCGGCTGGCCTCTTCCCTTCTTTCTCATGATGGCTGCTCCAAGACACGCCGCTAATTGCGAAGTATCCAGAGCTGCCACAGACTCGCGCGAACCGCTGGCAGCTGAAGAATAGTCCCGGCCGTGCCAACAGCTAGCAGAGCGCTGCTCCGTAGTAGCCTGGCCCCGGTGCCGGATCTCGCTTCGTTGGGACAGGTAACCAGAACCAAGCCAGCCAGCCAGCATTCCATGGCGCACCCTCGCCGCGCGCAACTTTTGCCAGTCAAGCTGTTACTGACGCCTATCGAGCAGCAAACTCTCGCATATTTGCGCGCGGGCGTGAATAGCGTTTAGCAATCCTTCTGCGCGTGGCCAGCAGGCCTCTTCCCCAGCAGTGCTACCGTGCCTAGCCCTCCCGGCCCTGCGTGTTCTAGCGAGAACCAGCGGCGCCGGAGCTGAACAAAGATCTCACCTGCTATCCCACTTGCATGGTAGCTTTCTGCCTCCTACATCACCGGTCTCCAGCCTGACCAGACATCAACCAACCCCGAAGCATCTGGCTCCAAACTGCGTCGTCAGCAGCCCGGTCTGACGCCGTCACTGCAGCGCTTCTCTCGAGTATCACCGAGGCCACAAGGTTCCTCTACTGCAGCAGTCCCGGTCTCTGCACAGCCTCGCTGGTCCCCCGTCTCTGCTCGATGATTTGACGCCCAACCCGAACGAGCCCCGACTGAGAAAAAGACCACCCCCCAGAAAGGTCCCCTCCTTCATCCTGTCCCATACAGTCCCGTTCCCAAACTCTGCCGGCCAGCATCACCTCGCCTCGCAGCACCAGACCAGGTCCAGCCCTATACCCACGGCAAACCCACCGCGTACCTGGGACACCCGCGCCCGCCCGTGGCAGTACGAGTCGCAGCTTGTTCTCTCTACCACCACCACCGTGAGTCTGAAACGCTATTCGGACTGTGATTCGCACCACTATACGCGTTCCCTCGTTGTGATAGGGCCGCGCCCCAGCACCTTGCATCGCTGCCGCCAGTGCACAGCCTCCCCGCTGTAGCTTGGAAGGCTGACTGTGGAATCTGCCTCGCAAGACGACGAGACCAGCGCTCGGCCGCCATCATGGATCAAGAATCCCAGCGCGGAAGGTCGCTGTCGGCCAGTCAATTTCAGCAGCCTGATATAAACCAATCTCACTCGCCGGCTCGGAGCCCGTTCGCACCCACAAGCGATCAGCCTTCCGTCGGACTTGGACTTGGTATCGGCGTCGGCCAGCAACAACAACAGCAACAGCAACAGCAGCAGTCGCAGCAGCAACACCGAGCATTCACGGCATCTCTCCATCCAAACTTTGAGTCATTCAACGCCAACGGCTTCCTCGGCGCCCAGGCCAACGCTGTCGATTCGACCACCGGCTTTGACCCCAGCGCAAGCTTCGGACAGCAGCCGCAAGCTACCGGTGCCGACTCCACCCCGTCTTTGAACGCCCAGGCGCAACATAATTATATCTCTCCCAACCTTCCCGACGGAGATTTTTCTCTCTTCCCTTCGGGCGCTGACCAGGGAGACCAATACAACGCTCCTCTCTTTGACCAACCGGCACTTGGCGATATCAATGCCATGACCTCCCCGCACTCGCACCAATCTCCAACCCCTCCACGGCTCCTACAGCCAGATAGTCTTCAGTCGCCTCCCTTCAACCAACACCAGTTCTCGTCGCCGCCATCGACTCACTCGAGAAACGCTTCCTTGGGCCCCGAAGCCGCGCTTCTGCCGAATCAGATTGGCGACTGGACTCAACCTCAGTTCCAAGGTCATCGACGAACGCCTTCAGAGTTCTCCGACGTTTCTTCCGTCGCTCCTTCGCCTCATCTCATCAGCTCCGACACATTTGACGCTGATCCTTCAGGTCATTCGCCTCTGCAACGGCCCGCAGACGCCAGTCTCTACCAGGAGGTGCTTGGTATCGGAGCGTTCAGCCTGGCTGACCACAGCAGCCCTGGCTATCATGGTCGAAGCCCTTCCCATAGCCCAGCAATCAGTCCTCGCCTAATGCCTCAACAAATGCCGGAAACCATCCAGCCCTCGTTTAACCTGATTCCACCGAATGCCACGTACGAGGGGTCTTCTGGATATCCTGATTTGCAACCAAACCATGAGACTTTCCCATCGCTGCAAGGTGGCATGGGCGCCGGTGACATGCACCAAATGGCCCCGCCAGCAATCAATATCGATTTTGCGCCGACGACCAATACAAGACCAGGTAGCTTTGAGCCGCCCAAGTCACAAATGGATCAAGATTCCCTTACTCCTCCAGAACGAGGTAAGTTTTCTGATGTTCTTATTGTGTCCATATCATTTTGAGATTGTAGAAATTAATGCGTTTTTTGCAGGCCGTCCGAAATCTCGCCCGCGTGCGGTTACTGACCCGTTCCACCCTGGAATGCTGCCTCCTAACAATCTCGGGCCCTCCCTTGGCGTTGATCTTACGGCTCGTTCAGATGCGTCTCGATCTTTATCCCCTCTCGATCGGGGATCAGTTGGATCATCAGCTTCTAGACGGCGGCAGTCGACCTCTTCAGTGCCAAATAACGTAATCGCTTTGCGTCTAGCTGACCCGGAGTATCAAAATAGCCAGGAAGCAGGATCCAATAAGCGCACGCAGAAGCATCCGGCGACGTTCCAATGCAACTTGTGTCCCAAGCGGTTCACGCGCGCCTATAATCTTCGATCCCACTTGCGCACTCACACCGACGAGCGACCGTTTGTCTGTACAGTCTGTGGCAAAGCTTTTGCTCGACAACACGATAGAAAACGACACGAAAGCTTGCATTCTGGAGAGAAAAAGTTTGTTTGCAAGGGTGACTTGAAAACTGGCGGCCAGTGGGGCTGTGGCCGGCGATTTGCTCGTGCCGACGCTTTGGGAAGACACTTTCGATCTGAAGCTGGCAGAATCTGTATCAAACCACTCCTGGACGAAGAAATGATAGAAAGGCAGCGTCAGTGGCAGGAAGAACGGATGCAGCAGAATATGGCACAGAATATGGCTGGTCAGCAAGTCATGATGGACACTGGCCCAGCTTATCCCATGGATGCTAGTGGAAACTATACCCTTCCGCAGGCCCTGTTGGCTCAGTATCCCGCACTGGCGCAGATGAACTGGTCCACAACAGACATGGGAGGCGGACTGGATGATGAGCTGAGTGGCAGATCATCGTTTGATGCTAGTGACTACGACGATGGTGACGACGGCGGCTATATTAGTAGCTCTGGAAGATACCCAGAGGAAGGCATGAATCAAAATTATGCCGAGATGAGCTATACCAGTGATTATGGACGCTGAGTTATAATACGTCTTCGGTCCTCTGGATGTCTTGTCTCATCCCTTCTATTTCTCCTTATTTGCTTCAGCATATTCTTTCCCATCCCATTCACCGTCCTAACCCCTCCATCTTCCCCATTGTCCTTTTTTTTTTCCATCCCAATTTTCTCGAAAGTTTCTTTTATTCATCCCACAAAGAAGGATGTTGAACTACCCGTGCCCCCTGAAGCTTGCTTCTGAGGCGGCGAGGTTTGCTATATCGTGGAATGGGCGGCATTTGGAAGTCTGTGTAGTTTTTGTTTTGGAAATTTCTTTCTGAGATGGCTCGGGTTATTAGACGGCACGTCGCATAGATACCAACAACTCTTTGAAGCTTATTGTTATTCTGACTTCCTGCGACATCACTTTTAGTTTTGTGATGCTATTGATAAGATGTAGTCTTACCGAATAAAGCCTTGTTCATTTGTACTCTATACTATTTACTTGGACCCTGTTGTGATTCAGATGTAAGGTAGAGTATCTACCGATGTATTTGAGTTTCTTTATGACTTTTGTATCTGAGTACTGGGAGTAGAGATTTATCATGTTCTTGGTCTATTTCATTCAATTTGAACAGATGGGTAGCTCCGAAAAGATATTTCTGTAAAAGATTTTGTCTTATATACACATATCGAGTATAGCAAAACTTGGGTCTTACTTCTAACAAGCTACAGCGATGTGTCCTGTAGAACAGCGTTTTGCAGAGAGATGAGTTCAAGGTAAATTAGTAAGTTTTGTCTATCGAAAGCAACCATTTTAGAATGCTAAAAAAATTCCTATAGGAAGAAGCAATTCAAGTCAAGTTTGATAGATGCTCCACCCCTATTATTCTTTTACTTCTTCTCCCTGCTCTTGTTATCCATTACCAACTTGCTGGGTAACATGAACGTGGCGTGGGGGTCCTTAACCTGAAGATATGCTTTATACTTGCTCTCCAAATATTTTTACTGAAAAAATTACAAGAAGCTGTGGGAAATATGGGAAATATTCCACGTGGTCAAGTGTGAGCCGAGCGAAATCGGCTTACTCTCACGTACCTCTTGTTTTGTGGGCGGTAGCGATGATGACGCTGGGGTATTATTTATGGCTCTCATGGCACATGGCACCACGAAATTTGATGGCGTGATGCGAGCCCGGGAAGATACAGGGAATAAAGCTGACTTTCCTGGTTATTTTGAATAGAAACACGCCGATGGATGGATGATTGAATCATCGGGCTTGACCGCTCTGGCAGCCTTTGTTTATATTGGGCTACTCAAGGCTGCTGCACGCCATGTGTAGCACGGCAGATGTGGATGTGGCGTGGTGTAGCAAATAGTAGCTCTCTGCTTTTTTACCGCCGCTTTTCTCTGTGTATCTACGATCTAGCTGATATTTCTTGTCTTTTAAACGTTGCACTGCAGCCAAAGCTGACAACGTCAATATTGTCTTGGCATCTTCTACTTTTTGTGAGACCTGGGCATGCGCTGTTTCGCCGCAGCGTGCCAGAATGCATGCGCCAGCTGGGCAATATTGGCTGCTCATGCCCATGTGTCTGTGAGTACGAGTATAATGCTCCGCAAAAGATCTGCGATCGGGAGGGGCTTTGCTCCTGGCCAGTGAGGGGCAAGCAAGAGAAACCGTCCCCGGGACGCAGAAGATGCTGCAGTTACTCGCAGCTGGCCAGAGCATGTGGAAATGACTCAAAGCGTCAGATAAGAGTCAAGGGCTGCGATTATGCATCAACTCTGGCAAGATGGACGGCGGCATGTCTGAGCGCTGATGAGCGGCAGGGAGCAGCAGGCAATCCGTACAGTAGCTGACCAGCGGTGAAGAGACAGCACAGGCAGACGACGCCTGGATGGCCTGCAGTCACCCGCCCTGCAGCCCATGCAGCACGTACATACATGTACCCTGGCCGTTCCCTATGTGCGTGAGGTGAGGTGAGCGTGCCCTCGCTGCAGAGCCTGTGAGGCATGTCGATTCGATGCAGGACCCGGGCAGCCAATGGCAGCGGGCTCGTGGCCACCAACAAGAGCCATCCATGTACGGAGGGGGTACCTCCAAGGCATGTCCCCGCCCATGCAGAGACGCATGCGCATGTACAAGTATGCGAGATTTTTTCTTGTTTCTTGATCGTATTCTGCTGCAGCTGGGGCGGACAAGACAGGGGCCCTGCATGCGCGTGCGTCTACTTGTACATGTCACGCGACGCTGTTGGCCCACGAAGTGCTGAGAGGACGTGGGGAGAGCGTCTGAGGATCGAATGGTTATCCTCTGGTGCTGTGGTGTAGATGGCAGTTTTTGGCGATTTGTTTTCCGAGGACGCTGGCAGTCTCTACGCGATTGCTTGCCTCATGCTTCGTGCTAGCGGGTAAATGGAGATGCTCTTCTCTGGTCGTATCCCTGCAGATGCTACTCTGTACTAATGCACCAGTGAGTTAGTAGGGATGCGAATATGGCGCATGGCGTTGAAAGTTTGAAGAAGAAATGGGAAATAGAAGAGCAAAGTCGAAAGCATAAACAAGCAAGCAAGCAATCACAGAGTCGCCAGCGGGATGCGCAGATGTTTATACGCCCGCGCACATCGTACATGACGGGAGGCGCAGAGACGAAATAAGACATGCTGTGGCGAGTGTACCGTAATTGCAGCTGGTAGCAGTGAATCTTGTGCAGCAGCCTTTTGAGTCAAGCTCGCGAGTACACGTCAGGTATTGCAAATGCTGCCGGATGCAGTTCCCTCAGCTCAACAGAGCTCAGCTCCCCACAAAAGCTACCGACGAGGTACCCAAGTCCGAGCAGGCTGGGCCGCGCCTTTTGCAGCAGCTCTGCAGCTCTGCAGCTTTGGCGACAGCCCAAAAAGGCCGCTAGGCAGATTGGGGGTCTGGTGACAAGCGAATGGGGCCTGCAGCCCGGCCAACCCTCCGCCAGCGCGCCGCCCTGATTGGCCGGGCCGCATCTCTTGTGCATCTCTGGTGCTGGCGGGAAGGTGGGATTAGTGGGATTAGCGGGAGGCGTACCTGCTCATGTGCATTCGGCCGTCGAATCTGAGTGCGCCTGCCCGTCTACAGTATTCTTTCTGCGCTGCGCTGCGCGTCAACGACAGGACAGACAGGGGAGGAAGCGAGGCCATGACGGCAGCGTCTGTGTCACGTTGTTGCCCTAAGGCGCCTACCAAACTTTAGCAGCATCCCTTGTAAGCTCTGGCATGTCCCACGAGGGCTCGAGCTCGCCTGTCGTAGGCCAGTCTGATGGTACCCAGTTTCAACGTACCAGGTACCTCCAACGCATATCTTTTGTCTCCTTTATATGCCTTCACATGTGTGAGTGAGACAGAGAAAGGAGAAAGGAGACATTGCGCACAGCGGCTGTCCAATGTATGTGTACGAGACAATCTGGTAGCTCTCGGCAAGGCGCTCCCCATTCTCCACTGAGTCGCATATCAAATGCCGTCGCTGCGTTATTGTTTCTTTGGCACGGGGTGTGATATCGCTTTAATGGCAAGGTATTTGATGGCACATATTGACATCTCGTAATGCTAAATCTGCCTCTGAGCAGGCAGCGCCCGCCTAGACACCATGTAGACTATTGCATTGATGTATTTGACTTCCATACTCTCAGGCACTCCGCGCCGTCTATTAGTAGCACGTAGCACCCGAAAGAGGCACTCCAGACGCTTGAGTCGCGCACCACATCTCTCGCCGGCAGCCTCTCCTGGATACCCGTCGCCCATGGAGGAGGGCATCCCGCGCGGCGAGCTCAGCAAGAGGGTGTGAATTCGCAGCCCTCAGGGCGCCCCTGTGCGACATCAAGCTGAGATACGGTCTCTTCTCTCCGTTGAAGTGGCGATTCCAGGGCAAAGACGCGACTCTCATTGGCCTCTCCGCATCACCGCCTCGCCTCGCCTACAAGGGATCCAATTCTCTACTCGTGGCCAGTCACTTGTCCGGCGCGCGCCTTCTATGGCTCCATTGGCCCTTTTTCTGCGGATAGCCTCGTCTGGAATGCTTTATCGAGGGCCGCCCATTATTCATCCCACTTATCTTGGCCGTCTCTTTTGCAATCCGGACTCTCTTGGATCTACTATTCCATGTTGGCCAGCTCTACTTTGTCTATATCACTGATTGCAGCGCTTTTCAACCTGCAGATATAAGGTACCTACCTTACTCAACCTTGATACCGCTCACCTTGTACCTACCTCGTACCCAGTACTTCTGAGCAGTTGGTAGCAAACCTGGAGAAACGAGGCGGCCGGCGCGGCTCGAGATCGCCGCCCTCTTATTCCATTGTACGTGATTACTTCTGACGGGTCAGGTATCTATCAGTTATCTTAGCTGCCGGTAGCTGCTTGCGACGCTTCACCGGACGCTGCAGCTAGTGCCCAAACAAAACAGAAAAAAAAAAGAATTAAAAAAAAAGTTCAGACTCAGCTTATACAGCCACCCATTTTGTGATAGAACTCTCATCCCCTACTCTGTCGGTAACCCCGTTTTTTTTGTCTTCTCGTTCTTCTTCATCTTTTTCTTTTTTTTTTCTGTGTTTTTTTTTCCCTGTATATGTTAATTCATGTACCGATGGGCTGTTGCGGCTGTTGAAGATAGATGGGACTTGGTGTGGCAGCACAACTTACACGGCTACAGGCAGTAGGCTCTCGACGAAAAATATCACCATCGCCTTCTCTCAAGGAACTCGGCGCGCGCGCTGTTCGACATCATATTCTCCTCTCCGTCCACGATTTCGAATTTCGCTTTTGTTTTCCGTCTTATTTCATGCAACAGCGCGATCGACATCAAGTGTGGGCGCCTCGAATCAGTTTTCCTCCCTTCATTCCCTTGCACAGGGACCCCCAGCGTTCACAAAGGGAGCTCGAGTTTTAATCCAGTTACTTTTCGACTTTTCGCCTTCATCTCTAATTTTTCTGCTCTCTGCCGAGTGCATAGCTTCCATGACTGCAAAACAGCCGTTCCATCGCACCAGCTCCCATTGTCACAATGGCAGCTGCCGATGTCTTGGCGCATAATCAGCTGCCATGGAGGAGATGCGCGGAGAGTCAAGCCATCGCCAAGCAGTCAGATATTGCGTGGGATGAGCGCAATCTCCAGGCCCGGCTGCGACTTATATCTCGAGCCTGGATCGAATGCGGAGAGGTGCGTCTCGTCGCTTGCAGAGGGGAAGCCCATGCATTATATGTAGGCATATTTATTTTCGTTCACGGCATTGACTTGGGACTCATAGCATCGATCGTTCTCAAAGGGCACATCCCGGCGAGGTAGACCACTAATAGTTCCTGATTCGTTCCCACAACGAGTCGCTCGACATCATGCAAGGCTCGCAGCGATTTCCTCTGCCCGTCAAGCTACAGAGCCTCGCCACGCCGACTCGCCTGCTCGCCGAAACGGGTCATGCGCCAGGCCCATTCCTCGATCGTCCCCGGCCCCCCGCCAATCGGAGCGGCGCAAGCGATCTCTTCCCAGCATCCTCGGCGATCCGATTCTCGACGAAATAGAGATTGATTTCGCTTCTGAAGACGGAGTTGTCTGTCGCAAAGGCAAGAATAAGAAAAAGGGAGGGGCAAATGGCAACGCCGGCAACGGGAGGCTCCCAGAGGGATCTAGGGAAGGTAACCAGAGCCCCGACAGAAATGGCGGTGGGGATCAGGGTGGTGGTGGTAGCAATGCAGACCAGGGCGGAGCTGCAGGTGACGGAAATAATGGTGGTGGCGGTGATGGGGGCAAGGATCCCGACAGGGGTGTAAACAATGACAACGCGGAACATGATTTGTCGGCCACTCCCAAGAGCAAGAAAAAGGATAAGTCCCAAAAGGGAACGGGAACCGAATCTCCTCCTCCTCCTCCAACCAACGCGTTTGACGACGGCTCTCTTGACGACGTGAATTTGAACGACGACGGCGGGAAAAGCGCTAGTTCTGGGTCGCACGCGCCAGAGTCTGAGAGTGGGATTGGGGCCGCTATTCGCACCAAAATCGCATCGCTTGGTGGTTGGGGCGTCAGCGGATCCTTGAGTGGTAACGATGCCCATACCGACGACACTGGCGACAAGAAGAGCAGCCTCGAGAGCAACCCTTGGAGCACCAGCGACCCGAAACAATCAGCATCTGTAGCATTTTCGGTCGCCGACACCGATGCGACACAGAGCAGGACCAAAAAACAAGCAGAGTCTCCCCAGGATGCTGTAGATGGGGACGAGGACCCCTGGGGATATCAGTATCCGTCCAAGAAAAAGAGCAAAAAGAACGATCCTGCATCTGCATCCGTCGCTGCGCCAGCTCCAGCAGTAAATGACGGCCTCGCAGGCAAAGAGCACACCAAAGAGACGAAGAACAAGAAAGCACGCGACTCATTAGCTGAGGACGAAGACAAGTCAGATCCCATGCCGCAGCCCAAGCCAGCGCCCAGGCAGGAAGCGGCGAAAAAGGAAGAGGAGGGCTGGTCGTTTTGGGGACTGGGGAAGAATAAGAAGAAAGCCGAGGAGAGTGTCAAGCCAGCTGAACAGATACCACCGCCACCGCCGCCACCGCCGCCTCCTCCCGTGCCACCTTTACCATCCGCAGAAGCAGCGCAACTCACCGAGAACGTCTGGGCTGGATCTGGATCGAAGGAGAAGAAGAAGAAGAGAGAAAAGGGAGCACAGCCCGACATTGTAGCCGTGCCGGAACCCGAGGCTAAGCCTAAACTCAAGGTTGCGCCACCTCCCGCAGGCGATGATCCTTGGGGCTATCCTGCCAAAAAATCGTCCAAAGAGGATAAAAGAGAGAAGGAGAGAGAGAAGGATACCAAGGATACCAAGGATAAAGACAAGAAGAAGACGACAACCAAGCCAGGCTCGGCTGACGAACCAATCCCATCAAAGCTTCCCATACCTATTCCTGATCAACACAAACGTACAAACGGCAACGAAACGTCAGATGGACTCGACAAAACTGATCAAGACGAGGGAAGCTGGAGCTTTTGGAGCTTCGCAGGTAAAAAGAAGGGCGACTCATTTACAGAATCCGGCGTAGACGAAGGGTCTCACAAGGCGGAAACGCAAAGTCCCAAGTCTTCTGGAGAGCGTATTGATGGCGGCTTGACGAGTAAAGGGGAAAAGGACAAGAAGAAGTCATCAGGTTCTGATCCGTCCAAAGGTGATTTCAAAGCCCCAAAGTCTAGGGATGAAGACGTCTTGGACTTTAAAAAGGTCAAAAAGAAAGGGAGCACTGATTTGATTCGGCTAGGCGCCTTGGACAATCCGCCACTTGCAGATGATGCTAACGTTACAGGGATGGACGCAACGGACGCATTTGGTGGCAGTGTAGACTTCTTTGGTTCTTGGGGTATTGGTAAGAGCGATAAGAAGCGAAGCGAAGCGTCGTGGAAGCCCGATGGCATCGAAGAACCGACCGTCCGCACTCCGATCCAGGACAAGAAGAAGCAGAGTTTCAAAAGTCCGATTGAGGTTGTGGGCGAGACTACTGGTGAGATTGTTCATCCTGACGACGTAGAGGAGGTCAGGGGCAGCAAGGTTGAGGATGCCGACAGCCTTGTTTGGACAAAGTCCGGCAGGGCAAAGTCGAAATCTCAGAGGGAGGCCTTGGCTGATCCACCTCCTCGTGCGCCAACACCCCCTTTCATGGACCCTACTGAATCTGAAATGGAAGCAGCAGATCCCGATGCGGCCACAACATCTAGATCGAAAGCGCCTAAGCTGACCGAGAAAGACATGAAAAGACTCGAACAGGAGAAGGAGAAGGCCAGACTTGAGGAGGAAGCACAAGCCAAGGCGGAAGCCGCTCTTGATGCCATGGAGCAAGCAGAAATAGCTGCGCTCACGGACAAGAAAAGCAAGAGGAATAGGCTGCTCAAATCAGATCAGACCAGACTCACTTTCCTGCAGCAGAGCGTTGCGAGACGGGCTGAGGAACGGGCTGCGCGAGAAACAAAGGCAAGAGAGGCTGAGAAGAGAGCCGCCGAGGAGCAGGCAGCTAGAGAAGCGGAAGAGGCTGCTCGCAGAGAGGCCGAAGAGCAAGCGGCACGAGAAGCAGAAGAGCGTGCTGCTCGCGAAGCGGAGGATCAAGCTGCCGCCATCGCCGATGAAGCAGAAATCAAAACCTTGCTTGCGAAGAAGAATAAAAAGGGTAAACTATCTAAGAAGGATGAAGAAAAGCTTACCCAGCTTCGAGAAGCTGCCGCAAAACGCTCCGAAAGACGCGCCGCTCGCGAAGCACAAGAGCAAGCTGCTAAGGAAGCCCGAGAGCCAATAGTGGACGAATCGGAAGTCGAAGCTGTCGACGAAACTGAAGACACCAAAGCCGCCGCCGCCATCGAAGCAGAGGACGATGATCAGCAGCAAGCCGACCGCGAGGCTGAGGAACAGGAACGGGCTACCCGCGAAGCAGAAGAGCGAGCCGCTGCCATTATCAAGGAGGAAGAGGAGGAGATCGCTGGCCTGTTGGCAAAGAAGGAGAAAAAAGGTAAGCTTCTTAGGAAAGATGAGGAGAGACTTGTCGCTCTTCGGGTAAGTGCCGCAAAACGCGAGAAAGAACGGAAAGCACGGGAAGCCGAACGAGCAGCCGAAGAAACCGAACGTATCGCCCGAGAAGAGAAGCAAGCCGCCCGGGAAGCAGAGGAGAAAGCTGCCCGCGAGGCGGAGGAAGCAGCTCGCGAAGCAGACGAAGCAGCTCGCAAGGCGGAAGAACAAGCCGCCACTCTTGCCGCAGAAGAAAAAGAACTAGCCGCGTTGAGAGAAAAGAGATCCAAGAGATCAGGCCGGCTCCTTCGAAAAGACGAGGACAGACTTGCTGTTCTTGAAGAAAATGCTGCAAAGCGGGAGGAAGAGCAAGCTGCTAAAGAAGCCGAAGAGGCAGCTCGTGAAGCTGAAGTACGGGCTCGCGAAGCAGAGGAAAAGGCAGCCGCTCTTGCTGCTACCGCTGCTGCAGAGGAGGAGGAGTTGGCTGCGCTAAAGGCAAAGAGAGTCAAAAGTCGCGGCAAGCTGCTCAAAAAGGAGGAAGAGAGGCTTATTGAACTACAGAGAAGTGCAATAAGGCGCGCCAAGGAGAAAGCAGCCCAGGACGCAGAACGGGCCGCTCGTGAAGAGAAGGAGAAAGCTGCCAAAGAGGCAGATGAACAAGCCGCTCGAGAGGCTGAAGACGAAGCTAAAGAAGCAGCAGAGCGTGCTGCTCAGGAGGAAAAGGAGGCGAAAGAAGCCATCGCGATTGCCGAAGAAGAGCAGGAAATAGCTCACCTGCTTGACAAGAAGAATAATTCGTTCATGGGCTTGTCAAGTAAGCTGGAGCAGAGATTAACCATGCTTCAGGACAAGGCGACGAAACGAGCCGAGGAGCGAGCAGCCCGTGAAGCTGAGCAAGCCGCCAAAGAAGCTGAAGAACAGGCGGCTCGGGAAGCTGAGCAAGCAGCCAAAGAAGCCGAAGAGCGAGCAGCCAAAGAAGCAAGAAAGGCGGCTGCGATTGCTAAAGAGGAGGAAGAACTTTCTCAGCTCCTCGAAAAGCGGACCAAGACCATCCGAGGAAAACTCTCACCTCAAGGCGAAGAAAGGATAACTGAACTTCAAGCCAGGGCTACCAAACGGGCTGAAGCAAAAGCTGCTCGCGAAGCTGAGGAAGAGGCTGCCCGGGAGGCTGAGCGAGTGGCCAAGGAAGCTGAGGAGCGCGCTGCTCAAGAAGCAAAGCAAGCTGCTATGATTGCTGAAGAAGAAAAGGCGCTTGCTTTATTGCTTGAGAAGAAGGCCAAGTCAACACTATCATCCAAAGGAGAAGAAAGGCTGAAAGTGCTTCAGGCCAGAGCCGCCAAGCGGGCTGAAGAACAGGCTGCCCGAGAAGCTGAGGAGCAAGCTGCTCTAGAGGCTGAGCGGTTGGCCAAAGAAGCTGCTGCGATTGCTAAAGAGGAGGAGGAACTCGCGTACCTACTCGAGAAGAAATCCAAAACAGCCAGAGGAAAGCTTTCGCCTCAATTCGAAGAGAGACTGACCGAACTTCAAGATAACGCCGCTAAACGAGCTGAAGAAAAGGCTGCCCGAGAAGCTGAGAAGCAAGCTGCTCTGGAAGCTGAACGACTGGCTAAAGAAGCTGAAGAACAGGCTGCTGAAGAGGCTAGGAAAGCTGCCGAGGAAGCTGAGAAAGCTGCTGCCATCCTCAGGGAGGAAAAAGAGCTAGCTCTCCTCATTGAGAAGAAGGCCAAATCAGCAAAAGGAAAGCTATCGCCATCTTTTGAGGCAAGGCTAAGTGAGCTCAAAGCCAATGCCTCAAAGCGTGCCGAAGAGAAGGCAGCTCGAGAAGCGGAAGAGCAAGCTGCCCGCGAGGCCGAACAAGCCGCCAAGGAAGCCGAAGAGCTTGCCGCTAAAGAAGCTGAAGAAGCTGCTGCAATCGCCAAAGAAGAGAAGGAAATTGCCCTCCTACTTGAAAAACAAAATTCCTTCAGAGGTCTATCAACCAAGGGGGAACAAAGGTTGAATGAGCTGCAGGCTAAGGCGACAAAGCGGGCAGAGGACAAGGCCGCTCGGGAAGCTGAAGAACAAGCTACCTTGGAAGCTGAGCGAGTAGCCAGGGAGGCGGATGAAAAAGCTGCTGCAATCGCCAAGGAAGAGGAGGAATTGGCTCTCCTGCTTGAAGAGAAAACTGCATTCAAGACCTTATCGAGCAAGGACGAACAGCGATTGAATAAACTACAAGCTAGAGCCACGAAAAGAGCCGAAGAAAAAGCTGCTCGAGAGGCTGAGGAGCAGGCTGCTTTGGAAGCTGAACGACTAGCCCGAGAAGCAGAGGAAAAGGCTGCTGAGATCGCAAAGGAAGAGGAAGAAATTGCTCAGTTGATAGAGAAGCAGTCCTCATTCCGAGGCCTCTCAAGTAGAGGAGAACAGCGGTTGAGTGAGCTACAAGCCCGAGCCACTCAACGGGCCGAAGAAAAGGCAGCCCAGGAAGCTGAGGCAGAGGCTGCTTTAGAAGCTGAACGATTGGCTAAAGAAGCCGAGGAAAAGGCAGCTGCAATCGCCAAGGAAGAGGAAGACATTGCCCAGCTACTCGCAAAGAAGAAAACCAAGGGTTTGACGAGTAAAGGCGAGCAGCGGTTAAGTGAGCTTCAGGCAAGATCGGCAAAGAGAGCCGAAGAGAAAGCTGCTCAAGAGGCTGAGGAGGCGGCTGCCTTGGAAGCTGAACGACTAGCCAGAGAAGCAGAAGAGAAAGCCGCCGCAATCGCCAAGGAAGAGGAAGACATTGCTCAGCTACTCGCGAAGAAGAAAACCAAGGGTTTGACAAGTAAAGGCGAGCAGCGTTTAAGTGAGCTTCAGGCCAGAGCTGCAAAGAGGGCCGAAGAGAAGGCTGCCCAGGAAGCCGAGGAACAAGCTGCATTAGAAGCCGAGCGAATAGCCAGGGAAGAAGAGGAGAAGGCTGCTGCAATCGCCAAGGAGGAAGAAGAAATCGCCCAGCTGCTTGCAAAGAAGAAGACCAAAGGTCTGACAAGCAAAGGAGAACAACGCTTAAGTGAGCTGCAAGCCAGGGCTGACGAGAGGGCAGAAGAGAAAGCCGCGCAAGAGGCTGAGGAGCAGGCTGCGTTAGAGGCTGAGCGAGTGGCTCGTGAAGCAGAAGAAAAGGCCGCCCGAGAGGCAAAGGAGGCCGCTACCATCGCCAAAGAAGAGGAAGAGATTGCTGAGCTAGTTGAAAAGAAGAAGACCAGGACATTCAGGGGCCTGTCGAGCAAAGAAGAACAGCGACTAAGTGAGCTACAAGCTAGATCGGCAAAGAGGGCTGAGAAGAAGGCCGCTCGGGAAGCTGAAGAGCAGGCAGCTTTAGAAGCTGAACGACTAGCCAAGGAAGAGGAGGAACGAGTTGCTCAAGAAGCGGCAGAGGCCGAGGCAATCGCCAAGGAAGAAGAAGAACTGGCAGAGCTCATTGATAGGAAGGCCAACTCGTTTATGGGTCTCTCATACAAGGCTGAGAGGAGGCTGAATGAGCTTCAGGCAAATGCCGATGAGCGAGCGGCTCGCGAGGCCGAAAAGCAGGCTGCTCTAGAGGCTGAGCAAGCTGCTCAAGAAGCGGCCGCCGAAGCAGCCGCGATCGCCGAAGAGGAAAAAGAAATGGCCGACCTGCGACACAAGAGAGAGAAGAAGGGCAAACTGTCTAAGAAGGATAGCGAGCGGCTGAGTCATCTTAAAGAGAAGGCGGCCAAGAGAAAGGAGGAGCAAGCTGCACGCGAGGCTGAGCTGGCCGCTGCCAATGCCGAGGAAAATGAAGATGACGAGGACGAGGACGAGGAGATGATGGATGTTTTCCAAACGGGTGACGATGCTAACGACGACGACGACGACGACGACGATATCGACGCTGATGACGAAGAAGCCATTCGAGCGGCAGAAGAGGAGGCAGCTGCCCGTGAGGAAGAAGAGAGAGCTGCCCGAGAGGCTGAGGAGGAAGCTGCGCGGGAAGCTGAAGAGGCGGCCAAGAAGTTGAAGAAGAGCTCTAAGAAAGACAAGAAGGAAAAGGAGGATAAGAAGGAGAAGGAGGATAAGAAGGATAAGAAAGAGAAGAAGGAGAAGAAAGAGAAGAAGTCGCGGGATCTTCCATCCGAGGCAGAAGCAGAGCGAGATGCTCAGCCAGAGTCAGGGCCCAGAGCAGATCCTGATTTTGATATGAGCCCTGCGGAAATCGAAGCGCTGCTTGCACCCAAGGAGACGGGCGCAGCGGGTGCGTTCAGTTTCTGGGGTCTCGGTGGCAGGAAGTCGAAGCCTAAGGGTACGTTGGACTGTTATTTCCATCTTGAAGGAAGATTGCTAATCAGAGATACCAACCTTAGATGAGCCGGAGCCGGAGCCAGAGACTAGATCAAATGACGACCGATCGCAGAAATCCTCAGAGCGATCAAGATCCCTGGGCGGCAGAATTGCTAATGGCCTCAAGGCATTCGAACAAACACCTGAAGAAGTAGCCGATCCCGCCCATCCACCATCCCCGCCCCCACCAGCATCTGTCTCGGATGAAGAAGAAGAGGAAGCCGCAGAGATACCAAAAGTCGAAGCGGTGGATGATGAACCGGTGGCTAGAGAAGAACCAGCAGCTGACTTTGAACAGGAGGACGATGGGCTACACTATGGAGATGCCATGGAAGAGACGCCAACCAGGAAGAAGGAACCGCGACCTCAGGATGATCGGTCCAGGAGGAGAAGAAAGGCGGAGGAGCCAATAGTCGTACCAGTACCGGTGGACTTTCCGGACAGAGGCGATAGGGGCACATCACGAAGGCATCGAAGACCTTCGGACGTTCCAGGGGGTTTCCCTGGCGATGATGGCGATGAAAATGAGATAGTTGCCATCATTGACGAAGGGCCAAGGAAGGAGAGAAAGTCCAAGAAGCGGCGACCCAAGGAGGACGACATGATGCCTCCTCCGCCTCCGCAAATGCCGATGCCTCCACCACCACCGCCGCCTCCTCCTGTCGTCCCCGAAGCGCCTTTAACGCCACCGCCGGAGCCGAAATCATCGAGGAAGGAGAGATCAAGATCCAGCCGAGAGAAGGAGAAGTGGCCTGCGGTGGCATCCCCTCCGCGCAGAGAAAGAGAAAAAGAAAGAGAAGAGAAGCGGTCTTCTAAGCACAAGTCGGAACGATCGTCTCGGCGGGCAGTGGAAAAGGCGTCTTCCAGAGACTCCACTTCTGACAGGGCGGAGCGAGCAGAAAAGTCGGGCAAGTCTTCGGGGCGAGACCGACTCACGGGGATGTTCAGCAGCAAACCTCCCACCAGATCAATGTCTACAAGAGAAAAGGAGAGGCGATCTAGTATGAACGACAGCAGCAGGCCTCCTAGGCCTAGGAGGAATACCGTTACCAGCCACGGCCTTGTTTCTCCTCCCCCAGAAGAGTCTCCTGATGTGACATCGAAGGCTGCTAAAATCCTCGGATTCGACAAGTCAGCCTCGAAAAGAAGGTCTCGCAGGGCGCATTACCAAGATGAGGAAGAGGCTGTTATGATGGGAGCCCTTGGCGATGATCCCCACACAGATTACCCCCAAGAAAGACATCGAAACAGGAGATCTCGCGAAGATGATGTTGTCATGCCGGCAGAGCCCTCTAGCCCTGAGAACTCACACAGGCGAGCGGCTTCGATTTCGAAAAAGGCGGGATTGGGCGGACTCTTCAGCGGCTTCATGACTCCCCGAGCATCCAAGGTTGAGACTGGCGTAGATTTCGACATACCCGCGGTCGAGACAGACCGAGAAGGCCCACGAGTATCTAGTCGCAAGATTAGAAAGTCGGAGCGAGAGTCAGAACGGACCGGCGATGATCGTGAGCGACGACGGAAGCGCAGAGATGATAGCGAGACTCGCAAATTGGCAGAGAAAGAAGCCCGTCGTGAGCGACGAGCTGCTCGCCAACGCGAAGCTGATGAACAACGTGAGGCGGAAGAGCGAGAGGCTCGACGAGCCGAACGACGTCTGCGCAAAGAAAAGGAGAGGGAGAGGGAGAGAGAAAGAGAAAGGGAGAGGGAGGAAGACGTACAGAGAACGTCGAAACGCCAGCGACGCAGGTCCCATGCTGAACACTCTGACGATGAAGCCGCCGAACGACAGCGTAGGCGTGAGGCAAGGCGTGCCGCCAAAGCTGCCGCCGAGGAGGAGGAAGCCTATGGCAGGCCGAGGAAGATCAGTCGGCGCCACACTGAGCCCGCGCCAGATGATCATGTATATCCGGCCAAGGAGCGTCGACGAGAACGAGACGGCAAGAGAGCTGCGCCCGGAATGTGGCCACACTCTGGGACGTCTTCCTGGGTCAAGGAGCATTCGGATCCACCTCCGCATCTAGACGATGCTGGACATATGACAGATGCTATGCAGCACACGGAAGACGAACAGGCCCGGCGTGAAGCCCGGCGCGCTCGACGACGAGCCAAGCACGAGGAGGTGCCTGTGGAAGATGCAGACGAGAGACGCCGCCGAGAGAGGCGAGAGAGACGAGAGCTCGAGAAGCGCGAGAGGCGCAATGGCGCATCAGAAGGGAGCGACGAGCGCCATCGCAGCCGACGAGATTCTGCGGCATACGCAGAGCCAGCGCCTCGGAGCAGCTGGTGGAGAAAGCTCGCCGGATGAAATTCGAGAGTCGCATGAATCTTGAGCAAGCGTGTTTGATCTTTTTTTTTCTTTCAACACCTTTTATTTTTTCTTTTGATGACCTATACGTCTCAATTTGTTTCCTGTTTCCTGTTTTTCAATCTTCCTGTTCTGCGTACTGTCTGGTTCTTTATCTTCGCTTGTCATGACATGATGATGGTTATTTTCAACTTCAGACGCTGCTATTGCGGCAAAAGGCGGCATTACCGTATCAATACCTATTTATTACAGCTCTGCCACTTCTTTCTGGGATTCGGGCCAGTCCATCCTGGACATTTACAGGCAAATTTCTATCCCAGTCAGAGTGTAGCGATGGGATGGAATGATTTTCGTTTCAATTCCGTTTCTGTGTTTCTTCTTCTCTTTTCAATTACGTTCTTCATTTCGTCGACGATTGTTTGATATGATGTACGAGTTGTTTCCAACGGCTTTCTGAACTGGGAATTGGGTCGCTGGAGGGCCAGGTTGTATTATGCGTATTACTTTTGTGTTTTTTTTTTGTTCATGAGATGGAGATGAATGATGCAAAATTGCCTCGCACTACTGGGTACATGTACTTTTTTTTCTCCCCTTTATCTCTTTCTTCTACCTGTGTCTTTATCTTGCATATGCGCTGTGGGTATCTGGGTAGCTGTTGGAATCTTGGACTCGCAAATGATATCAATTGGGCTGAAATCCTTGTGTGTGCTCCGTGTTTGCAGTAGCGCAGCCGTGTATAGAGGGCACTTGAGCCGGGCAAAACGGGCCCCTTGCCGCAGCGTGTCTCTGTTGGCATTTGCTATCTGTGTGCCTGTGTTTATGTAGGTACATGTATGAATTACTAAACCAGGTGTTGGGTGCAGGCATGGCGGTGGAGTGAAGTGATCACTGCATCTTGGATACTTGGTGACAGGTGATAGGTGGCTTTCCCCCCACGGCCTATACCGGAATTGGTCTTCCATCATTGTTGGCTGTAGGAGCGTGTACGTGTAGAAGAATGCTGGAGAAAAGATTTACATTGCGTGCACTTCAAGTTGTCTTCCAAATTGTTAATCGCCGTATTGCTTGTAGATATCCCCTTCAATGTTGTGAAAATCCATGCATAGGTTGATATTCGGGTTGCGTACTGGGTAGCTAAAGGCTGTAAACGTCAGCGTCTGACAGCATGTCATTGCGCTATAGAGGGGTCGTATTAAAGCCCGCCATTTTTAGATTTAGCCTTTCCCCTGCCCTGGCCCGGTCGACGGAAGGCCGTTTTCAACCTCGCCTTTTTGGGGGTGGCGCGGCCTGCGGCTTCTTTCCCAATTGACATCAATTCAATCCAGGCTGCCAGTCTCTCTTTTGCTGCCGTAAACGCCCTTTCTGCCTCCAGGGGCCGAAAGGGGACGCTGCATCGCAAAGACTCGTTTCTTTTCTTGTTTGCTACACCATGAGTGCGCCGGGGAAGCAGGCGTCGCGATGGGGCTCGTTTCTACAGCAGGCCGTGGCGGGCGTCGAGTCCCGCTTGGACAACATCCTGGCCGAGTCGGACGATGATCGCAGTGCGACGCCACCGGCTGCGGCTGCGGCTGCGGCTGCTTCTACGACGACGACGACGACGACGACGACGACGACGACTGCCAGTCCAAAAGTGACGAGCTCTGGTGAGTGAGTGGTGATGCGGCGGAGAATAGACGAGGGGAACGGAGGGGAGGGGCAAACAGGATTCCCAGCAATTTGATGCCTATGCAAACAGCTCCAGCAGCTAACCAGACGGCAATTCGTGACAACAGACTCTCGGGCATCGTCGACGAGCCGCGCAAATGATCGACTACAAGCAAGGCTGGCCAAGGCCCTGGCTAGCAAGAATGCGCTTTCGCCAGCGAATGCGTCACCACGCAGCTCCTTTGATGCGGCGAGCCGAAGCTCCATGGAGAGACCCTCGATGGATCAAGACAAGTCTGAGAATACGCCAGAGCAGACGCCCGCATCCGAGACGGAGGCGCCTCAAATTGCTCCCGATTCCACGACCACCTCCACGGAGCCGACGACTACGGAGACGACGACAATACCGATAACAATAACAGACGACGATGCGGCTATAAAATCTGCTTCAGAACCAGCTGATGAAAAGGCAGAGGATAGCCCGTTGGAAACAGAAGAGCAACAGACGCTCACAGAGGCACCTTCAAAAGAGGAGGAAGAAATGTCGTCAAAAGTGGTCAAAGACGAAACTCTGACGGATACCCCTGATGCGGCAACAACGGTTGTAGGGAACGGGCTTGATGCCGCTGAATTGGCTCGCGAGCTTGAGGAAGCAAAGCTGCGACATCGAGAGGAGATTCAAGAATACGTTGAACGGATAGACTCTATACAGTCCAAACTCCAATACCTTTCTAAAAATGCCGCCGATTCTGCCAAGCAGGCTGCGTCGGCTGCCCCATCTGGTAGCCAGGAAAAGAAGCTCGCAGAAAAGGACGAGCGGATCGCGCTGCTGATGGAGGAAGGCCAGAAACTGGCTGGAGCAGAGCAAAAGTACCGAGCAGCGATCAAGACTTTGCGGCTTCAGGTAGGCGAGCGCGACAAACAGTTGGATGAAGCACGAAAAGCAAAGGACAAGATGTCATTAGATATTCAAGCGCTACGTGACCGCTTAGACGGAGATGAAGAGAAGGAAAAACGTCAGCAAGAGGCCACCAAGGCTACAGCAGCTCTGCGGAAGGAAATTGACGCCTTGAAAAAGGATAATGCCAACAAAGACGCTACGATTCGTCGTCTTGAACAGGAAGTAAAGTCGAAGGAGGAGCAAGGCCAGGTTGCCAAAGCGGATGCTGTGAGCAAGGCTGTGGCCGCAGAGCGAGTGAAACAAAAGGAACTCGAAGAGGCGAATGATGCCGTTCGAGCGGAATTGGAGGCTCTGGGCGAGAAAGCCCGGCTAGATGCCATCGAAGCGAGCGAAAAGCTCGAGCGTGCCATTCAGCGCGGTAACACCGTCGAAGCTGAGCTGCGTCTTGAGCTTCGAAGCATGGAGGGCAAGCTGGAAGGTGTACGAGTAACTGCGGAAGAAGCTGCCTCTAGCACAGGAGGCGAGGCTCAGGCCAAGCTGTTCCGGCAGATCGAGACGCTGCAGTCGCAGTATGCGTCAGCCAGGCAAAACTGGCAGGGCATTGAAGCGTCTCTGATGTCGAAAACGACCAGTTTGGAGAGCGAGAGAGACGAAGCACAGCGTCGAGAATCTGAAATGCGCAAGAAGGCACGGGATGCGGTATGTCTGACATGCTCTAATCAATCTCGACCTTTACCCTTTTACCAATTCTAATCGATATTCATCGTTAACATATACTGACCTTCTTGACTCAACTTCATAGGCCAAGCGCAGCAGAACTCTGGAAGATGAGCTGCAAGATGTCCAAATGCAGCTGGAAGCCAGCCGCGAGGAGTTGGCTGCTCTCCAAAAGTCCTCCAAAGCTACCGAGACGGCTCTCGAACAGACACGTACGGATTTGGACAAGGAGAAGCAGGCGGCAAGCAGAGCCTTTTCCCCTGAATCAGGGCGACAATGGATCGATGAAGTTGCGGGTGCAGCATCATCGTCGCGAACCCAAAGCCGCCCAGAGTCGCCGTTACTCTCCGTCCCACGAACATTCAGCTCCGAAGCTGTCTCATTATCTGTTCCCAACCGCATTCGACGCTCTCCCACTCCTGTAAATATACTGGATACCGCAGCGGAAGGATTCAGTCCTCTTCGCCGGTCCTCTGCATACTTACCGCCTCGTATAGGATCAGGACCACTGTCACTTTCCGGATCCGTTCCCCCATCTCCATTTTCTCCTCTGGATCTGCCATTGGAATCACCACCTACGATACCTCCGTCTGTGACAGAGAGAGAAAATGGAATCAGCGACACGGCACCTTCGTCGCCTCGCAATCTGGCACAAGATATGATTTCAGTGTCGACGGTAGCGGCAGGTCCGTCTGTTCAGTTAGTAGAACGGATGAGTGCCGCAATCCGTCGTCTAGAAGCGGAGAGAGTTGCTGCCAAGGAAGAGATGGCAAGAGTATGTAGCCAAAGGGATGAGGCGAGGTCAGATATGGTGAGCCTGATGAAGGATTTGGAGGATGCAAAGGCAGCGTCTGCAAGGGTGCCGGATCTGGAAAAGGAGGTTGCCGACCTGGATACGAGATACCAAACCACCTTGGAGTTATTAGGAGAAAAGAGCGAGCTGGTTGAGGAGCTGAGGGCGGATGTAGATGACGTGAAGACGATGTACCGGGAACTGGTAGAGCGAACTGTAAAATAGGTGTGGCTCAATCATGTGTTTGGGTTAGGAAAAGGAGGCAGGGAGGGTTATAGAAGGACACAGAAACCAGGGGAGGGAAGGAAAAACGTAATGAAACACTATGATTTGGAATGACAAGGCGTGGTATCCTATGTAGATTAGACTTGTACACTTTTATACACTACTATAGTGATAGCCGCTGTGTTTGATATGAAGCTTGCTATTAACTAGTCGACCAGCTGGATGCCTTCTCTTTCAGCGCCTTGGATGATGAATTGGCGGACCTGTTTAGGGCACGTTAGTCCATTGCATGCCTACATGGAATTTGCGTATGAAAAGGGGAAGTGATTTGTAAGATGGGGTATTTAAATCAAAATGTTATTACCTCTTTGTCTGGAGCCAAGTCAATAGCAAGTTCTCCCTCGGTAGTCTTGAGTGTGAAATCAGCCTCCTCCTTCAGAAGCGCGACGGCAGTGTCTCCTATACAACAAATATTAGCTTTGAATTTCGATTCATCTCCCCAACGAGATTTTGACACATACCGTGACCCTCCGCAACAGCATGATGAAGTGGGGTGAAGCCCTCATTGTCCGTCGCATTCAGAGGGCTCCTGTTCTTCAGCAGCAGCATCACCATGGGCACGGAACCGACGGCCGCGGCGCGATGGATGGGGTACTGGCCGCGGCGGTCGCGGACGCGGGTTGATGCGGGGGGCTTGGAGTTGATGAGGAGGCGGGCGACGTCGAGGTTTTTCTTGGAGGCGACGAAGTGGAGGGCTGTCTTGGGTTGGTGTTAGCTGGATTGGACTATAGGATATCCATACGCATATCGTTTGACGTTTTTATATTAATAATTTTGACTTACTTGACCATTGTTATCTAGGAAATGAGTTAGTTAGGCACATGAACTGCTATCTGTCAAGGTTTTGAGAGTCTTTGAGGTAATGACTTACTCTTGATGTTGACATCAGCGCCCCTTTGGAGAAGGAGATTTAATGCTGGCTCGCTGTTTTGAACGCTGGCTGAGATCATAAGAGGAGTCCAGCCGCTGTCGTCCTATTTTTTGTAGGCAAGTTTAGTGTAAGTAAGACGGGTTGAAACGCGGCACATCTCATTTCAACGCTGGTAAACAACAATGCGATGACTTCGATGGAAGAAGAAATGTATTTACCTGGATATCCGGGTCAAAGCTTGACTGGTTTGCTAAAAGGAGGAGAATATCGTAGCTGTTGGAAGAAGCTGCCCAGTGGACGGGATATCTGCCATCGTCATCTTTGCGTTTTGAGAGCTTGGGGTCTGTCTATGAAGCGCAGGTGTTAATAGATAGTTTGAGCTTCAGCTTTTTTATATGCTCATGCGCGTTGATCTTCTAGATGTTGGAACACACCTTGAGGAGACCTTCTGCCACAGAGACTGGGCTTTGTCAGCTTTGTAATGTTAAATGTATGCGTATAGCCAAGAGCTCAATACCTCTGCCTTCCCTTGCAGCCGTGTGCAGCGGAAACTTATCGCCATCTATATCAGCCATAGTGAGGATAATGTGTCGCGTATATGTCGTATATATTGTGTCTTTGCCAAAGTGGCTTTTTTCAGTAAAAAAGAAAGCAGCAGATTTTCGAGTTGGTGAGAGATGGAGATGTAGCTGGACAAAAAACCCAAAGTTGCAGGGTAAGGCGTTGTACTTGAAGCTTCCAGGCCACTGCTGTATTGCGTACTGGCGGCGCGCTCTGCCTGTTGCGCCACAGTCTAAACTGCAGCATACAGGCACCCCACAGCGCCTGCGCCACAGAAGGCTGAACCTTGCAAGTTCAATTCCAGTTCGCCTCTTGCAGCTGCTTTTCAGTTCTACAAACGCGAATCGACTCCAAATCCCATCTTTTTATATACTAATTCTCGGCATCATCCCTTGCGTGCCATGGAGGCACCACAGACGCCGCAAGACGCGCTCCATCTGAGTGCGCTCGCGTCTCAGAATGCCTCTGCGACGAGGCATCTCTACTCCCGGCTCGAATTGTCCAACGGCAAGCGCCAGAAGCTCGAGGGCGTGTTCGAAGATGCCGTCATGAAACGTCGGTTCGAGGCCGAATACGCGGCTGTCCAGACCCTGCCCGAGGCGCTCGCAGCGAAACAACCATCGAAGCAACCGCTGCGAAAGACAGCGGCCAAGGCTGGAGGGCCGGCGCGAAAAGCACCCAAACTTCTCGAGGCTGGACCTGGAGCATCACCGGCTGCGTCCAAGGCCAACGGAGACGAACCGACAATCTCGACAACGACGGTACCGCAGAGCATGAGCCTGACAGTCAGAGGATCACCGGCCATCCAGCAAGTCAAGCCCGAGTGGCACCCGCCGTGGAAGCTGATGAGGGTCATCTCAGGCCATTTGGGATGGGTGCGCAGCTTGGCGGTCGAGCCGGGGAACAAGTGGTTTGCCAGCGGTGCTGGCGACCGGACGATCAAGATCTGGGATCTCGCCACGGGGTCACTGCGATTGACACTGACGGGGCACATCAGCACCGTGCGCGGCCTGGCTGTGTCTCCAAGACACCCGTATCTCTTCTCTTGCGGCGAGGACAAGATGGTCAAGTGCTGGGATCTGGAGACGAACAAGGTGATCCGCCACTACCACGGCCATCTCAGCGGCGTATACACGTTGGCTCTGCACCCGACGTTGGATGTCTTGGTGACCGGTGGCCGAGATGGCGTTGCTCGAGTTTGGGACATGCGGACGCGCAGCAACATTCACGTTTTGTCGGGCCATACCGGCACTGTGACGGATGTCCAATGTCAGGAGGCAGATCCCCAAGTGATTACGGCATCATTGGACTCTACCGTACGGCTTTGGGATCTGGCGGCCGGAAAGGCCATGGGTGTTCTCACCCACCACAAAAAGGGCGTCCGGGCATTGGCTGTCCATCCTACCGAATTCACCTTTGCGTCGGGCAGCAGCGGCAGCATTAAGCAGTGGAAATGCCCGGAAGGCGCTTTCATGCAAAACTTTGAGGGCCACAATGCCATTATCAACACAATGAGTGTAAATAGCAACAATGTTTTCTTCTCAGGTGGTACGTATCTCTTCCTCCCTGGTAGCAGTGTAAAGGATACACATGAAGGGCCAAAATCGATAATTAACTCCACAATTTAGGTGACAATGGCTCAATGAGCTTCTGGGACTGGAAATCAGGCCACCGATTCCAATCTTTCGAGACGACAGCTCAGCCAGGCTCATTAGACGCCGAGTCAGGCATCATGAGCTCGACGTTTGACCGCTCTGGATTACGTCTCATCACGGGCGAGGCCGACAAGACTAGTAAGTGTTTCTTTGGTGCGGTTCTTCAGTTAACATGTGCTGACTCTTTTTCCTTACAGTCAAAATATGGAAACCGGATGAAAAAGCGTCCGAAGAGACGCATCCGATACAATGGACGCCAACATTGGCACAAAGGAAATTTTAGCCAGGAGTTTATGGGGATAATGTTATCTGTCTTATGTTATTAATTCTCGATTTTCAAAGTATATATATCAAGCGGCAACGGAAAAGAATAGAACATGCACCGCAAATCACTGGCGGATTAGCACATGCATTATTATGTAGCATTTGGTGCATTTTTGATCTCACGGAGAGAGAATAGCTGTGCAAGATGACACGGGTAATAATTATTTTGGGCTGATGTTGGAAGAAAGATGTGACTTATCTTTCTGATGATAACATCAAAGATGCTTGACATATCTATAAGCTGATCTGCTTCGTGATCTCATTGCTATTTTTGGTATCCAAATTCATCGGTTCGCTAAAGTACAAAATATCTATCAAAAACCTCGTTTTCTCTCATTTATCCTTCCATGCCTGTCAAACTCTTAGTGTACCCAATAATTCTTTCAAACGTGTGTATTATTAGACAGTATTCAAGGCCGCGCCGTTCATACACTTAGGCCCATGGACTTGAGATCCGCATCATCGCGCAGCGCCATCTTCACCTCGTCGTCAGCAATGGCCAACCGCAACTTGCTTGACCGGTCCGCACGATGAGCCTCTAGATTGACCAGACCAGCGGCAACCAGCTCTAAGGCCGCGGTGTGGATGTACTGTGGCCGTCCTACCATGCGCCGACCGGCTTGATTCCCCTTGCCGAGGCCAGGAAGGATCTGGGCCATACCGGGAGGTGGACGCGCTGTATAAGCTGTTGAGCGCTGAAGCTCATCCAGAGTTTCGCCAAGAGTAGTCTCAGCCAGACCAGATCTTCGGATTCTCAGTAGCAGCGCCGCCATGAGCATCTTCGACGTAAGGGGGAGACCACGCAGATGTTGTTGGATGGGATTGGTCGTGGCCTCGTTGATGGCTCTCTTGATGGTGGAGATGGTGACTCTGCCGCGCCGAGACTGGTCGGGAATCCCGGTTTCATTCGCCCGTTTGCTTGGAGTCATGGGATCGCCTGGAGCATCGCTCTCTGCCAGCTCAACCGCTCGACGGCATATATCCAGCGCTCGCCTGGCGTCTCCGCTGACGGCAGCTACTTTGCGACTTGCAAACTGGACGGCATCTGCATCGACAATATTTCCCGGTACGCCTTCGAGACGAGACTGTATGATTTTCATGAGCTGGTCGTGGTTGTAGCCGGGAAAAGTGATACGGGTGAGGCCTATGTTGAATCTATTAGATATCTTGCTTTTCTAACGACTGATGTTAGCTTCTGTTGTACGCACCTAAGCGACTGCTGATCTTGTTGCTCAGAGTTCTCTCTGGAAGATCCATCGTGTTGGCTACCGCAAGTACGATAAGACGGCTGTGTCGGAGGGTTGGCCAGTTGAAAAAGTTATACATGACCGCCTGATTTTTTGTGACCAGTTGATCGAGTTCGTCCATTAGCACGACGCATGGAACGCGTCGTGGGCTAGGATTGCTGAATTCTCGCTCTAAGAGGTCGAGGGATTGAGCAGGGCTTGCTCGTTCACCCTTGATAGCTTCCCATAGCAAAGAGTATGCCTGATGAGGATCTGTAATCTTCATGCCATTGATCTCCACGAATATGAAGTCATCTAGTTCGTCTGAACCGACGGCTTCTTCAAGGCGAGAAATCACTTCTCGTACCGTGGCCGTCTTTCCAGTTCCCGGTGTCCCAGAGATGTAGATACAGTTGCCAGTGCCCTCCGTGATGGCGGCTTCTAGATGCGAGTATACCAGTGAGAATTCGCCTTCACGACAAGGTAAACTAGAGGGAACTGCTGAGACGTGGAGGCGTGAACGTGCAATCTGGAACGGGGAAGATTGAACTTGGCTGGGTGACAGCTTTCTGGTAGCTAGAGGCGTGAACTCGAGTTTCTTTCCACCGCTCCTCGGCCCTCTCTTTGATTTGGGGGTTGTCGCTGAGTTTCTGCCGGTCTTGGTTGGTGTTTGAGGCGGCAGGTATGCGCCCTCGGCCTCTGGCGGTGATTGAGCTCGAGCTCTTCGACGGGTTGCTCTGGTATTCTTCTCCACGAAGTCCTTTAAAGCAGATACGTCTCCCCCCTTCTCATAAATCTCTTCCCATACAAACTCGTCCGTGTATGTAGTAGATCGGGTGTTGCAGCCACGTCGACATACGAATGTCTTCCCAAAATCTGGTGAGTTTCGTGATATCTTTCCAGAGGGATGCGCGCTGAGAAAGGCGTCTAAGGACATGATATTGGCCTTGCCATTGATTGACGCTAGGGGATTTACGTCGAAGGATGGCGAGATGTACAGCTCGTTCTAGTTTGCTAGTTAGAAGGATGATGTTTCGCTGAGGGGATAAAAGGGAATAGCAAGCGTACATACCCAGTAGAAGTCTTCTCGCTTTCTTCCCTTGTTACGGATCTCCTTCTCTGTCAAGAACCACATGAAGTTGGCGCTCATTTCTCCAGTCTCGCTGTCTTCCTGGAAGTCGCAGATGATGGCTACCCATGCTCCAATGGACCCATCGGCCGCCTTGAGCATCACCGTGTCTCCAACGCGGCATTCAAAATCGCCATATCGAGCCCCAACAATCTTGGAACTGGCCGTGACTCTCCTCCTCTTGCGATCCCCGTCGCCTTTTTCGGCATTATCTGCGTGTTCGTTGCTGTATAGCCACTCCCATGATATTTCTCCGGCTTCGGAATTATTGTCTGATTCTTCGCTAGCTACCGCTGCAGAAAAAGCACGTTTGCGCCCTCGGGTCGAGTGAGTGTTGGTTTGAGGAGTTGTTTGGGCCGTCATTGGGGTAGAAGGGAATATATCTTATAGAGAGCTACTAGACGGCTCACTGAGCTGGAGGTTGGTGTCTTGTATAAGTTGTCGTATCCTTAGGGAAAAAAAATAGAGCAGTGACAACATTCAATTGGTCTGAAATAGAATCTTGGAGCTTAAAGCAGCTCAGCAAGTTACATCCAACACTTAGCAGGGTAGCTTAGCGGCCTGGATCAATTAACGCGTCTGGATTTTTGGGAGACGCGCCGGACAGAACTCGATATGTGCATAGTCAAATGATGCATATGTCCACTGAACTGCAGGCAGACCACCCACATCTACCATTAAGGTAAACATTTCAGCTCTAAATATCGTAATTTTATGGAAATCTGTTGAAAAGTATAGATAACTTCAGTTCTTGGCCAGCGGAAGTTATACGCGATGATTGTGGCCTATCAAAGTGAAGCAGTGCACAGCTCGGTAGGATACGCTTCATGCTTGTCGAGATCGACTGTGAGATTGTTGCATTATATCGTTGATACGATGAAAGCCATAGCAAAGAAACAATTAACGGGTAATTCAGCCAGCTGCATAACTTACAGAGCATCTTTGGCCCGTTGTGCGACGTAGACTCGCGTTCTGCCAAATGGGAACGTGCAGATGCCTTGGCAGTGATTGACTGCTGGCCGCAGATGCCACTTGCCGCCAGCATCACTTTCACTCTCCTTTCACATCTTTTCTTGCCCGTCACAGAGCTGCCTCAGGCTTTGAACTTCGGCATGCTACATATACTTCCCAGTAGCTGTGCTGGCGCCTGACCACCGTTCTCTTGTTCTTTCTGACTTCATACACCACGGCCTCTCTTCGCATTGTCTCTCTTCCATGCCATTCATTCATACCATCAACCTTTAAAACCATTTCAGGCACTTTACAAGCTTCTCGGGCTATTTTAATTGCTCATTATTGCTGAGATGAACAGAGGCAAGCTTCGGGCAAGCTCGCGGCCGCCCAGGCCTCGAAATTTCCAAAACCCAAATCGACAGAATGAAGGGTCAAGGAAATTCTGGGGCTCGCCAAAGAAAATGGCAACCGCAAAGTCACAAATGAATGATATGCGGCAACTAACCGTCGCCGTCGTTGCCGGAGATTATCGCGGGCCGCCGCCTGCTGATAGAGATCTGATAGAAGTGAGTGGCATCGATATCCTTCTTACTGCTTTTATATTCTCCAATCAGTACCAATGGCTCAAAAACCGCTGACCATTCATAAGGCTACCTTTGTGACATCAATTAAGGAATATCACTTCTATGCTACACAGTTCACAACACATGACGACGAAATGGATGCTATTCGGCAACGCCACCAAGTTTGGATTGTTGCCGATGGGCCAGAGAGTCCAAACGTGCTCAAACTCTTCAGCGAGTCCGTGACCAATCTCCATGCAGTTATGTACACTCTTAATCAACGTTTTCACGATTCGCGCGTATCGAGAGACCTTTTGACTTCGGTGATAATTCCCCAGAGGAGCTCAAGGGTAACTGACGACACTCGCATACGAGTTTATTCCGACCAACGACCTCGAGTATCCAAGCGGTTTACCGAGCCTGACGATATACCAAAAACTGTGGCGGCACTTCTCCACGAGCTTCGTCCGCATCTTGAATCAGCCTCAAAATGCCTCAAAAGTTCCAATTCCGAAATCAAGATGCGCGTGTCTTTCGCGCTCTTAGATGGCAATATATTCGGCAAAGATCAAGCAAATCTAGTCAATTGGGATGAATACGCAGCTCAAGTGAAACTGTGCTCACACCAAGGTGGTCTTCATTTTAGTACACGGTAGCTCTCACAGACAACAACACCCCCTCCTCATTTCTTGGTTGATTTTCCATACTGACTATGCTTGAAGTTTTAAAGAATACGGTCTTGCGAATTACATTATAAGCAGTATGCTAGAATACGACGGGGCAGATGACCTCCGTCTGGATCGCAAAAGCGTGAAACGCACACACACCTTGTATCTCGCCATGAAGGACGAAAGAGAGTTAAAGGTGGAAAACTGGACGAGCGATGAGTCCGCGTTATCCCGAGCTAAGCTTGGCCTTAGCTCGCCAGTCTCCTACATCGACTGGAAAGTGACTGCTCCAGAAATGTAAGTTTGCTGTAAGAAGCCATCTAGTGTGCTCGCAGTACTGATACAATGAGGTGTTAGGATATTTGACTGGAGACTTCATGCAGAACCGTGGAATTACAAGAGCGTACCGAAAGAGCTCTTGAGACTTCTCGAAACGCTACAGCTCAGGGACGGCTGCGACGAAGATGAAAACAATTTTCTCCAGCCCTCTGAAATAGTAGTGACTAGAGACCCTAGGTACTGGATCTATGACGTTTGCCGGACTCGACTGAAGACATCGTTTACCGCAGAGTTTCAAGATAGTCCATATGTGCTGGAGATTAGTCTAAATCAGGAATGGGAGGGACTCAACACTCGCGCGCCAGAGACCAAGACTAATTGGCAAATGGAGTTTTATGGCAAACACTGGGATTCTGCAATGAATCAAGTCAATCCAGTTGACCAGAGAAAGGATTTGGGAGAAGAACTGAAGAATATTTGGGTTGGGTCGGATCCTGATCTGGAGAAGCGATTTGGGAGTTTCCTAGAAGTCTTCTTGAAGGTCCAGCACCAGATAAACTCTCTTCGAGAAGAAGAAGCAGATGGTGAAGCAGATGGTGAAGCAGAGGATGAACAAGCAGAATAGAGGTTCCCGCTGCGAGCAGCTATTGGCTAGATAGATATACACATTACGCAATTCAGTTCATTATTCAATTTTTTTCTCTTAGCTATATTTCTCAGCTCTGGCCTTCTGATTGGGCAGCGATGATCTTTTGCCGTAAAACTGTCAAGTCCCTAGAATTAATAACCGTCGATGTTTCAGTTGAGCCGTGCAAACGTACCTTCTTCTATTGTGCGGACATTCATCTGTTTTGACTGAACGATTCCTTCCAATTCCTTCAAGTTGTCGCCAAGCTCTTTGACCTTTGAGTTGTAAAACTTTTCAGCCGATTTCAAATTCTGCAGAGGGTTAGTCACAGGGTTCACCAGCCAAACAGATGCAAGTTGAAGAAGCGCAGCTGACCTTTTCAATCATAAACCCTGTGCCCACGTCCACCAGAACCGTCTCGGTGCTCGTCAATTCGCCGCTTACATATAGCGAGTTGGTCAACGGGACCAAAACCGCCTTTGAACCTGTTTGCATCGCTGCCTTTAGCACCATTTCCACGTCTGTGACCTCTTTCTCTTCTACTCTGTGTCTGCGCGACTCGTCGGTTGCCCGTGGGGGATTGCGATGATGTATGTACCTTTGCTATCGGCGGCTCGGCTCTGTACGCATCGGAGGCATTCTCTAAACTTGTTCTGGGCGCCGTGAAGCTGGGAGAAGGAGTTTGTGAGGTGCTCGAGCTCTTCCTCGAGCTGCTTCTTGACCTGCGCGAGCTGCTGGGGCTCGAGGGTGTCGAGGTTGACTGAAATACGCTGGAGTTAGCGCTGCTGCTGCTGCTGCTGCTGCTGTTGCGCACAGGAAAAATTTTGAAGAGAGCGTAGAAGGGAGAATATCGAAACCATAAAGACTTACTTGCTTCTTTCTGGCCGCTCGACATGGCTGCTCGTGCTGATTGATTTTGGGGGGATATAGTGGAAGCTTGGCCAAGCTGGACGTTAGGGAGTCGTGCCCCTCCAAGCTTGAACCGCTGTGCGGATGACTGTAGAGGGGCTGGCGATTCTTGTAACGAGGATATGGAACCGCAGCTCTAATCTGCAGCACAGCTATTTTATCGCAACAAAAATGAGTATTGGTAAATAATTTGTTCAAATTTTACTTTTCAAGTATTTTGAAATTCTTTATTCATGTATTTTGGTTTAGTTGAGAGATTCGTGGACTCTTCTGTCGCTGCACTCCTTCACAGCCATCTATAATCGCTCTAGCAAAGTCCTGATATACTGGGGCACCTCTTCTGCCTTTACATTCTCCTTTACAGAGAGTCTCCTGCACTGCACTTCGCAGACGCCCTTTTCTCTCCAGGCCTTTCCGAGCACCACCACGACGGGATAACCCGTCATGTCTGCGTCTTGCATTTTCCATCCAAATGCTTCTTTACGGTCATCCAGAACGACGTCCAAGGCTGTCGTTGAACTTCCGTCCTTGGTTAAGCTGTCGTAGAAATCTAGTATCTGTTCATTGACGCCAGACGTTGGAATAATGACCACCTCAAACGGCGCAATAGCCCGAGGCCAGTTCAGTCCCTTATCATCGGTGAGCTGTTCCGCCACGGCGCCGAGGATGCGAGAGACGCCGATTCCAAAGCAGCCCATCTGGGTTGGGACGGGAACCCCTGGGTTCTGCGGGAGCGCTACAGACGCTTCAAGCGGCACTGAATAGCGTGTACCGAGGAGAAACGTGTGGCCCAATTCCAATGCGCGATGAATCTCAAGCTTTCCCGAGTCACAGCGGGGACAGCCGTCGCCGTCAGCAATGCGTAAGAGGTTTAGATCTGTGCCGGCTTTTGTTTGTGTTATTGACGATTGTAAGATATGGCTATTCATCAAATCTTGGGGGAGTAGAGGAAGCTCGTCTCGAAGGCCTTCAAAAGCTTCTGAAAGTCTCGAATCAATGACGTTTAGAAGCTGGATTTCGTCACTCTGTCCCTTTGCATCCTGTAAAACATCGACCCAGAACGGTGAGGCATCACTAACGCTTGTATCGAGTTCTGGAACGACTGATTTGACAGCATGAATGTTCCAGCTGTCATCTGAAGGCGAATCTCCAATCTTTGGGTACCACGCATTTACCAAGGTTTTCTTATCCTTGGTGATGCCGCGCCAGAGGCCAAAATTAGATTTAGAAACTGCACCGTCAATTTGTTGGGATGACCGAGCAGCGGCAACTTCGTCATTGGCGGTATAGCCGCAGTTGCTACAGCTTGCGACTGTGTCCTCTCCAATGGGATGAGAAAGGTGGTATTCATGGCTGTGCTCTCCGCCCATGTCTCCTGAGCTAGCCTCGGCTACTAATATCGGCAGCTTCAAATCTGAGAAGAAGGCCGAGTAGGCACCGGCGACGTCGCGATAAGTCTCGACGGCAGACTCGTGGGTCAAATCGAATGTGTACAAGTCTTTCATGATAAACTCACGAGATCTTAATAAGCCGTGTCTGGGACGAATCTCATCTCGGTACTTTCGTGCTAGCAGATCAGTTAGGAGCTGTGATATACGACAAAGGCCAACTAGGCTCAGAGGCTCATACTGATCTGGTATAACTTCAAAGGCAAGTCTTTATAAGACTTCAAAGTGCTTGCGACAAGGGAGGTGATTTCTTCTTCGTGTGTTGGAGACAGCATGATGGGCACATCCTTGCGATCTTTGAGTCGAAATAGCTTGCCTGAGTATTAGCAACGAGATGTCTGCGATTTGTACAAAGTGACATACCTCTGGTGAGACTTTATCCAAGCGCCCGCTTTTGCGCCATAGTTCCTCAGTAGTGAGAGTCGAGAGAGCAAGCTTGGATGCTCCTATAGAATATTAGCTGAGAAACACTCTCAGACTTGTGAGTTGATTAACCTATGCTTTGCATGTGCTTGTCAACAAGACGCTCAATCTTATCCTGAACTCGTAGACCCAGTGGAAGCAGCTGAAAGACTCCAGATTGTGCCTGGGAAAATAAACTAGATTAGCAAACCTATCATGAAGGAGTAGAGGAAGCATGACATGAGAATCGCCCTACCTGGCGAAGAAATCCGGCTCGGATGAGCTTGCCATGACCAGCTACCGAGCAATTAGCTCGACGTTTCACCAAAACTGATAAGCAAATCCCTTCATACTTTCGCCCTCAGTGGCCGTGACACCACCAGTTGGCACCCATATCTTCGACAGGGTTGATCTAAACCGGGTGGACTGAGCAAAAAAAGGCTGTGAAAAGACTCGGCTGTGGTTCGAGATTTGAGCAGCTGCTAGTGGGCGAAGTCCGCCCCGATAAATCATATTTGAAGCACGCATGTTCAGCGATTGAAAGTTCAATCCATTCTAAAATTTTACATAATTATCCAGAAACGATAGTGATTATGCACCTCACAATGAGACAAGTCTTGACATGGCCGCCAATGAAGAGCGAGTTCTGGGTCTAAGACAATGAGATGGTCCGTTAGACGCGCTGCGCTAAGAGTAGCCGCGATAAACGCCCGCATTGGATGGGGCGATAAGATAAGAAATATTTCAAAAAATTACTTGCATCGAATCGCATTCTGATCTGAAATTTGAAGCAGCCAATTTTCACCACCCAGACAGCGGCGCATCTACGCTATGGCGAAGCATTCCAAGAAGAGCAAAGGGCCGCAGCGCTCCAACGAAAATGCGGCGCGCCTTCAGAATGGAATGTCTCAAATCACTTCTCAAATTGAAGCGAAATTGAACGGCAATCCATACAAGCGAAAGAGCCCGCCTACTGAAGTGTCTGGCAAGCAGAAACAGCGAAAGCAGCGTGATCCCGAGGACGCACCAGCGACGAACGGCACCAGCGACGATAAGGATGCTTTGCTAGCTGAGATCAAGGCCCTTGGAGGAGATGAAGAGGACTGGCGCCTGATCAATGACGTTGCATCTGATGATGAAGTTACAGGGTCAAAGGCACCGGTAGACAAGAAACTGAAGGATGAGCTAGCAGCTCTTTCAAAGGAACTTGGCTTTTCCGGAATTATACCAGATGATGCTAGCGACGAAGAGGAGGAGGAGGAGGTAGACGAAGAAGACGAAGAAGAAGACGAGGACGAAGAGGAAGAGGAAGATGATGAAGAGAGCGAGGAAGAGGTCAGCAACAAGAATAAGAATAAGGGCAACAGCGAACCCCCCAAAGTACAAAAGGAAAAGGGACCCGCAGAGAATGAAATGCGAAGAGTTGAAGGCCTGGTAAGTTGATATTCTTGAGTCAATGGCATCTCTGACAACTAACTTAGTAAACTAGATTTTCGAACCGCGCGCGGACTGGCACGCTGCCAAGTTGGCTCAACTGCCTGGGCCTCAGGTCGATGACGTTGGTCCCTTCATGTCGGCCATAAACTCACTAAAAGAGCATGGAAAATATCTCTTGGAGACGGAGGCGGCGAAATATCGAACAACCATCTTTGCGTCCTCATCTCACAAGTTTCTTGCCACCATTATGACATCTGGTACTCTTACGGACAAAATTTCTGCCCTCACCTTGGCTTGTCAAGAGTCCCCCGTTCACAACATTCGCGCATTCGATTCTTTGATGAACCTGGCTTCCAAGAAAAGCCGAGCCCAAGCCATTGGAGCTATAGGAGCACTCGTGGATATGCTCGGCCCCGGCACAGTGCTGCCATCAGACCGACGATTGAGGAACTTCCAAGCTCAGCCTGGGCTTCTGGGTTCCCTCCAGCGAGCTTCTGCTAAAATCTGGGCCCCAAGCCAGCCGCTTCCCGGTAAAATTACGCAAGCTCATTTGATCTCCTGGGCGTACGAAGACTGGTTGAAGGATACTTATTTCAAAATGATCCAGCTCTTGGAAGTCTGGTGCTCTGATGAGATTGAGTATTCGAGAATGAGAGCCGTCGACTTTGTCTATGCCTTACTCAAGGATAAGCCGGAACAGGAATCAAACCTTCTCACTCTCTTGGTAAACAAGCTTGGCGATCGCGACCGAAAGATTTCTTCCCGAGCTTCATATCTTCTCTTGCAGCTGCAAAACTCACATCCTGGCATGAAGCCTATTATCGTGCGAACCATAGAACAGGAGATCCTCCTTCGACCTTCCGCGGATCACCGAGTACGCTACTATGCCATCAACACCCTCAACCAGACAATTCTTTCAAATAAAGAGCCGGCAGTAGCTGAGTCTCTTCTTCGCATCTACTTTGGACTTTTCGCCACAATTCTCAAAACTGGAAAGCTTGGAATACCGACAGATGATGAACCCACAAAGGCCCAGAAGCCTGGCAAAGGCTCATTTGGAAAGAAGGGTAAACCGGCAAAGGCTGCAGCCCCTTCTGTCCCAGAAGCCGAGGCAGCTGATAAGCTTGTGTCTGCCCTGTTGACCGGTGTGAACCGTGCCGCACCATTTGTAGGCACCAATGATACGGTGTAAGTACCTTTAGCAACTATTAATGCTATGATGTGCCTGTATGGATGCTAATGACTTGTCACTAGGTTGGAACGCCATCTTGACACCCTCTTCAAAATTGCACACTCTGCCAACTTCAACACCGGCATTCAAGCTTTACTCTTGATTCAGCATCTCTCTACGACAAAACATCTCGGCAGCGATCGCTTCTATCGGACGCTGTATGAGTCGTTACTGGACCCGCGCCTCATAAACTCTTCAAAACAGGCACTCTACTTGAACCTGTTACTACGAGCGCTGAAGAATGATGTCGATGTAAGAAGAGTCAAAGCTTTCGCTAAGCGAATGTTGCAGGTATCAGGCCTTCATCAGCCTCCCTTTGTCTGCGGCTTGCTCTACGTTATTTCTCACCTAAGGCAAACCTTCCCTGATATTTCAACGCTGGTTGAGGAGCCGGAAGAATCCGTATTTGACGATGAGGCACCTGAGGACCGCCCAACATACGATGGGCGCAAAAGAGATCCCGTACACAGCAACGCTCACAGAAGCTGTCTGTGGGAAGTGGTATGTTTCCCTCCTTACAGCCGCACAATGTGCACTACAAATGGCTAACGTATCTTCTCAGGTCCCTATTCAACAGCATTTCCACCCTGCCGTTGAGAGATTCGCCTCTGCGCTGCTAGATAAAAACCAGAAGATGATGAAGCCCGATATGGAGAGCCACACTCTCATCAAGTTCCTGGACAAGTTCGTCTACAGGAATGCAAAGGCTTCAGATACTCGCGGTGCCTCTATTATGCAGCCTCTCAAGGCGGCCAAGGACATTGGAGATATCTGGCTCGGTGGTGGGCGCAGTAGCGCATCTACTACCCAAGTCAACTCTGCTGCTTTCTGGAATAAGAAAGCAGACGACGTGGCAGCCGAAGATGTCTTCTTTCACAAATACTTCCAGCACGTTTCCAAGGAGCCTAAGGAATCTACTAAGAAGGCACGCGCGACAGGCGACGAAGAGGCAGACGAAGATGCGGAAGAGGATGAGATCTGGAAGGCACTGGTTAATGCCCAGCCTGATATTGACGAAGATGCTTCCGATGCTGGCTTTGACGATTTGGATGAGCTGGATATGGCATCTGACGACGATTCCTCGCCTGCCCTGTCACTGGATGGCGATGATGATGATGAGGACGAGGACGAGGACGACATGGGCGTGGAATTCAACGACTTTTCAGACGAAGAGGATGGCGATGAAGAGGATGGCCTGGTTGCCCCTGATGTGGCCGAGTCGGACGAGGAGAAGGGCGACAAGCGCAAGGCTAGGAGAAAGATGCTCAAGGGCCTGCCTACGTTTGCGTCTGTGGATGACTATGCAGAGCTTTTGGCGGGAGAAGAAGATGACTTGTAAAAATAGACTTAAAGATGTTAATAATAAGGAAAAGAATGTTTTGAGGCAGCGACAATACTGGTGTCTACAAAATACTTGGTATAGTTTGGGTGTAAGTGGCGTGTACATCAAAGGGGTCTCTCTTTCTGATCCTCTCACGGTGTCCAGGGGCAAATAGGCCATGAGATTCTTTACAGGTGGTATTTTCTCGCAATCGTCACAGACTATATGCGCTGTTGCTGGATTTCCGCTTCTATTTTCATCGCAGCCAGGAATACAATAACACGGCCGCCAAATAAGGAATATATTCCCGACTAAAAGCCACTTGCTAGACCCGAGGCTCCCCAACCACACCGAGTTCGGAAACGCCGAACGGCCTAAGCCGCAAGGTTGGCTAGAATCGGGCTAACAGGGGACCGATAAGCCGTATCAGTTTATCTTATCGGCAAATAAATGTGCCAGCAAAGGCGTGATGGAGGCGCCGTAAATTAGGCGCGCAATCGGATCGCATTTGCCTCGGTAATCCCGCCCTTTTATACAATCCTCTTGCTTCTTTATTTTTTGTTGTTCCTTTTGTCTTTTTGATTTAATAAGGGGACGCGTGACGACAGTGGGATTTAGAAAGAAAAAGGGAAAAGAGAAAAAAGACATTTGACAGAATGTTCGCTCAACAAGTCGCTCGGGGCGGGCGCCGAATCGGTCAGATCGCTCGAAGTGGCCAACAGTCGCCGCTTACTGCGATCAAAGGGGCCGGTCAACGACGATGCTATGCTGAGGCTGCACAGGGTGAGTATTCGCTGAATTTGTGCTTAGTGAGTGGCGTAACGGGGTATTAGCTAACGTTGAGATCTTTTTCTATAGCCGCGGCCGCTCCCAAAAGTCGAATCGGACTGGGCCTCGGCCTGATCCTCTACGGCGTCGCATTTGGAAGCATCGGAGCAGCAGCAACATGGTACTCGATGGTGCAGCAGGGCTTCTCCCACTTCACCGACGCCGAGACATCCAAGCTGTTTGTGCCCGACACCAACGAGGTCCAGCGCATCGAAGACACAATCAACAACCACCCGCTGGTCAAGGAGCTGCGGTCACGGCCCGAGTTCAAGGAGTCGCGGCCGCACCTCAAGATGGCCAGCGGCATCCGCAACCAGAGCCTCACCGCCGGCGTCCTGCAGGGCAACGGCAAGATGGTGGTCCCGCCCATTGCGTTCATCGAAGACGGCGGCAAGTCCATTGTCAGCATCACCTACATCGGCGACCAGGTCTGCGGCCACCCGGGCCTTGTCCACGGAGGATTCCTGGCCACGATGCTGGACGAGGGCATGGCGCGGGGGTGCTTTGGCGCGCTGCCGCACAACATTGCCGTGACGGCCAACCTGGAGGTCAACTATCGCAAGCCGACGCCGGCGAACAGCTTCCTGGTGCTCCGCGGAACGACGACAAAGGTCGAGGGACGCAAGGCGTGGTCTGTGGGAAGCATCGAGACGCTGCCGGAGCCGGGCGAGAAGCCGACAGTCTTGGTCGAGGCGAAGGGACTATTTATCTCGCCCAAGTATGCAGCTGTAAGTTTTGGCCCTCTGTTGACTTTTTCTATACATGGCGCTGACATAATACTTTAGCTGATGCCCTCGATTGTATGAGAATTGACATTGGAGTTGGGCTGATGACGTGGTGGCTGGAGCTCAGGAACGTGGGATCTTCCTTTTTTTTTTAAAACTTTTGACTTGCATTGCTCTTTTGATCATTTTAATTTTTACTCTTGGGAGAAAGCGACAGGAGGCATCGGATATACACAAAGACCCATCAGATACATTGCATGATGATATACGTTGTACATATGAGATAATACTAGACGGTACTTGTTGAGTACCTAGAGCTTTAGAGTAGACGAAGGATTGTCTTTTACAGCGATTTGAATCAAGCCTTTAAGATGCTTTTACGTCTTACATATCTTACATTGTTATAAACAAACCAAATAGCCTCACAATCCGTGTAATAGCAACACACTGCTTACAAAGAAGAAGCAAGAAAAAAAGCTTTTAGCATAAAAAAAACAGCGGGGATCACGTAGCGGAAGTCGGCGGTTTCGGGCTGTCGCCATCAGCCTCCTCGATGAGCACATCATCCCCCTTGGCGTAGTTTGCCCAACTATCTCTAGAAAAGCTCCCTTTATATGGGGTAGAATGTGGGTTTTTTTCTTGTCTAGACTAGGTCATCTTGTTTAGTAGTAGGCGGAGAGAAATAACGGCTGGCGATGACGGCGAGGGCCCGAATGTCGTAAGTAGGAATATACACGTACGCATGCAGAATGATCGCCCATCTCGCATATCGCCATTGAACCATCCCATCCCTTTATATATCGCAACTCTATTTCCACACCTCTTTCCAGCGACTTTATTCCCATCTTCTTCTACTATCTGCTTTCTTTTTCTGTCGTTTTGAATCAAGCGATTTTCTTCGTGTAATCTCGTCTCATATACACAATGGCCACGTGCGTAACCCATCCATCTCTACTGCCCCTCCCCCGCCTTGCGACAGACAATCGAGGCTCGCTCTCCTCCAAGAGCCCATTATCGCGAACTTCCCCCATTCACTCCCAGATGATGCGCTCCTCTTGCAAATAACACCACACATTATCACAAGAGCAAAAAAAGCCAAGTCGCTAACTATAGAATCAACAGCAACATCACCTGGCATCCCTCCCTCTCCCGCCGCGAGCGCAACCAGCTGCGTTCCCAGCGCGGCCTCACAATCTGGCTGACGGGCCTCTCCGCCTCGGGCAAGTCCACCGTCGCCACCGCCCTCGAGCAGCACCTCCTGCACCTGGGCCTCTCCGCCTACCGCCTCGACGGCGACAACGTGCGCTTCGGCCTCAACAAGGACCTGGGCTTCTCCGAGGCCGACCGCAACGAGAACATCCGCCGCATCGGCGAGGTCGCCAAGCTCTTTGCCGACTCGGCCACCATCGCCATCACCTCCTTCATCTCGCCCTACCGCGCCGACCGCGATCTTGCGCGCCAGCTGCACGCCCAGACCAACCAGGACGGCGACGAGCCCATCCCCTTTATCGAGGTCTTTGTCGACGTGCCCCTCGAGGTGGCCGAGCAGCGCGACCCCAAGGGTCTCTACAAGAAGGCCCGCGCTGGAGAGATCAAGGAATTCACTGGCATCTCTGCGCCGTACGAGGAGCCTTTGAGCGCCGAGATCACAATCAAGACTCACGAGAATACCGTCGAGGAATGCGTAGCGCAGATCACAAACTGGCTCAGCGAAAAGGGCTACATCAAGAGCGTAGAAGTCAAGAACTAAAAAAGCAACAGTATAAACGACGAAAATGCAGTAACAAAAGTCTCACTTGGAGTTAAGAGTAAGATGGGGACACTCATGCATGGTTAATGGGTTGTAAATGCGGTTCGCCTTGCCACTCTAGATATCTGTCTTAGAAGGTTGATGGATTGACATACTAGAAAGGGAAAGGAAAGATGTGGAAAATAGTCTTTAAAAGTCTTTAGAAGAAAGTCGAAACAGCAAACATAGAATACAGGCGCATGACGCTTTTAGAAAGAAATTCTCTCTATATCCGCTTCAGGGAAATTCAGCCTCATAGTAAACAAAGGCCGTGTACTCGTTTCCTTCGCCGGTCCCTAATCCTGCCGCGGCCATCTCTGAGCTAAGGGCAGCGTCATCTTTCGTGACTCTACCGTGCTTGTCCCTTCCGAACGCATTTCCACCCAGGTATGAGTACTTTGAGTCCAGTGCTGCCTTTGCCTTGGGGGCCAGCTTTGGTGTTGTCTGTTTCCGATATGGTTAGCAGACGTATGATAATAGTAATGTGGCATCGAGTCACAAAAAAAAAAAAAAAAAAAGAAAGAAAGAAAAAAAAGAGAAGGGTTATGGACAGGCCAGGTGTGATAAGTGAATAGTATAATATAACATACCTTGATAAGAGCTGTGGCATAGTCCAGCGGTAATCCGTACCGCAATACAGCCTCGACAAAGACGCGCAAGGTAAGGACATGCACCCAGATCATGACGCTTTCACTCCAACCAGTCCTTCCCATGCGCAGGGCTTCGCCGCAGACCTTGCGCTCTTCGTTGGTCACACGATCCAGCTCTCGCTGTTCTTCTTCGCGGCCGCCTTCGACATATTTGTACTGACGAGGTGTCCACTTTTGCTCTCGACACTTGTGGACAAACTCGGCGCTGTGCTTCTTGAAAGTCACGACGGCAAACAGCGTAAACTCGTCGTCATGGTCGATCTCTACCGATGACCGGGGCACCACCATGGGTGCGAGGGTCTCGTAGCTCTTAATAAAGTCCTTCTTCGCATTCGTCGGCACGGCAATGAGGTGAGTTTCAAGGTACTCTGAGTCTTGAACGAGCAGCGATGGCTTTACGATTGGGGTGAGAGATTTCGTCGCGAGGGTGCCGCTGCAGCCGAATTAAGCCAATTAGCTAGGAGCAAATAGATAGATTCATATACTAACGTCTGTTTCCTTTGAAGCTGTGCAAGATTTGTCTTGACGGCGTTGTACTGGTTGAACTTGGACTTGACGTCGTTGTCGACTGTGTTGAGCTCCTGGGCCTCAGTTAGGACGAGCTTCTCTCCACAGAAACAAAATTGTGCCGACAATGAAGAAAGAGAAAAAGGGCGGCCCATACCTTCTGAAGAGTGCCAATGAGATCAGCAATGGGCTTGTCGGCTCGGTATCTCATCTTGTTCCAGCTAAAGTTGCGCAGGTAGTGATCGGTCGGCTCTGCCACAAGCTGTCAGCCCCACCATCCAACATCATCCATATAGAAGCGCATATCTGGCTCGACTAACTATCGTTGACCATCTTGTACGAGGCCATCCGGTCCTCGTCATTGCTGAGCACCGTGCGCAAGGAATCCGCAACCTTGGCGACGACTGACTGGCATGCACCCTCGAGCTTGGCCAGGTCATCGGCTTGCTGGACAAGCAGGTCTAGAGTTCCTATTTTGAAGTCGGGGATGCTAAACGGCAGCACAGTGCCATTGTCGGACGTTATTGTCGCGCTGAGGGACGAGATGGCCTCATCACGGTCCCCAGAGTCGAACGCGCTCTGGGGCAGCGATATCAACGCATATCTCGACATGGCGGTGGTGACGAAAAACGGAGGTAGAAGTAGACCCGACGAGGAGAAGGCGAGGAGGATGGGGCAAGAAACAGGTAACGAGAGGAAGAGATAATAAAGGAAAGTTCAGCTAGATGGGAGCTCTCGCGCGCAGGCCCAGGAAATAATTGTAGCTTTCTCCTTGGAAGAGAAGCAGCGCTCGAGAGAAGCTTCGATCGACAGCTTAGCTACATGTATAGATTGCGACGCAGAAGCAGTTCGCGAGCATTGCCTTGGAGGTCCAGTGACAGTCCAGCTAGCAGCTCCGGTAGTGGGGGCGGCGGCAGTGTACTCAGTACGAGGCGCTGCGTGCAGGAAGGGATCTGAGACAGGCGACTCAAAGTACCGAGTACCTCGACTGAGACATCCCCGTTAAATGCCAGCCCCTCGCCTTGCGTGGTATAAGCTCGGCCAGCCTCCGCCTGGGCTCTGCAGCTCGCACCGCTATAGCAATAGTCGTCTATGCGATGCTCTTTTCCGTGGCGCTGCCGCTCCCCGACAGATGCATAGAAACGTCGGCGCTCCGCCAGCGCTAGTCCGCTCTGGGCCGACAACATCAAGAGGACGATTTGCGCCGTGCACCGCCAACTCTTCTGGTCAGGCCATGGACATGACAACAGCCTGCAAAGCGCGACCTCAAGGCGTCTGAAGGCGATACAAACGACCGTTGACCGCCCCGCAGTTCCGGACCATGTGAGGCGCCCCGAGACGGCAATTCCGGCGCCAGTTTGTTTGCTCTCGCCCGTCTTCCCCTTCGTCCTCGGCCAAAACACCATCCTGTCTCTGCCCTACATCCAGGCGGCCCTCTGCATCCGTCTCGAGCCCCAATTCGCCTCGCCCACGCGTGGGCATGAAGTGGTCTGCGGGCGCATCATCCCGGGACCTCTCCCAGCGCCATGGCCGCAGCCACAGGTTCGCTCCCTCGCCTGGTGCCTTTTCCGCCACCGTCCCGTCCCGTGTTGTCGCTGACTTTGCCCGTGGCAGCTTCTGCGACCATCATCCTCGGCGATTCTACTGCGACTGAAGACGTTGGCCCCAAGGCTGACGGCGCGCCGGAACAGTCCGCAACCCCCGGCCAACGGTCTTCAACGCCGATCCGCACTTCTAGTCATGGTACGTAGGCGCAATGCTTCGTTGGGTCCAATCGAGCGGCTTTTGAGAGGATGAATATGCTCATTGCAATGCTCAGATGTGATTGATGGTCCGGATGGAGCCTCCATCCATACCACAGATGGCCGAGTCAAGAATCCTGTACCCAGCAAACTCAAGGGCAAGGCCGACAACAAGAACGGCAATTTTGGCGTGATGCACATCGATATAAATAGCTCACAGGCGGCCTTGCGGAATGCTGCCGCAAAGCGCACAAGCGAAGAGACGGAGGCGGCGGCGAGGCTGGCCAACATGCGCGGCTACCAGTCCATCAAACGTAGCAAATTGGCGTGGAATCCGCAGACCGAATCAGATCCGCGATCATCAGTCCCCGCGTACGGAGCTTCGCAAAATGGCTATCTCAACAATTCTTACCCGCTCCCTGGACGTCCCCTGGGACCTTTACCGCATGAAGCCAAAGCTGAGCAAGCCCGACTCCTCACTCTGTTGCGCAGCCTGAATCCTATGGTGGTGGTGGATCAGCTGTGTAAAGCGCTGGCATACTTTGGAGGCATTCCCGGCGCGCCCTCATCGCACGAATTCGACTTCCCGGACAGCGGACGCAACAATGGTCAGGGATCCATTTTCGTCGGCTGGGTCGCCGAGATATTCCCTCCAGTTGAGGGGAACCCTTCAGCGCTGGCGCTTCACCCATCTCTTCAAAGCGTAGATATAGTCTCTGCCGCAGCTCCTGCTGCCGTCGTTGCTCCAGATGCACCCGCACCCGCACCAACTCAGGCTCCAGCTTTACCCGATCCCGCCAATACCACCGCTCCTCCTGCTCAGCCAGCCTCTACAGCCTCTCTGTCTGAACCTGCCCGCAATCCCTCCGAGGGACAGAATGCCACTGGTGAAGCTACCGCAACGCCTATCAAGAGACCGCGAGGACGGCCAAAGGGCAGCAAAAGTTCCAAACCTCGCATAGATAAAGGCATGAAAAAGTCGGATCCAGCGCTACATTCGTCCAGCCAAGTCGATGGAGGCGGCTCCCAGCTATCGCAGTCTGATCTGGGGAGGAGACCTGATGGATCTGCCGAGCAATCTCAAAACGGACTCGTTAACCCTGCGTACCATGGCGATATGCCAGGACATCTTGACCCTGATTCTAGCATCATGAGCACTCCAGGAACGGGCAAGAAGAGAGGTCGCCCTAAAGGATCCAAAAATCGACCAAAGAATACTCCTGAAGCTGGCCAGGCGGCTGCAGAGAATCCTCACGCCTTGATGCCTCCTTCCTCAACTTCCAATCCCATTACACAGTCTCCTTTATCGCACAAGGCAACTGAGAGTCAGAATAATATTTCATCCTTTGCAAATGCGATGCCTCCCAGGCCAGAACAGCGCCAACATCCCTCACCCCCGCTGCCAGAGAACGCAACAACGCAGCACGCCGCACACATAGCCAGCCGTGCCCCTCAGGGAAGCCAGACAGCGTTTCCGGCTGTGAGCACCTGGGCTGGAGCGGCAATGCAATCATTGGATCAATTCCGCTCCATCAACAATCACTCACATCCTAAGAAGAGAAAGGGGGGTGATCCGGCCCAGGTTGCTAGAGAGTCCTTGGCAACGATCACGGCAACTGACCCTTCATCACATATGCGACAAGGCGATGATACTCCGCTACATAACACTACGGCTGATCAGGCCAACCTGAAGCGCCGTCGTGTGTCAAGAGAATCGCTTCAGAACCCCATCTTCAATAACATTGACTCTCAACCCGGCCGAGTGGGTATGACCACATCGCCTGTTCTGAATAACAGCTACAACAGCATCTCTCAAACAATGGCTTCCAACAGCTTTGATACCCAGCTAGCCAATGCCAGTGCTGCTGTGAGACAAGTCTCGAATCAACAGCATTTGCAACAGCAGCAACAGCAGCCGCACCACCACCATTCGCAGCGGTCACCAACACAGCCTCAAGGTCAGACTCAGTCACATCAGGCCCAGCCGCAGCCGCAGCCGCAATCTCAGTCTCAGCAGTATGCACCCCAGAGACCTCATCAGCCGAATGCAGGGATGCGGCCTCCGCTACAGCTTCAGCATATGCCACCAGGATCTACAAGACCCAGAGCCCCGAGCCAGCTGTACGCAAGTAGCCCAACGAGCATGTCCTCGCAAAGCTTCTATAACCAGGCCAGACAGCTGCCGGGCCAGCTAGGACATGCAGCCACCAACAGCGGTAGTTTTGCCAGAGGCACCAGTAACAACCAAGCCTCGCCGTTTGGATCTTCTTCCAATTCCAACATGGCAAGGCAGAGCTCCAACGAGGCCCGCGCAGCCAGCTTATCACAGCAAGCATCTCTGGCAATTTCACGCAGCCAATCGGGCCATACCCCGACAGCTCGCCACGCATCTTCTGATTTTGCCAGCAGCCAGCAGGTCCCAGCAACTTCGGCTTCAGCGCCCTCAACATCTGGCCTAGGCCATTTCCCGTCCTTTACAGAACATAGCTACCTTGACATGGACTATGGTTTGAATGAGCGCGACGTGCAAGACTCTGCGGCGGCTTTTGGCGACTCCACGCCGCTTGATGTGACCTTGGTTGAGCCTAACATGAGAGAGAGGCTGTATCAAGCCATGGGTCGCCCATAAGATGGCGTTTAAAATAGAGCGTTTTTTGTTCTTTGCTTTTTTTTTTTTTTTTTTTTTTTCCAATCTTTGATCTTGATCTTCTGGTTGAATGTGTACGTTTTGGCGTTGTAATGAGAAAAAAGAAAAGTAACGCATCAGAGGGAGTTTATCAGCAGCAGAATTCTCACCCCCTTTTAAGTAAAACGGGGTTGTTTTCAGACTTTTTTATTTTTCTCCTTTCTTTGTCTGGCGTTCAAATAATTAGGATGGTCTCAGGGAGTATAGGCAAATGTGGTTGTTTATTTCTCTTGTCTTGTGCTTTCTTGGGCAGATGAGATTTTATGATAAAGAGTGTATGTATGAGAGAGCGTATATTTGCATGGTGCTATGAGTTTACTTTTTTTGGCTTTTCATTACCTTTTTAACCTTCATTTTTCACAGATGAAAGAGAGAAAGAATGTTTGGACCATTCAGACCGAAGAGACGTATCTTGGGAAGAGATACTTCTTCTCTAACATCACGGACGGCTGAATTTGATGGCAGCACAGCAGTCAACAAAAATGGCCCAAACAGTTCTTCTCTAGATAGTCACACAAAGGGGTGTATCATGTCTGTGTATATATACTTGGCATGTATGTCCATATATATAAGCAAAGCGTCACAAGCGAAAATATATATTAAAAAAAAAGAGTACATATCCGTCCAAGTTTTAATTTGAAATATGTTTTCTGTATTTTTTGCGACTAAATTAGATTTTTTTTCAGTCGAGAGCCAAAAGTTTTTCTTCTTCGCTAAAGCTATTGAGGAATGAATGAGAGTGTACAATACACAAAGTAAAAAGTTGGCTTGTCAAAAAAACAGGCAGAAAAGAAAAGTGAACGAAAAAGGAGAAATATAAAAAAAAAAAAACAGCTTGGTTTACCAAATAGAGAAAGGACAAGATAAAAGAGACATTTTGCGCAAGATCTATCCATGCGGCTAACAGCTGCGCCAATGCAGGATACAACAGGTATTTTTTAAACCCGGGCATGACAACAGATCAGAAGGCGTTTCAATAGCCAAATAAAAGAAGAGATTGAGAGAAAGAAAATCTTTAAGAAGGAAGGGATATGGCAAGTGATATAGTAAAAACAAATAAACGAACAAGCAGCCACAGTACAAAAGCCTAAAGTAATCCACACATCCATTGGAATCCGTACCTCGCGGATTCTTCCCATACCCAAAAAGAAAAAACGCCTCGTAAATGCTTCTTTGTGTCAAAACGGACACACATACACAAGGAAATATTGGTGTAAGCAGAAGAGTTCTTGCTTTAGTATCAGGAAAAAAAAAGAAGATGAAGACGCTCGATCATGACGAGCATAAATATGTATATATATGTAAGGAGGAAGAGAAGTAGGTCGCGTATATCGTCGGTGAGATTGATAGGGGAGATTGCTCTCTAATCTCCATCGTCGCCGAGAGCTGCGGCCGGCGGCCTTACGGATTCGGACATGTGGCGACCATAGTACCATTCGTCTGTTTCGTCCAGGCCATCCTCTCCTATAAGATCAAGCATGACCTGCTGATTTCGTTTTATATCTTGCGGCCGCTGCACGATTTTTCGTTCCATAATCATGGCCTCTGCTGTTGCTAGCCATATTTGCTGCAGTTGTGGCAGGTCCCCCAGTAGAGTCCTGGCCTGGTCGCGATCGAGAGGTGCCATGGGCGCATCGGCGGAAAGACTGCTGTTGAAGACGCTATATGGGATAAAGCCTCCATTGTGGGTAGAGTCGACTGATCCCCATGGACTCCTACGGCCCCCTTCGCTGAATGATGATCGGTTCGGAGGTCGTTCGCCGCTTGTCGACTTCTTTCGCCCAAACCCTTTCAATCCCAGCCGGCCCTTGGCAGGTGCCTCGACCACAGGTTCCTTGGTAAGAGAGCTGAACCAAACATCCACAGCAGCGCGTCGGTTATTATAGCCCTTTGTCTCCCACAACCTTTCCACCTGACGAAGCCCGCCAAGACACAAGATGGCCACATGAACCTCGTCGGGGGGTCGTTCTCTCAAGTAACCACGAAGGGATCGTTCCACTCGACCAACATACGTCGGCGGTCGCAGGCGGCGGCAGAAGGAGGATATAATGAGCGGGAAAACCTCGTGTACTCTCAGTAGTGTCCGGTTGTCGTACATGTTCATGATTTCCGCTTCGATCGGATTCACTGTGTAAGGTTCCTTCAGCAGCCCATTTCCTTTTTCCGCAATGTATTTCAGGTGCAATTTTCTGTACGTCTCGAAAAAGTGGAAAACGGTAAAGAGCAAAGGAATCAGTCGTCGGCGCATACGTTCGTGCTGCGGTGCGAAGGCTAATTTCTGAGCTTCTGTTGTTCTTAGGAAAATATCTTTTGTGATCCATTCGCACATCATGTATGACAGCTTAGCCGCAACATGAAGGCGATGCCATAGGCCACACAGATGATGGAAATTGAGGTCGGAAGAGTCTCTAAGCGGGTATAGACGAGTGGCATAGGCGGGTATATTATGGTCGAGGTGATATCGTACAATGGGGACTTCGTTGAGGGTGATGAGCGCATGCCATGATTTGGAGGTTAATCGGAGGTTAAGAATATCGGTTAGAGGGAGAGACGAGACGATCTGAATCTGGAGTTCGCTCGGGAGTGCGAGTAAGAGCTGGTCAAGAGGAACACTAGACGTGGCGAAGAAGACAAACTCAAAATTAGCATTTATTTTAACCTTGTTGTAGTTGAAAAGCTGGAGAAGACAGGACGCACCTTTTTCGCGTTGATTCTGTGGAAGCTCTTGAGGGTTGTGTAAACGTAGCTTCCGCCGCATCGGACTTGGAATGTAATTTGTGTCGGATACTGAAGAAACTTCTCTTATCGCGCTTCGAGTCGGCCGGCTTGACGGCATCGAATTCGGCGGGTTTCGAGTCTCGCAGCGGCAGGATAAATCTCGACGGGGGACCGGCGTGAAGGTTGGTGGCCGTTGCCACGGCGCTGGATTCCGCATGATCCGCCTGCAGCTGGTTGTTGGCACGCAGCTGGTTGAGCTTCTCGAAGTAGCGCTCTGAGGCGAACTCGGTGATGTGCGGCGGATCCATAGCGGCGGCGCGGCGCTGATGCTCTGCAGCCATGGTGGGCGACGGCGATGGTGATGGCGACGGAGGCCAGAAGAACGAGTGACGAGGAGCGATTCTCTACGGGTGACGAGCGGCCGCGCTGGCCAGCTCGGAGGGTTGACGGCTCTCTATTACTGGGCGCAGGGAGAGAGCAGCGGTCCTAACATGGCGGGGAATGGTATGGCGACGGCCGGTAGGGAGGGAGCGAGGAGAGGAGAGGGGGAAGCAGCGCAGCGCAGCGACGGCTCACGATGCGTCTGTTGTTTTGTCTCGTCTTGTCTCGTCTCGTGCTGGGCCGGGTCGAGTCGAGCGCTCTGCCACTGTGTTCGTCCGTCTATAAGCGCGCGACGGATTCGGTTCGGGCGATTTGGAGATGCGAGGCGGAAAAAAATAAAAAAAGAGAAAATTAAAGACGCAGGTGCTACGCGATGCTGGCAGGACAAGGCTCTCGACAGGCCGGGTGAGGATGAGGAAATGAGGAGGACCAGGCCCGACCAGTCCAAGTGTGGGAGTAAGGAACCTGCGATAATGGGGAAGAAAACGAGCGGGTGGATGCTGGCATGTGTGGGCGGTGGGACAGTGGAACAGGGCCCGCTAGCAGCATGGCTTAGTGGCAGACGGGGGATCTTGGGAACGCTGGGGACGCCAAAGCAAAAAAAGAAGATGGAAAAACAGACGCTGGCAAAAGGGCCCTCTGCAGGCTCTGCAACCTTTGCGAAGGGCTCGAGAAGGGCGAGGGAATGCGCGAGCGCTGATTCGCCCAGGCGGCCGTTTGGCCGGCGTAATAGTGGAGCGGCACGGAAAAAGGTGCTTGGGCGCACAGTGCGCGGCGCGCTGGTGCAGCTGGCGCCCTTTGCAGCAGAGAAAGCGCTGCGCCGGACCTCGGGGGCACGCCAGCTCAGGGCAGCTCCGTACAGTGCGCCGTCTGCCTTGGGCCATCGTCCGGGGCATCTGGGGCTGGCGCCTTTAGGAGAGGGGGCGCCGCCTCCGCTCCCCAAAGAATGCCCCAAGAGGCGTGCTGTTCACGTCTTTTCGCCCTCTGTGGGGCCAGGGCAGTCGGGCCGCACAGTAGCGCCGCGAGCGAATCCGTACGATGGCAGGTCCCCGGCGCAGCCATGGCAGGGGAAGTCTATCCGTGGCAAAGCTTCGGCTGAGACTCGCTGGAAACCCGCTGTCGCATGTACTGGGTAGTATCGCCAGGCCGTGGCCCCAGCGCCCAGTGGCCGGCGCCTTTACCCCGAGGTACTTGCGTAGTGACCTCTTGGGGCTCGCACTTGCATCCGTCGCGTGCGCTGCTGAGATTTTCGCATTTAGCCGAATAGGCCAAGCCGTACAGTGCCAATTGCGCGCTAGACCAAGAACGCCATCGCAATCAAGCTTCAATCACTCTCCAGACGTCAGCCCAATCCGCCGGCGCCGCGCAGTGCGTTCAGCGTGCGCGGCGTGCGCAGCATGCGCCGGCCACGCAAAGTCAGCAAAGGGGGAAAAAAGTTAAAATCTCAAAAAGTTACATGTACCGCTACGGGGCTTCTGTTCGCGACGTCGAATACTGTACTCAATTTCCCCCGACCGAGTCGCAACGCCTCGCTAGGCCGCCCAGAGTCGTAGCGCTGGCTGCCATTCAAAGCGGCTGCCTGGCCGTTCGTGGTCGTGCTCTTGTGCCTGTGCTCTAGATTGCATGCGTACGAGCCCACTTCACAAAGCACTTTCGGGCCACAATCGCGATCCACAGCCGCAAAGCATCCCCGAGATGGTCGTGGACCCAGATAGCAGTTCCATACTGTACAGTAGAGATAGAGGCTAGGCGGGTGTCGCAAACGCTGCTAGCCCTGCTAGCAGCTGCTCGTCATTCACCAGTCGCAGGGTCGCCATGGGAAGGGACCCCCAGAGCCGGGACATACGCGATACCACCATTGCTGGTCTGCTGTCCTCGTATTGATGCAGAGGCCGTGCGTCGTGGCCTCCAGAGAGGAGACGGCAAACAACGCAACCGCACACCACGGCTGCTACGACGCAGAGGGCACAAGCACAATGGTCCCAGGCGTGTTCCGAATGCCATTTTCTAGCTCCTTGCATGCTGCCCTGCCCTGCGTGTGAGATGCAAGCGCCCATTCATGAAACCGCCTTGATTCATTTGCCTATGTGCGAAAGCCGCCAGCGACTTCGATTCAATTCCCGACGTCGGATTTTTACCCGAGCGCGGCTATTGCGTGGAATTGGAACGTCATGCGCAGTCGAAGGATCCTGCCATCTCATCTCCCATTATCTCTCCATCCTTTTCCGTCTGGTTAGGCCGTGTAATGATAACATGAGAGCATAGATAGTACGACTACTGGGCAAACCTCAACGTCGCCTCATCAATCGCGGTCGACAAGCTGGTCTCATGAGTGAACGAAGACCAGATGACGACTACGGGATGGCCTCTCTACCTACATGCATAGGGTCTCCTTACATGGACGTCTCCAGAGAACCACATCGAAAGTGTCCGACCCTTTATTCCAAGGATCTATTCTTTTCCATGCAGCCGACGTCCGTCGCGCTACTATTCTAGCCGTGGCGTTGCGGCAACGCAGTCCGTCCCGGCCGTTATTATCCCTTAGCGATGGAGATCGAGACACGGATACACATACATAATGTTCCGTACACTACGGATAGGGCTGGAGAATGAGCAACTGGGCATAAAGCTGCAGCTTTGCCGGGTCCTGTAAGGGTAACGTCAGAAGGGACCAAGAGACGAGACGCAGCAGGAGGGAGGAAGCCACCGCGGCCCTACTCCGGCCGTTTTGGTGTCTCATAGACTTGTCGATCCAAACACGAGAGAGCAAGTCTACGGCAGTGAATGGTGACTGGCCCAGTCCATCCATGCCCTTCCCCCGAGAAGCAGGACCCCCACTCCAACCACGGCTCAGAGACTTTTGGCAAGACGTTGCACAATAAGATGGGCAGCATGGTGCTGCTGGTGGTGGTGCTACGTCGCATCTCCATGCTTTGCCTCTCTCCAGTTAGGGTACATGCCAGCAACCCGGTCTTGACGGACCTGGCGCCGGTGCTGCTGCCCTCATGGCATCTCGGTAGATGGGGATGATCATGAAATCATTAATTCATCGAAAAACTACCGAAGCCGCCTCCCCCTTTCTAATTAGCTGCCTACCTAAATCCGTCGACAGGCGTCCAGAGTAGGTAACTCGTTGATCCCTAAATTGGGTAATGATGAGCAGTATGGCCGGGGAAAACAACAGATTTCTTGAATCGTGTCAAAAAAAAAAACTGGTTCTGCCGGGAGATGGCACATATGACGCTCGGTCAGGCGAGGGAAAAAATAAGGCCGTCGCCTTCGCCGGGCATATCTCGATTCAGGTGCCTACATTGGTACGAGGTAGGCAGTAGGTTTGGCATTGCATGTAAGAAGCTCTTTGGATCGCCCGCAGCGGCGGGCCTTAGAGCACTGTGGCCGTTTCGAATAGTAAACTGTGGTCCGGCATCGAACAGCGATCTTGCAAGGCCCGTACCTGTCAAGGTCAAGGTCAAGGTCAAGGTCAAGGGGAGCTTGAATTTTTGCTTTGTCCTGGCCGACAACAATCTATTTCTGATGTACGAGATTCCAGAAGTACAAGGAAATGACAAGCCTTGTATACACCAGCCACCACCTGTCAAACCAGAATTGCTTCAGGGTCCCAGAAACACTGTCAGAATAAGCTACTGGGAAGCCCAAACAGCATAAAGGTCGTCACGTGATGCCGAACCCTCCGGCCCCCAAACCGGACCCCGGTGACGTACTTGCACACATCCAGGAGAAGATCAAGGTGAGCGATAACCAGCAACCAATTCGTCTCCATCCGTTGCATTCCTATCTCGGCGAGCTCGGGGTGGCCCCAGCGCAAACCAGCACGCCAGAAGCTGCATTGGCGCCGCCTTTTGGACAGAAATACTCCGTGCAAGTAGCGAATATTCCCGTTCCAGCTGCACGTACGGAGCACAGCCAGAGTATGTAATCAAACTTCATTATTGCAGCGGGCGCTCTTTCATTTGAGATTACCTCAGCCATCTAGACCCAGCAAGGCAGCAGAATGCAACCTCAGACGGAGCTTTACCACCTAGGTAATGGGTACTCCCACTGTGCTGCTTCCCCGTGGCATTACTTACGCCCATACCAGGCCACGGGGTGAGCTGGTTACTGCTTTGTAGGCATCAAGCCCGGGGCATTGAGATGGAATTCCTTCAAGTAACCTTATGGCCAAGGCGTCACGGACAATTACTACCGTTAGGTATTCGCCGACAAGGGTCTCGGTAGTAGCACCGAGAAGGAGTTGGAGATGCAGGTGAAGAGCAGCTCCCATCAAGCAAATCGCAGAGCACCGCGAGGCATGTGAATCGAGCAAAGCTCCGCTACACTAGGAATAGCTCGCTATGCGATGGACGGACGTTTCAATCTCGCCTCGTCGAAGGACCGATACGGGCAAACGGGCCAGCGTCGACTTCCGGATTGATTGGCCAAGCTTGCCCATCCATGCACACCGACGGGCTGGTTTCTCGGAATATTTTCTGTTGGTACGCAGTTGCATGTAGCATTTGGGTCTTTTTGCTGGTCTCCTTTTACCTAATCACAAGCGGTAGGTGGCCCAGGCCAGCCTCAAAAACGCCAAGGATCAGCAGGATTGATTGGGGAGCAGCTCATTAACGCCGGAGACGCGCGCAACCACTCGGATGATTCCGTTGCATTCTGCTCGTTAATGAAACCTCCCTTTCAGAAAAGCTGTGCTACCCTGTTTGGGGCGTTTATAGGGCCGCTGCTGGATTTCATTGGTGTAACCAGCGTTGCGTCTAATGCTGGTTAAATTCTCCTCGGTGAGAGCAACAGTAAAAAAAGGGAGGGATTGCATGACAGAACACAAGCAACACTCACACACACACATACACACACACTGAAAGAGAATCACATTCTCGGAAATATTATCCGATGCAGCCACGCCTCTGCTGAAAGGCCTTTCTCTCCAATTAGGCCAATTAGGAGTTATAATGGCAGCCTTGGCGGGAGAAAGCCACGCCCTCGGCCCCTCCACTTTGTGTGTCTCGGCCGGACTTTTTGGGGGGGCATTGACTGGTCGTTCTTTTTGTTCCAGCTTCAATTGGGGGCCGCTATTGATATGGCAGCAGATAGAACTGGGTCAGGGTCAAGCTGTTATTAATCTATGGAGACACTTATATGGGGTTGCCAAGCCTTAACCAGATGGCCAAAGTACAGTGCAAAGTACCTAATAGTCTGTCACTTAGACTCTATCTAGTAGTATCTACAGGCAGACGCCATACAGTCCGTATTTGCTGCGATACTGTTATTACTGCTAGCATGTCAAACTCAATAAACTTTGTGCCCCTAAAGCGACGGAACATGCACGTCTTTAGCCGTTTAATTAACCAGCCTTTACTCTAACGATTCACAATTCCCGGGGCTGAGCATATCTAAGGCCAAGCCATCAGGTAGGATTCTAAATGGCATTTACCTTTAAATGCTCATCTCCACCACACAGATAAGGCTGTAGCTACTTACCTCACTTATCACGAATAGGTACATTTCCTGCGCTGAAGAAGTAACCATTATGGTACAAATAATGCGAGATCGGTAATCACGGCTTCATTCCGGAGGCACTTTCAGATTTGGCCGCCAGATTTTTCCCCAGGCCATTTTTTTCTGGTGCCCAGCTGATAATGTACGCGGCGCCGATAGGGCCTTCTCGGCGTTTTTTTTTAAGGTGGCGAGTGGAGAATTGTATCTTATATCACGGCGCAACTGTCCAAGTCGCTTAACCGATGGCCTCATGTCTATGCAACGTGTAACGTCTTTGTTTTTATTTTTCAGAGTTTGCTCCGTAAAATCTACCACCTTGCCGGTTGGAATACCTGAGACATGTAGCCTCTCTCTGACCTCTTCACAGCCAGACTGAATGCTGACTCGTTGTCATCGTCTTGCTGCTTCAAATGGGGAAAAAGGAGCGATTATTGCTGCTGATGAGTGGAGGATCATGTCGCCATCTCATCTGATATGCTATTTATAGCTTTGTTATTGTGCGGCTGATGAGGGAAGGCCTGTCACTGAGGAGGGATCAAGGGAGCTCTCGGGCAACTGCTCGCTTGGAGAACAAGTAGGAGTCTTGTTCTGGTAACGTTGATTAGCTACTTTGGTCACGAGGGTGAAGGAAGCTGAACCTAGCTGACTGCTCCGTATCCAGTGCTACTGTACGAGGTAGAAAAAGGCCGTGTTCTCTTCCGTGAGGACAGTTGGAACGCTCGTGATCTTCCTTGTGTCCGGGGAGACTGCTCAGTGTTTCGAGTTCCATCAGGAGACTGTAAAAAGATGTTCAAGCTCAGAGTAAACCTGTAAAAGAGGATACAAATATCGCCATTTAATCGAATGCCAAGCTGATAATAGACGTAAAGGATATTGAAAGACAGCAGCTGGAACGTGGAAATGCTCACTTGACTGGTAGTGTAGATACAGAACAGAGCATATATATGGCCAGGGGCTGTAAGTCTGCGGCCGTTCTATGCGTAGTTGACTGAATCGAAACATGAGCCTGAGAAACATATGTTGCAAAAGACATTCTTTAAAGGTATTCTGCCTAGGTACTTTATTTATCCGAGGAACAGAAATAACGAGGGGTGTTTCATGTCTCATAATACGCCGAGCATGAGCATCTTCCGCTTTCTGCAGGTCAAAAGCAATTTATAGCACCTGCCAATTTCTTCCAGGACGAAGTACATTATGTAATGTCAGTGCAAAAGCACTGTAGTATATTTCTTTTAATAATGTGAATATTCATTTCTGGGTAATATCCGTACAAGTAGATTGGAAAGCTTTGAAAAACCACTAGGTTTTCGTATTCAGGGTAGCATACCGTAGAGTGAATGCAGACTCCTGGATAGTTGAGTAAGACTAAGCACATGGGCCAAAAATATCAAGATCCCATAAGACAGTAGGTAATCAAGTGTATGAATGAGTGTATTTGTGTTATGTTCCGCTGAATAAATCTCATATATTTAGTCGTAGAGTGTGTAGTAAGTTGAAGTTTGGTAGTCTATTTAGGGAGGAAGCCACGAGTGATGTCTTCTTTGGTAAACAAGTTAGCTGAATTAAATGCGAGAACAATCAAGGGATATTCAACATTTCTAGTGCTTATAGAAATTTGCTATATATATATATTTAATATTATATTAGGAAAAGTCACTTCCCTGTTCTATTATCCTGCACTCCGACTACATGTACCTCATAAGACCACCAGCCGGCAACCAACTGACAATACTAGGAAATTATCATACCGCCAGCCAAAAATACAATTAATTCTGACCAATCTATCGTACACCGCATAGAATTATATTTTCTCACTCTTCTTCTTCCCTTCTTCCCTTCCTTTCCTTCTTCTTCGCGCTATTTCATCCACATCAGACAAGCCACCCAACCAACGTCGAAGACAAACCCAAACGCTCGAGACCCCACGACAACCGGATCGAGCATCGAAAATGTCGAGGACTAAGCAGATGATATTTACAATGCCAAACGACGATGACGACGAAGGCAGCAGCGACGGCAGCAACGATGACAGACAAGAACCAGGTCTCAGCGATGACTCTACCATTATAAACTTCTCCTGCTTCTACTGCTTCTAAATTCTTTACCTTTTCTACCCTTTTCTACATATTTTATTACTTCTCTAGCTACTGCTGCTTCTACTGCCGTTTTTACTGATATTAAGTGCATATAAAAGCTACCTAGACGTAGAGTAATACTAAGACGTAGATTGACTGCTTTGATGAGTTATAGCTGGAGTGTTGTATAATATAAATAGGGCAACAAATTAACTTATCTTTTTTTTTTTGTGTTTCTTACACTCTCCATATAAATCATTTAATTTTACTGCTATTTGGATATGATTTTGACCCCGCAGCACCCAGCATTGATATCGGATGTTGCGCATCAAACTACTACATGAAAGATGCTAAATTCGCGACTGAAAGAACAGCATCTCAACACTGGCCCGCCGTCTCTGGACAAAATCTTTCAAAAATCTTGACGGGTCCTAGGAAATACGTCCACAATGATTGCATTTGGTTGGATACCCGCGTTGGCACTGCGGGAGGCCTACGGGTGCCTATGAGGCTGCAGGTCTTGCACAAATGCTGGCCCACAGCTGCTGGCCAAGTGACTCTCGTTCAGAAAAACATACCAGCTGATAAATCTTTCTCTTCAGAATTCCTTCTGCTCTTCTCTTTCTCTTCTTTCATCATCAGCACAGGCTTCTGTGAGATATTTTACCTACATTTCAGCTCTCTTCTCGCGCTGACCAGCCCCTATCTTTTTGAGATCTCTCGAAATCCTTGTCGAAGCTTCTCCATCTCAAGTCTCTCCATTCTTGAAAGCGAAGAGATGATGAAGAGAAATAGAAAAGTAAATCATACCCAGATAACACATTTTCTTGCTCACGAAGCGATCAGGTACAATGATCCCACTCCTCCTACCACGCCCGTCCCACAGCTCTGTTAAACCATGCTTCTTTTTCCTTTCGAGATAATAGTTGCAAGTTTGGGGGCGCGATGCAAGTTTTCACATGACACTGGAAGCGCACAGGGGTAGCCATTCTGCGGGACAATGGACAATCTAAATGCTTCGAGGAAGTCTTTTTGGAAACAGCCGAAACCACGCCTTAGAGGGAAAATTAGTCATGGAAGCAGTTGCTGCAAAATGGCGGAGATGGCTTTACCAGACCATCTCGTCAGATGGTCGGTCAATTCTTCAGCCTAGCCCTCGAACTCACAGATAGGCAGGCACATCTCCATGGCAAGCCGGGATGCCAACTCTGGGAGACAGAAATCAAACCACCTTTTCAAGTGGTGGCTCATGCCCACGTCGTTGACTCTGCGGTTCTGGAGCAAGATGCCGCCGTCATTCTTAATTACATGGTTGGAGTAGGGGGGGTCTAGGATAAACAAGCTCTTCCACTACATCGAATCACTATTTCAATTGTGGGAGTATACCTCAACGCACCTGTCGCTTGTAGAGGCGGCTAGCCTATCTCTTGCAGTATTAGTCAAGATGCTAGACTGCAACATCACGAATATCACCAGAACTGATTTCTCAACTTTCGCGGATGGCTTGTCTCGCCCCTTGGAAGATTCAAGGGAACCAGAAGGGATGGTCTTTCACTTTCAGGCTACCAAACACCTTCAATACTATTACTATTACTACTACTATAAAGGACTCACCCTATAAGGGCTAAATAATAGCTAGCATAATAGTCTTGGTTAGGTAAATTTACTACTTAAATAGCAAAATTATACTGCCTGAATAGCAATACTCTTATATTTTTTATAAGCCTCTAAAGCTGATATTATACATTTTATATAGTGTACATAGCATACATGCCAAGACGCTTTTATACCTTCTTAGGTCCAACCATGAGCTCAGGCTTCACCAGAGTGTCAAACTCTTCCTCAGTCAGCGCCTGGAGCTCCATGGCACTCTGCTTCAGCGTCAAGCCCTTCTTGTGGGCATTCTTGGCCACCTTGCTGGCCATGTCGTAGCCAATCTTGGGGTTAAGGCATGTCACTAGCATCAGGCTATTGATAAGAACGTTAGCTTTGTAATGATTCATTCCACCGTAAATCAAATCAGTAGACATATGTAAGGATAGGAGAAGAGAAAAGGGGGGGGGGGACGGCTTACGATTCCTTCATGATGCTAGCAATCTTCTCCTCATTGGCCTGCAGGCCTTGGACGAGGTTCTCCTCGAATGAGCGCATGCCATCGGCAAGGATACGCGAGCTGTGCAGCAAATTGCGGATCATCAGCGGCTTGTACACATTGAGCTCGAACTGGCCGTTCATGCCACCGATGGAAGTAGCGACGTTGTTGCCCATGACCTGAGCGCAAACCATGGTGAGAGCCTCGCACTGCGTGGGGTTGACCTTTCCAGGCATAATGCTGCTACCAGGCTCGTTCTCCGGCAGGATCAGCTCGCCAAGGCCGCATCGGGGACCGCTTCCCAGGTATCGGATATCCTGGGCGATCTTGGTGAGGGATCCGGCCAGGGTGTTCAAGCTACCATGAGCTTGGACGATGGCGTCGTGGGCAGCCAGCGCCTCGAACTTGTTTGGCGCAGTCTGGAAGGTGATGCCAGTCATCTTGCTGACCTCCTCAGCGATACCCTCGGCAAATCCCTCAAAAGTGTTGATGCCAGTGCCGACAGCGGTACCACCTTGGGCCAGCAGCTTCAAGTCAGGCAGGGAACTCTCCACACGCTTGATACCAAAGTCAAGCTGGGCAACATAGCCAGAGAATTCCTGAGCCAAGGTGAGAGGAGTAGCATCTTGCAAGTGCGTACGTCCAATCTTGATGATCTTCTTGGCTTCAAAGTCGTCTACCTTTGCCTGAAGAGCGGCTCGAAGGCTGTGGAGAGCGGGCAGCAGATCGCGCTCGAGCTCGAGAACGGCGGCGATGTGCATGACGGTGGGGAAGGTGTCGTTGGAGGAGGCGCTTCGGTTGACGTGGTCGTTGGGGTGGACGGGGGACTTGGAGCCCATCTTGCCGCCGAGGATCTCGATAGCACGGTTGGAGATGACCTCGTTGGCGTTCATGTTGGACTGGGTGCCAGAGCCGGTCTGCCAGACGACGAGGGGGAAGTGATCGAGGAGCTTGCCATCGGCAACTTCCTTGGCGGCCTGCTGGATGGCCTGACCGATCTTGGGATCTGCCGGCAACAAGATTGAGCTGTTAGCGCCTTTCTCTGAGATCTTGTTGTTTCTGTTTGACTGTTCTTTTTCCTCTAATCATCGCAACACCTATGCGTATATATGTTGCGCAAGGGGTATAATTGCCAACGTCCACTCTTCTTCCAATTGCACCCCTTTGAGGCACATATTCTGGCTCGTTCGCTCGCATATTACGTACCAAGGCCATATTTCATGTTCACCGTGGCTGCAGCGCCCTTGAGGATGCCAAAGGCCGTGATAACCGGCGGGGGCATGCGGTCCTGGGGCTGGTTGATCTTGAAGTTGCCCAGCGATCGCTGCGTCTGGGCTCCCCAGTACTTGTCTGAGGGCACCTCGATCTCGCCAAAGGCGTCGCTCTCGATTCGCTTGTCGGCCATGTTGGATCGTGTGGCGTGGATAGCTCTGTAGCTGGCGGGAACAGTCGCAGAGGCGGTTTGCAGAAGTGAGGTCTGCGGGGTGCACTGAGGGGAGGCACGAGCAGCCGATGCTGTTCTCAGCCATAGGCGCGATCCGGCGATCGCAACCGAGGCGGTTCTTGCCGATGCACTCCGAAGCATTTTGTGTGGCTTTTCACGTGCCTTATTCCTTCTCTCTGTGTGTCCTCGCGGAAGTGAAATGGGCGCGGTGAGGCCAATTGGACTATAGAGGTATGTCCAGCTAGAGGGGGAATAAATGAAAGCCGTATATTCTAGAATAGGAGAAAAAAGAAGCAAAAACCGTCGATTCCGGTTAAGTAAATATTCGGCTACGCCTTTTTTATACTCCCAACAAATGACCCGGCTTTTCCCTTAGCAGCTACATGAGACGAGGGAAAAAATTAACCTAGTGGAGGTGAAGCTTCGCAGACTGAATTGCCGTGGCTTCCCTCCGCCATCGCCGGTTGCCCATTCTTTTAGCTTCAAAAACTGAAAGTCAGATGAAATATACCTAACTTACTCACTGCTGACTGATGCTTTTTTTTCTATAGAAAATCAAATGCTAGAATAATCCCTTTTTTTTTCTTTTGCTCTTCATAGCCTACTTCCTTACGGTAGCTGTTAGATGACGTATTGGCATATACCAGGATATCCCTGCAATCCACCTACCCGCTTGTAGCTCCCAGCTCCAATTGTTGACGACCAACGCTACAACTGGAGTTGATGTTATAAGCGAGGACTAAGATGAAGTGCAAAGCAGACTTCACATAGGTACTTGCCTTTATGATAAGCTTGCAGTAAGGTAGACTGAATCTATTCTCCACCCTTGGGAAGCTAATGTGCTGCATTTTGTAACTGTACCGTGGTGCTACTGCTGCTGCTGCTGTACATTCTTGATTTATTGGAATTTAATGTTAATAGCCATACGTGAAATTCATCGACTGGCGCCATATTGAGCTGCAAAGGGCCATTGCCACAGAAGAAGAGACATGAAGGATGCTGAGTTCGCCCGGCATTCTCCTGGCATCGTTCAAGCATACATTTGCTGGGCGGAGCGAGGATCTAGGCAAACGTGCAACACGTTGATGGATGACTTGTTTCATTATATTTTGCTGTATTGTATTGTGTGTAATTTCTCTCGTTCTTATTTTTTGCCAAGATGTCTTGATAAAGCCAAATTAGACTGAAATGAAACTGATATCAAACGTTCACACGTGTCACGGCCCAGTCGCGACTGCCAGCTGCACATCTAAATCCTGCAACTGATAAATTCTTTTTTTCCCTGGAAGCAAAATTGTACGTCTTCTCTCTCATTACAACATTTTACAATGAGAAACAAAATCCATAAACATCCTTCTCTACGCCATGCCTCCGATTCCGCAAAGCATTCTCCGCATCGAGGAGCAGTTGCTTAGAACCGAGCTTCGAAGGCCTTTTGAATTGGAGGGCAAAGAATATTTCCTATGGAAGGTTCGCTCAGAGCGAGAGGGAATCCATCGCAGCCAGATCTACGTGGCCGCCGTGATGCTCACCTACTCGCCATCAATCCTATCTATCGATAATCTACCACAGATGGACGTCGATGACTTCCACGACACGTGCAACAAATCGTTTTCGTTGTACATTCCTCGATTCAGAAAATGGAATTTGCTCTTTACGGTTCTTCACAACTACATCTACCGACGATGGTTCCAACCGTATCAGAGCGAGATCGAACACCAGCGTTTTCTTTGCAAGTTTGTCGCTCCTCGCGATATACCCAACAAAGCGCGGATTACGCCAGTATCGATCCAAGGCATACTCTGGCTACATGAAGCCATGTGCGACGAGGTTGAGTCACGACGGCGCCACTACGAAAACTTACACCGTCGCTACAGCGAACCATATGCGCTTTTGACGGAACTCCCTGCACGACCCAATCTTTACGCTCTACAGCCATTGTTCAAAGCACTATTAATGATATGTTGTTCCAGAGAGTATGGTGGAGAAGACTCGACACAAGTTGGAAAACTCCCAGTCTACCTGGTCCGAACTCGCTTCGAAGATGAACTCAGCGAACCCATATCCTTCCTACCCATCGCAGCCAAGATAGATTGCTATCTGGGGGCTGGTCAAGGAACAGTTAGGACATCTCTCGAAACGGCCATAGACTTTGTTATGGACTTGGAAAAGAGGGAGAGAGATGCTTTTGGTCTTCATCCCGACCCGTGGAGGCCTGACACTTGGACAATGAATTGGTTTCAGACGCCGCTGGGAGCTGGGCGGTTGGTCGGGCCGAGTTCGTGGCTCGTTAACCCTGAGAGTGGAATGAGTTGGGACGGTGATGGTTTTGATGTTGATCGTATGTTAAAGGCTCTAGAGAAGCAGGAATTGGAAAACAATGGCATCTCCGCTGATGCTGTTTGAGGTCAGACGTCAAGGAAAAATTGGCCGCTTGGTATGTCAGGAGAGCGGATTGTGATATCAGTTGTACATGTACGATAGAACGTCTACAATTTAAAAGGGAAATGTCATCTAGCACGCCAACTTCACTATCCAACGCTCCAGCTGCAAGTTAACAAGGCACCTAGTCCACGTCTCAAAACGGACAACTGAAAAGCATAGCATCAGTAGCATTAGTAGCTCATGCTATAGCTGAACTGCTAGATAACAAAAATGGAGCGCTGTATAGCTTCTCTCTTTCAAAATCGGTTCAAGTACGCAAACGCTCAGTAAAAATCTTTCACTAGACCATCACAAAGATTCCACAACCTTTCTCCGCTCCCCCTCTTCTCAATGCCCTCGGCGACCTTTGGAAGCGGGTTCCCAATCTTCCCCCAAGGGATGAGATAGCAACCATTATGCTCAGCCACGTCAGCATCAAATCCTGCTTGTAACTCAGTCAGGGCTCCAAATCGAGCTGGATATGATAGCATGCCCTGTATGCTCTTTAAGATGCTGGGAGCGTGGCGAGTAAGGTCCGTCTTGAGTGCTCCGGGATTGAAGGACACGCTCACGAACGAAGGGTACCTTTTAGCCATCTCGGCTGCGAGAATGGTGTTTGCCCATTTGCTCTGCACATAACGCAGCGTGCGCCCACCGAGACCGGAGAATCTGGGTGCACCCAATCCCCAGTCATCCCAGAGAATACCATCCTCGCCAGGAGGGTCAGGAAATTCCACAGAAGCTGCCCAGCACGTGCGAACAGACCCCTTTGGAACGGCATCTCCTTCTGCAGTCTTGAGGAGAATGGGCGTTAAGAAATGCTGAAGCAGAAAGGGGCCCAGCACGTTTGTGGCGAAGCTCAGTTCGTGTCCTTGCTTGCTGACGCTGCCTTCGGGAGGAGCCATGACGCCGGCATTGTGCCAGATGACGTCTAGGCGAGTTTCTAACTCCAAAAACGCCTCGGCTGTTTGCTTGATGCCTTGCAGGTCGGAAAGGTCCAAATGCAGAAAACGGAGTACGTCGTTGTCATCGCCGGCGCTGCGACGCTTCATATCGCCAGGCGGATCGGACTTCTTTATGGTGTTGATGGCCGTTTTGCCAGCAGCTTCAGACCGGCCAAGGATATAGACGCGCGTGGCATTGGCGTGGAAGAGAGCCGTCGCTACAGCCTGGCCAATTCCTCCAGCACCGCCCGTGACGATAAAGACCTATTCATTAGATGAGATCGGCCACAGTACTTGAATGGAGACGAATAAAATGGACAAGAGAGGGGCATCATACCCGTCCCTGCAAGTCTGGCAAGCCTTTCTCAGTTTTCGTAGGCTCGCCAGGCCAATATTGTCGCAAATATTTTGACATAATGTAGAGCGGGGAGAGGGGTTGAGGTGTAAGTTGGAAGATTTTACAAATAAGGTTGATGCAAGTGAGATGGCTATCGGTTATTTAGTGAATTAGATCCTACATTCGAGCTGACCTAGAATTTGGCCTAGCTTGGGGTAGTCTAAGAGGCGAAATGAGCCGTCAGATGTGATTATTATTCAAGGCTTTCTTCTATTTGTGTTTTCTTCTTCTGACAACAATAGATGACAATATAAGTACTTAGGTAGATATGCAGATACCAGTTGTGCATGATTGTTTTTATCAAGTAGGAGATATCTAAGCGCCTTTGGCCTCTCGGTCATAGCTACAACATGAGATCGAGAGAGCCTTGTTTCATTGGCCTTGCTTCGACGTTCGAACTCATCCTCCACTCGCATCCAAGATGTAGATAGCTAGTCTTTTTTTCCCATGCGATGCCTGCACTAGCGACAAAACCAGTAGAGCCAAGACTCTATCAAGTATAATGCAATACAAAGCTAGTTAAGAGTCTGAGAAGTGTGCAGAAGTCCGCTAAGAAGGTATTGAGAACGTGCAACCATCGTTGGGTCTAGTTATATTGTTCAGAGTGTCATTATGTAGTTGTTTACGCATAAAAGGTAGTAGTTGATAATTGAAATGAATGTTAGCAATATAGTAATTCATCTATGATTTATTCACCTTGTAGCAGAGATGAAATATATTGATTCGTTCTGCAACCTACAAGGAAGCATGGCAATCTATGGTGTAGATTCGCCTCCAGGCAAGTTCTTACAAAAGTTGTAATCCCACACCTCTAAGTACCCTAAAGCTTAGATGCGGATCGCCAGGGAGCTTGATCTAAATTGATTTAAGCATATGAGATAGACACACCACTATTTCCGAGGTAAGAGTTTCTAATACGAGTGATATACCTAGTAGATACGTACTAATACTCGGCGAGCGGCTCTGTCGGGCAATTTTGAGAGCTTTATATCTTGTACAGATGTAAAGCTGGCTGAATCTTCGGAATGAGCCGACAGATGTGCTGTAACAAAGTCCTACTAAAACCTTCCACAAGCTTCCCCTTTGTGCACTTACTAATTGCAGTATAAGCACGACGAATAGATTGCTCTCAGGAACAAAAATAGACATGGGCTCAGGTTCAGGAACGGGAGCAATATTTCCAATAGCGTTTGGTACTCTACGCCAGTGGCCTCCGTACTTGTACAAGCTGAGGAATTTGCACGTGACTCTGGACCAATCTGGATGCTGCAAAAAGCTTAAATAGCATGCAGGGAACTTTCACTGCCAATAAGATACGGGTATTACGACTGCCGGACTGGACCCGAACTACTTCCGAGGTACCAGTACGGAGCACCGTGCTAGTCGAGGTACATCGTTGCCTCCAGCGGACGGACTTCTTGGCCGCAAACTTTCGTTTTAGCTTCGCTCACTTCTCCATCTTTGTCTTGTATTCAGGGTCTATTATGGCTATACGGCTGGCCATGTCATGTCTGTTCAAGAGCTGCTATTCGCTTTGGGCAGCATAGCAATAGCATTACCCGTAGCACGACTCCGTGGCCAATATCCCTCCAGCCATGCATCCCGTCCGGCCTCGGCTGCCGGCGCTGGCTCCGCGGCTGCCAGGCAACTCGCCGCCGGTGGTTGAGCGGCCAAGCGTCAAGGAACATACAGAACAGGAGTGGTTATCGCAGAAGGACCTTATTGAGAAGTTATACATAGGAGACAACCGCAAACTGAATGAGATCATGGCCTTGATGGAGACTAAATATGGATTTGCCGCAACGTGAGTGGACACTCTTTGCTGTTTGTTTGACGTATACGTCCAGAAAAGGAAATGAGATTAGATATACTGGGCGGCAAACTAAACTCAGTGCTAACTACATTCTCAAAAGCGAGCAAATGTACAAAAAGAGATTCAAGAAGTGGAATATTAGGAAAAGAGCATATCGCAAATCACCCGGGGAAACCGCCCTCCCTTCTCCCTCATCTACAACCTCTTCTTCTACCGATTTGAAGCATGAGGACGATGTCGAAGAGGTACCAAGGGCAACGACTCCTACGGTTACGGGCCTGGACTTGGTCCCGAATCCTTCGTTCAAACCACTCGCAGACCTGGAGCTTATTCTAAACGGCGTTTTATCTTGGAGCTCAGGGAAACTGGAAACTTATCGCATAGCCTCCGATCCCATGTCGCAGTATCTTGCCACTCCCAACCAGCCACCTATACAAGATAGCCGTACCATGTATCGGACCTTTGAGCTGGTCTTTGACTTGTGGTCTTACGGCAAAGGCGACCTAGCGGGCATGGCTGCCAGAAAGGGCTTTTACGTCTTGGAATTTGTCCTAACCGAAGACCACCCCGACCTTCTTTGGCATATTCTTGACACAATATACGACATGATCGACCGAGGGCATTTGCAGCTTCTCGGAATGTTCATCAGACACGCACTTGTGCTGTCAAAGCAGCGCTTTCCCGCAAATCATCCTCTCATCCGCATCCTTCAGCAACTCCTGGCTTGCGACTATCAAACTGAAGACGGTCGCCAATTCATCTGCTACCTGTTACGGCAAGCTTGGCTACGAAACGTTGATCTCCTTGCGGAGTACATTAAGTCATCAGCGCCTCAAGAGTTTTGGCTGTACGAGCAGTTGATTTGGGATGGCCGGACGAAGCTTCGTCGGAATAATGGGCTGGCTAACAGACGTGAGATTATGTATGAAGCCCTTGAAAACTTGGGACACCATGAGGAGCCTGTACCAAGTGATGATAACGTGGAGAAATTGAGAGTCGACGCACTTATGCTGGAATTCACGCAGATGGATCTAGATGACAAGGAAAAGGCAGAGCAGATGGCGCTGGATCTGCTCGACATCACGCAGTATGAAACAGGGGCACTTTCGAACGCCAGATTCCATGCGTATGCCCGCAAGATGCTGGCTAGACTCTGCGAGAGCAGAGAGGCCTGGGACCAGGTCGAACAGAATTTGAAATATGCCATTCACATGAGAGAAGCTGCGCATGGAACGGCCACTAATTTGCGGGTTATCCGAGACATGTGGGTGCTCGCGGCTTACTACAACAAAGTCGGCAAGATAGACGATGCTCTACGAGTCGCCCAAGACGCCATCACCAGGGCGCAACAGTATTTGCACGATATTCCAGGCTGAGACTGTTATGATAAGAATACGGATCGCAAGGTCGGCTGGCGTTAGGGGGTAAGATAGCGAGAGCATGGCAGTTTTACCAAGCGGTGGCATTGTTTCTTTTCTTTATTTTTTTTCCCGCAACACGCCATTAATTTGAGAATGGCTTCAATAGAGTCACCCCTTTGAAGGGCAGTTTTTGTTTTGGGTAGCAGCCAAGTTGGAGTATTTGTTGGGTGTCTTGGCAGCACCTTTGTTTTACAATGGCTATATATTTGCATCTATATTTGGATATAGGTGTATCAGTACATACATAGGCACTATTATACAAATTGAGTTGTCTAAATTACTGCATGAATGCGTTGCACGCTTTGACAAACCATTGTCTTCTCTGCTTTGTACACTATAACAGCTAGCCTTGCAGGATACACGTAGCCAAGCTAAGCTAGTACCTGCTGACCTGCGAACCAAGTTTTTGTGGAGTTGGCTTGGGGCGCGCAAACGTGGTTCCAGCCACATAGACGTCTCGCCACATGACGTTGACTGTATAAACCGTCGCTGGGCCTGCATTGCTGCAGCAGCCGAACCTGCATCAGGCACCTATTCAGTTCCCCGTACTTCTTTTTTAGGGAACCGATTATCTTAAATACCCGTGGCGAGACCCTGAGATTTAGTTTCTCCTCCTTCAAATCCTAAACGTCAACCGACAAAATGACGAGAAACGGAACACCGCCTGATTACTGTAAGTCAACACTACGATGCACAAGCTCTCCCCGCCATTGTTCTGAGACAAGACACCCCTCCGCCTTGGTTGTGAACACTGTCACTGATCCAACACTCACTGAACAGATGCCGTTCTCGAGGTTTCAGAGAAAGCCTCGGCAGCACAGATTCGAGATGCCTATAAGCGGTATGTATCGTTTCTCAATTGCTGGTAATACCGACGAACTGACAGCCATGCCCTCCAGTGCTGCGTTGAAAACGCACCCCGATCGAGTCGCCAACGACTCACCAGAACGTGAGCAAAGAACACGACGCTTTCAACTCGTGAACGATGCGTATTGGACGCTGTCGGACGCTTCGAGACGACGGGAGTATGACCAACAGCGGGCATACTACCAGCCGCCGGCGTACGATTCCTTTACAGAAGCAGACGACACCACGGGACAAGGTTATTCGTGGGCATGGGACTTTTTTGAGAACCAGAACGGAGGCACTGCGCCCAATGGCCGCCAAGCTACAGAGGATGCGCAGTTCAGCGACGCCTTTGAGGAAATGATGCAGGAAGAGGGGTTCTCAGAAGGGAACGCGCCCAACCAGCAAGGCGGTAACCCTTCAACCATGTGGGGCATGGTCGGCGCTGTAAGTGGCGGCGCTCTGGGATTCATCGTGGGCAACGTCCCCGGACTGCTCGCTGGAGCAGTGGCCGGTAACAGACTGGGGGCGATCCGAGATACCAAGGGGAAGAGCGTTTACGAAGTCTTTCGGGTAAGGCTAACCTTTTTTCCTTTCTCTTTACCTTCTGGCCGTACACCCGCCTGTCTGCGGTGGGCTACTGCTTTCTCAGATGCTTCTGAGACTGACTAGATTATTTCAGGTTTCCCTGAGCGCTAATGTACAAATAGGAACTTCCTCAGGCTGATAGGGCAAGATTGTTGAGCCAACTGGCTGCAAAGGTGTTCAGCCACGTTGCTGCTAGCCCATAAAACGTGCTGATGAAATGCCAATTGGGAGGAAAGAGAAGCATCTGGACAAATCGAAGCTTGGGAGATTATCTGATATGAATGACGGTCCTTTTTTGGTCGATAAACTGCGTGTGCATATTTTTTTGTTATGAGGAATAAGATACGATATAATGGAAACGAATCATACCCTTCAATCACTGGTATATAGCTATGTAGGTAGTATTAGGTAGTAAAAGAATACCCGATATCACTATTTCAGCAGTGAAATCAGCTTTCTTTGCGCTCAATGCTCTTTTAACCATGGTCAGTATCATATAGGTAGGCAGTCGATGTAATGAATGCTGCTGGGTCAATCCCGAGGCTTGATAGCCTAGCTGTTTGTCTGCGGCAGGTGGCGAAGCGGTGCTGCTATTACGAGTACTCAATCTATACTAATACCAACTGCCAAACTGTGCAGGTATTGCAGTAACTTTTCTGTACTTTTGTTAGTAGACGCAAATTGAAGCTCGAACTGCACTTCTAAAGTGGAGCTTCCTAGCGGCGATGCAAAGCACATGCACTAGCCCTCTTTAAGGAAATTAACCCCGCTTTTCTGTGCTCTCGCTTGAGGGCAGACAAACCCTCGAAATTTTCCCGCCTTCACAAAATCGTTTGCCTTAGCCCAACCTCAACTTTTCGCCCATCTCCGACAGCAAGACATCGTCGATCAACAACCGCAGCAATGGCCGCCGAAAAGACCAGCAACCCCATGCGGGAGCTCAAGATTCAGAAGCTCGTTCTGAACATCTCCGTCGGTGAATCTGGTGACAGACTCACTCGTGCCGCCAAGGTGCTTGAGCAGCTGTCCGGTCAAACCCCCGTCTACAGTATGTCGCAAATTATCAATCATCACCAACTCAGAAAGCAGGGATATTAACCAATTCTCACTACAGGCAAGGCCCGTTACACCGTCCGTACCTTCGGTATCCGTCGTAACGAAAAGATTGCTGTCCACGTCACCGTCCGTGGCCCCAAGGTAAATACGACTACAAAAATAAAACGTCAAATTATCCAAAGCGGTTTGACTGACCCAATGAACAGGCTGAGGAGATTCTTGAGCGTGGCCTCAAGGTCAAGGAGTACGAGCTGCGCAAGCGCAACTTCTCCGAGACCGGCAACTTCGGCTTCGGTATCAGCGAGCACATCGATCTTGGTATCAAGTACGACCCCTCCATCGGTATCTACGGCATGGACTTCTACTGCTGCATGACCCGCCCTGGTGAGCGTGTCACCCGCCGCCGCCGCATGAAGAGCAAGATCGGTGCTTCTCACCGCATCAAGCGCGAGGAGACCGTCAAGTGGTTCAAGGGCCGCTTCGATGGCATTGTCCGATAAACGGATAAAGTCTTCAAGCAATTAAACTTTTTTTTCTCTGTCTTTAATGGAAATGGGCACGGCGAACATTTGGGGGTAAAAAGGGATCATATATGGTCATGTATTCTTCCGCTTGATTTTTACATCAGCTCGTACCAAAAAGACTTTTGAGTCGAGCAACGGCCTTAGAGACCGACCGGCGTACTGCCGGCTTCACGAAATTGCCCCTGCAATGTGATGGCACCATTTTTACATTGGCGAAGCTTGAATTTTGCTTGCTTGTATGAATGATGACATTCGTATTGAATGTCTTTTTGAGATTTGTAGATGCCTTTCCTCCCAGCGGCAGCGTTATACATGTTGAGCGAGTTGTTGAACCCCATGAAAGTCAACACCCAGGAACCAATGCTATCTCGTCACTGCCATGTAGTCGTAGAAAGGCTGCTGAATCAAGTACAGGCAGGAAGTGTACCCACGGCTCAACTTGGGGCATGCCAAAATTTTCCTTGGCTGCTTATAGGAGAAGCAACACAACCATCTCTCAGAGACTCAATGGCAGATGTTTTACTTGGTTGTTCACCATCGAGGCTTATTATATCTTTGAATTGATTTTATAAACTTTTTGGTTTCAAATGGAGACTCACTTCGTAATCTCATGCTCTAGACAACATTCACATCATTATACAACTCCAGAAGTTGTGGGTTACTTTTTCCCTCAAATGCATCAGTTAGTCTTCAAACAGAAGAGAATAGCCTTGGCAATACAGCACATGTTCAGATGCAACAAACTCGTTGATATCATATTTGGATCTAGCTTTCTAGAACAACACCCCGGTCAGCTTCTCCACGATGAGACAAAAGACTGCCTCTTCGATCAGGCATAGGTAGGCACATTCCGGAGAGCAAGAAAAAAATCCTCTCCATCCAGTTAGTCCCGAGTCCTCTCAACTGCTAGTCTAGTAGGCCCAAAACCTGCCTGCAATCCTAATTAATAACGGGCCCCGTGGAAAATTGTTAAGGCGGCGTCGGCTTCGCACGCCAGCAAAACCGCGCACCCGGCCCTGATTGGTACACCCGCCAGCCCGCGCCCCACCTTGGTGCTCACAGACTCTGCTTCTCTCCATCTCCTCCCGAAAATCTCCATTTTGCTCTTCCAGCAAAAGGCAGCATCAACAAAACCCTCCAATCCCCCCTCCCCGCCAATTGCACGCCGCTGCAATTGCTTTCCCTCTCTTCTGAGGCTCCCCAGATACCGCCCTCAAGATGTTCCGAAACGCCCTTCGCCAGTCCTCTCGCGCTGTTGGCGCCGTCGCCGCTGGCCGAGTCTCTGTGGTGAGTGTCTTTCCCGCACGCCCGGAAACCACCGTTTTTTGGGGGGGCAAGAGAAAATTTTGGAGGCCCCGAGCATCGACCTGCACGCCTGCGAATTCCGGCCTCGCAAGCTCAATTGGACATGCAATCGACTTGCCAGCATCGCAGAGCAAGCTTTTTTGAGCTTTTTTGAGCCTGCCGGAGTTCTCCATGGGGTCTTTTTCCATTGGTCGAATTCGGCTAACATGTTTTTTTTCTTGCCCAATGTAGACTCGAAATGCCGCACCGGCTGCCATCAACGCCGTCCGAACCTACGCTTCCGACGCCAAGGCCTCTCCCACTGAGGTCTCTTCCATCCTCGAGCAGCGAATCCGCGGTGTCCAGGAGGAGGCTGGTCTCGCTGAGACCGGTCGTGTCCTGTCTGTTGGGTATGTGGAGGCTACCTGTTAAGCTACTCTTTGGGACCTCGAAGCAGCAACTCGGGGAACAATACTACAACACTTTTGAGATGCATGCGACGAGAAAAGCACAAAGAGAGAAAGAGAGCTTATGGGATCTAATACCTTTTCTTCAATTTACTAACTGGAGCGCATAGTGATGGTATCGCTCGTGTTCACGGTATGGCCAATGTCCAGGCTGAGGAGCTTGTCGAGTATGTAGAGATGTCTCTTCCCCGTTTAGGACAACTTGCATCTAACGCAGCCTAGGTTCGCTTCCGGTGTCAAGGGTATGTGCATGAACCTCGAGGCCGGCCAGGTCGGTGTCGTGCTGTTCGGTTCCGATCGTCTGGTCAAGGAGGGCGAGACTGTTAAGCGAACTGGTGAAATCGTGAGTTATATAAAGCTACACCTCTAGTTACTGCCTATATCACCGAGATAACTAACTTTCTGCAAAGGTTGACGTTCCCGTCGGCCCTGAGCTGCTCGGCCGTGTCGTCGATGCTCTGGGTAACCCCATTGACGGCAAGGGTCCTCTCAACTCCAAGGAGAAGCGCCGTGCTCAGCTCAAGGCTCCTGGTATTCTGCCTCGCAAGTCTGTCAACCAGCCCGTGCAGACTGGTCTCAAGTCCGTCGACGCCATGGTTCCCATCGGCCGTGGTCAGCGTGAGTTGATCATTGGTGACCGTCAGACTGGTAAGACTGCCGTCGCTCTCGACACCATCCTTAACCAGAAGCGATGGAACAACTCCAACGACGAGACCAAGAAGCTTTACTGCATCTACGTCGCCGTCGGCCAGAAGCGATCCACCGTCGCTCAGTTCGTCAAGACCCTCGAGGAGAACGACGCCATGAAGTACTCCATCGTTGTCGCCGCCACTGCCTCTGAGGCCGCTCCTCTGCAGTACATTGCTCCTTTCACCGGTGCTTCCATCGGTAAGTCTTAATTCATTCACTTCCATGCTTGTTCTTAGATGCCAGCCGTTCTAACTCCGGCCAGGTGAATGGTTCCGTGACAACGGAAAGCACTCTCTCGTCATCTACGACGATCTCTCCAAGCAGGCTGTTGCCTACCGTCAGATGTCCCTGCTGCTCCGTCGTCCCCCCGGACGTGAGGCTTACCCCGGTGACGTTTTCTACCTGCACTCCCGTCTGCTGGAGCGTGCCGCCAAGCTCAACGACAAGCACGGTGGCGGTTCCATGACTGCCCTGCCCGTCATTGAGACCCAGGGTGGTGACGTGTCTGCCTACATTCCCACCAACGTCATTTCCATTACCGATGGCCAGATCTTCTTGGAGTCCGAGCTGTTCTACAAGGGTATCCGACCTGCCATCAACGTCGGTCTTTCCGTCTCTCGTGTCGGTTCCGCTGCCCAGCTCAAGGCCATGAAGCAGGTCGCTGGTTCCCTGAAGCTTTTCTTGGCCCAGTACCGTGAGGTTGCTGCTTTCGCCCAGTTCGGTTCCGATCTCGATGCTGCTACCAAGCAGACCCTGTCCCGTGGTGAGCGTGTAAGTTATTGACCCGTATATGCGTGCTGAAATATCATGGAAGATAGCTGACCCGCCGTGATTACAGTTGACCGAGCTCCTGAAGCAGAAGCAGTACTCCCCCATGGCCGTTAACGAGATGGTTCCCCTCATCTACGCTGGTATCAACGGTCACCTCGACTCTATCCCCGTCGACCAGATCCTCAAGTGGGAGTCTGACTTCCTGGCCCACCTCAAGACCAACGAGACTGACCTGCTCGCCACCATCGACAAGGAGGGTGCTCTGAGCAAGGAGCTTGAGGCCAGACTCAAGGACAGCATTACCTCCTTCGTCAAGAGCTTCCTCGGCTAAACAAATAATAAGTGAAGCGCGTCAAGCGAAATAGAAAGGGTCATTGTTGGGGGGTGCTACTGTCTATACCTACCAATATATTGTTGGTCGTTCTCTAGAATGGAGGAAGGAGGGGCTAAAAAGTTAATGGCTGCGCCAAATGAGAGAGCCATGGCTTATAAAGGGAGACGCGCCAGTCATACTACTACTTGTAAAATATAAGCACATTATCCAATGAATGTCCTTGATTCCTTTTGTTCTGTTAATTTAGAGGGAAACAAAGTTGATGTGAAGGTGACTGGTATTAAACGATGAAATCGTGTTTATCAATGCATATATTGTCTAGCTCGCGATGTGGTCACAAAAACAAGCAGAAAGCGAATCATATTGATAGCGTAGCTTGAAAGCTTGGGCCGGTATAATGTCAATTTACTAGCCTAATTGCGTGAGATAATCCCATTGTCTCAGTGGTTTCCTTTCTTCCCAAATTCATAATCGTGTAGCAGTTTTGTCGAGGTCATCGACTGTCACAGGATTGTTGATAGAAATAAACGCCAGTAAGATCCTGATATTTAATCTAATTTCCTTCCCGTTATTATTACTACTGCTGATACTGCTGATACTGCTGATACTGCTGATACTGCTGATACTGCTGATACTGCTGATACTGCTGATACTGCTGATACTGCTGATACTGCTGATACTGCTGATACTGCTGATACTGCTGGTACTGCTGGTACTGCTGGTACTGCTGATACTGCTGATACTGCTGCCATTTGGTATTGATGTTTTATAGTACATGTACTGTTATAACTTAGATGATAAAACCGGAACACCTTGAGCTTATTAGTCCGGCCATATGCCATTATGGACTTGAATATAACTTTGACTGTTAGGATGTGTAGGAAGACGTTATGAAAATGCGCACAGAGATATATTAGAGGAATAAGATATTATAATAAACAGCCACGCCGATCCAACCGTTGACGTTACTGTGAATGATGGAAGTTTAAAGACGCCAATTTGGCAACATCTATGACCTTTATGTTGACATCAATGATAAAGAGGCAGCCCAGGTCGAAACCAACTTTGATGCCCAAGAGTATCAAGTCACGGGGAATTTAAATAGTCTGGCATAAGTGCGTACACGTAACCCAAAATTAACAACAAGTCGCACTACTTTCGATATATACTCATCTAACACCGGAAATAGGCTAATGTAATGTAGCCGAAACTGATGGCAAAGTAAAAGGCCCAGAACGCAAAAGAAAATGAAGACCTAGAAGACCTGAAAAAAACAGCCGACAGAACGGGCCAAAGAACTGACTATACCCGAGAGAAAAATCACCTAAACGCCTATTTTATATATGTATAACATGACGGCATTGTTTTATCATCATAATATTAGTATACTTGCGAATGCCTTTTTATATTGTGGTTTCTGATGCAGACACTTTTATGGGCAGCGGCATTGAGGTCGTTTACATAGATCATGTGACTTGGCAATCGCATCGCATGCCGAGCTCCAACCTAGAAGCAAGCAGCAGCATGTAGCGCAACACACTGATAAGCTCGCTGTACAGTATACGATACAGCGTCATTTTAGACTACATTGCCTGACTGCCTACCTATTGTTTGTTATAATTTTTTCGACTGCTTTTCTTGGCTGGCGGCTTAGTCATTTTTAGAATAGTACACGCACTATTGTTGATGTCACATTGATTCATATCGCGGCCAAGGTACGAAGCTTCCACTTGTGTACCCTGCAATAAACCCATCTTTTTCAGCGATATGACGTCAATTGCAGAGAGCAAATAAAGGGCTGATTTACGACGTGTATCTTACAGATTTCTGATTAAGTCTTTATACTAAGCTAGATAGCAATGTCCACGGGTACAGAAGCTCCAAATATGTCAGCCTCGACGAGAAGCGTGTTGGGCAAGGTGAGGCGGATGGTCCCGCCTTTGCTCGATACGTTTCATAAAGGTACGCAATTCTACTAATCATAGGCAGCATCTCAGGAGGGGTTGAGCTCATAGAAGATATGACAAGAAACAGTCGAGAAGCTAACAAGAGCTAGGTCAGCTGGGTAGAGTTGCTGTTATTGGAGGCAGCGAAGACTACACCGGGGCGCCGTACTTTTCGGCGATGGCGAGCGCACGATTGGGATGCGACATGGTAAGACATGATAATACCTTGCCTCTTGACTCTCAGAATCGCGACATGGCAAAAGAGCGGGAGGATATACTGGAATCCAGTCCAACAAAAGCACATCGCTGATCTGGAATCTCACAATAGTCACACGTTATATGCACCCCGGCCGCTGCGGCGGTCATCAAGACATACTCCCCCAATCTTATGGTGCATCCACTCATGCGCCAGTCGTCAGGCAAAGATGAGACAGACCCCGATCCCGACCAAGTAGCGCAGAAGATCAGCGAGATGCTGGGCCGTCTGCATGTCTTAGTGGTTGGGCCCGGGCTGGGCCGTGATCCCCTCATGCAAGCAACAGTGGCTCGGGTCATCAAGGCCGCTAGAGAGGCTAAGATGCCGGTGGTTATGGACGCCGATGCCCTGCAGCTTGTGCAAAAGAACCCAGACGTGATCAGGGGCTACAAGTATGCGGTTCTGACACCCAACGTCGTCGAATTCAAGCGGCTGTGCGACGCACTCAAGATCGATGTCGGCGACCAGACGAGCGAAACGGGCAAAGTTGAAAAGCTGGCCCAAGAACTGGGCGGTGTGACCATTATCCAAAAGGGCGCCAAGGATTTTATTTCCAACGGTAATGTGACTCTGGTTAGCGATCTCGAAGGAGGGAAGAAGCGAAGCGCCGGACAGGGCGACACTTTGACCGGAGCTATTGCCACGTTTCTGGGATGGCGCAAGGCGTATCATGACGGCTTATGGAAGGATCATGAGAAGCCAGCTCTGGAAGAAGACGAGACGATGGGTTTGGCGGCATTCGCAGGGAGCGCCATAACAAGAGTAAGTCTTCCGGTGAGCGGGGAAGACATGGCTCCTTAATCTGAGCAACTAATCACGTACTAACATGAGACAATAGGAGTGTTCACGGTTAGCCTTTGGCAAAAAGGGACGGAGCCTACAGGCAAGTGATCTGACAGATGAAGTGCATTCCGCTTTCCTGGGATTCTTTGGCGAGGCTGATGGCGATACTGCACGGCTGTGACGATGGCAATGATGGTAATGTGAGATGATGTAAATTTAGATCAAATCTAGAGACTATGTTCTCATTTCTCCCATTTTGCCAACTTGTGAAGTTTGCCTTCCCTTGAGGCATCCAATGGCCCCCTATATAAAAATAAATAAATGATGTCTTTCTTATCCGTCATTAAACGTCTCTCGGTTATGCTTCTTCCTCGGCAGTGGCTTCCACTTCGATGAGTTCATCGAGGTCATCCATAAATTCATCATCCTTAGCGTATTTGCGTCGTTCCAGTGGATTTCTTGACACGCTCAGATAAGAAAAGCTTCTACAGCTTGCTGTACGGCAGCCTCCGTACGATTGTTCGCTTCAGCGATAGCCCGTTCACAGTCGCTCATATTCTTCTAGGTTCTTTTCCACTGCTTTAATCAGAACATCCCATTCTTTCCTTAGGACTTGGGAGTCTTTTTGAGACTTGTCGTTCTTGGTGTTGGCCGCCTCATCCAATTCCTTTCTCATAATGTCTAATTCCCTTCTCATGAAATCCAATTCATGCCCCTAATCTCCAATGTCTTGTACCGACTCCAGGTGTTCGACTCGAGTCTCAAGACATCCAATAGAAGACGAAACGGCCTAGACCAAAGAAGTCGTTCGTTGTAGTAAGCGGAAGAATATAAGCAGAAGTGGTTTCGACTAGTATCTGGCAGAAATCTGTTTATAAGATCCTATAACTTTACTACATCTACTACATCCATCACATCTAACACATCAACTATGTAAAGTAACAGGCATCGGCAAAGGGCTCTACGGCCTTTCTATCCAGCGCTGTGAGGTAGTCGAGCATCGCAATTGGTGAGTCTAAAACAGCTTGAAGCCAGGATGACAATGCACCTCAGATAATAGGAAGTGCTCTGTCTTGGCCCAACTTCAGCTGGAAAAAGATGACTTGGCCTACAAGCGGAACTAGGAACTACATGGCACGACTGTACTCTTAGTCTGAAGGGCGCTGCATTCTTCGCGATAGTGATAGCGACACATCTCGACTTTCGACGCCTGGCTTGGAAGAATGGTAATGACCCTTGAATGATTACTCGATATACCCAAGTCTTGGTCTATGCCACAAACTCTTCTGAAAAAGAAAGATGAATAAGACGCCAGTTTCACTTGCAGTTGCAACTAGCCCAAGAAAACCCAGTTTTCCCACGTTGCTCCATCAGCCTTCTCCATCTTTCTCGTCAGATGAATAGCTAGCTTGATCAGCCACAAATATGCACATGATTGAGCGTCCAACCTGCATATCACTACCCGAAACGACCCAATGGCGCCGGTATGGTGTATGGAGACGGCTCGGCGGCGACGCTCCCGGCAAGCCATGGACGCTTAGCTTGTTTCTGCTTGGGCTTCTTACTACGTTCGTGTATATGAAATAGAAAAATCAAGACTTGGCCACATGAGCTATGTTTTATTAGATGAATCCTTTGTAATCCATGGGTAATAATGAAATCTCTTCCCATGGATGTAGCCACCTGCAGGGAGAATGTTCTTGTTGGCTGTAATAAACACGCAATGGCTGTTTATTGGCCACTTACTCCTCAGCTGCCCACCTCAGTCTGGATAGTACTATGCAGTATCTAGGATCTGATAAATGAGCAGTGCCTACCAGATACTGGGAGCTCAGCCGACTTGGCCTTGTGCAAGGTCATATACAAGTAAGGGAGCTCGGGTGGGCTGTAGCGCAAGCCACAGAGCCGGGGCCAGACGGGCTGAGCCTGACCAAATGCACATCCACTTCGGAATATGGGGCCTGCAAAGAGGCATTTTTCTCACAAAGCGAGCCTATCATGCTCCGGGCCACCGGGCTCAAGCTACAATAGCCTAGTTCCTGAGGCTAGAGGCAAAGGCGAGCAGGCGCACCGGGTATACCCTGGTCGCCCTGAGCATCCTGGAGTGTCTTACAACGCACTCTGTGGTCGACATGGAAAGAGACCGGTGAGCTTTCAGAACATAGATATTGCATATGAGAACAAGGCTTGTGCCGCCACAATCGATGAGCGCAGTAAAATGAAGCGGATCCAATAGTAGTAGGGAGCTCGCTCATTCTCTACCTCGGAAATTAGCTTCAAAGAGCTCTGGATCAAAAGGCAGGAGAGGAGCTCAGGTAATGACGACGTAGCACCAACCAAAGACTTCCCTAGCCATCCAAGTCGCTGTTGATTGGATGGAATGGTAACACCATGCGCAGTAATTCGAACCGCTGTGCTTCCGACACTATCCTACGCCCATTGTCTCTATATAGGTAGCCATGAGCGGCTACTCAGGCTCTGAGCGACCTTGATGCCTTACTAAGAGAACCAAGGTAAGTGAAATACAACCAAGACACAGCGGCTGCAAACATGCCTATAGCACAAATCGCAAATGTACATGTGCCAATCACAGATGATACCTAGCAACAGGCGATGACCATGGACCGCAGTGGCTGAAAAGACATCATACATATGCCAGCTGATTATATGCCTGTCAATACGAGTAGTACGAACAGGCCAAGATGCATGCAACGTGCATCTCGGTCTGGGAAGATGGGGCGGCTCAACAAGATTATTGGACGTCAGATGCCGTAAACTGCCAGTGTCAGCTCGTATAGTCACCGCGGAAGTGCTAGCGGCCGCGCCACGAGTTACTGAGTTGGGCATTGGCACAACAGCGCAAGGGCTGAATGACAAGTCGCACGCGGCGACATCTTTGCTTTTTCCTCGCTCCTTTCTTTTGGCTACCCCTCACGCGCCCCTGCGGTCTTTTGGATAGGGCACGGGGGGACAAGTAGACAACGGCTGGGTGCGACGCACCGTCGGACAATCTCTGTCGGTGTCTCAGCGGCGACTTGCCTCATAGATTCTTTGCCGTGGCGGAGGCGGCTTCAGCTTGGCCCTCGTTGGATTTGGAGCTATAGGTAGGTAGGCAGTTCTGTACACAAATTGGGATCTCTCTGCCAGAACCTGTACAATTAGGCCCCCCAAAAAAAACCAAAACAAAAATGAGCTGTCGTATAGCGAACGTTGTGTATGGTGGGTACGAAATGAGCGTGACCGTGCAACTCCATCTCGAAGGGGCGAAACAGGGAGCGAGTAGACACAAGAAACATGTAGCAAGTCAGAATTCCTTCTCTGTGAAGCATTGGTTAGCGACTACAGCGCCGTCTCCCATGGCTGTGGTTTACGCAATAGAAATATAGACTGCGGCTGTTGTCCGAAGTGGCTATTCCCAGTCCAGTGACATATGCTTCGGGGATATTAACTCATGCAGCTGGGCCTGCCTGCTTTCCCGGATCCAAGAATCGGGAACCGCACAAAGGTGTGGTCCTGTCAGATATGAGCCGCACAGGTAGTTGTAGCGGTACGTCTTGCTGCCTAGGAGGCCACACGTCAAGACTGTCCTGCCCGCTTGATCAAGGACTGGCTCTTAAGTACCAGAGCCAGAGGCAGGTGATTGAAGGGGCAGCTCTATCACATATAAGTCAGAATGTGAGATGTGAGCAGTGAGATCGCCAGACTGGCATGCTGGCAGTAGCTTGCATGAAGGGAAGTGGGGCCGCTGCCCTTGGCTTGTCTAGGTTTATAATTCGCCTGAATCTCCCTTGATTTGCCCTTGGCAGCAGCCGTACCGTCAAAACAAACTATCGATCTAATCGGAGCAAGTGGAGATTGAATTGTAGATCCGACATGCCCACAGAAATGTTTCTTCGCGTCCTGGAGAGACGAGACATGGAGAACTTGTCAACTTGAGCAAGGCCAAGCAGTCACCAGTCACCACTTGGTGGCGGAGGTGGCTGTCACAGTACCCGAGTTCAGGCCACTTTCTCTTTTCTTTTTGCCCCCTTAGTGAAGCAATAGTACCCGGCCGGTAGTGGCAAGTTGATGGGGGAAAGAGGCTATCGGATGTACACTGCAAGGCACAGAAACTCTAGTGCTCTCGAGGATGTCTGTGCTGCCCGCGATGTCTCTCTTTCCTGGTCGTACTGTCTTGGACTTCACGGCTGTGCGATGCATGCTTCGGGTCTGAGGCCCTGTTAAAATGCGGTGGCGTCCACTGGCCTTTGGTCCCTTGGTCGTTCAGCCTGGACGTCTCCTAGATGTCTCACCCGCCCGACGCGCGCTACGGTCGAGGGCCTACCGAAGAGAGCCTCGAGAGTCGCGGGGATGGAAGCGAATGCAGAGCCAATGCATCGTCGCGGAGCTCTCAGGTTGCGGCGCATCTCTGCCATCTCTGCCATCTCTGCCATCTCGAGGGCTTCACGTCAAGGGCCACCCTGGTCGACGTCCGTGAGCCGCGGCGCTAGTCACTGCATATTGTCTCTGCCCTGCGTCTGAAGTCGTAGCTCTTGGTCCCGCGGTCTGTGTCCGGTCAGCTTTGCTTCTGGCTTTGCCAATTGTGTGGCGTGATGCCCGCCCAAGTGGAGGCTAATGAGGCCGTGTCAATGGGAGAATAATGGCAGTAGTATAGTACTTGCTTTTTGGTTCCCAGGGTCTGGGATGTCTTGGAGGGAGACTGCGCGCTCGGTCTCAGGACCCGCCCTGGAGACGTGATAAAGAGCCTCCCTCGACCCCTCTGGCTGCTGGGTCGCGAAGTTTTTGATGTCGTGTTTTGTGCAGATTGTTTGGGCTTTGGTTTGCCAGAAAAAATCGTTCTCTCTCTTTTGCTCTTGCCGGGTTGCGCATTCTGCTCCTGCTCTGTCTATTGTTCGTTGCGAATAGAAGCTACGGAACTAGCAAGAAGACTTCACTCGTTGGTTCTTTCCTGCACTTACACTAGACGTCACAACTACTTTCCAGTCACTCACATGAGAAAAGAACTCAGAGAACAAAACTCCACCAAGCACCATTTATCAGCCTCCATCCTCTCAACCTCGCGCCTTTGCTCGACGACCATTGTCATACCGAAACTGCGATAGCAATATCCTCTCCTGCTCTGCTGCTTGCCAATTCCATACCAGGCACAGCTCGCAGTCTTCCCACTTGCGACATCCAATTTCAATTCAGCCTGTCATTATCACCCTTTTAGAGCAAGTATACGGCGCACAGCATCGCCAAGTGCCTCATCGTCGCACCAAAACACGCATATCTTGCGCTACACTCGCTCTTTTGCCGGCTCAAAGAGAAGATCGGGTACCACGCACCAATCTTGCAATAGATTGTACGTTTTTGTTGCCTGCAAGCCGCCTGGTTATCCTTCTGTCGCCCATTTTCAGCCACCCTTTGACGAGCCGCTGCGGAGTGGGTTTGTGGTCAGTGTGTTGACCTCACTTTTGAATCACTTCTGCTTCACGTCTCGCCTTGTATGGGGTTCTATCTGCCACTTATTAATTACGCGCCCGACGTTCCAAAATTTCCATGATTCCACTCCTCGCTTCCTCCACAAAATCGTTGCGATAATTCTGTTACTTCCCTTGTCTACGACCAAAGCAAATAACGGTAGCAACGACACTCAGCACATCTTTCCGCTGCCCTTGGAACTGATTCCCATCAGTTACACCTCTCTGTCTCTCTCCTTCATTCCTTCAATCTTCAGTCTTTTACCTCGGTCGATACAATGTCGAGCGGACTCGACCGCCTGGAGAGGCTGTTCAGCTCCAAACGCAAAGCTTCATTAGCTTCTCTCAGGGTTGCCGCCTCTGATGGCCCTCCAGCAGAGCCTCAGTTCCCTTCTCCTTCTTTCATTCGCCCGACAGCCACCCGCATGACGGCCCGAGAAGAAGTGAGCTTGCGACAGGCGACCTGCCGCTCTCCCTCTGTGCCTGACATTGCCCCATCTCGCCTGGGCTCGATGAGGTCTCAATCTTCAAACTCGGGCTTCAGCCGCTCACCTGCTCCGTCACCCTTTCTCCGTGACGCTCAGCCAGACTCGTTGATGGCGAAACTTCACGAGTATCAATTCCCCAGCCCACCAAGCCGAGATTTGAGAGCGGCTACTGTCACTACAGCTTTCAATTCAATGGCCACGGAAAAGCATGAGATTCCTAGCCCACGTTCTCAATCTCCATCTCCACTTCGTTTACAGATAACGCATTACGTCGACGATCCTCCATCGCCTAGCTCAGAAGAGAATGGATCTTGTCGTCGTCACTCTGACCAGAGCGTCAGAGTCCCCTCGCTTGTGTACAATACTCCACCGACTCCAGAAGATTCGCCTGAGATTGTACCTGTGCGAAACCTTTTGACGGATTCTAAAATATTCGATGGTACCATCGACAAAGCATTCTTTGATGCGTTTGAAGAACAGATTCTTCAGTCGTTTGACCACGCACCGTTGAATGATTCATTTAGCGATTCGTCCCCATCTGAAGCTTCTTTGAGCAGTTCCACTTTGCGGGAACCAGACTTCAATGAATTTTTGAATCTCAGCGACGACGACATCGCCGAATCAGCGCCTGAGACTCCGATGTTGGAATCTGACGATGCATCGGAACACCCTCCAATCTCTATGAGAGCATTGACTCCCCGGCCTAAGCCCATCGGCCCCTTCGATTTAATACTTACGCCTCCCCGCGCAAGTCGTCTTGCTACCGCTGCTGCTTTTGAGGCTGCCAGGATTGCAAAGAAACATGACTTCGACCTGGTATACGTTGTGAATATTTGGCCAAGCGTGTCTCGTGGTCGGTCTTTCGATACTCGGAGCGCAGGCTCATATCAGACGCCATCGTTTGGTCGGCTCTTGGCGGCTCATGGGTTGCACCAAATGGATGAGCCACTGCAATTAACTGAATTCATGTACAACAAGATACTGCGCGCTAAAGGCTGGATCGAATATCGCAATACGGATGCACTACCACATGAGCATGCCCGAGGTTACGCATGCTCCTTTTATACCGGAAAGGACTCTCCACGTCGCCTTAGTGAAGGCAATAGTCCAGTTTCAGATATCCAGGTCAACCGAGGCATCATCTTTGCCGCCTATAGGAGACCCAGAATCGGCGACTGCAAAATGGGACGCAGCTTTACTGGAGCAGAGCTTAGCTCTCTATATGAAGATGCCGAGACTTTAGTAGAGATGTTGGTTGATATCCATGCAAGCAACCGTCGATGCCATCCAGCCTCTCACCACCACCTGCTCTGCGACGAGACTGGTCCTATGCCCATGCAAGATGTTCAATTACTGTCTGCATAAGTTGAATTTTCCATGATGATATTGTCTATCGGACTTACCACTTGTTTTACGGCCGACTATAAAAGCAACCATGGCATATATGTGTTTTTCATTTTCATCTTTTCTTCCCTTTTCTTTTCTTCTTACTTTCTATTTTGTTCAAAAATCAGAAAGATGAGTCAACGATCAGATTTTCTTTGTCAGTTCATCGTTTTTAAGATACCTATGGAGATTTCTTTTGTCACATTTGGCGTTTTCGAGATACTTTAGGCTCTCTAGTTTCTCCCCCATGAACACCAAAGGGGGAGCTTGCCTATGGTCGGAGGAATTCTGTTTTACCCGCAGCATGATGAAAGAGAAAATCGACTGGGGAACAGCATTGGGACACTGTGAGGATACGGCCGTCGGCAGATCTTGCCGTAATGAATGGAAACGGGCATGTAGTTCGCATATAAATGGTGCGTTACGGCCGTAATGGTGACTCTTTCTATTTGTAAAAAAAGTAATTAGGTATAGACAACCCAAAATTGAGGAAGACTTTTAATCCTAGTAAAAACAAGAGCCCTTTCTTATTCCAATCCTCATTTTGGTGCTGGTAGAAGTAATCACATAAGAAACATAGAAGCATATGAGAATCTGAAAACATTCCATCCATTATGATGGGAACAAGGCAAATACATCTTCTTGGCATTCCAAAAATCTCTTGTCCCTACTTAAATACTGTATATCAAGTGACAGGGGCATCAGACAGTTATTTTTTGGCCATTAGTCAAACGGAATTCTACGAAGCGTTTCCACATGTCCTCCCTTCTTCATCTCCTGAGCGGCTGCGATGCTGCTGGGCACTTTGATGCCGCAGCAATCGCCCCAGCCCGTCCCGTCGTGGGCCTGTGTAGTATGATTGTGGTGGGAATGATCCTCGCCGCTATCTTCATTGGCAGCCGAGGGATCTTCTTCGCTCATGCCCTCTGCAGCAGGAATGAGAGATCCAAACAGGAAATGCTGCATGACGGGCAGTTTTCCCAGCACTTCGGCGACAAACATGCGGCGCATACCACCGTCGATTTTGGTCCATGACTTGGAGGAGGAAATGTCGTCCAGCATGGGGCTGTGCCACCGTAGGCCTTTGACGGTCTTTGTGCTGTTGACGAAGTTGACTTGGCCGAGATACAAGTAGTCGTTGCCGAACTCTTCGACTGTAAGGTCCTGGTGGATGGAGCGAGGGGTGATGTACGGGTGGTGCAGGAGCTGAGAGGCACCGAAGAGGAATGGTAAGAACTGGTAATCGTCGAGTCCCCAAACTCCATGAGAACCGGCTGGCTCCAGGTAATATGCCATTTGAATGACGCGCATTAGAGAGAGGTAGCGAACAAAGACTCGCAGGACCAGTGCCTGGAAGTCGGACCGCTGTAGGATGCCGAGCTGGTAGAGACACAGAAGCCACATCATGAAGTTGAGCTCGTGCCCTGAGCCGTAATCGATGCGGTTTCGGTTACCAAAGGACTGAAGGAAGTAGGTAGATGCCTCGGCGGTGGCCTCGGTATTGTGCAGACCAAGGCTTTCGTGCCATGCCGGGACGTTTTCACTGACTAGATCAAGGAAGCCCCTGAACGCCTTGTTGCCGAATCGAGAGCCGCCTTGCTCGTCTGGAGGGGACTGAGAGACAAAGGTTTCTGCTCGGTCCAAAATGCTCAAGATTGCCTTCACTGGTTCACTTAGGGAGTCGTCTTTGATAACAGATTTGGGCGTATCGACCACCGATTCCGACAGGCCAAAGACCCATGCCGCAATGAGATTATACGTTGGAGACGCCAAAAATAAGTCATGATCGCTCCTTGAAAGAATGCGTCTGCTTGGCACCTTGAAGCTCCAGCCCGTCAAGTCCGGTGGCGAAGGCAGCGCTGGAGTCTGAGGAACAGGCGTCGGGTTGGCGGGGCCGGGTCTCCTTCTGCGAGGCTCGAGCTTTGGGATCCTGTCTTTGAGGTTGGGGATGCCTGAGGCCAATGGCGGTAAGGAGGCCGGCTGGGCGGGTGATTGTGATGCCATGGCGCGGCTATATGTGATGAGGGTTGATGGGATTTGGTGTGTGTTGCAGGTGATAATGAATAATGAGGAATGAGGCGCTATCAAGATGGCGTGGAATCGGTCCCTGAAAGCTACCCCACGTCACTGGCCAGCGAGTGGTCCCCACTACGTATCCGACAGTACCTGAACCAGCAGAAGCCAGGCCACTATGGCGGCGGTCCAAGTACCGAGACAAAAACTTTACTTTGGCAGATCGAGACTAGCAACACCAACGGCAGGCAAAATTTCCATCTTCATATCTGCACTCAGAGGCAGCATCTTGCAGCCTTACAGCCTAACAACCAACCCATCTTTTTTCCATTGCTGCAAGCTTTTTTTTCCCCCTGTTCCTTTCACACACCTACATAGCCATGGCTTCTCTGACGGCTGAGCTGTCACATCTTCCCAAGACGGATGGCTCCGCGAATTTTGCATACGGCGGCTACACAATCACAGCTGCAGTCAATGGACCAGTAGAGGCACAGCGCCGGGATGAGAATCCATTCGAGGCGTTGGTGGACGTGAATGTGAGGCCGGCGGCGGGAGTTGGAGGTAAGCAGATGAATGCACCCAAACAAGACAACAAGAAGAGGGTGGTGGGCTCTTATGGTGGAAGGATTTCTTAAGGATTCATCTCTGACTTCTGGCGTCCGCAATTTTAGGAACTGGTGAGCGTCAGCTGGAGGCTATTTTGCAGCCTGCTCTACGACATCTCATTCCGGTCAGGAACTTCCCCAGATGCGTCATTCAGGTTACTCTCCAGGTCATGGAGACGCCAGAGAATGCTTACGTGAATTCCAAGGTGATGCAGCCTCGACTGGTAAGTGGCTTATCCTAATCGCTGGCAAATGAATCTCATCTCACATTCGTCTATTCAGAATCTTGGCATCATCCCAGCGCTCTTACACGCTTCTATTCTGGGACTTTTAACGGCAGCAGTTCCCATGAAGACAGTAGCTTCAGCAACATGTCTGGCAATCACAAATTCTGATGACAGCAGCGTCAAGGTAGACCCGACGCCAGCGGAGATTGACCAAGCGAGATCCGTCCACGTGCTGGGCTTCACGGCTGACCGCGACCTTTTGCTCGCCGAGAGCGAGGGCTCCTTTTCAGCAGACGAGTGGGCCATGGTCCTTCAGACGGCGGAAAAGGTGTGCTGTCGCGACCAGGAGGCTGGAGATGATGCGGAGATGGGAGGCTATGGGGCTGAATCCGAGAATGTGCAGCAGTTTATGCGCTCCGTTTTGGAAGCGAAGGCAGCGCAGGGTCTCCACTGGAGGTGAAAGCATTTGCCCGTGTTGATACATCACTTTTTTTACTTTTCGCTCTCTAATTTCCTTTCTTGCTGGATCATTGGCTCCCCTTATCAACATCACCAACGCGATAGAAAGACGAGACGGTGATATCTGCTCTCGTATCTGAGGCAGCGGTGACCCTGGGGCAGGGCAGCTATTTGCAGGTGATTCGTGGAAATCGGCCTTGCCAGCAAGGCGCTATCACATCAGATGCATGACAAAAGTGGCATAGGAAACAAAAGCGATGGAACTAGGTCAGCTATAAACGCTGCTGAGACGAAATGAGGGACGCTATTGGATTTGTGATGAGGTTGGCCAGGGCATGATGGAGGCGATACCATTGTTGACAGATGCCACGCCAGAATCGAGTCAGCTGCGTTGATGCCAGCTCGCTTAATCAATAATCATTGACAATGCTCGGGTATGGGTGACGACTTGTCGACAAAAGAGGGTGTGTTGAGACAACAGGCTGAATTCTGTTGATAGTGAAGAGAGTGGTGACAAATTACATATTAACAAAGCGGGTGGTATATGCCAGAAGTAGCATAGGATAGCGAAAAAGAAGAATCCATAAAATGACGCACCTGATATAATCCTTATCTTTCTCTTCTCCTTCCCCCCTTCTCCTTTGCTGTTGTTTTTTGCATTTGCCGAATGTGGATGGGCTTTTGGGCATGCGAATTGATTTTTGTAACAACCCCTGAAATGCTTGCAGGCGATGAAACGCTATCTTGGCCGGCGGCGGCAGCGTCTGTTGACAGTGGCTGTTGACAGCATCTACGATGTATTAGCAGCGTCCGTTGACGGCTTCCATTTAACACACGCTGCTGTCGACAACGTTATTTATTATTAGCGTTGTCTGTTGATGATGTTATCTGTTGATAGCGTTTGTTGATAGCATCTGTTGATAGCATCTGTTGATAGCATCTATTAATAACATCTACTAACAGCATATATTAACACAGCGTCCGTTGACAACTTATATTAGCGAGTTGCGGCAAAGGATCGCATATACCTGCAAATACTTATAATTTCCATTATTTTAATTTAGTATAAGCAGATATATTAAATTTATATTGCTTATTTAGTCTAGCTGCTACTGCTGCTACTGCTGCTACTGCTGCCATGGCTATCAGTACATGTAGGTAGGTAATCAGCGTAAACTACTTGACCTATGTAAACTCCAAAATCCACCAGACAATAAATAGCCCAGTCGCTTAAACAGGCTGTCAGTAGGTATGAAATTATAACGTGCGCTCTAATTCCGGCAACTTAGCGAAGTGTACAGTACCTATTGCTCTAAAAAGAAAGCTGGCAGCTTACAGAGCTTGTAAAAGGTCTTCCACGTGTTGAGACCAAACAACATTCATTCAGCAAATAGAAGACTACACGTTTACCCAATACAGCTCCAACTCGTATGCCGCGTCTACTTTTGGAGTCCTTCGGCAGTGAATCCTTATTTCTAGCGGGCCAACTGCATTAATTCCTCCCCCATACTCTGAAACCAACTGCCTGCAGATGCGGAACACCAAACATGGGGGTTAGGTGAGACTGCCAAGCCGCCGCACTATCAAACGCGGGCGGGTACCTATCTGGCATGGAGTTCAACCCCGTATTAATGCCTGTGCCTACAGTATACGCGCTGTGATATCTGTGACATGGGCATTTCGCCTCTCTCCGGGGTCTTAATTTCTCCGCAAATCGAGGATTCCTGGCAGCGTACTGTAGCATTTGGTCTCGACCTCCCGGAAATAGCACCTCGATAACTGGTTGTGTGCAATACTACTCAAATGCTACTGCCTGGTACCTGTAATATCCCGAGATATCCACCTAGCGATGCTACTATTGAAAACTAGCAGTAGTAGCTGGCAGCTATGAGCTCCAATATGACAGTTTAATTGCCGGGCAGCAAAACGCGGGTCTGGCGTCTCAGAAGCTCGGTATCCCTGGCGGCTTTTATCTGCAGGTACCGAATTCTCACATACAAAATCGCGCGCAGACTAAAGTACACGGGGTGGCGGGCGGCACGCACCGCAAAACACAGCCCCTGAAAGAAAAGTAAAAAAAGAGAGTGTAAGAAAGAGAAACAATAAGAAAGAGGAAAAGAGGAGCTGCGCATTGAAGGCCTCTGTTTCGCTGCCTTTGCCAACGCCAAATGTTTCTGAGCAGGGAGCTGCTACCCAGCTAGCGACCAGCTAGCTCCCCCGTGATGATAGCTGCATCAATTACGGAGAGGGAGATGTGATGGAAGCTGGGAGGAAATGTGATACCTGGAAGCTGGGGATTCTTAGCGGTTAGAGATTCTGGCGATTGGGAGTTTGTGGAATTGTATGTAGGTATATAAGACTCGTGGCGTCGAAAACAGCCTCTCCCGTTTGCTAGCACGCATCGACGTTGAGTATAATCTTTAGTTGGAGCAGCAGCAGTGCCGGAAGCAGAACTCTGGAAGTTCTCGCGAGTCTTTTTTTTTTCTTCCTCCTTTTAATTGCCGCGTTTTCTTTATTTCTTGTTTTTTACCTCTTTCATCGGACTTTTATTCTCTCATATATACTTTTTTTCTTCTTTTATTTTCATCCCTTCTTTTTTTCAACCTGCTTCCCCACTAGCAAGACCAGGCGCCGGCTCGCTCTTTCCTCCTTGATATTCGTGTCACGAGATATCCTGTCTCTGATCTGCTCGAAGTGGCGGCGAAATTTTTCCTATTTCACCTCCTCAGCCCTCGCTTGCTCTGCGAGCCGCATCTTCTGCTCTTTACGCGCACTACAGCTGGTCTGTTGCAGCCTCGCTTTCTCGGCCATCATCGACGACACGTCCAACACCACCGCCATCGTCGTCATCCTTGACCACCCCTGAGTCAAGTCAGCTGGATCTGCTTCGAGCCCTTCAGACGTCCATTTTCCCCAACGCTTGCGTTGAAAGAGGTAAGGGCCCACGACTGGACACTGCGGAGAAGCCGTAACTGAACTGGCAGTAGTCTAGAAAGCCCCGAGACGACAAATCCTCGATTCCAAAACAGAAAGTGCAACGTGGGTGCCTCTAAAGCTTCACTGCGAATCCCAAGAGAGTCTCCGCTGCTTCGTTATTCGCCCCCGACGCTTCCGCTAGGGCCCTAGCGCGCTTGGCTACTGCATCGCACTGCCCTTTTGCAGATTACGCAAGGGGATTGATCGCTTTATCGTGCGCACTCGCGAGTTGATGTAAGCAAAATCCCTGGGCTGCTGCGACCTCTGCATTTCCCTTTTTAGAAGCGCCGGGTCGCTGCCAGTCAATGAGCTTTCGCAACGGGAAACTTTTGCTGACACTGTTCTACAGCGTTCCACGGAACACGGGATCCCGGGACAAAGTCTGCGCTGCGCTCCTCCCGGAATTTACTGTCCACCCTCCACTAAGCCCGTGGTTGATAATCCACTGCCTATCGCTATAACGCGCTGCAACCGCACTACCACCTGCTATAGTAATCATGGACAGTACTGTTTCGCCTCGGACCGACCTCCACCCTTCCCCCGAGAGTAACGGCGGACTTGAGTCGCAGGACCGCCCTGCCTCGCGACACTTGGCTAAATCCGACGACATATTAGACCGCCGCCCCAAGTCCTCGTCCGGCATTCATAACCTGTCCGTCAACGTCACCAAGGCCTCTCGCTATGAACTTGAGTCGAACCTCCCCTCTACTGCTATCCCATCACTAGGTGGCTCTGGTACCTCGGATTTTCCCGTGACTTCTGTTGTTATTTCACCAGCAGAACCCTCGACCGTGGCGTCGCCTAAGACCGCCATTTTCTCAACTGCGGACTCCAGCCAACTCAAACCGGAGACGCAACAGCAGGCGCAACAGCAGCGCGAGGCTTATCAAGCAGCCGCGTCGCTTGAGCTTGTTCCCCGCCAAACCATATTGAAGGCGCTCGCATTCACAAATTCTTCCGTCTCTCGTCCCAGGAAACCAGAGGCACTTTCATTCAACAACATGTTATTCCCTCAGGGTGCCAACGGCGGCTCCTCGTCCGCCGCCGCCAGCCCCCAGCAGCTCGCGGATGCGCTCCAAGATCTGGCCAAGAAGCGCTCCACACCAACCACAGCAATCAGCAACCTGTTATCGCCATGCTTCTACCACCAGCGATTTGATGATGCTGTCGACATCGATAAGGTCCTCGAGGAGATTAAGAACGATGAGTCCATGTCACATTCGCGTTTGGTCCAAACTGCGACCAGTGTGCGTGAAGTCTCCAAGCAGCTTCAGCGACGCCCCATTAAGCAAGCAGTGCGCAATATCATGATTGTCACCAAGGCCCGGGATAACCAGCTTGTTTACCTCACACGGGAGCTGACAACGTGGCTCTTGCAAACTCCTCGTTATGGATCTGATGTCGGAGTCAACGTCTACGTCGATGCCAAGCTACGCAACTCAAAGCGCTTTAATGCGGCAAGCATTGTCGCTGGAGATGCGCGATTTGAAAATATGCTCAAATATTGGACCCCAGATCTGTGCTGGAGCCAGCCTGAGAAGTTCGATCTTGTTCTTACCCTGGGAGGCGACGGCACAGTCCTTTTCACCTCATGGCTCTTCCAGCGCGTGGTGCCCCCTGTCCTCTCATTCAGCTTGGGAAGTCTTGGCTTCATGACCACTTTTGAGTTTGAACACTATAAAAGGCATCTGAACCGAGTCATGGGCGATGATGGTATGAAGATTAATCTGCGCATGCGTTTCACTTGCACCGTTTATAGACAAGGATCCAACGGCAACCCCATGGACGAAGGAGAGCAATTCGAAGTCCTTAACGAGCTTGTCATTGACCGCGGCCCATCTCCTTACGTCTCAAATCTTGAGCTCTACGGAGATGATGAGCTCCTGACTGTGGTCCAAGCCGACGGCTGCATCTTCTCTACGCCTACCGGCTCGACAGCCTACTCTCTCTCAGCAGGTGGCTCGCTCGTCCATCCTGACATTCCCGCCATTCTCCTGACTCCCATCTGCCCTCACACTCTCTCGTTCCGACCCATGGTTCTCTCCGACACCATGGCGCTCCGCATTGCTGTGCCACGCAACTCTCGAGCCACCGCTTACTGTGCTTTTGACGGCAAGGGCCGAGTCGAGCTCAAGCAAGGCGACCATGTTACCATCACTGCGTCGCAATATCCCTTCCCAACCGTCACTCGAACCGACACTGAGTGGTTCGACAGCGTTAGCCGCACCCTGCGATGGAACGTCCGTGCCGCCGCTCAAAAGCCTTTCGATGCGTCTGGCATTTCTCCTTCTGGTGAAGAGGAAGACGACGACAGCTGGGATATTGACACCGACAGTGCTTATTATGCTAGCGAGGAGGGCAGCACCGCAGCCAGCCCTATCAGGAGACAGATGAGCATGCTGGGCATGTGATTACTGCTGAGAGACACATGCTTCTCTTGATCCCTTTTTATAATTATATAAGCGTGTCTTGTCAAGATTTTTTTCTTGTTGCTTTGGTCCGCCCCTTAATGGCCACCTTCGCTGAGCATCTAGATGTAGATATGCTGGGAGTTTTTTTTTTTGGCGTTAGAATATGATGGTGGGCTCCCTTATCTGGACGCTGCCCCCTCTGGGTTTTCTTTGGCTTTCTTATTTTTACAATTACATATTACAGTCTACTACAGCGTAGATTAGATAGCTAGACTCGGCTTGAGCAAAAGATCTTGAGCAGCTTGAAATGCAAAGATATACTGCGAAAACATCTATTCGCACACATTTCTTCAAAAGCAGATTCTAATTTCTCTAAAACTAAACATTGTTGTTGTTGATTGGCGTGCTATGCAAAAAGCCAACGTAGACAGAACAGTACTTTGTTTCTTGTTTCTTTTTCCAACCAGTAATAAGGCCGTTCCATCCCATAATACGCCCGTTGAATATGCTATTTCCCCCCCTTTAAATCTGATCAAATGGCAATCAGCTCCGTTTTCTTGTGATGCACAAAATTTCCCTCCTTATCCTCCGTAAAGAAAGAAAAAAAAATTCCAAAAACATTCGTTTTCTTTTTTGCAAACCAGTCGCAGGCCGTTTAAACAAAAAAAAAAAAACTTCCAAACACACATGATTAAAAAGCACGAGTTGCCTCCCAGGTTTTGCCAGTATCCGTCTATCCAGCAAAGCTCATTTCCAGTCTCTTGATCCAAAGCCGGAAAGGAAAGGAAAGAAAAAAAACACAATAAAATGTTAATAAATAATGAGTAGGTGTATTTCACCCTACTCTTCGAAAGACAAATGAGAAATTATCAAGAGTCGTCAAAGGGGGGAGAAGAGAAACAGAAAAGGAGGGGAAAGATGTCTCATTCTCGCCCCCGTGAGTACAAGGAAAACAATCTATGTTCTCCTTTAAAAAAGAAAAAAAAAGTCGTATCTTCGTAGAAAAACAAAGAAAACAATGCTCAAAGGAAGGTGTCTGTGTGTCTGCAATTCCTGGTGTATGTTTGCTCCTTCGTCCTTATTTTTTGTTTGGGTTTCAGTGCATATGCATGCGCGATTATCTCCAAGCGCCTTGGCTCAGGGACAACAGGCCTGCGACACAGTCCATGTCGCCCTTTTTGCTGGGGCTGACCTCGCCACACATGAATCTGCTTACTTCATCGTCCCGTGGAGACTCTGCCTTGGGCTCCAGATCGGCCAAAGTGTGAATCCCCGTCTTGACAGGTGAACGAGCCTCGGACGGCACAGTGTTGGAACGCATCAGGAATGCTGGGCTCTTTTGGCCATGCAGCACTCGACCGATGCGTCTGGCACTCTGTGATCTGATGGGACTGCCGGGCGGCATCTGTCGACGGCCCTCTGCAGAACTTCCATCACGTCTGGGGCTCCAGTTCTCCTTGTCTGAGTCGGACGGGGAGACAAGCATGGAGACATTCATCTTTGCATGACAGGATTCTCGTGACTTTTCATCACTGGCCCAGCAAGTCTCTAGCCGAGCAACACTGGAAGTAGTACGATTGAATCTAGGCTTCTTGATGCCGCGAGAGCGCGCGAACTTTGTCAGCGATGACGCATTGCGCTTGGCAGTGTTGGGCTGCATAATACTGCTGGTGGAACGGAGCAGGCTGATGGCGGCGATGGCAGAGCCGCTGGACTCATGCTCGGCCTGAGCCGTCAACTCGTCTCGGGTTTCGGAATCCGCACACAGCTCCCAAGCATGAACATCACGAGAGCGGCCACGAACAAGATGTGGCGGGAGTGAGTTGGTCAGGGTTGAGATGGGTGGCAGAGTGACAGCAGGGAGTGCACTATGGCTACGCTGAAGGCCCCGTCGAAGAGACAGAGACGGTAGAGTAGATGAAGGCCTTGATGGGGTTTCACGGATCGGCGAGGATTCGTTGTTGGGCACCAACTCAGCCTTGCCTTCAAGAGAGAGGGAAAGACGCATATGCGACCGATTTGCTCCAGATGTGTTAGATGAGCAAGAGGAAGGATAGAAGGGGTCGAACCTGTGATGCAAGAGTCAGCATATGAATAAGGCAGAGTGAAGAAGGTATAAGTCCTATGGCAGACAACTTACTTGTAGGAATTATCACGCGAGAGAGGTGTAGCGTATGTATTACCCAGGTTCCATCGGTTTGCGAGGTAGCCAACGGAGCCAGAGAAGGACTGAGAGGGGTGGTGGCCGTCCTCCTGCGAGGGTTGGAACATTTGTCGTTGCGGTGTTACGTGCGGCTGGCTGCTTGCAGAGAACGGCTGGGAGGCATACCGAGATGCCGGCGTGGCGTGGATAGCCTCGCCAGCACCGTGGTGAGGGTGCGCATGTATCGGGCTGGTGGGAAGGTGAGGCGGTGATGGAGAATGGTCGATGTGGCTCTGTGAATGGTCGGAGGGATAGAAGGCCGATGGGTCCAGCTCGACGACGATGCTGCGGGAGGTGATGGGATCCGACGTGATGTTGTGCATGCCGCTGAAGCGCAGAGCTGCCAGCTCCTGCGGTGACAGCGGACGGGACTTGCGCCTATCGTTCTGTCTTCGGTTCTGGAACCAGATCTAATTCGGTGAGGCCCATGTCAGCTTTGTGTTTGCCTGTGTCTTTGGGCATAAAAGGTTGCATAAAGGTTTAAATGGCTTAGTCCGGAGACGCGTTGAGACCCTCCAGATCCTGGCACGGGGTTCGAGGGCTGACAGGGCAATGTTAAAGTGCATGACATACCTGAACTTCCTTTTCATTAAGTGACACGCGGTTCACGATCTCAAGACGCGCCTGCTTATCGGGCTTGGGGTTGATGGAGTATGCCTCTTCGAGGATCATCTTGTCCTTGGTGCTAGCCGTAGCAACAACAACACATGTTAGCCAGCTTGCGCAACACGCCTGCCATGGGTCAATTGGCGCCAATTCCGCGCAGAAGACGATCGCCAATGACCCCCAGACAGGATTGATCAAGATTCAAAGCTGCAGAATACAAGGGACATACGCTGTTCTCTTTCTCTTGCCCTTGGGGTGTTTATCTGAGGTGGGGGATGAGACGGCGGGGAGCGCGCTCTGGGCCAGGCCGGGAAGGGGCTCAGAGGTTCGCACAGGAGACGGTGAGCTGACAAGCCGCAGATGCTGCTGAATCTCCTGCTGGTGCTGGCGATCCAGATCAGCCATGCTGGAGGGCGGCGTGAGAGGAGCGGCCATGGCGGTGGAGGAGTGTGTGGTTTGTTTTTGTTGTTATTGTTTTGGTCTAAGAGGCGCCTAGAGGCATTACTCTTGGATGAGCTTGGAGAGGCAGATGGAAGAGGATTAGGGGGGGGGAGAAGAAGGATTAAAGATCAAAATAAAGAAAACGAGAGAACTGGAGCCCCGACCAGGAGTAGAGAGCCAAGGGGAAGAGGCAGATGCGTGGATGAGGAAATGCAAGATACGACGTGTAGCGAGCAACGACGTGGTTAAGGTGCTGGGACTGGGGAGCTTGTGGGCGTGCAGGAGGCGGTGGGCGTTGGGTAGGTACATGGAAGCTCCAGTCGCATCGGCAAGGCGATTAGGTACAGTACATGGGGGCCCGGTACAGCTACTTGCCGTGGACAGCGCATAGTACAGCAGGTTACAGCACGCACAGCACGCACCACAGGCGGTCCCCTGGCGCGCTGGAGCCCTGTGGCCCGGTGGCGCCCGGAAGGGGGGCGTGAGTGGCTACAGGGGTCTTTTGGCGCACGGTCTCAGCGCGGCCGGTAGCAGATACTCGGGCCTCTGTAGCGGCGGCAGGCTGCCAAGTCACCCCCCGTCCAAAAAAGGCGCCCCTCTGCTAGCTCTATTTACTTGAACATTCAAATTGATTTTCCAAACAAAAAAAAAAAATAAAGGCTGAGGAAAAAAAAGTAAGGCTTGAGCCCGCGTGCAAATCACGTCGCGCGCCTGGCACTGGCATGTCCGAATGGGGAAACATGGCCAAAGAAAAAAAAAAAAACACGCGTAGCATGTGCAAGCAAGGGTCCAAAAAGCTTCCATCTCATCATCAAGCTCTCTGCTCTCTTTTAATCATTCATGTCGTCTTCTGCATGTTCCTCTCACATTTTAGCTTCATTGATCACTATACTGTTTCTTCTTCTGGTCGTTGACACACCCCTGCCCGGAGCAATGCAGAGTACAGCTCTCTTTTGGACGCCGTCGACAACTGAAGAAAAAAGAACAGCCGACCCATGCAATGGAAGGCCAGCGTGACCAGGATGCCTTGGCCAGCGAACGCATGAGAGGCGTACACGATACCTTGCTTGCTGAGTGCTTGCATGGTCCCCGCCTCAGCGTTCTCGCCGCTTTAGTCTGTTGGCGACGTGCATACCACCTACTGCCACCGCCCAGAACCGCCTTGATGTGCCTAATCCCAGTTGATCGTTTGATCCCTAATCGTATTGTCTCGACTAGCGTCAGCCGTGGGCGCGCGGGTGTTCAGGCAGTCTCTAGTGCTGCTCCGTTGGGTGGTAGTGCAAGAATTGAGTGCTCTGCTAGTGAAGAATTGGTTTGTTTACTTTTGGCCGCATCGGGCTCGCCGTAGTATGAAAAGTACATGCAGCGGCAGCAAGTAAGTAAACAAAGCAAAACATAACATTCATAACAGCAGATCCCATCATAGCTGAGCAGCACCACAAATGCCCAATGCTGATCCATCACACGAGTAATGGAGTACCCAGGCATGTATGTACATGTACTGTAGGTAGGCATTATTAAGCCGTCCATATCTACGGCGTGACTTTTCTCTCTCTCTTCTCTCTGCTGCTAGTCATGCCATCCATCCATGGGCCATCTCATCGACACCTGGTTGATCGTCTTGTCGACACCGCTGTCGCTTAAATGGAGACGGCCATGCAAGCACTCCAGCGTGTACTCGATAGCTTCCCTCAACTCAGACCATTGCCTCGACTAGCTGCTGCTGCTGCATCCGCTATACCTCGTTGCAAACATCAAAAGGGCCAAAAGGGAATGCCTGGTGGATCGTCTTAGCGCCCAGCCCCCCGTTTTAGAGCCGCCACGTTGTGCGTTGTAATATGTAGGCAAATGTATGAGCACGCATATATATGGAGTAGGACGAGCATCCAGCACCCACCAGGCCTTGGCTTGCTGTCTGTATCCGAGCAAAGAATGCGTGTAGGTGTCAGGTATATTGGATGTATGAGACATCCAGTCGAGGTCAATTCAAAGCACTCAGTCATTACATTTAACATCTACCTAATGACTATGATCCTTTGTGGTAACAAAACTCCTGATCTTGTTCCCGTCTCTCACTCTCAGTTCGCCTCTCACGCCTCCCACTCACTCGCTCACTCGCATCTTCTTGACCGCCTTCTCCAGCTATACCTCCCTGAGCCCTTCTCCGTCCTGGCTGCTACCTTGCCGTGCATTGGTGGCTACTTTGTACATATTCGTCGTACATGCCGGCGGCCATTGGCCTATCATGTTCGAGCTGCTTGCTCCAACCTCTTCAACGGTAAGGCAGATGTGCCCAATTGTGATGCGTTGGCCTCGGTAGATTCGCCCAGCCTAATCTATGTACGATTAATTGAATGCTTGTTTTGTCTCCCTTTTCCGCCTTTTTGGCCACTGCTGCTCTCAGTCTGTCTCGTCTCAGTCTCTTTCTCTCGTTTCGGCTTCTTCGCAAACGTTTCCCCCCCTGCTCTGCTCCAAGATCTCCACTTGTTCCGTCTCTTCCCAGTCACTCATTGCCTCTCGTCCTTTCTCCGGACCGCTGCAATCAAGCCTGGCCGTCCATCTCTCCAGCTTGCAGCCAAATCCAAAGACAAAAAAGTCCAGAATACCGAAAGCCCCGAGCTAGGGTGTAGGACTAGATATCTTCTCCTTTCCTAAAAAAAAAATAAGTTATTTGCGTTTTGGACTTGTGTGAGTATCTTCATCATGCGGTTCCTAGTTTCTTCACACTCTTGGCCGTGTAAGCATATACGTATCATATGTGCAGCTATATCAAATCATCGTATGCAAGAAACAGGCGTTTAGGTTAGTTGTTGCTGGGTTGTATCAGTACTTGGCGAATCAGTCAATATTAGTACTATTGGTATTAGTATCTAGTAACCATACTTGCGTCTCTCGGAATGCATGCCGGACAACGCATTCATGTATGTACTCGTATGGGCTCCGTAGTGATGCTCCATAATAACGACGAGCAAGTAGCCATGCGCCGCCTACCCCTGTCTATAACATGTCGCCTACAAAATGCTAGGAATATGCTGCAGAAACTTAGGCAGATATGGAGCGGACGCCGTACACATACAGTATGCAGAACCACTTGACGGGCAGAGAGATGAAGATAGAATGTTGGCCCGAAGAAGAAACCTAGAATAGAACGAACAAGGTTGGGCAGACGTGGTTGGGGCTTGACAGGGCTCCATACGCTCTGCTCTCGTTGGCCCTGCGCTGGCTAGTCGGTTTTTTCTCTGCTCCTCCCGTCAACTGCGGTGAAGGAAAAGGGCCAAATTGTTGTGGCTGGGGATATATAGATGGGGATATGCGGGATGCAAGATGCATGTAGAAGCATGTGGCCAGGCCCTTTGACACGTATTGTATGTTACATTGGAAGCGTGCGTTGTACATGTATGAGTATGATAGGTAAGGTAGCGAATTGGGGTAAAGGGAAGTATACTGGCTACACGTATAATGATGTGGGAGCTTTGGAAGTCTATAACTGCAGACATGTACGATTGGGAATTGTTGACGGGCCATTGCAAAAAGGAAATTGACATGTTTGATAAATTGATGTGTTTGGTGCTAGTACAGGTAAGTAAACATTTACTTTGTATAACATTGGCCCGAGCTATAGCTTAAAAAAAACATGTATAATTAGTAGTTTATACACAAGGTATATTGAAAGGCAGCAGCGATAGCAACAGTAGCCGTGCTATTAATGCTTTAATTAAAGTGCTGGATAACTCTACAACCTAGCTTTACGCGCCTGATGCGTTGGCCAGTGAAAAGCAAATATGGATCTCAGAAGCCTCTTAGTAATACTAGGAGTAGGTAGTACTAAGTAGCGTTTGGTGCCGGGTAACTTGATACATGTAAGTTGTAATTTGTCATATGCAGCCCTTGATTTGCATGGCACTTGGCGGCATTAGTAGTTTGTACCTGTTAGACTATAGCTTAAGTTGTTTTCAGCTCACTCTCTGTTGGTACAATCTGTACCCAGTTCAAAGCTCACCGTCATGTCGAGGGCAACAAGAGACATCGTCAGGCTGGTGATGTGGTATGAAATAGGTGTCTTTAATATGAAAAAAGTCTAGCTAACTTAGGTTTTGCCGCAACTCCCCGCGGCGACGCCTTAATAATCTACCCCAAACGAGGTACCAAGGGTATAGCCTTGCCCTCTCCAATCAAGCTCCTGTGAACCCGGAAACTTCCTTCCTTTCTCATAAACGGTCATTCCAGCTGCCGATGGCCAAATTCCCACGTAATCCGGCATGTCCCAGCATTGTCAAACAAAACACTTTTGTCGCCGTCGCGCGAGTCGTTTACAGATCATCGTCAGACAGCTCACCAGGGAGGGCAACGTTAACGGCGTCGTCCATCTCCTTCTTGTACTGAGCCAGGAGGGCCTCGTCGACCTGGGCAGTGGGGGGAGCAAGAGCAGGGGCAGCAACGAACTCCTACAATGAAATACAGTCAGCGCATGATCATGGGGTGATTTTCCCTTTCCCACATATATGGTGGTACGAACCAGCTGGGGGTTGCCAACCAGCTTACGAGCAAGCCACAGGAAGGGCTTCTCGAAGTTGTAGTTGGACTTGGCGGAGATGTCGTAGTACTGAAGGTTCTTCTTCCGGTGGAAGGTAATAGTCTTGGCCTTGACCTTTCGCTCCTTGACGTCGACCTTGTTACCGCACAGGACAATGGGGACGTTTTCGCAGACGCGGACGAGATCACCTAAAGTCAACAAGTTAGAAGCTGTGGACGCGTTTCAACGACATATAAGGTGGAAACATACGGTGCCAGTTGGGGACGTTCTTGTAGGTGATGCGGGACGTCACGTCGAACATGATGATACCGCACTGGCCGTTGATGTAGTAACCATCACGCAGACCACCGAACTTTTCCTGACCAGCAGTGTCCCAGACATCGAACTGAATCTGACCGTAGTTCTGATAACAATATTAGCACATGGGCGGCGGATACCGATTCGCGGCAGGGTGTATTGGGACTCACCGTGGTGAAACCAAGGGGGTGAACCTCGACACCGAGGGTGGCCATGTACTTCTTTTCAAATTCACCAGTCAAGTGTCGCTTGACAAAGGTAGTCTATCGCGTTCAAAGCCATCGTTAGCGGGGAGATCGATGTCAAGGCTGATATCGCCACAGGACGAGGTGAAAAAAATAATCGTCGTTCGCCACACGTTAGGTGGAAAGCGTCGCTTTCGATCCCGGTTGCACGCGACGTCGATTGAAGGCCACGACCCAAGAATTAACACACCTTGCCGGTACCACCATCGCCGACAAGCACAAGCTTGAAGGTGGGAGTCTGTTGCTCAGCCATATTGAAAGGCTCGAGATATTAGCGACGAGCGTGTGGTGATGTAAACAGGCGGGGTCCTGCGAGATGGCGTTAGTCTGCTAGATGTCCAGTTTTAATCACAAGTAACGGCTCGTTCCAGCAAGTACACGTCTCAAAAGGCCAGCAACTTGCAGGCGCTGACGAGCAAAGCAGAGCTGGGGAGGAGGAAAAGCGATGTGTTGGGCGCATACCTGGTGGGTTTGTGGATGACGCGAAGATGGTGTGGACGTCGAAAACTTGCACCAGACAGTCTTGGACCTGAGTTCTTTTGAAGGCGGCGGGGAACTGGGACAAGGGGAGCAAGGCCTGCCGCCCAGCGTCAAGCGAAAAATTCAGTCGCCAGGGGTGGGTTAACCGCACGTGACATCACCGCTACCTACTGGAACGAGAGCTTGCTGGGCGCCCCTCCTCCCTGCCTATGTTTTTCTAATTTTTTTTTTCTGCCGGCAGGGAGGCGAGAATCGCTGGCGGTAAACGCTGCTGCTAGGCTCTCCAAGGTTGCCTTGCGCGGCGACCGCCTGCCTGTTTTGGGCCCCGGGACCCATCCGTTGATTCTGGTTTGTTCTCCGTACTTCGTAGCGCAAATCTCTGATGCTGCCCTGCATTGCTACTGCAAGTCTTGCCTAGAGGCGCGTTTTCAGCGCTGCCTCAGGTCCTAACGAATGTGCGGTGTACGATGTTACAGAGCACAGCGCTAATAGTCGCCCGTTACGGTGATTCGGTCACTGTGGTTACAACTTACAAGTGCCAAACGTTTGGTGTAAGGCGTCTGGCTCGTTAGTGCAGCCACCAGCACTCCATCTGCCGTCACCATGACCGTGCTGAATGCCAAAAGGCCACCATCAAGTTTACCTTATCTTGTTAGACTCAAATCGGTATTCAATAATCGTTCATCCGAAGTAACAGCAGAAGTTGATGAGTATCCATCACGAATATGATGGACTGCTTACAAAAGCAACAACAAAAAAATATATATAAGGGGATGGACAAATAGATAACTACTAATACGCTATTTAAGGAAGAGAAACGTCAAACCCTTTGGTTTAAATATTAAACAGCTCTGGCTTTCATGTCTAGTTTATTTGAACCCCTATTCGTACCTATATATGCATCTGATCCAATCTTTTCTATATTACTCCCCTGGCAGCTTTGCGCAGATGTTTCTTGGTCTTGAGATGCTTGTCGATGTGACCTTTGATGTTGAACGCCAGGTCGCAAATTGAACAATAACGTATCTTGTTCGCCTTGTTCTTAGTACAAAATGCCCTCAATGCCTTTGGCCTGCCTCTCTGTGACACCTATTCTTTTTGAGCTTTGGTGTTGAGATGTTTGATAAGGGCTGCAACTGAGGCGAGGTTGATATCGCAGGCTGCGCAGTGTTGCTTTGGCGCGTGCTCGAACACTGGAGACAATTTCGCTCACTCTCTCTGGATGAAGCCCGGCCCAGATTATTTTATCTTGAAGGAGATGTGCAAGATATTCCTTCAAATCCTTCGCCTTGGCCTTTTGCACGTATAGCCTGGAGAGCTCCGCTCTGCGCTGGCGTCGCTTTTCTGCGTATTCAAGAAGTTCATCGTCTGCCATGTCGAAACCCTCCGGCAACTCCATGAAAGATTCGTGATTACAAAGTTTGAGCCAGCCGACAGACTCTCGTTTCCAAGTCAAGATATTAGACCACGCCGCGTCAAGGGATTTTGGACCAGCAAGAAAGAGAATGCAAAAGACAGCTTCCAGTGCAAGGAATCGAAGGCGAGCTGAGGGAACTAAAGTGACAGGAGGAATTGGTGCCCAGCATAATAAGCCGCGATGGTAATTGTATAGCCAGCTTGGAAGGCAAGGTCGACAAAGCGAGGAAGAGTTGTGCATCGATCATAATCTCTAAGCCTAGCTCGAACGCCGTAGAGGCTATTGGTGCCGGAGCCGACATAATGCTTGGGGTTTTCACCAGGTTTTTCCATTATGAGGATATATATAGCCCAAAATTTCTCATGGCTACTTGGCTCTGTTGTTAAAGAGCGGAAGAAATCCAACTTTGGCGAGGATGTTGATAGAAGAACGTCCATGAGAGTAGACGGGAAACACAGCGGTGTGGCAGTGCATGCCACGAGAAAATACACTTCGTCGCCGAGTAGTATTTTATATGCAGGACAAATATAAAAAGGGGGGACGTGCGACGTCACAGCATGCCATGTGAAGAGGTCGACGAGCTCTTGGACGGCGAAAAGTTTATGAAAGTCATGGAAGAGTGTTAGGTATTCAGCGGGGAGCTCTTAGATATATAAGGTATACAGGTATGTATAGAGCTGTGTCTGGACGAGGAGGGAAGGTACAAGTAGATGGAGGAACTCACTGTAACTGAGGCAATATGGAAAGAGGCAAGAAGTGGCAGCAGCAGTAGCAGCAGTAGAAGTAGAAGTTGAATATATGTCAGTTTGTCAGAGCCAACCTTTCTACCTCGGGAAAGAGTGCCTGCTGGGCCACCCGCTCTGTTGCGACCGTCGAAAATGCAGAAACCGCCCAGAAAGAAGCCAGTGGGAGGTACCGGGAGAGAGGCCGAAACAACTGAAGCTCTGGCGACTCTGTCGCGAGAAAGCAGCCTTGGAAAGACTCCAGGATAATAACCCACCCAGAGAAGTGCTGGCAACTCTTGGTAGACTAACTGATACAACTCCCATAGTATACTTCTAGTTGGTTGAAAACATTGGCATTGATCACGAAGATGATATCTAGCTACTATCATCTTGCTTCTATCACATCTTTCAATGCCAACCAATCGCAAATACCTTGTAAATCAAATACCACCCCCCCAAAACGCCGTATATGTCATATATCCCTATCCGGTTCACGCCATGCTTCTAAAAACGCCCATATTATACCCACTTGTCCCCTTTCCAAGGAGACACAAATGCGTGTGCCCCGAGGAAGCCCCTGAGCCACCTCTCGAAAATACCCAACAGGTTCGTTGTAGCAACAAGTAGCTCCTCAGCCTTGTCACTTCCTCGACGCACCAAAGTTCGTTCGCTTCTTATTATTCTGCGCATCGTTCTCGCTATCTTCCGTGTCTTTCTTCTTGGGCTTGTTTGCTTTATTTCCGCCCGCGGAAGTGGGCGTAGGATTGCCCGATGCGCTGTCTCGATACGTAGTGGATAACGGCGTTGGAGCGGGAGTCGAGCCTACTGATCCGGGGGCCGAAGAGTCCTAAAAGCAAAAAAGATATCCAGTTAATTTCCATGAACAAAATAGTAGCTGATGACATCTCAGCGTATAATCTTCCAGACTGGGGCAGTCTTACCCCATTGTTCGGTCGATATGAAATTGAGGAGCGCGAAAACACGCGATTCTGTTCCGCCGGGCCCGTCTTTCGTCGCTGGGCTGCCGCGCCACTTGTCCCCTTCATGTAGTTGTCAAAGCCAGTGATGATATTGCCGCTGGGAGTGCTGTCGAGATACGCAGTTTCCTTTTGGGCGATGCTCTCCTCCATCGATGCCTGTGACGATAAAACCCTTTGATTAGCACGTCGAACGATGCGCCGCAACAAGAATAAATATCAAAGCGCATAAAAGCTAATTGCGAAACTCACCAGGCGCCGTTCCAGTTGCCTGCGGCGGTCGACCAAGTCTCGCACGCGCGCCTGTGCCTTCTTGTACTCTGCCATGGTTGGTTGCGCTTCGCCGGGTCGGGATGTGCTTGTTTGCTTGTTATCAGCCATGCGCCGCCGCTCGTATATCCGATGGCTGTCAGCGTCACGGCGATGCGATTGTCAAGCTGTGGATGAAATGAGGCTGGCGACCAGTATTTTCGATGCTGTCATGAAAAAGTAGCGCCGAAGTTCTGGCAGCGGGATTGAGAGGCGCTAAAGCGCCGCAGCGAATGTCACACACTCCACTTCAGCTGATCGCTGCCGCTAGGCCTTGCAGACCAGCCTCTATTCCCAGGATCGAAAGAGCCAGTGCCAAGGCAGATAGCCTTAGAAACTTTAGGTTCCTATAAACCTCAAAGATAATATGGAATCAAGCCTTTTGATCCCACTTCATCGTACACCACGTGATCTCGTAGCCTGCGAACAGGATCTCGCTTCGCTCTATCCCAGCCCGACGGCTGACCCTCAACAATGAGAAAGCACTCTTTATATTGTATCTTACTCTTCACTTGATGTCTGTAGAAAAGCATATATATTAACACTACATGTGGATATTTGATCTGGTTCTTTATATTCTACAACCAAAAAAGATAAGGTAACTGGTGATCGCAGAGAAAAATCACAGCACTTCAGTCTGCATAGATATCTCTGCTACAAAGGCAAGATGTGGCAGCCTAGCATCCCTCGGCCACCCCAATCTTTCCTAGGAGTCAACGTTAATCTCAGCTCTTGGCGGCGAGCAACTCCGTCAGGCCGAGATACTTTAATGAAGATGTTTCCCTGTCGACACACAGTTAGATAATGAAACAAAACGGGTCATGGGACTGCGTCAAAAACATACTCCTTCATTACCCTGAACACATTCTGCCACCTTTTTGAGACCGTCGTGATTTAATCGGTTGACATAGCCAAAATTGCGAATCTCATCGCCAGGTTGTAAGCCGGCCTGCTGGGCCGGACTGTTTGCCGCAACCGAGTTGACTTTTGCAAACGGCTCATCCAGCTGCTCGGATTGGGAATCAGGTAAAATTCGGAGCTCATCCCCAGCTGTGCTTGGGGCTGCATCTCCCTCCTGGAGGCTGGCAAAATGCTCGTGGAGATATCTTTCAATCACCCCCATGAGAGTTTTGTAGTCATTGCGTAGGCGTATGATGCGCGCTCTTGTGGTGCGAACTATAGCATGCCATGTTAGATATCGCTCTTCAAGAACAGGCGACTTTGCCGAATTATATACTTTGGGCAATATCGAGATCTGCTCTGGGAAAGCCATCTCTGGTCAACAGCGGCGTGTCCATATCAACACCATGCTAGCCATCTTATTAATGATAGGTTCGATGATTATTTGCGTTGGTGGATAAAAGGTTTTGATTGCGTACCGAATCAAGAACGCTCCCCAGGGCTTTTAGCTCTGCCTCCAGATCATCCTTCTTCCGCTGGAGTTCTGCGAAGCTCAGGTTCCCTGTATCGCCATTTCGCTCACTGAAATTGGATGTTGGCCCTGAGGGCACAGTTGGCGCATGAAGAGTATCCATTCTGAGCGGTATATTTTATGCTCTAGCTGCAACGTTGAAATTGACAGAGGCTGGATGGGAGAGGAAGTGTGAAGAGAAGTAAATGTCGATATGGATGGCAGAATACTAGCAAGTTTCTTCTAGAGCTTTGTCAGGCAGGCTGCCTGCTGTCATCGCCAGCAGCGAACATCCCAGGGCGTCCATTGCGGGGTCCAGGAACGGTAAAAGGCCTATGCGCTCCCTGAAGCTTTTGTAGCCTAGCCGCTGAAAGCTCCCCCAAGGTCCTGGAAGCATTCTGAAGCTGCCACTACCCAGCAATACTTTTGCGCCGCTTTGAACGAGCAGACGTCGAGAGTACTGCTGGGTAGCTTTTTGCCTAGTGCGCCCGGTGGGTTTCAATGATGCCGGCCCAAGCTTGGCCCGTGCATGATACTCGATACGAGCTATGCTTGGCACTTTTCCAACTAAGAGCAGCACAGACGTCACCTTGCTAACCTTTTCTTCCATCTTACAAGCTTCGCAGACGCGCTCATCAGACAACATCGCTCTCGCGACTCGTGCTGCAATGGCTTCAGCAGGAGATGCTCGGCTCATGAAGTCGACCAAATTCCCTGCCGAGTTTAGTCAGAAGGTTGACATGCAAAAGGTCAACCTCCAGGTTATAAAAAAGTTTGTCACCGAGTCCCCATATCTCTCTGCCTTGTCATGGAACTCCGACTTTTCCAGTGCTGACCGCAACCTCGCAGGTGGATTGCCAACAGGATCTCTGAAATTCTGGGCAATGAAGACGATGTCGTGATTGAATTGTGTTTCAATCTGATCGAGGGACCTAGACATGTAAGTTTGTTATTCATTGCTCTTGTTGTCAACATCCTCAGCTATAATTCTGCCATGCTGACCATTGTGGTCGATAGCCCGACATAAAATCGCTTCAGATACAGCTTACGGGATTTCTGGATAAAGAGACTGCGCCATTCTGTAAGGAGCTATGGAAATTACTATTAAGCGCTCAAGGCAACCCGCAGGGCGTACCCAAAGAACTGCTGGAGGCCAAGAAACTTGAACTGATGCAGGAAAAGGTTGGTACTATCACTCCAAGAATGTTTATTACTACTAAAGCTAGAGCTAACGGTTATTCAGCTTGAGGCAGATAGAGCTGCTGAGAATGCCAGAAAGCGCCGTGAAGACACCGACCGCCGTGACCGAGAAGTTACAGAGCTGAAAGAACGAGATCGCCGAGACCGAGCAAACGAAAGGGGTGGTCGACCGGGCCGCCGAGGAGATCGAGCTTCCGAGGGCCGTGGAAGAGGAGGCCAAAGTTGGAATGCAAACAGATCACGTTCCCCCGAAACTCGACCCCGTGCTACTGGAGATTCGTATCGCCGGGATAGCTATGTGCCTCCAAATCGCGGCGGCCGGCGCGATCGTGGCTGGGCGCGACGGCGAAGTCGCTCGCCATCTGAGTCAGCGTCTGAACGATCGCGCTCTCGAAGCAGCAGCATGTCTCGCAGCGACCGGGGCTCCAGGAGTCCTCCACGGCGTAAAGGCGGCCCTGGTCGTCACAGAGATTCAAGGAAAAGATCTAGGTCTCCTCGCGGAGATGCTTATCGACCTAGACGGCAATCACGCAACGGTAGAGATCGCCGTGATGCCCGAAATCGTCGCTCAGCTTCTTCGGAGCGTGCCTCACCTCCACCAAAGCGAAGACGGCAATCTACCTCCAGGAGTCGGTCAGTCGAGCGCAGAAGACGTTACTCGGCAAGTCCATCGTCCCGTTCACGGAGTCCTTCAGAAGCGCGTAGCCGCAGTCCTGTCCGTCGCCGCAATCGATCCATGGATAGCCCCCGGTCAAACTCGCCTCCAAGGCGCCGACGGGAACGCCGAAGAGGTGGCGGCGCTGATGAGTCTGGGTCGGATAACGACAACGGACGTCGCCGCCGTAATAATCGCCGCCGCAATGATAATGAAGCCTCAGCAAAGGGCAAGGAATCTGAAAGGCTGAGACGCAATAGCTCTTCTGCGCCCTCGTCTCCGTCAAATCATGGCAAGCCAGCTGATAGTTTGGAAGATTGAATCACGTGCTCCGAATCCTCAGCCATCTCTAGACGGCTATTGACACCTCGAGATGTGAGTAAAGCCTTTTGTTGATGGAAGAAGCGAATGGCTGGTCTCTATTTTCTGGCTGACGCTGAATGATTGATACGTGGTGAAGCATCAAAACATTAAAAAGCTCACCACTCCGAATACAGCTGTGCCAGAGAGATTTTGCGAAGTGAGCTCTTGTAAAGAGAGATTAAGCAGATGAGAACCTTTGATACTGGCATGTAACAACAGCTGAGGCTAACTGCTGCCAAAGCACCCGTCTCCAGAAAGAAAAAGAAGAAAGTGGCGCTCATACCTGCTAAGCAAGCATGAGAGAGCCGAAGAGGAACCCGGTTAGATCTACCAAAGTACACGCGTTGGAAAGGAGAAGCGATGCCTGTTTTTAACTGCAACTGAACCACTATTAATAAGTAGTAGCCCTCTACAGTCAGTCATTCCTCGCAGCATATATCTTCAAATAGGAGCCCCTAGAAGCTAAACAAGTATGGGCGCATCATCTAGACGGTAACTCATGATAAATACATATAATAATGACCTACGCCATGTTGGTGATTTAATACTTATAGTATTACAAGTGTTGATACCGTTAGCTGGGGCCAAAGAGAATCCTTTCTTGTACAATTTTGGTTGCTGAGGTTTCATGGCGATTTTCTTTTAGAGTCTGCAGCGGAAGCTAGATATTGAGTACGGCAAGCCCGTAGGAAAACCTCAGATGATAGTATCATGGCTATGTGATATGGATGTGAGTTTGAGCGTCGAGGTAAAACGCCAAACGTTTGCCTTGAGATGGCCCACTTGCATTGAAAACGAGCAAAGGTGGGCGGGCTGGCAAGACAAAAGAGAAGTGAGTTGGCAAAAGATGATGTTGGAGAAATGCGGAGCAATGGAGTAGTCTCAAGTGAATGTAAAGTTGAAATTGGAGTGAATAGACCTGATAGAGCGATTAGAGCCGGTGGAGTAGACAGGTCTGATAGTGTAAAGAATGCAGATAGAGTGAGTGGCCAATAAAGTGCATGGATCTAATAGATTTAATAGATCTAATAGAACTAAGAGAGCAAAACCAATTCAGCATTACACACTACTTCCTGCATTCAAACATCCAAACAGATGCTAGTAGCGTTACTGCGGTACCGGCGCTGCCCTATAACCTTTCTCAGTGCTGCTTCTTTAATTATGAAAGAGTATTAGAGCTTAATGCAAGATGGCAATTACCCAGTCAATAAATTACATAACAACAGCTATAGCAACCGCAAAAGTTCCTGGGCTAATATCCTATTAATAATAGCAAGAGCTTTATATACTGGGCCAGCTTACATACCCAGGTAGGTAGGTAGACGAGGGGGAGAGCTACAAGAAAGAAAAAGGGACTTCAACTAGGTAGCCATATGAACAAGGATAGGGGCTTTGTGGTGTTATGTTATATATGCCTAAATTTACAGTAGAAGCAAAGACACTAGAGGCAGTGCAACTAGACAGTCATATAGAAAGAATAATAATCAATCAACTTGAAGTAATAAAGCAGTGGACGTACATAGTTGGTAGTGCGTTGGGGCAGTTGGATCTACAACCAGCACACGCTGGTAGTGCGGGGTTGCAGATGCGGGGACTTAGCGGCTTCGTAGCGGCTCCCAGGCAGGCCATCGGGGTCCTCGCATGGAGAGAACACGTACTATTGGACAGGCCTCTTATCCGGGCTGGCCTGGGGTCTTCTCCTCCAATAAATAATTTATTCTGCTTCTCCTCCCTTCTCCTCATCCTTCTGTCATCAAATCATAGTATCCGCACATTAGTTGAGCAGCCCTTGATGATGACAATTCAGGCCGCAAAGTTTACTCCCGAGGTTCTCCTCTCGGCGCCGCGGCGGTCGCCCGGCGTGCCCAATGCGACGGGCGAGCTCGTCTTATACACGGTAAGTGAAGATTGGATGTTGAAAAAGTTGCACAGTATCGGAGAAGAAAAGAGTTTCCTCTTCAGCAAGGGCCAATCCAAATTGTGCTCTTAAGCACTCCCAGAACTGGAATCGGCTTGCATTGGACGGACTGGAGAGAAAACCAACTAAGACGACTCACTTCTTAGGTCTCGACGTACTCGTTCGATACCCACTCCAAAACTGCGCAGATCCGAGTGCTCAACATCAAAGAGGGAACGTCGCATCTTGTTTCCGAAGACTCCGCGGCCAGCGAGCCTATCTGGATCGGCGAAAAGGAAGTTGCCTATGTCAAGGGCCTCGATAACGGTGCCTCGGCGCTGGTGGCGCAGCATGTCCTCGACACAAATGAGTAAGCGAGTTTCCCAACGGATCATCATTGAGGATGAGATCTTCTTCATTGAGAAGCTAACGCCCCGTATGCAGAACAAATACCATCCACCGCTTCGCTGGAAGCATTTCCAGTGTCAAAGCCAAGCCTCTATCAGCAGACAAGGTGGCTTTCTGCTGTGCGGCTCTGACGACTCCCGACGGACAGCTTTACAATCCATCTGCGGAACCAAAGTCCCATACTTCGGCCAAAATCTACGATTCCCTTTTTGTGCGCCATTGGGATTCTTGGAACACTGAGAATAAGAACTCGCTTTGGTATGGTCAGCTGGAGAAGGTAGACGGGAAATGGACTCTTGGAAACTCTGCTCTCACTAATTTGCTTGCGGGCACCAAATTGAACTCTCCGGTACCTCCCTTTGGCGGCGCAGGTGATTTCGACATCTCTTCGAGTGGCATTGTATTTGTTGCCAAGGACCCGGATCTGAACCACGCGAGATACACCAAGACTGACCTTTACTTTGTTCCTCTGAGTTCGTTCTTGGATAAGCCGACTGTTCCTCAGATTGTCAAGACCGGAAGACTGCTCGGATACTCTAGCTCGCCCACCTTCTCCAACGATGGCAAACAAGTTGCCTTTCTTCGCATGAAATCTCAGCAGTACGAGGCTGATAAGACGAGACTTTTGTTGATTCCAGACGTGACGGATCTGAGCAATGTCCAAGAGTTTTACGAGACTGACGATGACAAAGGAGGCTGGGATCTGAAGCCCGACTGGATTGTGTGGAGTCATGACAACAAGGAGTTGTATGTTGCGGCCGAAAAGCATGCTCGTGTTGTCCTATGGAAATTGCCATCGTCGCCGTTGGAAGCCAAATCTCTGCCCACTCCTATTCATGAAGACGGATCTGTGGCTGAAGCAAAAGTTCTCGGAGACAGCTCATCGCTTCTGATAACAACAAGATCACGAGTCGAAAGTTCCAACTATTCGATACTTGACCCTGCTACTAGATCCATCAACGTTGTCTCTTCTTCAACAAAACAAGGTCGAGCTTTCTCTTTGACCAGGTCGCAGTGTCAAGAGATCTGGTACAAGGGCTCCAAGGGTTATAATGTTCATGCTTTGGTCACTCTCCCCTCAACTTTTGACCCTTCTAAGAAATATCCCTTGGCATTCTTGGTACACGGTGGACCACAGGGAGCCTGGGGAGATGACTGGAGTACTCGGTGGAATCCCGCCATTTTTTCTGAGCAAGGCTACGTTGTTGTGAGCCCCAATCCAACTGGAAGCACAGGCTATGGCCAAGACCACACCGATGCCATTCGAAATAACTGGGGTGGTGATCCCTACGTGGACTTGGTCAAATGTTTTGAGTATATCGAGAAAGAAATGAGCTACGTAGATACGGATAGGGCAGTTGCTCTCGGCGCATCGTATGGTGGCTACATGATGAGTAAGTCCTGGTGACATCTGTGAGAGTGAGAGAGACAAGCTAATTCGTATCAGACTGGATTCAGGGCCACGATCTGGGGCGCAAATTTAAAGCGCTCGTTTGCCATGACGGTGTCTTTTCGACCCTCAGCCAGTGGTCTACAGAAGAGCTATTCTTCCCCGAGCATGACTTTGGCGGTACCCTCTGGGACAACCGAGAAGGCTATGAGAAGTGGGATCCGGCCAAGCACACCGGCAACTGGGCCACACCACAACTGGTAGATGAAACCAAGCTACACCATTGTCTTATGACCAGCGACTAACATTAGTTTCACAGGTCATCCATAACGAACTTGATTATCGCCTGCCCATCTCGGAGGGTTTGGCCATGTTTAACGTCCTTCAGGCTCGTGGTGTGCCTAGCAAGTTTGTCATGTTCCCCGATGAGCATCATGTAAGTCAAAAAAAGCTGCATATTCATCTCTGAAGTAAACCTAGTTGCTAACAGGCGATCAGTGGGTACTCAAGCCAGAGAACTCGCTGGTTTGGCACAGGGAGGTGCTGAACTGGATCAACAAGTACAGCGGTATCTCTGACCAAGAATAATCGTTTTTCAATTTCATCTTTGTTTATTCGTGCCCTGGATATGGACGAGTAGGATAAGTTTGTAAAACATGTTGCCCTTTGGGAGAGGCTTTTATTCTGCTTGTTGACTATCTATGTCTTGCGTTTGACAAATTGCATAACTGGGTGGGACGCTTTTTGCCTTTTTCTTTGATTTGATAGTATATACTCAAAGCTGTGACCAAAACAATATTCTGACATACGTCCTTTACTTGAATTGGTTTCATATTCTCGTGTATGAAGTCCGCTCTTCAAACTTTGCCAAGCTGAAGAAGTGTTGATGCGTGGTCTAGCGGTATTGAAGGTGTATACAGTGCGAGGTACTAATTGTACAGCAACACTGTGTTTGTTCTCTGCTAGAACTCTGAGCTTAATCTGCATCTCTATTTTACACACGACACAAGCCTCGCTTTACGTAGCTGCCCAACACGCTTTTAAATCTACAGCCCTACCGCCACGACTAAGCTCCGTCTCCTTTAGATACTCCGGATAGCATCGCGCACAAATCAAACTAGGGGCGAACATGCGCTGTGCGAGCTACTCAGTACGGCAGAGTCCATGACATCCAAGAGAGCATATGCGACAGCCTCAGAAACATCTTTGTAGCGGCATTCTCACAGCAATCACTGCTACCCGATAGTCCTTTACGTCTTTTACTGCTACTTCTCCTCCTTTGTCAACACATTCACAAGCCTCAGGCCTCTCCTACGCCTCACGATGGCCCGTCCGCCCTCGATGTTCCACGCTTACTTGCGGCCCTCGATCCTGCAAGTCCTTCGCGCGACGGGCTACCACAGCACGCGCCCCGCGGTTCTCGACACGCTGACCGATATTGCGGCACGATATTTGGCACTTCTGTGCGAAAAGACGGCGAGAAATGCCATGAACAACCACGGCGATGCGGGGGACTATGATATTGTGGACGTTAGAATGGCGCTGCAAGAGGCCGGAGCTCTGCTGCCTGAGAGAACTGAAACCGAACAGTTGTGGAAGGGAGAAGAAGATTTGAGAGGGGTAGAGGAGTTTATCGAGTGGTTCTCTGGGACGCGCATGAAGGAGATGATGGAGATGGGTAGCGGAGATACTGAATCAGACGCTACCGACTATCTGGCAGGTAAGAAAAAAAACACACGATGACGGGGATAACGAATGGAGGAGAGGGGAAAAAAAAAACATGGCCTTTCTTCAAGAGTCTTTTTTTTCTTGCAACCGCGTGGCTAACTACTCTGCCTTCTATAGCCTTGAAAAAGAAACACAGCAAAACTGGCGACGATGCCAAATGGCAGGGCACAATCTTTGGCAAAAACACAGACGGCAACGAGATCCTCGTAGAAGGGGGCTCTATAACTAGCATAAGCGAGTGGATATCCCAGCGAGCTCCCGAATTACCAACACCACGGGCATCAATAGAAGAACAAGAAGAAAGAGACGAGAAGCAGCAGCCGCAACAAAACGGAGACGAGCCTGGGACTGTGGAAATGAGAAGGGCTTCCAGCTCAGGTCTCAGTTCAGTTGGCGATAGGCTGGGCGACGACGGCATTGAAGATATGGATTTGACGTAGGAGTCGAGACACCATATCGTCGATGTAGCAGCAGCGCCGCTGGCAAAGTCTGCAGGCACGAAAAGTCGAGGGAGGAGAGTGACCATTGTGCTCCATGGGTGATTTGACCTACTTTCATGAAAGCTGGGTTCGGATTTTTTTCGACATGAAAGGGGAGAAGGGAAGGCAAGGGCAAGAAAAAGGAATTAAGTCGTCTCTTCTTTCGCGTTTAGGTGGGAGGAAGAAGTATGAGACCAGAGAAAAAAGAGACAGATTGAGCACATCTTCGTTCTCTACTTTGTCGTCTTTCACTATTGTTTTTGCATAGCGTTGGAGTTCCGGAAAGTCAAGGCAGGAGAAGGGAATTTCGGTGGTGGGTTTCATGGGTATCTTAGACGAATAGCTTTAATATACACTAGATTGATTGCCAGCGGAGATTATTTAGAGTAATGCCATGCACAATTACATAGCGTAAGGTAGGGTCATCAAGTTCACAAGATGTAGAGGCTCCTTTTCTTATGCGTCAAGAGATATTTGTTGCAATGCTATGGTACAGTAAATTTTGTACGTGAGTGTCTATATATCCCAGTAACCCGCCTGTCCTTGGAGATGGCCTATCCAGTCATTCATCATATATCTAATGTAGAATCTATAGATTTATCATTCATACAAACAAACTTCACCCCCTACCAGCACCCCCTTTCAGCCCCAGCAAATCAAGCGCCCCCATTTGCTTCGCCACTTCCACAAATATCCCCCGTTTGTCCTCCTCGTTGCCCATTGCGGGCCAGAATTTCTTCTGCAAGAAGGCATATAACGCAGCGCCACGATTCTCGTCTCCTTCTAGGCTCGACCCAGTAGAATCCGCCCAGGCTCGCAGCTCGCCGTCAATTCCTCGCTTGGCCCTCATCAGCTTGCTTCGTTGAGAAGGCGTGTCTAGGGAGAGCTTGGTAGTACCAAGGACCATTTCCATGACGAGCGTCTCGGGAGGGAGGAACCGAAATGTCTCTTTGAACACGGCTAGGGCGACGAGAAAGCCTGCGTTGTCCTGAAGACGGCGGAAAGTGTGGAGGATTTTGCGAGCTAGTTGCCCATCAATGCCATCGGGCTGAAACACGTCCTTGTGCTTGACGGTCTCTTTAAACATGGCTCGCGTCGCCTCGGCCTCCTTTCTTTGCGTCTCGGGCTCCATTACCATGTGGTATCGATTCGCCCCAATGGTCTTCCACAGCGCGCTGAACGTATACGGATCAGGCACGACTTTGCTGTTCTCTAGGAGGGAATGGTAGAGAGCCAGTGCTTCTTGGGGCTGACCCTCCTGAATAAGCGACTCGAGAAGCTGGTTCATCATGAAAGCGTCGGGGCTAATTTGCGCTTCCCGGAAGGCATTCCACAAGGTCTCCAAGCGTTCATGCAGATTTCGCATGCGGTAGTTTTCAGCAAGAAGAGAGAAGGTCTCGATGGTGGCGCGTGGCATACTCATCAGAGCTGATTCCGGTGATGGTGTGTCATTGCTATTGGAGCCCTCACTGTGAGATTTTCTGTGAGCGACAAATCTGAGTCTGGATTCGACCATCTGCCATCCCAGGGCATCGGCCTTTTCAAAGTTCTCAGCACTGCCTGACCGCTGCCAAGCGCCAATGAGCCCATTAAGTTGGATCGGTGACGCCTCAACGCCCTTTCCTCTCATGAACTCGACCACACTGAAAGCACCATCCAAGTCGCCAGCGCCGATTAGTCGCTTCAGCCATTTGCCTAGGAAGAATTTGTTCGCAATGGACGAAGGCATATACTTCTGGCTCATCAGATCGATCTGACCCTCGCTCATCATATCCACAAAAGCATACAAGGCATTCTCAACTTGGTGAGCAGTCAAGAAGCATGCTACTACTTGGTCGTAGTCTGAGAGCCCCATATCCTTGCCCAAAAGCTGTCTCATTTGGCGATAGGCAGTCCATGCCTTTTGTTTGCCTTCTTCGGTGCCCTGTTTGCAGCAAGTCTGGATAAGGGGAAGCAGAATACGTGGGCTCATATTACGGCTGAGGAGCTTATTGATTGCCCTCTCCGCTTGGCCCAAATCACCCACACGACAGTATATCCTTGCACCAAGCTCCCAAAAGTTTTGAAACGTCTCTGAATCTTCGGCTCCCAATGTGCTTATAGACCGTCTCCAGTTCTCCATGGCCTTGGACTCCCATCCGTCGACAAAGATGGCTTCGATGGCGAGGACCTGCTGCGCTGGGTCAAGCGTAGCTCCGGCATCGCTCATATCTCTGGCCAGAACGGCAATACGTGATAAGCTATTGGCGCTGTCTTTTGAACTCGAAAATGCTCTCCAGAGGACCTGCCACAAAGCGGGGGGGACGTCGCTCCAATTTTGAGCCAAGGCTAATCTCGTCGAGTGATATGCTTTGTATAATGACTGTACTGCTTTTGGTTTCAAGCCTGATTCCTTCTCCGCAAGAGCGAATCGCGTGAGAATGGAATTGAATTTGGTAAGTTTTCGGCGTCGATTGGTCGTTATCTCGTCTGGGTTTATCAGGACTTGCGGTATAGAGCTTCGATGTCCATCAGCGGATGTACCCTCTTCCAACGATAGCTCCGGCACATCCCCAACGAGCTGCTCCAACACTCCCCTAGGAAGATTTGTGCTTTCTTCCTTTATCCTATCGTCGATGGACCGTGAGTAATCTTCTAGTTTCGCTATGAGTTTCTCAACGTCGTCCGCAGAGCTGGCCTTGCCCCAATCTCCCCCCATCTCTTGCAGAACCTCTCCAAAGGCATCTCTCTCTTCTGGGTTGCGAAGCCCTCTTCCTAGATTTAAGAGGTTGTCTCGCAATTCGGCGGTTTCAGTTCCACTTAAAGATTCCTCAAAGGCGTGTTCATTGGATAATTCCTTCCGGCTTCGATCGCCCTGCTCGAAGAATCGGACAGAAAAGTCGTCTTCATTGCTCTGCTTCTTTTCCGAGGCCTGCAGTCTCTTTAAGCCCTCCAAGTAGCCAGCCAGTTCGGCCTGAGTCGGTTGGCGGGTGATGTCCGCATTGGGTCGTGATTGAGGTCGTAGCCTTGCCTTGCTCACTGTTCTAGAAGCCTGAGAGCTGTATGAAGCAGCCCACCAAGCCTGCACCGGCTGCTTTGCGCGGCCAGCCAAACATGAGCGGCAGACGATGTCATTTCGACATCTGAGGTCGCGAAGTATCGGTCGACATGACATACTTTGGAGAGTCCAATAGAGCGTGGTGCATCCGGCACTCGCTCGTTTGAGCGCTTCGAAACTTTTTTTCCTGGTTGATGGTCAAGTTTCTTGCGACTGCTATGCTACTGGTGGATTTGCTGCCCACCATATCGTTATCGATAAGAGTGCTAGTCGCAGGAAAGGTACTTTGCATTCTAGCACAGCATAGTGCACCACAAAGTACTCTAAGCCGCTAACCCGGCTCGTCTCCTTGGGTCTTCCACTTACACGCCTTGTTGCTTCTCTTTCACCGCGCTATAGATCTCTATTGATAACTGAGAAGCCAACTAAAGACAAGATGCCACTTTAACTGTTTCCTGGATCAATCACGCATCTAATTATGGGAAATAAGTAGATGGCTACCGTGGTACACACTCCACATCACAGACTCCCAACAGTGCGATTCAAAGCCAGCGGATAGTATACACGGAGAAATGCATGCCTCACTATGAGCACAGGCTCTTTCCAGCGGCTATATTGACCTTTGGTAGCGTTGCATTAGTCGCGAGTCTTACGCATCCCCACAATGACTCTGGGGTAGTGATGGGCGTCGCTATCTCACAGCACGCAGCCTCTTTGTTTAACAGTATTTATTATCTTATCTTTACACTGAGCTCATTCTGTCTGCCGGCCTAACTCCGCGGCTGTCACAAGTAATATAACTCCGATGCGTGAGGCATCCTGAGGGGTAGATACGCAAATGCAATCAAGACTATGAGACGAATCCGTCGACGCGAGAGATACAAAGTTGGATAGAATATGGCAAATGGGTTTGCACGTTACTTGGCATTCCTCCCAAGTGTACTAATTGCGATATGCGGTTAGACGAGATATAGGCATATAGACGGTCGGAGGCTCGGATAAACTAACCTATGGAAGAGCTGGCCAAAGATGCCCGGCTTGGATTGTTGGTCGGTCATGCTCTGGCGCCGAGCGCTGTTGTTGGCATTTTGATGATGTTGGGAGAGGCCCTCGAATGAAGGCATGAAGCCAGAGCTCTAGATTATTGGCACTGTCAGCGGTGTGTTCGGTGGGGTTGCGGTGAGTGGGGTGAGAGACTCACTCGACGGCGGGTGCTCTGGTTTGGCGTAGGGTTCTGGGGCTGCTCGGGATTGTTCATAATGGCTAGTGGTATGGGTGCTGGTGGCTATAATTGGGCGATAATTCAAAATATGGACAGCTTTGATGAGGTGGAATGAATCAGGCAGTGATTAAGAAGAGCGAGGGAGCAAACGGGAGGGGAAGCTCCTTAAGTAGTTATAGCTCCCATGAGAGAAGACAACGAAAGCCGCCGGCCAGGACAAGCTTTCTGACCATTTGCCGGAGAACCAATGACACCAGCCAATGGAAGTTCCGGCTCACCACACCAGAATGACACACGCACATCGACCTCGATTGGCACTACCATAGGTCGACTTGTGGCGGGAGTCTCGATCGGCGCTAGGACGGCGTTCCAAATGAACCTCAGCCCATTTCACGGTGATTAAGAGGCCGATCGATGCCCAAACAAAATGAGACTTGTTTCTGATCCCGGAGATCGAGGAACGGTTGAGTCAGCCACGACAAATGGTTCGATATTGTTCAGAAAAGGCAGAAGCGTGTGCACGAGACCATCTTTGCCGGCAGTTGCATACAGCATTCATTTACCAAGGCAGTGCTAGGATGGGTATGTAGACCAATTACTTTGGTAGCATTACAATTTGTCAGTACTAGTACCAATCCTCAGTACCATATGCAGCCTACATTGACCCCGAATTCTTCGAGATTGAAAGCCAATGTCTCGTCTATCTGAGGGGAACCACAGCAAACGTGGAACCACATTCTGGCTCAAGCAACGGCCCTGTAGGCATCTCACCATGTGTTTGTAATCGGAACCGTTCCCCTGCCCAACTCCTCTTTGTGGCGCGTTCGGCCATAGCGTCATCAATCTGTGACGTCGAGGGCTGCCAGCTCGGGCGAGTACAAAGTCCATCATTCCTGGTGTTGTCATTCGCGGTTGCCAATGTACATGTACCGGTCCGCATGGAGCTGTGTGGGGCAGGCGAGACCCTGTTTTGCGGGGGAGGGCCTGCCGTCGGCAGCGGAGTACGTACCGAAGGCCCCGCAGCGCTGGCGGCCGGATTTAGTGTTGATCCTGACAGTGGTTGAGATAAGCCACCAGGAACCCCTTGTGTGACGAATCAGCTGCGTGTCCATGACTCCACCATCCGCCGAAGTGCGACCATCACGCACTGCTTGCTGCTGGCCAGACTTTGTAGCTATCTGGCAACCCTTTACCATTCACGCCCGGCGCTCCACAAATCTGAGACTCTGACGACGATAGAGACTGCTTGGCTGCTTCTTTTCCCAAGCTCGAGCCATCTCTGGGCCTGCTTCGATGCAGAGCAAGCCCCTCAGTTGAGCCGGATGATGATAGGCGACTATGAACAATGATGCCGCGCCTAGCTCTTCCGCGCGGATTCCCGACCGGCTCTCACCACCTGCCATCGGACCAAACAACGACACCAACGATGCGGAAGCAGACACCCACGACCGTTCGAGGTCACGGCAGCGCTCGAGATCCAGCAATGGCCGGCAGCATAAGAGGAGGAGCAAGAAGAAGCAGAATCCAGGACTAGCCAAGAAGCTTGGGTTTCTCACACATCTGCTCAAGACGCTTGACCTTGTCATTTTTGCCGAACTGAGCTCTATGTATTATATGGAGTGCGTTGACATACCTTTCTCCCTCTTGCTATCCCCAAATGACCCTCATTGGCTTCGTTTAGGAGAAACCCACACACTAATCCGACTCCCTGTGACATAGATGTTCCATGCTCATGTTCATCCTGCGCGCCATCCCGCAATACATGTATCTCTCCCCTAAAGACGAATCCTTCGCTCTGCTCATGCCGGCCACTCATATACACGTCCTTGTGATACTAGTGCCCAACTTCCTATGCATGCTGTCGCATCTCTTTGATACACTTCCTCTGGGACCTGAATATCATCGAGGATATCAGCATGGGGGGATGATTATCGATTTCGTCGGGCAAATGCCTTCCAGCTATAGACTATACTATCTATTGTTTGACTTGGTTATCCTTGCTATCCAGTCTCTGATGCTTTCGATACACAACCAACGAGAGGGCTTACGAGTTGCTCTCAAGACATTCCGCCCACTCTCCAATCGAGTCCTGGAACCTATCCCGGGACGCTCTCCCGAAGATTTAGACGCAGAAGAGCGAGGGGTTTCGCGACATGAATCGGGCGTGACGGTCAATGAGACGGATGAGATTGAACTGCAGCAACTTGATAGACAGGGGAATGGTGAAGGGAATGGCGAAGGAACAGATGAACGCTACGACCGCTCCGAGCCGCTACTGGCTGCTACCGGGGACAACTCGAACGACGAATCACTGAGAACACATTTATCCGATATCATGAGCTCTGGCAACGCCGTGCTTAACGAATATCATGTATTTCATACAATGAAAACCGCCTTGATGAAGACTGGAGGCTCAACTGCCCTGTCTCTCCAGGCTATTGGGTATCGGGCTACCATGGCGAGAATACGGACTCGGCGTCGAGGCGCTACTCTTCGGAATCAAATAACTCGCCCTAGCAACTAGGGCATGTATGTACATATTAATATATACCTACGGAACGGGTAATTCAACTTTTATCAAACCAAAGCCTCCATCGACTTGCTATATTTCGCTGTAATTTTCGCCAAATGCCAGAGCAAGATAAGGAGACATGGCATCTTTTCCTATTGATTAATTTATTTTGCTTAGGCGACTTTCCTTCCCACATTACCGACACCAGTGCCCTTGACGGAAACGATGATATCCCCGCTATCGTCTTCCTCGACGTCTCGCAGCCCCCAGCTGCTTGCGCCGAATGTCTTTAGATCTCTTGCAAGCTCAACCAATTCCTCCGTGCCAAGGATATCTCTGCCAATTCTTAATCTGCCAACATCTTCGGAACCCATAGCCATCAGCGTGAGCACAGAGCCTGCTGATACAGGAGTCACGCAGCCGCCCTTTGCGATGGTCTCCAGCAGCTGGTAGGCGCATCTTTTTCCAATATCTTCCGGAACCTCTCCACCAGAAGGCAACACGACGACATCCGCAGAGTATATGACACCCACAGAGCTGGATTCTGCCACCAAGCTCAGGCCATATCCAATGCCCAGTCTTCGCTTGCTACCTGCTTTGTCTCCTGTAGGCACCAAGGGAGCCTGGTCGTACTGTGCCGCGATGTGGATGTCTGTGACGAACGGGTTCAAGATTTCGCGAGCGGAATGGATCATGCGAGCATTATTTGAAGCAGATACGCCAGTACAGTAGGCAACTCCTCGTATCTTCCTTACTCGGCCGGGGCTTCGATTGAGATGCAGCGTCTTGGGCAAGCGGACTTGACTGGCGAAGCGAAGCTCGACGATGCCGCCGCCGCCTTTGCCGCCAGGACCGGCGCAGGAGCGCTGCAGGACTCGGAGCTCAATTCGTGCGGGAGGAATGCCGAACAGGCCAAAGAGAGGGAGGATGGCAGTACGGAACGTGTCGACCGAGACGTCGCCCGTTTCGGTGGAGGATGTGATGACGCCGGGGCCGGAAAACCGCACATTCATATGCGCCTTTGAAAAGGGCGCCAGCAGGCACAGCGGCAGCAGGAAATAGGTGATGCCCCTCGTGCAGGTGACGGGGATGCTGTGCTCGATGACGTCGCCCTCGGCGGCGCCCAGACCCGCGATTGTGCCCGTGATGAGGCCCGGGTGGTATGTGATTGTCGTGCCGCTGTACGAGATTTGCATGGAGCTGCCGTTGGTGACGGCCTCGAGGAGGCGCAGGAAGGAGACCTCATGAGGCGCGAGGCCGGGGTTCGTGGGCGAGGAGTTTCGGATCTTGGAGATGTGGATGGGACGGCCGGTGAGGGTCGAGATGGTGAGGCGCCGGGCGAAGGACCGGTGGCCGGTGAAGCGGAGGTATTCAGGCGAGGAGCCCGACATTTTTTCTTTCTTTCTCTTTTTCCTTGTATTTCTACTTTTTTCGCTTATTCATTTATTCTTGATAATTGAAATGGTTTCTTCTGCTGATTTTGGTGCAAGGGTGGCAACAAAAAAGTTCTGGGGGTATAAAGATTGTGTCTTTTTTATCGCAAGTTTTTTGGTGTTTGCTTGGAGTTGGAGGAAAATTATTGTTTTCTGCCGGCGGATTGATTTTCAGTGGCTGGGAAGGGCAGGCGGTGGGCGAATTTGGGATAGCGCAAAACCACGCCCACTAGTCGCTGGTGAGTATCAAGAGCAGTCTGTCAAAGGCCAATCAAAACGAGGGAACGATTAGATATCTTTCTATTGGGGTTTAAAAAAATCAGAAGAAGAGAAAGACCGTTGCGTAGTTATATAAGAGCATGTTAGCTTGGATAATTCACCTTTCAAAGCTAAAATATACTTTGGTTTTTGGTACGTTGTTTGTAGCCAACTGGGTCTTGATACCGTCTCACTGATCTTGTATATGCCATTCAAATGTCCAAGTAAAGTTATGTTCATTTACAACAAAAAGTGCCAAAAGCTACATGCAAAATCTCGAATTGACAGGTCCCCAACCGTATATACAACGCCAACAATGCTCCATGCGCAATTATACCAGAATCTTCTAGTCTAAGCCTGCATAAAAGAATTCCAATCTAAGCCCTTTGAGCAGTCGAGAATGAAATTGCAAAAAGACTTTTATAAATTCAACGCCGCGCCTAGAATTATTATTTTTCTACGCCTTGACCATGAAGATCTAATTATTGTTTTTGTTAGCAAATCACTTCCTTGTAGAAGATCAAATAAGAAGTGTAATTACCTGTTTTAATGCTTGGGTATCCGCGAAAGCAGCTCGCTTCTGGGCAATGAATCGTGCTCTGGAAAAGTTGCGGCTCAATGGCGTTGATGTGCCTGTGCTTATCGGAGTAGCCGTCCCAGAACGCGAATCTGAGGGAGCCGCATCAGGCATCTCTGTGTCGGATGTGTCTGCATCCTTCTTCTTCTTTTTCTTCTTGTCCTTGTCCTTCTTTTCTTTCTTCTCCTTCTTCTCCTTCTTGTCTTTCTTAGAGCTCTTTACCTTCTCTGAGCCGCTATTTGACGATGATGGGTTCTCCACTGTGTCATCTGATTCTGCAGCATCTTCACTGGCCTCCTTCTCGGCTAGAGCCTTGTCTTTCTTCGACTTCTTCTTCTCCTTCTTCTCTTTCTTTTCCTTCTTTTCCTTCTTTCTCTCCTTCTTCTTGGCTTTTTCTAAGTCACTGGATTCGGTAGACTCAGATTTTGCCAACTTCTTGGCCTTTCGCTCTTCCTTTCGCTGCTTTTTCTTCTTCTTCTCGTCTTCCTCATCTTCTGACTGTTCCTCGTCGTCTTTCAGCGATTCGGCTTTTCTCTTCTTAGACTTGGATTTCTTGTTGTCTGCCTCAGAAGAGCTCTCTGAACCATCCGAATTGTCTTTTGACTTGTCCTTTTCTTCTTCCATAACATCGCCAACCAGCAGACCTCCTCGCACGAATCGCATTGGACCCCATTTCTGCTCCACGTATGCATGCATCTTGACCTGCAGTCTGGCTTGCTGCTTCTCTTCCACTTCGGCTTCGGATTTTCCATTCAGACGGCTCAGCAGGTCGGAGAAGACGTCGAGACCGGTGACTTCGTCCTCCTTGGACTTGCTATAGCCGAGACCCTTCATATCATCTTTGAGCGAGACTCGGATGTACGACGCATTCGCAGCGGTGTGGAATTCAGAGTGTGCCGAGTCTTTGGCTCCCAAGAACTGGCCGGGTTCCCAGCCTTGCGATCTCAGCATCTTCTGGCCGAATGTGGTGGTGTCGCGAGTCCATCTTGTGTTGTTGGGATCGTGCTGGATTTTCCGGCGCCTGAATTGGTATTAGCGACTGTTTCCGACAATTGCTCCATCCGTAAACAGCTTACGTCCTTGACTCAGCAAGCAGTCCCATTGTGTAGACTTTGTTGGAGAGCAGACGGCTCTCTTTGCTTTCTGTATGTTAAAGATGTATGATTCTGCGCACTCAAGCCTCGAAACTGATTGCGAAGATTGGGCTGGCAAAAAAATATTAAAGCGGGGTATGTGGTCTTATCGCGCGCTGTAATTGGATAGAGAAGCAGGCGCTGCTTGGTTTGGCCAAAATGAGCTTAAACGCGCCTAAGAATGTCAAAGGCGGCGGGAGTGCCCCTGTAAATCCTCGCTAACATCGTGGCTACAGTATGCGCTGGGAAAAGTTAACCTTGAATCCTCCCGAATGCGAGATGAACCTACGCAAATGTTTTATGTTTATTGTTTGGTCACAATGCATGGTCTCATTGGACGGAGATTTATTCATTCATAAATCTTTTGTATCTCTGAGATACAGTAAATCGTTGTGAGACACACGTGAGCTGGGTGGGATGTGCAACGATAGGGAGGCTACACGAACTTCTGTAACTGACCTCAGCCTCGCGTACAACAAGAATGTCTCAAAATCCATCACGCCTCACAGCATTTTTAACCTCCCCAAGGCCTTGTCTCCTAAAAAGATTCATAGTCTATATTAGATACTACTGCAGCTTTATTGTTCGAGAGTGGATACGACTCAGCCATTCGACACCCGCCTTCACAGCATTTTAATCTTCTCCGTGGCCATGCTACTAAAAAGCCTTCAAGTTTGTAGCTTTACTTTGTTGGTAGGATATCGTGGAAAATCTCGCGTATAAGATAATCTACCCATTAACAATGGCAATAAGCCCGTAACACACAGCTAGCTAATTACTTTTTAAAATTTTTCGATATGCTCGTCTAATTGTTATATTGACTCGCAACTCCATAGGGGAAATGTCACCAAGGTGGATAGGATCAACAGCTTTTCTGGGCCCGTCCAAGGAGGCTGAAACTGATACGCAGGCAAACGGTTCCACGCAAGTCACGGTAGACACGTAATGATGGCCACCGACGTATACCTAGCTGAAAGGAACTCGAATGTCCGATGCCCGTGATGGCGTCGTCTTTAACATTTCGTTTTGAGTTGCTAAGCTTAGCTCCCAGGTTTCAACGGCCTGCATGGAATCAAACCGCTGAGGTAATCCTCCGATGGCTGAGAGAGGATTCCTCATAGAGTCGTGCTGCCGGTACTCAATCGCCGTTGCGTATTACGTGCCCCGTACGCGTATCTCGGCAGTGCGCTTTACGATGGAGACGCTTTAGACTGATCCCGCATAAGGTGAGGGTCCAGAGTGTTACTATACGTAGCAGGACATGTTACCTACCTACTTTTCAGTCACATGTTGAGGCAGATAGCTATTGCTGCTATCAGTAGCTATCGGAATAGTACAAGTATGTGCATGCAAAAAGATAATCGTCCTCGTCATGCGCCTGAATTTCTCGTGGCTTTTCTGCAATCAGCCATTGTTCAGCGCCCTTTGTTCTGGGGTTCGCACGGCATGCGTCAAAGGCGCGCTTTAATAGGACAATCTGCAAAGCGCCGATCGCTTAGCGGGTCGACAGGGGGGGAGCCGCATTTGATGTTCACGCGCCTGGGCTCCCTGGCAAAGAACAGAGAAAAGAGAGAATAGCCCTCGACTCGCTGCTGACCCGCTCTTGAAACTGGCTGCCGTCCATTGGGCTTGACATGCAGGGCCGTGTGGCCTTTGGGTTGGTCCAGAAGTCTTCGCCGTTACTAGTGTGTCTGTAGCAAGCGAGCGGCGCTAAAGCCGAGATTAAGACTGGAGCCTGTCTGGGCATCGAATTCAAGGAACTGCCATGTTGCTTGTAGTGCTTGTAGAATCAGATGGCTGCGGGCTTGGTGAATGCTGAAGAGATGGAGGCGGTAGGGGGGTGTTCACCTGCTGAGTGACATCAATGTTTGACCGCCAGAAGAAGAGCTTTACTTGCATAGCTTGAAAATCTGATTCAAGTACTATCAGAAGTGTCTGTATAGCTCCATATTAGCATTTTGACTACCAGGATTAAGGATTTTTTTAAGAATTTCCCGTCTTTTTCATCGCAGTTTCTTTGAAATCATATAACCATCCTTAACAAGCTTCTTTTGTCTGCATATTGGGGAGTCTTCTTCAAATGTCGGCATCATCTTCCAAAATGACATATCGTCTCACGTCATAGCTGCGGCTTAGCATCTCTCCATCACGAAAAGATGGCTGTCTTGCACTTTACAGAACATGATTTCCGATTTCCGGAACAAGCATGCCCATACTACGGAGACGGACCATGTACTTTAGTACAGACATGTGCGTATTCCCGGCATTCAGCACAGTTCCCACCTTGTCTCGTTGTGGATAGCCACGATAACAATGGCGCGGCTTCTAGCCTGTGGGTAAATGACATACTACTGCTTTGTGCTCTGGAGTAGGTAGTGGTGCGGGATTTGAACAAACAAGTCCTACCCGTCTCCTGAGAGCTCTTTCAAGGGTGTTGTTGCAAATTCCGTCTTGTTGGAGGCTGTACATCTCCATCTCTACGCTACCTCAGCCTCTCTCCAGAAGCAAAGGATCAACATCCCAAAGCCCTCTGAGATACGACTTGACGCAGTAAATGCTGAACATTAGATGCCTAGATGAAGTAGAGGCATTCTTCATGATCTACCCTATGCGCTGCCTCTGCCGAAAGAAGCCTAGCAAATGCAAACCACTCGGTAGATAGCCAAGTGCATGGCTAGCCTGATACTAAATAGGTAACTTGGGATCATGAGCACAACAAAGAGGGTCCGGGGTCCGTATGGGGGCCCAGCATCTCAGCGAATCTGATTGCTGCTTTGCATACGCGTGTTCGTAGACCGCAATTAGCTCCTATCATATCACACCTTGTATACTGCATGCCTGCTAGTGACTGATCATGGATACTAGCAAGAAAAGAAGCCATCGCCATAGAGGTATGCGCTCGTAGCTTCTAATGGTGGAATAACGGCAACCCCTATCCCTGGTCAATACTTGGCATGACCATGCCATGGACCGATATTCGCATGTATCTCACAATAAAACGCTCTGGCTCTTGGTGTGGACCCCCAACTCGCACCCTGGATTCGAGCCTCCATGTCCATGGCTCTCCAGCTGATAATGACTCGAGCTGGGGTCCCTTTTTGGTTGATCTCTCCATAACTTTTTTTTTTTTCTTTTTAGGCCGTCTGTTTCCTCAAGATTCCTGCTCTCTTCTGTTTTCCCCATCTTTGGATCTGGCATTTATGACAGTCTCCTGGTTGTAAGCTGCCTCTTTGAAGCTTCAACTTTCTGGGGGGGTTCTTTTGGTCTCCTTTTTTATATACGGCTCTTTTCTCTTCTTCTCTGGCTTAAAAATCAGCTGCAGAAACAATGGGCTTCTTAACCTGGTGCACCCGCTGTGCAGGCGGCTTGAGCATGTTGGCATTAATCGGCCTTTCTTACTATGTTATATCTCGAGAATCAGTTATTGAAAACTACGGATTCATCTTATATAAAGGTGCAAGTACCACAGATGGAAGCCATTCTGCCAAAACCACCGCCGTCGGTGCTGGTATATGGACAATCGTCTTCGCTTATTATTGCCTCTTGATTCATTTCATGGTTGCGCTGTTCCCTATTCGAGCCTGTTGGTCTATCTGGAGCATCACAAAGTCGCTTAGACAATCTGCGCAAAGCCGAGCTGTTCGTACTTACAAAGCCGCGGGCCTTCGCCGCCAAAGTTCAGCGTCTTCGATTACCAGCTCCGAGACGTTATCTTCTAGCGATAGCGACAATGTTTTTTCGACAGCAAGCGAGTTGACTGACTCCGAATCCGAACTTTCCACCGAAGGCAAAGATGACATTTCCAGCGGCCCTATCATCCACGCCATCGTCATCCCCAACTACAAAGAAGAAGTGGAAATTCTCAGAGAAACTCTGGACGTCTTGGCTTCTCACCCCCAAGCTCAAAGCTGCTACGATGTAAGTTGAAACAAACATTTCAAAGCCACTCACTTGTCACTGCGCGTGGAGTCGCTGTGCGACATGACTGGCGGCGTAAACTAGATGCTAATTGGCCATGCGCTGCTTCAAGGTCTACCTCGGTATGGAACTACGAGAGACTGGCGGCGAAGCAAAAGCTTTGAGCCTTGTACACCGTTATACCAAAAAGTTTCGATCTATTGATTATACGCTACATCCAGCGGATATCCCTGGCGAAGCTGCCGGCAAGGGCAGCAACATGGCTTGGGCGGCGCGCAAGCTCAGTTCCAACTATAGCATGTCCATCCGCAAAAATGTCATTGTTACTGGAATTGATGGTAAGTTGTGACTATTTCAATAACATGGCGTGAGCCGAAGTGCCAGTGCTAATCATATTTATAGCTGATAGCCACCTTGCACCGCGATACTTTGCCCAAATCTCCAACATGCACACCGTCCATCCAGAGACTGCTTCCACCACTCTGTATGCCGCCCCTATAATCTTCGACCGAAATGCCCACAACGTCAATGCCTTTGTTCGCGTTGCCGACATCCTCTGGTGCGCCGCCGGAATGTCTGGGCTGTACAGCAGTTCTGTCATTGCTCCTCCCACATCTGTATACTCCCTGCCTCTTCAGCTTGTTGACCGTGTCGGCGGTTGGGACTGTGACTCCGACGCCATTGGAGAAGACTTGCACATGTTTATCAAGTGCTTCTTCGCTCTGAATGGGCACCTCACCTGCCGCACAGTGCTGAGTCCCGTTAGCCAGACCAACGTGTCTGGAGGTGGAAAAGGCGGTATTCGAGGCGCCCTCATGGACGTCAAGGCCCGTTATAAGCAGGCGATTCGACACATGTGGGGAGCCTTGGATAGCGGATTCGCAATGCGCAAGGCTTCTGAGATGTGGAAAGACAGGAAGTATACCTCCAGAGCTTTCCGTCCCTTGCACAAGACTTGCCGCGGCGACAGCCTCGACGGGTATTTCCCCGAAGCTCAGCTGGAGCCAGGCTCAGAAGTTGCAGCTGAGAGCGACGTCTTCTCTGATATCACGAGAGACACGCTGAAGGAGCCTCATTGGGAACACATTTTCTACATGGCTCACCGTCTGTTTGAAGCACACTTTCTCCCTCTTCACATGATGATCTTGGTAGTCGCATCTGCTCTATACGCATTTGTTACAAAGGGTGGCGAAGATCCCAACAATCTATCATGGGTCTTTTCGGCTTGCAATATTCTCCGGCCCCTTGGTTTCCTGGAGATTGCCGTCTATATGCTCATCTACGAGAGCTATCACCGCGTTTGTGTGCGCGCTCGCGAGAGAGACATGGTCCAGGCCGTGTTAGCCGATGGCATGTGCTTTTCTCATCGCTCTCTGAAGCAGAATTGCATCGATTACTTCCTGGTACCCGTGGCTGCTCTCTTATATGGCACCTTGCCATGCGCCCAGGCGGAGATATCGCACTTCTGGACGGCCGACTTGGAATATGCTGTTAGCAAGAAAGCTGTGCGACAGCGAGCCAAGTCTGTGACTGTTGAAGATGTTGTTTGAACGTTTTATAATGATATTAATCTGGAGCACTCATCTGGCATTTGCGTAATGTGTTGGTCTTGGGGGCAATCTCTCTGAGAAGACAAGCAATGTTTCGTCAAAGTCAACGATGGATGGACTTGTTTAAAGGTCACAGAATGACCGGGAAAGAAGAAGCGTGGAGTTTAATGGGAGTATATGCACTAGCACGGTCTCGTATATTTACACGACGGAAAGAGAATAATGATAATCTACATAGTCTAATAACTGAGCATATGTTGTAGATGAACAGATAGTCCAATACCCTAGAATGAAAGCAGGACACTGGGAATGATACCCACAAACGAATATTTTTTTCATTTTCATTTACGCGCATCTTAGGCGCAAGATTTGCCTTGCTTAATTGAAGGTTTTTGTTGGTCAATTTTTGGAATGAAAAACCGTCTCTTTTGTAGAGTATGCCACTAATACATCATATTCGAAAGGCTGAAACTAGGCCTACGGCTTGCAGATTTGGAGATTAGTGGGGCCTGTGAGTCTGCGACGAAACAGATGCGAATCTACCATCTCAGCCAATCAATGAACGACGGTGCCTGGATACGAGATGCTTCAATGCACATCGAATTCGGTCTTGTAAGGCGAGAGACGATAAGAAGCCGGATTGCGTTCACAATGTAGATGCCTGGTGCGCATATTGGCAAGAGAGACTTGGCGGACATTTGAAACCACGCGAAAAGTGATCCCATTGCTCACTGACGTTGAATAGTATACTGATGCCCAATCACTTCAGCATGAGATGTTTGTGCAGTGAGTATATGAAATTTTTGTTGTAATGTCTACATAGTATACCACGAATTGGGTAATAGATTCACCAAGAAGCACATATAAAAGATGCGCAACTCATCTGATACGCGACCAGCTTGACTTATCACGATAACCTCAGACTTCCGCAATCTGCAGGCGGTGAACGACGTAGGGATCCGCCACCATGCATAAGCGGCTCCATCTGGGCGGGGTTGGTTGCTGAGCCAGCGACACTGATATCGATAAGCACCTTATCGTGTCATTCCATTGGCCAGCATCGCCAAGTGGAGCAGCCTGCGTAGATGGCTGGACGGAGAAGAAAAAAAAAAGAACGACTAAGAAATTTTTTGAGCTTCTCGCCTCTCTTTTTTTTCCTTTCCTCGACGCGATCCTCCAGACTCCGGAACACGTAGAGCCACATTCTCTCGAGAGTTTCTTTCGCCGCTTTCATTTTCAGCCTCTCTTTTGGACTAAAACTGTAAAAGAAATCAGCGAAAATCAATATTTCCATCACAATGGCTGCTGTTCCTGGTCCCGTTTATGGCCTTGAGGTCCCGGCTGGGGAGATCTTGATCCCGGCCAACATGGAATTCCCTGCTTCTGTATGCTTCTCCTCTTTTCCCCTCTGGCTGCAAGTTCTTTAGAGTGTTATCATTGAAATTGAGCTTTATGCGACATGAGGCGCTCATAGCATGGCTTGATCGGAATGATTCCACCAAAAGAAAGGGCAGCCGTGGTGGTATCATGTAATTTTGTCCGGTTAATGCTAATCATTGGTCTCTCATATCACAGTTCCGCATCACCATGGCCGCTTTGGATCCTACTGAGGAGCCCGAGCTTGATGATTCCAAGAACGCCCCCTCCGTCCCTCGGTCAACTCTGCGTCTGGTCAAGCGCGCTTTCTCCAGCTACAACGAGGACTACAACGAAGACGACGACGATGAGCTTAGCGAGGAATACATGAGCGCCCTTCTCGGAGGCTCTGACGACGAGGATGACGAGGCCAATGGTGGCCCTAGCGACCTCTCCAAGGCTAAGAAGCAGAAGCAGGCCGCTGCCATCAAGAAGCTTCTGGAGGCTGCCAATGGCGTTGGCTCTGATGACGAGGAGATGGAGGACGCTGAGGCCAAGCCCAAGAAGGGCAAGAAGGCCACTCCTAGCGCCAAGGGCAAGGGCAAGGCTGTTGTGGAAGAGGAAGAGGACTCTGAGGAGGAGGAGGAGGAGGAGGATGACGATGAGGACGACGACAGCGAGGCTGGCGATCTTGAGAACTTCGTTGTCTGCACTCTCGATACTGAGCGGGTAAGCTTGACCGATTAGATGAGAGCCCCCTGACTATTCTGTTCAGGGGCGGTTTTTGTCTGGTTATCATTCGTATGATATACTAACATCCGATATAGAACTACCAGCAGCCTCTGGATATTACCGTTAACCAAGGCGAGAAGGTTTTCTTCGTTGTCTCAGGCACACACACTGTTTACCTCACCGGCAACTACATTATGGACGATATGGAGGGAGACGAGGACGAGGATGAGGATGACTACGACCTGTCCCCTGATGAGCTGGACTACGGCCTGGGTGAGGAAGATAGCGAGGAGGAGAGCGACGACCTTGACGACCTTGAGGATCCTCGTGTCACCGAGGTCGACTCCGACGAAGAAGTCCCCAAGCTGGTTCCTACCGACAGCAAGAAGGGCAAGAACAAGCGTTCTGCCGAAGAAGCTGAGGGCCTTGACGAGCTGATCTCCAAGGCCTCCGAATCCAAGCTTTCCAAGAAGCAGCAGAAGAAGCTCAAGAACAACAAGGGCGAGGCTGTTGCCGCCGAGGAGAAGGATGAGGGCAAGAAGGACGCCAAAAAGGTCCAGTTCGCCAAGAACCTCGAGCAGGGCCCCACCGGATCAACTAAGCCGGCCGGCAAGTCTTCTCTTGGCGTCAAGAATGTCCAGGGCGTTACTGTTGATGACCGCACAATCGGCAAGGGCCGCACTGTCAAGAACGGCGACACCGTTGGTGTTCGCTACATTGGAAAGCTCCAGAACGGACAGCAGTTTGATGGTATGTTTTAACCGTGATTACTACATATGACGATATACAAGACAGCTAATTTTGATGTTTCTTACAGCCAACAAGAAGGGCAAGCCCTTCTCCTTCAAGATCGGCAGAGGCCAGGTCATCAAGGGTTGGGACGTCGGTATTGTCGGCATGGCTATCGGCGGTGAACGACGACTGACCATCCCTGCTCACCTGGCTTACGGCTCCAAGAGCCTGCCTGGCATTCCTGCCAACAGCCAGCTGACTTTCGACGTCAAGCTCCTGGAGATCAAATAAATCAGAGTCAAAAGTGGATTTAAAACTTGGGACCGGCGTTGGATGATTTCTGCGGCTGCGTATATTATTTCTTCATCTCTAACCGAAGCTGGACATGGTTCAATATAATTTGGTGTTTCCTTTCAACTGCTCGCTCGAGGACAAAAGAGCCTGGAGCCATAGGCTGGTGTAAGAGGCGTGAGGGCTTGTGCGATGTCACACCCGATACGACATGCGAGTCCAAGTGTGATTAACAAGAGTGAAGATCTGGGATTGTTTGACAGATGGGAACGTTGTGCAAAATGGGCAAATTTTAGCTCTTGCGTTATATATTGCAGCCGCTACTAAAAGAATTGGGACGGCTCTGTTACGGTTCGATGAAGGCGATTTAGACGTCTGTACAGTAAAATATAACATTATAAAGTCATCAACATGCTTCTTATTGCACTCGCCTTTTGCCTTTGTCGTAAAGCTGCCGTGCTCGATGTCTATAGCATTTATGTATTTATCAGTATGGGAGCCAAGGTAGAGAGAAGTGCTGACATCACTAGATGCGAGCTCCCTTATCGATTCGGCTTTCAATATTTGTATGTAAGTTGCGAACAGAGCGATGGAGAAACTCTATAAATTGGAAAGAGCGTGCAATAAATAGGCAGCTCCTTATTCCATCTTCCACTGTTCTTCTTCCAAGCTTGCAACTCTTTTCATCTTCCATTCTCTCCTTTTCTTTGCACCGCGTCTCCCGCCAATATTTGTGACGCCGGTTTTCGTTCATTCATTAATTGCTAGATTTTATAACAACAACGAAAAGAAAAAAATATAACTCACAGAGTCTATCTTCATACTCTTCTCTTTCTTTCTTTTTTGCCTGTTGGGAGTTGTGGCCAGTTCATTCATAACTATCTAACATAATGCCACCTCGACATCACAATGGCCAACAAACTTCTCCCTTATTGGACTCTGTGCCAAATAGCCCGAATGAATCTTCTGTTGCCTCGAATCATCGTCCATCAGGTGGCATAGAAGGCCATTTAAGCTCCGACATCTTGAACCTTCATCGCAAGGGCTCAAAAGTATGGTCTGAACTTCGAGGCAAGCTGATGGGAAGGGTGGGGAAGAATAGTCATGGTAATTCAGTACTTTGCACTGCATTTGTGTTTTCTTATCGCACGGTTTATTTGATGCTCATACCTTTACAGGCTCACAGAATTCTGCTACCCCCGACTGGTATCCAACCGAGGCGTTTCGGTCATTGAACATTGGGAAAGCAAATCCGGCCGGCACCGCTTCCAGCAACGATACTTCGACACCACGAAAGGTAAAAGGAGCAAAAGTGTTCCCGGTGGCGAATGGCCTCATGCAAAAACTGCGGCACAACAATCAAAAAGTTTCTCCACGCGATACTAATACGGCCTGCGGCTCTTCACCACAACAAAGAGATTCGGTATCAAGTCTGCCCAGTGTTACGGAATCCGATAATTCGAGCGACGGGGACGACATGTGGTCGTCCACCCCCAGCAGCAGACTGACTGGCCTGGAAGATACTTCAACAAGGAAAACTTCGTTCGATTCCCGCGTTTCCAGCTCGCCTTCAGCGAAAGGAGGAAGCCCAAGAAGAAGGCTCAGTCGTCGGAGCCGTTGGACTAGATCAAGCCCAGAGGCAGCAGGATTGGGGACTATTGAAGAGTCAACGGTAGACAAGCCAAAGCCAACTATATTGACGGTAGAAAGGGCGGCGGCAGCCAAGATCTACCTTGAGACTTATTTCAATGAGCTCTGCAGCGAGGCATATCGTCGCTCTCTCCGGCGCCAGCAGTTTCATCAAGAGCTCTTTCGCACTGCATACATGATGCCCAGCAGCGGTGGCCTTACCTACGATACTTTCTATTACCGGGAGAGCTGTCGCCTAAGAGATATACGAATTTTGAAGTCCAAGTGCACGATTCAAGCCAAGCAGCAAAATGCAAACACCTGTGCTTCAAAATACGAGTATCTTAAGATACTGGGCAAGGGTAGTTTTGGAGTTGTCAAGCTGGTACGTGAGAGGTCAGACTCGTCCTTCTCTTACCCAAGTCAAGTTTTTGCAATGAAGGTCATACGAAAATCGGACATGCTTCGAAGCAGCCAGGAGGGACATCTTCGCGCTGAGAGGGACTTTCTTGTTTCTTACGAAGGATCAAACTGGTGAGCTCCTTTTCTTTCATGGTTTTGCTCTTTTGACGTGTGTTTCGAACCCGCTTCTTTAAAAACTTACTATTGTTGATAGGGTGGTGCCACTAGTTGCAAGCTTCGATGACCTGTCAAATCTATATCTCGTCATGGAATATATGCCTGGCGGAGACTTCTTGGGCTTGTTGATCCGCGAAAACATACTACACGAGGCGGTGGCATGCTTCTACATTGCCGAGATGATATTGGCCGTCGAAGAAGCGCACCGTCTTGGATTCATCCACCGCGACATCAAGCCTGATAATTTTCTGATATCCAGCTCTGGACATCTCAAGATCTCTGATTTTGGGCTTGCATTTGACGGGCAATGGCCTCATGACGCATCATATTACAACTACCAAAGGTACTCACTTCTACGAAAATTGAATATCGATGCTAAAGGAGATGAAAAGGACCAAGAAGACAATAAAGGCATCCAAGGGCGAGCCGAGAAAGCACGCGCTCTGGCGGGTGACCTTGAACGGCATGATGAGCAGAGCTTGGGAAGCGACCAGGACCTTGGTACTCTTTTGGAATGGAGACGCAGATGCGGCAACCGTACGAGAGCGAATTCTGTCGTTGGCACAAGTCAGTATATGGCCCCCGAGGTGATCCAAGCACAAAACTATCAAACGTACTACGACGGGAGGTGCGACTAGTAGAGCATCGGCATCATTCTCTTCGAGTGCCTCTATGGACACACGCCTTTTCTGTCGGACGAAGGGAGGAAGCCCACAAAGCAAAATATCCTGGTAAGTGGATTTGACTCAGAATCACGCATGTTAGGCATTGAAAATCATTGCTAATGACTTGCTCAAGGCTCACAAGGAAAAGTTTCGGTTTCCCATGAGACCATTCGTCACCGATAAATGTAAAGACTTGATCTACCGATTGATCCAAGACAAAGAGGTTCGCCTCTGCTCTAAGCGATACCAAATGCTCGACCAAAGCCAGCCGGGAATAGGGACACCGACAGACAGATACGGCCGATATGTTTTCCCTAATGACGCTGAGGATATCAAAGCGCACAGATTCTTCAAGCCTATTCCGTGGGATACGATACAGAACATTTCACCGCCCTTCATCCCAAACATCAATAGCCTTGAGGACAGTCACTACTTTGATGAGTCTGAGCCTCTCGACGATTGGATAGAATCAGCAACGGAAAGGCCCGGGCTCACAGACGAAGAAGTCCGATGGGTTCTACGAGGGTACGGTATGGCCGTACAAAACGTGGCAATCCGCTTGATCAATGCGCCGCTTGATTCGGGAGCCCTTCGCAGCAGAGATTTGGAAATTGACTCGATGAGTGCATTTGACGACGAAGAGAAGGAGCTGCTAAAAAAATTTACAAGGGAATACGGGAGGAGAGTGCCCAAGCGACCAAGAGACATTATTCTACGAGACGAGAATATGAAGGAGACGGCCATGATGGTGAGGAAACAGAGCGCCTTTATGGGTTATTCATGGCATAGCGTGAGGCGGATGACCTACTGATGCCTAGATTAATGAACTGAAGCCTTGCATTATTTATTGGTGTTTTGGGTGAGAGGGCGAGCCTTGATCAGCGTACAAAAGAGAATATGAGAAATGAATGAAGAAATCATATAGCAGGTTTAATGAATAGAATAGAGTTAACTGTATCGATTCAAGAAGTGATTATCCAATACACTTATAATATCTATAGCCAGGAGCTACTGCACTCTTTCCTATTGGCATTAACCGCCACATGCTCCTGATTTTCAGTATCTGAGATTATCATCTACTAGTATTTGTGGTTTATCCTAGATGTTACGAACTTTTTTTTTCCTTTCCTGCATCCAGAAACTGTGAATTATATAATGAATGAGAAATTTTATCTTGGGTCTCGTGATATACAGGAAGATGGATATAAATGACGACATTTCACGAACATGGTTGCTTTTATAGGCAGTGTACCACATCTATACATTGGCAGTTTGTGGTTTCTCCGCATCCCCTGGCGAAAGAAACGACTTGGCAGTACGAATCTCCCATTCAAACTCCCTGAGAGCACGAATCTCGGACCAGAAGAAGAGGAGCGCGAGCAAGCCGTCGACAACACCCGTGGCAAGGCCCAAACTGGCGACGAGCATGAGGATAAAGGCCACAAAGTTGCGCGGGCTCCACCACACGGCGACGAGGCAGCCGATCCAGACGAGCACGGAGGCGTAGAAGTGGATGCCTCGCCAGAAGCGCTGGCTGACCTCGCGGGCCATGTACCAGTCCGTCATGGCGAGAATCTCGTCGTAGTCGGAGAGGGTCAGGGGCTCGGTGTCGAGGACTTGGCCTTTTGACGAGGTTTGCGGCTGTAGCAGCTGGGCGTCCAAGTCGGGGGTGGGGGAGGAGGGCGAGATTTGGTGGAGTTTGAGGATGGCGGAGGCGGCGAAGTGGTCGGATAGGGAGACGTTGAGCTCGGGATGGCGCTGGGTCATTTCGACGGATGCTGAGTGGACGACCCAGCCGCGGGATTGGGAAGAAGATGAAGAGGCATCCTCAGGCTGGAAGCGTCCGGTGGAGGCGAAGACGTAGTCGAGGCGCTTTCCGCGAGGATCGGGGCTGTCTGGGTCGACGGGCGAAGGATCCGTCTTGAGCTTCTTCTGGGCGCTCTTTGACCAGCGCCAGGTGTTGTAGAGGCCGTCGCTGGTCGAGCCGTTCAACTTGATGTTGTAGCCGGCAGTCGGCACGGGGAGGCCTCTGGCCTTCTCCGCGGGGTCGTCTGCGGTGCCGAGCGAGCTGTCCGGATGGAGGACGCGCCAGGTGTCCTTGAGGGGCGTGCGGGCGGTGATGATGCGGTGGGGGAGTGAGCGGGGGGTCATGTTGAAGTCGCCGAGGGCGACGACGAGGCGGCCGGAGAAGGAGGCGGCGCGGAGGAGCTTGGAGATTTCCCAGGCTTGGGCTGTGCGGTGGCAGAGGTAGGTGTCGCCGGGGCCGCTCTCGTAGGGGGCGTGAGTCTGTGATGATTGTTAGTGGTTGAGCGTTGAGAGTGAAGGATGAGTGAGTGAGTTGGATGAAGGTGAGCTGAGATGGCTGTCTCATGATGTCTGCTCTCATGCATTTACATGTATATCATTCATGATGAGAGGGATGGGGAGATAGAGATTAACAAACTCACATGAGTATTAAAAACTTCAATCACATCATTCTCCCCCGGGCCATACCTCACTCCCGCAATGGCCACCCCCTTGCCGACATACCAGTCGCCCCTCCAAAACGCCGTCGGCCTCCCGTTGAGCGGATACCGGAACATGGAGCTCGACTCCACGGGCCACCGGCTCAGCAGCGCCAAGCCGCCGCCAAACGCACCGCTGTTGTAGAACTTGCCATAGGGCAGGATATCCGCCGTGGCCTTGCAGATGGCGCTGTAGTCGTCGCGCGTCCAGCACTCTTGCAGGCAGACAATGTCCGGCGGGGGGTCCAGGAGGGCCAGCTGGCGGCCAATCTCGGCGAGGCGCGGGACGCGCAGGTCGGAGATGAAGAGGAGGCCCCAGCAGTTGAGCGAGAGGAGGCGGATCTGCGTGACGGGGGTGTTGGCGAGGTTGCTGTGGCCTTGCGAGGCTGAGGCGTCGGGGGAGGTCATGGCGAGGCTGAGTGAGTTGGATGCCGGTGATGCTACTTCCGACGAGGCTGAGAGCCTGGCTGATGGGGCTAGTGTGATGCCAATGCTGTCAATTGAGAGCCCTGTATGTGTCTGGAGACTTGGGAGGTGTCAATCGTGTACGGATTGGTCATCAGCTGAAGCGATGCATGGCTGCGGTGGTGGTGACGATGAAGAGGGTAACATAAAGTTTGTCGGGCTGCAATGGCCAAAGAGGGTACATTTAAGGTTAGATCCCTCTATAGGGATCTGCCAGTGGCTCTTCTTCTGTAGCTAACGGCCTGCGACTACACCACAGATACCTCATTCTATCGATTTACCACGACAAACACTATATTGTAAATAAACGTGCAGTCTTGTCAAAATAGCAAATAACGAGTTCTCATCATAAGAAGTACTTGGTGGCGCCATCTCATCAACCAAGAATTCCTTGCAACAACGGTTCCAAGTGTCAACGGGGCGGCTTTCCTTCTTCCCACCGCATCGTACCGCATCGTACCGCAAATCCCGCGCACCATGGAGCCGCCCCAATTAAAACCTCTCGGGAAAAGTTGCCAGCCCAGCCCGAAAACTAACCAAGCGTTGGCAACTTTATTCCTCAAAAGGGTAATTGCTGGCAGCACGACTTTCCACCCTTTATAAATCGAAAACTTGTGAAACGTTCAATTACAAATGCGCCCAAGTTGCGTGGCTCAAGAAGGGAAATATCAAAGCAACGATAGAAAATCCATATACACGTAAAAGTGTAGAATTGCTTATCAATCCTTAAAGTTCTCTGATTTTCTGGTTTCTATTCTACTTTCCTGATGAAGCTTTGAGATGGACGGATGCCCGTAGTGGAGATGGCGTGTAAGTCACGGTGGACGGATGGAACATGGAACATGGAACAGGGTCTAGCTGCTTAGATGCCGCGCGCTTGAGCACAATGACGATAGTCCCAAGAGTTTAGAAAGAAGAGAAGCTCCTGCTGCTGTGGAGTATGAGAGGAAATGGAAGTATATCGCTTATATATAACGAGCAACACGTCTTCTACAACAGGATATCAGTACATCCAGCCCAAAACCTGCCTCCATTCTCGCAAGTCATTCTCCTCCTCCATCTCCTCTCCTCTCACTTGTAAACTACAAACTCCTTCCTTCCTTCTTCTTCTTTTTCTCCAAACATCACATCCAGCCCAACATGCCCGAAACCGTCGAAATCGCCATCGTCAGCTTCAAAGACTCCCCCTCCTCCCCTCCCCAGTCCTGGCTCGACAACCTCAAAACCTTCGCCTCAACCCCCGGCCTCATCGCCCTCTACTTTGGCCAGCAAATCGAGCATCCCGAGAAATACAACTGGGTCGCCCGCTGGACCGGCCAATCCGCCATCGACGACTTCCACAACAGCCCCGGCTTCCAGGCCTGGGCCGACGTCTACGCCGCGCCGCTGGCCACCAGCGTCATCAAGACCACGCAGGAGACGACGGGCGAGCCGAGCGTTCCTCTGGACTCCCCTTGTACGGAGTTCTTCATCAACCATGGCGCCAGTGACGATTTCCACAAGGCGCGGCTGGATCCCTTCATTCAGAAGCTCGTGGATGCGAAGCTGCCGGGCATGATTGGCGGTTCGACGGGCGAGTACAAGACGGTGATCAACGTCAACGAGGAGGTGCCGGAGCAGAAGGAGGTGATTCTGCTGCTGGGCTGGGTCAACAAGGAGGCTCATACCGCCCTGCAAGGAGAGGGAGGCAGTACGTTTTGCCTTGAAATAATTCTTACACAAAGCGAGCTGAACCAGCACTGACTGTCTATTACAGCTATTGTCACCAATATTCCCATGATTCTTCCCTACAGCAAGGGTTTTCACCTGGTAAGGACGAGTCAATCTAACATGCCTAGGACAGCCAGAGAAGAAGTCAATTGCATGCTAACGATTTATATCCGCAGTATCATATCAACTTGGAGAAGCTGTAAAGCTAACAAGCATACCCTAAATGAACGCATCATAAAAGTGCCCACCTGTACATGATAATGGCTCGGCATCAAGATAAGTAGAGGCAGATACGCACTACATGTCGGTTCTATGTTGCACCATGCAGACATTTTAGAGCGCCCCAGAGATGGATCAAAAGCAAGAAAAGAGGAGAAAAAATTTCATAAATGAACAAAAAGAGAAACCGTCGCATATTAAAGAGAATATGTCCATTTTTTTGTTTTGCAGTCCCTTGGCATCATATAAACGATAACCCACCTGATTGTAAAAGCCAGCTTCGTAGACTCCTCCTATTCTGAGAATCAATGAATCAAAGTCAAGTCAACCATCGTGCCGCCCAGTATCCCGTAGAGCTCCGTTTCTCATCATCATTGCTCTGCGCCCTCCTTCGTTCATCCTAAAATTCAATCCCAGTCACAGCAAATATCCCGTCTCTAGAAGACTGTCAAAAAAAAAAAAAGAGATAAACGGTAAAGACAATAAAAACCGAGCAGTTACAAAAAAAAAGCAGGTAGAAGAATAAGAGAGAAGAGAGAAGAAGTCCAAATATCTGTAGTAGTTGCCAGGATCACAAGGTCATCTCGTTGATCCATCGGCAAACACATTACATAGTGCAGCCAGCCGACCTTTCGCCCTGCCCTTTGCGCCGTCATTCACTGATACTCGTCGCCTCAATATTTTGAAAAAAGCAGACCGATTTTAGCCATTCGCATCGCCACTCTGTGAGAAGAAAACGAAAAGGCGATGTGGTTAAATACGGTGCTTCTCAGATTCTGTCGCTCGATACTGGTTAGAAGCTTAGGCTCCCGTGGATCGGTTTTGCGTCTCACCAAGTCGAGAGTACAGCATGTAAAGAGCCATGCGGTTGCACTCCTCCGTTCCCGTAATCGTCACGAGCCGCTCGTTGCTATTGTCCTGGGGCTCGTTAATCTTAATGACGCTGCCGCTCATTTGCCGTATCTCATTGATCTTCTGTCCTCCTTTGCCAATGATGGCGCCAACCATGTCATTGGGGATGTAAATTTGCTGCGTGATGGGGCCTCCTGGCATGCCGGCATGCATGGGCTGGCCTTGGGGAGCGCCGTGTGCTTGGGGACCGGTATGGGGAGCCATGTGCGGCTGAACGTGAGGAGCAGCTGCTCCATATGCGGCAGGCTGACCTGCTCCGTATTGCATGGGAATCGCCGGAGCGCCGTGAGGAGCGCCGTGAGCGTATGGCTGGGGGTAGGGGGCAGGCGGCATGTGATGGGGTCGACGCTCCTGGTGTCGGCCGTAGTTCTCTGCACGTCCGTAATGTCCAGATGCCGGCTGTGGGCTGTAGGGGACCACCTGCATGCCTCCGGGAATGGAGCCAACGGGTGCACCACTCCTGGTGGCATATGCTGAAGCCCCGGGGCCGCCAAATCGTTCGTTGAGCTGCTCAAGCAGAGTGCTACCGACATAGTAAGTGGCAATGTGAACGGCGTCGGCAACGCCCATCACAACAAGGGAGCGCTCGCTTGACATGGGGAGGCACGAATCTGAGGCATTCAGCCGAGCGCCGGACGCCTCCTGGATCTCTCGGATCCGAGAGCCGCCTTTGCCGATGATGGAGCCAATGAGGATATGGGGAATCAGGAGACGAAGGGGATATGTCTTGGAAGAGGCGGTGGACGCCTCGGTAAGCGGTTCGTTGTTCAGTGTTCGGATGATCAAACCAAAGGCCTGTGCAATGGGAAAGAAAGCAAGGAAGAGAGTGTTAGTGTTACCGCCTTAAGACACGAAATTCACGACATGTTAAGAGATGGGGAGAGAAACTGTTTGTTCGCACATACCTTGGCAACTGCATCAACGATGCCACTGACGGTCAGGATTCGCTCCACAGCTCCCTTCTGATAGTCGCTGACTGTGCACTTGGCATTGGACATTTTTCGAATGTTTGATACGTTCTCACCACCTTTGCCGATGATGGTGGCAGCCTCAGGGCTGGAAATGACGGCCCTGATGTGGATCCATGAGCTCTCATCGTGAGCAGCGGCCGAAGCGGCCACGGCAGACGAAGATGCTGTTGAGATTGGGACCGTGGGAGTGGCCTTGACGCTGGTGCCAGCTTCGGCTGTGTTATCCGATGACTCTGTGGCCGCGACACCGTTGGCATTTTCCTCTTCGCCGTTCTGCTCTGCAGCCTCAGCAGGCACTTCGGTGGGAAGCTCGAGCCTCTCCGTCTCTTCGTCATGCTTGGCATCTTTGTCCAAGGCGGGTCGCTTGGCCTCAGGCTGGTCAGTCGCTCGCGAGGGCGAGGAAGGCTCCTCGAGGGGGCGCTTAGCCGACTGAGTCGGTTGTGGGGGCGAGGCAGACATTTTGTGTTTCCTTGAATAGAAAGGAATGGTATAGTTCACAGAAAAATGAAGACGAATTAAAAGCTTCGTCTAATTGGTGGCGATCAAAGATCCTCTGAATTCTTTTCTTTTTTTTTTATAATTTTTTCTTGTTTCGTTTGTTCTTCTTAATCTACACTCAGGGGGTTTTCGAAGGAAAACGTGCTGGTGTAGTGGCTGGAATCGGTAATGAAGGATCGGTTGTCTCGAGTGTGCAGGATTTCGTGATGTGACTTTCTGGTGTCGCAAAAGGGCGCTGCCCAAACTGTGTGTAGCGGAATAAGTGTGGGAGGAGCTGTGTTCTCAAAGGGTGGAACTCTCTTCTTCCGCGTCTAGATGATCCAGAGCTTTCGCAAAAAAAAGGTGCCGAAATGGTAGGGAATCTCGATCAATGTCCCAGGTGGTGAGTGGAAAGAGAGGGCGATGATGAAAAATTGAGTGGCTGGCAGTGGTGATGGTGATGCAGAGGATGGTGGTGAAGCGTATCGGTACTAGGACGGATGTATCTCGAAAGCAGAGAATGAAGAGACGAAGCGCTCAACTCAAACCTTTTTGCCCTCCTAGTCAAGACCTTGTGAGTGTCGCAGCTGACGCTCACGCAATACCAACACCTGGCGCGTTTGAACTCCAATTATCGACGGCCCGTATCCTGCGGATGCGGATAAATCGCCTCGACGATGCGGCCTGTCGCTCGTGCACGCTAACGCGGTGAACTCCGACAGAAGGACACAAGGCAAAGGACGTGATGAAAAAGAGACCAAGGCTGATTTCCAACCAGGATATCAAGCAGGGCCTAGATAACGCGAACAGCCGCACGCGGAGACGGTTTGATCAGCGGCGAGACGGAATCTCGCAGGACGCTGGAAACAATGACGCGAAGATGCCGATGCGATGCGATCGGATCGATGGCTACGAGTCGGCGCGGGCGAGAAGGATGATGGAGAAACGAGTCGGCGGATGGGAAGAAGAAACTTTGGTGAGACGTCGGAGCTGGCAAAAGGGCCTATGGCTCCCTTGCTGGAGAACTGCCGCGAAAGCGTCACGTGACGGGCCAATTGGACTACTAACGCAGCGAAATGCGTGACACTCAGCCGCCAAGATAGAGTGCGGCGGCAGGTGCACAGTGCGGTCTATGCGGACCGGAAAGAAGCCTTCCAATGGGCGTTTATTTCCCCGCAGCGCGTTTCAAGCCTCGCCGACGCTAGAATCTCGCAGCTACGGAGGAGAATATATACTGTGTAAATACAGTGTAGAATACGGTATGTCTCGCATGTTATTTGTTTTACTACAGCGAACTGTCGCATCCTCTAGGAGAGCAGAGAATCAACCGACTTTTTGACGACGGACGAAGCTCACAAGACCATGGATGATAGATCCCGCAACAATCCGGAGGCCCAATCTCATGCGACAAACATTGACCATACTCTAAAAGAGCTTCAGCGAAAAGTTCGCGAGTATGAGGCTCAGCTAAGCGAGGTAGCTACCAGTTCTTACGCGCAACCCAGACAACATCTAACAGAGCAGCCATAGTTACGATCCGCGGAGTACGATGCTCCCAGCAGCGCCGCTGGCCAAGCACGGATCCTCAAAACAGCCTTTGACGACGTCACCAACTCGGAGCCCTTCCTCCCCTTCCCGGGATCGGTTCTTCCTGCGCTGCTGGCTCTGCGCAAGACGCATCAGACGATTCAGGAGTCCAAGGCGTTTCTAGCTTCGCAGGCTGAGACAACTGAGAAGACAAAGAAGCGATTAAAAGATGACGAAGCTGCGCTAAGAGACCAGCAGCTCCTCAACGAAGCTCTCAAGCAAAGAATCGAAACGCTACGCACAGAGGCAGATTCTGGAGCCAACGCGCAACCCGAAGACGAAGCGCGCAAACGCATCGAGGAACTACGTCGAAAGAAGCAATCGTACAACAAAGAAACGAGCAATTTAATGAAGTCCCTCAACCGCTTCATCGACGACCATCTGGCGGTGATGCTTGCGGCGGAAGCCATGGGCGGCCCCGTTGTCGGAGACCTGATGGACGCCGACGCCGAGGAAATCGCCGCGGGCTTCAACGCGCAGGGAAAGCTCAAGAAGCCAAAGGGCGAAATAAACAAGGACAAGAGCCAGCGCCGCATAGACGACATCTGGGGCCCCAGCGACGGCAGCAGCGGCGGCAAGAAGAGAGATGTTGCTACGGCTGCTGGCGAAGAGATGCGGCAGCTTACAGAGGAGCTGCTCAACAAGCTTGTGGAGGCAAAGGGCAGCAGCTCGGATGCGTATGTGAGGCTGCCGTACGAGACGGCGTCGGCGAGGTTTCTCATCAGGTCCAACGTTGCGCAGTTTCACCCAAAGGACGCCATGAGGATACGACTTGTGGACTATGGACGAGAGCTGGATGATTAGACTAATGATATTCGTAGATCAAATAAAGTCTCCCTCTTCAAACTGTCGCGTTTGCTTATTTGAAAAGCAGTGATTTGTGCCATATACTGGAGTCAGCTTCAATGCACTTACACTGGAGTACAGTGCGCATCATTGCCTACATGACTTGTACAGATTCTGCCGCTATTGTCTACTTCACCTCTGCACCAGTACCAGTTCAAATAATATTGATATCAACCTATTTACAACTATATTAGTGAACCATGATACAATTGGTACCCAATGGCATCCTATCGAGTTGTATCAATGCCCTACAAAGGCCTGAACAACCAGCATCCAACAGCACCCCACCATCTCAATTGGGCCAATTTACTCCCCGCGTCAGAACCAATTACCCAAAAGACGCGTCGCGTGTCGCCGCCCCTCCAAAAATTCCCACCACTAACAGCTTGTTTGCTACCAGACCAGACCTTTCTCACACCGACTTCTTTTTTCTCAACAATCAATTGGATTTGATGCATTTCGCCCTGCCTAACAAGTTACACCAAAAGTAAGCGATACCTGCTCCACCAACCCAAAAAAGAAGCAAAGCCCAAACCCTCGTTCCATCTTTTTCAGCTCCTTTGTCTGACTGATCTTCTCTCCCTTTCCCCACCAGAATTGCACAATCACTCAAGCCCACTCATTGCCACCATTGCTTCAATCTTTGCTATTATTCCCTAAGTTCATAGCAACTGTTTAATTAACAATGTCCTCAGCTTCTGAAGTCAACGGCACCGCCTCCCCTCCCGCCAAGCGCATCAAGACTCTCCCCCTCGACGGCGACGCAGAGCAGGACCACGACTCCACTGCCGTGCCTCAAGAAGAAACTCCAGCCAACCCGACAACCACAACCTCAGCCACAGCTACAGTGATGGAGGCCTCAATCCCCCTGCAAGTCAAGAAGCTCTCTCCCCAGGGCAGACTGCCCACACGAGGCAGCGCATTCGCCGCCGGCTACGACGTGTACGCCGCCAGAGACACAATCGTGCCTGCGAGAGGCAAGGTCCTCGTCGATACAGACATTAGCATTGCCGTGCCAGCTGGAACTTGTAAGACAAAAAATACAGAATCCTCTTGATTAAGACCAATTGGCTGACCAAGCTTACACCACTTATAGACGGCCGAATTGCTCCCCGCTCTGGCCTCGCCTCCAAGCACTTCATCGATACCGGCGCCGGTGTCATCGACGCAGACTATCGCGGACCCGTCAAGGTTCTCCTCTTCAACCACGCAGACGCCGACTATGAGATCAAGGAGGGCGACCGGGTTGCTCAGCTGGTGCTCGAGAGGATCGTGACGCCCGATGTCGTCGAGGTTGAGGAGCTGGAGGAGAGTGTCCGGGGAGCCGGTGGTTTTGGCAGCACGGGCAAGAACTAAAAGGAACTGAACTCCTATTTTAATGACATTACATGACATGATATTATAAATGGTGGTGAGGGTATAGATGGGGAACACATAGAGAGATACGGTATCAAGATACTACTGGGGCGGGCCGGTATGGAATGAAACAAGTTTCAAAAGGAAATATACACAGCTATTTGGTTCAAGTCTATACATATAAAATTACTACACCAAAAGATTTGATTTGCTTGGACCCCCCGTCTCTATATCCAATTCACCCCATCTCCCATCTAAGCCTTCGTTGCCGAAAATTTTATACTAGGATTCCTCAAGCTGTCCAAGTTGGTAACCAGCTGCAGCTCCGCCGCCTTCGACTTCACATAGTGCGCCTTGTCCTCATCATCCCGATCCTCCGCCTTCAGCTCCGCCCACGTCCTCTCCATCACCGCAGGCATCGCATCCCGCGTCTTCGCCAACACCTCATGCATGCTAGCCAGCACCTTCTCCGCCGCCCTCGCCAGCGGCAGCTCCGTCGCAGGGACATCGTCGTCGCTCAGCCAGCTCGCGCGGCCGCGCAGGCCGGGAACAGCGCCCGTGGCCTCGCGGATGCGGCTCGTGATGAGGGCGCCAAACATGTCGCCCGTGCCGCAGAAGTAGCAGTCGATGGACGGGAAGGTGATTTTGAACGTCCGGGCCTTGCGGTCAGAGGTCATGGTGGAGCCGATGACGGAGAGGTGCGAGGACGGATGGTCCGGGGTTGTGAAGCTGACGGAGGTGATGATGATGTGAGGGATGTTGAATTTCTCGTGCAGCACCTGGATGGCATGGGTGAGGCTGTCCATGTCGACGATTTTGACATCTGAGAGTTGTCTGTCGGAAGGAAAGAGAAAAAAAGTCAGTGGCTTATGAACGTTCTCATCTCCATCAAAGAAACTTACTCGGCCTCGAATTGGTTCGGCAGTATCAAGTCCGCATAGGGGAGAAGAGCCTTGTACGCGGGCACAACTTCCGGCGCCACATACAGCTTCCCATTGTCCCCCATCACAGGGTCCAGCACCCAGAAAAACTTGCCCGGGGAATGTTGAAACTTATCCTTTAGCCCCTTGGCAATGTTTCCCACCGCAGTGACACCCTCTGCGCCTGGGATGTATCCGGAGAGCATCATGTCAAAGTCGTCCAGATAAGACTGCTTCAGGCCATTGTAGAGGTCGGTAATCTCTTGAGCCGTGGCTCTCGTCCCTGTCCATTGCTTGTAGCCTGTGTGATTGCCTATAGTCGAGTGAAGAAAGACGCAAGGTTTTGGGTCAGCCATTGTCTTCTGCATCAGGCGCTCCTTTTCCTAATCTCCAATAAGCCAAATGGAAACTCACTGAACTGCACCGTGTTCAGAGCGGCGACATCACTCCCAAGCGACTGGAGCACGAAGACGGCGACTTTGTTTCCCACGTTGCTGGAATGGCCCACGTTAACTCAAATTGCCCGACAACTTCTCATAGAGTAGCATTTTCACGCTTGCTTTTCAAGTCCAAATCATACCCTGAGACAACCTGCGAGAACAATACAGTTAGCTCGAACCCACGATATGAATCATCATAAAAAGCTTCATTGAGACTCATGAACACAGCTTACATGGCTGGCCACCGCCAATACTCGTGGCGCAAGCACCACTGAGTCAGACATTTTTTTTTCCTGCCAGGAAACCAAGACTATTGCGCGCCAAACTCCCGGGGGTATCTTGAAAGTGAGTCGTCAGACTGAATGAAATGAACTAAAACTAACGATATGTTGTATATGAGGTGAAAAGGAATGAGAAGGTTTAGAGAAGTTTATTCAAAGTCAATCGTTCAGCCCAGGCCGATGACAATCAGTTGATGAATAATGGATAAGCTGGGCATGGCCGGGGCCCGGTCCCGCCGTCAGCGGAGGGAGTTTAAAGCCACAATAAATGGCGGGTAAGACAACAAGCTACTCACCGCTAGGGATTGTCTAGGAGAGAAATCTACTTTTTGCCTATCACCAAGGCGAAATCCAATGCAACACAAGGAGACCAAAAAACACTCAAGGCGCAAAATCTCTAACTAGCACAGGGCGCGTGAGACGTTATCATGGGGTAGGAAAAACGCCCCGCCGACGGCCGAGACTACGATCCGGCCTAAGCCGTGCGTAAGAGCGTCTGATATTACAAGGGCCGCTTTAGGCGTTAGAAGGGGACAGTAGCGGAAAGAAAAGCGAGCTGGTAGTAAATCTCGCCAGCACGGGACAAGGTCAAGATACTTCAGGGAGGTAATTATCGGCTTGTAAGACTAAAGCTAGGCATATGCTCATTCATTTTTGTTTGCGTTCTTTTCCTTCTTTGCCACAGATCATGATTAGAAAAACAAACAAAGAAGCCTGTATAACTGTAACGACATTCTCGATATCCATTTGTTCTCTCTCTCTCTCTCTGCCTGTCATTGGTGGGTAGTCGATCAGCCGTGGTGGAAGACTTGAGTTGTTTTTTACTCCAAAGCCCGGCCTGATATATGCGAAGATTGTATGTGTTGGGTGTCTGAATCGTAGAGTCTAGGGGGAATAAATTTACTCCTCATCACCAATCTATTTCAAGTCGCAAACATTAGCATAATACACCTATACCATAAACATATATATTGTAAACGCAAAACGTACCTTTGGTGCAAGGTAGAAACGCAGGTAGCTGCTACCGGAGAGGTTGTACTCAACCAAGAGCGGCACCTCGCTGGAGAGGCAGATCTTGACCTGGTTGGACAAGGCAGCGGCCTTGCAAAAGTTGACCAGGTACTTGAGGGAGAAAGTCAGGGAAACGGGCTCTGTCAGCTCAATGTCGACGTTCAGATCGGGCTTGTCAATGTTGGTGTGGCTTCGCAGAGTGACCGAGCCGTTACCAATGTCACCGTTGCAAGAGAACTTGACACCATCCTTGGAGGCCTCAATGCCGACTGCCAGCAGTTTGGGTTGATATTAGCTTCCATCTCATTACTCACATTATACAGATTCGTCCACACAAGTAGGATCTGCGCGCATGGTACATACCTGACTCTGACATGGCAGCCAGATCTGTGCAGATTCTTCGGAACTCAGCCGCAGGCATGGTAATGGTGGCAGCATACTCGGTCTCGGGGATACCCAGGTGCTCCTGGTCAATGTCCATGAGCTTGAGGTCGTACTCGCTGATGCGGTCGTTCTCGCTGCTCTCAAACATCAGGTTCAGAACATCCGGAGCGTCCTCGGCCTTGAGCGTCAGAATGTCCTCGCCCTGGGCAGCTCGCAGCACCTTGGTCAGAGACGTCAGGTTGACGCCGAGGGCAATGTTGCGGTCGCATCGGTAGGGAGAGAAGCCTTCGGCCTTGAGCATCATCGACACGAGGGCGACGTGCGAGTTGTCCATGGCCTGCAGGGCGATGCCAGAGTCATTGCAGTCAAAGTTGCAGTCCTGGACGAGGTCCTTGATGGCGTCGACAACCTATTGGTTCGGTATCGTCGTCAGCGAGGCGTTGCAGGACGCGGGATCGTGTCAATTTTACCTTTTTCAGGATGCTGGCCTGTTCCAACCGTGCTTCCAACATTTCTGTCACATGTTAGACTCCGTTTCTTCTCTGTCTGCGCGCGATCACGAGAGCATTGGGCGTAGACGAGAAGGGCAAATGGGAGAAAGAGAGGGGGATGCACGCAGCAGTAGCAGTGCTCCAATACGTACTGGATAGAGGGGTGTGTGGTGTATTAAAGAGACAAAAAGAGGTCGAAGGAGTGGAATTGCTGTGGAAATCCGGATGCAGTGCAGAGTCAAGAGATTCGGCGCTGCGCGGTGTGTATCACAGAGTTTTGTTGGCGAGGAAGAAAGAAGCACGTCCGTTTGGTGGAGGGTGAAGCTCTGGGTCGCCAGGCAGAAAAAAGCACTTAACACGAACGGCACGAAGCTGTGGGCAATTGAGACGCGTCTAGCTGGGCACTGACGCCAATTGCACGCGGGGCAGGTCTTTTTCTTAGCGTCTGGTGCCTGGAGCTGAAAGGTACAAGCACCTGGGCGGCCGAAGACGCCTGCAAGGGCGTACCGACGAAATGATTGATTCACCCAGACGGGAGTCGGTCCATACGTATAACTCAGGCATAAGCAAATGTTGATTTTTCATTGGTCCATGCGAGACCAAAAAAAAGTAAAGGGCGAATGAAAAGCAAAAGCCAAGAAACAGGAAGTCAATTGCATCATCTAAATCGCATTGCATCTGCTGCACTCAATTTTGGTGGCCCATCCTCACATGATACATCTGTGCCCGCATTTCAACAAACAAGATTTCAACACCCCACGCATGTAGCCGGAGATAATAAGCATGCCAAATGTTCAGTGTAATATACAAAATTTGCGTTGCGCAGTTCCCCATCTCATACGCCTTGTCTAAACAGCGACCAGAAAAGAATGTTAAACACAGAACGAAACAACAAACAAACACCTCCCACTAGCCACTATTCTGACCGATTCTAAGATGACAAGAAGGAAAAACAAGCAATGGAAAAAAGAGCAGACAGCCTATCGCCACAAACCCCGGAGCCGTTGTACCGTATCTTACCGCAAAGCATAAAAGGAAAAAAAAAATTGAGAGAGAGAGAGAGAGTGAGAGAACGAACGAAAAACCCAAAGGCAGATCAACAAAAAAAAAGAAAAGAAAAGAAATGCTTAAAAGAGAGATGTGATGCTGCCGTGCGCCTATGAATGTTGCATGAAAGACAGACAAGAGAAGGAAAAGGTTGAGTAGATGGTAATTATCGTCGCGACTCGTGAATCAGGCCTCACATGGAGATGCGTGCTCCGGGAGGAGCGCTGGCTCGCTTTTGAGGTCGCAGGCTGATGACTGTTTCCAGCTCTCTCAGCATGCCCTTTGTAGCCTCCAGCTGCTGTCGGGCTGCCGCTCTATGCTCCCTCTCTTCTTTGACCTTTGCGATTCTCTCTTCTCGCGTCAACATGCTTCGAGGTCGCGGCTTGGCTACCGCCTCAAAAATCTCCTGGTCCTCCTCAGCGTCATTGATATCTGATGCTGGCGGGGATTCACCAGTGAGAGCCTTGAAGGCTTCTGCCGCACCTCCCTCGCCTATGGTTGTGAGTCCGCTTAGGGAGCTTGCGGGTGATAGAAGCGTGCTTATTGACGAAAGCCTCTTCTCGGTTCTGTCAATGCCTTGTGCTAGAGCGGCTCTGCCTTCCTCCCATGCCGCCATGAGCATTTTGAGGTCGACTCCAATGGAGTCGTACTGCGACATTAGATTGGGTCCAATTTCAGAAATGTCGTTGGAATCGTCCAAAGCCCTATCAGACTCCTCTCGCAGTAGATGGAGTTTGGCTTGCAGGCCTCGAATTCCAGTCGACATGGAATTGAGCTTGCGGACCTGTGAGCGCCATCGCTCTTTGCCTGGTGTTAGAGGCAGCGACGGAGTAGGTGGCAAGGGGAATGCTGAACAATCGTTAGAAACGGGTTCGGTAGAGGTGAAGATGAAAAACACATAAGAAGATAAAAAGGCGGCTTACATTCTTCCTCGCTTAATATCCCCTGCAGCTTCTCAAACACAGACTTGGTCGAGACATTGGCGTTTTGTAGCGCCTCGACAGCAGCCGTCCAACGCAGCAAATCCTTGGCCTCACCATTTGCGTCCAGCGCCAGCAGAGCACAGAGAAGCATCTTTCGCGTGGTGTGGAACCGCGCAGCAAGAATCTTCAGGGTCCTCAGCGACTCCACGTCTTCAAACTCAGATTCGTTGAATCCCAGGCGCGAATCCGAGATATCGAAATCGCTAACGTCGTACATGTCATAGTACTTTTCCAGCTCCATTTGCTCGGCAAAGCCCCTGACAACATCGGACACCTGGTTGTACGTCTGCAAAACGCCGGCAAACGAGTTTTTGAGCGCCTTTCGTAGCCGACCGCATTTTCGGCTTTGGGTGCGCTCCTCAATTCGGCTAACCGGTGGAAGAGGTAGGCTACTGTGGAAGTTGTTAGCATGTCAACATCTATGCCAGCTGTAATCGGAACCAAAAGCCGCTACAGCTAGGGGAGACGCAAAGAGCAAAACTGACATTCGGTATCCTCGAGAAACAAGCTCGACTTCCTGTACGAGAGAGAGCGCGGCCTCAGTTGCACTGTCAAAGTTCTGCGAATTCGAGATGAATGTGGAGATTTCAACCAGGGATTGCTCTCTGCGGTAGCGAAGCCACTGTCGTCGCACAAAGACTTGTCCTACCAGCGCGGCCGCTGCAGCAATAATAAGCACCAGAATTAGGCGTCGTTTCGTCACATGCGATGGCGCACTACTCAGTGCCCAGCTTAGGAAGACTGCGAGAGCTAGGGCTCCGACGACGGACACTATAATACCTTCGGTCGAGAGGAGAGATTGGTCATTGGTGTTTGCGGTCGAACCTGGCGTTTTCAGGGCCGGAGGTCGGTTCCCGAGTAACAAATGGCCATTCAGGAGCTGAGAAGCAATTATTGTATATCTAAACTGTTCGAGGAACCGGGCGTTGTCTGCGCTGTCGAGGCTAGTGGCGAGGAGGGCCTATTATCGATTGATTCAATCCCGGATTAGCTTCATGCGGTGTTTTGTATGCGCAACGGCGCCAAGCTTCTGAGCTTCAACAACGGCGGGTTTTGAACATACAGAGCAGCTTTTCTTAAGCGACTGCAGCGTTAGAGGCTGCGCCTGCGCCCGAGGCTCCTCAGCAAGCTCCAGCTTGTTGGTATTGCGGAATCGTGCCCTCACCAAGGGGCGACCGGTCGGCGCAAAGGGGGTCGGGCTCGCAGGAGGCGAAGATGCTATCGACGACTGGAAATCGGGAGTGCCGTCCATGGGAGCCCATTCTGCCTCCGACATATTACCTCCATCTTTCGGTGAAGACAACACCGGTCAGCATGCGCGCGCGATTCAGGGGAAGGAAGCGACAATCTGGAGAACCTCAACATACCTCTGAGGTAGTCGGCTAGAGGCGTTTCTTCGTACACCACGGGCTCCATCAGCAATTTTCATAAGCGACTTTCGAGGTTGGACAGCAACAACGAAGGGACACGCAGAGCCATGGAGCCCGCAGCAAGCTGGGCAGGACAGGAATGCGACGGGGGAGATATGGGCGAGAGCCACAGTATGCTGCGCCGCCCTGCTCGTGTGGTCGGTATGCTGTGGCAACTGGATGTTGTTTTGTTTTGTTTGGTCTGATTCACTGCGTTCGTTTCGAGCTCTGTTTTGTCTCTGGTTTCCCCGTGCTGGCTATGTCTTGCCTCTGCGCGCTCGCCTAGAGTTTGGTTTCAGGGAGGGTCTCAAGTGAAACAGCAGACAGCGTTCGAGAAGCCCTTCTTCGCATGTGCTCAGGGGAGGGCCAGGCGAAAGCGGGCTGGATGTTCGCGTGTCTTTGAGACTAGCGACCAAACGCAGATGCTGCTACAGCTCCAACAAGCAGCTCCTCGGCGTCACAATCGCCTGCGGTGGCCCGGAACCAGGATGGATCGGTCGTGCATGGATCTGCCCCGTCAGCTCATTTGGGACCCCGAGATTGGATGACGGGGGTTTGCGCGGTGCAGCGATTCCGAGCGAGGCGGAGTCGAGAATTGCGGTGCAATGTCACTTTGCGATGGATATGCCCCGAATGAGGGAGCGCATAAGGAGCCACAAGGGTCCAGAGTACGTTTGGACCCATACAAAATTACAGCTATTCACTCCAAGTCGAACTACGGGGCGCTTTGTACCAGATACGCTGAGCTCTGACCCCTCGTGCTCTGTACCTCGTGCCCTGCAGGTACCGCGTGCAGGTACCTCGTGCCTCTGCAGTGCTTTTGCGCTACGTAATCTTCATCGGAACTACAGTTTTTCCCGGCACACCGCGTTAGCCCCAACCATCTCCAGAATCTGAGCAGAGCTTCCATTTTTGTGGAGAGAGGGACAAATCTGAGCAACGAAGCGGGCACAATCCTCGACGCGACCCGATACGGTACGGCTTCCTTGCCTCTCGCGAGCACCAGTGCGATGGCTCGATAATCCTGACGACTCCATCATCAAAATCTTCGTCCGCGGCGCACCAATGCCCGTGCGGCCATCGGCGCAATGCCGGCCTGCAATCCCGCAGAGGGCTCCGGCCGTCTGGATCACAGACTCGATGCTTCGCCAAGCCATTGAGCACTATCACCGCCAATTCGCCGCTCCCGCATCCTGTCGACTGCTGAGTTCGCACTCAGGGCCCCTCGAAAGCCGTCGCCGCCAGCTCGGCAAGCGCAATATGACGGGAATCATGCCCTCATCGTCGACCTATACCCCGCTATGGCACTTTGAGGTGGCCTGGATCCCCAGCGAGTGGAAGTGGGAGCCGCCAACTACAGTGGAGGAGAGGAAGAAAAAGAAGCAAGCCATCAGCCCCTCGGCTCTCTTCGACGGTCTTATTTCTTGGCTAGAGAAATCTGATGGTGACAAGCCATTCATTCAGCCGCCGGCAGATATTGCCATCGCCAACATGTCGAGCATATCAGCAGGAGAAGCAGCAGCAGCTGCAGTTGAACTTCCATATTACGATGTTTCCTTACCAACAGAGCTGCCACAAGAATTGGTTGCATTACGGGCCTCTATTGCTTCTCTGGAGACGATAAACAGCGAGGCGTTGGATCGTTTACGGAAAGTGTTTCGGCGTGATTATTTGCGCAGAATGGAGGAAGTACTGATTTCCGTTGAGGGACTGCGTTTGGCAATGGAGCCCCTTGATCAGGCCACAAGAGACAAACTATCTAACCCAAAGATGGCAGATTGGCTTATTGGTAGAATTCGCCGCAGCCTTCTAACCGGTCTTGAAGCTGCTCAAAAGAAGAACTCTGACGAGGCCGCTGTGCGAGAACTTTGGGCTGCGTTTGCTACCGTCATTTGTTCTTCAGGCGGCAGCTACCAGAATGTTAGGCTTTTCAAACGAATGCTAAGCTTGATGCCGGACTCGATCAAGATCTACATACCCACAGATCAGATATTCAGCTTGGCGCGATCTTTCGTTGTGACTCAGGCTACCAGTAGCAACCTTTCCGCAAGCTGGAAAGCCACAGCGGCTCAATTTGGACAGGCTCTCTCGATACTGCATCCTACACAATTACAAAGTCTGGATGATGACATTCACACCTTCTTTTCACAACAGGAGATGAGCAACGAAAAAGACCGACGACTACTATTCTCGTGGCTACTAACTAAAGCCTACAATCCAACCACGACAAACCAAGATTTTGTTCAATTTTATCGACATCTCACTGCGTCCTGTGAGATTGACCTGCGTCATCTCCAGCTATGGCAGCTTATCGTAGCCAGGTTGAAAGCAACTGGAGCCATTGACGGTGATCTTCACTCTGAGCTTACACGCATCGAGTACAGCTCCCTGTCACAGCGATGGGCAGCTTTGTTCTCTGCGATCCACAGCCGTCCCAACGCCAGCAGCATCTTGACTGAGCTCTTCAACTTCTTCAATGGCATCAACCAAACCGACGCCCTCATCAGCGCACTATCATCCCTTCCCATATCTCGCACATCCATCGATTGCGTTCGAACAATAGCCACAGCATGCGACGACCATAAACTCGCCTTACAACTCTACGAAGCCCTTCGGTCACGGCTGGGCCAGGGCGAACAAATCACAACGTGGGGGTGGGAAGCATGGGTCCCCTACCTAGAACGAATCATCAAAGATCCCGAAATCACACGACCGGTGCACTGGGAGATCCTCGACCTACCCCGACTGGCGGCAACCGCGCAAAGGTCGACTCCAGATCCGAAGGTAATCGCCCGCGAGATCCAGGCCAAGATGGCCCTCCTCGATAAGATGGGCCAATGGTACATGGAAGCCTCGCACCTCAACGACCGCCAGGTGCTCCGGCGCCTGCAGCGGTGCGCAAGCGTCCAGCGAGCGCTAACAAGGAGCGTCTCGTCGCGGGTGCTCGCGCAGGTGACGGAGGTGGTCACACGCGACCTCCAAAGGGGCCAATGGGGCAGGACGACCTGGCTGCAGTGGCTGCTGGGCATGGTTGCGCAGAAACACGGCGACGAGCACGCCAGTGACGTCTTGAAGACGATCAAGGGATGGAGGTGGATGATTGACCGTCACCAGGGCCCTGCTGCTACTACTGCTAATACTACGGCGGCTAAGCACGAGCCTAGGGACGCGTGACGATATACTTGATAGCCACTAGTCTCCTGCACGTGGAATCATGTGCAAAGACGTTTTATATACCAATAGATAAAATTAAGAGAGATGATCCTCTGAAAGTGAAGACTGGACAGTGAGAGACCCCGGAGGACACATACTATATGGGTAAAAGCCCAATAGTGGATGAGGCAAAAAGCATCGATGCCCAAAAGCAACGCCGTCTTCCGCAGCTTTAGGCTCTGCGCATGTTAGTGGCTGGTACTACTACGTTCTAGGCCGATTCTTTGAGACCTGCAGCATGCTAGCAGAAGCAGAAGCAAGGACAAATAAAACGCTCACATGGCATTGGCCTCTTCGTACCACGGTTATCTTCACGATTGGACAAGATGATTCACGATGCATCTCAGTGGAGATTTCTAGTTTCATTCAGTCATAAATCTAGGGCCTAGTCATGTTTCAAAGCAAACAGAAAAAACACGAATGAAAAGGTAAAAAAAAAAAGTAGCCAAGAGACGCATAAACATTTCATGTCAACATTGCATAAAAATTGAACACACATTCGTGCTCATGTAAAAGCAAAAAAAGGCAAATAATTAAGTACAAACTCTGAGTTGCAGCAACAGAAGTTTCATAATCTGTTAACTCATAAGGGATAAAAAACATAAAAATAGATAAAAGTGTTTCGCCGCAGCAAGAACGAAAATTTCCAATAGATAGGTATCGTATCATCAAACCATGTATTAAAACAGGTTGTTTTGCTTTCCCGCATTTTGCCCGGTGTAGAAAATTAGAAAAGAAGAACCAAAAAAAAACTCATCACTGCACTAAACAGAAAATCCAAAAGATGTAATCCAAAAAGCCGTCATAACAGAGAAATATGTACGCAATGCAAAACAAGAAAAAGAAAAAGAACAAAAACACCATCGCTCAACTTTTTTCTCAAAATCTTTATGAGTTGTATGTCAAGGGAAAAAAGAATCAAAGAAAAAGGTCATCATAAATAGTGTAGTCATAAATCCCTCCTTAGGCTGCATTCGCCTGTCTGGTATCGGGCGAGTTGGTGCCGCCGCTCAGACGTTCTGTGCCCGTAGAAGCTCTCCCCCCGTCAGATGGCGTGGGTTGGCGCGTGAGCTTGCTGCGGGCAATCAGGACCTGGGCAGGGCAGATCACAATCTCCTCATCGTTGGAGCCATCGTCGTCTCCCTTCTTGACAACGAGAGGGAAGAGGACAACGCGCACAATGGCGCCGCGGGCCTCGAGCTCTTCGTTGGTGAGCTTCAACGTTCCACTCCGCTCACTCATCATGGACGCGTTAAATTGGACAGTTTGTACAAGCTCGCCGTCTGCATCGTATTCAGGCTGGAGGGGCGGCAGCATCATGTATTCGGCCTTTTGTGTCCGCATCTCAATTGAGAGGTGGACGGCCTCGTGCATGACCCTGCGCAGCTGGGCCTGGATCTGGCCCTCCAGGTTGGACGGCGGCGGGAGGACCTTGCATAGGGTCTGGTAGATGGCCTGGACGACAGCCTCAGTGTCCAGGTCTCGTTGCCTCTTGAATGAGTCACGCTTGGAGAGCAACGTAAGGGTAACAGCACGCCATTGGCGTACGGCTTGTGCTGGGCCAACTTCGGTCAGCAGCTTTTCCAGCGATTTGAGTTTCTGTCGCTGCTCTCGGTCCATTCCGAACAGGTACCGAGTAAAGACAAACTCCCAGATCATGTTCATGGTCATGGACATGAAGATGTCGCGCCGCCTGACTCTGTCATTGAGATATCTGTCGACATCAGAGCCATCTAGGACAGCATTGTCAAGCCGGTCGATGATCTTCTCATCATTGATCTCATTGGTCAGGCGACAGGCTCGCATATCTGAGAATTTTGAAAAGCGAAGCACCCATTGCTGAACGTGGGAACATAGTTGTTGGCAGCGATGATCAAAGTAATCTTCGTCTTTGATGCTGAGGAATTGCACGTCGGCAGCCTTGGATTCGAGAATCTGGCGCTGCAGCTCGCGAATCCTCTCTTTGGCAGCGTCCAGTTTGGTCGTCAGGTCGGCAATCTGTGCATCTTTTTCGTGCAGAGCCTGCATGAGGGCAGCCTCGTTGCCATCACGGTCGGCGTAGACCTGTAGATCTGCATAGCGGCTGTTGTCCTTGTTGGCCAGCTCGGCGTTGGCGCTGGTGAGGCCTTCATTGACCTCGGTCAGGCGAGATACCTCGCCCTTGAGGAACTTGAGTCTCTGGTTGAGAGCCTCAATCTGCGTGTCCCGGTCGGAAAGAGCGGTGACAACACGGTGGCTTAGGTGCTGTTCGGAGCTGTGACGGGCGTCGGAGAGCAGACGGTTCTCTGCTATGAGCTGCTCGACCCTGGCCTCGAGCTCGAGGACTTGCATACTCTGGCGTCGACGCATGCTGTGTGGCCTTGTGGGAGATCGTGGCGAGCCAAATTGGCCCTCGCCCAGCCCATCCTAGAAAAGAGGCCCAATGGTTAGAAACGATAAAGCGACGCCGACGAGCTGAGAGCGACGCGGACAAGGGACAATAACAAAACAAAGAAACAAAGGCTGGGCAAAAATAAGCAGTACAAGGAAACAAGTCAGGCAGCCCGCAAATGACCACGACTCGACATGCAAGCACTTCGGCAACCGCAGACAGGCAGGCAATCAGAGAAAAGCCCAGATGCTGAGGAATGCAGAGCTTCGCAGGGCCGGGCGGAGCATTGGCTGGGGGGGTGGAAAAATCACGAGGTTGGGCGGTGAAGCCGAGTGGCTGGGAGCTGAGAAAAAAAACAGCAGAAAAGCCGCCCAGCCGGGGCCATGCACATGCAGGCGGCGGTGGGTCGGATCATCTGCGGGCACAAATCATGTGACGAGCGTCAAGAAGAGCTGGTTGCACTCACAAATACATCGGTCTTGTCCTTGGCTCGCACGCGGCCCTCGTTGGCCACCGGAAGCGACGCGCTGCTGGAGTTTTGTTGGCGCAGCGATCGCAGGTCGCCGCCGCGCTTGTCTGCGCGCCGCAGCCCCGGCGTCGGGATGGACGACGATCGCACTGTGCTGCCGCTGACGGCGTCGGCCTGGAGCGAGAGTTTGCGCCGTTCAGGGGTCCGCGTGCGCACCGCGCCGCTGTTGGGCGGGGACTGTGGCGCTGGGCCGCCATTGCTGGGGTCGGCCCGCGCTGGGTCTGGCTGGTGTCGCGTGGCGGACGGGATCTGGCTGTCCGAGACGCTTCGAGGCTGCGGTTCCGTCGATATCGCCTTGAGCGCCGGCGACTCTGGGCGCTGCAGGCCCGGCGCAATCTGGGCGCTGACGGCTCGTCGTAGGCTTCGCAGCGGGCCTGCCACCGGTGGTGAGGGCCCTGTGGGTGGGGGGCCTGTCATCGGTGAGAAGCTGAAAGAGGTCGCTGCTCGTCTCAGCATCGGGGGAGTGTCGGATCGATCCGACAGTGATGGTATTGGCGATATTGTCGAAAGTCGTCGTGGTGCGATGCCCATTCCGGCGATGGCTCCGTAGCCTTTCCTCGTAGGACTGGATCTCCCTGTCGGAGTCTCCGGTCGTGTTCCTGTTCCCGTCAACACTCTTTCCCTTGTTCCCGGTATTGTCTTCTTTTCCGGGTCCTGCGCCGCATCTCGTAGCGACGTCTCTCCCAGTCTCTGACCTCCCAACGTAGATCGTCGTAGACGCCTCTTAAGCGGCCGATCTTGTGCCTTGTTAACGGGCTCGGGAGTCTTGAGCTTTGCTATGGCTGCTTCTATCCAGTCACCGTCGACTCCGCTATCGCGCATCTTCTCTTCATCGTCTCCAACGGGTATCGTGCTTGTGCTGTGTCTCCTTGATCGGCTTGAGAGGATTTCTGAGAAGCCACTGTCTCTGTAGAAGCCAACTTCCGACGCTGTCGCTTCCGCTTCCGCCTCTGGCTCCGGCAGCTCTTCAACTGACGGCAAAGTTCGGGGGGGTGACAGCCTGTAATCGGATGTTTCGTAGTCAGAGAAATCACCCAGTTCCATTGGGGGAAGCACTGATATTTCTGATGCGTTCGCCTCCCGTAAAAGTCCACCGATAGGATCCCCCACTTGGGAACTCCGTCGAAGCAGCTCAAAGGGCCCAAGTGAGTCCAGGAGCTCTGTTGCTTCCTCTATCTCTGCACTCCCGACACGCTCTCCTTTAAATGCATCTCTTCTGCGCAACTTCTTTCCAACTAAAAACTCAGGACTTATGACTTCTGAAATACTTTCGCTTCTCTTTGGTGTACTAGGCCTAATAGGTTGAGATTGGCGCTTCTTACGCTTGTTCGGAGTCGTGGGGCCGTTGCCACTTTCCAAGAAATCGTCAATCGTTTGTACTTGATTTATTTGCCAGCTCCTCTCGTCACCGCTTTTCCGAGGAGCTGGATTCCCTAAAAAAGACTGGTCTTTAGGGTCTTCTTTGTCTGAGGGTATAGGGTCTTTGTCTGGAGGTATAGGATCTTTGTCTCTGTCCCTTATTGGCTGCTTCTTGGCACCGCCAAACCGTTCAGCCATGAGAGAGACGCTTCCACTGATTCCTGTGAACCAAGGTCGGCCAGATCTCTCACTTCCTTGGCTAGATGCTGAACTTGGCCGAACGCCCCTATCCATGGATGATCTGGGGCTGGGGCTGGAAACGGAGGGAATTTGCTTGTCGCCATTCTCTTCTGAAGAAGGCTTAGCACCATTGTCAACATTGCCTGGGATTATCTGCTGCTCTGTTTGGCTGTTCCTTCGCTGAGGCGTAGAGATAGCGGAAGGTTCGTCAACGAAAGGCGCATCTTCGATTATATGGCCTTCTGGAAGCTCTTCTTGCGATTGTGTAGCAGATCCGTGCTTCTCCCATTTATTTGTAAACAAATCCCATGGATTTTCCGATTCATCTCCTAAAGGGGCAGGAGCAGCTGTTGAGGGTACATCTCGATTTTCTGGCTCAGGCTTGTCTGCTAGCTTGGATTCGGTATTCGCAGATTCTTCTGCCACGACCTCTTCAAGAATAGGGGTTAGAGATACTTCGCCGTTCTTGGCATCTGCATCTTGTTGGGAAGCAGATGGCTTGGCAGATTCAGGAGGCTCAGACTCTACCTTCTCTGAGGCTTCAGGTAAAGCAGTGGTTGGTTCTGAAATACTGATATCGCTGGGAGGTAGAGGCGCTTCTCTCTGGGGAGGGGGTGGAGGCGCTTCTCTCTCAGGGTGCGGTGGGGGAGGATTGTTGTTGCCACCATCACCCTGTCCCGTGGGCTCACCCAGACTGTTGTGCGAAGATGATGGCTCGCTCCCTGCCGTCGACTTCTTACGCTTATGCTTGTGTTTCTGCTTCTTCTTCTTTCCCTTTTTCTTTTTCGATCGAATAGCACGGTGGGCATGTTGTTCCGCGTACGGAACCGCCGTCACTTCGAAGCCAGTAAGGCTTGATGTAGACTCATTCTGCCTCAGATGTCTGGACCGTCTTATCGACCCTCGTAGTGATGCAGTATCAGAGATTATAGTCGAAGTATCGTTGTCGGAGTCGGAGTCATCATCGCTATCTCCATACTCACTTGCTGATGTCTCTCCATAATCAGGCTCAGGTGGGGCCAGAAGGAATGTGCTTTTACGAGGCGGTACTTCATGTCTATATGAGGAAGAAGACCGTTGAGGTACTGGGTCGAGAGGATCAATGGAATCTTCTGTAAGTCTCCTAGAAGATCCTTCTGCAGGCTTGGCGGGGAAAGTAAATTCAGGCAGTTTGACTCGCTCAGAAGGCGGCTGTTCTTCAGTTGGCTGGCTGATGGCTTCAGCAGGTTCAGCTTCATCCACCTGGGGAATTGCCTCTTGAAGTTCCCCAGACTCAGGCTGAAGATCTTTAGATATAGGTTCATCCTCAGTCACAGCTCGTTCCTCCGAGGGTTTTTCCTCAGTTAAACTCTTCTCAGCCGCTTCTGCATCAATGACAGCCAGGTCAATCGGATTAGGAGTGTCGTGAATGTCGGACTCGAAAAGGTCCAGAGGGTGAGAAAGGATTTGCTCTTTCGAAGGCTCTTCCTTTTCCTCAGTCAAATTCTTGTCAGCCGCTTCCGCTTCTGCATCTTCCACAGCTATGTTGATCGGATTAGGAGTGTTGTGAATATCAGACTCGAAAATGTCCAACGGGTGAGAGAGGATTTGCTCCTCCGAGGGCTTTTCCTTTTCCTCAGTCAAACTCTTGTCAACCGCTTCTGTTTCCGTTCCTTCCACGCCTATGTCGATTGGATTAGGAGCGTCGGGAATATCAGATTCGAAGATATCCAGAGGGTGAGAAAGTATCTTGCCAGGGAGCTCTTCCTCTTTATCCAAGAGCGGGATGTAGCTGGTATCCGCAGCAAGACCTGAATCTGTCAATGCGGTGTTGCCCGTGTCATCCCTGACACCCTCTGCCGGGGTCTCATTTTGGCTTAGGTTTTCAGCCACACTCCTTTCCTGGCCGTCACTTGTTGGCTCAGTCATCGCTTCGTCCACCTGTGGCTTGCCCTCTTGCGGCTCCAGAGATTCTTCAGGCTGAAGCTCGCGGTCCTCTGTAGAAGCATCCTTGACTTCGGGAGCACGTTCAATTTTCTCGCTGGCAGTTTCTGGCACTGTGCTTACGGGGGCAATAGTACCATCCTGAGTGAGCTCCAGATGCTCAGATTCTTCAGTTTGAGTAAGGTGCTCCGGTCCCATTTTCTCGTCCACGTTTGGTAACGCGACTGGTGATGCTTCTATTTCGGCTTCCTCTGTAGGTTGCAGTTCAGATGTCATATTAGATTCTTGTGGAAGGCTGGTTTCCACTGCGGCGTCTAAAGTATTAGTCGGGTCAACACCTTCTATAGATTGCTCGGAATTGTTCGCTTTCTCCTCTTCCGTTTGTCCATCGAAATTTCCCTGATCGTTGTCATCCACCTCTGGCTTCAGCTGCTCTTCGTGCGTTGATGGAGAGTCCTCAGCAGGTCCCGTCTCTAAAGGAACATCAGATTTAGGAATATCGGCATCAGCATCTCTTGATTGATCTCCAGTATTCTCAGTCTCCAAGTCAATGTTGTCCGCTGGTGGTTTCAACTCATCATCATTGGCTTCATGGTCTGGCTTTGGTTCCGGGTTTGCGTTCTCGTCAAATTTCTGAGGTGGCATGGTCTCAGATTCTTTTAAGTGAAGAGAATCTTCATCTTTAGTTTCATGCTCCTCGGGGAGAGTTGAAACTGGTTCGTTTCTGTCTTCTTGAGACACTGTATCCAGTTCCAAGCCAGAATCAGAGGGTTGTTCAACTACCGCATTGTCTTGTGAGCTTTCCTCAGGCGCTACTTCAGCTAAATCAGCGTCAGGAGCCGAGTCATTGAGCACGGCTTTTTCTGTATCAGGCTGCTGCTCTTCTGTTTCCCGGCTCTCATCTGCTGAAGCGCTTTCTCTCGTCTCCGGTACGGTAACAACCGAAGTTTGATGATCAGTTTCGAGAGATGGTATTTCCACAGGATCGTTTGGCGCAGCCTCGGGCTCAGATGCTTGCTCTATCGGCTCAAAGTTAGAGATAGAACTTTCTTGCTTTTCGTCGTTCTTCTCTTCCTCTGCTAGTGATTCGGCTTCCTTAAGCTCAGGTTCCAAAAGACCAAGATCGGGGGTCTCCGTAGATTCTTGCTCTTTAATCTCCTTGACCTCTTCAACAGTAGGAATGACATCAATGCCATCAGCAGAGCGCTCGTGGTTTTCTTCGGCCTCGGTCTCAACTTTGTCGACAATATCGAGTACAGCGGGCGCCGCTACAGCTTCAGTTGGTTCGGTTTGCTCATCCGTTGGCATTCGAGCAGACTCCTCAGGAATTACAAAACTCTCATCCATCTGTGTTGGCTCATAGCTACTGGGAGACTGCTGTGTGGGATACTCAGATGGAGCATCACCTTGAGTGAACAATGGCTCAGAAATGTCAGAGGCAAAGGAAGGTAGCTGAGGAGGTCGATCAGCATCTTTGTCGCCCACTGTCTCCGCTATCTCATCAAGAGATCGCGACGAAGTTTCATCCATATTTGGCTCTGCGAAGACGACGCCATCAATTGCGGTTGTAGCCTCAGGCTGTTCGAAAGAGGGCTCCAAATCTTTGGTCTCCCTAGCATCCTGTGCGTCTGGTCGATCCTCGGTTTGGTCAATCTCATAGAGGGGTTTGTCTTCCGCAGGCTCTGGCTTTGACTCGACATTCTCTCCCAGGCTCACTGGTTCAGAGATCTCTGCAGGAGCTGACTCTTCCAATAAATCTTCCATGGTCTCCTCTAGTATAGGGGACAATTGATCACTGTAGGTCGGGGCATCTTGCTCTGTTTGCTCAAAGTCATCACTTTCCGTAGCAATTGTGTCCTCGAGAGGCTCTTCCATGATTGTAGGTAGTTCGAACGGCATTGGCGATGTTTGTTCAAACCTCTGATCGGCGTCTACCTCCTCAGAGTTTTGCTCTTTGATTTCATCTCCAGCCCATTCACGATCACCGGCAGAAGAGGCGTCTTGTGGAACTGACGCGAGCTCATCAGCGTGGGAAGTATGTGAGTCTTCTGTCTCTGGCCCGACGAGCTCTTCGGTCACAGCAAGAGGTTCAACTGGCGTCTCCTCTTCAGTTGGAAGCACCACATCGGCTACAAGAGCATCTCGATCTTCGACAGGAGCCTCATGATGCTCTTGTCCGGCAGATTCACCGGCATGCTCTTCAGCAGTTGGCCGAGACTCTACATCAACGGGAACAGAGGCTTCTTCGTGCGAAGGAAGGAGAGTTTCAACTAGTTCTTCGACAACAGTAGCCTTGTCTTCGACAGGAGAGCTCTCCCTTTCGCCTAGATGGTCAGAATGCGGAATTGGCTCGCTATCAGTAGCGGCCCACTTGACAAGCTCATCTGCTTCCTCGCCGGCATTCCCGATGACACCCGATGGAATATCTCGTTGCTCTTCGGTCTCCGCCATAGTGATAGCTTCAGGCTCAGCGATTGCAGCGGCTTCTTCCGCTTGCTCAATTGTAGACTCTTCGGCAATCACCCGTGAGGTCTGTTCCGAGGTCTCAGTCGCTGGCTCAGAGGCAACAAAGTCCTTAGCAACGTCGAGAGGTGTCTCTTCAGTTACTTCCATCGTATCAGCAGGCGTGGGCTCGACTGAAGGCCCGATGGCAGGCTCAATTTCACTCCCCTCAAGTTCGGTAGGGAGGTTGCGAAGATCGCCTGAAGAGGTCTCGGTGATAGAGTCCACGGCTGGTGCGATAGTAGGCTCAGTAGATTCGGTGGTAGATTGAGCATTTGTCTCCGTGGAAGCTTCTGCGGCTGCTAGGGCTGCTGCGGTGGCGGCGGCTGCGGCTGCGGCTGCGGCTGCAGTCTTGCTCTTCTTCTTCCTCTTACTCTTCTTCTTCTTCTTCTTCTTTTTCTTGTTCTTCTTCTTCTTTTTCTTGGAGCTCGATGAAACCACAGATGCAGCTCCGAGAGAATCGATAGACGCCGTCATATCGCGCACTGCATTACCATCTTCATCAAAGCGTTTCGCGAGTTCCACATGTCCATGTTCCTCATCCTCCTCTTCCTCCTCCTCGGAGTCTTCAGAGTCTTCAGAATCGTCAGAGTCTTCTTCTTCATCTGATTCCTCCTCTTCCTCCGAATCATCTGAATCTTCAATAACCGTAGATACATCAGGCTTCTTTGGATATTCTTGCACAGGGGCTTCAGGGACCGAATGAGGCGCCGCTTTGGGGATAGTGCCAACAATGATTTCCTCAACATCCTCCTCAGCCTCCTCCAGGTGCAATGGTTGAGTTGATTCAGCAATGGTATCGGACAGAAGCTCATCAGACACGGGTATGATATCGACAGGCTCAATGTATGGTGTTTGAACATCTTCGTCGATCGGCTCAAAAACAGGAATATCTTCAGCAATTGATTCGAATTCCGGCTCAAGAGTATGAGATTCAGGCTCCATTTCATCTTCAACGGTCACGGGCTTTGGGATAATCTCTGGTGCCAGTGCCTTCTCTTCGATGAAATCTTTCGAAAGAGACTCGGTTGATGGGATATATTCGACATCTGGTCCAAAGCCCTTGTTGAACCGCATTTCTGGAACTTCGACGAATGCTGCCGCCGTTTCCTCGGCTGAAGGCTGCATGTATAGGCTGCGCTCGTCTGATGAAACGGCCCTCTTACCCTTGTCTGATGACTCCTCGGCCGCTTCTAATTGCAGATCCGGATAGTTGCGGCTTCCCTGGCGGGTCTGGTCCTCTGGGACGCTTTCATTGCTAGGCAAAGTCTCAATTACCTTATCCATAGTTGCCAGTGTTGAATGGTCCGGTACCTTGTCCTCAAAAAATTTTGCGGGTCTTGAAAATTCAGGTATAGCGCCGAGCATCGATGGCTCAATGGGTGGCAGCTCCGGTTCGTATAGGTCCTCGTCGTGCATCTCAGCAGGAGAGGTGCGTGCGGTTTCAAAGTCATCGGAAGCGTCTGCGGATGTCAATTCGTCGGGGCGTAAATAGGCATCCTTTTGGGGTGAGCGTCGACGTGTGGGAGTTGTAGGGCTCGGTATGGCCTGGGCGTCCACTGTCCTAGCCGATTGTCCCGACGAGGACGTCGATTTGACGGGAGCAGTTTCGTAGTCGTCGGTGAATCGCCTATCGTTGTCAGTAGGTCGAGCAGGCAGCTCATACGTCAGATCGGCTTTTGGTGTGGAGCTTTCGGATTCTCCAGATGCAATAGCTCTCTCGGTTGGAAGACCTTCAGTCTGGAGCCGAAGCCGGAAATCGTCGTCCAGGTATGGCATTGGGGTTCGGAAATCTTCGATATCTTCACCCTCGGCTTCACTTGTCACCTCGCTGGGGGGGAGTGGCGGCAGCTCTTCGCTTTTCACGCTTCTATCGAGGGATCCTCGTCGCGAATGCTCAAGAAGCATCAGAGGCATAAACTCTTTGGTGTTGTCCCAGGATGTTGGGCGGGGAGGGGTACGGGGAGGCTTGTTGGCAACAGGGCTAGGAGGGCCGGATCCAATGCCCCTGAGAAGTGCTGAGAGAGGCACCGCGGTGTTGCTGTGCGATCGGTTGCGGGCACTTGCTGCTAGATCTTGGTTGCTTCGCTGCCGGCGATGAGTCTTGTCGAATCTACGGCCTCGATCTTCTACTGGCGATGCGGGGCGACTGTCAGGCAGACCAGGTAGCTCACCAAAGTCACTCTCCACGGGGCTTCCCGGTTCGCTTGGGGGCAGAGGAAGCAAATCTCTGTATTGAGGGTCAATCGCGATTGCGCGAGGAGCAATCACGGGGTGATGATCGTTAAACTCTTGGTTCGAGCCAGAGAGTTCTCGCGAGATGTTCTCCGGTTCCGAGGAGACATCGGCGGCATTTGAGCGGTTCAAGGCCATTGCTGCAGCTGCAGCAAGGCTCGCTGGGCCGACACCCGCGCCTAGAGTGTCGGCTTGCTCAAAAAAAGAATCGCGCTTCTCATCAACGACCTCGGTTCGGTCGTTTTTGCCGCCAGGTTTGAAGATGCCTGAGAAAAAGCCGGGTTTCTTGTTGCCAGAGACTTTGCGGGGTTTACGCGATGAAACATGTTTCTCGCTATTATCATTATGTCGTAGAGATTTACTCTCCCGGCTTCTCGGCTTCCTTTCTTCATCGTGAGCCTCCGAGACTACGGAGCTCACGCCACGTTCATCTCCACGATCATCCCCTGGATGCTCGCTTCCGTTGGTCTCAGGGAGGTCGAAAGTTGAACTACGCGGGCGCCTCAGTCGAGTGCTCCTTCTGCTGGAAGTCGACATCTCTGATCCAGCCAATAACGACTTCCTTGTGGACGCCCCAGGAGAACTGTCCCAGTCTTCCCAGTCCTCAACGCTAAAGACGGTAGCTTCGTCACCAGGAACTGAAATCCTGGAGATCTCTGTAGCCTCGTCCCCAGGAATAGACAATCTGGAGTTTTCGTCATCAGGGCCTCGTCTCTTCTTCTTCTTTTTCTTCCTTGACTGAACGGGGGGTTCAAAGTCGGAGGCATTCTCTTCTAATTCGCGTAAAGCCTCCGGTTCGAGTCTCCTGATTAGTGGCCGCTCGGTATCGGATTCGTGTGCTGGTCCAGTCTTTGTCTCAGGGGCTAGGTCCAACTCGCGCGACTCTCTGGCTTCTAGGATTTCCCGTGGTGGCTTAATTTCCCCTGACTGTCTCTTTTGGAGAAACGCCTCAAGTACCTTTCGCTGCTCGCTGTTGCTCTTCTGAGGAGGTGTGGTTGGTCGCACTTCCACGGCTGGTGGCTGGGCCGATTCCTGCAGTTGAGAAGGGGGCTTGATTTCGCCAGACTGCCTCTTTTGGAGATAATTTTCCAGCGCATTCACCTTCTTTTGCTTCTGAGTCTTCTCATCGTGCTCGTCTTCCGTATCAGTCAACGAGAGATCCCCCTCGACCTCTATCTCCTCTCTTACTCTCTGCTCAACTTTTTGGGTATCATTGGGAGGCGTGGGGGGCTCATTCGTTTCAGGGCGAGAGTTTCGACGGCGAAAATCCGGGTCGTCAATTACGATATTAGGATTAAACCCAGTCTTCTCTAGGCCAGCTGCTACAGTAGCAGCAAACTCTTCGTCATCGAAACTCCCAGGCATCTGCTCCGGCTCAGGGTCAGGTATCTCAGAGCCCGGAGCAAACGATGCATCGCCATCGGCAGGAAGTTCGCGACTGCCTGGCTCAGTGTTTCGATCAAGCTCGGAGATCGGTTCGGCGGTGCCGGCGGCGATCACGGCGGCAATCTTGCCCCATCTGCTGGACTTGCTGAGACGGGGCCTGGGTTTTTCCTCCGCCTCAGCCAGCTCGTTTGGGGATTCGGCACGGCTGCGAGCCTCAGGAGATTCGACCACGAAGCGATTGATTTCGTTTTGACCCCAAGAGACAGACTTGCCAGTCGGTGACGATTGAGTCGCCTCTCCCTTTGGCTCGGCCTCTTCATCTTCTGACGAGTCAGCCAGTGATTCTTCTTCATGTATTTCTCGAGATGCGGGAACCTCGGTCGGCTGCTCTGGTCCTCGACGAGCCGCTGCCGTAGAATCCGGGCTAGGAACCGGAGTAGGACGAACAATGTTCAAAAGGGGACGTTCGCGCTCGCATGACGGATCCTTGGATCTGAATCTCGGAGCATCGACCCCCCTGGTAGCTTTGAATTTGTCGGTTTCGTGGGGAAAGATCTCGTTGTCGATTTTGACATCGGCATTCGGGGCACCGTAAGGGTCGCCATCCTCGTGTTCTTTGCCTTCCATATTAGGCGGTGTGACAATGGTGATTTGCTCTTCAACCGGAGGCGTGTCCCATTTGTCCACCACGGATCCATCCGGAGATTTGCTTTGAGATCGGATCTCATCAGAAGCAATCTTTCGAGCAATTACAGATTCGCGGTAATATTTGTCAGCTTCCTCCTGGACGACATCCTTATGGGGTCGGCTTCGGTCGCGGGAGCCATCATCAGAGTAGTCGCGGCGTCTGCGCTCTCGAGATCGCTCTTCTTCAACAGCAATGGCGGATGCGACTGCGACGGCAGCGACTGGAATCGTTGAACGTTTGGCTTCATCCAGGATGGACCGAGCTTCCCTTTCCTCTTCTTCGTATCCATGGCCATCTCGGGGGTCTCTATGCCGAGATCCTGAATCGTTTCCTCTCCTTCTCTCTTCTTCTGCCATTTGAATATCATATGTATCCTTTCGGCTAAGTCTGATATCTGGACGCGTTTGCTGTCGCCCTGAAGACGGAGGCTGAGAAGATTCGGCGAAATTGGGGACACGCTCAACGGTCACAACCTGGGGCGTTAGAGGCCGGCGGGGTGTGTTGAACTGGGGTGTGTTGAAAGCATCGTCGGCAACCTGGTATTTGAAAGGGTCAATATCGGAGTTTGAAGCGGGCTGGGTTGGCCTCTCAATGTTTCCATCACCTGCCTTTGTCGTACGAGTGGACTGCTGCTCTCGCTCCTGTTGTCTCTGTGCTTCTCGTAGTTCCGCTTCACGCCTCTCCATGTGCACGTCGTGTGTCGTTTGATACTTCAGAGTCTCCTTACGCTCTTGTGGATGAAGCTCCATCCAGGATCTACTTTCCTTGGACGCGCCAGGTGCATCTTTATTGAAGTAGTCAGGCATTTGGCGAGTAGCCTCGGATCGAGGAGAATCTACGTCGTCGTTTCGACGGTTGTAATACACCTCTGGATTCGCCCTCCGACGCTCTATCTCTTCAAAGGGCGCCTGGTCTCGCTGAAAATAGTCTTCATCAGCGTCTGGGCGAGTACGTTTCACATCATCCCGGTAAATGCGGTCTTCCGTCCAGGGACCTCTTCGATCTGCCATGCGAGCGGCTGCGGCTGCTGCGGCTGCTGCGACGCCGCCGCCGAGTGTAGGATCAAGGCTCTCTTCGTAGGAGCGCTGGCGGCGATAGCTGTTTCGAGAATCTCGGCTGCCGGCTTCAAAGACCTTGTTGGAGACAGGCACCATGGGAATTGGCTGCTCGAGGGGGACAGATCCCGGACGATGAGCGGAATCGGCCTGCGATTCGCCGGTAGCTGGTCGGTCATTATCATAACGATTGAGACTATGTCGCCCTGAGCCTGTAGTGGACGGTGCTGGCTGTGGTTCATCTCCAAACCCACAGGGGGTGTGTACTAATCCACGTAATGAGTTGACCGGTCCAAAGAGCCTCGGATCCACAACGGAGCTCTTCCTGCGGTGAGTCGTCGGACGGTAAGCTGTCTGATATGACTCGGCGGCAGAAGCAGCAACCGCCCCGGCAGCCGCTGCCGCGGCTCCAGCCAAGGCAACATTGGAACGCGAAGACTCGTTGCCGCCGTAGGCCAGATGCAAAGCGCTCTCGTCACTGGATGAGCTCTCGGAGGAATCGTCGTCGTCGTCAGATGCCGACTCCCAGTCTGTTTCATCAGAAGACGAGTCACGATGCTTCTTGGAGTTGGAAAGTCCTCGCTTTTTACCGTCTCTTCTGCTCTTTCGTAGTGCAGTGATGGCAGCGGCGGCAGATGCCAGTCCAGAAGGTCGACTCTTGCCAGCAGCGCGCAAATCCTCCTCGTTGGACTGCCGTGCCAGTTCCGAGAGTTGACGGCCAATGGCGAGAATCTCCTCGTCCGTCTTATCACGCTTCTTCTCATTGAGGCGCTTGGGGGAGCGCCTGCCGGCGACTGCGCCCGGATGTTGCTGCGGCTGCGCGCCGGCTACAGTAGACCCAGCAACAGAGCTGCTGTAGCGCGTGGACTTATCCTTGTCCTTCTTCACAAAGCCCGTTCCATAGGCCAAGTCTGAGTTGATGGATGAGTGAGATGAGTTGCTTCCACCAGCAAAGAAAACGCCGCGGCGCTTCTTAGTGCCACTTCCCCTGCGCCGCCGACGCCGACGCTCTGACGGCGCCTTCATAAAAGCGCTGAAGAAGCCTCCATACCGCCCGGTCGGATACTGTCGCGAGATTTCCAGGTATGAGGATGAGGAAGAGTTGGACGAGGATAAGGAGCCGGACGAGGCCCTGGATCGTGGCTGGAGAGCATCGTGCGGTGTTATTGCCTGCTGCGGCATTGGCAGCGACGTCGGCTGCGGAAACGACTCCTGGTATTTCTGCTGGTACTGCTGGTGCTGCTCGTATTGCTGCTGGTGGTAAGGCTGCGACGGGAACTGCTGCGGCGAATATGGCTGTTGCTGCGACGGTGGTGATGGGTGATATGGCGGCTGTTGCTGTTGTTGTTGTTGCTGCTGCTGCGGTGGTGGTGGCTGGTACGGCTGCTGCTGCTGCTGTGGGCTGTCGGGCAGCTGCTGAGCCGTGATGTTCGTAGGGGAGTACATGCTGGCGGCAGGATCCTCGCGCGATTGTCGCTTCTCGCGCCTCCGCCTCCTGGAGCTTTCCAGGCTCCGGCGGCGGGGATGAGGCATCGTGAGACCAGCTGATTGGGCGTCTGGTCGCTCTGCCAGTAACGGGGATGGTCTTTTCTTTACTGTTCCCTAGCTGTGAAGGAAAGCGAAAGGGCAATCAAACCACCGCCCGGCTTGTTTTTTTGTTTTGGTTCCAAAGGAAGACGAGCTGATGGAACTAGGCTGGACGCCAAACCTCACCCCAGTCGACCCGACCCGCTCCGTGGACAGCCGGTGGCTGGGGCGACAGCTTCAAGAAGAGGCAGAACGGCGACGAGATGCAGCAGAAGCGCTAGAGAGGGCCTGGAGCAGTGGCCGACCGGGTTGCTGTGGCTGGCGGTCGGGCCAATCAAGCGTCGCGGCGTCGAGCCTTAGCGGCGTGGTTCAGCTGGCAAAGTCGGACCAGGGAGCGATCACAAGAGCTCGGCCAGACAGAAAAAAGGGGGCAGGTCTGGCGATGGTATCGAGATCTGGAAAAGAGGCTGTAGCTCGGCAGGACGCGAGCGAGCGAACGAGCTGGGGTAGCTCCCTGAGCTTGGAAACATACGGGGGCGTTTGGTGTTTAGGCGGTCTAAGTGCCAGACGTTGCTGTAACGTCTCGCTGCTCTCGCACTCGTTTCCTCTACAGTCCCCAACAGCAGGAAAAACGAACATTGAAGCAAATAGTAATCGACAGCTTCTTCTCTCTCCTGCTGCAGCATGGGACAAGCTTGCACATGCTTGTGCTTCCTGTGCTGTGGTACGTGCATGGCGCACCGGTGGGGTCGCTGATATTAAGCGTGTCAATGCTGCTGAGGCTCTGTATCAATCCGGCAAAGTCCCTTGATTTGCCTGGTGGGGTGCTGCTCGTATCAGGCAAGCTCTGTGCTGGCTCGCCCCGTAGCCTCAGGCGTTGCAGGTGCAAATGTCTCACCCTGTCTGACCAAAGAAGAGCAAAGCCGCCAATAATGCTTCGCAAATCTGCGACCTGACCGCCGCTACGTGTGTTTTTGGGTTGATTCTGCAGCCCCGCTTTTCTGCCAGTTGGCACTGCGGCGCTGTGTCTCGCCATATCGGGACCTCCTTGGTCGTGGACAAAAAAAGCGGTACAGCGCTTAAACAGCTACCCGGATGAAGCATCATCAGAACCTCGGAACCTACCCTGCATAGTTGGCCCAAATCAGTATGATCTGCCAGTTAGTAAAGCCAGATAGGCGAGCTTGCTATAATTCGCAATAGAAATATGTTGGCTGGTAAATGTATGCCACCATATGCAAGTACCCTATTTGACGTAGCGCTCTCTGCTTTGTAGAGTGACTTACACGAGCCAAGTCTCGTCATATGCCTCGATTTAGTCATCTCTCTTCTTCCCCTCACATCCATTATGCTCACAATGAGACAATGTCTCCCATAGACGAGACATTCGGTGCCCCTCACTTACACACTAAGCAAGGAAGAGCGAAGATAAAAAAGAAGTGCTCCCTGCAGTGCTCCCACATTAAATTGGGCGTATTAGGCGAGAGATCCAGTGAATCAAGGGCTCAGGCGGGTGTATGCGAATATGGATATAGGTGTAACGGCGTCGTTAATATTGCCTTCCTACCTAGTCTTTCTGAATGCAGTAATCTACTCCTTTACCATGAGAATCTGAAACGGACTCTGCATCCATCTGGGCCAAGATTCGCCGCCGTACCTGCTTAAGAAAGAAGACCATATCTGATCCAGCACCCCAATCTTCATTATCCGACACCCCGGCTGTAGCGCAACAAGGCGGCCAGTCCACATATTAGAAGTCATGTACACAACTGCCAAATAAACCGAAGAAAGGTAGTAGCAGCAGTAGCAGCAGTAGTAATAACATAATAGTAATAATAACAGTAGTATTTGATAGCCTACACGTATGGATGCTATGGCTGTAGTGCTGGATAGCCCTCTGTTGACATAACGCTATGCACTCTGCCGTCTTGAATCAGTAGTTTAATTCACTCAAACTCTTGCCAATGTGACACAAGCCGCTTACTGCTGTTAATAAACGTCACGTAAAAATGAAGTTGTAAGATGCCCTCATTATTTCCCTTTTGCTCTTTAATCTTTCTTCCTTACGCCTCACAGGACCTCCTTTTTAGTAAGTCGTCCACATGTTAAGATAACGGCTCGAAACTCTTTAATCGCGAACAAAGTATACAGCGCGACTCTGGATTACAACGGAGATTACGCCTTTCTCTCGACTGCCTACAGAAGTCCGACTCGCGATCTGGGGGCTCGCCGTTCGAAGTGACGACAGATGCGCCCACTTTGTCACCATTGGGTCTTCACCCGACGCTGGAATCTCTCCAGTCGGCGTCCAAGATAAAAAGTCCGGCATGAACCTGACATGCAGGACTTGGCCGACTTCCCTTTTGAGCGCTGCATTAATAGACCTTAGCTGGTAGCTGGCATGTTCTTATCGAATAATTGGGCGATTTGCTCTGCAAAGATTGTCGAAAAGCCCAAGTTTGTTCAAAACCTTCAGACACTTTCCTCCGCTGATCCAAAGGCGAGTAGTTTGCTGTCTGATTTGCGCGGATTAATGCTGACTATACTGCAGAGCGCGCGAACCGTTCTTGTTACAACATACGCTGCCTTGCATGCACGAGACGTCACCGAGACAGAGAAGAAATTCGTTATCTAAGAGCGGCAATTGGGACGTTAATGAGCCATGCTCATCGTTGACGAGGCACACAGCAATGCTACCCACGCAGCAAACAATATTGGCGTAGTAAGATACTCATCTCCGTGATGGACTCTGTCCCAATTCATCCACCTATCCGAATGAGACATAAACATTCTCAGAACAAATAAACTAAGCCTGTTTTTGGATTATATTCCCACATAGCTCGTCTCGAGGACGGACTCTTCAACTGCACGTTTAGGTTGTTGAAATGGGACCGCCTGCTCTAGGTCACGGGCACCCCGTTAATGAGCTGCCTGAAGGACATAATTACTTCTTCCTGGTTGGTCTGAAGGAAGTGCCAAATCGACCTGGAAGACACCACTGACAAGGTCGACTCCGTGGGGTGTTCATGGCACGGGGTTTACGGCCCAAAAAGGGCAATAATCAGCTCCTTGGCTCTCCGAAGCATTCATGGCAGAGAACCAGCATCACAGGCTGGCTAGGGCAAAGGCAATGCATAAGGAAAACGGCATGAAGATATCTTGCTTATGCCATATGTGGTAGACGCTACTGGCCGGGGCAAGGAGCTATCCATTCGGCGAACATTTCGACATTTTACAACTGCAGGAGGCAGACTTGTGCTTCTTCACCCGTCTACTATCGCTGAGCGTCCTGCGTGGTGTAACAGTTTGACTGCTCCATCGCCACTCTGGCCTCCCAGCCAACCTCTGGTGGTGAAACGAGGAACATGACGAAGGCGATTGCTCGGCTATCACTCAAGGGAGAAGTTATCTAATACACCAGGTCTGTTATCCAGCACTCTAGCTGCACAGTGGGCTGCTGCTGTTGCTGTTGTTGTCAAATATACCTATATTTATGTACAACCTAGGTAGTAATTACATATTAATTCTTGTAGATTGTTCAACTACGTGTACTCTGCTGAGCTATAGCTGGGATGTTAAATAACAGAATATAGATGCCAAATAACTTTTCCTGTAATTGAATTCATGCGTTTGTTTTTGACTTGGGCGTGAATGCTTATTTTGCAGTCTTTCTTTCTCTTCGCAGCCCCTTGGCTAGCTCAACTGTCCTCTCTCAAACAATGCATCCTGCACGTCACTAACTCAGGAAGGAAATTCTATTTGGCGGCAGCACTGAATCCTTTTGGCTCAATCGCATTCCTGTATCATTTACAGGCACACTATTCATGTATAACGGGCAACTTATATACATTCCGACATGGGTACCCGACCCTCAACGCCACAAACCATCCGTCAATACATTGTGTTTGTGTAGAGTGTGGCGGGATACGTTGAAATAAGACGATAAACAACTCTATTGAACCCAGGAACCAAGCGTACGACGTAAAACGGTTCTATTTATATCCTTCATTTTGAGTTCAAAGGGGTAATCTAGTCGAACCAAGTAGTTAATAGCACAAACCTTGATAACATCACCAGCCATAAAAGCCACCTTACGCAACCTTGAACACATCATCATGCTGAGACACAAAGGTGTCCCAGCTCTCTCATGATATACACTGCACTAAAAATACAAAAGCTTCTAGAAAAAAAAAAGCAAAAAGATCACCCCATTAAACGAATCTCAACTCTCAACAAAGAAGCCTTGCATATATAATCTTAAATGCCCACTTGCTCCCGCTTCTCTCTTTCTCTCACTCCGTCACCCACTCAATACCCCGGCACCGCCCTCGCCTTCACATGTATCCCCTTGACTGGCCTCGCCGTCACATTGCCCTTAATGTCCAGCTTATCCATGTCCATCTCTTCCTTATTCGCCAGCTCAAACTCGAACCGCCCAATCCACGCCGCCAGCAGACACGCAAACTCGCCCGTCGCAAACGTCTGGCCGATGCAGCTCCGCGGCCCGTGCAGGAACGTCATGAACGAGTAGTTGCTGTCCGCGCCGCCGCTCGCCGCGCGCCTGTTGCTCTCCTCGGAGTCCTTGTTCTGGGAGATCCACCGCTCCGGGTTGAACTCGAGGGCGTCTACGCCCCAGAGCTTCGGGTCCACGTTGACGGCGGTCGGGGCCAGCACGATGCGGGTGCCTTCAGGGACGGGCACGTTTTGGATCGTGGTGTTGTACGAGGCCTCGCGGATGGTGACCGGGACGGGGCTGAAGAAGCGCAGCACCTCGCTGCACACGGCGTGGAGGTACGGCATGCGGTCAATGTCCTGGCTGGTGAGCTTGGCGCCGGCGTCGTCGGTCGAGGGCAGTCTCTCGCGGACTTCGGCGCGCAGACGGGTCTGCATCTCGGGGTGGCAGCAGAGGAAGTAGATGGCCCAGGTCAGCGCCGTCGCCGTCGTCTCGTGGCCGGCGGCCAGAAACGTCATGAGCTGGTCGACCAGGTTCTCATCCGAGAACTGGCCGCTCTCCAGCGCGACAGAGAGAATGTCCACGTCTGTGCGCTCCTTGTTTGCAGTCATCTTCTCCTTCTTCTCGCGGATGAGGTCCCGGCACATGGCTCTGATCTTCCTGGCAGCATCGTTCACATCTCGGTTGCGCTTCAACGGAAGCCGATAGATCAGCCAAGACGGTATCAGAGTTGCCATCATGATCAAGAATTTCGCCGGCGGCCTTGGCTTGAACAGATCCCCATACGTCTGCACAAGGTCGCTGTTCTCGTCCTGGATCGCGTTAAAGTCCTTGCCCAGGCCAGCCACGCCGATGATGTCGAGCGTCACCCTCGACGCCCACTCGCTGACCTCCATGTTCGTCTGGCCCTCCTGGCCGCATTCCTTCATCATGGCCTGAACAGACTCACGCGCCTTGTCCCAAAAGAGAGGGTACAGCTCCTTGATGTGTCGGAACGCAAAGGCAGGCATCAGATTGCGCCGCTGGTGCCTGTGCTCATCTCCCTCTGCGAGAAGCACTCCATAGCCCAGGAGGCGGCCGAGCAATGATCTCACATTCTCGGGTTTTCTGAAAGCGTAGTTGTTTGTGACGAGCACCTCTCCCAGGGCCTTGGGCGAGGTGACAATCAGACGCTCCTTGTTGAAGAACCAGTAGTACCGTATAAGTCCCTCGTTCGGAACAGTAGTCACCCTGTAACTCCCCAAGAAGCCCAGCTCATTAGCCATCCATGCCAAGCATTCAACAAACAGGGGTACAGTTCATATACAAGATTCAAAACCTACCATTCTCTGATTGGCTGACCAGGCTTGGAAGCCATGATTTGCTTCCCATGTCCCATCAACCAATGCCCTCCCGGGGCCGTGGGCACATTTCTTATAGGCGAGAAAAAGGCTGGATAAAGAAACAGCTCGTAGACGGCGTATAGAAACAGCTCCACGAGCCATATTCCCGCGGCAGCCTTAATAAATGGCCCTCGGGACCACGCTTCTTGCGTTGTGTAAGTCCATCCGGCGCCACCAACAAGGGCCGTAGCCGTCAACAGCTTGAGCGCCATGGCCTCGACCTGTCGTCTGCTCTGACGAACTTGCAGTCAGTGCGCGAGGCTGCGTATGTATGTCCCCGTACACCTGCCAAGTGCCTTCTTGTAAGAAGTCTAGTAGCCACAAAAAGAGGGCCAGTTGTGATTGTTGTGAAGTAGTAAAACAAAAAAAAACAAGCCCTCCCCTTTTCTTTTTCAAGAATCCCAGGTGGAGAGAGATGGGAATACGGAGAGTAAGCCAAACAAGGTTTCGGGTAATCGCGATAGCCTCAATCCGCTTTGAGTTTTCGGGTTCGCGAGGAATAACACAATTTCAACAAGAGAAAAAAAAAAAAGAAAAAATTCTAGTTGAGTTATTCGGTCCTTGGTTTAAACAGATAATCTCGAAAAGCTTCGCCAAAAAGTAAACAAGGGCGTCGAAACGCGCCGCGAACCTTGCTCGGGCTTACGTTGCCGGGCTATTTCTTCGATAAGAGTCCCGTGCTCCCTTTTAAACCCAAATTTTAGTATGATCAAAGTCAAGAGAAGAAAATAAAGATGAAATTAAAAAGTTCAATGATGAAAGTGCAGCGTCGAGCTAGATAAAAACCCTCTCCACCTCGCTCGCCTTCTAGTATCGCCCTCCCATACGCTTCTCGCTCCAAAACCCCCTTTGTTTCTTCTAAATCCACGAATGCCGTGTCCGTAATGCACCCACCCGGGCATCGGAATCCGCAAACTCCAGCTTAGCTACCTGCCTAGCTACAGCACCAGTTTAGCGGGACTCGCTGGTCTACCACTTCAGTTCTTTGATGACCGGGATTCCGGCACCGCCTTCTACCGTTTATTCCTTGTTCCTTGTTAGCCTTTCGTGGTCAGCTACCCGTACAGTAGACTGCTCTACTGCCTCTAGACCAATAGATTACGACGTCGTCGTCAAAGCGAGCCAAAGCAGACGAGGCAAATAAAATCGAGTGGTCCGGCGTGTATCAAGTAAGACGGGGTTGGGAAGAATAAACAGCCGTATTGGCATCATATTCTCATCTAAAGGGAAGACGAAACTGACGTACGAAGCCCATGGGCGCGATTATGCCACACATACGTAATACGACGGACACGGAATTCCCACTTGCAGATAACACCTGCGCTGTAGCTCCAGGCATCTAAAGTTCTGTGCTCAAAAGCATGCGCTGCAAATGCTAAAAATGCTGCCCACAAGTGGTGGCGTCCCCCTCCAGTTCCGACACAGCATCGGTCGGTCTCAATCGTGATACCGACCGGCATTCAGCCAGAAGTCGCCGCTCTCCGTCCCCGTTCCTCGTTCTGGCGAAAATCGCATAGTTGCGGGCACCCACGAGGCAATTGGCCTGCCTGCAAAGCATCAGCTCCAGCCCAGCTCCAGCTCAGCTCGAATGGAAAATCCCGACCCGTCCGCTGGTGCTACGGCCTACTGTACTAGGCAGTAGGTATGGACAAGGTGCTGCTAATATAGCGCCTGGCCAGGCCATATTATCGACTCTGCCCGAATAGGTAACAAAGAATGCAGTAGCATTTCTTGAGCCAGTTTAGCGCTACTTGCTCTGTGCGTGCCAACCGCAATCGATATTATCGACACTGCTCTTTCTGCCTGGCCGTAACCATTAATGACTGGGCTGCGAGAGACATCAAGTGGCTGATTGATGTACATCAAGCTTGACGAATAAATAAACAAAAGTTGATTCGCTACATTTAAGAACGCCCGCTAATGCGCCCTCGCTATGTGATCATAACCTAGGAAGGAGAATAAAAAGACAGAAAAAGCATGTCCTCGTCTATGAGGAGCTGCGGTCTTGGAAACCCGCACAAATGCACATGAACATAAACACCCAGTTATCGCGACCCAATCTCAGGGAAATTAGCCAAACCCTCCGAAACCCGTATCAAGAAAAATAAATTGCCCAAAACTCCGGACGCAATGGAAAGCAAGCAGAGCGAGGAGGCGAGGAGGACAAAGGCACATGAGTCCTCATAAACCACGTATAGATCAGTGTCGAGCCACAATTCAAAAGGACAAACGCATTCATCTTCTTTCTGAGCTGCATCTTCTCACCAGGGTCGATTTCTATTGTGCGCTGTTGCTGCTGGGGCCACTGGTGTCTCGGCCGGTCCACGTCCAGCATCTTCCGGGCTCTGGCTGCTTTCGTTCTCTCTAGCATCTGCACCTGGTATCGTTGCGCTCGGTTGAGTAGGGCCATCAGATTGCAGAGGCTGGAGAGGTGGCAAACTACTTCGGGAACCTCTCTCTCTCCGACCGCCCCTTTGTCGAGCTGCACGAGTTGACCACTGGCTGAATCTCGACACGTCTCGCAGAGAGGCTCGACTTGGCGAAGCTGGTGCGCTTGATGATTCTGATGGTGCATTCTCACCGTCGACAGCGGACAAGTCTGTTTCTCCGCTGCGGTGCAGCTGCTGTTCGAGTATAGTAACAATTTGAGCTTCACCAACTTCTTCTTCCTCACGCATAGTAGGAGTCATGAGCGTCGAGTGCCTCTCTTGCGACGACCTATGGAAAAAGGGTTAGTCCAACATCCGGCTTGAAGCAGTTGGAGACTGGGCTAACGCAACCCTAGAGGACCTGGAGGACCTAGGGGACCCGTGGCATCTGCAGGACCTGAAGGTCGAGTTCGGGCCCTTATAAGATTCATGTAGACTTGGGCTCTTCTAGGGTCGAGGTCGTGATCAAATCGTAGTGGTAGTTTGTCGCGACAATATGGACAGCTGGTAGACTGTTTAAGCCACTTCTTTAAACAATAGTCTCCAAAGACATGTCTGCACCTTGGCAGTCGCCGAGGTGTCTCTCTGATGCCCTCCGGGGCTTCTATGCCATATTTGTTGTAGCATATAGAGCATTCTATATATTCGTGTTAGCCGTTTGCCCCATTTGTCTCATTTCCAGTTTCACGACACATGGAATTTGGAGAGTGAAGTGGTCGTGTTCGCTGCTGACGTACCTCTATCTTGCTCAGGCAGGTCTTCGATTTTGATGCTTGACGAGTAATGCAGAACAATATCCGTGGACGAAATCTTGGACAACGGACGAGTGGGACTGTTTTCTGCGGCGGCCGCAGGCTCTTGGCCCGTTTGATGATCCAGCACACCTGGCTGGTGTTCATTACTGTTGTGGCCGCCGTATTCTTCGGTATCCCTACTCACACTTGGTGCCATTGGACGCGTGTTCAGCGGCGACCGCCGTACTCTGCTGGAATAAGCCGATCTTCGATGTGGCGACGGCCCCATATAATCGTGGTATACCGGCGGCGCTGTATCAGGTAAATGTCAGCACTGAGGAAACGAAGCACCACGGCCACGACTTTGGCGGTCATGGCTACGGCAAAGGCGTAAGCATATTTCGCATCACTTACACGAAGGCGAGTAGGAACTTTGCGCTCGTGCCACGCGAGATGCAAGTCGGCGATTATTTGCGGCAGAACCCGCCGGCTGAGGATCTAACCCTACAGGCCCTGCTTGATACATCGGCGGCGGACCGATCGCGTAGTAGGGCAGTGCTGGTATAGTCCCATCCAGCCCTGTATTGGTATGCAGTCCCATCCCCATATTACTTCCTGGAGGCTGCGACGGATATCCCGATCCTACGGCTGGTAGAGCTGGCATTAGCTCATACCTGAGTCCGCCTGCCATATTCATCATGCCGCCATAGTTGGGCGGGATAGGAGCTTGCATTGGGTGAGAAGGCCACTGTCCCTGGTGAGGCAGATATAACCCTTCGTTTGGGTGTGGTAGAGTGTAACTGTGAGATATGGGATTTGGCAACAAAGGTCCACCGCTGAAACCCATCTGATAAGGGTCGAGGCTCGTACTAGGTCGACCCAGCGAATGGTGAGCCCGAGGTTGGGGAGCATGGTTTTGTCCTAGATATGCTTGTGGTTGTGGCCCCGGTGGATGATTTTGCTGGGGGGGCACCCATGAGGATGTCGGCGGTCCATTAAGGGGCTCTGGATGGTACGGCCTCCCTGGGTGAAGCGTCCTGTTGTTGGGGTTGTCCATTATAGGCTATCCGCAGCCTGGTGTCGATGGGCCGCTCTCAAATCTGCCATGCACCGAGGTAGCACACTCGCTCCAAGACTTTTCGCTGGGAAGACCGTGAGGAAGTTGTTTCCTCGGTCTGAGTAATAAGAGGTGAGAACAGGAGCGGTTAGTGAAGGCAATACAATCACCGTGAGAGGTAGCAATAAATAGCGATAAAACGATAACAGTGTTGTCTTGGAAAGATTATAAGGCGTGATACAGCACCAAAGCCGGATGTAGGGAAAATAAGAGCAGGATCCTTGTTGAAGTCGCCAATCCCCCCGGGCAGCAGATCCAAGGTCGATAGTAGCCAGAGCTCCGGGCAAGCAGTCTGAGGCTCATGAATAATAGCTGTCTTCAGAACGGCGGTAGCGACGGACTGGGTCACGCTCGGGTGTAATTCCTCCAGAAGAGCCTTGGGAAAAGCTTTCGGGAAAGTCCTTGATCAGGCGTAAGTTGGAATAGAGGCCAGGTTGGGCAAGATCTGAGCAGCTGCCTAATAAGAGACACGCAGTGGCCGAGGCGCAAGAACCGTGATGGCAAAGGACCCAAAAGACGACTTGGATGCGTGGAGGCGATATAAACCAATCCTTCTGTGATTGAGAAAATAAAACTGCAGAGCGAAGGCCGAACAGGCTTCCGTTTTCATGAGGTGCGAAAACGGATACGTTTATATATATCGCGCGGCCCAACAGGCGTAAATAGACTCAGGCGTCGATTGTGGCCTGCTCGGTTGGGCGCTGCCTCTCTACTTTCCACCGCCGGCGAACTCGGAAACTCTTTTTTGTCTGGGATTGCGTTTGTGCCAATTATGGCTTGCACTTGCGCTACTGCTTGGGAGCTACCTACCTGGTAGCTACAGCAGCTCTCGTTTCCGTCCCTGGATTATAACAGACGTCAAAGCTTGGGCGTCGCGAGCTGTCTGTAACGAGTCGTCGTCTCTCAATGTTTTTTTTATATATCAATACGTGAGGCTTCCAATGTAGATCTTCAACGTGGACACTGAGCGCAGAAGGTCAACGTAGACGGCCAACGTTACGCGGGGCTGACGTTGCGCGGGGCAGAGCTCGGCGATATTTACAGCAAGATTTTGTTGCTACCTTAGGCATATAAACAATAGTTCCGCAGGTGTTGCTAAGAGGCGCACAGAGACGAGAACCTTGTAGGTTCCGGGGCAGTGGCTTCCAGCTCCCCACGTATCGGCCAAGGTATGCCAAGGACTACCGTCAAGGTGGCCTGGCAGCGGGGGCGCTGGTTCGGTGGCCGGAAGCGTGGGCGGATAATGTCGATGAAGGCCAAGCAGAGGCAGACGATGGCTTCAGAAGGAGAGAAGGCAAGGAGGCTGGGCGACGTGGACGTGCGGAGGAAGGGCGAGGGGTGGAGGATTGGCTAGATTAGAAGGCGGCAACGGGAGAGGGAGCAAAAGTACTAGAGGCAAGGGCAAAGTAAAGAAAGGGCAGGAGCAGGAGCAAAGCGGAAAGTCGGAGAGCGCAGGCAGGTGCAACAGGCCTTACGGAGCTGCGACAAATGGCAAGAATAAAAAGAAGGGAGATGGGGGAAAGAAGAGAAGTCGGCAGGCACGCGTGATGGCAAGAGAATATTAAGAGGTAACCCACCTCGGGTCATCCATTCAGTCAAGCATGCCACGGGCTACCCTCATCATCAAATCAAATCAAATCGTCCGGCGCTGGAGCTCCAGCCAAGTCGGGCCCGTCTGCGTCGTCCTCAGGGCGCTCCAAGTCTCAAAGTCCCCATCGGCCATCGTCTGTCGAGCAAGCAGACGCATCGGCACAGGCGTCGGATGAGCCGCCCTCTGCTGGGGGCGCGCAGAGCTCTCGAGGCACGCACCCGCATATACGCTACGAGTCGCATGCCGGCAGGAATTTTGGTCTTTGGCCGCCAACAATCAATCTCCACGGCGGACATTGCTGTTATTGGCACGCTGCCTTGCTTAGCCTTCATGTACTGTGTCGTCGCACGTTCTCCGTGCTAGCAGCCATAAGACACCTCATTCACCGCGCGAGAGACTAGTTGGGTTGCAAGTGGGCAATACATGCCGAGCCCGTGCGTGTGCAAGACGCCTGGGCGACAAAATGCGGCGATTTGCATCATGTACGTACATGGCGGCGCGGGGCACTTTCACAGAAACGGGGGAAATCAAAAGGCAAAAAGTCTGAGGGAGGCTTTGAAACCAACGCTTTGCCTAGCCCGATGGATGAACAAAAGGGCAGATTGGGCCTCTCACCTGATGAGCTGCATCTCATTGCCTGACGTGCACGTCGTGGGCCCAGGCTTCAGGCCACCCAAAGCAATAGCGGCACGAATCAGCCAGTCGACTTCTCTGCAGTCAATGTGTGCTCACGAAGCAAGCACAAGGGAGCCAGGGAATGCATCGGGGTCGTCAGCCCAAGTGGTAACATCACATGAGAAGCATCTTTGCCCGAAGGGACTGCGGGAAATGGTGGCAGCCAGACAGGGACGGTCGATCAATCAGCTCGAAACGATAAAATTGGCCCTTGGCTGTGACCCGGTCAGCTTTGGGCTCCGTGATTGGGGCGCCCAAATCTTGCGTGGTCGCACTGCTCTCGCCTCTTGCTCTCCTGTGGCGGCGGACCTGGGCTCGGACTCAGCAAAGACGCTGTCGCCATGACGAGGCAATTATTCAAGCTTTTGCCAAGTTCTTTGGGGGAAATATGTTCTGGCTTTGAGTTTATGCCCAGTCCTTGGAACTGCTACAGTAATATGCTTGCCGTACCTTTTACAACCGCTTTTACAACCGGGACACAAATGTGTATGCCCCACCGGAGTCAACCGGGCCAGCCCGGTGGTCTTGCCCGAATCTCCGGAGACCTTCCAGATTCGGCCACGACGGCGGCGGCTATATATATCTTGTTCTTCTCATTGGGCTTCTATACTTCTAACATCGTCATGGCTACTGTCTACTTGATGTCCTTTCTCTTTCTCACCTCTCTTCCTCTTCGCTTAGGGGCTTTGGGGACCTTTTGTTTGCCCCCTTCGCAAAAGCATACACGCTATGTCTAGGTATGCAGCCGCTGGGATGGGGTCTCCGTCACGGCCGTGAGGGGTATCTTGATGTAGGGATGGATGAATGAGGGGCCACGCCATGTTTGCGGAGGCGCATCAGCTCTTTAAAACCCCAGCCCTCGCTGGCTAGCAATGGCCAAGGAGTGAGTAGCTCTTTCGCCTAATGCATCGGAATCTACCATCTAGCCATTACGCGACCATGTGAATGCCTGGCTCACGCAGCACCGAAAACAGCCCCTCTCCTGCTTGGCCCATTGTACATCAAGCCAAGCAGCATTCCTTGCGGCCTTTTCGCACCGGCAAACCGAACATTCGTCACAGTGAACACGGAACATCAGCCGCATAGAATTATGACGACCAACCCAACTTGTTGGACCTAGCAGAGCAGAGCAGTGTCGCTCCATCACGGCAGCCATCCACTATGCTGGCTCCATCTATGGCTGGCTCATCAACTTTCGGCCATTCTCTTTGAATGCGGCTGGCCGTCTGACCTGTCACCCACCTTGTCTGGCGCCCCTACATCACTAGGCTCTATTTCCTTGATGCCGTACCATCGTGTCTCAGCTGTTGAAGTTTACGGAGCAGATACTTTCTACTACGGCTAAGCTTGATGGGAAGGTTTCGGGGTAGGGGATGAGACCAGAACAACGACAGACTCAATTTTTTTGCTGATCGACTTCCTGTTTCTCTCTCGGCTGCGTTTGTATACGAGCCCTGTCTTTGTCCAACCCCGAAACTGGAACCCTGAATCACAAGATCCCCGCTGTCGTCGTTGACAAGGCGGCTTCTGCGCTAATAACTATGTTCTTCCCACCCTTGCACCAATACTTGCCCAAATCAAAGTTGCCGCCCATTCTCCCTCCCCAAGTGGCTTCTCCTATATTTTGGCGAATACATAACCCATCTTCCTAGACACACATTAACTCGGACCTGTTTCGGCGACTGTACTCTCGGTTCTCATCTATCGCCTGCTACTAATTAAACTGTGTATTATAGAGAGTCAAGTGCCATAGAGGCAATTGAGCCAATCTCGTATGTGATAGAAAACTCGGGCCAGAGCCAAATACTGCCAATGCCCCTCTCGCCCCTCTCACCCGTTTCACTCTTTGCCAGGGCCAGGCATGATAAAAAGCAGACTTCACTGCAGGCTGCTCAAAAGTGCTCTTTTGCTTTATTTCCGCTAGTGAAAAGGCTCGCGCCGTATAGTAACTATTCTTGAGGCCCCCATCCAATTCGTACCCCGTATTCATGTGTTGTCGCCACAACACTAACGACTGGCTAATATACGCCAAATATTGACTGAAAATGCCTAGCATGCCTAGGTAGATTTAAGGTACGAGCAGGGTTGACCGTTAGATTCATGATTTAAAAACGACGCCATGTTTGACGTGAGTCAATCTTTATTATCTATAATGTGGCTCTCTCGCTAGTATGTTGTATTCTAAGTGGTATGTTGTATGCTGGAACAGGGCCATCTTCCCTTCCCATCATATCGGTGCATCATCTAAGCCAATAAATCGACCAAGGCTACAGTCACACTCATTCCGTCGGCAAAAATCTTTTGCGCCGAGGAGGAGATTGGCGCTGTGGAGAAATGGCCATCGTCCCTCTTGATGCACACGGCCTTGTTGCATCGCTTGGCTCTTTTTTTTTTGTCTTTGCTTCTGGTACGTAGCGAAACCCAACCGCATTTCGCCACCTCTCTCACGCAGCAAATGTTGCAGCATGACTGCAGCAGCTGGCCCCAGTCTCTCTGTATACACCCAGTGGGCTAAGAATCCGTGTTTGGCTCGGCTTGCTTGCGTTATCCCCTCTTCTTCGAGAGAAAAGCGAAGAGGTAGAAGGAGTAAATATGTATTTCGTGTCTTGGGGTAGATGCTTGTAGCTTCCAATTTCGAATGAATCCGCTCGTTGTTCTGATTAGATTGTTCGAGGCGACTGGAGATCGTAAACTCAGCCAAGCAAAGAACGCTTTGAATTCAAAGCCGTACGTGTCAAATAGCTGCACTTGTTTTCAAGAGCCTTCGCCGAGATATGCATTCCGATGCACCTTGCTTGTGACTCCATTTTTTTTAGAAAAAAAAAAAAACAGCGCAATATATGCTGATCAAGTTTTCTTTGGCAATCGATATTTTCCTCCCACAAGCTCCAACTCGCCGTCTGCAATCTTCTCGGCCAGAAACTCTTGAAGTTCCTCGTTACTCCAAGGACAACCGTCGGCAATGAGCATCTTCATCATCATTGCAATCTGTCCAAGGGGCATTGCCGGGCTCGAGTTGGTCAACATACCGACAATAAATTGCCAGTAAACGGTCCTCTGCTCCCTCTCCTTTGTATTTATGCCCTTCGATTTCTTCGGCGATGGTTGTTCGTAGTTATCCAACCCGTCGTCCTGAACATCTTCATCCTCCATCAGGTCGTCATCGTCTCTCTGCTCGCTTTCAACAAGCGTCTCCAGCACAACGTACGTCTTGTGTCCGACGTCTCGCAGAACTCGCTGCGCCACCCAGAACCTGAGGGCGCTCTCTAGAAGATCTTCGTCGATCATGAGCTTCTCCCACAGTTCATTAAAGGTCCGCTGAACCGGGCCAGCAGCCGCGCCTGAGCCGTCGTTGTTGTCGTCATTATGAAACTCGTAAATGACGGCCGCTTCGTATGTCTTGCAGTCCAACTCGATGAATCTATCATCAAAGTCCAACCTAACCGTTGCAGAACCCAAGTGGTCCAGCCAGTTGAGCTTCCGTGATGACTTGAGTTGCTCAAAACCCTTTTCGTATTTCTTTTGAACTTCCACGACCGGCGCGGGAACGGTGAATGGGTCCTTTGGCAAACTAGGCCAAAAGAGACGAGACAAGATCTTTGAATGATATGAAAGCGAGTCTGCTTCCAGCTCACCATCGTCTTTCAAGTTCCGCCGAAGGACTGTATCCACGCGCTTGGAATCTATAATGTCGCGTATCATCACATCGCAGTTCTGCAGAGCTGCCTCTCCAAACCGCTTCTTCAGCAGGCCGAGGACTTTGGTCTCTTGCTGAAAGCTGGCCTGTTTGGAGAGCAGCCGCTCTGCAACAATGGCCTGGAACTCTTTGATGAAGACATCTTGCAAGCCGAGAGCGTTGATCAAGGTGCCTATTATGTCCTCGTTCTTGGGTCGTTTGTAGTTGACGCCGGCATCCACAGGGTCAGGGACCCAAGTCATGTCATTCCAGTCAAGATCTTCGTCGTCGGCGCGACCTTGGTGCTGTTGCGACGTTTCATTGAGAATGGTGGCAAGCTCCACCAGCTTCCCCTTGTTCTCATCAGCATTTGCGCCATTTGGGTTTGCCAGCAACCCGGTGACAACAATTCGGATGGCATCGTCTCTATTCCACAAGCATAGTTTCAGCGCGGGCACAACCCTGTCAAGCAGAACTTTGGAGTGATCAAGGGCATGGAATGTCCGGATCATGGAGATGTAGGTTTGCAGAATATCGAGTGTTGAGCGGCCAGGGTGTAACAGTCTTGCCTGGAGAGAGGCCGAAAAGGCATCCGTAAGATGAAGACGCCGCTGGGGCGTTGTCACGGAGGCTGCCAAGTCATCAAGGCCACCTTTACTATCCGGCCAGTGTAGGACAATGTCAAAGAGCTCATGCATCCGCAGCGTGGCGAGCCGTCCAACGGCTACGTCTCTCCACCGCTCTACATCGTTCCAGGCCACTTGGCCACCGAGACGGCCAAGGACTTCCACCGCCAGCCGACTATAGTGATTTTCAACCCAGTCGCGCAGGTGATTTAGGCAAAGGGGGCCAGTTATTGCCCGGGCACTACGTCGCCCATCAGACACCTTCCAAACCTTGCTATAGGAATCCCTGATGAAGTCTTGCATGCAGGCGTCCATTATTTCAGCAAAAAGAACTTGGAACTTGTCACCTCCCAACCCAACGTTTTGCAAGGATTCAAGGAGGGCGAAAAGTTCACCACGTGCCTTGGGAACATTTGCTCCACGGCTCCATCCCGGGCCAAGGCCACTGCCGCGATTTCCAGAGCCAAGTATTATGCGCAAATTATGATGTAGAACACTACGGAGGACAGTTATCAGCTCAGGGGTCCACGAGTTGCCAACAATCGCGTGCATGTCTCTTCTAAACTTGACCATGGCCGCCTCTGAAGCAGACGTGTCATTGCGGAAACCCCTGGTGATGAGCGTCAGGCCGTATAGATACTGCCTATGCGCGGCCTCCAGGGTGCCTATGATGCTGCGGAGAATCTGTGAGTGGCTCCCCTGGTGGCTCGAGGTACATGCAGCGAGCAACGGGAGCACATGGTGGAGGAAGTGCTGACGGGCTTGTCGAGAATGCCATGACAAGATGTCTTCCACATGAGTAGCTTGTGGTAGCGTAGCAGTAGGATCCAGGACGAGGGACAGACAATCGTAGAAAGTGACATCGAGATCCTGCGATTCAGGGGCAGGGGCGCCGAAGGAATCCTCGACGGCCACAGAGGTAGGCAGTTGAATACGTGAGGTGACTACATGCCAGGCATGGTCCCACCGTAACTGGTCGCTCACGCCAGGAGCATCAGCAGCAACAGAAGTAGTGGAAGACTGCTGCGTGGAATGGTTGCCACGCGTCCGTCGAGGAGTGACGGCGGCAGAGCCGTGAGCACTGCCAGAGCTGCTGTGGCTGGCGGCGTGCCTTTTTGGACGCGACGATGATGATGCTAATGACGACGTTGGTGCTGCTGCCGCCGGCCCATACGAGCTCGGGATTGGCTCACCGGCTACACCGACGGCTGAAGCTAGAGAGGCCGGCTGCGAGGAATCAGGTGGGAAGACGGAACGAAAGATGTTCTGTTTCCGGGTGCGGATTCTAGCGGCGGTGGCAGTGGCCATGACTGATCGACACCATGAATGCCCCAGGCTCAAGAGCAGGCCACAGTCTGCAGGCACAGACACAGATGGGCACACGAGTTGCCGGATCTCTTGTTCAAGCAATGCGGTGCGTTGCTTCGCGGCCTGGAACTTGCGGGCGGAGTCAGCAGACAAGGCTCAGATTTGCCGCCAAAACCGTGCCAGCCATCACTCGGGAGACTTCCTGCGCAGCAGACCGAAAAAGAAATGAAGGGGAAAAGCAAGCAGGCTAGGAAATGGACCGTCTTTGCCCGAGGGCGAGGCTGCTGCTCGGGGTGGTCTTGGCCGTCGTAAATAGGTGAGTGGGGTGGAAGAGGCAGAAAAATATCACAATAAACAAAGACCAGCCGTGGTGATGCTGCGGGGGTCGGATGCGCGGCCTGTGGTTGGCTGATTGGCGCAGGGCCCTGAGTGTACCTGTGTGTCCACCGTAAGGTACGGGCTACGGAGTCCGGGTGACGGAGGTACCTACGGAGCAAAGAGCCCCAGACACGAGCACCAGAAGCTTGTACAAGTAGCTTGGCTCATGTTGCTTGAAAGGCGACAAGAGACAGCGAAGCCTCGGTTAAAATCAGGTCATATTTCTCTGAGCTACGGGGCGCTCAGTCCCGCTGCAGTAAGCGACATGTAGCGCTTAAGTGCGCTAAGCGACGCATCCCTACTACGAAGGAGAGGTCAGCCACCACAGTTAAGTAAGCCGTGGGTGCGCATTTTATTACCCAAGCAGGCAGACGCACACTTGTCGTTGTCGGCCTACTCTTGTGCGAGTTTACAACTGTCTCTCTTTATCACGCGGAGATGATATGCGAGACACAACGCTGAGGCATGGATGAGAATGAACAGACAGGTACGCAATACAGCAGGAAAGGGGGCTGACAATTGGATGGAGATGTGCAAAGGGGAATGTACAGGTTAAGGCAAAGACATCCCCGCGCTGGGCGTATAGCTTAACTGTTAGGCGAATCAATCAAGAATCTGGCAACTCGATATGGTACGTTGACCTGTGTTTTGCCAAGGGCCCTTGTCTTGCCCACTCAACAATTTACCGTTTAAGCATTTGCTCAGCCTCTGGTTGTGCAAGTACTACATAAATGATGCTTGTCTGCACCCATGGAAGCGTACGCTTGTAGCTCGCCTGCTAGTGCGCACTATCCATACAAGGAGATCAGATGAGATGCGCAATGACACATCAGACACGGCATTCGCAATAATGATGCTCGTAAGCTGGCTAATGAGATGTTGAGATGGCAAGAGAAAGCGATAGCGAAAGCGAAACACTCGGCATTCGAGAGCCGGCGGGCAAGAGTTGAACCTTGGCCGATTGAATGCCAAGACTATGACTGTCCAGCCTATTGCAGAGTACCCAGCTGTCCATTGTCCAGAAAGGGAATAAAATCATAAGAAAAGCAAGAAAAAGAAATGAATGAAAGTAAGAAGCGTATTGCATACCCCCGGCTACGGGATAAAGGAAAAAGACAAAGGCGAGAGGCGCTGGCGAGCTTCCTAACTGCGATCACTGCTATATTTACAGCGCCTCCAAGTTGCGACAGCACGTACCGTATTTGTCAATGCGAAGAATGCGAGGTAGGCTTGTTGCTTCTCCTCACGCTAGAAACACGAGCTATTCGCAATACAGATTCGCTCTCGTTCGGAGCGCCGGACCTAGCTATGCCTACTCATCCGCTTTTCGGGGCAAGTCTCGGGCCACTTTCGGCCGGAGATGTCAGCGTTCTCGGGTCCGGGAGTGGCACGTAAGCTTTCTGGCTGCTGGTGGGTACCGCCGTCCCAAGTCTCAGTGGCTAGCTGTGCATACTTGTACGAGCATAGGTTAGTACAAGTATGTAATAGCAGTAGGCGGCTATCGTTGACAGGCAGAGAGGAGGGACGTGCCGTACTTTCACTCAAAAGTGCCCCCGATGCCCTTGGTGTCTGTTGTGTAGCAATGAATGCAGGGATGAGACGGGGTGTGCTGCTCTGTGCAAGAGCTCGCGCAAGTGCGTAATGGTAGCGTCCACTTGTAGTACACGCCAGATAGTGCTTTGTACCTACTAGCCCTAGTGTTCATATGGATAGTCGTAGCACACTCACGGTTCGCGGCTCGTGGCTCGTGGCTCGTGGCTCGCGCTCCAGTTTGAAGCCACCGAGTGAGTGAGAGCCCCCAGTCGCGCGACAGGCCAGCGACAGCCGTAGTGCCTGATTGTGCATCCCTGACCGTGTTGTCGGGGGTCTAGCCCCCCATCAAACAGAGTGACCCAAAGGTCCAGCATCCTAGGACAGAGCTCGAGCCCCCGGGACGCAAAATAAAATTTAATGTTGCGCTCAGATGCTTGCTATTGGCCTCGATTGCGGGACCCCAAGTGGCGCTTCCGTAAGCACTCTCATCTGGCGTTCGCTGCTCGCGACTTTTTGTCTCCGAAGGGCATGGTATGCTATACGCTTCGGAATCGTACAGCAGGTCCTATATACTTTTGCTTGTATATAGCTGCGGTACGATGGTGTTGCGGCCATAGCACATGCATGTTGCTCTCATAGTATTTTCAAATCTTGTATATGTGCCGCTTGTTTCCTGTTGCCCCTTGTCGAGCTCACCCTTGTCAAGGTTAATTAAATGCTCTCTCGGAAAGGGCACTTCGGTTGCCTCCCAAGCTTGCTTCTGACTTCTTGTTTAGCGTGAAGCCACACGTTCTGCTCACGACGTCTCACCCCACTGAGAATGTCGCGCTCCACTCGCGAGGACACGGCCCCCAATATGCTTGGAAAAGACTCATCTAGCCCTACCTACTGCAAGAGCAATGAGAGGGGCGGGTAACTGTCGAATGGCTATTGCTGAGCGGTTTAGGGCGCAATTCGTACACTGGGCCCAGGTAATATGTGGTTAGCTTGGCAAAAGATGCTTCTCTTCTTGGTTGAGAGGAAAAAGGAGGGGAGGGGGTTCAGGGGTCGCGGACAAACAAGAATGACAGACGGAGGGTTTGAAAGAGAAAAAAAGAAAGGAAACAAGCAGGTTGAGACTATTCAGCTAGCCATGGGTGTGGCGACGACTGATGAGTAGATGCTACCTCAGTCGCGATCTTTGGTCCCGTTCGGCACCATTTCTCGCGAGCTCTCGCTCTTTTCGTTCTATTTGTCTCGGCATATCTGGTGCAGGGGCTAGTAGTTAAGGTAAGCAACCAAGCCGCGCGACTTGAGTTGCGATTCCGTACGGAGAAGAAACCAGCGATTTGGAATGCTAGGCATAAGTCCGTCAACTGGCCCACTTTCCCGACCGCTCTCTGGGTCTGGCATGAGCCATCGCGAAGAAACAGTCATGGTCCCCCAGCACCCAGCAGTGCGGCTCGTAATGCTCGGGGCATCATCTCGAATGCCGTACAAGTGCAAGTATACGGTAGTGTATGCCAGCGGGATTGGCAATTCGTAGGCGATCTGCGCTGGCCACTGCTGCTCTCGTGGCGATTCCCCTTGTCGCAGTGCCACGGAGGAGAAAAAGCACCAAGAAGGGGTGTCGAATGGAGCCCTACAGGGCTGGCGCGTGCGGAGTAGCTACTTGTACATCCACTTATGCAATCTTCTAGCGGGTATAGCGATACCGCGAGTGCCTGTAGCCAAGCCGGAGGTATGCAGCTGCAGGGGCGTGGCTCTTCATCAAGAGCACATGCTCTGGGCCCCACCCCTGGCAATGTTCGCTAGTCGTTCTTCCGGCCTTCTCGGGCACCTGCCGTTGACACGCCCCCCTTACTGTCCCCCATTTTCCCTTGTGCTTGTCTTATTTTTTTTTACCTTCTTACGATTCCCACTACCACGCCCCTACTAGCTTTCATCGCTGTTGGTGGGCCGACTTCACGGTATCATCTATACTTTTCGACTCAAGGCCTGGTCCCTATGCTTCTTTTTTCTCCCTTCTGAAGGAAATCATCGGCTTGGACATGGTCATGGCCCCCTGTTGAAAAAGCAAATCACAGAACGCACAGACATTCTCCGTACTGTACTATAGACACATAGGTATAGTACGAGGAAGAGTATTACAAATGTCCTCTCCGATGCCCTGTATCAAGTGCATGGTATGCACCGAAACTACCTTGATTGCTCGAGTTGCCTTGTTCAACTGCTAGGACGTTTCATGTCCCGCCGTCGCATGCAATGCGCTATTATCAACGTTGACCGTCTTGTGATGTGGGTTGAGGAAGTCTTCCCCTTTGCCAGGTTGTGTCTTGTCTATCTTACCAAGTTAGGGAGGCATACTATTGCTACAGTAATAGACAACTACGACAACTAGGTTCTGCTCCCTGCCAACTCGGAACCCATCGCCATGCAATAGCGTTCAAGTGCCTGAGCGCTCCAGCAAGTGCCGTGCGCCACCGCTATTCATAGTAAGAGTCTTGGGGTTGAGCCAAGTTGGCAACCTTGAAGCGTTTGCTGCGAAACACCAGCACTTGGTCAATCATCTTATACTAAACTACATACTAGTGACCCTCCCTGACACCTTTCCTGACTGTGCATCTTCGCGATGGATGAGGATGAGCTCTATTTTCTTTATTTAGCAAAGGAGCAGGGTCGCAAGTTACCATCAAGACCCAAGACCGCCTATTCACAACGAGGCTATGTCGCGTCTCCAGAGCTAAACCCGAGAGTCTGCCCTGTGGGCGCTCTAGCCTGTCGGATGGCTGTCGATCACTGGCCCTATCGTATAACTGTGCCACTCGACGACACCCGATCATTCTTGACCCAGCCATGAGGTCCCACACCCTCCAGGACCCTCGCTCCCGTCCGTCCCCATCCCCCATGCCCGTGGTAGGCGGGTACGTGCTTTTAAGCTGCGCGCCGGCGCCAGCCACAGGTATAATGGCATCATCGGGGTACCGCTGAGGCGCCTCTAGTCTGCACTAATGTCTGTTTAAGGTACCTTGAGCATGGGTCCCGTACCGCCCTTTTCTAAGCAGCCTAACTAAACGACGCATCCACGCCGCCAGCATAAAGTTCGCTGTAGCAAATAATAAAAATATCAAATTACACCACGTGGCTATCTCTTTTTCCTCTTAGCTGCATCTCTCTCCTTTTCCGCTTTGTTATGTTTCGGAACGTAGTATTCCTTCTATCCCATACCCGCCATCCCGACTACATCAACTCCCCTGGTTTAATTCACCACCCAGTAGGCATAGTACCTAGTTAGAGCAACAGCTTGGTAGCGAATTTCGCCTCCGAATGGGTTCCCAAATTAAGCTAAGACATTCTCGAACCTGTTTCACGCGTTAGTTCTACATGTTAGTTGGGTGTAAGAGCGGCATGCGCTTACCGTACCCGAGAAAGCCCTACGAAAGTAAGGACAGTCCTAGACCCTAGCGCAATATATAGCGCGAGAGCGAGCTTCGGACTTAATCATAGTGAGAAAATCGCGACTGCAAGCGCATGGGTTATGCGGCATATGGGGTTCCAGATTGCATTGGAGATAAGGGATAATGTCCGGTATTTTTTGTCTTCATCTTTTCTCTCTCTTTTTTTCCCCCCAAATTTCTAACATGAACAGGAACTACCTAAGTACTAGGGTCCATTAGGTAGGTACCTTGTCTTGCGTAGTATAAGGTAGGCTGCATATTTCTTGCAGACTTTTGATTCCAAACTAGATTGCAACGTTGTTCTGGAGTCTAATTTCTCTATACTATTGACAGCCCCATACTGTTAGTATCCCGATAGATACGAAGACTTCTACTACTACTAGGCACTGCTACTACATAGATTAACGTGTATCCGCAATTATACATTGCACACAAAACCGATGCAAAATGATTCTAAGCTCAGCAATGCCATCGTATCATTGTAATTTTTGTCTCATAAGGGTCATGATTCAGCAGAGTGATTGAATAGACATAGTTATCAAATACAATAAGAAATAGACAAAACGAAAATAAGCATCCACAAAAGTCAAATTCCTTCGCAACGGTGCGGACAGATCCTTCCCGTCTATATCCCTCTAGTTTGCGTGCTCTAAAAAATGGTTCCCGTTTCTTAGACACCCCGGGTATCATTTGTCCCAAGGTCTCTCGTCGTTTGCCCGACACATTGACCCGTAATTCATAATCCATCCATGTAAACACCTTAAGATATACCCGACAGTTGGTTGGGGGGAATAAATTCTACTATACAAAGCCGCGATCCGAAAGTTGAAAGAAAAATTACGAAAAATAAAAAAGCATAAATCGGGGAGTCGCAGTCGAGAGGCCCCATCACCAACGATATGTCCGCGAATTCATCGCCGTGACACCAGAAACGTCCACTCGTCTAGGATGAAATGGCAGCTTCTCAATACGGGAAGCGACCTGGCGTCGCTTCCCTCCTCGTAGGTTATAGCGAATGAAATCCCGGATCCGACGCAAGGCTTTATTATAATAAAAGATCTCTAAGTGCTTCGTCGCTGCTTGCACTTGTCGTGTAGAAGATGGCCGTTTCGCGCCGTAGTTCTTGTGAATTCAGCGCCGCAGTTGGGGCAAGTCGCCTTGGCTGCTTGGCCAGACTTTTCTCGCTGGTGTCGGAGGAGGTTGCTAAAGGTCGAGAACTGCCTGCCGTTGCAGCCGTGCTCCCAGCAACGGGGCTTTGGGCGGTTTTGCACTACGCGGACGTGGCCGGAGCTGTCTTGGCTGGTAGAGCTGCCAGCGCTGCCAGCGCTGCCGCTTCCTTGTAAGGCGGGCATACGGTACATCATACCGCTGTCGTGACCCCCCGGTTGGATGGATGAGTGGGATAGGCTATCACACACATGTTAGAAGCCTAATTTTCACACAAGGTGAGTTGCTGGGACATACCTGTAAGGGCTTGATGAAGGGTAGTTGGCTGGGTAATCCATTGACATGGGGTAGTTTGATTGCCTGTTTAGCGTCAAACGTCAGCAAACCATAATGAGAGAAAGAGAGCTAGAGCGTTTTCCTTTGTAGATTACTACTTACAGTGGCTGTTGGTATGATGGAGCGTATGCCGGCTCCTGCAGATGCGGGCTGAAAGGAGGGAGATACGATGGCTCGTGGATTGAAGGGGCAGACTCGCTCAGAAGGGAGATGGGCTGGGGAGCCGTTGTGTAAACGGGAAGAGACATGGGACTGGTAGCATCCGACATTGTCATTGGTGGTGAGCCCATGTATGAGCTGCTGCTGCTGCTGCCGGCTCTGATTCGCGTAGTAATTCTCTCACCCCTCCGAGCTCTGTCTCGCTGCTTTTTCAATTCTCGCTGCTCAGGGGTGAGGATGCTCCTGGATGGGCTGGGAGGAAGCATCTTTGGTAGACTCTGAGGAGAGACGCTGGATTCAGATACAGGAGGGAGAATCGGCGAGTATTCTTGTGACATCATGGCGGGTACAGAGTTGCTAGATTCAAACATTCCTAAAAGAGGGAGAGGATGTTAGTGAACGTGTCCTCGACTGTATTGCCCAACACTTGTAGCCATCTCACCTTGCCAAGAAAATGAGGACCTAGATCCCATGCTGAAGCTCGGGTCAAACTGAATGGCAACGGCACTGAGAAACTCGATCAGTTTCAGTCCCAATAAAGAAGAGATATATCGAGTAATCTACCTCATGCTTGCAGATAAAATAATGATAGTCCAAGTCTGAGGCTAAGAAAACTATGAAGGAAATCTTCTTGCTCAAATAAACAAGAGGAAGGTTGGAAAGTGGGTAGGAAAGAAAAAGGAGGACGAGCTGAGAATTGGCCCAGTTTTATAAAGCCAGGACTCAAGTGAGACAGAGTAAGGCTGAAGACGCTTTGGGGTGTGTGTTCACATAAGCAGCAGGCTGCGGTGGCGTAGGCTGTGAGTGACACGCGGAATGAGGGTGGGAAGCACGAGAGAATATGATGACTCCCACTCAGAATTGGAGAAGGCTCCGAAGGCAGACGTTTTACTCAGTTGCTGACCTTGGCGATTGTGAGTAAATCGGTCAAGTGGGAGAGAAGAGGAGAGGGGAAGGCGCCTTATAAGCGACAGAGGTTTGTTTTGGAAGGGGGCTTTTCATACAGTAATTAAAAGAGGTGGTCCAGGGAGCAAGTGATAAGATGCGAATAGCCGAAGCTGAAGACGGTCTTGAAAGTTGCAATGCTCGAGAACAAGACGGGAAATAGGGAGCAGATGCCTTCCTTATAGCTCTGCGTCTCTGATTCTAGGAACGGCTCGAATAAGAAGTCTATCTTTGGAAGAAACGATCTGAAGCTCGGGCACTGGTTGTTCTAGCAAGGTCCCGAGGACGGCTTATATGAACGAAGCGCCATAGCGGCAACGCAGCACGAGAAGGTGGAGATATGGCCGGTCCCCAGTTGGCCCTTTGCATGACGAAGGGGGCCCTGCCACCCATCCAGACGGAGAAGATTCAAGGTACGTCTTCATGGCTGAGCGAACTAGTCCAAGGCGTGCTGCTGCCGGGATGTCAACAGAACGCAAGGTACGACTTTGCGTGTAGGGACGGCGATGGGGGGGAGGGAGTGCAGAAGGGAGTGAAAAGTACGGCATGGGTGGGATGGGACATGGGACATGGGATGGGCGTGGGCGTGCGGTTCTTCGCCTGAGGCCGTACTTGGATGTATGCATGCTGGCGGGGCGGTACTTGGGGACTTCCATACACGCCTGTATGCAGCAAGCGCGGCGGCGAGGCGCGATATGCAGCTATGGGGATATCTCATTGCCTGGCCTGGCCAGATGGCAGCGTCAGTCTCTGGGGGGTGGCTGTAGGCGCCGAGCCTTGGCCCCTCTGTAGACGGCTAGGCGGCGTGGGGTCCAGCTCATCTGCATTGTGGATGTTGGCCTTGGTGATGAAGAAGATGGGTGGTGGGCGCTGACGGCTTGGCTTGACGGCGCCGTTGTGGCATCTTTAGTGCTAGGCTTTCAAGGCCTGCCCTACCAGATGCCTGCGCGGTGCCTGATTGGAACGGCTTCTTGGTGCCTGTGCGAGGCCTGGGATAGGCGCGTCGCACAGCGCTACATAGACTTTGCTTTCGGACTTGAGCGCTGTGAGAATTGGGACCGGATCGAGCCTGGCGACAGGGCCAGCAATTACCAAGTACAAGTGCGAGAGCCTCTAGCTCGAGACGTCGGCACCTGGCTTGTCCGCTGTTCCGACAAGCCAGTAGCGTATTGCTCGCATCGACAGGGGGACACAAACAGCCAAGTCGGCGGGCTGTGACTCAAAGGCGCGGAGTTGGAGCTGGAGTCGCAATTGGAGCTGCATGTTGGGGAGGCTGGAGTTGGGGGAGGACATGGGCGCAAGCCCTGCCTGTGCTTGTTCAGAGGGCCTGCAGCCTGGCTGCTATGCTCATTCACGGGGTTGCAAGTCCGCTCTGCGCAATCCGAAAGCACACGCAAACCCTGGTCGCCGTCTGCTTGCTGCATGAGCGATAGGCCAGGCGGACCCGAATGCAGGTATGGAGCCCGAGCAAGCAGCAGCGCATCGACTCTGGCACAACCGCGATGCCGCCCATACGGTGTTGCTCGGCGATGGGGGCCATGGCAATAGCCGCTGCGCTACTATGTAATTGGTGCCTGTTGGCATGTGCGCTCTACTGTGTGTTGTTGAATGCAGATGTAGGTGCTATTTTACTCAATGCCTCAACATCTTCATGCAGCGCTTCGAACATGCAAGCGGTTCGCGCAAGGCTGTATTGAGGCACAGCACGCGAGGGGAACCGCACTGCATACAGAGATGATTCAGCTGCAGCTTGGACCCAGTACTTGGCACACGTATAAAGTATACAGTCAGTTGTTCACGCGCCAATTCCCGCCACAAAGAAAACAAGATGCCGGAGATATTATCCAGCGGGGGCGCAGAATGCAGGTTCTAGGCAATAGCACCCACGCCTCTGGTTGATTTGCGGATCTATCCTGCTAATCGCGGCCATCTATGATGCGCCACTTCGATAATAACCTGACTGCGCACAGTCACTGGCGAACCCATGGATACCAAAGGCTCAGGGATATGGAGCACATATACGGAGTATATCTCACCCTGAGTCAGGATCGGCAGATCACTTGGATCAATTGGGGGGTGTTGCAAGTAGAATTGGGCCATATCTATACTCCGTTATTTCGTACTGTCAGCCGGGTGAAAACTGCATACCTACGGTCCCGCCATTCGGTACCGCATTGGCACCTCTTGAGCTGTTGTTGGTGAGTCTGTTCTATATTCATGCTGTGTATCGGGTCGGCGATAGTCGCGGAAAACAGCGATCCGACTTGTTGGCACACTACAGGCTCAGCCGCGCTCACGGGGAGATTGGGGAGATTGGGCACATCTCAAAGTCTGGAATCCGGTGATGCGACTCTCTGTTGGTTCACCTATACATCGCGATAGGTGAGAGTGGGCTTCCAGCGCGCTACTCGCCGCGGGAGGTGCCCGGCAAGCCTATACAGATTCTAAGGGTCAGACGAGACGCAGGGGCCAGGACTCACCACTCACAGAGCAGCGTTGGTCGAGTACCGTGCTGCAGGTATGGGGAGGAGAGTATACTGTACATGTGCTCACGGCGAGTTGACTGCTCGTACTTCGTATATCAATCCGACTGTGAGTGTGAGTGTGAGGCTAAGGGGTGGGGAAAAGAGAGCCAGGGCGCTAGCCGAGCTCGCGATAGTCTTGATCACAGCATGCGCCGCAGGCTCAACTAACTGCGTCAAGGCATAGCAGGTTCCTGAGGTAGCTCGACAACCCACTGATGCGGCGTAGTTGAGGTGGGCACTAGGACCTGTGCCATCCACGCTTCCACATGTACATGTAATGCGCGAGGATCGCAAGGCATGTCTCACTTGTCGCTGCGCCCACTTCCACGCTCTGGTGTTACGGAAGCGATGGGCTTCGGGACGCACCGCTTCTAGAAACAGCCACTATCCATAGGCCTAATCCTACCGAAGTCGAAGAGACAAAAAAATAGGCAAGACACCGGGGCACTTTTGACGGCCCGAGCGTCAAGAGAGACACGACGCAGAAAGAGAAGAAAGACATTCTTACTGTATAGCGCTGTAAGCTGTTCCATGGAGCCCTTGGCTGCGCTACAGTACAAGCGTGGCGTTGTCAGAGTGCCTGCGCAAGTCGGCTTTGCGCCGTAGGAACACAACCCTGCTCTGGTTTGACGAATTGCCTTTTCGATCTTGCCAAATGCCTATTCTCCAAGCATGGCAATTGCTAAATCGCCCTATAGCGGCAATATCTACGCGGTCGCAATGCCCTTACCTTGATATGCTTTGATAGCAGATGCTGCCTATCAAGGACAGCTGCTCCTCGTATACCAGCCAATGAAATGGCTTAGTCAACAAGCGCTTCAGCGCCAGCAGACGATGCCTAGCAATTCGCCCTTTGGAACATCGTCGTACCCAGGCCAATAGCACGTCCCGGCTCGCAAGCGCAAAACCCGCCGACAGGCGCGATGCAGCCGGGTCGACCACTCCTTGGTATCGGACACTTATCTTGATGAGCCAAGGAAACGGGACGACTCCCGGAACATGTGGGCTCGGAGCAAGCCCAAAGAGGTCGCCAGCTTTAAGGGCTTGAGATACGTATTCCTTCCGCTTTGGGCAGTCTGGAGCGCTGTGCCAGTTACATCTGTACTTGCCTCAATGGTCGATCCGCCCCTGCCTGCATCGTGGCCAGGCAAGATGCAATGTCACCATTGCTGTCACCCAAAAAAAGAAAAAGAAAAAGAAAAAAGAAAAAAGAAACACCATAGGCCACTCCAATCTCCCACTGTTTTATTTTTATTTTCCCTTTTTTTTACTGCCCTTTTTATCTCATGGCCCCCCCATGACGATGCTCGCTACTCGCCTTTCGCTCACAGCGGCCACTGCCATTGGTCGATTTTACGATCCATCTACTCGAAACGGACCAGCGCCACTTTGCCGGGACCCCCTCCCTCCCTCCCCTCCTCTGCGAACTCTGCCCTTCTAAAAATTCCCCATCTCGTACTATGCTAACTCCATCTGCAGGCCCGTCGGCGAACGCAGCCGCCGATTCGAGGCACAAGGCCACTTCAAGTGTGTTCAGCTCTGGCTGCGGGTGCAGGTCCAGTGCCAATCACACGCCGCGATCGAGAAGGATTTCTGGCAGTCGAACCACACTGCCACGGCCACCGTCAGCCCTGCGTCGGGGCAAGCCTGGAGTCGGCGTCTATTCAACCCAATCGAGGCGAGACGCAGCTCGCCAAACGTGCTCCCCGCCCTAGATTGAACCCGAGCAGACGACAAAAGATCGTTGGCCAGCGGCGCCAGAGCCATAACCATAGCCCTCTGATCAACGCTTCCAAGCGGATGACTGGCTTTTGCGCGTGGCCCCCAATCGGAAGATGACATCGTCACATCGGATGGCCCCTTTTTTTTTTCACTATCCACAGACAGGTTTCCCCCTTCTGGCCCTCCTGGGAGCCGGAGCTGGGGACTTGAGCACCAGTCCCGTTTCTTCTCGCCGCCTCTCCTAATGCTTGCATCTGCTATATGCTAGTGGCACTACAACTACTGTTACTTGTGATATTATCAACCCAATCCCGGTTGTCCTGGGGCTTTCATCTCGCCTGCCCGTATGTCTCTCTTGAGGAGTTCACGTTCCAGAGCCACACCAGGTGCCGGCGCTAAATGACGACAAGAGTAAGCAAGATCGAGAAGGATTCGCCAATTTCCAAAGGCCACTGCTTGATGGCTAAAGAGCTTGGCCCATTCGCAGGGCTTAGTCCAAGGTATGCATTAGAGCCAAATGTGATGTGCATCGTCACGAGAAAGAAAGCCTTGTGGAGGACAACCTGTTTAGCGCAGCGTCGTCATACCTGTGCGCAATGCTTGACGGCGGCACCCAAGGCGTTCTACAGATAACTTTCTGCTTCAACTAACGCACCTTGACGAAACTCGATGTGGCAAAGAAACCACCGTGGTCTATTCTTTCACATGACGCAGCGTCATATCCAGGCTTGGCGGAGCCTTTTCTGCCATCGCTATTGAAACTCCCAGGCCAACATCAAATACTACATCCACTTAACGCGGAGCGGCCGGCCTGGCTCCTCTTACTGACATCAAACCATCAATTCAGTCGTCACAGTTGCTGTTGGGCGATGAATTGGTTCATCCTGGCTCATGACAGAGTTAATATTGGCTTGGAAGATTACCTCGCAGAGCGATAAGATTTGCTTTGCGGCCATCCTGGCTCATGACAGCGTCAACTCTGACCTCAAATATTACTTACAGGGTGAAGGATTCATGCATCTGACGAGTGCTCTTGTCAAAATCACAGACTTTCAAAACAGACAACACAACCAATCAACAGCTTCCGATGCCCACTCTTTGCCAGCACAGCCAAGCCTATTATAGTTGACTGGGGCTTCCCTCCTTGCCTTCCACGCTTGAGACAATTTAACAAACGCAAAATGCTTTTGGCGGCGCTTGAGGGGCTTGCAACTTAGATCCACAAGCATAAACAACAGCCCATTATACCAGACTCAGCCTCCATCACTCATCGCGGAGAGGTCCGGCTGGCGTCACTTGGCTCCTATCTAGTACGATTTAGGCGACTTGTGTCGCTGCTGGCAGGCCCGCTTTGCTACGGGGGTATGCTGTTGGTGGTACTCCGTAGATACAGTGCGCTGTGCATGGCTCTGTTGACCCAAGGCGCTGATCCAGCGTCGAACCATGCACATATTTTGGGGTTACATTTGTCTCGAACATCTCTTTCTTTGCTTCTTCCCTGTCATCTCGGCTTCCACTGGCCTCAGCGCGACGGCTTATCCCATGCACGCTCAAAGGGGAATCTCTGGCACTGTGTTTCATTCTGACAAGTATGGTGTGGGGTTCATGAGAAAACCACGTTTTTCGGTCCCGAGATTAGGGTTATACCTGCCCGCTGCTCTCCGATACGGTTACAGTTATGAAGGCTCAAAGCCGAAGCTTGTTTTTCTCTCTGTTTTATTCTTCCTTTCTTTGAGTTCTGAAACAGGTTTACTGGCAAGCATGCGCCATTCATCTATTCATGGAAACAACTGCTGCACGATGAAAATCATTCAACTCCGTCGTGTCATTGGGGGTGAAGTGGACGGAATTCACATGCTGGCTGCAGATTTAGTGTCGACAGGCAGTAGGCTAGACGCTCTTGCGACATTTTTCTCGGCCAATGACCGCAGCATCAGAGCTAGGTCCAAAGCCAGAAACAGCCCAATTTGACAGGTTACCATATGCGCTGAGACGACCAACAACCCGTTACAGCAGAAAAGGCCTTTTCACGACAGATCCACAGCTAATTTGACCCGCAGAGAAACGTACAGGTCTATTAGGTCAGGCGGTACTTCTCCAACTTTACCTGCATCGGTTACTCGTGTATGAGGAGCTGGGTCAAGGGGGACATGCGAAATCCACCTTGCGATGGGGCAGCCCCAGCGTGGTTATCAACTCTGATCGACGACTAGGGGGGCCCTGGTTCGGGCAAATGTCTCAGCACACGCCCTGTCTCCTCTGTGCAAAGTACACGCATGTAGTGGTATACGCATATTTGCTTGTAGCACTACCACTCCCTCACCCTCGTTTACTCTTTCCTTTGAGAAACGTGCCACATGCAACATCATCTCGTGGACTCTCCATACCCTGGCCCGGCTTCCATCCATGTCATGGAGGGGAGGAAAGACAAGTCGGCTGTCGCTTGCCACACAGCATGACTGCTTTCTGCAGGTCGACGAAAAGGGTACATCTTGATACCGAATAAGTTAGCACTTTACAAGAAGACAAGACCGTGGCAAGGCAAAGCAAGGTAAGGGTTGACAAGAACGCTCCTGGCTGTTGGCGGGTTTACGGAGTTCGTCGTAACTCTGACCATACAGGCGTCATCATAATTTCTCGCTTCATTTTATTCAGCCCATGGGCTAGTGAGTGACGAGACACGGCATGAAGAATGGAGAAGAGAAACGATTGGTAGTACTAGTAGGGTAGGCCGTAGTTGCGAGGCTCACCTGCTCCAGACACAGCATCTCGACGGCGAATACCAGCATATGCAATTCTCCGCTCAAAGTGGCGGCAGGCTGCTGTTTGCTGACGGAGATTTTGGGGATTCTAGCCTGGTTCCCGAAGTCTGGGTATCCGGCTGACATACATGCATAGCCCTTCACAGAGGACTGAGACACGCCCAACCAAAGGAACTCGGTTATCGAATCTGTAGTATCTTCCATTTTGAAAGCTTGCAGAGGTAACAGTATATATAGGTTCTATGATGCCATCCTCCCGCTGAGTGGCCATCAGGGTAGAAAGTTGGCATGGACTAACGGAATTAGCGAACCCAGAATTTCAGTGGGACGGTGAGCCACCCTCTACTATACCACAATCGTGCAAAGTTTCTCTCAGCCTTGTCGTTTGTACTTGTGGCCTTTGGACTCGTCTATCCGTTTTTCCTTTTTAGCATTTCCCCGAAAGGGGGGGCGTTGATAGCAATGCAAGCATTCACACCAAAGAAAGCAACCAGCCTGCTGTATATACGCAGTATTCAGAACTACCGCTAGCAGGCGGTAGCAGTGCTACATATTGGGTCAGAGCAACTCAAGCTTCAGCTCGTACCACTTGTTGGAGCTCGAAACACAGATCTTACTGCCGCTAGATTGAGTGTTTGCCCCCGCGCGTCTGTCCGCTCCTTAGAATTGGTCATCATGAAGGAAGAAGGGATGGGAGGAAGAAGTAGCATCTGTGGGCCAGATACTCTAGGCCGAAGCAGGGCGGGGGACATGGTAACCGGGTCTCTGGAGATTGTGCATGGCTGTCACACTTGAAATCTATACACAGGGACAGAACATCGACCATAGCCTGGTGCGCTTCGACACCGACGAAACGGCGACCAATAAGAGTTTGATGTTGGGCAGAGTGACTGGTCAGGAGCTCTCCTTGGAGCTAAAGACTGGATAGCCCGGGGTGCTACCGCCGGTATGCCTCGTTTTCATTTTTAGCTGGTTTGAGTGCCAGCGCATATAACAGAGCAGCAGATGAGTGGATGGGTAAACGCCAACAGCGCCCCCCCTTCCCACCATCTCCTTGGGGCGCGTATCATTCCCGGCGTCTGCCTGGGTCCGATGCACTGGAGGTGAAAAGCTAATCCGGGGCTGACAAGCAATCCTACTACTCAGAGTCTTGGTTCCAAAGATGCCATGCTCCAAAGTCCCCAAAAGTTCATTGCCGTTCCAATCTTGGCCCCAGTTCGCTATTACTTATACGTGTATAGAACAGGAGCATACATAAACGCACCGCCACATAGAGCACCGCTTCGCCCACGATGCTAGCACTCCAAACGTCCCCTGCGCTTGCCTCTTCGCCTCAATGCCTATAGGCTGTTGGCGGGAAAGGATTCTGGTCAAATCTAAAACCGCAAATCAATTTCAAAATAGTATACCAATAGTTATTGCTGGATAGCTGACAACCGCTCAAACTTTTGGAACACTCACGTCATACCTTTATTGGACCAAGTACACCACTTGTAGTACGAACTCAAGCTAACAACGCCCTAGGGATCTATCCTCCAGGTACGAAGCACCAAAACAGGAAAAAGAAAGAAAGAAAGAAGAGTACGTAGGATTTGAGAATAATGCCAAGAAAGAAGACCTAAGATTTTGGTTTTAAAATCGTGCCATTATGATGCCATAGGAACCAAGGTGTTATACTTTTATCCAAGGCCGAAGAATTTCGGATTTCTCTTTTCTCACGGCTGGCGTTAACTAAAGCTCTTGTATATTCTTTCTCGTCTTTAGCTTCTTGTTTCTTCATTTCCACTCTCTCTTCGACATGTGGGGAAGGCGGGCGAAAAGACAAAGTACACATTACTACCACTAACGGCAATAGTACGTATCTATGCGAACTACTATGCTCATACCCGCATTACCTAGTTTTGTCGTCAGCTGTGGTGCAAGCAGTCTACCTTCAAAGATGGAGACTCAAAGATGGAGACTCAAAGATGGAGCTCGCGTTCCCTACAGCACACAATTAAGAGTGAATCGGGCTGAAGCGAGAGACACACGTATGACGGCGAAGTTACAGTATACGCAAGCGGCGGTGGCCATTGCGATCTGTTTGTTCGTACAGAGGCACATGCGAGCTTTCAAAAGTGCTTACCAGCGCAGAATGAGTGCGGAATTGTGGAATAAGAGACGGCTGCAGCTTACTGGTACTGTCCTCTGTACTGCAAGTGGTAGGTACAAGTACAGTATATACGAGCAGAGGAAGGGTCTGAAAAGGTCTGAGACAGGGGAGACAGGGCCTTCGGAAACCTAGGAAGCGGGGGGGTGCAAATATCGCCGCAACCCTTGGCGCGAGGTGAGCAACTAAGGCGGCACGCACGGCTACATGAATACCATCCAGATTGATGCATGAGCAGAGACCCAGAATGAGCCGTCCAAAAGCTGTTAAGCTTATATGCAGCTACGCGGTATGCCTCTCGGGGTGGCGCAAAGCTTCTTTGCTTCGTTTTCGTGTGCGTCCCAAAGAGGAAATGGCCGGGTTCAAACACTCACACTCTTCTGTCTTGAGAGCCTGGGAAATGAAGGCAGCGATTACGAAACGGCAACGTAGTTCTACGTAGGCGTGTGAGGCTGCGACGGGAGGGAAACAACAAAAGGGCGAGGAGGACGAGAAGTGCAGCTGGAACAAGACAACAGCCTGTGACTCGGACGGCCGAATTTACTGAGGGAAAGGGCCGAATGCACACAGGCAAGCAAATGAGATTTCTCTTTTTGTTTGCTTTTTGCGCCATAGTAGGTACTGCACCTACCGGCCAGTTTACTACAGGTACGGCACAGCAGCTCATGCAGGGCCCCAGCGAGCCAAGGGTGCGGCTCTTGGGAAAAGGTGAGGCGGTTTGATTCGACCCGTCGGACGGTCTCATTTGTCATAGCCTTGGAGAGGGAAACCCGACACTTTTATGTGAAGGAAACGGGTTGGCCATGGCGGAAGAGCGGAATAGATAAGACTGGGTCCAACCCCTCCATTGAACTTGAGTGGAAACGGAATCATCTCTCAGAGGGTCTAGCGAAGTGGTATTAGCAGCGGTAATAATAATGGCAATACTACCACGACCTATTACACGTTGAGAAGTTGTTTTGGGGATTTTCATTGGTCAGGCAATATTACTCTTTTTCTTTATCTTACTCTGTCTGCAAGTCTCTTGTTTCTTTCTGAACAGTCGTTGCTCCATGTTGCCGAAGCTCGGCTATTACCTACTTTTGCGACACAGTCGCTGATAGCCGATGCTGAGGATAGCTTGCGTCGCAGTTTCAATTGAGTATTGTCGGGGAGTCAAAGAGACAAAAAGGAAACCTAAAAAAAAAAGGAGATAAAAAAGAGAGCAAAAAAAAAGAGAGAGAGAATGAGTGATTGGCTGAATGGTTGAAAGAGATAGAGGTAAGTCTACAATACTTTGGCATTATACAGAATTTTTGTCATTCGTTGCCACCCGGCTTCTTGAATTCTTTGTCCCTTCCCGCCTCTCTCTTCTCTCGGGTTTCGAAAAGCGGAGAGCGAATGCGACATAGTAAGCAGAGGTTTGATTTACATGGTGCATACCGAGTGTTGCAACTATACTAACTGTATAGGTGGGCATGCATACAATACGAAAAGCAGTAAGGTCGTAATAGCCATCAGCAGCAGCACTAGTGGTTGATATATTACGAGAAACGGAGGGTTTTAATATTTATTTGCCTTTTTATTCGTTTGCCTTAGGCCACATTCAGCTCGTGGCTGCAACAAAAAAGCGAGGCGAAGTTGAGGCCAGGGGGGGTTTCTTTAGTTTAGGCATCCAACATTTGTACAGTCACTCGTCTGGCTCGTCTGCCTTGGAGCAGCTGCCTCAAAGAGCGGTGGTGCTGCAGTAAGTACCCTGATGCTGGAGCTGGTGCTACTGCTGCATGGTTTCGGAGAGATTTTTATCTGGTTGAGGCAAGGTCTGGATGATGACAGCATGAGGATACGGTACAGTTTGACAGGCGTGGCCGAGCGCTCAAGTATCACAACTGCTTCGTTCGCACTTTCCAACAACAGTTCCTGCCTGTTTGGCTAAGCGGTATGGAAACTGCTGGATTTACAAAGCACAAATGGAAGGCACGACCCAACAAGAGTTCCTGCCCGCTTGGCTAAGCGGTATAGCGTGTCACTAGTACTTCTGTGATATGACAAGGTGATCAGTTCGACTCTGATAGTGGGCATTTCTTTTTGCTTTTTTTCGGCACTTGCATGTCACTAGTACTTACTGGACATGGCAAGGCTTTTTGCGGCCTTTCTGTGAGACGGCTTTTGCGTTGTTTGTATTGCTCTTTTTTGTCTTTTCTCGTTACAGGGTATCCTGCTTTCTTGAGCGATATGTTGTATATGCATCCTGTTTTCCTGAGCTATGTATTTTATTCTTTATGCTGCCTACCTATGCACCAGCCATTGAACCTAGGAATCTATAAAGCAAAAGGATGAGGGCACTAAGTTAGATGCTCGATAGGAGATGAGATAGGCTGCATGCACGATACTAGGCACTGCTGCTAGCAGCACTTCTGTCATAAAATTGTCTAGCCTGTTTGTCTATTATGATTCATGCAGCGCCAGGAGTAGCCAGGCAGTTAAGAAACACCATGTAGGTGACTCCAAGTTCCAAGTGCACGGCGTCAACCGAAATTGCAGAACGCGTAATTGCACCGCCCTTTGGGTGTCATGTCATGATATCTGTCCTCATGACTCTGGATGTTTTTGTGCTTCAGCCTCCATTTCCACGCAGCTTTGCATACGTCATCTGGCCCATGGCGGTTTTCAATCTCCCTCTCTCTCCTCGCGTTTATTACGTGTTCCTTTGCATTTAGTCAACTCGGAAACAGTGCCATTTGTAAGCAGGTGGTTATTAACGTCCAAAAAATTAAAAGGCCAAAAAAGAAGGAAAGAGGACATGCAAAATACGTATTTCTGTCGCAGGCTAAATGCGGGCCCGCCCAAAAAGAAGCTGCCCCTCATGTTTGGCTGCCGTGCTGACAGATTGGAGCTGGAGCTAGAGCTGGAGCTTTGAATAGGCGACAGCGAGAGAGGCTCTGTTTTCGTGTTTGCCTGGCTTTGGCCAGAGGAAAGGAAATGGATGACACGTAAAGCGGAAGAAGAGATAGACGTGGCCTGATGATGTTGGTCATTTTCTCGAAGCTATAGCTGGCAGCTTTTTTTTATTATATCTTGTCTGATATATTCTGTTCCTCGCCTTGTCTATCTATATGCAAAACGTGACACCAAAAAAAGCTGACCCCTCCTCCGCATTTTCTAATTCTCCCTTTTTTCCACCGGCTGCATTCGTCGGTTTGAAGGGTTAATAATCAGACTACGAAACTGAGAGAAAAGGCTGAAACCGAAGATTCGAAACTTAACGAGCGACAAAAGACGCGACCCGACGGCGAAGCCTTTCCTCTGCGCGCCCTTTTTCTTTCCTTGTTTTCTTTCGCCGTTGAACAAGAAAGCTGTGTCCTACTGCGACTTACCTTGAACGTACGAATAAGCCGACGAAGCTTTTCCCCGCATCGCCATCGCGCTTCGACCTGGAGCGGCAAATCGGACGGCAAAATAAAGACGAGGAGGCCAGAGGAGCGAGAATACCTCAGTAGTACGCAACACGATACCGACCGACGGAATATACAGAGCGGGGAAAGGGAGACCTCTTTTGTACATTCGCGAAATAAGAGAAACGTCTGAGAGCTTCTTCTACTCTTGACGCCCGCGAACAAGCTACACCGTTGCTTAGACCATCAAATCCAAACCGCTCAACCATGTCATCCTTCTTCGTCGAGCTCTGGGAGGGCATCTTCACGCCCGGCCCAACCCCCACAATCCTCAAGGCCACGAATGTCAGCTTTGCCGCCTTGCAGATCGTCCTGCTGTCGCTCCTGTTTGCTACGTACAGCGTGCACTTTGTGGTGCTGTCGGTGCTGTGCGGCGGGCTGTGGTGGTCGATCAACTGGTTCGCGCGGGAGCTGAAGATTGCGCAGGCTGCGGAGGCGGAGCGGAAGAAGAAGGAAGAGGAGAAGAAAAAGTTACAGGGTGATGGGTCCGGGTCGAGCGATACGGAGGTCGAGGGCAAGGTTGCGAGACGGACGACGAGGAGCAGTAAGAAGAGCGGTGCTGGGCCTGCTGCTGCTGCGGTGAAGGCGGATGCTGAGCCTTTGGAGAATAGGGGCGAGGTGAAGCAGAGGGCGGTTCTGGAGCCGCAGTCGAGTGCGAGCACGGAGGATGAGTGGGAGAGGGTTTCGGAGAGTGAGAGGTAGATGTAGATGGGATGATGGAGAACGAATATAGTGAGCTGGACTGTGAAAGAGTCTCTGTGAAATACGAAGTCTAGCTATTTATCAACAAAGTGTACATACGTGTGTGTTTGACAGGTGGCGTGAGATGGTAAACGCAAGGTAAATATCGGATATAGTAGATTATTTCGAATGTCCATCCATTTAGTATGCAGTATGATTAGAGTCATTTGTAGGATACCACACGTTTTCCGAGTCTGTATCAAGGTGGTATTTTTTCAATTAAATTGCATCCAAGCCACGAGATGAGCCTTCTCGTCTCTAAAATCTATATACCCTTCTACTCTCCATACAGGATATCCAGCTGAAATAAGAAAAGACAAACGAGCCATAAAGATAAACAACAGCAAATAATATGAGTTCAAACCAATCTCTCCCCACGCCATCACGCTCCAACACCCCCACGCTTTACAACCAGGTATAAAATCAAGACAGATACCTCAAAAACCTTTTATCAAAGAAGAAAAGCAGAAGAAAACGCAATAATATCAGCAAATCGAAACCTTTTTTTTTTTTTTAGTCATAATCTTGTTTTACAGCCTTCGCAGCTTTCGTGTCATATGAGCCGCAACCAACATGCTCATGGCCCCTATGAATAGACAGACCGCAATGGCATTCGTTCCGCCAACCTCCTTGCCTTCAGCGGCAGCCGCTTCCTTTGTCTCGTCATGCAATTCAGGGCTCTTTCCGGGCTCCATGATGGCGAAGACAATGGTGGAGATGAAGGTGCCGATGAACTGCGGAAGGGTGGTGTAGATGTTGAGGATGCCAAAGTAGATACCGGATAGCTCGCCTGAGGACGATTGTGAGTGGCTATTGCTGTTGCGGCGAGTTGATGTGAGAGGCAGGGCGGCTGATGGGTCGTGAGCGCCGCTGAGTTTGTTGACTTCGATGCCGAGGAAGGCTGTGGGAGCCCACATGGCGATGGCCCAAGGTCTGTAGTTGTTAGCCAGTTTCAGGAGATATATATACATGTATATATATGTGTATATATATATAGGGAGACGTTATTCAGCACCACAATCTCATTATCCAACACCCCAGCGGTAGCGCAACAAGGCGTTCCACATATCAAAATACGTATACCAACTGCCAATTACTACCCGTATATTGAAAGTAGCAGCAGTAGCAGCAGTAGCAACAATACTACTGCCTAGGTAGCTTGACGGCTGGATAATAGAATTGGGGTGCTGGATAACGTCTCTCATATAGACACACACACATATATATATGTAAAGAGAGAGAAAGAAAGAGAGAAGAACTCACATTCCACAGATACACATGAGAGTCGTGGCAGACACAAAACTCTTGGCCAGAGGCGCCATAATCATGGCCGAGGCGAACATCAAATCCCCGATTATCCACGCCGTGAGCAGATCTGGCTTCATCCTGTCCAGCTTTTCGAGCAAACCAGCCATGGCTCTTGGCGGACGAGGCGTAAATTTCTCCTCGGCAGGGGAACGCACCATCATGGGCAGGAAGAAAGCGCCAAGGAAGCTGATGGTCGAATATAGCACGAGAGCGAAGCTTCCAATACGGCCAATCTCACCCAACACGTCGGTGTTTGAGCTTTTCGCGTTGGCAGGCATGTCGTAGCGGACCCAATTTTCTCCTACCCAAGTTGTTGAGTAGAACAAGAATGGGAACCAGCCGATCCAGGACCAGAATTGCGCCCAGCAGATGGCCTAGACGCGTATTAGCAAAGGCTGAGGGGATATACGTGTTTGTATATAGACATATACACGTGTATCGATACCAGGGCAGATAGAACTTACCTGGACACGCGGTGGAAGCGTCAGCAGCGTGGAACGGATCTGGTGAAAGACTTTGAGGGGCCCTTCGTCGGGGAGCTTCTTGGCGGAGAGAGGGTGAGAGTCGTGGTGGTTAGGCCTCAGGACGCGCTCGGTGACTGCCCAGCAGGTGACCGATGTGGTCACCAGGATGGCCATGGCAGCGATGACGGTCAGTTGCTTAAACTGTGTGTCGGCAAGGCCAGGGAACAAGCGAACCAAATCGATGGACCCTGCGCCGTACCCTATCATATGACCGACTGAGTTCATGCGAGAGCCTAGGGGAAGGATAGGTTGTTAGCAGATGAAGGAATGAGTCGGTACAACAGAAGAGACTGTCAACTCAGATATAACAGAAGAGATTATGGGCTCAAATATAAAAGGAGAGACTGTCAACCCAGTTATAACGGAAGAGACTGTCAACTCACCCCATGCGGCGCCCGCCTGCTGCTTCTCAAGGGGCAGCGTGTCAACAATCAGGCTCCTTGAACACGACATGACTATATATCGACAGCGTCCCACCGTCAGCAAATAGTCCAGAGACAACAATACAGTTCAGCAGACAAGACTCACTCGCATTAATCGCAAAATCCACGGCATATATCGCCGCCACCGCCACCACTATGGTCAATCGTCTTGTCGTATCACCACCATCACCGCCAGCAAACGCGCCCACAATCTCACGCGTAAAGCCCAGCACCAACAGACAAAGTGACACTATCACGGCCCCAATCATCATCAGCGGCCGACGACGGCCCCAGCGCGACGTGCTCTCATCGGCCACAACGCCCACAATCGGTTGGACGATTAAGCCAGACAGAGGTCCTGCTATCCATACAAGTGACACGTTTGACTTACTCAAGCCAAGGTTGAGGAGATACGGCGTGCAGTCTGTGAATCCATGTTAGCTGTTATGCACTCATGCTGAATCCAGATGAGCATCTGATGGTTCAATATGTACGGACAAGTCATTTCGACACCCCAAGTAAATCTATAAATACCCCGGTCAGTCAATGGATTCAATGATTCATATACAAAAAACTCACGTAATTCCAATCGTGCAAAACGTCAATAGCACCATCCGCATCGTCTCAGAATTGCCTCTTATCGAGGCCTTCCCCGTCAACGTATATCCCGCCATCGTGGCCGTTTTTGGGCGCACACGCAGCCCGCTCCTCGCTCAATTAAAAAAAAAAAAAAAAAAGATAAAAGGAAAAAAAAAAAATGAAATGAAATCGCCGTACGCCGGAATAATTATTAAAAAAGCAAAGCTGCGCTGCTATTCACTTATTTTTCCACTACGCATACATCGTCATCATATTTTTTCCTTGTCCAGTTGTTGTTTTGTTGTTCTCATTTCCTCCCCCCACGTTTTAGAATTGGCTGCTAGAAAGAAAGGGGTCCGCGCCCAATCTCTCTCTCCCACTTGCTTACCGCTACTGTCTATTCTTAGCCCCCCTGTGAGACCCTCAGTCTCAGAGCCTCTCATATCTCCCCGTTCTAGGCTCGAAACAGGCATGGGTCACGCAAAAAGTCTCGTATCGCCAGCGGTTACTCCGTGATACCTCTTAGTCAAGACCTCGTAAAATGAGCCTTCTTATCGTTGAATAAAAACTCATATTGGCTAGCGAATAAATACATTGAATAAATAAGAATACATGTTATACAGTCGACTGCTATCAAACGCGCTGCGCAATGCTCGAGCCGCCATCGTGCAGAACAAAAGAAAAATTCACTGATGGCATCTTTTGGCTCAGATCTGTCTACTCTGTGTGCCTTGAAATAATAGGACTTGCAGCACCCTGCATCCGCCATCCTCTTCTCTGCCAAGCCAGTAGCCTTCTCACACTTTATACCGGGCCGTCACTGCCCCAACGCCCCCAAATTGGACAAGGCAAATCAAATGCCAAAGAGAAAGAAAACCAGCATAAAAAGCTCCATCTTTCTCATACACCCACAATCCGAAACCTCTCCCTTCAGCCTATGCATCTCCTGGCTGCAGCTCCAGCATGAGAAATCAACAGGAGCTTGAAACAAGCGGGGAAAAGAAAACAAGCAGTGGTAGGCTCAAAATAAATCATATAGCTGCTGTGCTTCTTCAGATGCTTAAAATTTGAGATGTGATGAAGAAAGGCGACAAGCTCTCTTGGAAATCTTGACAAAAAAAAGTAAAACAATATTTTTTAAGAAAAAAAGAAAAAAAAAAAAAAAAGAAACGCCTGGTTGCTTGCCTATCCCTCCTCAAATATGCCATTGGTTGTTGTTTGCATCTTCTCGATGCTGGTCCTGAAATTCCATGATATCAAGTAAAAGTGTATCCGTCGCTTCCGTTTTTTATTCATTCGCCTTTGTCCACCTCGCGCCAACGCCATGTTCAAAGTTCATATTCGCGCTGTCTATGAGTCGGCTAATTTCGCAAAATGCTTGGACCAAATCCAGCCCACCTGGTCTGACGGGTCGTCCTGGTTCTTTGCGAGCCAGAGCTCGCCCTTTTCGGCAATGACGTCAAATATCTACGAGTTAAGTCAGTATAATTCATCGCTTACGGCATGCGAGCGAGCACATGTTCACGTATATCGTACCTCGCCGGCTTGGTATGTCAGATAGGGATATCCAGCCTCGTGCTTTGTAGTGGAAATATTAAACTCGAATAGCGATGCAGCTAACCAGAGGACATTATATCCATCTGAAGCATGCGCACGCTCCCGTGATGATGCTCTAGAGGACCGCTGACTCTCCTCGGGTCCGTCAGGGAGAGGCAGAGCCGAGTGGAACAGGTTTGAAAACCTGCGGCTCTCATTCTGGTGGTGGCTGGAGTAAAAGGTATTGCCAGAGTCTCGCCGAATGTGGGGGGCCGACTCAGAACTTTGCCTTGACGTCGCCATCGCCATTGCCATTGCCGAGGAATCGAAGCTCTTGCCCGTGCTCGGTCGAGTGTTGCCAAGCGATCGGGAGCCTGTTGGCATGTCGGCTGACCGCGGAGATCCCGCGCCTGTTTGATTATTGTTGGAGAGGCCTGCATAGAAATCTCTGTAGTAGTACTGGTGAGGACTTGGCGCCGTTGCACCAATGCCAGTAGCACTCGAACTAATAGGAGAAAGAGTAAACGAGCCACTATGCCGTTTACCGAAGTCGGGGGCCGGCAGCACGGGTGCTGCCTCGCCATTCATGGACTGGCTGGACTGGCTCAATGCTCTGTTCTCTGCTTCCGAAGTCCGGCCCCTGATTCTGGGAAGCGCATCTTCTCCGCTCGCCGTCGATTGTGAGACCCTTCCACGGTAGGCCGGGTTGATGATGCCAATGTTGGACATCATCTCGTTTGCATAAGGAAAGTCTCGCTGGAAAGCTGCCACAATGTCTTCAAGTGCTGGCATATCGGGTCCATCCGTTATTACAGCCCTCATCTTTTCCCTCCATACAAAATACCAATCAGCCTGTATGTTTATGAGGTTGCCCAGACAAATGTTGCCCATCTTTTCGGTCAATGCCGATAACTTTGGAAGCTCCTTGATGAGCGTGTCGTTGAGAGCCTCATACTGCTCCACAAGCTCCTTAAGCTTGGGATCTATGCTTTTGCCCGCCTTCTTCAGCTGCTCCGCACGCTCCCAAACAATTCGTCGCTTTTGCCTCTTTTTCATGGCCAGCGAGGGGTTCCCGTATGATTTGATGACATGTTCAAAGGGCTCAATGACATGCTTTCGTATTTGAGTCAACTAATGGAAAAGTATATCAGTAACCATAACCCCGCCAAGCAGATATTCGGAAATAGAAGGGGGCTCTTACATGCAGCTCGAGAGTAATCTTCTCGATATCGCGGATTGATATGTTAAATTGAACCCATTTGCTTTCCAGCTCCGGGAAGCTGCCTGGTTGGAGCCGCATCACCAGCTCAATCGCCGAAAGAAACTGTAAAAACTCGTGCACATATGACGAAACTTGTCTGGTATAGAATTCGACATCGCGCAAGACAACTTGTAGTCGCAGGTAGTCGTCGCTAAATCTTTCCTCTAGCTTGAGGTATTCAGGGTCTTCCGGTTCTCGGGCACCCGCCTGCAGTTTGTCTACCTTCTTGCCAAAGGCTCGAGCAAGGCCAGCTTTGACATCGGACTCCTTACGTTTTCTACCGACGATTTGTCCGACCAGCTCAAAATTCTTCTTTGTCTTGTTGATCTCGATAATGGCGTCCTCAAGGGCTTCTTTGGCTACTACAAGCGGCTGTCGGTCAGGGTGATCCTGCGGCGTGTGTTGGAGGAGAGTCATAATCAGGTTGGGATACTTGGTGATTCGCTGCATCGGTTTGATGAGAAGAGAATCCAAGTCCCAAGCAGTTGTAAGATCTTTGGCAACCTCGTTACATTCATTCAGCCATATCTGTACCGTAGGGTCCTGCTGAATCTGAATGAGCTTCTTTGCGGCCTGGTCGCTGTTTCTCAAGAACCCTTCGTGCGCAAGCTTCATCTTCTCCATATTGCTTTGGAAAGCTGGGCCAAGTGAAGTCTCGCGGTCTTTGGCGTCGCTGAGGTCAACAACAGATGACTGGCTTTGCTCCGAGTAGAATGAATCATCCTTGACGGCAAGTGATCGGCCACTCTTTGGCACATATATGGTGGCAACCACCTCCTTGAGGATGGCGAGGAACGAAGTGTGAAATTCGATAATCTCGTCGCTATTTCGAAAGATGAGCTTGACTATCTTTGCATCTAGCTTGGGGCAAGCTTCTGCAGTGCCTTTGTAAATCTCCTCGACAATATTCATGTCTCTTACGAAGACAGCTTCAGTATCGATGAGCTCTTTGATCACGTTTCGTCTCTGGATCAAGCGATGTCGCTCTTCGCTGCTCAGGTCCTCGGCTTCTTGGATGAAAGATCTGGCGTCGCTATCTATGGCACCCCTGCCATCAAAATACTGATCTGTAGTCTCCACGGACGTCATGTCCATCATCGACAGAGGAGTTTCTGAGTGATGGGAGATGTACTCTCCGCTTCCGCGGTCCGAGTTGACCAGAGTGCTTCCATATTGAGACTGCTCGTAAAATACGCTCGATGTTTGCGATTCGAGGGCCGAGTTTCGTCCAGAATGTGGAAGAGGTGGTGGCTCGTGTTTGGGAGACGATACGAACGAAAAGTCGGCAGTCGCCTCCGTTGATAGATAAGGAATAGAGAAACCTCCGCCGGTGTCCAATTCTGGGAGCTGCTGGCCGAGCTGAATTGATGACCGTGTCGAGTCGACTGAGGGGCGAACACCACCTGCTCCACTATAGGAGAAGCTTCTGAGAGAAGAGTCATCTCTCCCCGAGGATTCAGACAGCTTCCACGAGGCCGCTCGCATATCCGGCGACTCTGAAGCCTCTGAATGTGTGCCGTCAACAGAGACGTTTGTCCATGCCGTATGGTGACTTGACCTATCGGCTCGAGATATCGGAGGGGGCGCTAACAGCTGGTTTGGCGGGCCTGCGTCGAGCTGGTCGTCGTGGGAAGGATAGAGGAGATCATCAAAGGTTTCTATGTCAGATGAGGCGCATGTTGAGGCTCTATTGGACGAGAGATGGCCGCCATAGCGGTATGGGGTTCGCTCGTCCTCCATCCCATCCCGATCGTCTGTCTCTTCGGTACAAGCATCAGTGGCGGCATCATCGACATCAGCGCGCATGCGACGGGCCATTGCCGGGACGCTTTCTAGATCAGAGTGGCAGTCAGATTCATCTTGAATGTCCAGCTTGGGATAAGATGCTGCCTGCACAGCCTCTTTGGCAGCTGGAAGCTCGTCAGCTGAAGGCTGTGGTAGTATCTTCACAATGGGCTGGTAGCTTTGTTGCACGGGGGGCTCCAATGAGGCTTCTTGAGGCTCATTGTTGTAATAAGCCTCCGGACCGAATTGCTCTTGGCTGTCGATCTCGTTGTAGAGCACTGGGGTATTCTCTTGGTTGGTGTGGTTTTGATGGTTGAGGTCGTGGTCGTGGTCGTGGTCGCGGTCGTGAACCGGGTGGTGAGGAAGAGGATGAGCTTGAGCCACAGCAGACGGTTGCGGCGGCGACGATGGAAAGTCGTCATCATCGTCAAAGGGGCTTCGGTAGTGGGAGCGTTGTCGCGTCGGCACTATTATTTGTGGGCTGAGTGGCTGATCGGACATAGCCAGGTCAGAAAGCTCTGCCTGGGGCTCTATATCAAACTCCGTAACAGCAGAAGTAAATGAGATGGTTGACAGAGGTCGTTGGGCTTTTGTTACGTTAGCGGACGGTGAGGTTCCAGGGAAGGTTCCAGGGATGCCCAGCGTGGGCGAATCATGATCCTTGCCAAGTGCTGGGCGCGAGGCTGCATCTGTCGGGGTTTCTGGAAGGGACTCGCCCTTCTCCACAGCACGAGTGCCGTGATCAGCTGCGAGCTCCCCAGGCAGCTCATTTGCCAGCCCTGACTGGGGGGGATGGCTGTCGGTATGGCCCGTTGACTTGGACCCTGTCTCTGCATTTGGAGCTGCATCCCCTTCCGCGGTTTCTTTGTTTGCATCATCTTCTTCCTTCTCTCCAGCAGTCACAGTGGTAGGTGAATTCGTAGCCGTAACTGTAGACGTGGCTGCAGCCTTGGCTTTGGCCTCCTCCATTTGCTTCCTCCTCCTCTCCACCGCTCTTTGACGAGCTTCAAAGGCCTGGCTTTCGCGGATGGTCTTTGTGTATGCCAATCGAATGTGTTCTCGACGTTGTTCAAAGTCTATAGGTCCCACCGCTATGATCTTACGCTTCGCCGGGTCATATGTCTTTGATGAAGAGGGGTCTTTCACATTGTCCCTGGCAGTTGGCCGGGCGGGAGGCTTCGTCTTGGCCGTTTCCTTCATTCGGGAGCTTGCTGTTGTCGCTACAGAGACTGGTTGCCGTGGCCGAGAGCTCCTTAGAGGCGGTGAAAGCTTAGGCGGTGCGGCGGACACGTACGCCTGGAGCCGGTTATTGCTGCTATTAGGCGTCACTAGGCCCGAAGGGGGTTGTTTTCGAGGTGTTTGGGTAGGTGTTTTCGCTCGAGTCGTAGGGGGGTTCGCCTTGGCTTGCCTGCTGCTGCTACGAACATTTGTTGGCGGTCTCCGAAGTGTAGAGGGCGAATTCGATCGTGAGGAAGTGGGACTGGAGTCGCTTGGAGTGGCCAGTCTCCTGCTGATAGAGACGGGCAATTTGGAGCTGGCGCCTGTTGACGTGTGCGAGGCTGGTGGAGGTGGAGGAGCGGCTTCTGCTGCCGCAACTGCTGTTGCTGTTGCCGTGGCCGCAGCGAGTGCTGCTATCGTCGTTGTGGGAGATGCGGGTGACTTGTGGTGCATAAATGGTAGTATGGATATATCGCTGCGAGATCGCGCGTGACGAGCTTTGGGTGCACTCCCTTTGGGCATTTGGAGGTCCCTGTACCAGCTGGAGGGAGACGCGGGCTCGGCTTCAAAATCGGAGAAGCTGCGTTGACGCCCCGCGAGGCCATCTACGTTGGACTCGGACGTTCTTCGAGGGCGGAGGTTGTCGATGCCAAAGCCGGCCGCGGCAGCGTTGTGCTGACCGGGGGCAACCTCACCGAACAGCAGGCCTGGGAACTGGAAATTAGACTTTGGCGATGGCGCGGCTGGTTGGGAGGCTGATGGTGGGGAATTGTGCGGGCGATGTGTTAGAGAGCTGGAGGCAATAGAGTTCCCGTTAGCGGACGTGTCTGGTGGAGGTGGATGGTTTCCAATGCGGTTGGCAAACGACCGCGAACTACCCGGCATCTGGTCGCGCTCAACGTTTCTCGATTTTTGCAGAGGGCGGTTTGACGACGCGGTCGAGGCCGCCGACAACGAGGGTTGCTTGGACGAGCCCGGGGCGGGGATGCCAGGACGAAGGCCTGCTGGCGAGTACGCTGACGCAGAAGGGCCTTGCGGCTTGGGCTTTGGTTTGGGCTTGATGGAGTCCTGCCTGATCCGAGCAACCGGGACCTCCTGGCGTGGAGGAGCTCTTGGAATGGAGTTGGCTCCGCCGCTCTGATCGAAGCGTTTTTTCAGATCTTTGACGCTGGGGGCTCTGACGGCTGAGGAGGATCTCGTCGTCGCGGCTGCCCTGCTGTCGAGGGGGCTCGAGGCGGAGCGCAGACCCTGACGGCCAGCGCTGCGATTTGCAGGCGGCTGCAGGTGTCTTGCAGCAGCCCCATCAGCGTTGGAGGGCAGCGCATGCGGGACTGACGAGGCCATTGGGAGAGACTGCGGTTCGCCCTCGGGGCCGGGCGCAGGCTGGAAGCTCTTGTAAAAGTCGTCGGGGTCTAGAGTGGCCGCTGCATGGTCGGCGAGGACTTTGGCATTGATGTCGTGGGCAGAGCCGGGGAAGATGCCAGGCGGGATATTGCCAGGCGGGTTAGGGATTGACGTCTGGCTGGCGTAATGGGCATGGGCATTGGCATTGGTTTCAACACCATCCAGGCCCTCGCGCAGGCCGCTGGCCAGGTCCGGGTCCATGTTGGCAATGGCCTGGGCGCGAGCCAGAGCATCACCCGCGGTCGACGCTGCAATGGACGATCGGTGGACTGAGCTGAGGGATGGGAAACGACTGGTCAGGGCACGTCGAGGGAGAGAGAGGCCCGCGCAGCACCTGCAGGCATCGATGTACGCTTCTGCCGGAGCTGGAGGTGCGTCGTGTTTCTGCTGCGAGCTTAGCGGCCGTGTTTGTTTTTCTTGCTGGCGGCGAGCGAATGGCCGGTGGCCTCGAGGCAGCTTGTCCCTGTGAGACGTGGGCGAGAGGGGAGGGCGAGAACGGTGATTGGAAGGCGACGGGGATATGGGAATCGCGGTGTTGCAGGCCGGATACGACGCCCAATTAGTGCTGCTGCTAGCACCTACAGGCCTGCGCGCAGCCCTGCTCTAAGACCCCAGCACCTCAATTGTGCTCGGCCGCTGGGGCATGTCACTGCTCTGCATGGAGCTGTAAAGCCCAGGACCAACACGCTAACGTTTTAGCGCACGGGGGCTTTGGAGCTGTTTGAGGTAGACGGGGCGGCCTAGTCTCCGTTATTAGAGCCCGGAAGTTTTTTTTCTTTTTCTTCTTGCAGCTTCTCTGAATGCCTCTAGTGATTCAGGTTATGCTGCTAGCCACTCAGCCAGACTAGATATGTTTCACCTTTTTTTATGGCTTGATCGTTTCAATCGCAATTCGCTCCCTTGTTCCGCTTCCGTGATGCCATGCAGACTGAACAGTCTGGAAAAGGAAAGAAACGGGAGCCGACGGACGAGAGAATGAAAAAAATTGTGTCATTCGCTGCGCGGCAAGCCTCCCGCGTCCCGGCGGTACATTATAGGTAATTAATTAAAATTGAACTGATCCTGCTGCACTCATTGCATTGGCTTGGCTGCATCTCCCTGCAGATGCAGCCTCCATCCCTTATCTACTGTGTGTGAGAATCAGGGGCTTCGGCTTGATGACGGAGGCCTAATACTAAAGCAACGGACAGTACATGTAGCAATAGTGTCGGCTCTTTCAACGAAAAGAGACACATCAATGGCGATCGGGCTCGTTGTGCCTCGTGCGAAGAGCGGCATTACACAGATGCTGCCATCTCGGCGAGGAAATCAAACCACTTTTGGTGTGAATTGCAACTTGAACGATGCCCAGTAGCAATCAGGTTGGCAGTTCCATGTCCCGAGACCCCTTCATTTCCAGCGAAATTTCACCTGCATGCCGATACGAGCAGCTGCGGCTCTGGAATTGAGCCCTATGAGAGCCTGGCCCTGCCAGCGTTGGATCCAGGCACCGTCGTCCATGTAACCAGCCTTCATGCCATTACTCATCAACGCTTCGGCAGTTGTGTGCCACCGCCACCGCCGCCGCCGCTATGATGATGAGAAGCTCAACTGCACGGGACCTCGTGCGGAGCTGATTGTGCCAAGTCAAGCCGTGGGTTGCAGCGCAGTCTGTTTGCCCTCTGACAGGGCAAGTCGTCGTCGACAACAGACGTCGAAAGAGACTCCAGATGCCCCCGCCAAGTAGCGCATCGCACCCGATATTTTGCATTGATCTCAATATCGGTAACCACAAGGCGACCGGGTTTCCACGTTCTGCTCTCTCCGATCGCGATCGCGATCATCGGCCGACTCAGCGGAGCCTCGTTTGACCCTTGCTGGCGCAAATGCTGATGACAGCTTCTTAGCACGGAATAGCATCTCGCACGGTATTGCCGGTACCTCGATCAGCCTGCTTGGTGTGCTAAGTGCCCCAGTGCCAAAGCCCAAGGTCGCACTAATGTAGGGGTCAGTGGCGCTGTGCCGTGCAGAGAAATTTCTCAGCTCTGACTAAGGGGTAGCAGGTTTAGAACTCCAAGGTCCGCGAGGAGAGGGAAATTCTTGAATGATCAGCACACATTTCTCAGCCTTACACACCACATTGACGCTACATGTAGAGTTGCCCAGCACTTCAGTTATAGCATCTGGCATCCATAGGCTACTGCTGCTGCTGCTGCTCTTAAGCTATAACTGGGATGCTAAAAATATAATTGGGCTACTGGATGATTTTCCTCACATTGAAATAGTGTTTGTATTTTGGATTTGTGCGTGTATTTTCATTTTCCAGTCCCGCTTCTTCATAGAGCTCATCGAAGCTTGAGCAATCCTATCGAGCTAAAGCCACAGCGACCCTGAGCGCCACCCGCCTCAGCCACAGCGGCCCAGCGATTAGTGGTGCTCGACATTTGAAGCGGCTCCACTAGATTTACATCAACTTACTGTAACGCGAATCATCAACGAAACGACGCGAACTTGCGGCCGTCGTCATTCACCCAGAAAAATGTCTCGCGGCAAGAAAAGGAAGCATGGCACAGACAGGGTGTCGGACAATCGGACTGCTGCTTCGTCCAAAACTTATGCGCCTGTACAAAAGGACTTATTACTGCAACACTACCCTCTCGTTCGCACTTTAAGGCAGCATGTGCTCGCAAGCCTCCCAGACTCCTCAAAGGTCAGACGCAAAAAGATTGCGGCTTTGGGATCAGCCATAGGGACAAGCGAAATAGAAGCGCAGCTTTCGAACTTGCTTGATACTGCTCTGGTTGGCTGCAATCAGCCAGCACCAAGGTCTGAATCGGAGGAAAGTACCTGGCGGCAATGGCTGTCCTTCTCTCAGAAGGGAGATGAATCTTATGTGACTATATCTAATGGAGTAGCTTCGTCGATTGATCAGCAGTCTGAGGTCGGTTTTCGTCTCCCCAAGTGCAACCGGTAGAACAGGCGAGGCTAAATGGCCCAATTGTAGATTCTTGACTTTGTCATCTGGCTGCTATTCCACAGAGAGAGGGCCGGGTCATGGCCCAAACACCTGCTTTGTGACGGCTTTCGTAAAAGTGTCAGAGATGATCAATCTATCCGGTCGACTATCCCCGGAGTATACAGCCAATACCCCAATTTCCACGTCAAGGCCTTAAGAGAGACGCCGTGGCCGCACCTCCTGGCTCTGCTTGGCCAAGCCGGCGAAAGAGTCATGCTCAACCTGTTATCTGAATGCTCTGTATTTCTCAAGGTTGATTCAGGCTTAGACAATTACTTACAACTAACTGGTAGGTGGCAATGCTCGTGATATTATGACTGTGCTCTTATTCTGATCATTTCCCGCCAGGCATTCCCTTGTCTGAGCTGGATGCCAGTATGCCAAATCTCAAATCGACGCTTCAGCCACGCAAACCTACGGAAATTACCCTTGTTCGCAGCAGGATATTCTACGCAAAGCCGACAACCACTGCGAAAGGCCTAGTCCATGCGGGCTTCAAGCATATCCGTACGTCGATTCGCCTTATACGCGCTTGCCATCTCTCTGGGTACAAATACTAAGTTACGTATAGATGCTCTTAACCGTTACCCATATATCAGAAAGAGTGCAGAGGTTAGAGAGAATTGCGCGGAATCTATAAGGTCTCAACATCAAAATGAAGCTCACACAACTAAACTTATGATGCATATGTTTCCGCGCCAATTCAGCCTGCATAACGTCTTTACTTCCCCAACTGATACGAACCAAACAGCTCAAAAGTTTCACGATTATACATTTCGTGAAGATGAAATCAAGAAAAGCATGAAAATCACTAAACGGTCCACTGAGAAGGCGCTGCCGAAGTTGCCCAAGCGGTTAAGGGGCACAACAAGAGAACTCGTACGACGATTGCAGATTTTGCATTCGCGATGCTCTTATTTTGAACTTCTTAGATATTATTGCCCGACGTTCCTCGACGAATCTCATGAGAACCAGGACAGAACTGGGGATGGGAAAATGCCAACAGCTTCTATCCCAGCTCCGGCCCGGGCAAGCCAAGCAGAATCTCCCAAACGACAAGCTCGGAGACATCATGCAAATACGTCAAACCTTCCCAAATACAAGTCTGTAGTGGAATTATCATGCTCAACGACATGCGTTTCCGCATTTTGCCAGGCGATCCTTTCAAAGATAATCCCAGACAACTTCTGGGGCCGTGAGAAGGATTGTCATAACAAAGTTGTGTTTCTTCGCAAAGTAGATCATTTCATCAAGCTGCGACGGTTCGAGATGATCTCACTGCATGAGATAGCACAAGATTTCAAGGTATTTCTCAATCTCATAAATAAGATGGCTGTCGTTGTACGCTCACCACGGGATTTAGGTCACAGAAGTTGCTTGGCTAGAGCCCCCTGGTTGCCAGGGCCAGAAAACCAGCCAGACAGACATGAACAAACGTTACGAACTATTTCACGAATTTCTTTATTATATTTTTGATTCTCTTTTGATACCCCTGATTCGAAGTAATTTTTATGTCACAGAGTCCAATACCCATCGCTTTCAAGTTTTTTATTTCCGCCACGATGTCTGGCGGCTGGTGGCAGAGCCCTCGATGTCGAGCCTCAAAGAAGGGATGTTTGAGGAGATCAAGGTGAAGGAGGCGAAACGGATTTTCGATTCCAGACGGCTTGGGTTCAGTCAATTGAGACTTTTGCCCAAGGGTACTAAGCTGCGTCCCATCATGAATCTTAGACGCAGGCAAATGATGGACAGTAAACGCGCCAGGTTGCTTGGACCTAGCATCAACTCTCTCCTCAAACCCATTCACGCGGCTCTCAAATATGAAACTGTATGTACCATAAATTTACCCATTTCTCTCATACTATTCTCTAGGAGAGAGTGTCTCGGTGAATTTAAGCTCACCAAGCGCAGCTCATGAACCCATCCAAACTGGGATCTGCCCTTTTTGCAGTTGGTGATATTTACGAGCGTCTCAAGGCTTTCAAAGAGTCCTTGACACCAAAGAAACATCATGCATTTTATTTTGCAAAGCTAGACGTCAAGGCTGCCTTTGATACAATACCTCAGTCATCGGTTCTACAGTTGATGCGGTCGGTTCCCAGCCAGAGTCGTTACATGATAACAAAGCATGCTGAGGTGAAACCTGGGGAGCGATTGGGCCTTACGGATGGGAAGAGCGCATCTAAGCCTGTACGCCGATGGCATTCTACGGCCATAGCTCAGGAACAACCAATTTCGTTTCTCGATCGTTTGGAGAGTGGCATGGGAAGCAAGAAGAAAAACACCGTGTTCGTCGATAGTGCTGCCTTTCAAAAGCATGATACTCGCGGTCTTTTGGCACTCTTGTCTGAGCATGTTGGACGCAATATCGTCAAAATCGGAAAGAAGTACTATCGACAAAAGAAGGGCATCCCCCAGGGCTCCGTGTTGTCGACATTTCTATGCAACTATTTTTATGCTGACCTGGAAGCCCAGCATCTGGACTTTCTAGAAGAACCAGATAGTCTTTTGCTGAGGCTTGTTGACGACTTTTTACTCATCACGCTAGACAAGGACAAGGCCATCCAATTTGTCGAGACTATGCACCAGGGGATTCCCGAATATGGCGTTGAAGTCGGTCACGATAAGACGCTTGTGAATTTTGATATGGATGTTGACGGCGAGGTTGTGAAAAAGCTTGCCAAGGGGGCCAAGTTTCCATATTGCGGCACGTTTATCGATTGCAAAACATTGGAGATTACGAAAGATCGAGGCTCAAGCAAAGATATTGGTACAGCTCCCTCAGCGAATAGTTTGTGGTGAAACATTTCGACGTCTGGCTAATCTTACATCTCTATCACAGATATATCAGCTTCTATTACCGTTGACTTTGGCCGCTGCCCTGGTCAGAACTTTCAACGTAAAGTGCTCAGTCAGTGGCTATAATTACCTACCCTTCAATCTCTGCCAGTTGACTGACGTGATGTTGCAAATATGTAGACTCGTTCAAATACCAATCTCATCTCATGTTTTTCGATACGGAGCATAATTCAGTCGACACTGTCATCAGCTCTTTACATGGCGCATTCTCCGAGACTGCGCTCAAGATGTGGGCTTATATACGATGCTTGTCTACTTCTACCCAACTTACGGCAACTCTAATAATCAGTAAGTTTACTTTAGAAAGCAGTGTCACGAGTTTTTATTTTAAGTGCGCTAAAAATGCGACTAATTAGACACTATTAAAAAAGTGGTCGATATTGCTTTTCTGATCCTCACGAGCAAATGGAGGAAGAAGCGATTCGAAAAGTATGCGTGCGAGATTCGCAAGTCGCAAGTTATAGCGTAAGTTCTAAGAAAGAATAACACGTGAAACACTGCTGAAAATTCCTAGTACTGGATATTCTGCTTTTTTGGACGTGCTTCATCGGCGACAAACGGGGTATGGTGAGGTGATTGCCTGGTTGAGAGAAGAGACAACTCGACTTGCCACAGCGAAGTAGAGATGAATTCTATGAATGATATAAGATCTATTGAATGGCAGCTAGTATACACCGCTCATATATGCATTTATGAGCCTTGAACTTGATAAGAATAATCCATGCCGCATATGCTTTCCATATGACATTTCCCTGAGAGATGAGTGATAATATACATTGCATCTATAACGCTATTCCGCTTTGCCACCACGTTTTTCCAAAATACAAACTGGGCAAATGATCCCGATCCCAACGCCACCAATGATCGCCCTCGCTGCCAAATCCCAAAAACAAAAGCGGAGATGCTGGTACCGGCTCAACGAGCCACAGCCCCGTCGACGAACAGTCATCCATGAACAGGGGCGCCGTGAAAAACAGCCACGTCAACGTAAACAGGAGATTCACCATCCGAGACACAACCCGCGGCAGCTGCAGTGGCACACACAGTCTGAAAAGATGCGCCGTCGACTGCTGCAGCAGAATGCCCACCATCTGCAGGAAGAAGAAAGCCGGCGCCCTCCAAGGCTTCGTCTTGGGCGTGGAGGTGAAGCTCCCCGAAGCATGCAGCAACCCCGACTGCAAAAAGGACACAAACATTGTAGCGACGGAGGCAAGCTGCGTGCCCCTTTTCAAGTACCCTCTCCGAAGGAGGTACGTCGCCGGCGCGGCAAACTGCACACGAAAAGTCTGGTGCCACCACCCTCCCCACCAGCCGGCGAGGCCTCGCGCGAGAATCTGCTCAAACGAGCCGAAGGTTGAGGCAAACTGCCACAGCGCCCCGCGGGAAGGGTAGAAGCGGCTGGCGAGCCAGTACTGGACCAGATCGGACACGCAAAAGACGGCCTCGATGGCGGCGTACACGCCGAGGAGAGAAAAGGCTTCTCTGTATGCGAGGAGCAGCCATGGTGGGAAGTCGTGGAGATGCGGCGGGAGAGCGACTTGGCCTTGGTGGTCGGGTCCGAGGATGAAGTAGGGATCTTTCTTCATGTAGACAGATAATAAATCTAGGACGAAGTAGAAGATGACAATCCTGGTGAGACGTCCGCGAACGAATTCACCTATGGTCAGGGGGCGCGTGTACCCGCTTCTGCTGGTTTTGGGAATGGCGTCTATTTCGACCTTGTCTCCATGAGAGATTTTGAGAGGGATCTGAGGCCGGGGAATAGTTGGGACAGACCAGTTCCAACCTTCAACAAAGTTAACTGTTAGCCAGATTGTCTCTTTATAGTTGAATGCCAAGATACTCCATGTCATTACTTACCAGAAAATCGGAAGCAGAGTATCAAATCTGTCGCCCATGCCAGTCGCTCCAAGAAGCCTCCATCCGAAGGATAAGGTTCCCAAACATGTTCAAATTCATCCTGCTGCGTCTCAGAATCAGGAGTTCCGCTCGTTGATATCGCCTTCCGAGCTCGAAGCTCATTACCACTTCCATTCAGGCTTTCAGACCCTTCATCGCGACCAGTTGATCTCGTTTCGACGTGTATCTCGCCATTTGACACTTTGGTCAAACCATCATCCTTATCCTTCTTGACTCTTCGCACCACCCTGGCAGCTTCAAACTGCGGCCTTGTCCAGACGAGCAGATTCATGCTCAGCATGGTGCCCCACGTCGACGCCAGTCCCGCCGCGTACGCACACGCCGTGTTCGTACTCGACGTATACGCCAAATGATAGACATTGGACCAGACAATCAAGGCCATGGCCAGCCACCTCGTGTGATAGAACCAGGTCCGGCGCCTATGCGGGACGGCCAGCCACAGCGCGGGCACGACGAACGGGGCCAGCATACATAAGGGAATCAGCAGAGGCTCTGCGCGGCCATCGGCAACAGCGAGCTTGAAGGCGTCGGCGTAGGCAGTCCGCACGGCATAGGCGAGGCCGGGAGTGGGCATTTTGGCGATGCTGCTGAAATCGAGGTCTGGCGCTCTGCGCGAGGACAGCAGCGATGCCTGTGAGAGTATATCCATTGTGGCGGCGAGTTGGCTGGTTTTATCGACGCCAGCGTTTTCTATCTTGTATCCTCGTCTCGTCTCCTTTCCCGCCGATTCTGATTGTGTGATCAACCGCAGTCCGCGTTGAGGACTGTCTCCCAGTCAGCCGATGTGCTCTCGCCTGGCCTTTGAATCATGACGCACAAGAAGCACGAGTCTCAGTCAATGCCGCATGTGAGTAAGACTTTAGGCCTGATTGCCTGTGCAAGTACGAGCAGGTCTGCCTAAGCCATGTGCCGCTATTAGTGTGAGACAGAAGAGAGGGCCAGAGGCGGTCTGGTGACGCTTAGAGCTGCAAAATGCTCGTGGCGTTTCTCTTAGGGCCATCACACAGGATATGACAGCATGTGCTACGGAGGAGATCCAGCCTATCGGGAGGTGATGCGATGGATCCTTTACAAGGGGCGGTGGCAACGCTAATGGCGATCTTAGTGAGAAGTGATGGCTTGGTGTCATCAGCTGTGGGCGGCACTGTATGATGGACGATCTCTGCCCTGAATCTCGACTTTGAGATCTACTGCACGTTGTACCTGCATACCCTATAATACGCTCTATTTGGGCGGCTTGACGTCTCATTTCGCCGATATTCTGCAATTTGTTCTGTCCTATGATGATACAGTAATATTAAGTATTTTGTAGCTCTGAAGACATGACTTTGTTACGCGGGCAGGTATATGTATTTGACGCTCTAGCGGTAATATCAACTGTCGTGTTAGTTCAAGAGTACATGTAGACGGTCCAAATGAGAAACAACCCTGCAAATAATCCCCAGTGAGGCGGAGAGTCCCGTAGCAAATACTTAATTCTTTTTCATAACAAATTTACAGCATCTTATTTGATGAGAGACATTATTCAGCACCCCAACCTAGATCTTAGATTCACGCCCTCGAAATTGCTACTAGTACTGCCCATCTCTTGGTCATTAACACGCCCGCAAACTTCCCTACCACAGCGTATTTCACTTGACAAGGAACACAAACAACGTTGGCTCTTCGTATCTAGTAAAATAAACGTAATATCCATCGGCAGTCTGCATATCGCCCCCCACAAGAGCAGCCGCCATCTGCTGCCACCCGAGCCCTCCCTCACGCCTGGACCTATCAGCAGCCTCGCTTCCACAGCACAAACAGCCAACTGTCACTTCAACCCTGCTACTCTCCGTTCCCTTTCTATTAGAGAATAGACCTTTATATGCCTGAATGAAAACAATCCCTTCAACTCGGACGTGGGGTAGTAGTTAACCTGCTCCCCTCCCAAGGGAGAGAGTAAGTGCCGCAGCTGGCAAACCCTCCAGACTGACTGATCAATGCTAACCATGCCAACAGCCTGGGTGCAAATCCCGGCGTTCGAAATGCCAATCGGCCCATCTTTTTTGACATTTTTGCTTTTTTCCACCCAGGAAGGCGGACTGATGATCACGCTGTTGGCGTTTTTGGGGCGCTGATACTAACAAGCTAGGTATCTAGCACCCCAGCTATATTGTCCAACCCCACAGCAGCCTTAAGATCTCAAATAGTTTACAAATATTTTAACTCGGCTTACTGTTAACATATTTACTAGCTGTACACTTAACGCGTATAAGTATGTAGTAATTTATGACCCCATCCTTATGCTTGGACCACTATCAGGAGAGAAATGCTACTGTAACTTAACAATATAGACGTTGCAAGGAGCCACTCAACAGCTATATAATGTAACCTAGCCTACACCAACCTCTTAGTTTAGTTCTCTACCCACGTTCACATAGCCTTCATCACAAGCTATCGGTTCCAGTATACGACTACATATTCCCTGAAATTTCGTCCCGCGCAACAGACTTAGGTTACCTTTACGACAAAATCGTTGGTATCCGTCATGAGTGACTGGAATCCGATGCAGGCTTCCGCCTCCCGCACCGGTGAATTAACCAGACCGCCTCATTCACTTGCTATTCATTCACCGACGGTTTATTCACTATTGCTTTGCATTATTTTTCCCCTGGATTATTTTAATTGTTTCTCAGGTCTTTAGCTGTTGGCAATACAACAGCTAAACAACTAGAATGAAGAAACTCGGACACTGCTTGATTTGCAATGAACTTGGTCCCGGAAAGACGATGGCTTTCGCTGCGTGCCTTGGATGCAGAACTCGCAAGCTTAAGAAGGATCACAACCCCAAAACACGAAATCCATTTTCTTCCCAACACTGATTGTAAACCCGGCCAACACAATCCATCAACCACAAGGAGCTCGAGTTAAATTTTCGCACGCTTAATGTGTTCTTTTATGCTAGAACCGCACAGCCCAAGAATTTGATGGTGCAACTATCATTACGAAGTCGAAGTTTGTTCGGGAGCTTGCTGCGCTTTCTCCTACTGACCCAGAGGTAAGTTTGCTGTTAGATGCGCGCAAACTAATGCTGACCCTTCTCCAGAGTATACGCACTCTTGTTGCCACAACGTACTCTACCTTGCACGCAAGAGAGATCACAAAGTCCGAGAGAAACCTCCATGCCCCCAATAGTCACAAGGGTGACGATGGAAACAGCGTTCTGAGGAGGGAGGATGACCAGACAGAACTCGACAGCGCCGAGTCCGACGACGAAGACTGGATGAACCCTGATGACCCCTGATGAAATGCTGCGTCGCGGCATTTCGACACAGCGGTTGGATCACCAGAAGAGGGTGGCAAAATTCCCCATCGATAAATTGCACGGAATTGCGAGGAAGCGCCTCGAATTCTTAACAAAGGCCGATAACAAAATTCAGCCTGGTGGCAACCTTGTCCAGTTCAGGTTAACCCATAATCAACTGGGGGATATCAGATGGGCCATGCTTATTGTGGATGAAGCGCACATGGCGCGCCGTGAGGATGGTATATTTAATAATACCTTTCGTCTCTTTAACTGGGAGCACCCCTTCTGGGTGACTGGCACTCCACTCATGAGCAGCCTTCGCGATCTCATGTCGCCCTTGAGACTTGATTGGAGAAAATTCAGCATCGATTTGCAGGACATTGTTGATAATATTGGTTGCCTTGAAGGCTTGTGGCATAGCGAATACGACCCGACGATGAAGGAGAATAAGCTAGTTGGCGAGACCACGCGCGGAATCTTCTCCGAAACATTCATGACAGAGAATTAATGCACTGGCTTGGTTGAGGGGAAGAGGATTTATGAGGAGTCTGGCCTGAGGGTGTGGTGGATGTCACCGGCGCTTCTTGGTCAGGCGAGTTTGGGCAAAACGGAGTGTCCAAGATCCTTGGCCTTCTGGCCCTGAAGCGGACCTTACGCTCCCGCCTCTTTCTCCCGGACGGCCACCTCTCATTCCCTGGCGCGGATCTTTTGCCCATGGTTATTTTTACAAAGGAGTTGAACTTTGATTCCACAATCCGGGACTCTGTGAAAAAGCACGGTGGCTAAGTTGCCACTACTTCTTTCATGGCCCCAAAGCAGCGCCATTGGAGATTATAGACCAACGCAAGATGGGATTGCAGCCGGCGTGAGGGGAGTATCAACTTTGCCGCCTACAGGAAGGTATACTCTGTGCCTATGATGAGCGTAATGGCCTGACCCTCTTCTCGAACTCTGAAGCGATCTTCGGCTCGGGGAGGCGCTGGATAATGTTTACTAAAACTACCTACAAAGCCGTACAGCTCTGGAACACATAAAATGGAAAACATGAACACCTATCCAGCACCTCAATTCTATTATCTAGCCCTTCTCCAGCTTAAGCATGGGCTACTACTACTGCTACTACTGCTACTACTGCTACTACTGCTACTACTGCTACTACTGCTACTACTGCTACTACTGCTACTACTGCTACTACTGCTACTACTGCTACTACTGCTACTACTGCTACTACTCTAATTCCGTACTTGGTATGCGTGGGTAGTTATCCACGACCGAGATGGTGCGGACATGGATTATTATCTGAATGAGGTAGTGAATTTGGGGTTGGTCTTGTCCAAGGCCGCAAATCTCATTATAAACGCTCGAAGCCCTAACTTCTAGATTAAAAATGAAGAGGTCGCCATAACAGGTCTGTTGGTGATGGCAAAGCACTTTCATATTCCTCAACTGGAGGAGATGCTAGAAAAGCAAGAAGAATCCGCAAAACTTAATTTTCTGCATCATCTTGGAAAGGCTTTCGAGGAAATAGAGGCTAATGAGAGTGCTATGGCTACGGCAGCTAATGACTTCCAAGTCTGCCGAATTTGTCACTCCTAACGATTTGGAGTCTGATCAAGAAGAAGAGAAGCTTGAGATGCGGGAAGACACAGAGGCAGGAGTTAGCGAGGTAGAGGACTCGGATCAAAGCGGCGAATCTGATACTAAACCACTTTTCCAAGACGAGTAGAGATGGGTAGAGATGGGTAAACCGCAGCATTTTAACTCACCAACCTCAACCAATACCAATATAATATTCATTATGTCGACCATTGGAACCCAACCTGGCGTTTATGAGCCACCCATCCTCATCAAAGTGCTCCGAATCAAGCATTACCTTGTCCAAAACTGCGGCGTCAGCGAATACTCCTACAGAGAACATCCACAGTATCAGAGAGGCACCGCCGCTGTAAGAGCATACCATAAACAAGCTTTAAACATGACTCTTAAAGAGCAGAGGCAATATGAAACACTTATCGACAATGGCGCGTGGTTTGTTCAGCCTTGCGCTGTTACGAAGCCAAGCAACCACAATCTTGCTCGACGGAGTAGGAAACGACCATCCTGGCCCAAATGGGTCTACGATACTCAATTTTTTTTTTCTTCGCGACTGAAACATTTACTTTTTTTTTTTTTTTCTTTTTTTTTTTTTTCAATACTACGCTATTCATTTACTTGGTCTACTAGGAATGGTCGAGGCTGGAGGCGAAACAGTTGAGTATGAGGAAGGACTGGTCGAGTGGGACCTATATAACACATTGTTGTATTTATCTTGGGTCACCAGAACTTAGCTAGTTATCACAATATTGAACTGCGCGCTCTAAACATCATATTGCAAAGATTTCCCTTTTGCTATTCCACTGATGATGTCTTGATTAGAGTTTCAGACACCAGTAACCATGACGCGTGCTAAAAATGCCACAGTGAAAAGTTGCTATGCTGATCTCGTTTCGAAGACCTGCGCTGAAAATTGTCACCCAGCTACCTCAGTCGCCTTTATCCGACTCCACGAACTTGAAGAGACCACCCCATGAATTTGAAGAGACATGGCACTATCTTGAACGCTACCATTGGCCTGCCGACTTCTTGGCTACCGAGTCTTTGATACAACCTACTACTACCTGGTAATACATGAAGGGCGACGCTATGTGCTAGTAGAAGTATTGCCTAGCATTGGCATAGTTTGACGAGGGCTGTCTATATGGCCACATTGACAAGAAGAGGCATGGAGATCTCAACTATACGGCTTTATTATGGATGTGAAAATGCACTTGCTGGTTGCCTGTGAATAGACAAATGGATATAAGAAACCAGTGTTATTTGGTAATGTGAAAACTAAGTGTAGCAAGCATAATTGAGGCAATAAAGGTATGCCATGTGAACTAATGTGAACTCTTGGAGCATGTAGTACCTGTAGTACCATGCCATATTCCATTTCCCGACTGACTTGATAGCATCTGCATTTAAAAACTCCCAATCCCATGTAAAAGCAAAATTATTTCCCAGTTTCACGCTGTAAATCTTAACGCACTTCTAACTCCCAATGACCGGTCTCCTGTTTACCAAGTTAGATAGATCTTCCAGTCAAATATATGTTTCAAGCTTACCCATTATTTTCACTCAGTCTAATTCTCTCCAGCGCCAGGCATCTCCTGATCCTGAAAAATATCCGCCCCCAATTCAGCTATGCGATTCGCCACGTACTCGTCTATGAATGGTTGCATTGTAGGCGAATCTGCGGTGTGATGCGCGAAGGACAGCATGGGACCATCAAAAATCAGAGTTGTACCGACATATTGAGGCGCTGGCATTTCTTCTGCCACATTGTCACCTGGCATATTAATATGTGTTGCCATGGTATCTTTATCATCCTGTCCTGTTTGCTGAAGAGGGACACCATCATTTTCGGTGGGTATGGTGGTGGTCTCTTCCTCATCGCCCGAGTCACCGTCTACAACAGTAGTCATTCGTCGTTTCACTCTTGGTCTTTGTAGCTTATGGGCGGCAAATCGTTTGACTCCTTGTTTGGCTGAATTACTTATGTGTTAGCATACACGAGTTACCTTTGTGGAAATAAGTCGTGGGTCTTACCAGGAATAGTTTGAACAGCCTCTTCGCTCTCATCTCCATTATCACCATCATCTCCACCATTGTCATTACCATTATCATTATCGTCGGCATCTTGATCGCGAGTATTTGTGCCTTGGTCTTCTCCGTCGATGTTGGTATCATTTCCAGTGCCATTGCCATTTCCCTCCGAGGTTTTTAGCTTGGGGCTGAGTCTTTGCTTTGGCGCGGCTTCTTCTCTCCTTTTTCGCCCAGTCCCGGCTGTCCCAACTTATCCTCCATTTCACGCTGCTCTTCCTCTGATATTTCGCGAAACGTTAGGTATTTTTTCATCTTGGCTGCGTCGGGCGCCAATTTAAGCTGGAACTGAGAAGAACCATCCAGCATGATGAATTGTGAAGCCGCCGTCATAAGCTCGTGGGCGTGGCTTGGATGCTCTTCGGTAAATCTCCTTCAGCTTTTGGAAGCTTGCTCTCGCCATGGGGGTTCATTGACAGGAGAGTTCCAATAAATAATGAGGCGTCTGGTGCTTCTTCATTATCTGGATTATCAAGGCTAGCCTTGCATGCCTCGTTGAGGACGCGATACTAACAGTTATGTTGGGAAATGCAGACTGTCTTTGGCGGCATCTAGAAGAAGTTGGCATTGCCTTAGGAGATGGAACATGAGGCGCAAGACATACCGTGGCGAGTGCAATGGTGATTTTCACTTGACTGGAGGATGGCAAGAATCGACAGAGCGATGGAGACAAGCGGCGGATGAAATAAGTAAAGCTTTGATCAAATTTCTGAGAATGATAGAACTAAAGAATCGCCAGCAGCGACTAGGAAAAAAAAATGAGAGAGGCGATGGTTGAAGAAAGGAGAAAGAGAAAGATGATGGTTGAAGAAGAGAGAAAAAGAAGATGATGTGCAGCTGGTATGAAAAAGAAAAGAAATAGAGCGCCCAGCAGCTGCCTGAGGTCGCTCTTCTTTAGCAACAGGGAGTTAACTCTATCGCTTTCTGATGTCTCTATATCAGAGCGCGCTTGATAAAAAAACAATGAAATGCATACACCAGAATAAACCATTACCGCCTTTTACGGAGCTGACGTGCTTTGCTCTGCTTGTTGGAGGCTACCCTCTGCACAGCCGCCATACATGGGAGCAGATCTGAAGAGAAACCAGGCTCTTAATGTGAAAATCTTTCTTTTGGAGGAAGTCATCACCACCTGCTACCAGTCTGGTGCATCTGGACCAAACTACCATCTTGATCTGGAGGTGAAAATACACTGTATTACTACCTACCTATCTGGTAAGTTATGCTAGAGTAATAAAACTATCTTAATGTTATATTGCAGAACGATAGCGGCCCTGGTCATTAAAAAGAAATCCAGCCTCGAAGAAGAAATAAAAACCAGCGCCTCCATATGTGCTAGAGATAAAGTCATCCGATAAAACACAATAGCGCCAGCATTAAACATTAAAAAAGATAATCCCAGACATATACCTTATCGCTAATAAATAACCCACGTCCCAAACATTACCATCTATTGAGTATTATGCCGGTACTGTGGAAAATATAACGCTAGGATCTTGGGGTGTGTGTTTGGCCCTCAAAGTCGTTGATGCCATCCATAGCGCCATCATTAGCGACATTCTCGTCGGTCGGCACATAGAGGTCACCTAACAACACCGCACTCATAGGATCATCTTTGGTGATGGTCTTTTTCACCTTGATTAGCTTGACGGAGCGTTTGGCTTCTTTGAGCAGTGGATGCAGTTTCGCATACTGCGGAGCATGAGAGGAAAGCTTGTATTGTTTGTTGCTGGCAGATTTGTTATACCTAGCCCGCCTGGCGCTCTGATCTTGTTCTCCATGTTATACTGCATTTCAAGAGCCGCGCCAAGATCAACCCAGACAACTGAACGGTCATCGTTAGCTCTTTGTCAATTCACAGTTGCGACAGGAAACATGTCCACGAGTTAAAGAGACCGAGCGCCTTTTTGTGTCCTGCAATAGTTATCAATCTCCTACATTCCATACTAGCGAGCATTATGTATTTGCTGCTTCGTCCATCTTTGACTCCAACCAATAGATGACTCGAGCTTTATATGGTCGTTGCTCAGGTGCATTCTTGCTTGGTTAGACTAGACATTATCATTGCTGCAGCCAACACGCGCGATAACCCCCATTTATTATCTCATATAACTCTCTCTCTTTTCTGTCTGGGCAAAAGTGTTGGACTTATTCTACCCCAGACCAGACCTAGCGCCTCCAACAGCTCTTTTTTACTGGCGGCTTATAAAGCTAGTCACCTCACGTTTGTTCCCCCTGTTTACTAATGTTATTTGCTTGCAATACGTCCTCGAAGCTTCGTTTGCCAGAAGCCATGGCTCCGTAGTTTCGCGTATCCAGAGGAACCTTCAGCGCTCTTGACAGCGAGGCCAACACGGTGTGCTGACAAATTATGTCACCTGGCTGTAACAGTAGCGAGACCAGATACCTACCTAGGTAGTAGATGTCTGAGTGAGGGCATTGCGAAGCAGAGAGGTACATGGATACTCCGTAGATACAGCAGCGCTCTGACGCTCTGGTGCGCCAAGCCGACGTGATACTTGGTGGCGTCCAACCGTCACCGCGCCATCAAGGTTCCCGCGGCCTACAGTACACGCTGGCAACGGAGTCCCGGAGCCGAAAGAGCAAGTATCTCCACCGCCCGAGCCAGGACCTCGATGAGCAAGTTACCGCTGTTTGGCTGTGCTTGCTGCCCTGTTGCCTCCTCGCGGGCTCGATCTCTCTTTTCTTCTTCACCTGCATCAGAGAATCGCTCAACGCGCGTATCGCTCGCTCACTCATCTATGCTCTGCAGTCTTCTTGATTCCATCTCCGAAAACTCCGCCTTAATAATCCGGCACCTCTTATTAATCTTGTGCGCCCAACCCGCGTTTTTTCTGTGCCGCCAGAGCTGAGGCCGCATCTCGGAGACTTTTGAGACCTGGAGCACAACTCTCTCACCCCTCTAACGAGGCGCTGCCTATCAGGTCGGGCTGCAGATTCCACGGGAGCCCGGGCAGCGATACCCAGTCGCACCGCGCTGGCAGCCGTTACTCATATTCCGCGCCTGTGAAGATCAGTCGCTTCGGGCAATGGCGTCCAGTATCACCGCCACTGCTCAGGCCGCCTCGGCCACCGGCCCGCAGAAGCATCGGGCCTGCGACGAGTGCCGTGAGTCCCCGCTAATCCCCAGCTGAAGCAAGATGGAGGCATCCATTCCAGACGGTACTTGTGTGCAGCGAGTGTACAGCAGGTACAGAGAGCCGGAGACGACGACTCATGGATGGATGGAGATGGAGATGCAGTTGCCTTTGCAAAGACGCTTGATTCTGATTCGAACCCCCCTCCTCTTGTCTAGGATTCCGCAAAATCGCCTGCACCAAAGAGCCCGGCGGCTGCTCGCGCTGCCAAAAAGAGGGCATCGCATGTGTCTACTCGCCGCAGAAGCCCATGGGCCGCCCCCGGAAAAGGCGCCATGCACAGCCGGTCGTGTCTGTGTCTCTGCCCATGCCGGCATCTGCATCCACGGCTGCAGCCCAGCCCGCGTCTTCGCCAGATGCCGCTCCGACGTCAACCATAGCTGAGGCTCTGGCCCGGGCTCTCTCCTCTGCTCCGGCTTCTGCGATGCTTGGTGATGGGCCTCCATCTGCATATGTCGGCGCCGGCCAGCATGGCCAAAATAGTAGCCACCACCATCAGGGCTGTCACTGTCAGCATCACTGCCATCAACATCAAGCCCAACCTGCGATGCCATCAGATTTGGCTGCGCACTTGTTAAGCCAGCCTCTGCCACCCGATATGTCCTCTTACCTCAACCTATCGCCCGAATATAGCACAGACGACTCGACTTCGCTTCAGATGGATGACAGCGGGGCGCTTGCTCACATTCCACGCCACAGCCAAGGGTTTTTTGACGGTGCAGCCATGCCTGTCATGAACCTGAATCAAGCTGGTCTTTTCGACGATATTAGCTTCGACGAATTAGAGACAGACTCCTCGGCCTCTTCCATGTCTAAAGATTTCAACGACTCTCTCCAAAAATACATGGTTTCTCAGTATTTGGATCCTCCAGCACCCAGCGACAGTCCCAGCACCAACACCAGCACCCACTCTGGCTGTTTCGGATCGGCAAAGTCGCACCCGACTGCCTCTTGCGACTGCCTTACCTCGCTCACACAAGCACTAAGCTCCCTGAATCGCCTACCGACGGCTGTGATACCTGCCATGCAAGTTGCTCGCGACACCACAAGGGTGGCTTATGACACCCTAAGCTGTGTTCATTGCTACGGAGACATGTACGACCTGTCCAAGCCTTCGCCCGTCTCTCGCTTCCAAAACATGATGTGCCTCGCAGCACTTGTTCCCTCTGCCTGCAACGCTTATGCTACGATTCTGGAAATGGTCGATAGGGATGTGGAGCGAGCCAAAGGGGAAAATCAGTTGCTGTATTTCAACTTCAAAGACGTTGGTGGGATCTGGGCAAATCTCATCGAGGAAAAGGGCCCCACCTCTCCCGATTGCGCCCTTCTCAGAAGCTTCCACGACCGATACCTGGAGCCAGAAATCTGGAAGGCCACTATCCGAGCCATGCTCAAAGTTGAAGTGTATGGTTTCAACCAGAAGACGGCGTCTGTCTCGAGCACGGTAGACTGCAGCGTGTCGCCAACCGCCTTCTTGCACTGCGGACTGAAGGATGTCATCACGCTGATTGACGAGAAGAACCAAAAGAGGCACGACATTGCGGATGCCCTAATGGAGGCGAACCACGCTTTGCCTGACAACAATTACCTTTTGTTCCCGGGCCCACCGAAGCCGTGCCCCCGCGAGGATAGGCAGTGCGTGCGTATGCTGGATATGGCGAGGATGGCGCTGAGTAATTTGGCTATTTCATGAGTAACGAGAAAAGAAAGAAGGATGAGAAGAAATGTTTTGGGATTACCTTTTTGATACAAAAAAAGGGAAAATTGAAAATGAAAGGTCAAGAGGAGGCAGAAGCATACAGTTGGCGAGAGAAAGGGACAGCACGATGGGATGATACCTTTCTCTCTTTGCATTTCGGATATGCACGCGGTTCATTTACAAGCAGGATATCGCAGGGGAAACTACCATTTGCTCTATGATTGTTTTTGATTCTGTTCGATTGAAATGGGTAATGCAAAGGCGCGTGGGCGTTTAGGGTGTTTACCTTTTTTAAAGGCCTGATACGGGAAATCTGAGATGGGTCATGGTATACGAGACAACAAAATCAATAATCTTATATACCATTGGCATGGATTGCATTACGGGATGGGTCCGGCTGGAAGCATCATGGGCCTTTTATGTGATACTGGTTTTACAAACGAGAGAATATCTTTTTACTATATTCAACAACAAAGATGGTGGCTTAATCACCAACTTCCTCTGCTTTAATCGTCACTTGAAGGTAACACTTTTTTTTTTTTAAAAAATTTTTTTTTTTGTTAATGTCCTATAAAATGCTGTGACAAGATATAAGTGTCAGAGAAGCCTCCAATATAAGATATTCAAGAAAAAGAAAAAGAAAGCAACTGCCCACATTAAGAAATGCAGCAGGCCAAAAAGATATCATCCAATTGCCACTTTGTCAAAAGAACAGCAATGAAAACTCCTCAAATCCCGTTGAAACGCCATGCTTGGTATAGCCCGCCAGTTTCTTGGCTTCCTATCCAGTTTTTTGCTTCTCCTTCGCTCTCCTTAATGCTTTGAAAAAAATCATGAAAGAAAAATGGTTGAAAGCATTCTGTGTTGTGAAATGAGCTTTTCCCCCATCCAGTATGCATATATATATCCCATCTCTTTTCCCGCCCTGATGCAAAAAATATCTCTGATCTCTCTCTCGAAGACCATATATATACGTCTTCATATTTAGCTGACTTTGTTTGTTTGTTTCTGATGTTTTTTTTTATTGGAGTTTTGAATCACTCTTCGTCCTCCATCAAGGACAAAACGTCCATCTCCCTCTTCACCAGCTGCTCAAACTCCTCCCTCTCGATGCCCGACGACCGCGCAAGCAGGAACAAGCTGCGAATGCTGCGCGAGACGTGCTGCTTGACGCCGAAATCGTTCTGCTCCTGCTTCACCGCGGAGGCCTCGAGCTTGGCGACGGTGATGGAGCCGTTGGAGCTGGAGCTGGCGCTGGATCTGGGGCGTGGGTGGAGGAGGGCAAGCTCTCTGGCGGAAAGCAACTCGTCATCTTGACTTTGGTTGTCTTTTGATTCTGTGGACCAGAGGTTTTGAGGCTCCGTGATGACGATGGAGTCGTTGGAGCGGCTGAGGCCGAGGGGTGGTTGGATGTGAGCTCGCACCATGGCCTCCTCGTCTGGATCGTGGTTGTCCATTGCCGGCTGGACGGAGTCGTACTGCGCATAGTAGTCGTCATCGTCATCGTCGTCCATTGCGGCAGAGGCATCATAGGCGTTCCAATGTGAGGATGCCGATGCAGTGGCAGAAGTGCCGGCGGCGGCCTGAGGAGCCGGAGAGCGGCCGACGGCCGGAGTGCGGGCGGGAGTAGCATCGTAGCGGTCCCAGTATCCATCATCATCGTCCTCCTCCATGTGATCTGAGCCGCTGGTGGTCGACCCGTTGGAGCTGGCCACGGAGGGTTCGGAGATTCTGGGCTCCCGGAACTTGGACTCTGCCTCTGCGATGGTGGCAACGCCGCCGAATTGCGCAAAGGGAGCGGCTTTGTCTGCTGCAGTCACCTCTCCCACTCTCCAGCCATCGCTGCCACCCTCGGCGTCGTTGACGCAGTACACCAGCTGGAAGGCAAGGCCAACACCGAGCAGGACCGTCAATGCCTGCAGAGTCTCCTGATCCAATCTCTTGTATCTTGTCTCGACATCGTAGTCCCAGTCTACCTCGACCTCGCCCGACACGGGATGCGGTTCCAGGCTTCCATTCTGCACCACCTCGGTCAACTGCGCAGCCTTGGCCGTGTCGTAGGTTAGCAGCCTCAGCCAGGGCTCGGTGCTGCCGGCGGAAAACAGCTTCACTCGTTGTCTCAGAATGGGCGAGAGGAGAGGCAGGATGCCCGCAGCCGGCTCGGTCGAGCCAGTGGCTGTTGGGAGAGCGGGCAGGATTGGGGCCAGCAGCCCGCTGAGATCTGGAGGCGTGATGCTTGTCATGGTAGACTCGGGCTCTGAGTTTTTTGCTATCGCCTTTCGCGGACAGACTTTTGCGTCAGAACCTTGTTTTTTCGCGAGGAGTAATTCGACGCCTATAGCGGAGAGAAGGCCGCGGCACAATGAGAAAGTTTGGCCTTAGTAGGGGTCTATTGAAGGTTCTCGGTTCCTGAGGACTGGAATTTTGGGGGCGAGCGTCACATGCGCTTAGTCGCGGGAACTACGTGGATGGAATAAAAAAAAGCCACGGGCGTGGACCTGTTTGTCTCAAGATGAGTGAAATGAAAATGGGTATACGGTGAGAAACAGCGAGACACTATGGAGAAAAAGACTGGAAGAAAAGGGAGAAGGAAGAAAAGAAGTCGAGAGTGCATGTGAGCGCGGAATGGCGTTAATATACCTCTTCGACGTCAGATGCAACTTGCTGGACATCGTGGATGGCCCCGAAACTGGTCGCACATGTGCTGGAGCTGGTACCAGACGGGCCCCAGCGAGTACCGCAAGGGTAGCGTCCGGGGCTGCGGCAGGGTTCTCGGTACAAAGGGCCAGCGCGTGAGACTCGGCTGTGAAGCGCCCCTGCCAGCTGGTAGCCGGTACCTGGCGCCCTCTGGACGAGGTACCCACCGCAGACTTGAGCGTTAGGTAGCAGTTGGGCCAATGGACGGGCGACAGTGTGGCGCTCCGGGGAAAAGGAAGAGAATGAGGAGAGCGAGATGGGGACCAATTGTCACAAGGCAATTTTCTTGAACAATTTCCCTTTTTAGTGGTCAGTGGGGGTGAAGCGTGCTGGAAAGTAACGTATTATCCATCTGTCTGCTCTGCAAGGTATTTGCTGGCATTGGTACAAGTAGATATTCGCCAGTCGATGGATAGTGCAGTAGGTGGTAATGAGATGGATACAGATGGCCCAAGCAGTGGTAGGAGGTAAATGGATCTGTAAGATGAAGGGATCAGTCAGTATTACTACAGATTACCCTTGAGCAGCGAAAACGGAGATGCCTGTCTTACTGCATCTCGCAGAGCCCTGGAGAGCCGCCCATGGCAATGCCAGGATTCACGCAATTGTCTCAATAATCTGCGGCATGTCTGAGCCCAAGGCGTTCACGGAGACCGATACAGATACCAGATGTGCACTGTTGCTACAGATAGGCTGCTGCTGGCCGGCGACAACGGAGATGCCCGTCTCACTGCATCTCATAGGCACCGAAGAAGCTGCTGATAACCTCAGTCGGGCTGTATATAATTGTCTCAATATCCACCAGTATTCCGCGGCGCGCCTGTGCCTGTATTTCTAATTGCTGCTTACTGTACTTATTCTCGCTTCCGAGCACTTATACGGAAACTGATGCAGGTACATCCAAGTATACGAACCCAGCACAGGGATCCCCAAAGGCCGAGATCCCTACCTGCACGCGGAGGGGTTACATATCGGCGGGACCTCTATATAAGCACATGCTTCCTTCTGACCGCTTGAGGTGGGATAGAAGTGCGCGAGACACTCCGCCATAATGATTCAACTTCTCGAAAACAGAATGAGAGATTGATATCTGATGAATTAGATCGTAGTGGGACAAAAAAAAAAAAGAGATGATAAGCAGACAGGCTCCGAGCCTCGTGTTGTTCTTACACCACCTTCCCGGCCCGTCTCTCTATGCGGAAACGCGCCGATGGGCTCCGGCACGGTCTGGATCTGTGATGCCGGCCTGGCAGTTGCTGTTTGTGTAAGCATGCATCTAGGCGACATACTGTTATCTGTCTTGCCGGGGTGCTCCGAAAACGCATGCATGGGTTCGATAGCGTGCAAGATGACAAGTTTGATCCTATGCCCAGGATCACCATCCTCGAGAGAGAAGACCCATGTAGAGATTCCCAAATTGAATCTTGGCCCAATCTATTTATTCCATGACTTTTTTCTTCTTCTTCTCTTTTCTGACATGTGAGACTCCACATACATATGTATAATTCAGAGCGGTTTCCTCACCACGAGCCTCCAAATATATAACAATACTGTAGCTTAGCAAGATTCTTTGATGTCATTCGCCAAGCTCAAGTCCCCCCAAACTCTCCATATTCTCCGCCTCAAGCCGTAACGGGTCCTCGGCTCGTTCCCGGGAAATGGCGTCACGACGGGCAAATAAACTAAAAAAAAAAGACGTCAGCTCTCTGTAGCATAGAACAAGAAAGAGAATACGACAAATCAGCCATGATGGGCTCTAGATGACGGCAGAAACTGTAGAAACACAAAACTTAATCAAATTACACTTTGTAAGAACAAACAAATCGCAATTCTGCATTGGCATCTTGTCAATCGCGCTCAAACGCGCATTCCGTCGGCTCCCGTATTTTTTTTCTTTTTCCCTTGTCTTATCATTCCAGACCGATCTCGAAATCTTATCTTGTTGCACCAACGAGCCAAAACACCAAACAAAGAGCTTCAAGCTTTGATTCAAATAACCTCCAACACTTCGCAACACCAAACAATTTGCAACAGCTCGAATCTCAGAATTCAATCCCTTCCATCTTCATCCACTGGCTACACTACCGATCAAGGACGCTGCAAGCACATACTGCGCAAACTCCCAGTCAACCTGAAGCGGCAACTCCTGCATGTCGCCACGAGGCGGCCACCTCAAAGATGAGGTTTGTCCAACTATCCAAATCCCATATACTCTCCATACTAATGATCTGTTACTCCCACAGGGCTCGAAACTCCAAGTCATCTCAGCTGGCGCGATAGCCGGGCTCGTCTCTCGGTAAGCCTTCAACGAACCTCTATATAACGTCAAAAGCTTATGCGCCCTCCTCCCAGATTCATCGTCGCCCCCCTCGACGTCGTCAAGATCCGCCTCCAGCTCCAGCCATACTCCCTCTCCGACCCCCTCGCCCCCCTCCGCGAAGCCCCCGCCTACCGCGGCACTGTCCACACCATCAAGCACATCCTCAAGCACGAAGGCCTCACGGGGCTCTGGAAGGGCAACGTCCCCGCCGAGCTCATGTACGTCTGCTACTCGGCCGCCCAGTTCACCGCCTACCGCTCCACGACCGTCTTTCTGCAGACCGCGCTGCCCCAGCACCGCCGCCTGCCCGACTCGGCCGAGACGTTCGTCGCCGGCGCCGTCTCCGGAGCGGCGGCCACGAGCGTGACATACCCTCTCGACCTGCTGAGGACGCGATTCGCCGCCCAGGGGAGGCACAGGGTGTATACTTCCCTCAGAGGTGCTCTGTGGGACATCAAGCGCGACGAGGGCTTCAGGGGCTTCTTCCGCGGCCTGGGCCCCGCGCTGGCCCAGATCATCCCCTTCATGGGCATCTTCTTCGCCTCGTACGAAGGCCTGCGGCTCCACTTCAGCGACCTCAACCTCCCCTGGGGCAGCGGCGACGCCACCGCCGGCATCACGGCCAGCGTCGTGGCCAAGACGGCCGTCTTCCCGCTCGACCTCGTGCGCAAGCGCATCCAGGTGCAGGGCCCCACGCGGAGCAAGTATGTGTACAACGACATCCCCGTGTATACTTCCGCAGGTCGGGCTATACGCGTGATATTCCAGACGGAGGGGCTGCGAGGCCTGTATAAGGGTCTGCCTATCAGTTTGATCAAGGCTGCTCCTGCGAGCGCAATTACCTTGTGGACGTATGAGCGGAGCTTGAGGCTCTTGATGAGCTTTGATGAGGATAAAGACGACAAAGGCGCATTATAATGAAAGCTTGTAAACCGATTTGGTCGCAAAAAAAGCATGTATTTTTATCTAGACTCTCTAATAATCTAATGACCACTGCTATGAAAACAATCTATCCGTTTTGGTTCCCATTGCAGACAAAATGATAAAAAAAATCCCAGAAAGAAAAAGCAGCGCAGCGAAGCATTCATAACTTGCTTAATTGCTCAGCTTTCGGTTCGTCTCATCCGCCCTCTCAATGCACTCCTCAATCACTTTCCAGAACTGATCCACGTCCACTCCTCTGGGTATCCTTACACCTCCTTCGCCGGCAGGCACAACGTTGGCGATCGTCCGGCCGGTCTGCTTCTCGCCGCGCTGTGCCTCCTCAGCCGTGCCCTCGGTAATGACGGTCACGTCAAAGCGTTCGTTGTGCTTAGCGCCCTGGCTCTTGACGCCATCCCAGTCGTAAAAGACGATTTCGTCAGGAGTGCCGGTGAGAACGGCCGCGAGGGCGAGGGGATCGTGGAGGGGAGGACCGGCGGTGATGCCAAAGACATCGCTATTTGGTTTGTCAGTTGGCGATACCTCACGTCCAAAAGGGAAAATCTTACGAGTAGGTCTTGGCAAAAAAGTAAAGCAGCTCCACCAGCATTGTCCGCAGCGTCGTCTTGCCCTTGCCTGTCTTCTCGCCGTCCTTGCCGTACAGCAAAAGGTCTCTGACCTTCTCCGTAGCCAGCACCTGGTGGCTCAGGTCCAGCGGGACCATGAACATCTTCTTGGCAATCTCCTTGTTGTGGAATATCTCGGCCGCTGCCTCCGGGTCAATGAAGATGTTGAACTCGGCATATGGTGTTGTGTTGCCAATGCGCTCTTTGCCGTCGACCGTACCGAGCGGTGCGTCTGAGAAACCTCCTCCGATGGATCCACCCATGATGCTCAGTCCCTTGATGTGCGGGATCAGCTCCGGATACTTTCGGAACATGGCGGCGACGTTGGTGACGGTGCCAGTGGCCACGATCCAGGCTGTGCCGGCCGGCTGGGCCTTCAGAGCAGCAGCCATGGCGTCAATGGCGGGCTCGGTGGACGGAGTGCATTGGGGCTTGGGGAGAAGATCGGTGCCGTCGAGGCCGCTGTCGCCGTGAATGTCTGTCGGCGCGTGGATCGGAGGTCGCTCGAGCGGGTTGCTGTAGCCAACATAGAGGGGGATGTCATTGTGTTTGCCAAAGGCTGTCAAGATGGAGGCGGCATTGTGCGTAGTGTGTCTGGCAGTTTTCAAAGTTAGCTGTGGTCATTGACGACGTAGGCGCAAAGCAACCAAGCTTCCCGTCGCACATACTCTAGAGAAGCGTTTCCAAAGACCGTGGAAATGCCTAGCAGGTTGATTCTGGGATGATGGGCAGCCAGCAGAATGGCAAAGGCGTCCTGTGCGGAGAATATCCAGTTAGCTCATACGTCTCGGATTAGGCTTGGCCAGCCGGACGCCTCATGCAATGCGACTCTGCATGAGGCTTGCAGCTAAGCTCAGCATCTGGCGAGTGAAATGGAAAACTTACATCGTGGCCTGGGTCGCAGTCCAGCCAAACAGGCACTTGAGCAGACGCCATATTCAATAGATGTGAGAGATTCGTAGAAGAGTCGGAATAGCAAATGGGACGAAACGGGAGACACGATACGCTCTCTATGGATTCGGTTGAAATCTACGGTATCTTAAAGGCCTCTTTATAGCTATGCTTTGTTCAGGTCACGGAAGGGCGCGGGAGAAGGAATTCGAGTTGGGATCAAGACACTTTTCAATGCTCCGTACGCGGGAACCCACAGCCCCAGACGGCGAAATCGAGAAATCAGCCACCACGGTGTCGGTTGACGGCGAGCCTCGCAGACCAAACGTGGTAGCGTAGGCTATCTTAGGTTTTCTGCTGGCCACTCACTGCGTCAGGGAACCCGCTTCTTTTTTTTCTCCGCAGCTGCAAGGCTCCAGAGTGGGGGAGAATCCATCAAATCCATCCAACCTGGCTGACCCCTCATTCGCATTGTGATGCTAGCAGAACTAGCATCGCCAGGAACCGAAAGTTTGTGTCATTGGCGTCTGGTTTTTAATAATAAAAGTGGCAGGCCGAGACGCTAGACTCCATTCTCGAGGAAACTTCAAGAACAGCTGGCAAACGTCGGCCTTGAACCCATGTACACGTGATGCCGGACCCTTTATATTCTTCTTCGCGGAGCTCCGCGATAGATGGTCGATTTCTCTCAAGCTGAACAATAACTGGGGTATCTAGTGCGGTAATGCTTGCTCCTCCACCTGCTATAGAATCTGGGGTCTTTCGAAGTGAGTAACTTTGTCCGCCGACTGCGCGTATAAGACAGAACCTGACGAATCGGTGGACAAAATTGGAGTTGTCAGCCTCTCGCGGCAGGTTGTCATCATCCAGACTTCTTGCGCTGCTCGACGACCCGCATCACGTCCGCCGCGCTGTTGGCATCGCCTTTTCGCTTCTTCGGCCCTCTCTTCCGCTTTGACTTGTCACCTCTACTTGAACCGTCTTCTCCAGTGTCATCGCCCCACTTTGACAACTTGACCTTTGAATCCTCAAAGTCCTCCTCATCCTCAAATCTACTTGTGCCAAAGCCCATGTCGATGTCATCATCGTCACGACTCTGCATTTGAAGGAGCTTCTTTCGTCGTTCTTCCAGCGCTTTGGCCTCTTCCTTGGCTTTATCATCCTCAGCTTCCTGCTCGATGGGCCTGAGAGATGCTGCCTTCTTGATGGCTGCCAAGATTGCCGGGTCAGACATAGAGGGCCCTCTGTTTGCTTCCTCAGATATAAGTCCCGTTTTTGCGTCTTTGAAGTAGTTGCGGCGTTCTGGCTGTGCAAGAGACGGTTTTGGCGGGGGTGGCATAGATTCTTTGGTGTCGGCCTCCTTACTGACTTCCGGCTTGTTGCTGTCTCCCTCGTCTTCGGAATCAGAGTCAGATCCCTCCACCTCAGCCAGCGGATTGTAATCATCACCAGCATCTTCAAAAATATCCACATCGCCATCGTCTTCCTCTGCCTCCTCTTTCTTCCGATATTGTTCAGGAACTTCCATACCCAACGGCTTGGCATCCTTGTCTGGCATTAAAAGGCCGCTCCGTGTATCTTCCTGTTCGGGCTGTACCTTCCGCACCTTCCTTTTCTCATGCCCATCTTCGTCTACAATAATTAAAACCTCCCTTCCTTTACTATCCTTTTCGATTCGTGTTCCTGGTTTTTGTTTGGCTCCAATCTTCTTAAACCGGTCTCCGAGAGTTGATTCTTGTGCCTCCTTTGCTGCTAGCCGGGCTGCTTTCATCTCCGCCAGAATCTGATCGCGTGTTCTCTTCTTTCCTGGAGCTAGAGCCACGGTTGAGAGATTGCCCTTTTTCTTTTCTCCTTTTTCCTTTGCGATTGCTTGTACGTTCCGTTCTTCGAGCTCGTCGAATTCATCGTCCACGTCTTCTTCAGCGGCAACTTCTTCGGCTCCTTCCTTTTCTGGTTCCTTGTTTCCGTAGACGTCCTCGCCTTTGCGTATCCTTTCAAGAAGCTTGAAATCAAGCCCCTTTACTAGATGTGTACTGCTAAGATCTCCACCCGCGATTTGGAATCTTAGCTTTTCGTATGTCGACTGATCAATCTCTTCGTCTTTAAGAGCCTTTTCGAGCGCCTTTAACCTCTCCTCTCGGTCATCTTCGTTGTCCTCGCGAGTTTGCGACCTGTCGATATACCCTGTCCCCAGCTTCACTCCTCTTGGCGTGGATGATTTAAACTTCTTTTGCGGATGTAGGGCGTGGTTCCTCTCGGCTAGCTGTCGCGCGAAATCGGCTTGTGCGCCTCCTAATGACCGTCTTGAAAACTGCGCATTAGCATTGTCAATCAAGGGGTTGTGGCTGCGGCAGCTTACGGTGTCATGGGGATGCTGGTTCGTTGTCGAGAACCTAATGATCCCTTGTCCATGCTGGGACTTGCGCCTGTGGGAGAAGCTCGATCTTTCGACGACTTGGCCGAATTGGCCAGCATCAATTTTCGAAATTGGTCGTTATTCATGATTGCAAAAATGTTTGGATGTCAACAGCAAAAAGATCTAAATCTGGCTGTTCCCAGAGCAAATAAACAAACAAAGAAAAAGGTAAAAAGGCAGCCGCTCGTAGCCTTGGACGAGGCGCTGGAAACTTACTGGAAAGGTCACGGGACGACGTGTAAGAGGCGCGCAGCATTTTTCCCCACTTAACGCGGCATCTTCGCTCATCACGTCACAAGTCTCACAAAGTATTCCAACTTTTCTGATGAGACGCCGCTTAAAAGCCATGCGCCGCCTTGCATAAGCCGCTTATAAAGCGAATCACGGACTGCCGCACCTCTGAAAATGCCGCCTCAAGTGTGCCGAACAACTCCTTTCTCCTGCTTTGTTGAGTGAACAGTGGGGCTTCACGGACAGCCGTTGCTCTTGATACGTGAAATCGTGCACCAGCCAGAAACGAATCCATGGGCGTCAACTTCAAACTCCTCTAGTGTGGTTCCTGTATAATTGCGCAAGATGAATGGGCCATTGGAAAAGAATTCCTCCTCGGTGAGGAAGCGCATTGAAAATCATGTTTTTGATGATGAGGAAGGCGATGAGTATGGCGGCAGTGAATTCGGCGGCTTTAACGATTACTTTCGTCGAAAGAAGATCAAACTTCAAAACCTGGATGCCGAAATACGCGCCTCGTCCGACAAGCCGCCAATCTTTAAGGGGGTCGTTGCCCATGTTAATGGCTACACCCAACCGCCCCTTCATGTGTGAGTAGCCTTTTCGTATTCTGTAGTCACCGCTCGTGAAAGCGCTAACACAGCATTCAAATGCAGACTTCACCACGATATTGTGCAACACGGTGGTGGTTTTCTGCAATATCTAGACTCAAAAACCATGGCTACTCACATCATCACCGCCAACTTAACGCTAAAGAAAGCTGCTGAGTTTAGCCGATACAGAATTGTAAAGCCAACATGGGTTGTTGACTCTATAAAAGCTGGCAAGCTTTTACCATGGACTGATTATCGAGTAATAACTGAAAGCCCAAGCCAAAAAGTCTTAATGTTTGGTAGCAGCGGTGGGCTTACACAAACCAGCCCATCTCCCGTAAGGCGCACCTACAAAGAGCAGACAGAGAACAGCTTTTATACAGATCAAATAAGAGCTGAATCTCAAAGTCAATTGACGAGCCCTCTCCCGGATAGATCTCCTGTACCCAGTCGACAGCAGGCCGAGAGATCCGACGACATGATTCCAGACGCAAAGGGACTGTTGACCTCCAAATTGGGGGATGAAATGGACTACTCTGCAAACGCTGCAGACAATGGGGAATTCAAGGTCGAATCTGAGGCGCAGTTAGCACCCGACTCTACCAACTTGGTAGATCCATCGATAAAAGCTCCCATGCCCATGACTTCCGAAGAGCATAATGCTTGGCTACTATCAGATCCGAAAATTAGACAATCATCCACGGCCAATCCTGACTTTCTGAAACAGTTTTACTCTGAAAGCAGGCTCCACCATCTCTCAACTTGGAAAGCCAGTTTGAAATCGTCGATGCAACGATTGGCGTCTGAAAAAGGGCTGTCAAACCAAAAGAAGACAAGACGGCATGGCTCGAGAAGGTACATCATGCATGTGGACTTTGATAGCTTTTTCTGCGCAGTCTCTTTGAAGCGACACCCCGAATATCTGCACAAGCCCTGCGTTGTCGCTCACAGCCCAGGAGCTGGCTCAGAAATTGCAAGCTGCAACTATGTCGCTCGAGAATTTGGGGTCAAGAATGGCATGTGGATGAAAAGAGCTCTCGAGTTGTGCCCTGACCTCAAAGTCTTGCCGTATGATTTTCCTGCGTACGAAGAAGTGAGTCGACAATTTTATGGGGCCATCATCAGTGTTGGTGGTATTGTTCAGAGTGTAAGCGTCGACGAGGCCTTGGTTGATGCCACTGACATCGTCCTTCAAGCGGCTGAATCTCATGGCCTTGGCGTTGAAGAGGGCAGTCTTTGGAAGGAGCAGCAAAAAGTTGACGAGATGGCGTTGAATTTGCGCAACAAGATCAAAGAAGAAACCGGTTGTGCTGTTTCAGTTGGCATTGGCGCAAATATCCTGCAAGCAAAAGTCGCCTTGAGGAAAGCCAAGCCAGCTGGCCAGTTTCATCTAAAGCCAGAGCAAGTTTTGGACGTTATTGGGGATCTAAAGGTTGAACAATTGCCAGGTGTCGCATATAGTATCGGCGGGAAACTGGAAGATCTGGGAGTCAAACTTGTCAAAGACCTAAGAGACATCCCAAAAGACCGCCTCATTTCAATGCTGGGGCCCAAGACGAGCGAAAAGCTTCATGATTATGCTCGTGGCATTGATCGATCGGAGGTTGGAGAACAACCTCCTCGGAAGTCTGTGTCGGCAGAGGTCAACTGGGGGATTCGCTTCATTAGCCAAGCAGAAGCAGAAGAGTTCGTCTATAACCTCTGTAAAGAGTTGGAGAAGCGGCTAGTGAATGAGCAGGTCAAGGGGAAAAATCTCACCATGAAGATTATGAGACGTGCGCTTGATGCGCCTTTGGATCCAACAAAACATTTGGGGCACGGAAAATGCGACTCATTCAACAAGAGTGCAACCTTTGGTGTCGCAACACATGACTACCAAACGATTGGCAAAGAGGCAGTTTCAATATTACGCTCATTTCGATTCAGCCCTGGAGATCTTCGAGGAATTGGTGTTCAAATGACAAAGCTGGAGCTGATCAAAGTAAATTCGTTGGCTGCGGAAGGAAGCCAAAGAAAGATAACCTTTGCCCCGTTTGTTGAGCCAGCTCCTCTACCGAAACAATCAAGAGCAAGCCCAGTTGAAGACTTGCAAGAGCTAGAAAAATTGGGAAAAGGGCCGATCTTTAACTTGGAATCTAATGCACTGACAAACGATCTCACGACACCTCGAAAACATACACCTCATGATATCAACGCCATTGCTCATCTAAACGCCTCTAGCACGCAGTTCCTTTTGCCAAGCAGCCCTGATCCTGCAGTATTGGCTGAATTACCAAACAGCATCCGTACCAAGCTCATGGCCCAACGTACCAAGACAGTGGCTACCGAATCCAACATAGAGGCTCGCAAGTCAAGATCGAATAGCCCAATGCTAGCAGACCTGCTCTCCTCTCAAGTTGATCTGGAAGTTTTTGACGCACTACCAGAAGACATGAAAGCTGAAGTCTTGGCTTTATATGGACGAAAGCCGACTGAGCCTCCGCAGCCTCGACCTTCACCAAGGAAATCTGAAATAACTCAAGCCAGAAGGCCTACAACTCCAACGAAGGCTGGCGGGGTTCGCGGCATGTTTAGCAAAGCCCAGCGCCAAAGAGATGCTCAAGAAGGAATGGTTCAAACGAATTTTCGGCCCCTGGGGCCAGCAGTGGAAACTCAACCTGAAGAAATCGAAGAATTGGATCCGGCTTTCCTTGCAGAGCTACCTGAGGACGTCAGGAGAGAAGTAATTGCAGATCATAGAAGGCGGCTGTTGGTTCTGCAGTCAGGGCTGGAGATACCCTTTTCGAAAGGCCACCAGGAAACGAGTTTGTTGCCCGGAGGTCAGAAAACAATTCAGTTTCCCATGCTACCGCCAGTTATATCCTTCTCTGGCTCAGTCACTTCTTTACCAGAGATTAAAGACATGGTGGATGCATGGCATTCCCAAACGAGAAAGGCGGGGCCGCATAAAAGAGATATTGACGTTTTGGAAAGATACCTGATCAAAGTCATCAAAGAAGAGCGCGATTTGAGCAAGGCTGTTGCCTTGATTAAATGGCTTAGCTTTGTGGTTGATCAGGATGGGGTTGATAGTAGAGGACGCCGGGCTTGGAAACTGGCCGTCAGCGGCATCAAAGTGGCCATGCAAGCCGCAGTTGAAGAGAGAGGCTTAGCGCCATTGCAGATTTAACCTGTTGGATCTACTATACCACAGCTCTTGTAAATCTTTGTACATTGATTATGGAGATACCCTGAACATTAATTGATAGGCGGCTCTATTATTCAACAGCCCTCTTAAGCTCTCTTTGAAGCGCCGATGGTCCGCAGTGCAGCGATGTCCTCACTTAGATTGGCTCCGGCTCTTTTCACCCCACACATTCCTCTGACCTTAGCCTTTTAGCGGTAGTTATTACAACTAAGAACCATTTGGGCTTTTCCCTTTCTTGAGGGGGGTTTTTCTTTATATTAGCTTGGCAGTGGACTTTGCCTTTGTCATGAGAGGCGTATCGAACAGGGGTCAACACCTTCGGCTATCGGTTGATACGCTTGCTGTCCAGCTAGCCTGATCTCGAGGGAATAGGACCCCGTGGAGGTGACTCACAACTGGTTTCGACCACGAGTCAACACACCTTCTCTGTTCGCGATAAAATCTCGCATGCCCGCGCTGGATTTCGTGCGGTACCACAAGGCAAAGCTTGAATTTAAGCTTAAATTTTTCAGTGCACCAAGGCTAAAGATTTGACTGCAAGCCACTTTATCGTACCGGACGACACCATGAAGACTATAGGCATATTGGGTGGCATGTCGGCATCGTCGACACAGATCTACTATCAAGAACTTTGCAATCTTACGAGACAACGCCTTGGCGGGCTTCATTCCCCCGAACTACTCATTCGCTCCCTTGACTTTGCCCGGATAGAAGAGCTGCAAATGAGTGGTAAATGGGATGACGCTGGGGATATCTTGAACAAAGAGGCAAAAGCCCTCGAACGGGGAGGAGCTGATTTCATTATTCTCGCCACAAATACTATGCACAAACTTGCCGAACAAATGATGAAGGGCGTATCAATTTCACTGCTGCACATTGCAGACGCCACTGCTGCCAGTATTCAGGACCAGAAGTTCCAGTCGCCGGGCTTAATGGCCACGGCTTTCACGATGGAGCAACCATTCTATAAAGATCGGCTCATTGCGGCGGGCCTTTCCCCGATCATCCCGGACGAAGCCGATCGTATCGAGACGCATCGCATCATCTACGAGGAGCTTTGTTGTGGTATTGTCTCTAAAGAAAGTGAGCAGACTTACATTGCCATTGCGAGACGGTTGATAGAAAGAGGAGCAGATTGCATAATCCTCGGCTGCACTGAGGTTGGCATGCTCCTCAATCGCAACAACGTACCTGTGCCGGTTTTTGATACTACATTGATACATTGCGATGCGGCGTTGCGAAAGGCACTTGAGGATTAAAACCTATGAAAGAAGTTGGCATCGGTTTTGGGATCCTGTTCAATTTACAAGAAGCGAAGTGTTACAATTGGAGCTAGAATCCTCTTGAAGTGTGCGAGCAGATCGCTACACGAAACTGCCTTGTTGAGCTATAGCTGGGGCGTTGGATAATAGAAGTGAGGTGCCCAATAACCTCTCCCTTAGTCATTTAAGGAATTCTTCTATAACTCATAAGGAACACCGTCTCCTATATGGGCTTATAAGGCCGTATGAGGCCGTCTAACTATAGTAGCATTTTTATTTTAAGAAGAAAAAAAATTTATATTCATAAAAGAGATTTCAGAGTAAGTATTATTATAATAATAATCTATATTAATATTATTAGCAATAGTAGCAGCAGTAGCAGCAGTTGTAGCAGTATTATAGCATTATTATAATATCCCTAGACCTGTTAAGATGAAAGTAAACAGGCCTGGAGTAGATATGTGAGCTATGCTGGTATCATGGTTGGGTAGTATAGCCATTGCAATCAATGTATCTCGCCCTCCTTAGGTACCTATCTAACCCAATGAGCCCAGCTGTTCACTCGTTTATTAAGAGAACCTTGATCTTAGGGTTAACAATCCGCAGCTCCACGGGCCAAAGAGCGCTTTCAAAGATGCTTAGAAACGTAAAGGCCGAGCAATCATCATCTCCCTCCAATCTATCTTCGTCAGACCACCAGAGATCAGCCCCGACCTCTGTAAAGCTGGTTCCGCCACATGTGTAAAACTCTTGTGGTTTGTTGGCTTCACTGAGCCCTGCCCTAAAGCCACTTGGGAGATGAGAGTGTTGATCAAGTAGCCAAATGGTTCGGTCGGGCCGGAGACTTTCTGATAGCAGGCGGACGCAGAAACCCAACGCTGTGCTCTCCATCTGAACATCGGCAAAGCTGCGGTAGTGTCGTCGATAGCCCGTTACCCATGCAAGGTCATAATGTCAGTGGCGGCATCGGCGACTATACGGCGTGCATCCCACCATTACGCAGCACGAGGGTAGCCATCGCGCTGCTGGACGCGGAGCACCATCAGGTCCCGTGGCAACACAATCCCCACCATCTTGGGTTCGCCTTTAATGCTGTATTGATGCATAGTGCCTGAGTCCATCACACCCGGCATCGATTGGCGCTGCAATTTACGATAGGCCCTTGGGCAGGCCTCATGAGATCTTCGATATGCTGTCCACATGCCAGCATCGTAGTTAAAGGCGGATAACTCATCTCGAGAGCCAAATATAGAAACAAGTTTGCCTTTGCGTGTCTTGATCGTGACGAAGTGGGCGCACTTTTCGTCAGTGCGAACCGCAAGCTCCCATATTTAAATTCGAATCTCAACAGGCAGTCGATTAAAGAGTATAAACTCCACCATCGTTACTATAAGCAGGAGACCTTGCGCCTAGGAGCATTTCTTAACGCAAGTGGTGTGCCAGCTGGACCTCACTATTGGGGCCTGGCATGTCGCTTCTAACAATCAATCTATTAATACCAATAAGAGAGATTTAAAAGTAAACATCATTATAATCATAACCCATATCAACATTATTAGCAGCAGTAGCAGCAGTAGCAGCGATAGTATCATAGTATCATAGCATCATCATCATCATCACTAGTCCTGTCGAGATGAAAGCAAGCAAGCCTGGAGTGATTTCGCTTGCCAAAGACACACGATAAACCGTGAGCTTCAAAGAGCCACCGCAAGCAGTCGTATTGTCGCCCTCACAAGGGTAATTGCAAGCCGTGTCGTCAAGTTTCTCTGCGATGCCAGACAGTGTCTGGGCGCACCAGCATTCTCTACACATTTTAAAATAGTCAGTCCCCGTACTGGAAATGAGACCCAACGTGCCCAATGGCTGAACTGTTACCTCGACCACTCCAGCCCAGCATATCGGTACTCCGTGGCGCCATTACCGCAAAACGCAAGACATAATGGCACCGTCATCTGGCCCGGCAGGCTCTCATCAATTCCGCCACCGAGAGCACGCGTATCGGCCGAGCCAGGGATTTGGGTCGTCTCATTGTAGCAACCGTCATATTTGTATTTCTTGGAATCGTCATAGACTGAGACGGTAGCATTGGCGGCGTGGACGATGGGTATGAAGAGCAATAGCTGCAGTAGTAGTGATACGGAAGGGCCCATGGTAGGCGATCTGGGGACGTGTGTTTCACGAATCTTTGATAGATTGATCACCAAAACAATTGGCACTCGGGTTCGAATGAAAGATACGACGCGCCGGTGGAATTGAGCTTGCAATCTGAAGCAGACGCTGGGAGGCAATGCGCAATGGCAGCAATAAGATGGACGGCCAGCAAATCGACAAGCGCTGTATAGAATCCAAGAAAAGCAGACAAGCAAGCAAAGCAAAGGTCCAAACAGGCTCAAAATCAACGACTGGAAAAAATTACAAAACAGAAAAAGAAGGAGAGATTAAAAATGCAATTAGGGAGAGACTGCAGATAGGATGCAGCTGAAATGCAAGCTTATGTACAGCGATAACGCCGCTATCTGTACGATGCAACCATCAGCTCAGCGCCAAGCTGCTGGATTTTCGGGGTCGCTGCTGTGCGGTGGCACGTATCGCTACGGCCATTCTGTTAGTGCAGCTGAGATTGCCCACGTTTATTTCTAGGCGCATCTCTAAATTTGCTAACAAACGCATCTCCTGAAGAACATTCTCCCCACACTCAGCTCCCCCACGCACAGCGAGTAAGCCAAATAGCGGGACACGACAGCTTCTTTTCTTTCTTCTCGCCTCTACGCCTCCACGCATATTGCTCTAGCTACGCCGGAACTTGAGCGTAGCTGCTTTGGCCCTGATAGCGACGTTTCGCCTCAACTTTGCCTTTCTCCATCTATATATATCAGTGCACATCAGTGCTATTTGCATCGTCAGGCCAGCGCCATGAGCTCCTACATCGATTGGTCAAAGACCACCAAGTCCAAGGACTACCGCGGATCGTCGTCCTTTGCGACTTTTCTGATCATTGGCCGTATGCCGCCCTGTTCTAATTAAACTTCTGCCTCGCCTCATTTTCATTGAGCTGCGATGACGATGCAGACGACCACGGCAATGTCTTGTGCTAATTAGTTCTCCAGCGACATGCTTCTTCCTGGGCATCCTCTTCGCGTCGTTCCCGTACGATTTCCCCCTCCTCTGGACCAAAGAGCCCGTCGCCATCGACTACTATGATCAGCTCGAGACGCACCTCAAGTTCATTCACCAGTCGCCCCCGCTCATCGGCCGCCTCCTCAACATCATCATGAGCGTGGGCTTCCTTGGCCTCTTCATCAAGCTCTTCCGCCCCAGCGAGGCAAACTTCCTCTTCGACGGCGCCTCGCTGATCCTATACATCATCGGCGTGGCAGTCTACATCTCCAACATTGTCAAGGGCCTGCGCACCGTCAGCTCCGGCTTCTGGCACTCTGAAGAGTTCAAGACCACCGAGGGCCGGTTCGAGGGGGAAGTTATCCTGGGGAGAGAGGACAGCTTGAAGGTGCTTGCGGCAAGCAACACGATTCTTGCGCTCGTGCTGGTGGGTATTCTTGTGCTGCAGGCGGGGCAGTGGTATGCCGAGAAGAGGGATTGGGATGACGAGAAGGAAATAGCGAAGAAGGACAATAAGAAGAAACAGTAAAAGAGGTGGCCTACGATTGTGCGGAGAATAATGTACGACACATACTGGCGGTGAGATAATAACAGTATGAGAAGATATTACGATGAAATGGTATATTTGTTGCCTCGGGCTTACCGGATCTCCGCCGTATTGAATCGTACAAATCGCTCGTACGGCCGAATGTTACCTCGATGGCAGGCCGATGTAATAATGGGACTGGATATAACTCCAGGGGTGTTGAATACATGTACTTGGGAAGGGGAGCTTTGTTTATGATTACCTAGTAATACGTATATAGATACTACCCACCTCTATCAACTAGAGCACTCACTAATGCAGACATGAACCTTGATCAAATTCCAACTCGAGGGATCGCCGTCAACAACCTCAACTATTACGAAATAAATGGACTGCCAAGTGAGTTTCTATTCCCAATGAAAAGAAGTAGCTCCAAAATTGCGTATTACATGTTACGTGCAAGCGTAATATGAGTACCAATGTGGATAATGATACGACGTGCTGGGTGGATATGGCTTCACGTTTAGATCCAAGAAAAATTATCAGATCATCTGATAAGCAATTGAATATAATTGAGTGTCGTAATCTGGCGGGGCAGGGCGACCCGCTTGACAAGGCTGGGATATGAGCTTGCATGCAGTGCAAAATGGCTGCAGGGTCAGATTTTGTCAGACTGAAATTCAATCAAGCTTGGTTAGCAATGCGCATAGTAGGATTGTTTTCTACTTGACTGCAGAATAATTTACACAGGACAAGTCACATCTTGTATTAGTGACGTGATATTGGTTCAAGTGTGTCCGCAAACGGCACTCTTGAGAAATTCTTTAAGAGGCTAAAAAAGGGACATGGCTAGGATGAAAACTCAATCATGGAGCAAGTGGGTAGACTAAAGCTCCAGACCCAGGAGAATTCCAGCAAAGGCGCAGATTATATCGCAGTCAGGCTCTCATGATGGAAGCAGCCTTTCAAGATGGTACCCCTTTCTAGGTGACTTTTGATAGCGCCCTTCCTCCATGCCAAGTGTGGTCTCTCCTAGAATTAGCCTAATACCACACGCCATCATGGAAAAGAGCTTCCAAAGGCTCGCTCAATAATAATTCCCCCGTTGCAGGAAGCTTTTACAGCATCAAGTATTACTATAATATATGAGTACTAAGCTAAGCCGCGGTGCCTGGGCGGCCTCCCTGCATCATGCAGCTGAGCGGTTTTTGTTGCTCGCTGCAAATTGCCGAGGCGTCAATGTGAAAAGGAGCATGGATCCAGAGGTGTGCAAGCATCACGCCTCAAACAAGCAAGGCGCCGTGCCAATAAGGCGCCGTGAGGTGTTACAAAAGTACAAGGCAATTGATTCCACAATCCAACCATGGAAGGTAATGACGCTTCTCGAGTCGTAGTACGGAGTTTTGATGAGAAGTATGACGGCTCGAGTGATGAACAAGCTTGCGGTTTCTTCGACAATTTGTGCTGTCTGTTCTTCATTAATATATACCGTTGTCCTGAGTAGAATATTCTCATTAGATCGCCAGCTGCTGATAGTCTCAGCATTCTGGGTGTTTTGTTCCTGTCGCTGCATACCAGGTACTCCAGCCTAACTCAATTGGACAAGACGCATGCAAGTGCCGGGGTCCTGAAATCCTCGTAACCGATCTCGGCAGGCACACGAATCAGAGCAAGGCCTTAGACCCAATCGCCACTCGCTCGCATCCTATCGATAAGCTGCGATAAGATTGAAATTTTACAGTCACACCTTGGGAGTCAGAACAAGGCCGGGTCGAAACAGCAAACTCCATCGACGAGTTAAACCCAAAGACGCTGTTCTCCATGCAGCCGAGCCACATCCTCACAATGTAGGGCTGGGTCCTTGTCTCTCTTCTCCTTTTCTTCGCTTCAACCTGGTCTCATTGCTTCAATAAATCCCGCGACTGCTCTGGACTGCGACAAACTCCGCCTCTCCTCCCGGTGTCACTTCCGTTGCGCAACATTGCATCAGTAGCATAGCACAGCGCGAAGTCGGTGGATTCCCGTTTCTTGCGAGCTCAACGTCCTACCTTTTTGACCCCACACGGAGGAGTCTGGCCGCCCCAAGCTTAAAGCTTTTTAACATCCTTGTTCCCGCGCCGCTGTCTCTGGATCTCACTCTCGTCGCCGTCAAAGCTCCCGCGCTTTTGCAATTCTCTGCTGCACCGCCAGCCTCTGCCTGCTCGCCGTATTCTTTCAAACCTGCTTTCAACCCCCGCTCCCACAGGAGAGGGGGCAAAGCTAGGACTGAAAGACGTGCGCTGAGGGGAGAAGAAGGAAAACTTTCTGTTTTGCACCTTTCTTCTCTTGACGCCGAATTATCTCCAGAATGGCCCAGGCCGCCCTTGATGTGACTACTTCGGTAGCAGTCGAGCCCGAAATGGCGCTTCAAGAAAAAGTTCGGTCTGCCACCATGGAAGCTACTGAAGATATCATCTATGGATCTGTAAGTACAGCAAAGTCTCAGACCATTTAGAAGGCATGAAGCAAAGAATCTAACGGGGTCGGGGAATAGCTTGCAGGCATTGCCGGAAAATACATTGAATACCCCTTCGACACCGTCAAGGTCCGACTGCAGAGCCAGCCCGACCATTTACCGTTGAGATACACCGGCCCCTTGGACTGTTTCCGACAATCTATAAAATCCGACGGCCTGCGCGGGCTGTACAGGGGAATCAGCGCCCCTCTGTTCGGAGCGGCTGCAGAGACTAGCAGTCTCTTTCTATTCGAGAACGTGGGACGAGAGCTTCTTTTCCGAGCTCAGATAGCTTCTCGCGACAAGGAGCTGTCACTTCCCATGCTATGGTTGACTGGTGCTATATCTGGCGTCTTTACCTCCTTTGTTCTGACGCCGATTGAGCTTGTCAAATGCAGGATCCAAGCCCCGGCGCTATCAGAGGGAGCACCCGCAGCACCTCTGCGGCCCGTAGCCGTTATTCGAGAGGTGTATCGGCATGAGGGAATCAGGGGCTTTTGGCACGGCCAGCTCGGCACGCTCATCAGAGAGGCTGGTGGCTGTTCTGCTTGGTTCGGAGCCAAAGAGACGACGACAAAAGCATTCTATAAGCTAAAGGTTCGTTCAGCCACCTCTGAGAAGGAGAAGGAGGCGATCCTTTCGAAGCCTCTCCCTCTGTGGCAGCAAGCTATTGCCGGCGCATCAGGAGGTGTCACATACAATTTCTTGTTTTTTCCCGCCGACACCATCAAGTCTCGCATGCAGACGTCACCTGTTGGCACTGGCCAACGCCGAAACTTCTTTAGTGAAGGCATGGCTATTTGGAGACATCATGGATTGCGGGGGCTGTACCGTGGGTGTGGCATTACCTGCGCGAGAGCAGCCCCCAGCTCTGCCTTCATATTTATGGTTTATGACGGGCTGAAGCGATATCTTCCTATGCAATAAGTTTGTTGTGGATGACACACATATTCGGCAACACACTTTTTCTATTCGTTTCTTTTAATATTCGTTACCATTCTTCGGAGCATTTATTCTCATGGCCAAAAAAACATTACGCATAGTGGATTTGCATGTTTAAGAGGCATTCTATCAGCGGTTGCATTTATTTTTCAAGACTGGGTGTTGGTGTACCAAAAGGGAGGGGATACGGGCTATAAAATGGACATGGAGTAATGATAGATATTTACGGGATGAGGTTGATCTTGCAATAGATAATTCATTTGTCCTGGTTGAAATGACTCGAGTCGCCCAGCACGTTTTCATCCAATGCTGTAGCGTGACATTCTGATTCATGTGTGGAGAAGTACGTTAGCTTTCCTATTGCTTCACATCATCTCTAGTCTCCTCCTTGTCCGCCAAGTTCCAGCCATTGAGGTACCCAGCGCCAGCGCTCAGATACGTCGCAAATCCCAGCCACGCGAGGTACGGAGCATGGCACCAGGCCGCAACCGAATCGATTGATCCCCACAGAGAAGCTAGATAACCATTGAGGCCCAGCAAGACGATAATATCGGCGGTGGCTTCGATGGGGCGCTTGGCGACGAAGAAGAGCGGCATCCAGACGAGATTGAGGCCCAGCTGGATGGTGTAAACCGTCATGCTATGCTTGGTTGTCTGGATAGTCTGTGGGGAAGAGAAGGGGGAGAGGCCGGTCCACGTAGCACGGTAAGCGGCGTATCCCATAAGACTTGGAGGAATGGTCAGTTATTTGATTGCACCATTAATGAAACAATGTTGATTTGAACCCAGGAGATGGGGAATTAAATGAGTCTAGCAGAGGGAGAGATGTACCCATAAAGAACGGTCCATACTGGGCCGAAAACCCATGGCGGAGGGTGTAAAGGAGGCTGCTTCAGCGCGAGATATGTCTTTTGCGCTTTGGAGGCTATAGCAATTCAGATACTTGTGGTTAGTCTTTTAATTCTTACATGGCCACAATCTTATGTTCTTACGTCGGGTCCCAAATCCAACGGAAGTGCCCAATGCGATGGGAAGGAGGATGGAGGAGGCGGGATTTAGAAACACGTTTGAAGGGATTGTGAGGGCCGGGATGTAAGTCGTCATGTTGGCGGTGTTTTAAAGGTTCAGTGAGAAGACTTATTGAGAAGGAGAGAGCTTGGACAAATTAGGGAGAGGGAGATGAATGGTTGAGACTTGAAGGGAGGCGATGAAAGTTGCGCTCTGGCGTTGATTGAGTTAATGGTCCTGGAGTTCTATGACGCAATGAGCTGATTGGCTTGGTGGGAGCTGGAGAACTACAGTACTAAGAATGCTCTGGGCTAAAAGCTGCCCCAGTAGCTCAGGTATGGGGCTGGATCTCAAAGCTTTAGTGCTGCCAGGGCTAAAAGGGACGAGATTGCCTTTATATTCACGATGCTAATGCTGAATCATGTATCTCGTGTAAAGAACTCTCGAACAGGATTTTGCTTTTACTTTGCTATTTAAGAATCCTTTCTCTACTTGGTTTGAACGCGCCGCACCGTGCTACATGGCTTTGCTTTTAGTGTTTAAGTGGTTTCGTCAGTCCTCCTTTATTCTTTTTTTTTTTTTCGGAATTATTGGCGAGTTAAAAACTAACTGCGGACTATGTTGGTCACGAAAGATCATAGGAATTGCGTCGATGCGTTTTTGTGGTGATGCGAGAGAGCCGTAGGCACTGAAGCGGTAAAGTAGAAAGCCCGTATGAACCGAGAAACACAACGTTTCAATGCGTTTCGCAGTGTAATATGCTCTTCATCATTAATGGTTTGAAATTCACATTCGATGCATATTAATCAGTAAAATAAAGACCATCCACAAATTGACGACCTGGCCAGCCAATTGCTTTTACACTTCGCTGTGCCATGCAAGACATCTCTTTAGAAGGCCGACATCCCACTTCTAGGGCGCGATTCGCGGTACCCAGCGGGTCGCGTTTTTTGGTGCGCGAGGATCGCGTTAGACGCGAGAAATCAATTAGCGGCCTTCGGCAGGCACTTTAGCGCGTATTTAGCGGGTACGCAGAAACACCCCTGGTTCAACGCCAAAAACGCCCTTTCTCTTGTAGCTCCACGGCCACAGCTCCAGCTTTCCTCATAATACCCTCTGCACCTGCAATTCTGTTCCTAACCTGCAACTGCAACTGCAACTGCAACTGCATCTCATTTTTCCCTTGCTGCATTTGCGTCAAATTAGAAGGCACCGGTGACGTCTCTAACCTGATAATCGCTGCTGCCGTTCATTTTCCACGACTTGTCTGGAAGGAGCTCCTTGGCTACAGGTTTTTTCACCACCAGTTGCAATGGCTCGTCCTTCTGAGTTGAGGAAGCGGACGCGCAGCATCGTCGAAGATGGTAAGTCCTGCAGTGGCTCCTTCACGCCCACATGTCTTGATTGATATTAAACGACGTCTCTGTTCAGTCATACCAAGTTCTCCCAGCAAAAGACTTCGTCGATGCCGCCTGGCGTCCGTCTCCTTCAACGATGAGAACCAGGATCCCGACTATATTGTCGACGAAAATGATGACGACAACGACAGCGAAGGCGAAGAGGAGGAGGTGTTGAAGGAGCCATCACCACGCAAGTTCAAGCGGAGCGTGTCACAAACCTCACTGAAATCCAATCCTGTCACGCCCTCCGCTCCTCGGCATCGAGATGTACTCGGCTCGTATCCTAGTACGCCGCGGCACGCGGTCATGTCGGCCGGCAAGCTCTTCAAACGACTAACTCCCCAGTCACCTCTTACACCCACCACAATCCAGACCGTCTATCACCAGGCTCGACAGCTGTTTGCCAGAGGAGCAGAACCTGGCCAGTTGGTTGGAAGGGAGGCAGAGCGAGAGCAGCTAACGACTTTCCTGGATCGCGTATCAACTTCATCTCCTGGAGGATGCATGTACATCAGTGGTCCGCCAGGCACTGGAAAGAGTGCCATGATCACCAACATTGCCAAGTCCTATTCTGAGCGGGAAGGAGTTCGCAGCGCATATGTCAACTGTATGAGCATCAAGTCATCAAAGGATTTATATCACACACTTCTAGCCGCCCTCGGTGAAGACGGCAGCGATCTATCAGAAGCTGAAGCCATCTCATCTCTACAGAAAATGTTTTTTCCCAAGGCCAAATCATCTGCCACATATCTCGTCACCCTGGATGAAATTGATCACATTCTTACGCTGGATCTGGAGAGTCTTTATCGTTTATTCGAGTGGTCGCTGGCAAAGTCTTCCAAGCTGTTGTTGCTTGGAATTGCAAACGCGTTGGATCTTACCGATCGCTTCTTACCACGCCTCAAATCGAAGAATCTCAAGCCTGAGCTACTCCCTTTCCTGCCATATACCGCCGCGCAGGTCAAGAATATTATCATTACCCGGCTAAAGTCTTTGATGCCCGAGGGAAAAGAAAGCTATGTCCCCTTCATTCACCCTGCTGCTATCGAACTCTGTTCCCGCAAGGTTTCAAGCCAGACCGGAGACCTGCGCCGAGCATTCGAAATCTGCCGCCGAGCCCTGGATCTGGTAGAGGCAGAGACCCGGTCAAAGCACGAGGAGGAAGCACGACAGAAATTCTTGCAGTTGACACCTACTAAGAAGCCCCTTGGAGAAAATATTAATGGCAACTCGGCCGGCGGATCTACGCGCAGCGTGTTTCAGATTACCACAGCATCACTAAAGGCTTTGACAGCGGAGACGGCTCCACGAGCATCGATTGGACATTTGAACAAAGTGACGGCTGCTGCCTTTAGCAACGGAACAGCTCAGCGTCTCAAGGCACTCAATCTCCAGCAGAAGGCTGCCTTGTGTTCCCTAGTGGCCTACGAGAATCACATTCGAACAATGGCCAAAGGAGCTGGCGCGCCTCTCACCCCAAGCAAATCACAGACCATGGCACCTACTATCAAGTTGCTCTTTGATAAGTACTGCAAGCTGTGTCTGCGCGACTCTGTGCTTCACCCGTTGTCGAGCTCCGAGTTCCGAGAGGTGGTGGGCAGCCTTGAGACATTAGGCCTTGTGAACGCAGTGGAAGGCAAGACTGGCAGCTTCATCATGCCACAGACACCCAGCAAGCGAGGCCGAAAAGTGACAGCCGCCAGCGGGGATGAAAAACGGATTGCTAGCTGCGTTGGCGACAAGGAGATGGAGTCGATCGCCGATGGTGTTGGTGCTGATATCTTGCGAACAATTCTGTCAGGTGAGGCGTTGGATTGAAAACGAAAGGAAAGTATGTGTAAAAAGTGTATTATGTCTGATTAGCATTGGTTTGGCGCATTTGGGTGATTGATTTTTTTTTCCTTTGGTTCATTTCTTTTCTTCAGACTGCGACAATTGGCAGCATTCATTGGCGTTGGGTACTGGCTATGAATATTTGGTTGAGCAACGAGCGTAACGAAGAGGCCTTTGTATAATTACATACAGAATCGAGCATAGCATGTCAGACAAGGACGTATGAGCACACATCAGAGCTACCTGGGACATAGAGACGGTGTTAATGAAACCAGAGGAACACTTGTAAACGCCTGACCATCTCAATACCTCAAACACGTGTGTATTTTGTACCGTGTGATGTCTATAATGTGTTACTATTATTACCATGAGTCTCAAGTTATTATTAGTATACTCTCTACTCAGTATATACTCAGGCGCAATGACTGCATAATCAATACTGGCTTGGGCCAGAGTCCACACCAAAGCAAGACATGCATATTCAGCCTCCATGGCTGTCTACTTATAGATACGCAGTATCATAATACGAATAGCATCTCGTAATGCCGTGCTATCACCGCCGCATAATTGGCGGGTCAACGGCGTACAGGTCTTGATTGGGGTCTATCAAGCACTCACAACTCACAACTCACAACTCACGCGTATTCGTGTTGTGTTCTTATTATGGAGTTCAAAAGTAAAAGTAAGAGTGTGTTTTTGGCGGCTTATGATGTGTACAGCAGCAGCTCTGACTTGTGGTACCAGATCACTATCAAAGGAAATTAAACCAACAGCGCCACCAGTACAAGCATGTGCTGCGCCAATTTGCGACTTTCATGCCATAAATGGATCGGGTTGGACGGGCCGGGCAATCATTTGGTAGTTTTGCTACTACTCCGTGGGTAGCATTTGGGAAACACCAGGCAGAATGATGAGGATTCAAGCCGCGGACGCTCGTTCTGTGCAGCAACCACCAGCATGGCCAAGCTTTTGGCTTGGCTTTGGTATCTCTCCGAAGTGCCGGTAGCCAGAAGGTATCGAGCAGGCCTTCCGCGACACCCGATCCTTGTCTAATGGATAGTATGGACCAGGGCCTAGGCTCTTGAAGGGAAGAAGACGAAGCGAAATCACACGATCGAAAACACCCCTTGGGGAAAGAAGAACTGTGTAGATTCCTACTTGTAGAACCTCTAGAAAAAAAGCGGATGGGCGCTATGGGTTTGTGGCGGGTGGGCTGGCAAGGGTTGGTGAATCTTGGGGGGATTTAACTGGCTTACGTCGCCAAGCTTACGATAGCCAGAGCAGGGGTTAGGGGGGGATCGTACTTGTAGGGGGGATTCTATTTTCTCGAGGCGTCTATCCTCCAGCTTTTGTTTCTAGGACGGGGCGTTGCTGCAATAGAGCGGAGAGAGGTGCATTTGCATTTGATTGCACTCAGTGCATCTGGGGACTGATTCCAGTTGGGCTTGCTTCAATGCATCGTAGCGGCTGTGCCCGTTTGTATTAGTGCTGAGAGTGAGACTTGTGTTGTCGGTATTTCGTGCGTGCATGCAGAGCTGTACAAGACAAGTACAGTACATGCAGGCGGGAGATGAGATTTGCTTGACTGAGCCGAATGAGGCAGGATGGGGTGCTGGTGCGGCTTTGCTCCTGCACCCTACATTGGTACTAGCAGGAGGCAGGTGCTGGCTCGATCTGTCTTGCCCGAGTCTGTATTTGGATTTGCATTTGGAGATTACCCAGATTTAGATCTTGCTATTTTTACTCTTGCTCGTCGTCACCGGCCTCTCTCCTTTTCCTCTCGTCCTCGTCTCTCTTCTTTTCTCAGTCTATCCCGCTGCGAATCGCCATCATCCCACCGCATACTGGGCAATCTGGCCGTCGTCGTCATCGCTGGAATGCGTCTGGTGCTAATACTGAGGCGCACACCCGAACCTTCCCTCAATCCACTCTGGCCGTGCCGGTCTGCCGTTGGAGCAAGGCTGCTGGTGCAGCTTAATCACAACTATTGGTTTTTTTGGTTCCTAACGACGGAGAGGCAGAAGTGATAAATCCCACGGACCTATCCTTATTCCCATATTTCCTTCTCACCTTCTCCTGCTTCTTTTGGGCATGTGCTTTTGCTGGTTTATGCAAAGGGAATAACGCACGGATTGTCTGGTTTATTGATTGATTACCTAGCACTGCGACTGCTACTGCTGCTAGGGGATCCATCATTTTTTGGAGCTGGGGTGCCGCTGGCTGCTAGGTACAATTAATCTACGAGACCACGACCACAAGCCACACGAGCCACGATCGCAGAACCACAGCCGCCCACGACCCAAAAGACAGCAACAGAGAGGGAGAGCGACCGCGACAACCACAACCGTCTCTGCGGCCGTAGCAGCGCCCGAGTCCGCCTTTGTCACGCTCATGCCACCAGCACCGTCTCGGCGCATAGGCGGCGTGTCAACATCGTCGGCCTCGGCGTCCGTTTCGCTGCCGTCGCTCCCAGGCACTCCTGCCGCTGCCACTGCCACTGCTACTGCCAGCACCTCATCCACCTCATCATCGCCAACGCCGTCGATCCCCGCCACACCAATTGCAAGGACGAGAACAGCGACATCCGCCTCCCCGTCAGCCTCAACCTCGACGCCGCCAAATCCTACGCCTGCGCCGGCACCCATCTCTACCTCTGCTCCGACTGCCTCCTCTACGTCCCTGTCGCGCCCCGGCTTTCTGGCGCGACTAGGGTCCTCCATCAATCTGCCTTTCCCCTTACGAAGCCGCAACCGCAGCGTCACCGATTTCCATGTCCGCTGCGACGAGCCACACCGCAAATACAATGCCGGCGACCACGTCCACGGCGCCGTCGCCATCTCCGTAGTCAAATCAGTGCGCTACACACACCTAGTCGTTGCCCTTCATGGCTTTGTGCGCGTGCTCAAGGATCCCGCCGGAAGCAGAAAGGGACGAGACATTACGGCGCTGCCGCAAGGAGGAAGCTCCTCGCGGCCACAGTATCACGGCAATGGCTTCGCAAGCCTCTTCCAGGATGAACAGGTTTTGAGCGGCGAGGGGAGGCTTGATCCCGGCAGGTTCGAGTTCCGCTTCGACTTGGTGTTCCCTGACAAGGGACTCCCGAGTAGCATTGACGTGAGTTCCCGATTGCGTGTGCGCACACGGCGTGGCACCTTGCCAAGCGTAAAGAATCTTGGGCTACTGGTAGCGGAAGTGCTAACACCATTCTTCTTTGTCGAAATCTAGTTTGAACGCGGAACTATATCGTACATGATTACAGCCACCCTAACACGTCCCGTCTCCATGTCGCCGACAATGACATGCGAGCGAAAGGTCATATTGGCAGAGAGGATAGACGTTGGCCTCGTCCCGCCGCCAGCACCCAGAGTCATCTTTCTCGAGCCTATAAATCGGAAGATGAAGAAGAAAAAGTCGTCAATGGCCCTGGACAAGACCACTCCTGCTGCACCAGAGGTTGCCGATGTAGTATCTGAGCCTGATGCCCAGGAACCGGTAGAGGATACTACCGACCAGCAAAGTGAGCGCCGGGGAGCAGCCACGTCGAGCGACGTGCAGAGTGAAATCAGCGGCGAGAGTGGGCGCAGCATTGGCACTACCATGAGTCGGAGCGATTTCACGCAACTGTCACATGTGGGCACTGCCGGTGCCATGTCGGCTCAGCAGCAAGCGGTCAACGCCAATACCATCACTGCCAGCATAGAACTGCTCAAAGGCGGCTGCCTCCCAGGTGATGCTGTGTCAGTGCGGGTCACGGTGCAGCATATCAAGCAGATTAAGAGCATGACTGGTGTTATTGTCACCCTTTTCCGCCAAGGCAAGATTGATTCTTCTCCGCCAGCACAGCTGTTCAAGAACATGATGACCAAAGAAGACGCTCGTCGACTACAGAAGGACGATATATATCCTAAATCCCGCACGGGGCTGGGTGGAATTTCGCTCTCGTCGACAGGCTCCGTCAGCGTGTTTCGTAAAGATCTCGATCAGACTACGGCGCCACTAATTATCGATCCAGCAACCTTGTCGGCGTCTGTTACGGTGCCGGTCAAGATCCCCGACGATTCTTTCCCGACTATCAAGGGCGTTCCGGGAGATATGATCTCCTTCAAATACCAGATAGAAGTCCTGGTCGACCTGGGCGGGAAGCTGTCTGGCAATTTCCCATCTCGCAAAACTTCACGATATGCCACTGTGAGCAATAGCGCTCCGGATCAAAGTATAAACATGTTCTCGCAGAGAAGAGGGGCTCAGATCGAAATTTTCGATACGGCGCCCCTCAGGAGGCACAAGGGAATTGTTTGCGTGGCGCTCGAGTCCGTCGTCGGCACAGTGGACTCGTCAGGGGCTCGGAAGCTCATCAAGGTGTCGTCATCATCTAAAACGCTCGATAATCCGGAGAGCGATGATGAGATTGACGTTGTCCTTCCAACTCCAACTCGCTATGAAGATATTGATCGCGGCAATATTCATCATACTCATGGACCACCACCACCACAAGAATATTTTCCTCCGCAGACAGATAATCAGCGTCCATCATATAGCCCTCATGACCCTTCTCGTCCAAGCTATCTGCAAACTAGCTCTCCCGGTGTTGCACCATCCTATATCCCACCCCCTCCTCAATTGCCTGACCAGAGGAACTTGTCAGAGAAGGATCGTATAAGGCAGGCAGAGCAGCGACTGCTGCCCAGCCAACCACCTGCCGGTCCATCTAACATCACCGCCACTAGTCCATCTGCACCTGATGAAGACGACATTTACGATGCCCAGGCCACACCAAGGCAACCTTACGCTGGTAACTCAGGGGCAGAAGATAGTACAGCACCATCCGCCCCAAGTGAAGCAGAGCTTGCGGCCGCCACCAATAGCTCGGTGCAACCCAGAGAAGATAAGCAAGAACGCGAGAGGAGGCGCCTTATGCAAGAAGCCAGCGCACCCCCTGAATTTCCCGAGGATATGGACCAGAGCGGTAGTCCTGGCCGAGCTCCTAGAGAAGATGAACTCACGGCGGAGGCTGAACCCACAGCCCCCATGCTGGATGAGGACGAAGATGGGCACGATTATCCAGACTATAGAGCTGTCGCAGAATCATCCACGGGGAGCACAAGTATACAGAGAAGGCGGGATAATGATAATGAGGAGCAATTGCCGGCGTACCAGCGGTGATGCATGCAGAGAGAGTATTTATGCAAAGGATGCAAAAGCTCATTTCTCGTTTACAATCTTTTTTTTTTCTTCTTCTTTTATTTAAATTTGCATGTTTGCATCACATTGCATGGCTGGCGTTGGGTAACAGATAGGATTGGAGGATACACAGGGTATGCTATGCTATATCACGAGTCAACCCATTGGTCATGACTGCTTTGCTCTTTTTATAATGTATATATTTTTGGTTTGAGCGGGCATTGATACTGTGAGGCAGAAGGTTGGCTACGTTGATGGCAGGGATGAGGAGGCATGATTGATTGTGTAAAACCAAATGTGTATAAACCAATGAATATCTAAGAAATTTTAATTGTTCTCTACCAATGTTACATAGCCAAGTACATATATCAGTGTCTCTTCAAGCACGATTGCTATTTTGTGCGTGGCGTGTTATTCCAAAATGTTGTTACAATATGTCTGACACCACCGTAAATGTTGGTACAAAATCTCTATCGCCGCCGTCTAAATGCCCCTTTCTGATTGCTTTCCTTTCATGCCCAGCCGAGATTATTGTATCACTCCGTATAATACACACTCAAATCAGCTCCTTGGGTAACCCTTTATGAGTAATCAGTCTCCTCTTATCAATGCTGCAACACCACCGGCTTGCCCTCCTCCCAATCATCCAAGCTCTGCTTGATATTGACCCAGTACCTCAGCCGTACAGCCTCCTTCTTCGCCGCCATCACATCGTCCTCACGAAACGCCCTCTCCAGCACATCCTCGCTCTCGCGGATGCGCTTGTCGTTGACAGCCGTCAGCTCCTCGAGGTCCTCGGCGGTGGTGGCGTCGGAGATCTCCTCGTGGGCCTCGAGCACGACCATGAGCAGGCTCGGGTCGTCGACCTGCATGGTCTCGTCGGTGGCGACATCGACGCCGCGCAGGGAGAGGAGGTACTGCGCGCGGAGGAGCGGGTTGGCGAGCGTCTTGTAGGCCTCGTTGATGAGGGCCGAGGTGGCTTCGGCGCGGAGCTTGTTCTGCGGGTGCCGGTCGGGGTGGTGCCGGGCTTGGAGGGCGAGGAATTCGCGGCGGAGGGCGCGGGTGTTTATGGGGAAGTGGCCTGTGGGAGGGGGGCCGAGGGGGAGGGTTTCGGGGAAGATTTCGTAGTGGGTTGGTGGTGATGATGTGTTGGAGGTGTTGGATTCGGACTCGGGCGCGGGCGCAGAAGCGGATGCTGTGGAGCTGCTGGAGGAGAAGAATGCTGCGCTTCGATATGATTGCGGTAGTGTCTTGTTGAAGCTGTTGGCGGCAGAGGATGCGATGCTATGCGCTGGGCGGGTTGATGTTCTGCTCAGAGGTAGAGCTTGTGAAGCTTGTATGCGGCATCGCGCGCAGAGCCGAGTTACGTCACGGAGAGCCATTGCTGTAGCGGCTGGTGAGCGCATAGTAGTGTTCTGGTGTAGGAATAACACCAGACGAAATTAAAAGAAGAAAATAATTTCAACAAAAGAAGAGAGATGAATTGGAGAGGATAAGTAGTACTAAAATGCTGTTATAGGTGGATGACTAGCTTCTCTATGATTTTGTGTTTCTTCGGAGTTTTAGTGCAAGTATGTCATAGAACGGAGTTCTCTCGGAAATAAATTCGGCCGAGATATGGACTATCCCGTGCTATCGTCATAGCGGTCTAAGGCTACTACGAGCTGGTGTAAGTCCGCTGTAAATTACAAAGATGTGGAAGATCAGGCTCCGATATCACGATACATCTCAACAGTGGCCACTGCGGTAGTAGATGCATGCTAGAACTACATGTCTTACTGAAAGGCACAGAATATAACAAGGTCTTTTTATTCGCCAGCTGCTTTGTCCATTCCCAAGGCTAAGCGTTAAGACTAAACTGTCAAAGAGTGAAAGTGAGTGAGCCATCTATATGCGCTAGACTCTCGTTCTATGGCTGCGTCTACTGACGACAGCTAATAAATGATTACATATAGTATTCCTACATTCACCATGGCCCGGTCTCATTTCGAGTCGGAGCAATACACGTCGGAAGCGTTCGTCGAAAGCGCAGGCGGCGTCTTGTTCCGCCTATCTTCTCGTGAGATCTGTGTACTTCATCTTTTGAACTGTGACGAGTATGTGTTGGCCAAAGGACGACGCAATTGCGGAGAAGCTCGCCATGAAGCCGCCCTACGCGAGGTCACCGAAGAGACAGGCTTTACTTGTCGCCTCCTTCCGGTGAATATGCATACTCGCGCCCCGCCAGCAGTGGAAACCGAGCAGTTGGACGACCAAGCTCGTTTTTACACTAATCTTTGCGAACCGTTTACCTTGCAAATCCGCCACCTTGGGGAAAACCAAGTGAAGCTTATATGGTGGTTCGTCGCCGTGATGGATGAGGAAACATCGCCAAAGGAAACAATGGAGAAGGACAGATACGCGGTTGAATTTTATAGCTATACGGACGTTCTGGACAAGCTAACGTTTCAGATGGATCGGGATATGGTTAAGAAGGCTATCGAGCTCGTGGAGAGTACCTATAAGGAGTGACGCAGACACCGTGGGACTGGAGCTGTTATTTAACATCGGAGTGTGTTATCAATTGGACCTGCCTGGGTGAAATGGCACTGAAAAGCCAAACTGTACCATCTGAAGAAGGGACCCAGCGATTCTTCAGATCGCGGGTAGAGAACGGCGTAGAGGTTTACCGAGTTCGATTCCAACGGATTATGCATTGCCGGGGGCGTGGTATCCGTGGAAAGGCTCCCTGATCTACCCAGGGTGATCAATGTCGTTCTCCATCCACCACTCTCTACACTCTTTCGCAATGCCCTTGCGGTACTTCATCCACAGTCGGCTCAGATGCAAACCTGTCCTATCGCATTCGGGCTCGGAGACGCACAAGGAGGGAATGTCATGATTTCTTCCAGTTTGTTTCCAGACAACAGCCGCGAGATTATCTATGTCGGCCACGAAGTGGCAGGCTTCCATGCCATTATGCTTGATCTTGCCAAGCCTTTGTATAACGATATTTTTTTCGACACGCTGTACGCGGATATTCTTCCAGCTTCAGAAGATATTCTATATGAGGGTGATGAAGAGTCAATCAAAATAATGTTCACGCCGAATATTGATAGTGTCACCCAAGCTCCGTTTGAGATAAAGACTCGGTATCTTTTACAACCGCTGTGCAAATCCATCATGGAGATGGGTGGAGACTTGGAGAGGAACGTCACACTCTTGTCGACTGCACTATTTCTCTGCGCAACACTCACCCGAGACTACAGAGCCTCACATCCGGCATTCTTTATGAATATGGCTGCAGGAATAGTTTTGTCGATGGCAAATGACTAGAAAGAGCTCTACGCATGTTTTCGGCTGCTAGGGTTGGACGTCCAGCCCGGGATATTCGCACTGGAGAAATTGACCACAAGATCATCACCTGGATGTACTGATTGTCATTTATAACTGGCTCCATGGGTTAAGCAATTCATGATGCATTTAGCTGTTGAGTGCGGCATTATTGTGGTCGTCTCTATATACATAGTACTCAAGTTCGAGGATCTGAGCACCAAATCGTGGGGCTGTGAAAACATGCGGCGGGGAATGTAATACAATCACCGCGACGGAAATGAACGATGGCACTGGTATTACAGGAACTGGCCGGCCTAAAGAAAATCCGCGTCTTCCTGGACTGCCATGTATCTAACAATCCGGATTCTTGTTAAAGCTACATTAGACTGGCATTTATCTTAAAGCCATCGCGATTTAAAAAAAAGGGTAATTTTCTCTGTTTCTAAGGGGATATGACGACGGGAAATGTATTTATCGCCATGGAAATGGCATTCTTGCTGAGTTCCGCAAATAAATAGCATAGGTAGCATTATACAATGATAAAACGCTTAATGGAGGAGAAAATTCCCCCTGTTATTACAGCTGGAAGGGTTGGGTTATAGCATTCAGCTTCTACTAATTCTACTGCTTTTTTATGCATATAACATAACATGGTCGAAATACTTACCTATGATTTATATTATATTATTCATTCGTTCATTCGTTCATTCGTTCATTCGTTCATTCGTTCATTCGTTCATTCGTTCATTCGTTCATTCGTTCATTCGTTCATTCGTTCATTCGTTCATTCGTTCATTCGTTCATTCGTTCATTCCTTGCTGCCGGTCTTAATACTTCTGCCTCCTGCGTGGGCGCCATACCATATGCTAGCATCGCATGCTTTACAATCCGATTTGGCTGTGAACATTTTCAATCACATCAACTGTGACCTCGTGTTTTAGACCTATGTTTTATTATCGCTGTGAGTTTAATATGCCAAGTAAGCCTTGAGTCTTGAAAAATACACTGGACCAAGACTTATTATGTGTGCATGGAATACACTCCAGCCTGCTTCGCTCCCCATAACGCCAAGGTGATTTCACTGATATGGGCAAAATTATACATCAACAATGTTCTAGCCAGAGCAAAGTTAGCTTCTAGGATAGATCGAATTCACATTGAATAAGATGAGATTCTGCTAGACGAAGACATGGAAAAGGAAATTGACTATACGCAGCGTTCCGCTCTGCCTTTGCATTATTTCGGATTGTCCCTGAGAGAAGAAAAACAACAACCCAAATATAACGCCACGGATCTAATTTAGATGGTACACAGAGTATCTACGAGAACCTCAAACTTCATGTTTCCAAGCCGCTGAGTATATCAAGGATCAAGAGGCGCAACCACGCAACAGCCAATTCTTGAGCCATGTCCCGACAATTCTTATGTTACCATCATGCTTTCCTAAATTGGAGTTCTTCCTATTAAGTGGAGACTCCGGCAAATGAAAATGAGGTCACATTCTCTAATAGGAAATAGACGGCTAAACGCGGGCTATTAATCCTCCCAGTTCACAATAACGCCGCGGCGTAGAAGAGACGAATTCCCAAACGAATGCCGCAGTGGCCGCAAACAGTATCTCATAAAGAATGATATCGTTTCTCAATATTGCTATCTTTGGTCTATCCAATGGGAAAAGCCCCGGTTTCGGATCGTGTGCATACATAGAGCTTCGAATTGGGATGCATCCTGGATAATTACCGGACTAAATATGGGACGCCAGAATTACTCCATTGACCAATTACGCAATAGGGGACCATAGGATCTCTGCTCCTAAAAGCTTAATACTTGTTGAACGGTTCATTCATTAGCTAGAGATTCAATTCGTCTACTCGAATCATTGCTCTTACAGGCACATTGTTCACCCAGATGAGATACAGCCCAGGCCTTTCTCGCGATCAACTAACCCGAACAGCGCAGCACGTATTACCGAAAGCGCAGCCATCATTGGTGGGAACTTTGGACGCACGAATAATTCTCTCCCATTTCCCCCACACGCTAGGCCACAAGTTTACCGGGGCGGCCATTAACCGCAAGGGCGAACTCGGCGAATGGAAACATGCATGGGGTCCGCTGCGTCGTTTTCATTAATACAGAGGTGACGGCACTCTGGAGCTGACGAAAATAGTGTCAGTGTCACTTCCAACACTCGTCGTAGACTCGCTGCTGTAGTAGCGAGATATAGAAAACTGCCAAGATGGCCAAAGTATTTGATGCTGCCGAAGGTATGGCGCCACTACTGCAACCAGCAATTGGATTTTCCCCTCAACTTTAAGCAAATTGGGTGCTTACCGACAACTCTTGTAGTCGCGAAGCACAACTCCGCCGATAGCTGCTGGGTGATCCTCTACGGAAACGTGTACGATGTGACCGACTTCCTCTCCTCGCATCCCGGCGGCTCAAAGGTGATTCTCCAATTGGCCGGCCAGGATGCCACCGAGGAGTTTGATCCCATTCACCCGTCGGGCACGCTGGACGAGCTCAAGCCCGAGGCGAAACTGGGCACGGTCGATCCCAAGACGCTGGCTGCAAAGAAGCCAGACGCGCCGGTTCAGAAAGACGACGATGCTCCGGCACCTCTAGAGACGCTTCTGAATCTCGACGAAATAGAGGCCGAGGCCACGAAACGAATCCCCAAGAAGGGATGGGCCTACTACTACTCTGCCAGCGACGACATGATCACAAAATCCTTTAATAATACAGTATACCGAGACATCCTACTACGGCCTCGTGTCTTTGTCGACTGCACGCAATGCGATCTGTCAACGACCCTTCTCGGCCACAAAGTCGGCCTTCCCATATACATAAGCCCAGCTGCCATGGCCAGATTAGCTCACCCAGACGGCGAGCTGGGCATAGCCAGAGCGGCAGCCAAGTTTGGCGCTCTCCAGCTCGTCTCCAACAACTCTTCAATGACCCCAGAGGAAATTGCTGCCGAAGCAAAGCCGGGTCAGATGTTTGGATGGCAGCTGTACGTCCAGAACCGCCGCGAAAGGAGCGAGGAGATGCTGCGACGCATCCACAAGATGAGAGATCGATACAAGACCATTGTTCTGACGCTCGACGCGGCTGTTCCTGGCAAGCGTGAGATTGATGAAAAGTCCAACTTTGACAAGGGACTGGTGGTTGAGCCAGGTGTCAAAGGCGGCACAGAGAAGCGACCCGGCGGCGGCGGTGTCGGTCAGCAGCTCTTCTTCGGCACAGCCAGCGATTTGACGTGGCAGACGACGCTGCCGTGGCTGGCAAAGCACACAGACCTGCCAATCGTGCTCAAGGGCGTTCACACGTATGAGGATGCTTACCTTGCCGCCAAATACGCACCTCAGGTCAAAGCCATCATCCTGTCCAACCACGGTGGGCGAGCTCTTGACACAGCTTCACCTCCTGTTCATGTCTTGCTCGAGATCAGAAAGTATTGCCCTGAAGTATTTGACAAGATCGAAGTCTGGGTCGACGGTGGAATCAAGAGAGGTACCGATGTTGTCAAGGCCCTCTGCCTCGGTGCCAAAGCTGTGGGCATTGGTCGTGCTGCATTGTTTGGCCTTGGAGCAGGAGGCGAAGCTGGCGTGGAGCGAACATTAGAGAGTGAGTTGATCCCCCAATCCCCCACATGACAAGTGATGGCGTTGGTATAATTCTTGTGATGAGCGTGTTGTGCTTATCGTGACGGCGGTGCTATGAACTTCCCATGGCGAATATGCCCCATCAAACCACGTCATGACACTCCATGTCAATCGTTTTGCATTCCCCTCTTCCCCTCTTTCTCTTCTCGCCTTGCATCAAATAAGTAAACAAGACGTGGTTTCTAACGACTCGGGCGATGTCGGCCCTGAATAGTTCTCGAGGCGGAGACTGCCACATGCATGAGGCTCCTCGGAGCAAAGAACGTACAAGAACTCGGCCCCAGATTTGTAAGTATCATCCAATCCTTTAGTCTCACCGCATGCCCCTGGTAAAGGAGTGGTCTGGGGGAGGCTAGAAAACGAGAAAATGACGCCCCCAGGATCTTTGAAATCTTGGCGATCCTTGGTTACAGCAGCTAATTGTCGGGGCCCCAGATCAACACTCGCCGCGTGGAGAGAGATATTTTCGATGGACCTGCGGAGCTAGACAGGCAAGGGCTGTGGACGAAGCCGAAGCTGTGAGGAGATGAATCTTCATATGCATCCTCGGCAGCTCGTGATGGCTGACGGCGGGGGTGAGTGGGCGGGTGGGTGCGCAACCACTAGCGCTGGCAGCAGCTCATCTGCGCAGCATCTACGGCTGCGAAAGATCAAAGCTGGGGAAGATTGAGATGCGAGAACTAGTTCTCTTTGGGCGTGGCTGTGGTTTGGGGTTGGCTCCCAGGATTCTTGGCTAGAAATAGCAGCGAGCAAGCGAATAAGCAAGCGGGATATGTAGTTGAAACAGCTTTGGATTGGTACATTCGTGCGGCATGATTCCGAAGAGAGACCTCACATGCGTCGAGCTTGTGATGCAGCTAATGTAGGCAATAAGATATACCGACATGTACTCTCAGAGAGACTTTTCGATACTCAATATTTCCCCGGCGGTGATACCATCTCTGGAATTGTCGCGATGATCAGGATCAGCGATGACGATGAAGTGGCACCGCTCCTTTCGAGGCGGTCAATCTTTGTGCCAACTTTCACTTGAAGCCCTATTTGAAATTACTCCGTTAGTAGATACAACTACTGCAAACGAGTCTCTGTAGTACAAGGACTTGTAAGTTGATAACCCACTTGGGTCTGGCGCCTTGTCCTTGGGGTGGAATAGTAGTCTATAGCTGTCTGCCAAGTCCTGGACTACAGCCTAGGCCCCTTTCCACACCGTGCTCGTATAAGTTATTTTTGGTTTGAGCACGAGCATTGAGCGCCATATTGAAACAAGAGAGCTGTTGCAAAAGCACCCCAAACGCAGGTGCAGAAATGGTGGCTCGTGGACAGACTTGGCGTGGCCGAGAGGTGCCTGTATCACAGCCAAAATGGGCATGTGGTGCAGCTAAATCGGGTAAGTCTGACACCATGGACTATCGTAGTTGCAGTCGGGTCAATGTGCTGTAAGGGATGCGTGAGCAAGAGTCAAGGATCCCAAGACCTGGTGTGGCTCAGAAGCACACTCATAACGTAACTCTTCGTCTACTCTATCGGGTGGGCCGAAGAGCTCTGCTCCTCGTGGCCTATTTCTCGTATATGGCCGCCGAGGCGCATTCTTGGAGCATCCTACGCCGCACAGGCTACTGCGTGTTGCTGCTCAAATTGCTTGAAACTGCCGGAAAAGAAGTTATCCAATAGCAAGCCCGTAGACTCATCTAGACCTCACGTAGAAATTGCCATTCGCTGACTTCAGGTAACAAATCGAGCCCAATATCTTGGGTATCCGGGCTTCCGACGATGCGACGCAGTTCGATCGCAGCGCTGTAGCTTGAAATGGCCTAACACGCTGCAACAACCAAATCGCAAGCAATCGTCGTAGTAAACTATTAGGTTTGCTGTGGCAAAAGACGCATGGCACATGAACCATTCTGTCATGGCCAAACTAATATCGAGCAAAAACATCGGGAGTCCGCGATTGGCTGAGCAGCAGCCCCCCAAGTTGACGCAGCTGGGTCTACCGACAAAAATTTGACGGTGTGTGGAGCCGCACCGCTAGCAAAAGAGGCTGTCGGAGCATTGTCGATAAAATGTCAGTGGTGGTTTAAGCAGGGCGGGTATGCAATGTGACGCCAACGCCTCTGTTTCTGTTCAAGCTGGCGATGAGGCGACGCAACACGCTTTCAAGCTGAATTTGTTCGCATCATGCTGAGACGCAAGGGATTCCCCAACCACGACTTGTCTACAGCATCTCATGGCTGTGATTGGGGCTAATTCTTCTTCCTGATAAGAGTCTCATATAAGAAAGAGTGGAGGCCTTTTATTTCCGCTCTGCCAATCGTGTCAACTAGCTGCCGTTTTCTCGAGGCGACAGCCTGTCAGTGCATGAGTCGCATCGGCCGAGACCAGGGCAGGATCAGGTCCTACTGGCTGGGAAACAAAAAGCCACTGTCATCTCATCTTGGGCTCGGTGTAACGATCTCATCAAGACGATGCACTGATCAGACGTTACTCATGCAGAGTAGCATGCATGCATTGCACTTCTGGCCCTTGATAGAGACGCAAATTTTTCATTCTTCTTCCTTCCAAAACCATTAACCGAGAGCTTTAGCTCTTGGTCTCTTGGCATGGAGATCCTAGTCAAGCAATATTCTTTGCTTTCTTTCGCCGCTCTCTCTCTCTCTCTCTCTCTCTCTTTTGCTTTTCCCCGTCTCGCTGTCGTCGCCGCATTCAAAATAGAGCTTTTTGTCCTAATTTTCCTAATTGCACACTTGATATGGAGATCCTCTGACAAGCTTTACTCCGTAGTGCATTTTAAGAGATGATGAGATGCGGTGGCGTTCCTAATTCTGGGTCTCGCGGCCCGGTGGCTCGCCGGAACGGTTCCCAGTCAGGAATCATCTCCTGCAGGCTTTTGGTAAAGTCGTGTGGAAGCTGTGGAGCCTCGTCGTCGCATTGAGTAGCGGCTTACTTTTAGCTGTACCGCCGGTCCTCTTTTTTATGGCGCAGATTGGCCATGTTTCTCCTACTCGGCCCTTTGACCAAGCTTGGGCTGCTCAGAGGCCCCTTTTTCCTGCGCAGTTGCCACTGGGCGTGACTGGAATTGGCTGAAGAGTAGAAAAGACTTTTGAAACCGTAGCCTCGCGGTCAAGGGTGTCGTCTAACATGGCCGTTGTTTGACAAGCTTTTGCAGTCCGTGCAGGCTGCAATGGCCCATCCTGGCATCGACATGCACTTCGTATAGGTGCGTGCAACAATATCACTCAGTAGCATAGGTCCATGGCATGATCCTATTCTTAGTTCTTGCGTGCAATACCTCGTACGTACAAAATACTGCTCGTAGGAGGAGGTAGTTTCGATGCCAGGCCAACGTAGCGGAGCCCAAGCAGAGAGCCCACTAGGCTTCGACGGGGCGAGCAGGGTCGCGTGCGAAAGAAATTTATCTCGACGTGCCCGTCTATGTAATTGACATGCAATCATTGGGCCACCATCGGGTAGGGGCTGCTTTGGAATCGAGTCTTTTTTCCTTTTCGTTTCTTCTGATAGATAGTAGCCTGATAGGATGCCTAGAAGTGCACCGTTTAGTTCGCCTATAGTTCTTGCTGGGAATATGTGATCGACACCTGTATGTCTCTCCGCGAACGCTTCCCCCTCGCAGCTCTGCATCATCAGCATCGACTTTCACGTGTGACGCAGCGGCCCAGCGATTTCAAACAGCCGAGGGATCTCCCTCCTAGTGGCCGGCAGCTGCAGACATCCATGCAATTCTCGTCATGTCAGTTAAGGCTGTTGCACTGGCAGCAGCATCGAGGGAGCCGTGTTGGGAGTTGGTGGCGCTGCGCTGGTGTGGTACAAGTAGCGCACATCCAGACAAACAAGTACGAGCGCTGCAGCAATTATACCTGTATCCGACTCGCGCCCCAGACAAAGGTACCCGGCCGCTACCAGGGTATGCAGCGGCACTCGCACAGCAGCGGTGGTAACATACAGGTCGCTGCTGCGTTTGCGGGGAGGCTTGCGGCGCCTCGGGGCTCGTCTCGTTGGGGCTTAACGCGCTGCCTCCGCGCTGGGCTTGGAGCGCATGTACCGGGTCTAGCTGGCTGCAAATCGCTGCATCCGCTGGGGGTGGTGGAGATTGGCGGCCGCGACTGGCTGGCAGGATGGCGCATCTACGCCGAGTCGGGGCTAGGCGTTGCAGATGAACAGGGAACATCGCGAAGAGGTGGGTGGGGAGCAGGTTTGCTCGCAGAAGCCACCGGGGCGGCGGCCTACGCCAAACGAGGCCAGATCCAGCAGCAGTTTCCCGGCGCTGCTGAAGGGCTTCGCGATGCGTAATGGTGGATGGTGAACAAGTTTAGCTGCTGCCGGTACCTGTAGTTGAATGAGGGGAGACGATGTGAGGGGGCCAATGTATCTTTGCAGCCGTAGATGCGCGACGAGGAACCTGGGCCACCGGCTGCGAGGCACACGCTCTATCGCCAGAAATACCTTTGGCCCTCCAGCTGGCACAGAGCTCTAGGGCCATGACCAGAACATGACCCTCCCTGGTCGCCAATCTTTTGCCCCTGCTCGCTCGCTTTTGGCCTTCCGCCGGTCCCATGTCAGTGTCTCGCCCACGCTGGCTCGATACTTAAACATTGCGATCTCCAAATCGTTCTCGTAGTTGCACCCCGGCCCTGCTTTTCCTCCCTCATTGCTGCTTTGTGGAGGTTCTGCGTGCGCCATCCTTCCATCTGCCGGCTGCCGCCACCGCCATCACCAAATTCTTTCAAGGGCCAATGAGGGCTGTAGGCAGTTGCTGATTCTCTAAACCACCGTCATCTAATTCGCCAACCACTGGAACGAAGGCCTCTTTTTTGTGGAAAGGCATATATTTTATATATACAACTAAGGACGGAAACGCGCTTCGGGGCCTCCTCCCAATTTTTCTTTTCTTTCTCTTTAGTAGAGGCGAAACGATTCGCTCTCGCTTAATCCGACAACCCCCCAGTCGTTTTCAGGAAGGAAGAGGAAATCAGAGAAGATGTCCAACAAAGAAGAGAACGAGAGCGCTGAGGTCTATCAGACCGAGAGCCGAGTTGATCAGCCGGTCGCGCCCGTGGGTGCTGCGCCCAAGAAGAGAGGATTTCTGGGACATTTGAAGCGCTTTTGGTGGGCATATCTGCTCGTCTTAATATGCATAGTTGTCCTGGCGGTCTGCCTCACGTAAGTGTCGTGCCGTGGGAGATTCGTTGACGCGACTCGCCTCCCAAAGAGAAAATATGTGTCCATCTCGCTAATCTTCGACCCCAGCATCTTCGTTGGAGTTCCCAAGATCGCTCAGCAAAAGGTCAACGACGCCAAGCTGGAAATCCAGGGCGTCAACGTCATCAACACCAAGCCTGACAGCATCACCCTGCAAATCAACTCCACCATCACCACCGATGGCTCCATCAAGGCCGACATCGATTCCTTTGACGGCGTCATGTACCTCGAGGATCTCCCTGGCCAGACTCCTTTCCTCAACATCACCTTCCCCAAGACAAACGGCGACAAGCACCAGCTCGTCAACATCAGCCAGGATATCAACATTGGAGACCACGACGCCTTCAACACCTTCAACATCTGGTTCGCCGCTAACGAGACTCTCAACGTCACCGTGTACGGAAAGACCAAGGTCAAGCCGTCTGGCCTGTCCACCAAGTTTGGCGTTACCTTCAAGAAGACCATCAACATGAAGGGCCTGAATCTGTTCAACGGCACCACAGTTAATGGCGGAAAGATCGATATCACCGCCAAGAAGGGCCAGCCGAATTTCAAGGCCACCGCCGACATCCCCAATGCTTCCTACTTCACTCTTGACATTGTAAGTTGAGCAATACGAATGCTTGATATATCTAAAACTTTTTTTTTTCTTTGCCGTGCTGACACACCACTCCAGGGCAACGCCACCTTTACCAACTTTATCGACAACACCAACATCGGTAATCTCACCATCCCCAACCTTCTCCTTGTCCCTGGCAGCAACAACGTCCCCATCACCGCCGATCTCGATCAGCTTTCTGTTCTTCAGGAAGTTCAAAGCGCCAAGTACTGCAAGACTGGAATCATCCCCGTCAAGCTCCGAGGCTCTGCTGTTGTCCGCGATGGCCAGACACTCCAGTACTTCCTTGACGGCCTGTCTGCCAACAACGAGACTGTCCCCATGGACATTGGCAGCATTATCAAGAACTCGCTCGGCACTACTATCAGCTGCTCCAAGTCCAGCTAAATCTGAGAACACCAAAGGTTTTTCAGTACCAGTGGTTGAGTTGAGCGGAATGTTCAAACACAACTTATTCACGACATCTTTTTATTCTATATTATAATTGTGCCTGGAGATGGTGTCTGGTGGAGGCAAGGGAGGGGATTTTGGTTTCAATTTTTTTTGTCGGTACAAAAACATTTCTTCTTTTACTGTGGATGATGTTTGCTATTGCGTGTCCTCGGTGCTGGGTTGCATATACCACTTCACTCTCTGAGTGATTATTTTAAGGAATGGGAACGAACAAGAAGACGTGTTATGAAGTCCTCAGCCGCAATGCATTTGATTCATGATACCTCGATGTAGATGTTTGTATTACAAGGTAGTGTAGGGCCGCCCATGGCCACGCAATTTATTAATAAGGGGTTTATCCAGCCCTGGTATGTCTGTATAATCTGCTAAGCAGATTACATGCGTTTGCTTTAGTTGTTCAATAAATTTCTTTGCATCCATATCTTCGCTCCTCTGTATCCATGCCCTCGCTATATGTGTAGTCATCATTTCCAGCCCCCTTTGCGTTTTTCGCCCCTGCTGTTTAGCCCTCCTGGCATGCCAGCAGCAGCTCCGGCGGATGAAGAATTTGACGAAACAAAGTCAATGGCTGTTCGACCGCCACCGGCCCTATCTGCCTCCTTCTCTTTGGCAATCTTTTCCCTGCTCTTGCTCAACTTGTCCCTGAATGCCCATTCCGGAAAACCTCTTGGATCCCACAACTCTTTTGGGAGCGTCGTCTCGTACTGGCCCACTTCATCAATACCGACAAAGTCCAGTAGTTTATCCATTAATGACGGGTTTCTTAAAGCAGTAGATTGCTCAAGCTTGGAATTAAAATGTACGCCTTTTTTCTTGAGTTGCAGAAACTGGTCAATTTTCTTGTTAGCCCCTAGCGGAGGAGACCCTGGTGGCGAAGGCGGGATATCAAGATTAGGCACGGAGGGGAGGGTGAGGTCGTGTATTAAAGCGCGGTTTGCGGAATATGGAGATGCAGGTGGTTCCTGAGATTCATCCGGGTCTGGGAGGGCATTTGTGATGGCGTCCGCAGAGGGAAGAGATGGACCCAGAGGAACAGCACTCTGGAGCACGGGGCCGATAGTAGTTGATGGCGGTTGATGATCAGAATCTCGTTTCGGCGAAGATGAAGAATCACCCGGTATCTTTGATTCAGGCTTGTGGTGCTCTGACTCATTGCGCTCACTTATTCGAGCGGCATCCTGTTCAGCCTCAGCAGCATCTGGAGCTGCTGCCTGTGCGACGACCTATCAGCGTGTTAGTCAAAAATGCTATTGCGCAGACACACAATCTCGACAAGTATAAATACCTGACCAGTCTCCTGCTGCAACTGAGGCTGTTCATCTTCTCCTTCTTCATCAGAGCTTGCATACCCAACAAGCCCGGCCATTGCGCTTGGAATGATGAAGTCAGCTTAGACGAGAAAGCAGATGCAAGATTGAGTGAGAGCGCGACAAGCTGCTGAAACCAGATGGGGATTAGTGCAGTCAAATCGTCGCCCAGCTCCGTCGGCTGAAGCTCGGCTGTCCTACAACTTCAAGCAACTTTTCAGCGGGCCTCTTTTAACCCCAACACTTGTGACGGCACGTCAACTCCCCTCCGTCTCAATATTCAATCGTCGTTTCATCAAATATCGCCCTTCGGATTGCGTCGGCATTTTTGAATTTCAGCACACAAGCTGTGCGTTAGAGTTTGTTTGATTCGCTGGATTCTGCGACCGACCTCGACCACAATCAATACGTCGTTTGGATCAAAATCTCGGATTCGATTCGCGCTTCTCAAAACCGCCACTGGAAAGAGAAGAAGAGAGAAAGGAGACTTGGGGTCGCCTGGAGACAAAACAAAAGTAGTACTCACACAACGTAGTGTCTTACCGAGCCTGCGAGACCACAACAATGGCTCGGCCAAGAGACTCGCGCTCACCAAGTCCTGCAGGCAGCCATTACAACTCGCGCCGCCACCGGAAAGATGACGACCGGCGGGATGCAAGAGACCGCCGAGACGATGGAAGGGACTCTCGCCGGCGCTCAAGGTCGCGCAGTCCGGATGTTAGTCCATTCCACTCCCGCTCTGAACTGCGCAATCCCTATGCACATGGATATGAGTCTGACAGAAGCTTGAACAACCAACAGTATCGATACCGCGACCGCGACCGAGGCAGAGACAACAGAGATCGCGGTGGCCGTGACCGCGATCGCGACCGTGACAACTTTCGCCGACGAGACCGCTCCTTAGATCGCCGAGACGATGACTTCTACCGCGGAGGGCCACGCGATCGCCGTGGCGCCAGATCGAGAGAGAGAGTGCAACCCAGGCCCCGCTCCCCTGACCGAAGACGGGACCGCAGCAGAGATGACCACAGGAGGCGAGACGACTCTAGAAACAGAAGCCGTCGTGAGGGTACGGCTGACTCTCACAATCGCAGCAGCCGTGCCGATAGCCGGTCTCGGAAAACTCCCCTGGCCGATAGTGGCAGGAATGGAGTTGATGAGGTACGTTTTTTTCTAGTCCTAGATGAGGAAACTAGAACTCATGACACATCACAGGCTCCAAAGGCCAAATCGAATGCGGCACAGCCCGAGGTCGATAAGAAGGCAGAGCGGCTCGCCAAGCTTGAAGCATGGAAGAAGAAGAAAGAACTCGAGGGCCAGAAGCAAAAAGAGGTGAATGCCAGCCAGACGAGAAATCTTCTTGCAGAGATGGACAAAAGAGCCAAAGAAGGGTCGACGGCTGCGCCATCGCCTGCTGTATCCTCTGCCGCTTCGCCGATCCCTACCCCTGTTGACTCGGGCAGCGCATCTCCAGCAAAGCCTTATCTGGGCAAGTTTGATCCAAAAACGATTGCAAAGAAGTCTGCCAGTCACCAAAAATTGAACGATTCTACTAAAGGTGGGGCTTTGGGATCTATAGATATTCAGCCAAGCAGCATCCCTGCCCCCGCAAAGCGAGCACCTACTGGTGAGACTTCAACAACATCTGCTATTCAAGATCTGACTCTCGCTAACGAACATGATCAAGCATCCGCCCTTCCCACAAATCGCGCCAAGACTAGCAGTTTTGGATTTGGAAAGTCTCATGCTGAAGGAGACAAGCTGACCAGCAAGCGGAAGCTGGACATGGATGAGGAGGTCACAACGAAACGACAACTCACCAAACTCCCCACTCTCCCCATAGAAGCGGATGACACGCCCTACGCTGACCAAGATGAGGACGATGAATCGGATGGCGATATTTTCGCTGAAAACGAAGAAGAGGCTGCCGCCGCCGCCCGTGCTGCTCACGAAAGGCGTCTTCAAGCCGAAAACCAAGTCGAAAATCAGACAGAGAACCAGGCTGATGAAGATATGAAGGATGCCGAACCCCAAGCTGCAGAACAAATCACCAACGGCGAGCACGCCGCTGACGGAGAAACCGCCAGTAAACCTCCAGCAGAGTCCATGGATGTCGATGAGGAAGACGAGGAAATTGATCCCCTAGAAGCGTTCATGGATGATCTCAAGCAAGCAGAGACCACCAAGAACCCACCGAAGAAGGCCTCTGTGATCAAGAAGAAGCAGGAGCCTGAGGCGTATTTCTCAGAGGACGACTATGCTTTCGAAGATCAAGCCGACCCGAACGCAGATGCCCTGCTTAACATTGCGAGTAAACGCAAGAAGAAGGATATTCCAAGCGTCGATTACTCCAAGATTGATTTACAGCCTATTCGCAAGAACTTCTGGGTTGAGCCTGCCGAGCTGAATTCTCTTTCTGAAGCAGATGTCACCGATTTACGATTGGAACTGGATGGAATCAAGGTCAACGGCAAAGAAGTCCCCAAGCCCGTTCAGAAATGGGCCCAGTGTGGTCTTACCCGCCAGACCCTGGATGTTATTAGCTCCCTTGGGTTTGAAAAGCCTACACCCATCCAGATGCAAGCCCTTCCAGCGTTGATGTCTGGTCGAGACGTCGTCGGTGTGGCAAAGACGGGATCGGGAAAGACAATGGCCTTTTTGCTTCCCATGTTCCGACATATCAAGGATCAAGAGCCGCTCAAGGATAACGATGGCCCTATCGGGCTCATCATGACACCTACGCGAGAACTTGCCACGCAAATCCACAGAGACTGCAAGCCCTTTTTGAAGATGATGAACCTGCGTGCCGTTTGTGCGTACGGAGGAGCTCCCATCCGAGATCAGATTGCTGAGCTTAAGCGTGGCGCTGAAATTATTGTTTGTACTCCTGGTCGTATGATTGATCTGCTGGCTGCGAATCAAGGAAGAGTCACCAACCTCAGACGAGTGACGTATGTGGTTCTGGATGAAGCCGATCGAATGTTTGACATGGGTTTCGAGCCACAGGTGATGAAAATCTTTGCCAACATGCGACCTGATAGACAAACAATTCTATTTTCAGCCACCATGCCACGCCTCATCGACTCACTCACAAAGAAAGTACTCAAGAGTCCCATTGAAATTACCGTGGGTGGCCGTAGCGTCGTCGCCAAGGAGATTGAACAAATTGTCGAGATCAGAGAAGAGAACACAAAGTTTGTGCGTGTTCTGGAGCTGCTAGGCGAGCTCTATGACAAGGATGAAGATGCTCGAACATTACTCTTCGTGGAGCGACAGGAGAAGGCGGATGACTTGCTCAAGGAGCTGATGCAAAAGGGCTATCCTTGCATGTCCATTCACGGAGGCAAGGACCAAGTTGATCGGGACTCTACCATTTCGGATTTCAAGAAGGGCGTAGTGCCCATCCTCATTGCCACATCGGTCGCCGCTCGCGGTTTGGACGTCAAGCAGCTCAAGCTTGTTATCAACTACGACGCACCCAATCACTTGGAAGATTATGTCCACCGAGCCGGACGAACGGGCCGTGCAGGAAACACAGGCACAGCAGTCACCTTTGTTACCCCCGAACAAGAGAATTGCGCACCTGGTATTGCCAAAGCCTTGGAACAGAGTGACCAACCTGTTCCAGAACGCCTCAACGAGATGCGAAAGTCTCATCGTGAAAAGGTCAAGTCGGGCAAGGCGAAGGACTCTTCCGGCTTTGGTGGAAAGGGTCTGGACCGTCTGGATCAGGAACGCGAGGCTGCTCGTCTTCGAGAGCGCAAGACACATAGGGCCGAGGGCGAGGAAGAGGAGGTCAAAGAAGAGGGCAAGAAAGAGGAGGATGACAAGAAGATTGAGAAGACACTCAACGCCATCAAAGCTGCGACTTCCACCGTTCAGTCTCGCGAAACTGCCAAAGCCGACTCAGGAGATGGCGGCGCAAACAAAGCGACACAGCCTGCTGCTGCCACAGGCGACAAGGGCAAGGATCCCCTGGACAAGGTTAGCTCTGCTGTCAGTGCCATCAACAGCCGTCTGGGCAAAGCCGGTCAGCTTCGCTCAGGCCAACCCATCGACAACAAGGGTCCGGACGCTGGTGCTTTCCATGCCACGCTGGAAATCAACGACTTCCCGCAAAAAGCCAGATGGGCCGTCACCAATCGTACCAACGTGGCCAAGATTTTGGAGGCGACTGGAACGTCTATTACGACAAAGGGCAGCTTTTATCCTCCCGGGAAAGAAGTGCCGCCTGGAGGAGAGCCCAAGCTGTATATCCTCATTGAGGGTGATACGGAGCTTGTGGTGGCGGGTGCTTTGAATGAGATGACGAGGCTTCTGAGAGAAGGCACCATTGCTGCTGCTGATGCAGATAGCAGAGCGCCTGCGAGCGGAAGATATACCGTCACTTAAGGACCTGGAGCTTTCTTACTGGGCGTGGAAGTTTTTGTAAATTGGGTTCATGAAATGAAATAGGGCGCAAAACGGGAAGGCTGTTATTCTTACATTAATTATATTATAGTAGTATCTATATAAGAGACGAAAGGACATCTAGGCTGGTATGGGTATAAGTGAAGAAGTATAATTATGCTGGGATGAAGTTTTTATATACAAGCATATTTGAGGCTTTCCATTTCGCATGCTCTTCTAGAAAGTGATTGGACGCATTTTAATCCAAGATGTAGTCTTACAGTAAACAGTACAGTATAGAAACAAGGAATTTGAAAGAGCAGCAACTGCTGTATGACGAATTTCCAAGTCAAGGTAAAGAAAAAAATCCCGGCGGGATGCCAGTCTTCATGCGTCATCATCAGAGCAATTATCCTTCTCCTTCTCTTAATATTCCGCTTTCACTGCTCCCGCTCACATAAAATCTCGCAAGGTATCTTTTTCCAAAAGGATAAAAAAGTCAAACATAATGAATCGTCCGTGTGTGTAATGCATAAGGAAGTAGGTAGGTATAGGCTTGAGCTCGGAGCTCCGCTACTACTCCCAATTTCGCGCCTGGGCGGCCTCGTCTGCGTCTCGGGCACGAAGCTCCTGATTGCTCGCTTCGGCTAGGGTACTCGACAGGTTCTTCTTCTTTTGCGCGTTGAGCTGCGACTGGAGTTTGCCGCCTTTTGATGAGGCTTTTGCACGGGCCTGCCAAGAAAAGAACAAAAAAGAGTCAGTCGAGAAAAAAAAAATCTTGCGCAATCAAAGGTGGTTCTGGTCTGCGTTCTCTTCTTCTTACCTCGGCCGCCTCGGCAGCTTTTCTTCGCGCATCGCTCGGATCGCTCGAGTTGCTGACACCACTTCCAACGTCGCTGCCAGCACCGCCGAGTGTTCGCGGAGGACCGCCGACTTTCTGGGGAACGCGTGATGTTTTCGGGCCCGGGGCCGGAGCGGAGCCGAGGGGACGGCCGGGCTGCGATGGTTCGGGTTCGGTTTTGCCGCAGATGTTGCCCATGGCTGTGAAGTAAGGGGGGTTGTGGGAGGGAGAGGTGTATGAGCAGGGAGAGTTGATAGGCGGTTGGTCGTTGGACAGTGGTGCCGGGATGGTGGGAGGCGCAAATGCGGTAACGCGACGCTGGGGATATGGGGCCGGCAGTTGTCGCAAACGCAGTGGAGGGCTCTAGGTGCGTCTAATGCTCATAATCATGTGTCTATTGTTTGCTTGTAAAGGTGAGCGATTCACGAAATGGTTTTGCGCCGCGAAAAGGTGTCTGGTGCGACGGCTTAGCGATATGCGATGCGATGCGGTGCGCCGGCTGCTGCATGTGGTTTGGAAATAAAAAGAAGCTTACTGGACTGGCGCCCTGTTTGAAAGGGGAGACGTCACTGCGAGACTAGACTGGGGGCTTGGAAGTTGCAGGGACTTTAAGCGGGGTATTTTTCTGGCTGTGGCTTCAGGGACGGGAGGCTGCTACCCTGGAACGTGATGATAATTCTATGCAACGGTGATGTTTTACGTCCAAGCAGGTGGAGAAGGAGAGATACGTCTATATCATAAGCGAAAGTCAGTTGTGTTTTTGCTTTCTTGAGTGGATGGTACCACGTAACCCAAGGCCCGAATAAGAAAGTATTATTTGGAGCGTGTGGCGTTACAGCCAGATGATAAGATTCAATAGCACATACAGCGTTAGTACAACCGCCCTTTTACAGCTCAATCGCATTCTCTATTGTGTATGAGTGTATACGTAAGTAGTCTGTTGAACAAAATGCCACATATACCAAATGCCACCTACGTAGGCTGACATTTTGCAGTCATACAACGTCCATTTAGTCGAGGTACAAACCGTAACGGCACGTCGATAACGCAATCCCAAGACTCAAGGCTGAGATTGAGCCGCTACCCACAAACACACTAGCGCTGCCCGGCTTTATAGCGGGGCTCAGCTCGCCCGCAGAAAAACACATAAAAGTTGCAGCAGCCCCGAGCAGCAGACCATCAAGGTTCTCGCCCTGTTGGTCAGCTACCAGGGCCACAACCGCTGGCGGGCGCTGCTTCCCTGCGCCTGTGCTGTGCCTGTGCTGTGCCTGCGCACGACATTTGGAGCAACTGTAGCCTCGAGGCTGGCAAAACTGCAGAGCTTGTGCACCCCATCGTTTGCTTTTTTCCCTTTTCCCTCTCTCAGCCTCTCTGCACGTTCCCACGTTGCCGCGTTTGACAGCCTCCGTTCCACGCCCTGGATCTCGCACAAAACTCTATCTATATCTGGACTGTTTTTGATTCTGTATCTCCCACCCACCCCTCCCGTACAGCCCAGCTGGTTTTGGACTCTTCACCCCCTTCGACCCCTTCTTTCAGGTTCCTCACAAAGCAAAGCTCCTCTCGGGTAAGATTCCTAGTGGCCTTTTGTTTCTCCCCGGCACGGCCGCGGCTCGGATTGGCTAATGACGATGCACCTTTGTAGACTCACAAAAGCCTCGGTTCAGTAAAGCATGGACGATGATCACTTGCCTTCCGACTCGCATATGGATCTTAATCATCTCCCCCACAACTTTGATGACGATACATATTCCGAATTCTTAAATGCAAATCAGCAGTATCGCACTATTGATCCTGCAGTAGCCGCGGCAGCAGCTCCAGCAGGTCCCTTTCTTCGCAACGACTCTTGCCTGGACCCCCAAGGATCGATCATCTCTGCCGACGCCTCCAAAGCGCTCAAGTCTCTGAAAGGGTTCTCGCTGAAATACTCACTGCCAATGCATTCCACCATGACAGCTTTCTCGGACCACGCCGCTAAAGCACACTCGCAAGAGCGCCATGGTCATTCTAGCCAGGACCTTTCTTTTTCAGACGCTGAGGTCGCCTTTCCCAGCTGGGACAACAGCTATTTCATGAATGCAATGTCCGACCCCTTTTGGCCTGGCAACAAGTCACAGGATCAGCCGACCAACTCCAAGGTGGGCTGTGATGAGGACTGTGTATCAGTGGTGTCATGCACATCTGGCTGTGCCATAAGCTGCCCAAGCCAATGCGGAGACACAGGCCATGGAGTGTGCTGTGATGATGACGCATGCAGCGAAGCATGCGAAGACAGTCAGGATCTCTGCCTCGATGAGATGTGCGAGGATGCTGCTACGCCCTGTACAGATGCGAAATGTTCAAGGCTTGCTAAGCTGGATCATTTCCCGAACGAAGCCATGTCAGATGGTGACAAGGAGGCGGCAGCAGCTCTCGCTTCAATAGGAGACACTCACCCGGCATTGACACAAGACGACTTCCAGCACTTTCACTCAGAATCAAACTTTGGATCACATCCTTGCTTCCCAGGGTCGACGTGCAGTCATGCGATGCCGCAGGGATACTTGGGAACGGCCACCAGCGATGAAAACCTTGAGCAGATTTGGGATTATCTACACCAAGAGAACCCTCTCGCAACGCATATTCTCCAATACCACGATCCTCGGAATACTGTAGATCATGTTCGTCCATGCATGGCTGATCATCCCGACCTGGCTATCCCGAAATGTACCCTTCCCAGAACTGTCAATGGCGGTATCCCAAGCCATGGGTTTACACATAATACAGAAGACTTTACGTGTGGCTTCGAGGTCAATACGGTCGACCAGTTCGCCAACCATATATTTGAAGACCACTGGCAAATGCACATGTTGAATTCGGATCTCTTTGGCCTACCTCAGACAACACAGGTAGACGACCGGTTTTCTCTGGTTCCAAGCCGCTCGAGCATCTCATCTTATTCCTTTAACACAGCTTCAACAAGTGGACCGCGGCTTTCTCCATCAGAGATCTCCTTACAAAATATGTCTGCGCTCTCATCAATTGCTCCTTCTCCGACATCACGGGCAACCACTCCCCTCGCACAGCCAGAGGACCTGACTATTGAGGAAAAATCAACCGAAATAGCGCCAGTTTCAGCCATAGCTGCAGACTCGGAGGCTGCTGTCGATTGTATCTGCCAGTGGAAGATGGCTGGTGACAAAATCTGTGGAATGCGATTTAAAGATGCAAACGACTTGCATACGCACACCAAGAATGATCACTTGAAAGATATGACTCGGCAACGTCCGGGATTTAGCTGTCAATGGCATGGCTGCACCAGGACTAGTGTCTTTGGTCAAAAGAGCAAGCTGGAACGCCATATCCAAACCCACACAGGATGTAAGTGAATTGATTTGCGTTGGCGACTACGGCGCTCTGTTTCGCTTTGATTGCTTACCATTGCTAGATAAACCCGTTAAATGCTCCGTCTGCGGTCTGCAGCTCTCCGCAAAGCAGTCTCTCGATCAACACATGAGGACACACACTGGAGAAAAACCTTGGAAGTGCAAATATCCAGGATGTGAACATGCTTTCAAACAACAAAGTGCACTTAGTAAGTGATTCAACAATCATATTCCATCTACTACCAAGCTGTTCTGACCCTCGATTCAGCCATGCACGAGCGAACACATACTGGCTATAAACCTTTGGTGTGCGATATATGTGGCAAGACGTTTGGAGAATCATCCAATCTTTCAAAGCATCGCCGGACCCACAACAACCGGGGCTCACACGTCTGCATCATTTGCAACAAAGATTTCCATCGGTTAGATCAGCTCAGGCGCCATATGCACAGTAACCATAAGTGCAAGCCAGAAGAGGCTGAATCAGTAGCCAAGGGAAACCAACTTCGCCTGGAGAAAAAAGAGGCGATGACGCAGCCCGTATAGTTTCCTACGATGTTGAAAATCAGTAGGCTACCAAGCATACTTATTGTTCAAATAGAAGGATTGATATGATTTCCTACCAAGGACCGCAGCAACCTTGTTCTCTTTTGAAGGATTTTCACCTGGGTGAATTCTTAATATCCACCTCGACCTTCTATTTGACTTCTTTCTTTTTAATCCGTTAATATCCCATGGACATACTTCACATATGAGCGAATTTTTGCAATAGTTTGAGCTATATATTTTTTTCGGTTGCTTTTCTATACAACTTGCTGATACAAATGCCGATCTTGGAGATGACAAAAGCAAATGGGAGAATCAGGACTACACCAGGCAGCCGGCGTATTAAATACCTTTTAAAGGGCAAATAAAAAGGAAGTTAAAAAGAGAGTTTAAGGGCTCAAGGAGTGAACAAGGCGTTATATATTCGATCTAGACGGGAGGGCTCTAGATGTTGATTTGAGAAGTTGGTGATAGTTTATAGTAAAAGGGTGCTTTATTATTGAAAATATATGTTATAAATCTATAAGAAATGTATTTACAACTGCTACAACTGCTACAACTGCTACAACTGCTACAACTGCTACAACTGCTACAACTGCTACAACTGCTACAACTGCTACAACTGCTACAACTGCTGACTGCTTTTAAGTATACATGCGCTCCGGATTGTCGTTTCATCTCTTAACTTTACCGATAGTGAATTTAGAATTGGCAAAGGCAATATCTGATTATAATAGGAAGAGTCAAAGAGTATATGTGAATAAGCAAGTACACATGAACATGAAAAATTGCCATTATCAACATTTGAATGACGTCTAGATAAATTTGTACATAATTTTTGATCGCTCTCTTTAAAATTCTTCCTTTCTTTCCCTTTCAAACATGGAGTTTTTCTCCTTTTCGCTGTTACTCATAGTTCCTAAATTCCCCCTTTCCTGTTTCCTTTCCTTTTCCCCTTTTTTCTTTCTTAGTGGTGGAACAGACGAGTGTTCTGCTGGACAAAGGTAATGCCCAGCTTCTCGGCCGTCTCGAAGACGGCGCCGTCGTTTTGGCTACCGCTGGGGGCGGCGATGTAGTTGACGCCTGAGCGAGCGGCTCGGAAAACGTTGTCGATGAAGGGGAACTGGCACGATTGATTACATATCAGCAAATGTGCCCAACAATAAGGAGATGAAAATTTAAGAAAAACTTACAAAGGCATCGCTTGAGACGCAGACGTTCTTCAGCTGCTTCATCCAAGCCTCACGCTCCTCGTCGGTGAAAGCAGGAGGCACCTGTTCGAAAACACCCTCAAAGGCTTCCCTCTCGGCGCCGTCCTTGGGGAGCTCTCCGCTGACGAGCAGGTCGATGGCGTTGCTCTTGTCGGGGCGCTTGGTGCCCTTCTTCCACTTGATGCCGAGGACGCGCTCGTGGAAGCGCATCCACCAGTTGTCGGCCTTGTCGCCGGCCAGGCGGGTACAGTGGATGCGGGACTGCTGGCCGGCACCGAGGCCGACGACCTGGCCGTTGACGGCGTAGCAGACAGAGTTGCTCTGGGTGTACTTGAGGGTGATTGTGGCGACGGTGAGATCGCGGGCGGCGTTCTCGGGGAGGGCACCGGCATCCTTGGGGGTGATGATGGTGCTGAAGGTCTTGGGGGAGATCTCGGCGTCGTTGCGGTGCTGCTGGAGCGTGACGCCGTAGACGGTGCGGGTCTCGATGGGGCCGGGAGTGTATTCGGGGTCGATCTGGAGGACGAGGTACTTGCCTCCCTTCTTCTTCTTGAGGATCTCCAGAGCGGCGTCCTCGTAGCCGGGGGCAATGACACCGTCGGAGACCTCCTTGGAGATGATGCTGGCGGTGGGGACGTCCACAATGTCACTGAGGGCAATGACGTCGCCGAAGCTGCTCATGCGGTCGGCGCCACGGGCACGGGCGTAGGCCTGGGCAAGGGGGGAGCTGTCGATGCCCTCGATGTCGTTGACAAAGTAGACCTTCTTCTCGTCGTCGGTGAGGGGCAGGCCAATGGCAGCGCCGGCAGGAGAGACGTGCTTGAAGCTGGCGGCGGCGGGCTTGCCCAGCGCCTCCTTGAGCTCCTTGACAAGGGGCCAGGCGTTGAGAGAATCGAGGAGGTTGATGTATCCGGGAGAGCCGCACAGGACCTTGAAGGGCAGGGGCTGGTTGGAAGTGAAGGCAGAGGCGGGCTTCTGGTGAGGGTTGGCGCCATAGCGGAGGGCCATGAACTGGTCTCCTGAGCCGGCGTACTCCTTGCGGAAGAACTCGGAGATGGCGGCGTCGTAGTCTGCCGTGTGCTCAAAGGCCTTGAGGGCATAGCGGTTGCGGCTGGCGTCGCTGATCTCGCCCTTCTCGAGCTCGCTCAGGAAGCCGGCGTAGTCGGTGGGATCGCTCAGGATGGTGACTCGCTTGTGGTTCTTGGCGGCAGCGCGGATGAGCGTGACGCCGCCAATGTCAATCTCCTCGACGGCCTCGGGGATGCTGACGTTGATCTTGGCAACGGTGTCCTTGAACGGGTACAGGTTGCAGATGACATAGTCCACCTTGTTGATGTTCTGGTCGGCAAGGTCCTTCTCGTCAGACTCGAGGTTGCGAGCAAGAATGCCGGCGTGGACGGCAGGGTGCAGAGTCTTGACGCGGCCGGCGAGCATCTCAGGGGCCTTTGTGATGGCGCTGACATCCCTATACGCCGAGGCGCATTAGTTTTCATATATTTGTCTCTTGTCATGAGCTCTCGGTAGCTGTGCTCCATCCTCCACTTTGACTCTTTCTCTCTCTTTTGTGTTCTCTTGTTTTCTTTTTTTTGTGGTCGCGTGTCCATGTCTCAACCGGAATTGGTTCCTTTTTTTCAAATTCAGGAATGAGGCAATGGGATGTTTGCATACTCAACAGGGAATCCAGACTCGCGAATCATGCGAGCTGTGCCTCCAGACGCCAGAATCCGGACATTCTGCTGGGCCAGACCCTTAGCCAGATCCAGCAGTCCGGTCTTGTCGTAGACGGAGACGATGGCGATCTTCTGGTTCGACATTGTGAAGCTTTTCTTCTGAACAATTTGGAAGAAGAAGTGTGAAGGAATGAATCAGAGACAAAAAAGGAAAGGGGAAAGGGAAGCTCTCCTTTTTTTTTTCTTGTCCCTTTTATATAAATCTCAACAGAGCCGATGTCGTCAGGTAGCGAAAGGGAAAAAATGGAAAAAAAAATTAGCGGGGTAGCAACGCAGGTCCTATGGTGGGGTGTTGAGGGGAATGATTTGCGCTTTGGCGTTGTAATGGTGACGACTTTAGCTGCTTGATTGGATGCAGCCGGGAGCTGTGAGGCACTTAAGGGTAACTAAAGGGAACTGCAGGCCGATAGTGGGTTTCCAGAGAGAAAAAAAAAATTGAGATGAGAGCCAACCCAACTGACAGCTCATCCATGGGCGGGTTTGCTGTCTGGGAGTTTGACTCATTCGAATTGATAATTGCCGTGTCAAATGATAACAACGATATGGCAATTTGATTATGGCTAATAGCTTTTTGGCTTGTTGTAGTGAATTAGCAGGTGGGAAATTGTTATTGGGCCTTGTGTAAGTAAAGCTTACTGGAGTTTCTTTTCTATGTTACTTCCGCCCTTGGATGAGTGCGTGGTTTTGGTTTTTTTTTCTGGCGCCAACAGCTATTTCTTGGCGTGAAAACGGAATGAGTGTGGTCCATTAGATATGCTGATAATAGAAATGCCTGAAGATAGCCGAGCACCGGCTGTGACATGTGTTAGTTCCCATCTGGCGAGCCTTTTGAGTCTGGATTCCATATTGCTGGAAGTAAGAGCATCTCAAGTCGATAAAATATCACCCAGCAGCAACACCAGATAATTTCACACGAAACATAATACTGCCATAGTTTCAATAGCCTTAGGCAAAAGAGAATCATATTTTGGTATCATCACCGGCACCAAGACACATGTTCATCGAAATCAGTCCAATTAGAGCCTGAACACCGCTTGTGCCTCAAGTATGTTTTTTTGATCGTGACCTCATTTTTTTTTTCGTTGGTATAGACTGCTGTCCTAGCAAGCCCATCCAGGACGCCTTTCCGTCCCAGACCGAGGCCCAGCCCGGGAAATAAAGTACAAGTCAGACCGGATTCCCCCTGAGCCAATGCGATGCAATTCAAACCCTTTTTGTGTTCAAGTGGAAAAAAGCATGCTGCGCCCAATGCCCCATTCTACCCCGACGACCCTTCGTAAACCAAAGCAAAATTAAAGCATTTAAGCCTATAGTACGTGGTTAGTTAGTATGCGTTTTCTCAAAGAGTTTTCCCGTTCTTTCGTTCCAAATCCACCCATATTGAAACAGAACTTCTTCAGAGTTGTCGTACCTTGATGGCGAACTTGCGCTGGGGGAAGTGAGTGTTGCGCTTCTTGGTCTTCTCCAGAACACGGGCCTTGTCCTCAGGTGATAATCGGCGGCGGATGGCACGGGTCTGCTTGGGGCGGAGGTCGAGAGGCAGGTACTTGCTCTTCTTGTAGAAAAGACGGAGCTGGTTGCGCTGGGTGGCATTGGTAACGGTCAAGACACGAGCGATAGACTTGCGCAGGTCGTGGCTGTAATTGAGGGAAAAGCGTTAGCCGCAACAATTTCTTCCTTGTTTAACTGTCGAATATTGCAACAGCGATAAAACGAGGGGGTAGGTTCCTCCTTACATCTTGTTCAGCTTGGAGCCGGAAGAGGCAACCTTCTGGATGCGGAGCTGGCCGAGTTCAGCCTTGAGCTCACCGAGCTGCTTGGCCAACTCCTCCTTGTTCTTGCCCCAAAGCTGGGAAGCCTTGACTTTTCCCGTCGACTAACACATGATAATCAGCACCCTGCTTTCCGATGCATTGTATAGGAATAAAATTTGCGAGCGATTATGACGGATTGACGAATGATGAGGGGCTTCGACGACTTCGTATGTGACATCTCGGAACGACAGCGCATAAAATTCGACATCGAGGGGACAGCCCTCGTCCAGCAGGAGGGGAGACGTGTATTCTTTTTGCAATCTAAAGAGGGTATATTCATCGTTCAGAGCAACGACCGTATGTACTCACCATCTTGAGAGTCTGTGATGTGATTTGCGAGAGTTGGGTAGTAAAAGTTTGCCTCGACCGTGACCCGTCCGTATGTCGCGATGGTTCGTAACTCTCCAAAAGAATTTAGTCGAGGGTTTGCCGAGTCGGTGAAAAATTGCCCTAGGGTTTGGCTGAGCGTGCACCAGATTGAAAGGCTTCGTAATTTTTCATTGGCCAGCGTATTATGGGTCAGAAGTGGGTAGCGAGAGGCACTCACGTGCGAGATCCCGTGCTTTTCACGTAATAGCCGGCGTTAGGCGGTGAGTGATTCTGCCGCCGGCTCTGAAGCGGATTCGGGCGTCAGCCTATCCCCGTATCTCAGCGCATGTTCCCATATCGTCATCAGACACTCCCTTAATACAACTGCCGCCTGTACCGACAAATATGGCCACATCATCAGGAAATGCTGGCTGGGCCCAGCTACGCCAACAGGCACGATCACTAGAAAACCAGGTAAGGGTTTGGCCTTTATGGAACGTTTGTTGGATAAGCTCCTTTACTGACTGAGATTGGCCTTTTAGACGGAGAGTTTGTTTCATACCTACTCCCAATTCTCTACTGCGGCGAATATTCCGGCCAAACCAACACCGGAAGAACGTGATGTAGAAGCAAAGCTAGAGGAGGTGTTGGATAAGGTTTGTTTTGCGAATCGCTTAAACTGTCTGTTGTCTGCGAGCTAACATTGGCTGCAGCGCGACAACGTCATTGGCCAGCTCGCTCGGCTCCTAGATTCGGAAGCGTCCCTCAACACATCCGCGCTCAAACAGAACAATTTATCTCTGCTCCGAGAGAAGCTTTCATCTCACCGACGCGACCTCACCCGGCTCAAATCGACGCTTCAGCAAGCCCGCAATCGTGCCAATCTTTTGACCAACGTCCAATCTGACATTGACGAGTATCGAGCGAACAATCCAGAAGCTGCCGAGGCTGACTACATGCTGGACGAACGCAATCGCATCGACCGAAGCCACGATGCGACAGACAGCGTCCTCAGCCAAGCATATGCCATTAATGACAGCTTCATTGTGCAGAGGGAGACTCTGGCGAGCATTAACCGAAGGATCACCATGGCGGCGAGCAAGGTACCGGGCATCAACTCAATAATTGGACGTATAACATCGAGAAAGAGGAGAGATGGGATTATCATGGGGACATTTATCGCGCTGTGTTTCATCGTCTTTTTCTGGTTGAGATAAGAAGGGGAGCCATAATATTCACCGGTTCCGCATATATCATTGGCGTTAAGGGGGGTATCAGCGGTTTTGTCTATTTTTGTCTATTTGTACAACATGGCAGGATCCATAGCACTATTTCTTGTTCATCCAATTATACAGGCGCAGAAACTTGAAAAAGAGATGCCGAATTTTTACAACACACTCTTGGCTGTTTCCAGATGCGGCTTACCGGGCAGTTTCTCTCTCGCTGCAGCGGGTAGCAATGCTTCTTTCTTGATATCATCCACCAGCTTCAGTAGACCTTTATTCAGACCGTCTAACTCGTCTGGGTGGCTGGTACCGCTACCAGCCCAGCGTATTCTGCAATGGTGGTCGACAAGATATGTGTAGCCAACCTTGCTGTTAAGGAGGCCTATTGATTCGCGGATCTCGTCTGTAATGCCTCTCCGCACGAGGAAATACTTGTCCCAGTCCTTTTCCGGAAACCTCTTGCGCAACGACCCCATGAACAGCTTGACAAGGAAAGCCTTGCCAGAGTTATCTTCATAGTTGATCCTCACGATCTGTGCCTCATCGCCACTGCGTTCTAGCGCTTCGTGGAGCTGCGGATTGGCCTCCTTTGATACAAAGCTTTCAACCTGTCGCTCTGCCCATTGGCTGCTGAAGATGGATACGACAGATGCTCTACCAGAGAGGAGCGGGGTTGTGTCGCGGGGGATTACGTCCTTCTTGAGAATCGTTTGACCATAGAGATTGGGAAAGAAGAGAGAGAGTTCGGCTTTAAAGAGGCGGGGCGGGGAGATGAAGGATTTGCCCTCGTGGTATTGCAGGTTGCCCCAATCGCGGAAATATGGTCTTGAGATTTTGGCAGTCCTGTAGTTGAGCAGTATCTCCTCATTAGCAAATCGGTCTTTATAAATATTTGAGATGTAGTTCTGTTATGGCGATCATCCTTACAGCTCCTTGCGCCTCGCCAGATGCTTATCATAGTTGACAAAGTCCTCTTTGCGCTGCTGCAGCGAGCGACTATCAAGGCCAGTATTCTCGCCCGGTAAAGGAGGCAGCGCCATGCCAATCGGTCGAGGCAGCGGCTTCGGCGTAAACCCCCCTTCTACTCGCTTTCCGTAGCTTCGAGGCGCATCGATCGGTGCTCCGGCGACGGTGGCTTTTGGGTCCATGGAGGTGCCCGAGGCGGGCTTCTCAGCCTTTGCGGCCCTCACTGCACTTGCGGCAAATGTGCGACGCCATTGGCAACGGGCGCACGAAGACGACGCGGCAGCAGCAGCATATCTCCTGCTCGAGAGGAGGAGGCCACTAAGTGCCAGCTCCAGCGTCCGTGATGACGACGATGGCATATCTTTCGGCGCGCCGGGGGGGTTTTAATGTTCACGGGCGGCTCTCTTGGCTGGTGCCCCGGAATAAAAATTTGGGCTTTCGCAGTTGTAGGCATGGATGGGCTCCATTCTTTTTACGGCCCCGGAGGGACGCACGGCTCCGGGGTTCGCATCGGCAGCGCTAAAAAGCTGCGTTCAATGGCCGAAGCGCTGCTAGCTGTGAAAGCAGCTTAGCGCCCTGCTGCTTGCTGCTGCTCTGCCAAAGAGCCTGGGAAGCGAATTCCAAACCGCATAAGCACCCCAGGATTTCGGCTATCCGCGGGGGAGCTACAAATCCAGCTTCAACCGCAATGCCGACTGAAGCCACGCTTGGCCTTGGACAAATCCCCGGGTCTAGAGTCGGCGAAGTGCTTTTTATTTTAAATCAAAATTGACGACTTCTCCCCAATTCTTCTCTCACCTCTCTTCTTGACCTGCCAGTCCCCGGTTGTGCCGTTCAATTGAGTTGAAGACCAGGACCCCCTCAATTCTTCTCTCCAGACAAAATCATGTTTCTTCAGCGAGGATCAAGAGTGCTGCGGCGGCAGTGGGGGGCATCCAAGGCCATGGGCAAGATGGCCATGGGAAGGGGGAACACAGCGCCTGCGGCTGCTTCCCCGCGGTGGTTCTCGGAATCGAGGAGGCTGTATGCCGTGAAGCCGGTGCTGCTGGCTGATATTGGCGAAGGTGAGCTTCTGTTGCGGAAATGGTGCGGAAACATGACAATGGGCCGATAATGCTGACAAGGAATCAATCAAACAAACAGGCATTGTCGAATGTGAGGTTATCCAGTGGTTCGTCGAGCCCGGCGCGCACGTCGAGGAATTCTCCCCCCTCTGCGAGGTCCAGAGCGACAAGGCGTCTGTGGAAATCACAAGCCGCTTCTCCGGCGTCGTCAAGAAGCTATACTACGAGACGGGCGAGATGGCCAAGGTGGGGAAGCCGTTTGTCGATATCGACATTGAGGGAGGCGCCGAGGACGCCGGAGCTCCCCAGGCGGCTGAGTCGATCAAGGACGCTTCAGCACCAGCTCTCGAGTCGTCAAGGCCAGAGCTGACTGTAGCTGATATGCCGGCACCAAGCGGCAGCCAACAGCCCAAGCAGAAGGGCAAGGCGGCAGGACTGGCGACCCCTGCGGTCCGGCATCTGTCCAAGGAGCTGAAGATTGATATTCTGGATATCGACGGCACAGGCAAAGACGGCAGGGTCCTGAAGGAGGACATCTACAAGTTTGTACAGCAGAGAGATGCCAGCGCCAGCGCGCCGGCTTCTTCACAATCTGCCTCCGCACTGCCGCAACAGCCGGCATCATCACAGCAGCCATTTGGCCTGGCACCGCTACCAAGCGGCCAGCCTACCGTGCAGACCGAAACAAGAGTCCAGCTCACAAACACCCAGCAGATGATGTTTAAGACCATGACGCGGTCACTAAACATCCCCCACTTCCTCTACTCCGACGAGGTCGACTTCACGGACCTCGTCAACCTCCGCTCCCGCCTCAACAAGGTCCTCGCCCAGACCCCCACCGCCCCCGGCCAGGCCGCCAAGCTCTCCTACCTCCCCTTCATCATCAAGGCCGTCTCCATGGCCCTCTACCAGTTCCCCATCCTCAACTCGCGCGTCGAGATCGATCCCGCCACCAACAAGCCCTCCGTCATCATGCGCTCCCAGCACAACATCGGCGTGGCCATGGACACCCCCCAGGGCCTGCTCGTCCCCGTCATCAAGGACGTCGGCTCCCAAAACATCCTCTCCATCGCCACGGAGCTGGTACGCCTGCAGAACCTCGCCGTCCAGGGCAAGCTCACGCCAAACGACTTCTCCGGCGGCACCATCACCGTGTCCAACATTGGCAACATTGGCGGCACGTACCTCAGCCCCGTCATTGTCGAGCGCGAGGTGGCCATCCTGGGCATTGGCCGCATGCGCGCCGTGCCGGCCTTTGACGAGAATGACAACGTGGTCAAGAAGCACATCACCAACTTTTCGTGGAGCGCCGATCACCGCGTGGTGGACGGGGCCACTATGGCTCGCGCCGCAGAGGTGATTCGCCGCATTGTCGAAGAGCCAGACGTCATGGTCATGCATCTTAGGTAAAGAGATCATATATACATACAGACCATGCATACCATGCATATAAATCTGAAGTAAGAAAATGAATATTAGAGAGAGAGATGGACGTGTAAAGATTTTAGATTATGTTACGATACATGCTGAGACCTGGTTCTGGGCTTTCTTGATTATTTCTCTGTTAGAGTATCTTTTATTAGATGTACTCTCTTTTTTGGTATCTAGGTATTTACTGGACTTGATGAATATAAAAAAATATGAAATTCAGACTTATGCTTTATTCATGTGTTGTACATCCATCAACATAGTAACAAGATGCAGCATCCTATGTCTTACACCCAAATGTACTGTACATCGCAACTACACAACCAATACATTCCTACATATCCAATCTTATGCACACGCCCATCCCATCCCCTCCAAAATCCTCACATGTTCGCAGCAAGCAAAGTAGCATACATATCCCCAACACGCAAAATGACGCCATAGCCAATATTCTTCCCTTCATTCTTCCCCTCAAAAAGCAAAAAAAAAAAAGGAAACCCACATCCGCATCCCGCTATCCGAAGGAAATATGCAACCTCTAGCGATCTCAGCCTAACCCACACATATTAACGCATATAAGACAGACATATAGGTATACATATTAGCGTAGGTAAGCTTTAAGTCACCGAAAAGGTAAATATTGCATAAAAATATCGATTCATTGGCGGACGGGGGAAAAAAAAAGGTCTCACCTGATCCCAACATCCCATGACCATCCTGCACCTCTGCGTTGTTCACCGAAGGAAAAAAAAAAAAAAAAGTACCCGGACCTAAATGAAGAGGCTGAATACCTGGTACCTACCTAATATTGCGTATACTTGTGCGTTGGCGCTACTACTTTAGGCATGTCTCATCACAGTGACCGTGACGGTGATGCTAGTGGCGATGCCCAACGCCCAAGATGACAAAAAACGGAGAACGAGAGAGGCACACGCACATAGGCCGTGAACCGCTACATAATCTGTGATCTGTAATCTGCATTAGTGGCGGGCCGTGCAAGTGAGAAGTGACGCGAAAGGGATTCCGTCTCCTGTTTGGGAATTCTTTCTTATGCATTGCGTCTCCAAAAGGAAATCAAAGCAAAAGGCTGTGGACGTGCCGGGAATCCCTCTCTTCCTTTCTGGATCCCTTCTTGCTTACCTGATACGGTAAAGAGTTACATTTTCCAAAGAGCTGGGGTTCGAAAACAGGGAAGCATGCAGTCAGAGCGCGCGTTGTTGGCAAATATTGTTGATATAATACAGATTTTCATTCATTTATTGCGTATGCCTATTATATAACTTCCGTTCACGATGATATCCAACTGCCAAGCATGCAGGTATTCCTTTTTTCTCCACTCCTTTGCCCGCAAAAGAGAAACAACAGACCAGAGTCCATTCACAACGGGGGGACTGCGAAATGACCTGCTTGTGCGACCCAGCCGCTCGAAGCCGGTCAGATGCTAGCAGAGTGATTTCATGCCCAACCGTTTGTTCCAACCACTGCCCTTGCATCCCTGTTGCCTGCTGACCGAGCTGTTGTTAGTTCCCGGGCTCGTATCGAGTCCCAACTCCACATCCAAGTGCACCAATAGATAAGATCCCTGCGCCAATCAAGTTGAAAAAGAAAAAAAGAGGAAAAAAAAAAGCAAAAGAAATGATGCAAAGTTGGCGCCATTGCTGGCCCGTTCCTCCAGAATTCCGTAACTGAAAAAAAAAAGATCTAGACCGAAAAAGAAATCACAAGTGTCATAAAAACCCCATTGTCGCATGTCCGCAGAAAAAGAAAAGTGACGACAAATGTTTTGTAGATGCCCGGACGCTGAGACCATGCGGCAGCCTCTATACCCGAAGTAAAAGAAAGAAGACGAAAATAGAAAGTGGTTCAAGCGAACACTCTATTGGTTGTCGTGGTCGGCTCTGCCCATCGTCTCAATGACCCTGGCAAGGGCGTCTTCCTTGACCTCGCCCAGGGTCCGGCTGACATCAATGCTGATGACGTCCGTCTCGTTTTTGGTAGGTCGTTCGAGGACCTCAAACTGACTGTGCACCATGTTTGCTCCCATGTAGTGGCCCTGGCGCTGGGCGACGCGCTGAAGAAGCAGCTCTTCAGAGGCATCGAGGTAGATGAAGTGGATAAGCAGGTGGTGATCGTAATAGGCGGCCACGCGGATGACATCTCGGTACTTGCGCTTCAGGGCCGAGCAGGTCAGGACAACGCCGGCCTGGCCCTCGTTGATCTGGCGCATTGACTCATCGCGGAGAGATGTCAGCCAGTCCCAGCGGTCAGAGTCGGTCAGAGGAATTCCGTTGCTCATCTTCTCGATGTTTGCTGCGGAGTGGAACTGCCAGCATCGTCAGCATGATTGTCAGCGTCGCACAAGGGGAAGTTACCAGCATACCGAGTCGCCTTCAATGTAGGGCATATCAAGGGCGTTTGCCAGATATTCTGCAACGCTGGACTTGCCGCATCCAGCTGGGCCGGTGACCAGCCAGATGTGCGTGTGTGTGCCGGCCTGGCCGGCGGCGTTTGCCGAATGCGACTCCGTGTTGTGAGATGTGCCGTTGGCGACGGCCTGGATGTCGAGAGCGGCTGCAGAGGGCGGCTTCTGGCCGGGGACAGCACATGCGGTATCGAAGGACATCATCTTGTAGAAGAGGAGAGAGGAGAATTCGAGGTTGCTGAAAGAAAAGGTGGTGGATGTGGGTGCTTAATTGCAAAAGAGGAATGCTATGTTCGATAGAGGCTTGGGCCAATGCTGTAGTTGATAGATAGAGTTTGGGTCACCAGACGCAAACAATAAGCCTGGCAAGTTGTGGATGCTTGTGAAAAGCTGGAGTAGCGCAGCCTCTTTTAAGTCTAGAAGGAGATGAAGGTTGCCTGGAAGCAGATCGATCAATGCAGATGACGTCAAGAAGGGATGAGTAGAGCAACAGCGATTTTGCGGAGCACGACGAGGAGGCGCGAGGAGGAGAGACGGAGAGAACAAGAGCTTGGCAAGGAGAGCTTCAAATAAGGTTGGCGATGAGGAGAGAGGAGAGGCAACCTTTTAATAGCAAGCCGCCACCTACTCCCGCCGCTCCGTATGGATGGATCCGGGTGTGCCCAGGCAATCTAATACAACAAGGTAGCCCCTTGGTGCTGAGAGAGTCAGTGGTGAGTCCGATTATATGGGGAACACGGGGACCGGCACTCTCGACGGGTGCGGTACAGGTACAGGTACATCATACATGCACATCAGCTACGACGGGCCAGACACCCTCAGGGAAGGGAAGATAGATTGCGGGCTGGGGTGGGAGCGGAGCACAGGAGCCTAAACCAGCGCGCCGGTTTTTCCTTTTAGATTGGGCTGTGTGCGTGCCGTGTGGGAGGGAAAATACCTGTAAGAAAAAAAGCGAAAAAAGAAGAGATTCCCAACGGTGACACCAGGCTGGGGTCACTCCATCGAGTCTAGCTGCTTGCCGGCCCTGGTAGTGGTACTTGGCCTCGAGCCCACAGCGCCGGGACTTGGCTCGGCGCTCGAACACGTCGGGGGCTCCCCGTTGCATGTCCACGCCCCTCCCTGGCGCCCCTTTGCTTTTTCTTCCATTTTTTCTTCCTTTTTTCTAAAGGCGGCCATGGGGGCTGCACCCCTGTCGGGCCAGTCATGCGAGCAGGTGAGAGATCAGGGGCCTGGCCAGAGTGGGCTATGCCGAAGGTCGGGATGACGTCGATACGCTGTAAGTAGACGCCTATCCTATCGCGAGGATGAGCTGCTGCGTGTGTGATACCTTGGGCAGCAAAAGACTCGGACAAGACAGAAGGAGAGACAAAAGATTGCAGCTTCGATAGATTGACATCCAATCCGATGCAATGATTAGGGGAGCACTTACCGACGTAGCCAATCAAAGCCCAGCGCGGCGCCGCAACGGCGAGACATGCCCCCTGTGGTCACAGCTGGGGGATCAAGCCGGCTGAAAACTCGCTGCAAGGAGGGCTTGACAAAAGGTAGGGAGGAAAACAAACTGAGGAAAAAAAGCAAACAGGCTCCACTGGGCTTCGGCGCCAAAGGAATTGGGAAAACGAGGAAAGCACGCCAAAACAAATTAGACCGTCGGCTATTGCCCTTTGAGATGGGCCACTTTGCGGAGACTGAGACTTCCAATGTCGATGCGGCGGCTTGGAGGGTACAGAGTACGGGCTATGCTGCTCTCCTGTCACGCATGAAGCAGTAGCGAGTACTGCCAAGCGCTAGAAAAGCTACTCGGTGCCTGTGCCTTTGCCATGTGCATCAGTGGCTTCAAAAGGCGCTAGCAGCTCCAGTTCAATAGCCGTCTCCCGGTCGGTGAATGAAAGAGAGCGCTGGCTATAGCCGTCCGGGGAAGCATCAGGAATCGCCTCAGCTTTCAATTAGCGCCGGCCGCAAAGACGGTTGATGAGATGCCGTCCTTTCCCATTCGTACTAAATCAAAAGCATATGCCATACATCGTTGCCTCTAGTTACAGTTCCTAGCTGCCGCTGGACAATGGAATAGAGTTTCGTTGTCTTGCACGGTGACTCGCATCTGCTTCTCTGTCCGGCGTTGCAAGTAGGTACATCATGCCGCCAGATAGGTTGCCGATCCATTTGCGCCTTGCTGCGTGGCGGCATGTGGGCTGAGATGATGCGCGGTAGCAGTGCATTACGCGGGATGATATGATAGCATCTCGTGCCAATCGCGGCTCTGGACAAACCCTGCTGCGTGATGTGCGGCATGAATTAAACCTGGCCTGGGCTGAACGGCAGGCTCTGGAGCCCTTGTCGGCGGCACCGCCCTCGACAGCGTTTCCTGGTCGCACCGACCCAAATAAGACACGGCTGTGGCTCTGTGCAACTCTGCACTCTCGCTTGCTCTGAGCCGATGATGCTACCCACCGGATGAGCGCGTCGTAGGATTTGCCTGCTCGGCCAGAGTAGGAACACTCTGCATACTGCATATGAGACAGATGAGGTTGAGGTAGGGCAGATGGCAGGCTAGGCGTAGGTACATGTAGTGCTACCGCTAGGGGCTAGCAGTGGTGGTACCTACTGCCAGTAACGCGATAGAGCACGTCGGATGCATGCACCTACTGCCGGCTTGTTCTAGGCTGCACTGGCACTATGATCGGTATCGGCAGAGTCCCAGAATGCCGGGTCGAGGCAGCAGTACTTGGGATAAGCACGCAAATGGTACATGTACATTACGTGGGATGCTTGCGAGGTTGGTGGAACGATGCAAGCTTTGAGTCAGTGCCGGACAGCAGCAATCCTAAAGGAGCACATGAATACCACCTAGCAGATGCGAGTAAAGATGACAGTCACAGTACCAACGTTGCCGATATACAGGTTTGTCAGGCGGCAGGGGGGAATTGCAATAACGACTAAAGGTACTCCGTAAGAAAAAAGTAGCAAGCAGATGCTGGTAAGATGAAAAAAAAAAGATGATTGACCATGTGACGCCCGATAGTGTGCTTGCAGCAACCGGGTAGAGCCACAAAAATCTCCGGACCGCTCCCCAGTGCCAAGTACTTGTAGTAAACACCAAGGAATTGGAAAAAAAAAAAGTGTGCTAGAGAAGAGAAGAAAAATTGTTGGGGTCCGGCCTACTAAACCCGCGGAAGCCAGCAGGCTCTCCCGCCGACTCCGCTGTTTCTGCTGTGATGAAGCAACTCGGGGAAGACGCCCAGCTGCATCCGGCACCCCATTTAAAAAGCGAGTCAAGTTGTCCTTAGCCTAGACCGGTCTCAAACGTTTCGATGCATCTCAGCCCCATTGCATTGGAGAGAAGACGGGGATTGCGCCGAATTTTGCCCGCCTAGCTTTTCTCTCTCTTTCCCGCGCTGTGTCTCTGGCTGTCTCCCTAACAAAAAGAAGGAAGGAGAAAAAAAGCCACTTTTCTTAGAGGGACAGAACGTGGGGGTCACGAACCTCTCCAGCTGACGTGCAAAATGTGCTTCACAAAAAAAAAAGAAAAGAAAAAAAAAAAACCGGGGTAAGGTGAGCTGTACAAGGCCAAGGTAGGCGATACGAATATTAACAGCTTTTTTCTTCTTGTTACGAAAGTTGGCTAGGCTGAAAAGGACGTCAATGTTCAATTACCGGACCGAGTTTGATTCACGCCTGTTTGACCTTTAAGAGGGGCGTCGATACGAAAGAAGCGCGCGCTCACAGACTAAGTGGTGCAGAACGGAGCTTTATTAGGCACACGCGCACGATGCAAAGCAGCCGTACATCAGCCGTTGGGCAGCTGTGCTTTCACGGCCAAACCAAAAAGGGGATTTTTCTGCTGATTACGCGGGGAGCTAAAGAAAAAAAAAAAATCTTTGAAAGCCATCATCTTTTTGGGCTGTCAAAGGTGTGAGCACGCTGGTGATTACATAGTAGAAGTACATAGCAGTACTACTGCTATAATTTTTTCAATCCATCCTTTAAGTCTTTGTGCCCGCCGTCTGTGCCTCTCCGGAAAATTGAGCTCCACCAGTCAGGCTACGCTAGACTTTTTGGTAATGTCAATAGCTGTCATAATCAGGGGCTGGGGGTAATATGTACAGTAAAAGAGCTCCGTTTGCCCAGTCTTGCTTTGTATATAGATAGCTTCAATGCCAAGCGGCCTTGTGTGACACTACCGGCACCTCTCTCCCGCGCTTACTGTCGTTGTTGGCGAATAGCTTCAGTTACAACAGCTAGCTTTTAAGCGCTTTCCGGACAACTACCCGCTAGCATGGCAGCTGTGAGCTAGAGACGGGGAACTCTTCGAAACTGCCGTCAACTCCAATCCAACAGTTGGAATGACATCCAGGGCAATTAGCAACATTGCGATATGCCGCTAGCAGTTTCACATACAAGAAATCAAATAAGAGAGAGGGAAATATTCGTACGAAGAAAACAGTGCCGTCGGAATTATCAGCCATAAGCAAGTTTCAGATAGAGTTGTCAAGTTTCCGACGTGTAAACCGATTGCCGTAGCTGATTGGAGAGCCGTAGCAAAATGAAAAGGCCGCCTTACCCACACGACCACACATACGGCTCTGGGCTAGTTTCCAATGTCCATTGGCTCATGCCATGCCTACTCTGTATACATCATGCAGGCTTGCGTATAGAATTTGCCACCGGCGAACCCTCTTATTTTCTCTTTTCTTCTCTCCTTTTCTCTGCATGCCTTGCCTTGGCGCCATCCCCCTGAGTTTCCTTGAGAGAGTTATATGGCAACGTTGCAGATACGCCCACCCAGCTCTCACTTAATGTTGATACCTGTTTCTTCGATGAGAAATGGGCTTGGCAGCCAGGGTTTTGCAGTCTTGCTTGCATTAGCAAGAGAATTAGACGACTGAATGCTCAATGACGATGTTCAATGACGCTGGAAGATCCTTTCCCTTGCTCCGAGTTCCCTTGCGCAAATCAGTCGATTCGAATCCTTTTGACCCTGGTGTGCTCCTTGCATTGATGTAGATGCAGCCGCCACAAGCGGTCTTGGAACCCCGATTGAATAGCCTCTATAGTAGAAACCTATATATGTCGATATCATATAGGTAGGTCGGCAGCAATATTGGGAAGTTTGTGGGCACTTGACCATAATCCGTCAAAAGTCCCCCTCTTTATGCCAAAGCCGCGATTTACCCCGCCATGCCACCCTCCACGAGACGGGCCTGAGCCGATCAGGTACCCCGCCTGTGGCGCAGGCACAATGTCCTGTACCCTGGAGTTTAGCAGGTTGGTTTACAGGGCAATGGGGATCAGAAGAATGCCCATATTGGCAGACACAAATAGATTCGGGTATCTGCTAAGCTATAGCTTTTGCATGCATCTGTTCATCAAAGGTACACCAGAAATGGTAGCTCAGTAAGAGAAAGCACGTATATCTCACATCTCATATGTTAGTTCCCGTCTTCTAAGCAGTTGCTAGTGGTGGACAGCCTTGCGTAACCCTCCGCCAAGCCACAGTGCTTACAAGCGGCCTCGCTGCACATTGGCCCTAGCTGCTTCAGGCAATTTTGGTGTGGCTTCACTGAAAGAACTTTTGGCACATGCTGCGTGCCGCCAGCAACCGCCGTACCGTAGACGAGAAACCTTGGCCGTCTTAAGCTCCAGCCACGCATGCGCGCTGGCCTGATGTCTTCACTTCTGCCCCTCATCTCGCGCAGGTCGCCTTCATTAAGAGTCCATATCGCTGCTTTGAAACGCCCGCATCCCGTTCTCAAGCGTAATCTCTCGCCTCGTCTTTCACGATCCTGGTTTGCCTCATCCACAGCCAACATGAAGCCCGAGGAGCTCAAGCACTACCTGGCGGATCAGCCACCCACCGTCGTCCGTCTGGAGATTGAGAAGCATTTTGACCTTCTTTCTGAGCAGCAGAAGCGTTATGCTCACTTTATCAGCAAGTACGTTATCTCTCAATCGTTTATTCAAGCTTTCCCTACCAATGATGGTGCTGCAATCGTATAAAGTGTGTGCTTGATATTCATACATCTCCAGGGCTGCCTTTGCTGGTTCCAGAATCGTCTTGCGACAACTTTCGCCAGAGTCAGAGCCCATCTATGACTTGGTCATCACCCTTCACAAGTCGACCAATGGCGACTGGAATGCGTTGGCCAAGAAGGCCGGCGTCGAGGAGTCGGAATTGAACCTCTTCCTGGAGTATACCGGCATGTTCCTCGGCAACATGGGCAACTATAAGAGCTTCGGAGACGCCAAGTTTATCCCCAGATGCACCGAGAAGACCGTTGCTGCTTTGGCCGCCACATCTCCCGAGGCTCAGAAGTTCTATGAGGCTACCAAGGGTGCCATTTTCAGCCACGAAGATCCTGCTTCTATGCACCTCGGGTTCCTGGATGCTGGCCACATGACAACCTACTATCCTGACTCAAAGGGTATCACCAAGCCCGAGATTGAGGCTGTCTCAGCCTGGATGGAGGAGAAGAGACTGCTTCCAGAGAATACCAGACTGCGAAAGACTGCTGATGGCTTCGACATTCTCATTGCTTCCGCTGTTACTAGTGTCCCCGCCGAAGGAGGCGATATTGGAAAAGAGACAAAGTTCACTGTTGAGAGTGGTCCTCTCAAGGGCAAGACCATCAGTCTGGTTTACGGTGATTACGCTGATGAGATGAAGAACATCACTGCCAACATCAAGCAGGCTGCGGCCAACGCAGACAATGACAACCAGAAGAACATGCACTTGGCCTACGCCAAATCTTTCGAGACTGGTTCTTTGGAGGCTTTCAAGGACAGCCAGCGCTTCTGGATCAAGGACAAGGGTCCCAGCGTTGAGTGCAACATTGGCTTTATCGAGACATACCGTGACCCTGCTGGTGTTCGCGGAGAGTGGGAGGGTTTCGCTTCCAGTGGGTATACCCGTAATTTACCGTTATCATTCATGCATTTTGCTAACCTAATCTTTTAGTGGTTAACCGTACGTATTTGATCACATCTGCCCGCTAACATTAGATTGGCCTACTAATAATAACTGACAGAGGAGCGAACCCGTGCTTTTGGCGAGTTGGTTGAGGCCTCGCCCTCTCTCATCCCCTTACTTCCTTGGAGCAAAGAGTTCGAAAAGGACAAGTTCCTCTCTCCTGACTTTACCTCACTAGAAGTGATGACCTTTGCGAGTTAGTAGTACCAAGCGTGGTCTCTGTATATATAAAAAGCTGACGACCTCTCCAGACTCCGGTATCCCCGCCGGTATCAACATGTAAGCAGGATCTTCGTTTCCAAACGACTGTTTATGTCTATTAACAAGGTTTAGTCCCAACTACGACGATATCCGACAAACTGAAGGTTTCAAGAACGTCTCTCTTGGAAATGTGCTCAGTGCCAAGGCTCCCAATGAAAAGATTCCCTTCATCCGCCCTGAGGATCTGGAAGTGTACCAGGCAAACCGCGACGCCGCTTTCGAGGTCCAAGTTGGACTTCACGAGCTTACGGGTGAGTGTTGCTTCAGTTTCAACATGGATATGCCTATTAACGATCTGTTAAGGTCACGGCTGTGGTAAGCTTTTACAGGAGACTTCTTCTGGAGTTTACAACTTCGACAAGGAGAACCCCCCTGTTAGCCCTGTCGATAAAAAGCCCGTCACTACTTGGTACAAGCCTGGTCAGACCTGGGGTTCAGTCTTTGGACCCATCGCCGCCTCATATGAAGAATGTCGTGCGGAGTTGGTTGCCATGTACCTCAGCTGCGAATTCCCCGTTCTCAAGATCTTCGGATTTGGAGATGGATCTGAAGATATCAACGGCCCTGCTGGAGATGTCCTCTACGCATCCTACCTCTCCATGGCTCGTGCTGGCCTTGCCTCTCTGGAGATGTGGGATCCCAAGAGCCAGAAATGGGGACAGGCACACAGCCAGGCGCGCTTCTCCATTCTCAAGTCTTTCCTCGAGGCCGGTGACAATTTCTGTAAACTAGACTACGCCAAGGATGACCTCTCCGATTTGACTATCAAGCTGGATAGGTCCAAGATTCTGACGGCTGGCCGCAAGGGTAAGTTTTCTATGGCTCTCCACATTGAACAAGTGACTAACCTCACCTTTCTTCTAGCCGTTGCCGATTACCTTCAAAAGCTTCACGTTTACAAGTCAACTGCCGACGTCAAGACTGGATCCGAATTCTACCTCGGAATGAGCAACGTTGGCCTCGACTTTTGGGGCACAAAGGTTCGCAACGTTGTTCTCGACAACAAGCAGCCTCGCAAGGTCTTTATTCAGGCCAACACTACCCTGGATGAGGCCACAGGTAATGTATCGATTAAACACTATGATGCTACGCTTTTGGGAATGATTGAGAGTTGGTCCGACAGGAACTTGTAAGGAGAAGGGGACAGGAAGATTTAAAATTTGCTACTTAGAGTATTGGGGATTAAAGCGATATGCATACCTGTCTGGGAAATACAGATACCCTTGAAGAAAGCAAAGTGATGTACGTATGGCTGCAACGGTCCAGTATTATAGCTGTAGATTATGATCTCACTAAGGAACGACTAAGGTGGGATTGAAGCAGTTTCTAGCCGTGATTAGTGTATGATATTATAGCCACATATAGTTAACATTTTAGTGAGGAATTGCCGAGCTATTCAAAGCATGTGGAGCATATGACAACACACATCGGCACATAGACGTCAATTTATAGCATTTTTGGCACAATATCGCCTTTGCAGGCATGTTTCTTGTTCTTGGAGTGTGGAATTAAAATTGAGTAAGTCGACACATTGTCGGTTTGCCATTCACAGACTCTCTTTACCAGCAAGGCCCTGGGTGGAAGGGAAAAAAAAATCATTTATGCTCGTTGTTGTTTTTTTGACTGTAAAAACCTGATTACAGACGCCAAGATGTGACCGATGCCGTCGACTTCCAAATGCAATTGGCCAAACCAGCCCAATTTCGGAGACCCTTTTTCCGTTCTACAACCCGCATCTTGACCAACACACCCCAGTGTAAACTCCCCCATCCCCCCAACAGCTGCCAGGTTGATTTCTCTTTAATTATTCATATTCGTTGAAAAAATTGAAAAAAGAAATCTACCACGCCATCTCGTGGGGCTTGTCACCCTTCCGCAGGCTGAAGGTGCTGGCGAGGTAGCTGGCCAACAGATCCACCTTCTTGATGCTGGCAAGCAGAGCCTTGTCGACGGCCTTCTGGTCGGCAGCACGGCTGCTGTTGATCTCCTTCTTCTGTAATTACGCATTTCCCGTTAGTAAATTCCATCCACACTCGCACACGCAAAAAATAAATTTCGAATCATCTCGTTTCGTGTGCTGTCTTTCTTCTGGGTTTTTTTTTTACGTACCTGGGGCTTCTCTCCCTGCTTGAAGAAAGCCTCAGCGGAGGCCTTCTCCTTGGCCTTCTCAGCGGTGAAGTACTTGGGCTGAGAGATCTCCTCGATCTTGGCAGCGTCCAGGCCGGAGATGTCGACCTTGTATGAGGTGGCGATGACGTATCGGGCGTTGACTCTTCGCAGAGGAACACCGTTGATCTTGAAGGGGCCGGTAACGAGGAGAACACCCTGGTCGAGGTTCTTGAGGAGGACGACGCGCTTGCCACGGAAGCGGCCGGCGAGGAGGATCAGGACGGTACCGGGCTGGAGAGTCTTTCGGGGAGCCCAAGATCGGACAGCCTTGCGAACCTGTGATTTCCAATCGTATTAGCGCGACCTGTGTGTGATTTCCCCAGGGATGGGTCCGATCGTCGCAAAGGGATAGAAGAAAGGGGAAAGCCATCTGGTGCCGAGTCTGATCGCAATTGGGAGTAGTGGTGTTGTCGTTGCAGGAATTTATATGTAGTTGTCGCCATATAGATAGTGATAATCGAATAAATGATCAAGCGTCAGGTTTCCCAAGCGCTGCCAACCGTTTTCCGGCAAATCCATGTGTTCCTCCAATTCGAATCGCCACGTCCTTGCAATTCAGACATCGATACCATAGGCTTTTTCCCCTTTCCCTTCTTCTTTCTTCTTTATGGCGATGCATCGGCAAACAAACTCACCTTCTTGGGCGCGCTGTCGTCGTCGGCGGGATACCACTTCTTGGCCTGGTCGGCGGAGGCGGGAACCTCCCGGGTCGACTTCCCGAACTGCTTGGTCGTGGGCTTGGCCGACATGTTGACTCTCTCGGGTGGTGTCTGGTATGGGGTGTGGAGAGGATGAGGAAGACTGCGTTCGTGATGCTCACCCGAACGGAAAATGTTGGATTTCTTTGTGAGCGCCGCTAGCGAGTTTGTGGGAAGCAAAATGTGAACCCTCAGAAGCTAAACCGCTTACGGCGGCGGTACGTACCAGCCATTCCCGCCTGTCGGTGGGCATGGGGCTCAGCGCACGTGCTGATAAGATAGGGCGCTAGCGCGCTGGACCGATGACGGCCGAAGATGCTCGAAAGTGCTGTAGCTATCGTGAAGCTGCTATAAGATGGGCTGATAGGCCGCAGAAAAAGAAACTCAAAACGCCACTGACTTTATTCTCCAGTTTATAATAGGGGGGATTCTCGCTTGCGCTCGTTTTTATTTTCTTCCCTATTCTTAATAAAATAATTCTAGTTTCGCATTTTTACACTCATTTCATTCATCACAATGCAAGCTAGGCGACAGCTACTGTCTTCGGCCCAGCGCATAGCTGGAGCCTCTGGCAGAGCTTCAAGATCAGCGCTTATACGACCAGCTCTCAGGCCTCTGGTCTCTGGAGCTTCATCACTACGTCTTCTCCCAACGTTAACCGTAAGAACAATTGCCGGTGGGCGTCCTCAGCCCCCGGGAGGAACTCATAGAATGAATATGGGAGGTGAACCGGAGAAGCCTGCGCTGGAGCAGTTCGGCATCGACTTGACTGCCAAGGCTCGTGATGGCAAACTTGATCCGGTCATTGGACGGGATGCCGAGATTCAGCGTACAATTCAAATCCTCTCACGGCGGACTAAGAACAACCCGGTGCTTATCGGAAATGCTGGAACCGGCAAGACGGCCATCTTGGAGGGACTGGCACTGCGCATTGTTCGCGGAGACGTACCGGAAAGTGTGAAAAACAAGAGAGTGATTTCTTTGGACCTTGGCTCGTTGATTGCTGGTGCCAAGTTCCGGGGCGATTTCGAGGAGCGACTCAAGAAGGTATTGGATGAAGTTCAGAAAGCAGAAGGCCAGGTGATACTCTTCATCGACGAACTGCACACTCTTCTGGGACTGGGCAAAGCAGAAGGCTCCATTGATGCCTCCAACTTGCTCAAGCCAGCACTGGCTCGTGGCGAGCTCCAATGCTGCGGTGCGACGACCCTTGCAGAGTACCGTGTTATTGAGAAGGACGTAGCGCTCGCAAGACGCTTCCAGCCCATCCTTGTTAGTGAGCCGACCGTAGAAGACACCATCAGCATCTTGCGAGGTATCAAGGATAAATACGAAGTACATCACGGTGTACGAATCACCGATGGTGCCTTGGTGGCCGCTGCTACCTTGTCCAATCGTTACATTACCGATCGATTCTTGCCGGACAAGGCCATTGATCTCATGGACGAAGCTGCTAGTCACTTGAAACTGCAGCACGAAAGCAAACCTGAAGACATCATGAGGCTGGACCATAAAATCATGACCATTCAGATCGAACTGGAGAGTTTACGCAAGGAAAAGGATATTGCGAGCAAGGAGCGTCGGGAGAAGCTGGAAAACGATTTGAAGAAGCTTTATGACGAGATTTCGGCGCTCAATGCACGATGGGACAAGGAGAGATCCGAAATTGAATCAGTCAAGAAGGTGCAAGAGGACCTGGACAAGGCCAGATTTGAACTTGAACAAGCGCAGCGAGACGGCGACTTTGCTCGAGCTTCCGAGCTTCGATTCAGCGTCATTCCCGGCCTTGAGCAAAAGTTGCCGTCTGACAAAGAGGAGCAACAAGACGATGCTAATGGAACGCTCATCCATGACTCGGTGACTGCCGATGACATTGGTAATGTCGTCTCTCGCATCACCGGCATTCCTGTGTCAAAACTCACATCTGGCCACATTGAAAAATTGGTTCACATGGAAGACACTCTGCGGGAATCTGTTAAGGGACAGGAGGATGCCATCAAGGCCGTCTCCAATGCTGTGCGGCTTCAGCGCGCGGGTCTGAGCGGCGACAATCGCCCCTTGGCGTCGTTTTTCTTCCTGGGACCGACCGGTGTTGGCAAGACGGAACTGTGCAAGAAGCTTGCCAATTTTCTCTTTTCAACCGAGTCTGCAGTTGTTCGGTTCGACATGTCGGAGTTTCAGGAGAAACACACCATTTCTCGACTTATCGGCGCTCCGTCCGGCTATGTTGGATATGACGATGCGGGACAGCTCACAGAGGCGGTTCGTCGCAAGCCGTATGCTGTTCTCCTCTTTGACGAGTTTGAAAAGGCTCATCGCGACATTTCCGCATTGCTTCTTCAAGTCCTTGATGAGGGTTATCTCACAGACGCCCAAGGCCACAAGGTCGACTTTAAGAACACCATCATCGTGCTTACATCCAACTTGGGAGCAGATATTCTTGTCGGCCAAAACCATTTACACCCATACAAAGAGGATGCTAATGGCGACATTGATCCATCAGTTCGCCAGGCCGTCATGGATGTCGTCTCGTCTGCTTATCCGCCAGAGTTTCTCAACCGTATCGACTCCTTCATCATCTTTAAGCGGCTAGCGCAGAGCGCCATTCGTCAAATTGTTGATATCCGCCTGAAGGAACTCCAGCAGCGTCTGGACGACCGACGCATTACTCTATCTGTACCAAACGATGTCAGGGACTGGCTAGCCGAGCGTGGCTACGAACCCAAATTTGGAGCTCGGCCATTGAACAGGCTGATCACAAATGAGATTAGCAACGGACTTGCCGATAAGATCATCAGGGGCGAGCTCAAGATGGGCCAAACAGCCGAGGTGAAGATAAGAGAAGACAAGCAAGGTCTTGAAGTTGTGAATATCGCGGAGGCTGCCTAAGTCTGTACGCGGAAGAGAAAAGCATTTATCTGGGTGTTGTAAGGTTTGGTTAATGTAATATTAAGACGCATATTGGGAGATATCGGCGTTGGCTTTACGATTTTATATGACAAAAAAGAATGTACTATATGGGATGTATACTCCTCTCGGAAAATGTAAATTAATAGTTGATACCCTACTTGGAATATATTTCATGAAAAAGCAACGGTTTCGCGTGGAAGTAGTAGTAGAAGCCATGTATATAAAATGTCGTAGTCTATGACATTGCTACCATTGCTACCATTGCTACTATTGCTACTATTGCTACTATTGCTACTATTGCTACTATTGCTACTATTGCTACTATTGCTACTATTGCTACTATTGCTACTATTGCTACTATTGCTACTATTGCTACTATTGCTA